>JAECWN010000375.1:12570000-13892500 GCA_018150725.1 Drosophila quadrilineata | reverse complement strand
TAAATAATTATATAATACTCTTAAAACGATTTGATTTTCATATTATTGATCTTGATTATTTCAATTAGTCAAAAATATAACTCTATTCGCACTGTGTTGATTTACTATTATGTGCAAAAATGTTTAAATATAAATCGAATTTAGCATTTTTTATATTTTATTGAAAATTCTCTACAAAATAAATGAGAAATAACTATCTGTACAAAATAAAACCATTAATAAATTCGACTCCAGATCCTAATGTAACTATTTTTTTGATTTCTTTAATACTTATAAATTTATTAATTAACATTCATTATATCAACTTAAGTGGCAACAAGAATAGAAGTTAGAAGTCCAAACAAACCTTTTCTGCTTGGCAACTGAATTATAAGGTATACTTTCAGAATTTATTATTTTATGGTAGTCTAATCAATAATCAACATAATTATTTACTAAACATATATACTATTGTTTATTACATATTTGTCTGTCAGTCTATTAAAATGTTTGGTTATTTATTTGGAGGCAGTCAATGTATTAAACACAAAACTGACATATGCGAAGGAAACACGCAAAAAATCACAATGAATACTCCGCATAGCTTAATGAGTTTCACATAATATATAAGCAAATATATGTATATATGTTCTATATACGATACTTATGTATTTTTGTGGCAGTTGAGCCTGGCGCTGAAGAGATCAGAGGGGGAAATACAATGCAAGAGAATAGAGGTTTTATATGCATGTCTATATGGCATTTATATATTGTAGTGTATGAGTGCAAGTGTGTGTGTGGGTGTTTGGCTGAATGTCAGAAGTTTTAAGGCACAACAACACACACTTACACACACACACACACACACATACATGGTCCGAGCTGTCAGCGGCACACGCAATATTTACACTTTTGCCTTTGATATTTTTAGAAATGCTGTGCAAAATGTTTGGTTTTCCTTTTTGTGTGTATGCCTCCTTTAGGTCCTTGTCCTTTGCGCTCTTTATTCTTTCCATAATTATTACTATACACATACACTTACCGTATTTTGGGGTCTCCATCTGGGTAAATGTTGCAGCGACGGACGTAAAGCAATCACATTAAGTGGATTGCGCGGGGGAAACGACATCCACTAGGACTGAGGCGCAAGGATAACGATGAGTAGCACAACATGATGTGATGTGGCGCTTAAGTTAGGTTAAGTTAGGTTAGGTTCAGTTTCGGTTTCTGTTTCGACTTGGACTTTGGCATCCCTCTTTTGTGGCAATGACTGTGCACACTTCAATTATATAACCCCTAACGGGCAGGTGGTGCTGTCGTTAACAGTTATGTTGAGGATTTCTCATGCCATAAGAAAAAGTTGAACTTTCCCTCTCTCCGTCTCTCTCAGCTCAACAGTTTCTCAATGATTATGACCAACTTTGGGCGGGGGGCGGTAGCTTAACGCTAAATGGCTTGTAGGCGACACGCCGTTGACACAGTTAAGATGTTTTAAACTAGTTGGTGACATATAAACTCGACTCCTCCATATCGTATATAGACCATATACATACATACTTCTATACTTATAGTGTTAGTAGATGTGGCACATTATGAACTTGTCGACTCCTCTAATGGTTATAAAGCTGATGGAATTAAGAGGTTCACATTAACTTGTTTATTCCACAGAGAGAGAGAGGGAGAATTCGAGAGAGAAAATGAGAAAGTGAGAGCAAAGGCTAAGTAGAAATTATATAATAAAAAATAAATACGGTAGTGTCGCGATAATATGAAAAATTTGAGAAATGCTTGAATGACTTTAAGCTTGAAATGGACTTTTAACTAGTAAGTTATATAACTTTGCACTCACTCAACTTATGTCAGGATATGAATTTTAGTGCCCTGGATTTTATTTAATATTTTCCTCTATTTTCCTCATATTGTTGTTTTTCACACTTTTCAGGCTCTATCTCATTGCTTTTATAAAAGGCAAAATTATTAATCATATTATTAGTGGATCATTATTTACATAATTTTCAGAAATATAAATTATTCTAGTTTTTTTTTTTTTTAATATATTTAATAAGTGAAGAATCCGTACATCTTTAAGTACCTTAACATCACATGGTTGGGTTGTGTAAGTGGAACCAAACGTCAATTTTGCATGGCGATTACATATGTATATTGATGTGTTTTAGGATTGTGTTGTAGTATGGGTGGGTAAGCGCTATTGTCGCCTCATTGTTTTGGCAAATCCTTGCCTCTTAAGACGCCTCAAAGGTCTAGCTGGAATCAGATTTCTAGCAAGTAAACTGCGGTGCCCCAGAAGTTTGTCTCTGTATCGGCTCGTATGCCTACCAATCTGCTCTTCCACAGTAAACAGCTTCAAGTCTCTATGAAGAGTTGAACCGCGTACATACCAAGGGCAATCAGTTATATTTCTAAGGACCCGATTCTGCAGCACCTGAATCCGTTTATAATTTGATTTTGCAGCGATCCCCCAGATCTGAATTCCGTAAAGCCAGATTGGTAAGATACAATGCACATATACCGCCCTTTTGCATCTAAGCGGCATGGTACTCCTTCTATTAATAAGCCATCGCAATTGCTGGATCCTCATGTTACACTTCTTAACCGTGGTCTTAAGATGTGGTCCGAAGGTAAGTCGCTTGTCTAAAGTAATTCCAAGATATTTCGCTTGCGACGGCTGCTCCAGAGTAATACCCTCAAGCTGGATTTCAGGGGTTGTCATTATTAGTCTCTTCAGGGTGAAGCATGGGTTTGTTGTTTTTAGCGGATTGACTTTCATATTCAATTATTCTAGTATATGAAGTTAAGCTTCTTAAACATAACCAAAATTGAACTAATTTCTAATTTGAATTTAAATTAATTTGCGTTTCACAAAATTTAAATTAAAAATTCTCCAAATAATACTAGTTTATTAAATAGTCTTTGAACTTTACCAATAGTCAAATTTCAATCGAATGACATTAAGACAGAGATGACGTTGTTCATATAAAGAGTATACATGTGAAAATGGGGCACACATTATTCCATTGATTTTGCCATATAATAAATGACATAATTTGTGCTCCAGTTTCGCACAGTTGCCTCTTGTTGTGAATAATGCTCAATGCTTTTTCACATCATAATTGGCTTTGGCTTTGGCTTTAGCTGCATATCTGCTAAGGGAGCAGTCGTAAATTTTTAAGCCAAAGCAGTTATACAAATTATACACACTTACACACACATATTCTATCTCTTTTTTTCTCCCTCAATCCATACACACACACATTCGAGAAAGCTTCGCTTGGATTTGGAGTAATGGCCGCCATATCTGCAATGTATTTTTTATTGCCTACTTTAAGGCGTCGTCATATAAACTCCAAATAATTGAAAATAAATAAGTTTGCTGCTTGCGCACACGTCTGTGGAAGTTATTAAATAAATGATAAAGCAAGTAAAAAGCAATCATCAAAAAGAAATATATATATATATATATATATATATATATATATACAAAAAGTCAAATGTCATACGTGTATGACCAGCAAAAACTGGAGTTTAAGACATGTCTGGGGCAGAGTCAGCGAAAATGTCTGAGGGGGAGTGTGAGAAAACGAGGCGTTAAATATATGGCATACATATTTCATTAATAGCTTAACATGCCACATAATAACCATTGTATTGTGTGTCGTTTTCGCCACGTTCTGCCTCCGGCCTGACAACATGTTTGTCTTGTACAGCAGCAGCAGCTGATACCAACAACCATCGCTGACTCTTGCACATTTTATCACCACTCACACACACACACTATTTATCTATATAGCATATACCTGACTAAGACTATTGTTTAGCTGTTTGCTGGTAATTTGTCAAATGCGAAGTTTACTTTTTCTTTCTTGTGAATTTGTTGACTTTCACAGCAGAATAGCAATGCGAGAGTGGCAAGTAGAGTTGCTTAGGTTTGTTTTCAATAGACACAAGCTTAGTTCAAACTAAATTGTTGTTGATAATTTTGTAAGAACAATCAAAAATTTTGAGAAATTTCTGATAACTACTTCTGGAGATAAGGACAAAAATGCCAACTTTTAACTACGGATTTTCGTGAAATTTGGTATTTTCTAAATGTTTTGAATCCCCTATTAGAACTACATCAATATTTTGACCATTACATAATTTATCAATTTCGACCTATTTTTGAATAACTTTGCATACTAACACACTGTCAATATCACCAAAAATCTGAAATTTTGAACTTCAATTTTTTGAGTCTAATCAATTTGTGAACTCAAAAATAACGATCTGCTTTATATTTGAGGTGTTTCTGATGAGTATTTCCCGAGATATTGCAGAAAAGGGTCAAAAAAATCTATTTCTTTCATAGTAATTCTGTACCAACTTTAAACTGAATTCGCCCAAAATGTAAATAAAAGGAAAACTTTTAATATTATTAAATAAATTGTAAATAATTTATTTAAAGAGTGTTACATTTTATATATTTATTAAATGTGTTAAATATTAAGGAAACTTTCAAATACCTTTTGGTATCTTATAGTTAATTGAAACTTCTGGCGCCGTTGTCCCTTCACCTCTCTCGTACATTCACTAAGCTGACGCGTGGCAACTCCTGCTGCGAGTGAAAGCTTCTCTTAAGGCACGCCCACTTTCTGTTTAGCTACGTGCTTTCCTTCTTCTACATATATATTTGAATGTTATGTATACTATATAAAAGTAAAGATAAGAATTTTTTTTTGCTTCGCACATTTAGCGTTATTTTGCTGCGTAAATGTAATAAATTTGCTGCTGTTTTCTCTCAAATATGTTGAATGTAAGCTATAGCCCTAGATGTGTTGTATAATGTGTGCATGTCCTGGCTCCTTGGCGTACGTTTACTTTAAAAATTCCCTTTTGAAATGTGAGCTTGTTATTGCTTTCAGCGGAAAATCTGCGCCCGGCAATCACAATCCAATTAAAGCAACAGCTTTTGCCGAGTCATGCCAAACGCCAACTCAATTAAAAAACTAAATAAAAGCGATTGAAATAAACTTCTAACGGTGCTGTTCCCTCTGTTAATCTAGCTCGCCATATTGGTTTTTTTTCTGCTGCAACGTGAAGCCATAAAATTGCGATAAGCAATCAGGCAGATCGTGTGCAAAAAAAATATATGTATGTATATATGTATAAAAAAAAAGCTAAGAATGGAGAGTCAAGTAAATGTTCTCGCTGCCATTGTCGTTGCAATGCAATTTACAGAGCGACAGAGATGGATAAAGAGTGTGTACAAGGATAGTGTTAGAGAGAGTGAAAGAGAGAGAGAGAGAGGGGTTTGTCGTTGGCCAAAGCATTTGACATTCAGCGTGCAAAATGCTGCCGCTGCCGCTGTCGCTGTTGCTGCGCTGCTGCTGCTGCTGCCTCTGCCTCTGCCGCTGTTGACTGCAATTTCCATAAGTGTCTGCGGGGGATTTGGCTTGACATTGATATGACTTTAGCAGCATCAAAATGCATATTCTGCTCAACACTCTTATACACACACACACACACAATTTATTTAATATGCTAAACTTAATCAAATCAAATCAAAGCGCCATGCACAAGTAAAATAAGTTATAAGTCAAAAGAATTTGGAGTTTGGCGAAATGAAATTTTGAGCAGATTGAGAAAAATTTCGAAAATTTGGCAAGGGTTCCCAGAGTGAAGAAGTTTAGCATAGATAAGCAATAGCTTGGAAAAGGCAAGGGACTCTATAATAATGAAACAACTCCAGAAATATGAAAAGTTGAAATTGTAGTTCAAGAAATTTCATTTCATTTAAAAAAATGTTCTATAAAAATCAATAAAACAAAACCGTGAGAGTAGCCAACCAAAAATGGATATAATGTGTAAATATATTAAAAATTTTATTGAATAATTTATTGTCTTGGTATTTGATAAAAATTAAACTTTCGTATTAATTTTTATTTTTATTGTGATGAAAACCAAGCTTAAACATTTATCTTGCAATTCAACAAAATACATTAGGTGAATAATTTTAAGTCGAAATTCTACTTCAGAAGCGGTTTATTAGCTTCAATAATTGAGAGTACGAAACTGAAAAGTGGAAAATCGTAAAACAAAAAAATTTAAAAACTTTTACAATCTATAATCTTATAGAAATTTGACAATAGTTTTCTATTTAGCTTAAAGTTCCACTGAGAGTTTCAGCAATTAGTTCAACTTTTTGGATTTCAAAGTTCTGCTTATATGCAAATATTGTCTTTTTTGAACTTTTTGGCTACTTTCAATCTCGATAAAGTCATAAATATTACGAGCACTCTGCTTACAATTCAGACCTATTATCTTTGGCATCTGCAATCAATGGGGTTTTTACAACGAATCCGTGTCATTGGCAAAGACTTGGCTAAAAGGCAGTTGCGGAAATGCACTATTGATGGTCTTGTTTTGTTCTCCCCTTTTTCTCTCCCTATTCTCTCCCTCTCTCCATTGGCATTCCTCGTTCTATTGTGTTGGCAAAAAGCGATGATAATTAATTTTCCATTGTTTATGGCATAGATTGAGAAGGCTTTAATTATGCAACAGTATTCTACGTAGTTATAAATGAAGCTGGGAAACTTTGAATAGACTATAAGAATAAGGCCAATACTTTTGAAGGCAAACATTTTCATTTTCTTACTACAACATCGTCTTTAAGCCAAAACCCATTTGGATTATATTTTTTTTTTTTTTGGCTTAAATTCACATGTGTGTATAAGATTGTGTTTGCTTTCAATTTTTTCTTATTTTCTGTCTGTCTTATTTTACTGTTCGCTTGTTTTCCGCACAGCTTCGTTGCTCAACTTTTATAATTAAAACTTTTGGCCGCAATTCGTTAAAAAAAAATACCCAAACGAAAAAAATTAGAAATCCCACAGAAAAAAAGAGTAAGCACGTCCATATGAATTGTTCAAGTACATATGCGTGATATATATGTACTTTAGTACAAGAATTTCCAAAAACAAGAAAAATGCGAAATGCCTCGAAAATATGCTTAAGCCTTGGGGAAATTAATTCGGCTTGTCACGGTTCGTTTGTCAGCGGCAAACACAATTTGCTTAAAAGAGATTGTTTCGAATGGATTAAAAATTCAAATAGAAATAGAATATATAAATGCGAAAATATTATTATCATCATGGCAATTTGTTGGCTGTCATCTAGGCAGTACAGGACAGGCCCACAGTCCGAGGAAAATGTCTTTAAGTATGCCACTTATCAGACTCTGCCCAGAGCTGCTCTCTCTCTGATATTGTATATAGTATATATATACACACACCAACTCCTAGGCGGCCCATAAATAAACTCTCCCCTACTCACTCTATCTCTCTCTCTGTTTCTCTCTTTCTCTGTACGCTTTTTGCTGTTGCCTGTCAGCCGCAGAAAATTGCGTAAAAGCATTGCTCAAGCCCCCAAAACGCATAAATCACATCACAGCTGAAGTGATGGTGCGTTGGGGGTGGCAATGTTTCAGGGGGGTGTGGGAATGGGGGGTAGTGTGGTCTAAAGGAACGTTGAATGTTTCAGTCTAATGATAGTTGTAAGCACGGACGGACTATCTGGCTAATCAGGCATGTTCTAAAAGCAATTCAGAGACATGACAAAGAAATACGCGTGAACAACGCGGCGTATACGTAATGTGGCTGGAACAATTAAATTGAAAACTATGTGGAATATGGTTGAATAAATGCGGCAGGCAATATAATTCAATAAATATGGCAGGGCAATGAAATCAGCTTGCATCAATTGATGAGCACTTTTTATGCAATCGACTATTATCCTTGCTGTGCCTTTGTCAAGTACAACTTGACTATACTATATACATATAGTATATAGCCATAATAATGCAGACCAGGCTTTAACCTTGTCTTGCCAATGCAAGAAGGGCACAACAAGAGGCAGACTGCGAGAAGAGTGAGAGAGCGAGAGAGCGAGTGAATAATAAAATTGAGCGTCAGCCATATAGTCTGAAAAAAGAAAGGAATGGAATATCCTTGCTTGTCAGTTTTATTTCATTTCCTCTTTTTAGCACTGCTGCTCTCCTACTCTTTTCCTCTATACTCTCCCTCTCTCTCTCGCTGGTGTATCGTGCAGCATTGTTTAACATGCAGGCCGTCGCCTTGCTAGTTGGGGCGTGGCACCGCCTACAGCAATTCTTTTCGCTTTGTAATGCCGCAGGCCAAACACTCAATATTTCAATATGCACAATCCCCTCTCCCCACTTCTGCCGCTCACTGTTGCTCTTCAATCCATTGTTACTATATGTATGTATGCTTGCGCAAAGCATCCGTCATCACATAACCTATATATGTATATAGTATATATATATATACCCTATGCCCATCGCATGTTAAGCGGCATTAATAACAAATGATGCTGTCGATTTTGTGAATTACGCAAGCCCCATAAAGCCAAAGCCACCTTGCCATTTACAGACTGGCATTAATGAAATGGAGCGCATTAGGTCCTTTATTAAAGCACTGTCTTGTTTATCAAATCGGGGATAACCCATATTATATTGCCATATCATCATCTCTCTTCACATTTCATCCTTTGTCTCCGCTTTGCAGTAATTTAATGGGAGCAGCAAAGCATAGTTGGACTCACCGAAATCAAAAAAAAAAAAGTTCTAGAAAAAAAATTTCTGAAAAATAACCAACTCATTCTAATCTCTAAGAAAATGGTTTTTCCTAATTTTAAATACATCTACAGACTATAACATTCTTTTTTTTAATAGATCTCACATATTAGACTTAATCTGTTATGTATTTTTTTCTATTGTTCGTAAGTGTTTTTTTTTTTTTGTCTACTTTTTCAAAAAACCATAATTATAAAATATGTTATGTACTGCAACTTACTCTTGCTTCAGAGTACTGTTTCCAGAGCATTAAAATTATTATTATATTTTTGTTTTGGATTATTATTTTCCCTCAGATTCAATTCTCTCAGTGTTTCATTTCAGGTACATCTTTTTTTATTTACAAACTATTTGTATTTAAATTAGTTAATTAATTACAGATATATGTTTTTCATTTTCCTTAAGTTCGGTTATATATTTAAGAAATACGATGCTTTAGTTTTCATGTTTTTCATGCTGTCGTCATCGTCGGAAAAAATATAAAATTAATTGCATAGTGCAGCGTAATTGAATGTGCCTCAGCTAATTGCCAATTATAAACTTGGACAACTTGGAATGTTATTAATTAAAATAGTGCTTATTACAGTGTAAAACTTGATAGGGGAGCTTCACAAAGCGTAACTGAGTATAGACCTTAAGCAAACAGTACTTTTCAGAGCCTGATCTTAAACAATGCTTCACTTAATTTTCTTTCCTTACCGAGTAGCTATTGCTTTAATCTAAAATTATTATGAAAAAAATAAGAATTTATTGATTATTTATATATGCTGTAATATTTATATTTGAAATAAAATTTAGTATTAATTCGATAGATTTATCGATAGCAAACATGGGTTGCTAAAGAATAAGATGGAAAAAAAAGATAGCATACTTTTTTGCGCCCAAGAAGTGGATTCTGAGCTATTTTCTAGTTCTGAACGTACCTTGAATACAGACGGAAATTAATGCATTAAATTATAAATAAAATATAAATAAATTATATTTAATATGAGCTAAAAGTGAAATCATAAGATTTCGCTTTTTTCTGCAATTAAGTGTTGTCTATTTTAAGATAAGCATAAAATAAGACTAGTCAATAACGGGCAGTCGAGTGTTTTGCGCATTTTTGAGATTCTTGAGATTTACTTCACTGGCAGCTGTTGGTATTTCCTTTATTATTATTACTAGTATTATTGCTGTTGTTGTTCTTGTCAGGCTGTCAGCAAGGACAATGCTTAGAAGTATGTGCTTATGTGAAGTGGGCGTCAAGTTGATGCGCCTGTTCATTGTTTGACATAATGCCGAAAAAAAAGAGAGAATCGAGGAAAATACGAAATAATGTCACACAAAATACATTAATACATACATATATAGATGAATAGATATCGGATTAGGGCTAGAGTTACAGGCAATGGGTGGTTAAGTGGGTGGTTGGTATTGATTGCCAGTCAGACAGGCTGTCTGTCAACTGGGATATGTGATATAAGATTATTGTTTATTTTCATCGCAACTCATGAGTGAATTTTGGTCTTTTTCGTTTACAGCGGCTGGTTGGGCAGTGCCAAGGGCTGGTTGGGCAATGCATCGATGCCATCGATGCCGGCAATGCCAGCGATGCCGTCGATGCCTTCGATGCCAGCGATGCCATCGATACCATCGATTCCCGGACTACGGAAGAGCGGCGCCGGCGATGGAGCCGAGGGCGGCGAGGGAGCTGGTGATGCCGCTGCTGCGGCTGCTGTGAGTGCTGCCGATGATGATGACAAATCGAGGTATATTAGGTATGGGCCCCAGCTTAAGAATGACGGAATTATATACATCTCAAAGCCAAAGCAGCTCCAGTTAAACAAAACCAATCAAAAATTCATAAGAGAATCGCGTTTGTATTTTAGTTTCTCCCCCCTTCTTTTGCTCAACTTAATTATCTCCTTTTGTTTCTGTTTCCACTTTTGAGAAGAGAAAGTCTGCCTGGATAGTCTTTTGTTCTGTAATTCTTTTAATTGTTTTTTTTTTTAGTATTCAAATACTAAAGAAACTTTTTTCATTTTTGAAAGTAACAACAATACAAAAGTTGATAAACTCTTGCTAATCTCTTACACTACTATATATTACGCTATATATGAATATGATATATGAAACACAACTTTCTTATTTGAGATATATATATACTATACTATATTATACTATGGATATTGCTTTCGACTATTCACAAATTTTCTTAACAGTTGACATATAATAACTATACACAATATTGTTTATTTTGGATTCAAGTTTCTTACACAATTCTCTTGCTATAATTACAATTTCACATCTCTTAAAAAATCTGTACAAATCAATACCAATTCCAAAAAGCAGTTCAATCTCTTTATACGTTTTTGTATGTTTATAACAGAATTTAAAAATACATTTATCGTACAGAATTTTGTTCCTTTACAAAGTTGACTATTTTAATGAATTTCTTATAAAATATTTTAAATATCTTAAGGTAAGTGAACAACTTGTAAATGGACACAATTCTGATAAACTGAAGTGCATTTCACATAAATCTCATATCCAAGTTGAATTCATTGTTGAAACATCATATAGACACATGACCTATCCATAAAAACCCCATACAACATTCGATATAACTTTCAATTTACTAACCCTATCATTGGTTCATTCAATTTCATATAAGTATATATTTTAATATTTCTTTTTCATTTAGTTCAACGCGAGATAAATAGAACATTATTTTTTGCAAATTTTTTCAATAAATCTTTCAAGTATCAGATTCCATCATTATTGAGCGGCCCATCAAAGGATTTTTGCAAAAAATCAAAATCAGAACTAAACACCTTATAAATCTGGAACAATTTCGTGACTACGCAGTAGATAAATCAAAGCAACCACAAATGAAATTAAATATCAAAACAAAAAACAAAACTAATTGTTGTTTCTAGTTGTTCTCATTTCTCATTTGTCGAATAATTTCACCTCAACTTCTTTGTTGTTCCCTTTCTCCCACCTCTCTCTGATTTCTCTGAGTGTTGTTTGTGTAGCATTAACTTTCAGTATACATTCTTTATTTTTTTTTTCATATATTTTTGTTTTATTCTTTCTTTTCGTAGTGTGTTTTATATAATTTGCCCTCTCTCCTCCTCAGCAACATACACTCTATGTGTGCGTTCTTCTAGCGTCCAAATGGGAACTCAATTGTTCAGAATCAACTTCAATATACATATACATACATATTGTTGCATGTATTATAGTGTGTTATGTTATTGTCCCATTATTTTGTTAATATCATTTTTCATTTGTTCCTGGCTTTTGTTTAATGGCGTTCCATCCATCATTAAACATTCAGCAAATAATTTATCAACATTTGCATTTGCATTCGCAATCATCATGAATAATTTTCATATTAATTGTCCTTAACTGAAAATAAATTCACAAAGCTATAAAAACGTGTAAATATATACATAACTGTTTTTTTTTTTAATTATTTTAACCTATATAATCAATTGAAAAAGTTATATTTACAATGGAGGCGACAAATCGAATATGTTTATAAATGTTACAAATGTTGCTGTGCTCTTTAGATATGTTGTATAGTTTGAATAGTTTCAATTAAAATATTAGTTTTTCTTTTCAATTAATTTTTAACATTTTTTTGCATTTCTTAAAAAAAAACTAATCTCTTTATTCACTACATAGCTTGCGTAGGTTCGTGTCCCGGCTAAGTCAAAAATAGAACACCAGAGATTATTCAGTCTCTCTGCTTGACTCGCTTTTCTGTTGTTACTGCCGATCATACTACTTATAACATGCATTTCGCACGTACATATGCAGCTCTCCTGCATACCAACAGCTGACTTGCTTGCTCTCAGTAAGTATTTACTCTGAGAGCGCGATTTGATTAATGGGTGTGTGTGCGAGTAGGACCACAATCTTCTGCGCCTTTATTTTGGCAACCATGCTACTTGCTCCTTATGGTTTAGTCAGAAGAGTGGAAAGGCATGCTTAACAGTGATAGTTGTGAAGAAATTCAGCTTGTAGTTCAAGATATTTTATACATTTTAATTAAATTGAATCATTATATTTATTTTAAATAATTAATCATAATTTATGAATGCAATCGATTGAATTTCTGCAATTGATTGAAACTCGAAACGATTTGCATGCGATTGCAGCAGCTGCCTGTGATAAATTTGAAATAAATGCTGCATGTGAGGCATGTGATGCAAATGTTACAATAGTGATATTCTATATAATTACATACATATTTATTTATATGACTGATCATACATGAAAAATATATATAAATTTAAGAACTGACACAAGCTTATTTTGTCATCTCTTTCTCTCTCTCTGCTCTCTCTCTCTTTCTGCTCTCTCTTATTATGCACGCTGACGCCATTTTGTAATTACAGCGCTACTGAGGGCGCCGATTCGCATCCAGCATCGGGCGGCGGCACACCCACTGGCGAAGAGGGTCAAATTGGACAGGGTAAGGGCGATGAAGTAAAAAGTACGTGTCACAGTTTCATTGGTAACAAAACAAAAACAAAATAATTACAATCGAAAACAAATAAGATGAAAATATATAATTGTGAATCAATCAAGTCAACTGAAAAATGTGATGTGATGATATAACACATAAAATTGTTAGAAAGCGGTGACAGGTTACTAAAAAATAGCATTAAAACTAAGTAGCAACCCTGTAGATACTCCCTCCTTCACTTTATTAACTCAATTTCGTCAATTTACTAAATAACTGACCAATATACATATGTTAGTTGATATTAATATTTCCCTCTTTCACCCTCCACACAAAGTATCCTTTGTAGTTTAGCACTTACTTTCGTTGACTGCGTTAGTTTTTTATGTTTTGTTTGGATAGTTGACGACACCCATCAATGTAATGATTAAACTAATTAGACATTCTTAATTATTTTGAACATCGACAGTTACCACAAAAGTAACACAGCAGGCCAAACACTTTGGCTCCTTCCTGTCATCGGCCATCAGCAAGGCTGGTACCAAGATCAAGGAAACAGTCAAGGATAATGTGAGTAACTCCACCTCTTTCTATGATTCCCACTACAATTAACATTTATTTAATGTTTGCAGACCATTCTTGACTCGTTCAACAAAGAGCAGGAGGCATTCATTAAGGGACAAGGCGGCATTGGCAGTGGCGCTGCTCCTTGGATCGGACATGCCAACGAGTCAAAGATCAAGGAGGAGATATTGGGCTTGTCACAGGATCGCCGCAACTTTGTGCGTGCCCCGCCAGCCGGCGTGGACTTTGAGTTTAGCTACGATACCGCATATCCCACTGCCATAGCCATTATGGCCGAGGATAAGGCGCTCGAAACGATGCGTTTCGAATTGGTGCCCAAGATGTGAGTCTCTTAACGATGCTAATCCCTTCCAGCTGTTTATAATAATTTTTTCTTTTTTTTTAATATTTTTAACAGCATTACTGAGGAGAACTTCTGGCGGAATTATTTCTATCGCGTCTCACTGATTATTCAGGCTGCCGAACTGGGCACTTTGGGCGCTGATGGCGTGGGCCAGGCTTCCAGCGGTGAAGATGGTAAGTTCGTCGTCCTGAAATGACCAACAAAAATAATACAATAAACCAGAACTACAACAACAGAACGAATATAAAAAAAAGTAACAGTCGCAGCAAACCCCCCCCCCAAAAACCCCAAAGAACAGACCAGAGGCAGTTTATGATTTATAATTTTCGAAAAGAGATTGCCTCTCAGCTGTATCTTCAAAACTTTCACTCTCTCCAACTGTCTCTCTCTCTCTATCTCTCTATCTATCTCTGTCTAAGTCTAACTTATCATTTCGAATATTTGATTTGATTCCCTTAATTCACAAACACGCGCCTGTTCGATTTTTGAATTACTATTTTTGATTTGATTTTTATGTTTCCTCAACTTGTACAGTTCTACTATAGGACACGCCTTCTAAGTCTGTTTAGTTCACTTAACGTTCTTAACTTTCGGCTAGCGTCTGTACAACACCGCCTTAAAGTAATGCTCTCAACCTTCTTTATATACATTTATATTTTTTTCGACTTCAGTTCGATTTAGTTTCTCGACTTTATTTAATAACCATTTTATTTTATTTTATTTTTTTTATTTTTGTGATTGTCCTTCAAACTGCACCGGCTTTTATCGCCTGGGCTAGACAAAAACCAAAACCAGTATCCAACAATATCCAGTGAATCAAACAATATCAAAACTCGTAACAAATCGAATTCCATATTTCGTTTCACAAATCACAATTCTCTCTCGCGGAAATCGTAAATCAACTCGCCCTTTTCACTTTTCAATTTCGTTTACTTATGATTTCAACAATTTGCTGCCAGCTGAATTATTTCGCTTGTATTTTTGTTATATTTTTCTTTTCATTATAATTTCGAACACGAAATGCGATAAACCAAAAAATGAAACTCAACTGTAATGAATTGAATTTGTCAGCCAAGAAACAGCCAGTCGCAGATAATCTGGCTAAGAACGCGAATCCGGCTAATGCCGAAAAAAAGTCCGATTCGCAGACAGAGAAGGCAACCAAAGCGGTTTCAGAGCAGCCAAAGCCTGTCATAGAACTCAAAGCAGATGATGCTGCTGCTGCTGCTGCTGCTGAGCTTAAGCCGACTGATACGAAAACTGCTGTCGGCCATAAAATCTCCGAATCGGAATTCGTGTCGGACGAATTCCAAACAACGACTGAAACCGATTTGGCTGAAATCAAGGATGGCATGCGCAAATTGGGCATCGATAGTATGACCCAACAGGCGTTGGCCACCAATGATGATGGTAAGAGGTTGTAGTGTTTATGTTACGCAAAAGTTATGTTTATATTTTTATAATTTTTTTTATTTTGGTAATTTCTTGTTTTAAATTAAGTTACGTTTTAAGGAATCAGATAAACGAGGTATAGGCTTTAATTTTATATTTATTTTAAATTTATACATATTTTTTATTTTTTAAGTTTGACGCTTTATCTTGTCCAAATAGTAAAATTTAAAATTAAAAAAGAATAAAATAAAATATTTTAAAAAATTGTTATCAATGAACAAGGGCAGGCATCTATTTTAATTAAAATTAATTTAATTTTTATTTGTAATTTAATTGACATTTTTTGTACATACATTTCTGGTTTGATGCTGGCACATTGAAGTTTGTTTGCTGAGATTTTATGCAAATTTCAATGAAACTACATTTCACCAAACCTACATACATACATACACTCCCATACACATACTACATACATATATGACTATATAAATTTACTAAATTTAATTTAGCATATACTTAGAAGAACTTTGAGCTGATTAAAATTCAATTAGATTTTACAAATGTGAAATTTTTTTTGTAATTTTTTGAAAGTCCTTATATGATATGTGTGTGTGTGAGTATGCGTCATCAGTCAACGATTCCTAACTGTATTAGTCCATCGATCTATCCATAGATATGATATACTTTAGATTCATGCGCCCATTTGCCTTGTCATAATTCATAAGCAGTGGCAATATTTGTTTTACGCTCAATTTCAAGCATTAATTATTCCACATAACTGTACAACAAACCAATAACGAAATACAAACAATACAAACAAGAAAAATGTGTGTACAAAACAAAATGTAAAAACCAAACAATTCTCTTTTTTCTCCTCTGCTCTGTTTCTTTCTATTTTTTATTGTAAATTTACATTATTATCGAATCGTTTTCTTTATTGTCTAACTAACTAACTAACTAACTAACTTAATACTGGCAAATATGTATCCAAAGCTCTGGCATTTAATTATTAATCGAATCAAATATATATACACACTATATCAAATGAATTGAAAGCAACAACAACAAGCAACAACAACACATATAGAGTATACAAAATGAAATGAAAACTAGAAAATGGATATATCCCTATGGCATCTTATGGAACACATAATAATAAACAAATAAAACAACTATAATAATGATAATGTAATGAAAGTCTTGTCGAATCTGTTGTTGCCATTCTTTTCTAACTAGCATACAAAATATTTTAATAATCTAACAAACAAAAATAATACAAATAAACAAAACTAAATCAAATATAATTTCCAAGCTCAAGTATCTATCAAAAATCTTCTATTTATAAACAACAGAATAAAAGAATTCAAGATGATAAACAATAGATAAATAATATATACGAAAACGACATTGAAATTAACTCGAGTTTTTTTAGCCACAAATCAATTTTGAACAAGTTGAGTATAAGAAAACTGATACAAATTCTCTTATTAATTATAATTATAATTCTAATTCCAATTATCATACTTAATACTGATGAAATCTCTTTACAATTTCGTGCTTTTTTGATTGAATTTGCATTTCGATATGATTTCATTTACAATTACAATTATTCAAAACAATTTCAATAATTCGCTATACAAATTTCTCTCTTAATTACAAATATATATACATATATATATCTATTTGGATACTCGATATTGACACCTTATTATCCCTCCCAACTGTTTCGGCCTCAATTCATTTCCAAAACACATCCAGAATTTTGGCTCCTTCAAACACTCGACACGCCCACACAAAAATTCATATATTATATATATATATAAATTAATTATAAAATTTGTAAAATTAGTGACGAAGCATATTTCGAAATGAAATGTATGGAAAGAAAGACATTTAACCAACATTGATTTATATTTTTTTTCATGTATTTTTCCTTATTTATTCTCAAATCATCTTGCAGAAGATTGAATGGATTAACGCTAAATTCTGAAAACAAATTCCAAAAACCAAAAACCACAAAAATAAAAAAAGAACATAAACTAACAAAATAAAAACCCAAACGCAAGCAAAATTGCCCACATGACAGAAAATAAATATATAAAACATAAAACCTAAAATGCAAATGTTAAGAGATATACAACAAATTATATACATATATATATATATATACATATATAAATATTCACTTAAAAAACAAAACGAAACAATTTAAAGAAACCAAAAAACGAATCGCATTATTTATATGAACCGAAAAGTTACTTAAAAAAAAACTGAAACAAAATTTTGTGTGGTAAGTTAGAAATTCTTGGTTTAAAAACAAAATCAAAAAACAAAAATCAATATTCACCTATTCAACGAAATTCAAAAAAAAAAAAAAAAAAAAAGAAATAAAATAAACAAAAAAGTATTTCAATGTTTTGTTGTTGATTTTCAATTGCATACAATTTATGTTTAGCAAACTATAATAGTTGTTCCCAAAAACAAAAACAAAAAAAATCTATGAAAATTGCAATTTAATTTCTTATCGCTGTTGTCAACGTCTAGTATCTTAACTTGTTGTGTGTCTATATATATTTCAAAAATTATTTTCATTTTTATTAATATAGCATTCATATAAGTAGCTTTCATATCATTTCTAAACTTAAACGCAAGCTTCCATTTTATGTTTTATATCTACATTTAAAAAGGAGAGAAAATGAAAAATATTTTCAAAATTTTTTAAGACTCTCAACATCAAGGGCCTTAAGTATGCTTTTTAACTGCACAGTATTATTGATAAATGAAAAATTATTAACGAAATTAAACTGAACTCACCACACAAAATCAAGAATTAATCTTTCAAGAAGTCCCATTCGAATTCTCTCAAAATCTTGATCCCTTTTTGTGTAAAGTAAGTCGAAAATATTTGGAAATTCGTACAAAAAAAAATCAGAAATGAACGGAAATTCTTTTACTTAACTTCTGATTTATTCAAAAACATAATTATGGCAATTTTCAATATTTCTAATTTAATATTCCATAGCTTCTAGTTCTCAACAGTTTGTTTATACTATGATATATTTGGCGTGCTTCGTATTTAAAATAGTTGTTATATTTAGCTTGCTATTTAATTTATGTGTTCATGTAAATGCTGTAAATACACAATATATTTATTTATTCCAAATTCTTAAGCATTAATATATTTATATAAAAATATTTGTATTTTTTACTGGATTTGGTGTTAGGACAACAAGCAAGTCATGGCTGTAAATTAAATCTAATAAAACGAATTTTTGGTGCGTTGGTTTTGCACGCTATATAGTAACTAAATAAAATTAACTAAATTTGCAAAAATGTTTTTAGTACGAGTACGAGATATTAAATGAGTCTGTTTTTCCCTCCCCCAACATCTTTTGTAGACGATTACTATTCAATTACCGTGCGCATACCAAAAAAGCGAATAACAGTCTGTGAAAATCTATGCCTTAGTTATGTCCAAACCCGAGATTACTGATAGTTGAAGGTAAAGATTGATTGGAGTAACTAGTATCTAGTACCATGTACTTGCTTGGAATGTCATACACTAAACGGAGAAGGAGCATATTATCTTCAACTGCTTGCTATAGTCACACTTGATACCATATAATATATATAATGATAATGATACTATATAATATATTTTTTATGTACTACTTATCTATTGCATAATTTTTATACATACGACTATTGTGTGTATTTACTCAACTTGATCTCAATGTGATAACTAAGTTGTTTTTTGTAGTGTAAGCCACGCATATAGTAATCGAATCGCTTTGGTAAATCTTTCTCAGAGGAACAATGGGAGAAGGATCTGGAAGCTGAACTCAAGGACTACGAGGTTGTTGATGATGGCGGCACCACCAGCACCGGCACGAATCGCAAGAAACGAAATGCAACTGGCAATGGGAATAGAAATGGAACAGGTGGCAAGCAGGATGCGGATGCAGATGCGGATGACGATGAGGAGGAGGAACCAACAATATCTAATTTGCGCACACGTTCGACTAACAACGATTGGGAGGAGTATGCCGATTTAATTGAGGATACCGATGATTTAAAGTAATTAAGAGCTTATATCGTAGTTTCTTCTAAGTTGGCTCTAAGTTTATAAATTAACATTTCTTTCTCCATTCCTTTCTACTCTCCTTTGTTTCTCTTCATTTCGGAAAACGAAACCAACACACTCAAACCTGTGACTTGACTTGACTCCTCTAAACTACACTCTATTTTTATATTATATATATTTCTCTCTTATCTCTAACTCTCTCTTTCTCTCTCTGGGTGTGTGTGTGTATATCCCTGATTAAATATCGGTATGTAAATCCAAATGCCTTATCGACATACTATACTATAACATATGAAAACGAAACGAAACGAATACCCGATACAAAAACAGAACCTTGAAATGCCTGAAACGCACTATGCTGGGCTATCAATGAGATGAGGCATTCTTTACGCTCTTCTAGTGGTGGCGTAAACAAGGGAGATCTAGAAATGTACCATATAGGGATTGCCAACTACGACGGGGTGGGTCATATTGGAAGAGTTGGTTGAGACTTGATTTGGCCAAAAGGCAAATAGCAAAAAGCAATGCATTATATATTCAGTTACCTTTCAAGATGATATAAGACACTAAAACCCAATATTATATATATATATATATGATATATATTCGTTTCAATTCTAAACTATTGGCTAACAATCGAACCGTATTATATACTATCAAGTTTATTCCTTTTGATTTGTGTGTCACCATTGGGAACTCTGTGGGTGACGATGAAAATAAGTGCAGGAGATGCATCCTTTCGCCAATTGTTCAGCACACGAAAAGCAAACAAGAATTATATATACATAAATAATATAAATAATAAAACACACACAAAATTACAATAGAGCAAAATACTGGTTAAACATATTTCCAAATAAACATTAAAAATACAAAAAAAAAATAATTATATATATATTGAAACATATATAAGAGGAAAAGAAATCGGTACATAAAAATGCTTCAAAATGGGACAGATTTTGTTATTTATATTTATAAATAAATTAAATATATATATATATACATGTATACACATACCGATGTATGTATATATATACAGATACAGATAAATTAATGCATTTGAATTTAATGTGTAAAAAATTATTATAATTATATAGATATATTATACACACACACATATATATATATATATATATAAATTAATATATATATATATATGTATGTACTATGTAAAAAATATAAATATATAAAGATGAATTCTTAATAAAAAAAAATCATATATAAAATGCAAATATTTTAAAAATAAAATGAGCATATTTTCTTTTCCATTGATTCCCATTAATTTTGACTCACATAATTTTCTTTAAGTTTTTTGCAAAAGTTTGAAAATGCTTCAAAATTTCCTCAAATCTTTTTCAACAACTTCAAGCTATGTTAGTCAACAAAAGATATACTGTATTCCTTTACAAAATAAATGCCAAAAAAAATATTAAAAAAACAAATCAGATCAACACTTATAAGAAATTGACAAACGACAAATGAAAAATGCAATTATGAATGAATTGAAAATGAAGGAAAACAGAAATAAGAAAATCGCAATTATAAACAATAAGCAGTTCAAAACCTTTAAAAACAAAAATATATATATTTACATATATATTTCACTAGACAAATTTTAATGCATTAAAAACCTAAAACTCGAAAGAGGAAAAACGAAAAACAAAACAAATACAATCTATATTATCAATGTTTTTGCTCTAAATGTCTAATTAATTGTTAAAAGAAATTTCAAAATCGAAAGGCAAATGGAAATTATGATATGATGATAAAGAAATGCAAATTATTTTCAGCCGAATGGACATGTTAATGAAATAAATGCTATAAATGTATAATTATTTGTTAGCGATGGTCAAAGTTGAAAAGCTGTATGTACTATATTAAACCATTTACTTTTAAACAAATGCAAAGTATTTACAAAATTAAAATAAATAAATAAATAAATAAATTACGAAGAAAACAAACAAACAACAATAATTAACAGAAGGCAAGTGTTAAAAACTAAACTGATAACATATTTTACATTAACATTAACATTAACATTTGCTTTATGCGTTTTAATACAAGTTGGCAAATACAATTATTATCGTATAATAATTATGAATGAATGAATAATACTAAATAATAAATAATATTACAAATTAATTGAAACGACAAATAATTTAATGTTGACAACGTGTTTTACAGTATATCAAAACTCCAAATATTAATAAAAATCAATATAAATTTAACAGCAACAACCCCAACAACATGAACACATATTTTAATGTCTGCATACAATTTACATAATTATTATTATTATTATTGAACAAAAACAAAAGTTAATAAATGGTTATGGGCAAAGTTCGATTGAAGCATTTGCATACGAATATTTAAAAATAAATTTCGAAAATGAAAAATAAAAAAACATTGCAAATTGATACAAGCGCAGAAAATTCCATGAAACGCAGATAAACCTATATATGTACATGTACTAATTAAATAATATCACCCACAAACAATAAAAATATATTATATACATATATAATTTAGTTGAGTAATAAAACATAATAATAAAGCAAACATTTAGACAGAACGAATATTACGTTGACACTAAATAAAATATTGTTTTGCTGCTGCAAAATGAGAAGAAAAACAAACCCCCCATAAAATGCCATAGATCTTTTTCAGAGTCAAGTAATACTTAATACTACACTGAAAGAAAGTTCTCGAACAATGAAACCCCAAAATTAACAGACCCCATAGCACAGCACACCCAATAAAAGGAGCATCATTTGTGTAAAATTTAGTGACAAAACCGACAAATTATACTAGTATACATATATAGATACATAAACTAAAAATATATATGACAACAACAAAATTTAATGAGAATAACATCAAGTAAAGTAATAACAATGAAAGTGTATAACTATTAAAACTAATAAAATATATATAAAAACAAAAATCAAAGTCAAACTATCTTTTTGTTTCTTGTACCAAAGTTACTGTCTTTCTGTTGTATTTCTGTCTTTTTGGTGACAGAAAGTCGTGGCTCCAAAAAGCATACTATTATTATGAAGCAGGACAAGAACTGAGGTCCTCTAATAGTTGAAGACTTCAATTTTTCACAGTGTAATATATAAAATACATATACGTTCCGTTCAATTTAACATGATGAAGGACCACATAGTAGAAAAGCTCCAGCATTTTAGCTCTCCCATAGTCAATGCTGAACCAAGAACGATTTAATCTATTTTTTCTTTTTTTAATTCTTTATTAGGAAAATTCGCTAATCGTTAACCTCTTTTTGGGCACAAGAGTCGTGCGATTTAAACATGCGTAGTATATAACTACAAGATTGTTAAAAAATATGTGGAACATAAATAATTTATAAAAATGCCCAACAACACAACGCATAAATATCATACAATTTAAAAATCCTCGAAATTTCCGAAGTGTTTGCTTCACAAACATTAATGAAATCCCAGGGACTGATCCTCTGGCTGCTGCCTTAAACCTAATAACACAATCTTTTTGCTTTATGATTTGACTAAATGCTGGTGCCATGAACTACAATTTTGACTGACCTAGAGTTACACAAAACTTAATATAGAGACTCTCTTCGTGCTGGCATTACCGAAAATTTGTAGAAGTGGATCCATAATGACGGGAGTCGTGACGCTCGTAGGTGAGACTCTTGAAACGTGTGGTTGAGGGCAGTTGTTGCTGCTGCTGTTGCCGGGACACACCGCCGCCCCGATTCACCACCAGATCCTTCCATATCATGGTCAGTAATATGAAAAAGGCGCCAACTATCTTATTTACAAACTCGATTAGCTTGAAGACAATTGGCGTCGCAGCGTGCGTGAATCGGCTTAGCTCGAAGAGAAACCGCACCGCGAATATGCCCATAAACCGCAGAGCAACAGCTGCCCCGCTCACAATCGAGAATAGTAGAAGTCCCAGAAACCGTATGGTGCTCATTATATTGCGCTTGTTAACATCGTTAGCCATGAAATCGTAAACGGTCGTTACGACCGATTGACGCCAATTCTGCAATACGGATATAAAGTCAGATAAGCCAATTTCTGACGCTTGTTGCTCGCTATCCGTGGGTTGATCCTCGCCAGCAGCAGCTCCGTTCGTTGCATCGCCAGCAGTGATTGCTGCCATGGATCTTCTCGGACTGGCTCTCTTGACAGACACTGATCGACGTGAAGTACTTGACGTTGCATCTGGCTCAACTGCCCGAACCATTTTCAGTTTTAATTGCACCTCCTGAGCCCGGAAGCGTAGCGTCTTTACACTGAACCAATACTCGCCAAAGGCCAAATCGCTTAGCTCCGTCCAAACACATGTGTCAAGTCGATTGGGATGTGGTGTGTGCTTGTAGCTGCCTGTGGGGCCCTTTGTGATGCCCACCCACATGTTGGGCACGAATCTCTGATAGAATATCTGTAGCTGTGATGCGCTACTTATTAGCTGCTTCTCCAGATCACGTTCGCTGCATTGCAGGGCTATGACATCACGATAGCCGCCAACCTGTTCCACAAAACAACGTTCCAGGTAAATTCCTCGAAATAGTCGCGACTTGAAGAACTGTTTGGTGAGAGTTTGCATCGCCAGCTCCTCGGGGGGCACGAAGCGGGTAGCACCTCCACCTCCTGCACTCGTCGTGCATACAGTTGAGTCGGATTCGCTCATGGCTTATAACTGCAAAATAAAATGCCATAGCTAATAGTCGAACTTATTAGTTGAGTGCACATACCAACCTGTCTCTTTGTGTGATTGTCTTTGGACTTCAGCTTTCGCCTCTTAGTCACCAAATAAGTTATTTGTTATTGTTATTGTTTCTGTTGGTCTTGTTGCAGAAATGTCCAAAAATTTTGCCAATGTTACATTAATGGCAAGCAAACCAGCAAATTGCACTTAAGCCCAAATGTGAATATTGTTAAAACTGCATATTTAATAACCAAATATGCAGCAATTCACGCGTCTAAAAGAAAGAAGCTTCCAACTTTGCTAATAAAGTTAATGTGTAACGATGTGAAAACAATATGAACTATCGATAATATCGATACTGAATTTTCCTAATATCGATAGGTTTCTCCAACGTCGTGGTTTGCAATTTTAATTTGTGTTCTGCCACATTTCGGGAGCTTATGAGAGTTTTTACAAATTTAAATTTTAATATTCTGCATATATTTTTTTTATGAAAATACTTATAGCAAATTAAATATATAGAGGATCTATTACATCTGAGGAGCATCATTTAATTTGCCGGTAAGAATTTGTCGTTTTTATTATGTGTGGTCACATTGAACTAGACAACAAAACAAAAAAGACGTGCCAAACGTTTTTCATATACATTTTTCTGGAATTTTTTTTAAAGCAGTCACAATTGGCTCCAAACAACGAATCAGAGATTATTATATAAGGATGGCATTAGTGGGACTAGCAGCCAGGAAGCTGGCTCAGAAGCAGCGGTAAGTAAAAAAGCTCATTGACGATGAAATACTCAAAAATAATGTACAATAAAAAAAACATCCTTAGGTCTGCTAAACTGGCCGCTGCTTTTCCGAACGGTATAAGATGCCAGAAATGCCTGAATATGGGCCACTGGAGTTACGAATGCAAGGAGAAGCGTAAATTCGTACATCGCAACTCACGTACAAAGCAATTAAGCAAACATTTGGCCGAAAAAAGTGCAAATGCAGCAGAAACTGCTTCCGCCAATGAAACACAATCGCGTTCCTCAAATGCTGGTAGTGTTGTACAACGCACCGAGCGTGAGAAGAGACCAAAGCATAAACGCAAGCGTGATAACAGCTCATCATCATCAAGTTCATCTGACAGCTCGGACAGTAGTTCGGATTCATCGAGCTCGGACTCCAGTAGCAGCGGTGAGTCGGATAGTTCCAGTTCTGATGAGGATGACAACGACAGCTCCTCTGATGGCGAATCTGGCTCCTCCAGTGGCAGCTCTAGTGATGCATCTACCTCCAGCAGTAAAAGTAGCGACAGCGTCTATGAGCGAGACGGCTCACCAGTGCCCAAAAAGAAGAAACGACGTGATACAACGGGTGACTCTTCGGATGGGGGTGCTTAAAAGTAATGATAATGAACCAGCAATAACCAGAGAAGACATAAAATAGCCTAACGTATAATTTTAGTTTAGTTTACAATTGTTTTGTGGTGCTATCACCAAAACTACAATAAATTGGATTTTAAATAATTGTTTTTATCACAAGTGCCCCTACTATTGTTAAACTTAAATAGAATTAATCGGAATCCGTTTCTACATCGAAATCATGCGCATTGCTCTCACTTAACTGCAGATCAATTTTCTGTCTGTTAATTTCATTGTGAGACATCGCAGATCTCTTAGAGCTGCTAGTAGATACTGGTTGAGGTTCCTTTATGTGTTTCATATTTAGTGATTTAAGATGTAATTCTTCCACCTGGCAATATATTATATTTATTAACAATTCAATTCATATGCAGTAGTCAAACTTACTTTAAGAAAATTCAATGCTTCTTGAATCTTTGGCAAAGTTTCAACTAATTTATTTTCAATTTCATTCAATTCGGATAACTGCTTTTGTAAATCAATATTATTTCGATACATTTTAAAATATTCACAATAATCCTATACTACAACGTTTGTTGACAATGCGAGTTAACATTTGTATGGCAGAGATGCCATTGCCTTCATATTTACGCTGAAGTTAACATATGTAAATACATATCTCTAAACGCTGTTAAGATATAGTTTACATACATGCATACATGTTGTTCACATGTGGTCACACTTTCGATAAAACCAAAGACAAACAAAGTTCAGCTCGGCGCGTAAGTTTGAAGCGCTATTTGTGAATTGTTATAAATTGTAATATTATTGTTTTTTCTAAAAAAAAAATTGTTAGAAATCAAAATAGATGATTGCAAGTAGACAGTAAAATATTGAAAATATTGTAAATGTAGGCGACTGTATCGCACATTTCAGTGTGACCAAATATTAGTAGTTTGCCGCGCTGCGTCGCATTTTAATATACGCGCCGAAATATATATGAAAAAATAGTTTTGCAACTATTTTTGAATCAAAAAGGTAAATATACCTTGCGTAAAGAACAATATATTTACAAGATTTCGAATATATTTGATTTTTGCATTTACTTAGAGGTACTACAAATGGCGAAGAGTCCTGAAAAAAGCGGTGGAATTCTACAGCGATTTGCCGCGAATTGCCGAAAATTGCAAATTGATCCAGATATCTGGCATAGAGCGATAAAAACATTCCATAGGTTAAATGTGGATGGCTACCTGAGCAGCGAGGCAGATGAGTGGCTCACCTGCTCCATCTACAGTGAGCTACAAAAAAAGAAGCTGATAGACATGAGAGAGGGCGGTGGCGACAAGGATAAGGATAAAAATGATAGCGACTTGGTGGAGAACGAACCGGAAAAGAAACAAATCTATCGAAATTGGAACACTTCGCTGACACATCTGCTCTTTGTCTTCAAGATCAATGTGAAGAAGTTTCTGCAGAGAATGGAATATTGGAACTGGTTGGTACAGAGTCCACCAATATTCCAGCAGGACTTCAATGGCATAGAACTCTGCTTGGGTATCACATGCCACCTGGCCTACAAATATAAGAAGATCTTCCAGCAACTATTTGTATACCCCAAGTCCACACAGAGCCAATCCTATTACCACATGGTATTGGAATTTGGCTGGGTCCTATTCCTCACCATACGCAATGAGCTGCCACAGATTGTGACCGAGAGCGTGGTCAATGGATGCCAGGCGCTGATCTGCGTCATTGAGGTAGTCTATATGAATGCCCTTGAGGCATCCAACTGGGACATTATGAACACGAATTTCGACGGTTTCCCTAAGAAATCAGAGAGAGGGATTCCTGCAGCGGAAATCAGTGGGATGAATGCCATCCTCAAGCTATTGCCCGAGCTGCCCCAGAAGAGCACCAACATTATGAGGAGTTCAGTTTTCAACAAGGCAATCATGACCTTGTTTTCAGATCAACGTCTGCTTGGCAATGATCGATTGCACCGGGATCTGATCCGGGATGACATGTTGGAGGTGAATCTGAGCAACCTCAGTCGCAGCTATTCGCAGCATGTGGCGGATATCAGTGAAGTCGACGAGCGAGTTTTCCTAAAGTACAATCCCTACCTGGAGACTGGAGGGGAGAAGCTGCTGCAAAGTATTAGCATCAGGCAGGAGGATGATCAGCAACATAGTAGTGGTATGAATCATCTGCTGTCACTCGATCTGCCCCAGACATTGCCATCATCCTTGGCAAAGGCCATCAGTAAGGACGACCTTAAAATGATGGACAACAAATTAGAGCAAATGATCTCGAAAGTGGAAAAGGCTGCCCATCTGGACGACGAGTCGAAGGAGTGTCGTTCCAAGCTGACTAGGGGGTTGTATCATACGCTGCTAGAGCGGATCGTCAGTGACGAGCTCCATGTAAGACCAACCATGAATCTTAATCAGCTCATGAACCAGCCCCAATGTTCCTTCAATACCGCTTTGATCACTTGCTGCCTGCAGCTGGTGCTGCACGTGCACTCAGCTCAGCAGCCTAGGCAGCAGTTCCCCTGGATACTCAAGTGCCTTGACATTGATCCGTATGAGTTCCAGAAGATAATCGAACTGGTTGCGCGGAACGAGAACGGTCTGCTCACCGGAGATCTCATCAATCATCTTCGCGAAGTGGAAGCCAAGTGCCTCTTGTCGCTCATCTGGCAAAAGAAGTCGCAGCTGTGGGACTTCAGCCTGCCTAGCTGCCACCAGGCACAGCGGGGCAACTCATCCCAGCCCAGCGCCGTTGGCATATGCCATCGCAAGTTCTATTGTCTGGCGGGCCAAAGACTCACCCAGCTCTGCCAGCAGCTGGACCTGCTTGACAGTTACAAGCAACTGTGGCACATAATGGAGCACTCGCTGGTGGCATGTGGCCAGAAGCTGCTCCAGCAAAGGCATCTCGACCAGCTGGTGATCTGTGCCGTCCACCTCTATACCAGCAAGTTCGAATCTGCATCCCGCCTCAGTTTCAACAAGATCCTGCAATTCTACCGCCTCTTGCCCTATGCCACAAGCGATGTCTATCGTAGGGTCCACATGGCCGAGGATCAACCCACTGTCGACATCATTTGCTTCTACAACACGTTGTACGTGCCACACATGTTGGACTTCGTGCAACGGGCAAGTTTCACATGTACGTCAAGACAAGTGGAAAGGGATTCAATCAATGTCAGTGGCAGTGTCATGTACAATGGTGGACGTGACATAAGAGTCTTGGTGTCGAACGCTTCCTTGCCACGCCGTTGCACCAATGTGAATTGCAAAGCGAGATTATACACCGCCACCGCTAATCTGAAACGTAGCAGCTCCCACAACAAGTTGCCACAAGAAAATCTCAGCAAAAGGTCCGTCAAGGGGCAACCACTACTGAACAAAACCGGATGAAGCTACTAATAAACTGGAGGTTTCTTTTTTGTAGTGTATGGATTATGCTTCCTTATATACTGTATCTTATTACAATGTATAAACTGCATGAAATGTATATAAAAATAAAATCTTTAACTTTCAGGGATGCGTATAAAAGTTGAAAAGGTTCTTCCTATAAAATTATGAGCTGCTATAACTTTACAAAAAAATGATATGGGTTCCGATCTATATGACTTCCAACGTGAATAATATTGTCAACATAAACATATTTTAACTAATAATTCACATGATATTAAAAAACACTTGCTACAAATCCATACATATGTTATGAATAGACTTTATTTTTATTAATTTGAGGGGGGGTTGGATTCAAAATGATGCGAATATTTGAAAGGACCGTGACGTAATGGAGCAGACGGCACTCTTGGGGTCGGGACTACAGTAACATACATAAGTACACTAAATGAGGAGCGGGTAGGAGTCATATAAAGGATAGAGGATCAGAGTATACAATACATACTGAGAGCGATCAACTTATAACTATAATCCATATTTATTTTCCATTAACTTTAGCTTTAAGATGGAGGTGGAGCAGCTGCTGGAGCAGCCACAGGTGCCGCTGGAATGCTAGGAGCTGGCGCAGCACTTGGTGCGGCAGCTGCCGCATTGCCAGCATCCGGAACTGGTGCAGCATTTGTTGGCGGTGTAGTATCTAAATAAGAAAAATAAAATCAATTTATAGCAATTATTTATAGCAGTTTTATAGAGTTGATGATACTAACCCATTGGCGTAGGCGCCTGAGATGCGGGCACTGTTGCAGGTTGCTCGCTTGCGGGTGCTGGCGGTGCAATGGACACCGGTGGTGCGATGGGCGGTCCTGAATATGCTGCACCATTGGGTGGTGCACCGGCGGCTATGTGGGGCGGCAGTGGCTGATGCTGCGCTGTGGCTGCTCCCAGCAACTGCGGTGCATGGAGATGCTGTTGCGGTGTCTGTTGCTGCTGCTGATGATGTGGCGGCGGTGGCGGTAATGTCGACTGCTGTGCCGGCTGCTGCAGTGGTTGCTGCTGATGCGGTTGAGGTGGACCCTGTTGCTGCTGCTGCTGTTGTTGTTGCTGTGGTGGCATAATCATGGATCCGGCCACAGCAGCTGCTTGTTGTCCCTGTTGCTGCAGCTCCTGCTGCAGGCGATGATGCGCCTGCTGGCGTGCTCGAAACTCGGCTGCCTTCAGCTGCTCCAGATGGAACTGTTGGCGTTCGGTGATGAGTTGTTGCCTCTGGTATTCGAGCCCCTCGCGTTCGCGCTCCATAGTGGCCTCGAGCTCTTCAAAGTGCCGCAACTTGATCTCCAGTTTCTTCATCTGTGTCTCCACCAGCAGTGCCACCAGGGATTTGATCTTGCGCTCCTCCAGCGCAGCCAAATGTTTCGCCTTGACAGCTGCCGATGCCAGAGCAGCCGCTGCCGCAGTTTGCATGTTGTTCTCGCTGAAGGCGCCATCCTTGGTGGATGCATTGGCGCCGCTGTTGGCATCGTTGCTGCCACCATCCTTGGTCTCGCCGTCGCCACTGTTGTCCTCGGTCTTAATCTCCACGTCACTGGGGCCTGTTGTGTCTGTGGGTGAGGAGTTGGAAGCCGTTTTGTCAGCTTTACCGCCGGACACCACCGCCGACGACGATGTTGATGATGAATCTTTAGGTTTTTTATCTGTGTTATTTGCTGCTATTGTAGCTGATGTTGTTGGAGTTGTTGTAGAGGCTGTTGTTGTTGTTGTTGTTGATGTGGATGTTGTTGTTGATGTTGATGATGTGGAGCTTGAGTCTTGAGTGTTTGGGTCGAGCTTATCCGATTTCGTTTTGTCTTTTGACTTTGCCTCATCTGCGGCATTTTCGAAACACGAACCCAATACAACAAAAAAAAGTCCAAAATGGCCAGAATAGTTTTTAATAAATAACATAAAATATAAATAGATAAAAAAAAGATGTTTTTTTTTTGGAAAAGATCAAATGTTAAGCAGGTTTCAAAGCGGACAAATGCGGAAACAAGAAATTTCGAATTGTATTGGTTCTCAGATTTCTCTAACTTTTGAAAATAATCTCGATAAACTCCAAACTCAACTCCATATGTTTTGGCATATGAATCCTGTGTGTTGTACTTACCTTCTTTCTTGCTAATGTCCTTCATTTCCTCGTCATTTGCAGTGGAGCCAGAGCTGCTGTTCTGGCCCTCCTTGGACTCGTCTTCGTCCTTGTCGTTGCCAGTGCCGGCAATGCCACTGTTGGCCAATCCAAAATTCGGATTAAACTTGCCACCAGCTGAGGCCTTCTCAACGTTCTTCATGTGGTTATCCATGATGGTAGCGGGCACCTCATCCTGCAGAGCAAATTAAGTTTCAATTTCAAATTTTGAGCCATTCCTTTAAGCTCACCTTGATGGCTGCAAACTCCTCCATTGCCGCCTTGGCAGCAGCAGCGGCGACACGTGGATCCACGACTGAGGCCAGGAATGCCACCGTTGACATTATGGGATTGCCCGACTTGCTGAACGGTATGGGCTGGCAGCCGAGTGGGCCCAAGAAGCCGCCATCATCCTCGAGGTAGGGATCCTCGATGGGCAGACGCAAGAAGTGCAAGATGCACTCGTCCTGAGTGCGAGTGCCAACATGCTCGCACACCTTATTCCAGTCATCCTTGTGCATCTCAAGGCCCTCGAGCAGCAGCAGTGTCTCCTGGTCGGTCCACTCGCGTGCCATGCTCGCCGCTGTCCGATTCTTCATCGCTGCCGGCTTCTTGGCATACTGATCCAACTTCAGGCCAAACTGGCTGACGCCCGAGCTAAGGCCAGATGCGGCACCATTCTCCAGTGTCTCTGTTTTAATGGCGCCGCCACTCTTATCGCAGTCGACGCCGCCTTCCTTGCCTTGCAGTGGCTTCTTGTCGAGATCGAGCAACGTCTTCGCCGCCGATGGCTGTTGTGTCTTTTGCGGATTGATGGCCTGCAAGCCGGATGGCGTATCGGACAGTATGTGGAAATGCGAGGTGGGCGGTGGGCCCATGGGCGTGGGTCGCAGATCGGCATCGATCTGATAGTTGATCAGGCCCCACTGCTCCAGGAAGGCATGCACCCGCATAATGGCGCACACATCGCCAGCTAAATTGCGGCGACAGGCAGTGCTGGTCAAGTATTCCGTAGGATTTAATCTGTAAGAGAAAAGGAAATATTTAATGGAGTGAATCCCAGGTTATAGTCCATGTAAGATAACCCACCTATAGGTGTCAATCATGAAGTTGCGATAGGCCATGTAAATCTCTGGCGTCTTTGACTTGTTCTTGCTGTTGAAGAACTCTGGCATGGCGCGTTTCTCGATCACATGGATGGAGTTGTAGTCGAACCACGCCGAGTACGAGGGCACGATGATATGATGTGTCTGTTCAGTGACGTTGTCCTCCATATCCTCCTTGGCCGATGATGAGAACTCCTGTGTGTTGCTGTTGTCGCTGGTCTTGCCCGTTTGAGAGTTGTCCCCATCGCCGGCAGACATCGCTTGGGCCGCACTGCCACCCGTCATCTCATCATCCAGATCAGTCATGGTGCCACCCTTAATGGGCATCATATCGTTGTCAGCTCTTGATTTTCCACCGGGCGCGGGACTAGCTGTGGACTGCAAGGCCGAGTGCGTCGCTTTGTGCACCTCCTGAATGTTGGGCTCAGCTGGCGGATCATCCAGATCCCGGGTTAGATCCTCATCGTCATCATCATTACGCGACTTCTTATGTATAACGGCCGGAGAACGCTTCCGTTTCCCGGGCTTCGATGTTGATGTCGATGTGGTTGGCGATGGAGATCGACGTCGCTTCTGTTTGCCGGTGGCGGCGCTTGCTGCTGGCTTCTTTTTGTCATCCCCAAAGGACATGATATCGTCAATGGACATGCGTTGCTTGTGCGTCTTCTTCTTGCCCGACTCATCCACTTCGTAATCCTCCTCGGCCATCCATTCGTTGTACTGCTCCAGATCGAGAATCCAAGAAGCTGCCACCCGCCAACGCTCTGCAGGGGATTCAGGATTTTCGGGTATATTCTCTGGCAAATCGAAGCTATTCATTGTCCATGAGTCGTAGGACTCGGGAAAGTAGTACCAGTGCAGCATAACATGATTGCCACGCTTGAATATGGGGCGAGCATATTCATCGGGATGTGGATCCACCACAGGATATACAATGTGCGTGGCATCCTCCTCATCGGTGACAATTTCAACTCGACGATTGTCAAGGATTTCACGTAATCGAGCCTCAAAGTTCTTCTCAATCTCAGGTCTGATATAAATGTACGGAATACGATAGAGATCGGCCTCCACTAGAGCCTGTTCGATCTCGATCAATAACTGGATGTTGGGATCCTTGCGTGTTGGATTCTTGCCAATGGAAAAGTCAAATTTCTTGCCACGTTGCTCGGCCCGAAAGCGAAACATTGTAGAGAATATGATGCAGAGTCCTCCGCCGTTTTTAAAGTCCAGAAAACAACGCATCTGGAAAATTCAATTATATCCATATATTATTTATTATTAATCAGTTTCTAATTTGCCAACTAATATTGTTTGTACTTGTTTACAAGATTAAGCAAACTTAAATTCAAATATAATTCGTGCCTTCAACTTGTCCATCTCTAGCGCGCGTGTACATACAAAACATTCTGCACACCCAAAACACCCTGTACCCCCTACACACACTTACCGGGATTCTTGTCGCCGGCGGTTCAGCCGAGTTTTTGCCCAATTTCGCTTCCACATATTGCAGGAATAGTATAAGCAATTGGGCCAGTGATTCCTTTGTTATCGGCTCCGAGCTGTGCGCCAAGTACTATAAAAACAAGTGCATTGAAATTATTGAAAGTTTTCATTTTATGTGAAGCGCCATTTTTGTTTTCGCTTACAGCGGCGGGGCTGGCGTTTCATACTCACCTTTTTACAATTTTTTTGTAGCCATTGGCGTATGGACTCGAAACCTTGTAGCGTCTCTGGCGATTGGAAAAAGTCAATATTAGGACTTCCGTCCTTTTTAGGACCGAGTGTGTTCATTGTGCAACACTTTTAGAATGCTTTTATTTGATTTACTAGACAGTTTCACCAAGAAAACGAATATTGAAAATGCTGCAACCGCAATAGACGCACACAGTTGGGGTGGCAAAGTATCGATACCAACTGAGTACTAAATAAATTATCGATATTGTGGCGATGCTTGAATCCGATATAATTACTGCTCAGCTTTAGTTCAATGAACCAAAAATTAAATGATGAATTGGCTTAAATAACAATAAATAATGCATAGCACCTTTAAACATTATTAGTATTATAACTGCATAAAAAATTTACCATTTCTTATTAATATATTTCACTGGTTCTTAGTATTTAGTTCATTAGCAAACAACCCACCTTTGCCTATTTGTAGTATTGCCAAGTGTCATCAATTACAATGATTAGCTAATTTTTATTAAATTAAACTTATATACTTACATTGCAATTACTAATAACATATTTCATCGATTAATATTTAAAGTTAGTCATGTTCATTAGGTTGTATTTAAATTTAGATTCATTAAAAAACAACAAAACACTCCAAAGCGGCTTGGGGGCAACTCTATTTGTGTTTTATTTCATGCACCAATCGAGCACCGCACAGTATAAATGTGACTTGAGCGCCGCGAACATGGCTTTCCCTGGTAATATTAATATCCGAAAATTTGAGAATATAGGGCGAATTGAGTGTATCTGTATCTGTGGTAAACCAAATGTTAAATTAAAAAATTAACTGTTGCCCTTAAACGACATTTGCATTATTAAATCGCATTTGTTGCGGTACTCTCGCCTACACCGGGGTTCCTGTGTTTCTATGTGTGCGTGAAAAATCGATGGTCTGAATTGGTTACGCGTGCGAGTGAATAAGAACAATTTGTGACGCTTGCAAAAAAAAAAAGTGAACGCGTACTAGAGCTGCGCTGCAGCAGAGCCAACACACACACATACATATCAAAAGTGATTGTACACTTTTATTGCAATTTACATCAAAATTTCTACATTTTTGCATAAATTATTAGCTGGCAGTGAAAATTTGATAGAAATGCATCAACTAAACACAGGGCGCATGAGTTGAAGTGACAGCAAACCGTCGTCTAATAGCAGACGTCGACGCTGACGTCGCCATAGGTATGCTGCAGTAAGCAGAGCTAAGCAGCAAGCAGAGCAGAGCGCAGCACCAAACGACGGAACGTAACATTTGCCAAAGGTAAAACAACTCAACTATTCGTTTTGTTTAACAGTGATGTGAGTTATAGAAATACAAATACATACTTACATACATACCACGTATTTATGTAGATGCCCAGCAATGTAGTTTATTATGGATTATTTTATATAGACACAACCCTACATTGCTTGCTTATCGTTGTTACGTCGACTGCGCAGCTTTCCTTGGCGCTGCCGACGCGTCTTCCGCTGCAGTTTTCAATGTGTGAGTGAGTGTTATTTAAGTGTGTGACTTCATGTGTGTGTGAGAGTGTGCTTATGATTGCGCTGCTTTCTGATACGTTTCTTGCTTCGTCAGCTTCGTTGCTTTTCAAGGCGGGGCAACGGGGGCATGTTAAGCTGTGATAAGCGCACACATTAATGTGAGAGCTGTTAAGTATTGTATGTGTATGTATCAGTGTGTGTGTGTGTACATATATGTACATATTTATATTCAAATTAACGCGTTCACTTGTATAAGAGTATAAAATTTGGCAATTATATATACAGATATAAATGTGTGAGTGAATTAAATACATACATACATATGTATGTATGTGTAGACGGACACGTGCAAAAAGAATCGTACGATGGTACTACAAGTCCTTTTCTTACAATTCGAACTCGCGTGAAAAGAACGCGTCCGCCCGCAAATTTCATTAGGTTGATTACTTTTTTGGTTATATTATTTTGTTTCTTTTTGTTGTTGTTCCTTTACATATTGCTGTGGAGTTTTTGTTTTTGCCGATTCTTGGCAATGCCGAAAACGATTGAAATGCCCCCGTCATTGTATTTTTAGTCTCAACGATTGCTCAATACATTTTGTTGTTGTTTTTGGCATTGCTGGTTTGGTTATTCGGGTTTTTGCTTTTCTTATACACACGTACATACATATGCATGTATGTATGAATGTACATACATATGTACATATGTATGCACTCATATATAAACGATCTGGCGTGTCTACTTTTAAAAGCCCTCTTTCTTGTTGCTGACATTCATTCATTCATTCATCTATTTACTTTTTGGGCGGCAGATGAGCGCGCCCAATTATACAATTGATACATACACATATACACAAAAATATTTTATAAGTACACACATACAAAGTAAACTTAAAACATTATGGAACGGAGTCAAATCTTACTACTCGAAAATCTCAATATTATTCGGTGGTTTCAATCCAATACCGATATGAAAATTTATCAAATATTTGGAAACTTTTGCAAACTATGCTCTTGAAAAAGTGTCGAAGACGGGGAACATTTTTACATGTCTAAACGAGCTTTTGATTTACCGTTCCACTTCATTCGTTGCCGCTGTCAAACTTGCGCAGTCTACTGAACATGTGTTGTCCACGTCGACGACGCTACGTTTCGGCCCAACAGCAGCAGCAGCAGCAAAAACAACGACAAGCGGCATTTTTATTTATTTATGGTCTGCTACCGTAATCGACATTGGCGACTGATTCAGTTGCTCCCTAATACATACACACACTTCTACACATATCTACATACACGCATTAATGTGTGTGTATGTTTGTATTCGTTGCTTGCTTGCGCTCTTTTACTCTCTTCTCATGCACCATTCGTAGTGGGGTAGGGCACTTGAACTAGTTTCAGTCAAACTTGCATATTGTATGTACATACATACACCTAGCATCAGAAGTCTGCGTACACCCTGAAAAAAATGCGGCATCAAACTTTCAACTTAAATTACTCAGCCATTTATTCATATATTTTCAAAATTCTTTTTTGTCAACATAGCTATAATCAATTGTCTTTATTAACGTATTTTTCCCAATATTTTTTTATTGATTTCTTATAATTTATTTTTAATTTTAAACTAAACCCTACTAAAAAGTGTACACGCAAAAGTCTGCGTACAGCTGTTTCAAGCTGCGTGGAATGCAAGAAACAACGATTACCGTTGGATTTTTTTGATGTAGATAATTTCAATATTGTGTTAGCAATTAGTATTGCACATTTGAAATGTAAATATAGCATAATATTTAGTAGAATTGCAATATGAACCAAAATGTGGAAGAAAATTTCTGTTTTCCACCAAAAATTATTTTAAAGTTATCCTTTCTGGCACAATTATGCAATAAAATTGCTGTCCTAGTTGGTGGAGCCCACTCCTATATCAAAAAGTAATAAACAATAGCAATTTATTAGGCTGGATCTTCTCAAATACGCGATCTGGCCAACTAACTTCGGACACCCATCGCGAGCGGATGATTATTGTTCACCTTCTAGCCCAAATATAATAGGGTTGTGATCCAAATTGTGTTCCATGATGTTGATATAGTCGGCCTGTCCCATAATACATTCAATAAATGCCAAATTTCCCACTCCGCTTTCTGCAATGGACCCATACCCAAATATTCCGCTTCATACATACTACTGCGCATTAACTAAATTATCTGTTTTTAGCGATTCTTCGCCTGGAGAAAATACAAAACATTGCAAAAATTAAAAATTTTATTTCTTCCGAATATATAACAATATTTCAAATGCTATAGATCTTTCAAACTAATATATTAGCGAACGGTACCCGCTAAAAACAGATAATTTAGTTTGCACGGTAGTATATGTACGAAGCCGAATGTTGGTGTAGGGATTCATTACAGGAAGAGGAGTGGAAAATTTGAAATTTATTGAGTGTATTAAGGGACAGGAGGATTATATCAACATTATGGAACACAATTTGGATCACAACTCCAATACATTGGGACTAGAAGTTGAGCAAAAGCCGTCTGCTCGTGAAGGGCGATTAAAGGTGTTTGGCCAGATCGGGTATTTAAGAAGATCCAGCCTAATAAATTGCTATTGTTTATTACTTTTTGGATATAGGAGTGGGCTCCACCAACTAGGACAGCAATTTTATTGCATAATTGTGCCAGAAAGGATAACTTTAAAATAATTTTTGGTGGAAAACAGAAATTTTCTTCCACATTTTGGTTCATATTGCAATTCTACTAAATATTATGCTATATTTACATTTCAAATGTGCAATACTAATTGCTAACACAATATTGAAATTATCTACATCAAAAAAATCCAACGGTAATCGTTGTTTCTTGCATTCCACGCAGCTTGAAACAGCTGTACGCAGACTTTTGCGTGTACACTTTTTAGTAGGGTTTAGTTTAAAATTAAAAATAAATTATAAGACATCATTAAAAAATATTGGAAAAAATACGTTAATAAAGACAATTGATTATAGTTATGTTTACAAAAAAGAATTTTGAAAATATATGAATAAATGGCTGAATAATTTAAGTAAAAAGTTTGATGCCGCATTTTTTTCAGGGTGTACGCAGACTTCTGGAATTGGGTGTACATACATACATACATACACATGTGCATAAGTTCATTTGTTTACATATGTGTACAACTGTACATGCCACTGTACATACATAGCTCATGTTTAGTTTCGTTTATGGATTATAATTAGTCAGTCATATTTCTTATTTGGGTTTGTAGTTGCTTTATATTATTAACGGAACATTTTATACTTCGATATTTATTGCGTATGATTTGTCGATACAACATGGTGCTTATCAGGGGCACTTGGAACCCTAAAATAAAGAAGTTTGTTATTTTCGAATTAGACGAATTGGACTGAGATATAAGTGGATATATTGTAATATTATTTGCCATTTATACTTCGATATTTACTACCTTGGTCTTATCGATATTGTACCGTGCTTATCGATATCTGCGATTGACACTCAAATTGAAGTCTATTGTGGATACATTGTATATAATATTATTTGCCACTGAATGTGCATTGAAATATGCATCAACAGCTGTTATAACATTTAGCGAATGTTATTTCGTCGCTTTGTGCCTTGTGTCAATAACAAGATGTTTAATATTCAAACACATTTGCGTTGTCATTTCTGCAAAAAATAAAAATTCTTAAACACGAAATCGAGCACAAACGATCTTCGAACGATCGATGCTTTTTGCATTTATTTTGTATCTTTTTTTAGGTACAAAAACTCGTTGAAAAATAACTTTAAAAGTTCAGTTGTAGACCTGCTACTAGCATCCAGTTCTAAACTATTGTCAAACAAAATTGATGTCATTATGGAACTCAAAATTGATAAAATATGTAAGACTATAAAACACGGATAGTTTATGTCGTTAGACAAGGTGTCAAGACACCTCATTGAAAATATAATCACTATAACCGAATGGTATTTTATTTTATTTATTATGGGTATGTGTTATAAATAAATTTCGCAATTAATTGGTAGTCAATAGTTCAATCATGATGCTTATCGCAAATTGATTATCGATAAGAAACCAATCTGAAATTAGTACAGGGTGACTCACGTTAAACGAAAAGAGGTCAGAAGGTTTTCAATTACATTGGAATAAAGTTGGGAATACAACGTGTATCGTTACGATTGGTCAGATCTACACAAATTAATTAAAATTTCATTAAAAACGAATTTGCATAAGAAACTAAATGATATTTTCGATGCATATATGTGGCAATTACTTAGAAGATATATAAATACACGATTTTAAAAAAATATGGAATTCAAATATTTCGATGGCAATGGAATGTGACAATTGATGAGCTAGAAAAGAGACGATTTTATTTTGATGAGCACTTACATTCGATGATCAGCATTACATAGTAGTAGTTACTACTGTTTAATGATGCCCTTCCCCCGCCCCAATTGTCTGCCAATAATCGTAATGACAACAGCTAAGCAAGGTTGTTGACAAAACGAGATACATGTTTAATTGCCGATGTATGCACATATGTATGTGAATGCATGATTTATTTGATAAATATCTGTGTGTATACATATATCAGTGATATATAGGCCTGAGTAATGGCTCTTTATTCTCCCATGTCATACAAATGTCTTCATTATGACATTTACGATAAGCAATATCTATGTTTGTAATCTGTAGATTTTATTGCATATTTCAATGGATTATTTACTCGAATGTCGCATTTATAGTTTTGTCTTTGATATTACTCTCTTATAAACATATATGTATATGTACTATCAACTTTTATGTATCTCTAAAATTTCTTTATTTTCTTGGGTTCACTAACCCTTCTCCACTTTTGGAAGCCCCGCAATAACCTGTGAGTTTCCATGTACAAATATTTAGTTTTTTTTTGTAGTTTTTAGAATTCTAATGTATACACCTTATCTATTTTGGGTTTTGTGTGTTCACACCGCATTCGTTAGATAAGCCAAATAGAAAGGCATTGATAAGAGCGAGAAATTAATACAATATAATTTCCACCAAATATACTTGAAGAATTTAATGATTATAACTCTGTTAGGGTTTATGAAATAACCTGAAATAAGTGATAAGAGTCTTCACTTTCCTTTAATACGATTTAAGCAATGTTTTTCTTTCGGCATTTCAAGGTTACTCTTAAGGATCGCCAAGTTTTTTAATTAACATATCTGGGTCGTTGATTCTACGTAACCTACGCTATACATACTATATGTACAGATTATAGTATATCTCATTCAACACGACCGATTTGTAGCTGACGTCGAACGTACATTTAAATTTTGATTTTGCATATTTAGCCCACATTTGCCATTGTTTTGTATTATATCTTTGTATTTTTTTTTCAATTTATTTTTCTTTTCATTTGACGATTTTATAAATATCACGTTCCATTCTGGATGGTTGCAAGTGCCACTCATCCTTGTCGATAGGTATCTATATACTTCTATGACGACATTTCGAAATATTTATGAAACATTTCTCGTGTACTCTATATACATATGTACGTCTATAGGGATTATATAACATGGTATATGTATGTTTATTTGCTATTTTAGTCTACATTTATACTTAGTACGGACTACAAATTGCTATATAACAATAGTCCATCATCACATGCTTAGGAAGCGCCTTATATAATCTTTCTCTCTGTAGCTCAGGGCGAGATAATTCAAGTTGAGCTGATTTAAATTCACGTCGCTTTCAGCTATAAAATAGAAACATTACGGAATTTTGTACCAACTACACAGTTTATAAAAAAGTAAAGTAAATGTGAATCACACTGAAATAAATGTATATGAATGAATATATATTTTTTTCTTAAAGGCAAATTACGAAGTTATCTAAGTTAAGCTGGGTCGCTTGAAATTTCCTATATAAAAATTGCAAGGGAAATAAACAAGGGCATGTGAAGCTCTTTTGTCGTCCAGTTTTTATCGGTTTCCCATATGTGTCACCCATAAAAATAAATTGTGGAATAAGCCAAGGAAACTAAAGAAAGATTTGAAAATAAATTATTTTTAAACAGCCCCAGCTATTAAGTAGGTCAGTAAGTCAGATAAAATCTAAAAGATCAGAAATTTGTTCTCAAATTACTTTTAAAAAGTATTTGTAAAAAAAAGCACATTAATCTATTTAAAAGAAATTACATTTAAAAAAGTAAAATGTCACTTGCAGTGAACTGTAGTGAACAATTTTAAGCAATATCAATTTTTTCAATCGAACTCGTTATATAATTTTTTATTTATTTTTCAAGAGCTCTTCAAAACCGCGAAACCAACCGAAATAGTCGTAATAGTAATAATAGTAATAATAATAATGCTAGTTTTGTGTTTGGCATTAGACAAAAACAGTAACAGCAACAACTACATATGTATGTATAAATAATATATATAAAAATAACAACAACAATAAGTGTGCTCGTAAATAGTTATTTTAAATACTTGATTAATATTCAAGGTTGCGACAGCATTTCAGCTTCCTTATAAAAACACAGAAACGATTCAAAGAAAAGCAAAAAACGAAATCGAAATCGAAAACGAAAGAAACATATCAAAGAAACAAACAAAAACTGAAGTTCAGTTTTTTATATACAGATACTATATCTGTTTTTTTTTTTTGCATATTTTATACGATAATAATTTTTGGTCACTTTTAAATTTGCCAAGTTCACAGCTGTCAATCGATATTAAGTTAAATTGTTGTTATTGTTTTAATTTATTTATAAGATAAGTTTCTTGTAGACGTCTGAGAAAGCAAAGAAGTTTCAATTTTCAATCTAAAGATTTAAGATTAACAACCTGAAACGATTGTCGGATGTAATCGGAATCCTCTTCTTTGTAAGTTTCAATTTCAGACTGGAAATAAATCAACTCATCGGAACAGATAACGAATGTTCGTAAAAAGTGTTTAATTTTTGAATGAAGTAGATTTTTCTTTTGCAAATTCCATCAATAACTAAAATATAGAAACTCACGATTAGTTATCGTTTATATTATTGGGATTCATGACGGTTGAAAATCTAACGCGTTATTTTTTTCTTCTTCGTCACGATGCATTATAATTTTAATCGCTGCCATTGAATTTTATGGCAACATTTTAAAGATAATTACAACAACAATAACAATTTGCTGGATAAATTGTTTAACATTTTATTGCAGTTTTTAATTCATATTTAGTATTAAGAATGTGGATCAAGTTCATAAGAAATGAAACTGATTGTCTACAATTTGTATTTGCAGATTAGTTACATATATAGTAAACTACGGAAAGAAAGTATCACAAATCTCGTGTAAAGCATGACATCTCGGTGAGTATTTGTAATTATTTTCCATAAATAATATGATATATACAGTTAGAAACTTTATCTACTTGCATTTTGTTTGGTTTAGTATTTCTGATAAATAATAATCTTTTATTTTTCTCTTAATTTTTTTTTTTATCAGAATATCAGAATTTAACTCATTGAATTTATAAACCAAACAAATTTATTGATTTATTAAAATAAAATATTATTTTCATAAATAGTTAGACAATATTATTAGGATCTACATATAACTAAATTTTTATTGTATTTTCGAATTAATTTTCCTCTTTTAATCTATTGCTCATTTCTTTATTTTGTTTTCCATGTCTTGACTATTTGTTAACCATTTATTTTGGCTATTCATGAATCACTCTAATTAAGTTCTATATTTTAAACACATGATTCTTGGAAATAATAAAATATTTTGATTCTTCCGCGTTTGCTGATGCAGCTCCAACTTAGGTAGGCTCAGAAGTCAGAGAAATAAAGGGAGCGATAATTCCAAATTCAAATATATCCTAAATATTTGAAAGTCTTAAAGCCGTCGTTTGCAAATATAGATAAATAATTCATACAAATGATACCAGCATTTCAATTCTCCCGCTTTTCAAATAAAGAAAAATAAACATCAGCCGAAATTATTCTCATCCTTATCTCCGATACTGTTAATATTCAAACTTAGACTATTTTTTAAAGAAGTCAGCAAAAAATATAATTATTAAGGCTCCAATTCAAACACCCCCTAAAAACATGTATAATTAGTTGGGGTTAAATATTTGTTTGATCTATGAAAATTGCGAGGCTTGTTACTTTACATCACACTAAATTATTTAAATAATACTGAAATTATATTATATAAGTTATTTCAGTTTGTTTATTATTAGCATTTTGGGGATATATTTTGTGAGAATAAACAAGTGTAATTTGTAGAGCAACTTAAAGCTAAAGTTTAATGAATTTTATTTGTATTTTAAATATGAATATTTACAGTGTTTATATATAAATTTATTTATATTTAATTTTATTTATATGTATGTACATTAATGTTTATATATGTTTATTTATATTTTTAAATTTTTTTTAGTATATTACATTTATTTACATTTATTTTGTTGATATTCATATTTATTAATATTTCTTTTTTGTAGACTCGATCGACTTTTCATTTTACTGGAGTCTGGCTCGACGGCAGCAACACGTCATGCCGCCGCAAAGCAGATTGGGGAGGTGCAGAAACTCTATCCACATGAGCTGCACACGCTGCTGAATCGTCTGGTTGGATACCTGCACAGTTCCTCGTGGGAGACGCGCATAGCTGCGGCCCAGTCTGTGGAGGCGATACTGAAACAGGTGCCGCATTGGCAGCCCGAGCTGCAGCTGGGCGTGGTGGGCGTGAAGAAGGAACGTTCGGCCAGTGATGCCACTGAAGAGGACAGTTGCCACTCGAATGCATCCTCATCCACAACGACTACGACGACGACAACAACAACTACTGGCTGCAATACCCGCTTGCTGAGCTTCGATGAGTTCGATCTGGAGCAGATATTGCAGAAGGGCGCGCGTCTCATCGGCTCCGAGGGCAATGAGTTTGATGTGCAGGAGGAGCAGCCCGCCAGTGGCGGTGGCCCGGACGATCAAAGTGTCGCCGCGCGCCTGAGTCGCCAACGTGCCTTGGTCAATGACAAGCTAGGACTCACCACTGCCGCCAAGCTGGGCGTCAATCTGACTGACATGATTACGGATGAGGACGTGGCGTTGGCGCGCATCGGCACCAGCTACAATGTCAATGCCGAGAAACTGCCCGTGGAGCATCTGCTCAATATGAAATCGTCCAATGGAGCAGCGACTGTTTCTGCCACAGGACAAAAGCTGAGCTGTCGTGAAATGAATCGTGCCAAGCGCAAGGCACGTCAGAGCAGCTCCACTGCCTCTGCCTCCGCCACCGCCTCCACCTCCACGGTTACAGTTACGCCCACCTGTAGTCGTCGCAATTCAACAGCTGGCAGCAGTGGCAGCAGCTGCAGCAACAATAGCACCAACAATAATATCAACAACAACAACAACAATAGCAACAGCAACAGTAATGGCGCCACCGCAACAGCAACTGCAACATCAAGCGATGAACCAGAGAAGAAGAAGCTTAAGACTACCGACAGACATGAGATATTCTACAGTTTAAATGGTGAGTGGGATGACAGTTTACATCACTCTACACATTTATTTTTAGTCATGTCGTCCGCTCTAAAAATGGTTTGCCAGATTTGTTTCTTGGTACTGACAGATCCCCAATAACAATATTTCTCTTCAGCATTTATCAAAGTACAGTGGAGTGTCTATAAGTTGCACTGGTTCAGTTTAAATATTTGATATTGATATATTTCATATTGATAATATTTTTGGTTGAGACCTTTGCAGAGTTTCGCCAAAGTTATGGCAGATAGAAGTTAAGAAAAGAAATTATAGACAATTTTGGTTCATATCAATTTAGTTCGTCGCTCAAAATTTGCATTTTTCAAGATTGATTTGAAACTTCAATGTATCGTTTCTTAGTACGAAATTCGTACATTTTCCAGTTTTAAATTTGAAATCACTTTTGAGTTTTGTCAAAGTTATGAAGAATTTGCTTTTGTCGTTAATATTATATAGTTAATTTGAATTGTTCAAGGAAGTATTTTCTATATTTTAAATATCATATATCTGAGATTATACAAAAATTAAAAAAAACTAGAAAAAATTCGAATTCATTCAGTAATAATTTTAATAAATGCAAGACAGTCTTAAATTATTTCGCAAACTAATAGCTAATATTCCTAGTTCGATTATTTTTTAATTTGATAAAATTTTCCTTAATTGTTCTTGTTACGGAGAGTCTACTGTAATGAAATCACTTGTAGCTTAATAGTTAGTGGCTTTCCACATATTTTCCATCGAGATGCAGCCTCATGATTAATTCAATATAAGCTTCCAACTAATCACGCATTTAATTAAACAATTAATTAACAATTACAGCGGCTGTTCCGGATGTGACGGGCACATGGGTTGATGCTGGGTCGTGGCCCTTGGAGAACTTTTGTACCCGTCTTTTCATTGATCTCTTTCACGCCAAATGGGAGGTGCGTCATGGTGCGGCAACAGCATTGCGTGAGCTCATCAATCAGCACAGCGAAGGAGCCGGCAAATGTGTCCAACAGACCAGGGACCAAATGCAGGAGGCGCACAGTCGTTGGCTGGAGGATGCTGCACTGCGTCTGCTCTGCGTGCTGTGCCTAGATCGTTTTGGCGATTATGTCTCAGATCAGGTGGTGGCACCGGTACGAGAGACCTGTGCTCAGGTGCTGGGCACACTGGTCAAGGCCATCGATGAGTCCAAGGTGCATCGCATTGTGGACATCTTGCTGCAGCTCATCCGTCACAAATCCGAGTGGGAAGTGCGCCATGGCGGGCTGCTCGGCCTCAAGTATGTGTTTGTGGTGCGGGAGGAGCTCTTGCATATTTACCTGCGCCAGTGCATCACGGATATCTTGAAGGGATTACTCGATGCCGTCGACGATGTGGGCGCTGTGGCGGCAGCAACACTGATACCAGTTGCCGGCTGGCTGCCGAAGCTGCTCAATGCGACCCAAGTGTCCTCCATTGTGAAGATGCTGTGGGATCTGTTGTTGGACCAGGATGAGCTGACGTCCGCTTGCAACAGTTTCATGGGTCTCTTGGCGGCCATTCTGTGCCTGCCCAAAGCAGCTGCCTGGATACAAATGGAGCCGATGGGCAACCTCGTGCCGCGACTCTTTCCCTTCCTCTCGCATAGCACCAGCTCTGTACGCCGTTCCACTTTGAAGACGCTGCTCACACTCACCAGCAAAGGCGAGCTGCCGGATACGGGTTCAGTCAAAGTGGAGGAGGCGAATGGCAAGGAGGAGAACTCGATTACGAAACTCAATTTCGGTGTCGTCGAGTGGAACTGGCAGCTGCTGCAGCAGCTCCTGCGTCACATCTATCAGCGTATGCTCGTCGAGCCCAAGCCGGAGATCCAGACACTGGCCCACCAGGTGTGGATGAATGTCATACAGAATGCCGATCTGGGAGCACTCCTGCACGCCGCCTGCCCCTACGTTTCCTCCTGGATATGTCTGGCCATGCAGCCGCCTCGCCTGGCCTTTGATCCCAGTGTGCTGGTGCGTGCCATTCCTGGCGGCGATGCTGCCAACGCGGCGTCAACTGCTGGACGTCGACGTACTCCGAAGATTGGCGATGACTTGGGAGGTGCCGCCTTGGCCCATACGAATGCCATGCAGAAGTTGTACTTGGGAGGCAGTGAGGCCACTCCCTTGGAGGTACGTGAGGCGAGCTTTGTGCGTGCTCGGATCATAACCTCCCGAGCATTGGGTGCACTTTCCCACTATTTGGTTCAACCCGCACCCGGAGTGCTGTACACACCCCAAGTGGAAAGTCCCACCGACTGCTATACCAAGGTGCTCCTCGGCCATTTAAATGCGCATTCTGCTGTCCAGCGGATTGTCTGCGGACTGATCATCGCCTTTTGGGCGCTGGACGATGAGCCAGTGCGTCCGGGGCCACCCAATCTGCAGGAGAAGCTGCATCAGTGCGTGTCCGAGTATTTCTACTATGATGAGGTCGCCACCTCACTGACCCGTCTACTGCAGGAGGCGCAGGACTTCATAGCCACCCTCAAGCAGAACAAGATACCCATCGATGACTTCAACAATGCCAAGATTCTCACCCTCGGTCAGATCGAGGCGACGGCCACAACTCACAGCGAGAATCTGCGTAGCTTTCCGCTTAAGCCCAAGGTGCTGGACACGTTGCTGGAGCGACGACGCAGCCTCCAGGCATCATATCAACAGACGACCAGTGAACAGGGTGGCTACCATGTCAGCGCCCAGGCTGCGTTGGCCGGCGCCATCTGTGCCCTCCACTGTCTGCCCGAGAAGCTGAATCCGGTGGTCAAGCCTCTCATGGAGTCCATTAAGCGGGAACAGTGCGTGGCGCTGCAGCAGCTGTCCGCTGAGTTTCTGGTGCATCTCATGGATCAGGTCTGTGATAGGAATCCTAGTCCCAACAACAAGATTCTCAATAATCTGTGCGCACTGCTGCGCAGCGATGCGGAGCACACGCCCAAGCTGGTAAGTCCAGTAGTTGTCCGTCCTTGCCAAAAATGAATTCTGTATATTAATGCTGTTCCTCTGCTTTCGTAGGATATGCCCACCCGCAGCCTAATGGACACTCGTCCCAGTGCCACCCACACCTGCGCATACTATGGCATCCTAACGCTCACTCAGCAACAGTCCACGGGCAGCAGCAGCTCGTCCAATTCACGTGCTTCCGGCTCTAGCGTAGCCACTCCAGCACCACGTGGCCCGGGCAGACCACCCGCCAGCGAAGTCCTGGCTGCAGCGGCAGCAGCTGCCGCCAGCGAGGAGTTGTCCACGCAGCAGGCTAAGCAGGCGGAGGCACGCCAGTGTCGCACACAACGTCTGGGTGCGGCCAGTGCCATCTCCAAGCTGTGCAGCACCTTTGGACCACGCATCGTGGACAAGGTGCCCATCTTCCAGCAGCTCATGTTCGACAAGCTGCGACAGTTTGTGGAGCAAGCGGACACGCTAACCTTGGTGAACACCATCCCTGAGCAGACGTCCTGCAACGAGCTGATCTGTTCGCTGCAGTTGATCGAAACGGGTGCACTGCATCTACATGAGTCGCTGCATGAGCAATTGTTCCAGTTGCTGCCCCAACTGGGATTTATAGTGCGGCATCCGTTGAAGGTGTTGCGTCATATGGCGGCACGTTGCATTGCCGCCTTGGCGGAGATCGATGCCAGTCGCACGATGCAGTTCGTGGTCACCGAGCTGCTCCAGTTGCTACATATGATCGATCGCCCCACGGAGCAGCAGGGTGCCGTGGAGGTCATTGAGCGTGTGGTGAATCGACTGCAGATTGGAGTTGTGCCATATATTGTGCTGCTGGTGGTGCCCCTGTTGGGAGCCATGAGCGATACCAATGAGTCAGTACGTCTGCTGGCCACCCACTCCTTTGCTACGCTCATCCAGTTGATGCCGCTGGATGGTGGCAAGACCGCCAAGAAGGAGGAGAACGGCGAAGAGGAGCTGGAGCAGCGCAAGTCGCGGGATCGCGAATTCCTCGACTATTTGTTTGCACCCAAGACCATACCCGACTACCAGGTGCCGGTCCCGTTGAGTGTGGAGTTGCGTGGCTACCAGCAGTCAGGCATTAACTGGCTGTGGTTCCTGAACAAGTACAATCTCCATGGAATACTCTGCGATGACATGGGCCTGGGCAAAACACTCCAAACCATCTGTATTTTGGCTGGTGATCATATCCAGCGACAGCAGGCGCAACTGGCTCCTTTGCCTAGTTTGGTCATCTGTCCACCCACGCTGACTGGTCACTGGGTCTATGAGGTGGACAAATTTCTGGCGCAGTCGTCGATTCTGCGTCCCTTGCACTACTTTGGCTTTCCCGTAGGACGCGAGAAGTTGCGCAGTCAGATCGGCACCAGCTGCAACCTGGTGGTGGCCTCCTATGACACCATACGCAAGGACATTGATTACTTTAGTGGCATCCACTTCAACTACTGTGTGCTGGACGAGGGACACATCATTAAGAACGGCAAGACCAAGAGTTCCAAGGCGATCAAGCAGCTGAAGGCCAATCACAGACTGATCCTGTCGGGCACTCCAATCCAGAACAACGTTCTGGAGCTCTGGTCGCTTTTTGACTTCCTCATGCCTGGATTCCTAGGTACCGAGAAGCAATTCATCCAGCGCTATTCACGTCCGATTCTCGCATCCAGAGACGCCAAGAGCTCCCCCAAGGAACAGGAGGCCGGTGTCCTAGCCATGGAGGCATTACATCGGCAGGTGCTGCCCTTCCTGCTGCGGCGCATCAAGGAGGATGTGCTCACCGATCTGCCGCCGAAGATCACACAGGATCTGCTCTGCGATCTCAGTCCGTTGCAGTCGCGCCTGTACGAGGACTTTAGCAGCAAGCATCTGAAAGACTGTTTGGATAAGTTGGACACGGAGAATCTCGGCGGCAAGACACATATCTTCCAGGCACTGCGCTACCTCCAGAATGTCTGCAATCACCCCAAGCTGGTTCTGCGACAGTCCAGTGAACTCACCAACATTGCTGCACAGCTCGCGCTCAGCAATACCACCCTGGATGACATTGAGCATTCGGCCAAGTTGCCCGCCCTAAAGTGAGTATCTACAGACTTCTCCAATTACTCTAAATTCTTCCCTATTCCAAGATATTTTAGAATCAGATATCTTTCAAATCAGTGTTGTAGCATTTTTTTTAATCATATATATAAATTGCTCATCCTTCTCATTTTGTAGACAACTGCTTCTGGATTGCGGAATTGGAGTGCAAACGGAGTCGGTTAGTCAGCATCGGGCGCTGATCTTTTGTCAGTTGAAGGCCATGTTGGACATTGTGGAGCACGATCTGTTGCGGAAGCATTTGCCCAGTGTGACGTATCTGCGATTGGATGGCAGCGTGCCGGCCTCCATGCGCCAGGACATTGTCAACAACTTCAACAGTGATCCCAGCATCGATGTCCTACTCCTAACCACACTGGTGAGCAGCTTCAAGCAACATGGTTGCTTTCCAGAAATTAATTTCAGTTTTTCTTTTATTTTAGGTTGGAGGCTTGGGTCTGAATTTAACTGGCGCAGATACTGTTATTTTCGTGGAGCACGATTGGAATCCCATGAAGGATTTGCAGGCCATGGATCGTGCTCATCGTATTGGTCAGAAGAAGGTGGTCAATGTGTATCGTCTTATTACACGCAACTCCCTGGAAGAGAAGATCATGAGCCTGCAAAAGTTCAAGATACTCACGGCCAACACGGTTGTTAGCGCTGAGAATGCCTCGTTACAGACGATGGACACCTCACAGATCTTGGACCTGTTCCAGAGTGGGAACAGCAAGTCACAGCCTGGCAATAGCGCTGCTTCAGCTGCTGGCAGCAACTCCATCAATGCCATTATCGAGACTCTACCGGAACTCTGGTCAGAGCATCAGTACGAGGAGGAATATGATCTGGGCAACTTTGTCCAGGCTCTGAAGAAGTAAAGTACCCCGCGTCACAAACCACATCCCTCAAAGACTTGGACATGCAGAGCCACATACACAAATTATGCATTCACGATAAGCTGATGATGTTGGTGGAGACGAGTCGATATTGAGTTCTAGCTTAGTTTTACAATCACATTGATTTTTCCTTCTCTTCTTTTTTTTTTTGAATATGTCTGTTCCTTTATAAGCGAATTGCATCAAAAATTCATAATAAACATGTCGACAGTTTGACTAGAAAATACAACACGAAGGCTTTTCAATTTTATTTAGAAATGGAGAAAACTTGCATGGTTATGCGATGTTGCAGATCTTTTTTGTATCTAACTAATTAAAGAGAGCAGCGAATACAAACTTAAATGTTTTTCAAATTTGTAATTGCCCGCCAATCGATGTGTACATCAGTATCGGTATTTGACAGTAATAGTTATATCGATATATTTTGTATCGATATATCTATTTTCTATTCTCACCATACGGATTTGAGTTCCGGCGTCAAATACTGTTACTTATTCGAAATCGTCAATAATATCCTTAGGATAATAGGAAATAACAGTTTGAATGATGACAAGTTCTATGAAAATGTCACAAGTGACCGTGATATTCATGATTATATCAAAATATTATAAAAATGGAGTAGCTTAAACTTTTTAAAAATATATCTGATTTTTTCCGATCCCACCCGTCAAAAACTTTTTTTCGGAGTGAAAACGTTTTGAGTGGAAATGCCTTGAAGTGCAGGAAATGCCTTAATTCAGATAATTTCGAGTATTCTGAATAATAATAATAATAACAATGCTGATAAGTATGAGTAAATAAACAGATGTAGATTGATTTTGTTCGTAATCTATCGGACATACGTCCGATAAGCTATTCCCCAACATCCATATGTGTACATACATAAGTCGGATCAATTATTTTGCACTTTTTTACCGAAACTTTGGTCGGGTGCTATTCATCTCTATAAATAGATAGTGAGGGGGGGGGGCACTACGTTCTTCTGTTTTGTCCTAAATTCCTGGCATGCTTTTTGCATTTGCACTTGACACTTTTATGAGCGAGGCACTTAGAGAGGGTTATCGGAGACCTCAGAGAGGATTTACATAGGTGCATATGCATAGACCGGGTAGTACTCGATCTTTGATTAACGGAGCGATGTATTGGGTGCAGAAGTGAATTAACGCTGTTATTTATTCACCAATTGATAACGAATGGCGAGTGAAGAGCCATCGTAAAACTCTCCACTCGATAATCGCACCTCCCAGATAATGGGTTCGTTCGGTGGCAAATGTGCCATATAAGGCCGCTGTCCGCTCCCAGGAGTCGCTAAAGTGAAAGTCAATTCGCTGAAAACTCAACATGAAGTATCTGCTCAGTGTCGCGCTCCTTATGGCCATTGGCCTGCAACAGATCGATGCCCATGGCATGATGCTGAATCCGCCAAGTCGCTCCTCCCGCTGGCGCTACGATAGCTCCGCTCCCCAGAACTGGAACGACAACGAGCTCTTCTGCGGCGGTCTCTATGTAAGTATGGTTAGTCCTTTGGCCAAGCGGCTGACTCATGCGTTGTTCTTGCCCTGCAGACCCAGGCTAACAATGGCGGCAAGTGCGGCTTGTGTGGCGACAACTACTCGACGGCTCCTCCCCGTCCCAATGAGATTGGTGGCCAGATCGGTGGCAGCGGTGTGATTACCAAGAGCTATGCGGCCGCTAATGCCATCACCGTTGGCGTTAAGATCACCACCAACCATCTGGGACACTTTGAGTTCAATCTGTGCAATCTGGATGTGTTTGGCGGAGAGTCCGAGGAGTGCTTCAACCAGAACCGTTTGCGTTTCCCCGATGGCAGCGATCGCCTCAATATTGGAATCCAGAGTGGTGAATTCGATGTGACCGTGATGTTGCCACAGGGACTCACCTGCCAGCACTGTGTGCTCCGTTGGACCTATGTGGGCGGTAAGAGTCCTTCAATTTGCTGAGAGGTTCAACATCTGATTGAAGTTTCTCTGCTTCTTCTTCTTCTTTTACAGCCAACAACTGGGGCATGTGCGATAACGGCACCGGTGCCTTGGGCTGCGGTCCACAGGAGACCTTCAAGAACTGCGCCGATGTGAGCGTCTACTGGGGTCGCAACATGCTCAAGGAGATGGCAAAGCCCGCTGCTGAAGAGCCTGTTGCTCCCGTTGAGGTTGATTCCGTGGAGGCCTAAGTCTAGATAATGTGTTCCTGAAACTGAAACGAAACCAAAAAATATTTTTTTAATAAAATTCAAGCATTTTCCAAAAATATTTTTGAAAAATTCAATTTCATAATTTGTCAAATAGTTCAAGGTGCAGTTAGTTATCAGCGTTGATAAGTACGTCTTCTTTGAATTTATGATGATCCATAAATCTGACTTAGTGCCGATTAGAATAACAGTAAACACAATCCCATCATTATTAATTCTTTAATGTCGCAAAATCAAACGATTCAATCCACTGTGCTTATAGAGTATATAGGCAATCGCATTTGATTACCTCTATCATAAATACGGTCATATCGTCATATTCCTAGAGATCCCTAAAAGATTTTTAAATCAGTTTTATAACTCGACAATGGATGACAATATATGCTTAATAGTCTACACTTATTAGATTGCATTTTATCGTATATTACCCTTTGTTCAAGGTATAATATTTTTTTTTATTACTGGTTTTACTTTTCATTTTCATTTAGCCATGAACTGAGCGAATTTCATGTTCTACAGAATTTTTCTGAGAATTTATTTAGTCAGGCGCCATGTTTCTCTTCTTATCAGCGCAATTTGACCAATACAATATTATCCAAAAGTTTTGATGCCATATGTCCATTTGCGATTAAAAGGGAACAACAGCAGTTATTTATTATTTATCAAGGTGATCATAAAATAAACAGCAGTTGTTCCTATATACAATGTCGTAAATGATGTGACATCTCATTGTGAATCATAGTTCTTATTCGGGCGAGTTACGCATCGTTAAATTAGGTAAGGTCTTGGATTGGGCTAAATTAGGTTCGGTTAAGTGAGGCCAAAGACAATAGAACATATTGACTTTGGTGAGGCCATGTCGGGTTAGGTTAGGTTAGGTTAGGTTAGGTTAGGTTAGGTTAGGTTAGGTTAGGTTAGGTTATGTTAGGTTAGGTTAGGTTAGGTTAGGTTAGGTTAGGTTAGGTTAGGTTAGGTTAGGTTAGGTTAGGTTAGGTTAGGTTAGGTTAGGTTAGGTTAGGTTAGGTTAGGTTAGGTTAGGTTAGGTTAGGTTAGGTTAGGTTAGGTTAGGTTAGGTTAGGTTAGGTTAGGTTAGGTTAGGTTAGGTTAGGTTAGGTTAGGTTAGGTTAGGTTAGGTTAGGTTAGGTTAGGTTAGGTTAGGTTAGGTTAGGTTAGGTTAGGTTAGGTTAGGTTAGGTTAGGTTACGTTACGTTACGTTAGGTTTAGTCACTGACCATAGACCACATAGATGGGACATTTCATACAACGAAAACGGCCTCGAAATATCTTATCTCGATACGACTTACCCCCATCGACGCACATTAGCAGCTTCCAACAAGTTGGATCTAACAATGTGCGAGCATATACTGCACGCAACAATTTCAAAATTATGTAAATGAATTTAACTTTATTTAAGTATTATTTATTTCTAATTTTAATAAATATTTCATTTTCATTAAGTTTAAATTTAATTCATTATGCTTGTATTGTAATTTTATCCATTTTTACAATATATAATTTTACAATTTTTTCTATTATATACTAAAATGTAATTAATTAAACTTAATTTTATTTTGTTATCTACATATATTTTAAAGATATTTTATTCTATTCAGTTTGGTTTACTTAATTAATTTAACTTATTTGATTATTTTAGCCCTTTTTGATTAACCTCAGAGTTATAATTAATATTTTTAATATATTTTCTTTTAATTTTCAATAAATTTAAGAGAAGCGAGCTCTCTCAGCATCGAACAGCATTGGTTGTGTACCATATAAATATCTATATGTATATATATATCATATGTGATATATCAATTAGATTCAACAAGTAGATTCAACACTTCAAAAATGAAAATAAAAATAACAAAGTATTGCCAATTTTTGTTTAAAGGAACCCATAAACTCTCGCTTTCCAAATGGTACGATCTTCATATCTCAGCAATTTACTAATCTCAAAGCATGCAATATAATATTTATAAACAATTTCTTTTATTGCTAAATTTAATGAGTCAATATTGTAAAATGCGTTCCAAAATGTCTTGGGGTTATTTTCAAATGTGTCACATTTGTTTTGGCCATATAAGTGAATTCGGGCCAAATCGCCAAGTGATATAACAATTCTCCAAAATTTTACCACAATAAAAAATGATAAAGTATACGATGGCATGAGATTGATAAGGATCGTCAGCGTTGTTTTGATGTGCACCGTCGAAGAGGAAAATCAGAGACCTGCCCTAGACAAGTTAACTGATTGTGATAACAGGCCAACAATCGATGGCTTCGTATATAAGCCTTGGCACTTGGGTATGGGAGTTTAGTGAAAAGACAAATTGCGCAACAAAATGAAATACCTCAACCAGAACAGTATTACCATTAGCCTGATCCTGGCCATGTGCTGCCTGCTGGCAGAGGTCGATGCCCATGGCATGATGCTGGATCCTGTGGGCAGATCCTCACGTTGGCGATACGACTCCAGTGCACCTGCGAACTACGATGATAGTGGTCTATATTGTGGTGGTTTCTGGGTAAGTAAAAAAATAATTATTAAATTATTAAATATTTAATACACATATTTAAGTATAAATATTTTATTTACTTTTCAAATTCTATTGTAAATTTTGTTGTACTTCTATTTATTATTTTACTTTTTAAATTTCTGTTTGATTATATAAATTTATCATTCAAAATTACATTATTTCACTCTTTTTTTTAAATTGATTTTCGAAATTAAATATTGAAAGAAAAATTTAAATCTATAAATTTAAAGCTTTAATTATAATTTATAATTTAAAATTCCATTATTTGATTTATTTTAATATTTTTTTTAGGAAAAGTTAGTTTTGAATTTAAATAATTAAAAAAAAATTAAATCTATATATTTAAGGATTTAATTATAATTTATAATTTAAAATTCCATTTTTTGACTTATTTTAATTTTTTTATTAAAGAAAGTCACTTTAGAATTTAAATAATTAAATTTAGGCACTCAAACGTTTTACTTTAATTTTTAAAATAATTTAATATTAAGTGTTACTTTTTTAATTAAGTTTATTTTGTTGTTAAACTTTTTATAAATATTTTGCATTCATTTTTACATTATTTATTAATTTATTTGTATTAATTTTTTTTTTTAATTTTAATTCTTTAAATCACCAGAAACAAACGGAGAACAATGGAAACTGTGGTCTGTGCGGTGATGACTACAGTCTTCCCAGACCCAGACCCAATGAGGATGGCGGCAAGTATGGTCAGGGTGTCATCGTCAGGAGCTACATTGGCGTCAGCAGCATCGATGTGAATGTGAAGATCACGGCCAATCACTTGGGCAACTTCCGCTTCCATCTGTGCAATCTGGATGAGTTTGGCAGCGAGTCGGAGGAGTGCTTCAATAAGCACCTGTTGAAGTTCGCCGACGGCAGCGAGAAACTCTCCATTGGCACCACCACAGGCAGCATTGATAGCACCTTGCAGCTGCCCAGTGGCGTCAACTGCCAGCACTGTGTGCTCCGCTGGACCTACACAGCAGGTATATACATATATATTCTTGATCTGATTGGGATTCGAGTATGGTTTTCTTCTGGCATATTTCAGGCAACAATTGGGGTGTCTGTGAGGATGGCAGCGGCGCCTTGGGCTGTGGTGCCCAGGAGAACTTCAAGAACTGTGCCGATATCAGCATACTCAGCTCCGCCCGCACTCTGCTCCATCCGTCCTTGGAGGCAGAAATACCTCTGGAGGTGAATGAGGAGTCGGCAACCCAATAATTAATATAGGATCATCAACCTCAAAGCCAAGCGAACAATTCCCAATCCAGCAGAAATAAATCTCTTAATTAATACCGGAATCAAACAGAACCTCTTGAATGGATAATTCAGATACAGTTGAACTTCAGTTTGTTAAAATTAAATTAAAAAATTAATAATCAACAGATTGTCTCAGATTGAACTTTTGTTTGTTTGTTGAAAATATACATATAATATATTGTTAATTTATTGATTCTAAGTATTTAAAAGAAATTTAATAAAATTATATTACCAGGAAAATTTCATCACATGAAATTTTTATTTATTTTTTATACTTTGCTATTCATTTTTTTTTAAGAAAACAATTGAAAATATAATATATATCCCAAATGTATAATCATGAAAATGATTCCTTCCATTTAAATTATTAAACATCGATAATTGCAAAAACTATTTAATTTTAGATAATTAATAAATTTTTTTGTATTATTAAACAAACTTAATAAATAAATAAATAATAAATAATAATAATAACTAAATACCTTTTTTTTAAATCAAATTAAAATTGTACCATTTTCTGCCTTTTGAGGAGCTAAAAAGGCAACTGCCAAATTATATTTGGAAATGTGTCAAAATATTGGAGATGAGGTTCGATTTGAACTACAAGTTGTAGCCTTCCATAGGCCTCCAAGAGTACGCTGCTTAAAGAATGCAAAAAATCGAACAAAATACAAATCATTTTCCAACAACTAAGTGAAATATCCATCGAAATATTTCAGTTGTAGTAGCGAAAAGGTTACATAGCAGCCTGCTTTCGATAGCTAACACTACTAGACAACTACAAAACCTATGAAGTTTCCACTCTCTTCCTCGAACCTCATAATTATTTAGAATTCAATTCAAAAAATGATGCACAATTACAATAATTATATTCAATAAATTTTATTATAATTTATGTATATGCTTATGTTTCCATTTTTGTTTCATTTTGTATATGTATAAACTTTGTTGCAAGTGTTGCAGGTATGTGTTGGTGTTGTTGTATGTGTGTGAGAGAGAGTATATATGTATATGTGTGTACGTCTGACAGTATGTGTGTGTGTGTGTGTGAGTGTGTGTGTGTGTGTGTGTGTGTGAGTGCAGCTAATGATCATAAAATTGAGAGAATGCGAATTTGAAAGCCATTTGTTGTTCTTCCTCTTGTTGGTTGAAGTTGTTGGTTGAAGGATTAGCGCACATTTTCAATTTATTTATATTGTTGTTTTATCGTTTGTCTCTGTCATTAAATATTAAATATTTTATGTATGTACGTAGTTGTATATGCTACTTTGTATATGTATACATGTATATATATATAATTTATATGTGTATGTATATACTAAATATGTATGTATATGTATTAATTTGTAATATTTGTAATTCATTTGTTGTTTGTCGCTTAAATATAGTATGTTCACAATTATAACTGCTTAAGTTTTACACTCACAAATCAATTTACAAATACAAATACAAATACATACTAATACTAATACAAATACAAATACAAAGCGTTCTCAGGTTGCTCGCAAATCATAAATTGCAATCGATCAATAATCGATAACTTTCACTCAACTAGACAGAGACTGAGATTGTGCAATTGATTACATAATGTAAGCACGTTTATTGATGTCCTAATTTATTGAAGTGTCTGTGTGATGGAGTGTGTGTAGTTAAGTTTATGCCTTGTTTAACAATTTAACTAAACGAATCGCAAACAACTTTAATATATTTAGTTCATATTCATAAAGTTATTATCATTTAGATTTTTTTTTTTGGGATTGCCACTAGAAATTTCCTGTTTGTTTTTGCTCTATTTAGAACTTTTATAAGCCCGAACTACTACTTAAGTACATATTCCAGATTAAAAACTATAAAAAGAGCTCGATTTTTCGAATTTTCATATTTTCGAAATATCGTCTTTTTCCATTTTTTTTTTTCAGCTACTTGAAACTGTGCGAATTCATGTTACACAACTCATGTTAATATCCACATCTCCTTTAAAAGCATTTTAAAATACATATTTCACATCATACTTTGTGTTTCTTTTCTTATTTGTTTTTTTTTTCTTTTTTGGAAAAATATATAGTACATACTTGTGTTTTAGATATTCCAAATGTGTGTATTGATCTCTAGAATACATTATACATTTCTTTGTTGTATTTTTCTTTTGTAAAAGCACCTTGTAAATTTTTCACAAGCTTCTGCATCTTCTTTGTTTATAAATAGTTAAATATATATGTTTCTTACGTTGTTTTCCAAAAAATGTAACATTATACAACACTAACTGTGTTTTGTTTTCACTAATACCTGAATTTTAGAATTTTGTATCCGAAACGCCATTTTCACTGTATTGAGTATGTGTGTGTGTGTGTGTGTGAGCATTTTAAAAGTTCTTAACTTGGTTCCAGTTTTTCTTTTGTATTGTAAAAATTTTGTTGCATCGAAATTGTTGTTCGCCAAAATGTGGTTTCTCTTCGTCTCCGTATTTGTTTCTTTTGTATACCGTTTGTATTGTAAGTATAAGTTCTCAAGTTGCTTGTAGTGTAATTCCATATCAGAATAAATATTTATTTGGATGTTCTTTTTCATTTTGCTTTTACCTTTTGCACTTAGCTTAATTGACTAATATTTTTGTTTAATTATTTCCATTTGGGGTTTGTTTTTTTTGCCGAGAGTTGTTAGGGGATGTTTATGGAGTTTTGAAATTATATATTTTTTGAAATACATATTTTTTGGGAGGTTGTTGAATTTGAATTGCAATTTACGTATTATGTTGTATTCGTTGCGGGGATTTTTTATTTTTGTTTTTGTTTACTTGGCACAAATTCGCCGGCTGAGAGACGGCGTATTTTTGTTTTATGATGTTCATTTTCTTCAAATGAAACATGCAAAGCGTCCATTAAGTTCTACAATAATTTCACACATTTGCGGTTTTGTTTTTCACTTATAAACTTTGTTTTATTTATATTATATTTTATTTTATTTTATTGATTTTATTGTTGTTTTTGTTTTGTATTTAACATTAACAAGCTAATTTGAATTTGTTGCAACTATTTATATGTAAGAAACATAAAAGCTAATGAAGAAACTATATTTAAATGATAAGTGCGGCTTTAAAAAGTTGTAAACAATTTGTTTTTGTTTTTGTTTTTTTTTTTTTGTATATAACTAACTATTACACAAAATTAAAAGTACATGTGTCTGCGTGTGGATGGGCGTGTCTGCATATTAAATTTTCCCACATATTTATTTGATTAACATTTATGTATATATGGCAAATTGAGTGGAATTAATTAGCAAAGGGGGGAATTCTTGTGACAAATTTTGAGTTGGGAGCAGACCCATATACAGACACACAGATACATCCATACATACATACATTAATAATACATAGTATAATTGTCAAGGCTTTTGAAATTTGTTTAAAGCTTGTTTAAGAACTAAAGATTACAAACTAAATATCATTATAATCTATTTTAATTGTTGAAAGCCAATATGTGTTTGTATATATTTTTAATTTAAAATTAAACGCAGTCACACACTCTATTTGTTGTTTGTTTAAATAAACAAAATCTACACAATTAATAAAAAAATGTCGAAAGATGACACACAAAAAAAAAAACAATTAAAATATAAACTGATTCGTCAATCATATTGTATTGCAGCAACAGTGGAAGACAGTGGTGTTTATTTCTTGCTGTTATAAAATTGCAAATGTTTATATCGGTTTCGTTTTGTTGTTGTTTTCTTTTAGTTAATTGCCTTAACTAAACTGTTTTCATGTATATAAATTAAATTTGTTTATTCAAATTAAATAGACAACAATGTAAAAAAGCCAGATTAGTGTAGTAGTACTAATAATAATAATAATAATTGTAATAACTATAAAAATAATAGCAAATATAGAATATAATAATGATAATAGTAATGTACATACAAATAAAAAAAATATGTTAGGGATTTCTTCCTTTCCATATTAATTTCTTTACTCGAACATTTTAAAAGCATTTCTCGTGTGGTTTCGTTTACAATCCAAAAACATTTCAACTTCTATTATTTTCATCTTCTCTTCTTGTTGTTATTGTTTCTGTTTTTGTTTTATGACTAAATATACAATACAACTACAATTTCAATCATACAATCAGCTTACAATTTTCGTTAACAATTTTTGTTTCTTACATGTGTTTTTATACAATTTTTCTTGTGCTTAAATACACTTCAAAATTAATGTGCAATTTATTTCTTTTGTTGTAAAGCTTATGTGCTATTTCCTTTAATTTATTCAATGTGGTTGTTTGTAACTTGTTGTTGTTGTTGTTGCCTTGCCTGTAAATGATGATTAACTTAAACATTATACAAAGTTTCGTTCATGCATGTAATTCATATATTCATATGGTTGTTTCATCTTCAATCTTTTATTAAGCTGCTTAATAAATTCAATCTCGCTAAACTTTCACTTGTTTGCTTTATCTTTAATTTCATTTGCTATCATTTCAATTGGATATTCGCGTAATAATATAAACTATTTCGTATGCATCTGATGCATGTGCTGTAATCTATATATATATATATATATATATATATATATATATATATATATATATATATATATATATATATATATATATATATATATATGTGTGTGTGTGTGTGTGTGTGTGTGTGCGTTGCTGCAATTATTGTTTGTTACTAATTTTAAGTAATTTGTCACTCGCAGCTAAAACAAATTCGTTCACATCCTGATTCTATGTGGCATTGTTGCATCTCACTTGTACTTGGTATCATTATCGTTTGCTTTGGTTGCATGTGTTGTGGCCTGTTGCAGGCATTGTTGTTGCTCTGCGAATTGATGTTGCTGTTGCTGGTGCTGCTGCTGCTGCTGCATACCTGTTGTATAGTAATATGGAAAACCATCTATAACAATGTTTTCACAATAGATAGAAAAGAAATCAAATTAAAATCAAATTGCTCAAAGTAAAATGAATTTTGAATGCCGCTTAAAAGTAGGCTACAAATTTTATTACCGGTTGCAGCAGCTGCACTCAAATTGGCCGACGAGGAGGAATTGGTATCGGAAGGTGTATTTGGCCCCGCCGAGTGTGGAGTAAACGCCGGATGACCCAAAGCCTTCTGACGCACCTCACGTATCTTCAGCTGTAGATCTTGCTTGCGCGGAAATACATCAATGTGTTTGGTCTGCCAAAAAAACAACAAAATATACATCAATTACAACCATAATTCAATTTAGGGAGAGACTCTTTGACTCACCTGGAAGGCAATGGTGGCCTGTGTGGTTGGGAACATGCCGTGCTCGCTGAACAACTGCATAACCAGATTGCGACGCGTTTCCAGCACCTTGCGATGACCCTTCTCGCTGGCATCAGAGCGTGCGCTCTGCAGCGGCGTCTTCGGTGTGCGCGGCGAGCGTCCCGTTTGGTCCGAAGTCTCGAGCTCTGTCAGAGATTTTTCATTATTTTCCAACATCTGATAAACTTGATTAGTTTTGAGTTTACCTCGCAGATCATTGTTGAAATCGGCACCAAAGAAACGTTGTGTCGTTGTGGGTGGCGCCGAAGCGGGCTCATCTATTGAATCATCTTCGGTCGCTGCAAATCCAAAGAAATAGTAAACAGTTATAGAATATTGAGTTTTTGAAAATATTAAAAAAAAATATATACATATATATAGATAAAGATTTTAAAGAGAATTTCTTAATTTCTTTTTTGGGTTGATGGACATAAGTATCTCAATAATAAATGATCAACAGATAAATTTATGTTTATAAAGATTAATTATTTTAATAGTTAATAGAATAAATTAACGGAAAGAATAATAGAAAATATTTTGCATTATTTCAAATACAATTCTTAAAATTTTTGAAATGAGGAATTCTAAATATTTAAAATTTATAGATGGAAAAATATCAATACATCGATATCAATGCATATTTTGAAAATATAATATTAAAAAAAATTGATTTGTAAAAATTTCAATATTTTTAAAATATATTTTAAAATTAATCAACTTACTTAGCTTTTGTACTGGCGGCGGCACAGCGTTCTTCTTCCGATAGTTGGTGCCATAGACACGGGGCGAGGAGGGCACAGCTATGGCGCTAGGTGATTGACAATCCTCCGGCTTGAACTGAGGTAGAGCCTTGTACTTCTTCTCAAAGTCCACTTGCTTCAGCACGCTGCAAATAGACATAATAACACTGGTTAATTCAGCTTGATCCTGCAGAGTTCGTTCAGATCAGCAACTAACTTGTTGACTTCGTCACTCTTCTTCTTGTGCACGACAATGGCTGGCGCCGAGGAGGGCACACATCTCAACGGCGACTTGGCCTGGCTGGTGGGTATTAAAGGCAGAGCCGTTGGCGTAAGGGGCTGCTGCTCGTCACTGTTGGGCGTTGTTGTGGATGAGGTGGGCGTGGGCAGTGCGGAGCTGAGGCTGCTGTTGTTCACATGTCCGATGATGGGCGATGATGTGGCCACCACCTCAACCATGCCCGGTGAATGCATCTTGCGGCCAATGTGCTGCTGACCACCATTGCTGGCGCCACCATAGCCACCATTGCCACTCACACTGTTGTCCGATTTACTTTGAGCTGCAAGGGAGAAATTGAGAGATGAATTATATTTCTTTAAGGTGGGAAGTTGTTATTAGATTTACATAGATTCTTGCGCCGCTGGAGCGGTGCACGTCCCAGCTGAGCGGGCGTTGGTGCCAGCACAAACTGATGGCTATCCGCATCCACATCCACATCGATGTCGGTATCATCGCCGGCAGCATCGCTGCTGCGTTTTCCAGATGAATCGGGAGCGGCAGCGGCGGCATTTAGATGATATGTGGCCGACTTGGGTGTGGAGGGCATCGATTTGTATGAGGGTGAACTGGCCGGTGGCTGCTCCTGGCCATGCTGATTGCTGGGCGCATAGCCGTGCAGCAGCATGGCCGTTTGGGCACCCACTGGTGGCAGTGGTGGTGGTGGTGCCCCTCCCGGCACACCGAGGCCACCGTTATGCTTCTTGAAGAGATAACCCGGCGCAAATGCCTCCAGCTGCAGATGCTCCAGGCTGGGCGTGCCCTGTGGATGGGCACGTGGCAGCAAAGGATACTAAAAGAAGAAATCAATTATTAGAATTGATTAAGTATGAATATCGTCTGAGTCCTCACCGGATGTCCCATGGTGAAGAACATTTTCTGGGGCGGCGCAGATCCGGCTGGTCCCAGAATCTGTGCCGGCGCCGATGCTGGCGGTGTAGCAATGCTTGCCGCATGCCCCAGACTGACTGTAGCCGGTGAGTTGGGCACACACGCCTGATGAGCTGCGGATGAATTGGAGGAATTGGAGTTGATCATAAGTATGGATGTTGAATCGCTGCTACTATTGTTGTTGCTGCTGTGCTTGTTGGTGGTGTTGTTGCCACCATTTGTGGCAGCATCGACAGTTGCCGTTATGGTTAGTTCACTGGCTTTGGGATTATTATGGCTAGGATTAGTATTATTGTTGTTGTTATGATTTGTTGTTGGCGTTGCCATTGCCTTGCTAAGCACTGTCAATGTGGGCGTGGTCGATGTTGCTGTTGTCGTTAGGATGCGCGTGTTTGCCGGCAATGTGATCTTGTTGCACGCATTGATGCTGATGAACGACAACGGACGTAATGTTGCTGCCGTCGTATTGGCAACACTTGTTGCGTGCGCAACGCCAGCAATATGTTGCTGCTGCTGCTGTTGTTGTTGTTGCTGCTGCTTGGTGTAGCTGTTGACGTCGGTGATGAGCAACATTGTTGCCGGTTGATGTTGATGTTGCTGTTGCAGAATTGTTGTTGTCGTTGCTGTTGCCGACGTCTCACTAGAATGTTGTTGCTGTTGCTCGGCCATGTCGCCGCTGCTGTCGTCGCCATCGTCCCCGTCGTCATCATCCTCGTCGTTGCCGTGCAACGTGTCCAGGACAAGCGCATCGTACAAAATGGCGGCACGTCCTGTGGCCTTGTTGTTGCCGCCGCTGCCATCTTTTAACGTCAACAATTTGCGTATAATTGAGGTTGTTGTTGGAGTTGTTGTTAAAGATGTTGTTGTTGTTGGTTTATTGTTGATGTTATTGTTGTTGTTGGTGTTAGTATTGTTTGCAAGGGAATTGATTGTTGATGTTTTAATTGTTGTTGTTATTGTTGAGGAGGAGGAGGAAGATGTTGTTGTTGTTGTTGGAGATTTTGATGTTGTTGTGGTTGCAGCAGCATTATTGAAATTATGGGAAAATTTAATAAGTTGCTCGTTACTGTAATTGTTGTTGATGTTGTTTGTGATTGTGGTTGTTGTTGTTGCAGTTGTTGTGATTGTTGTTGTTGATGTGGCTGTTCTGTTTTGTAATGATGTTGTTGATAATGTTGTTGCTGATGCCTGAGCTTTTGAGCTTTTGAAAAACAATGGCGGCGGTGTGTTGTGATGTTGTTGCTGTCGTTGTATTTGTGATTGTTGTTGTTGTTGTTGTTTATGTTGTCGTTGTGTAGGTGTTGCTGTCGGTTGTGTGCGTATTATGGTAAAATGATTGCCGGTCGCAATGATTGTCGGCGTCGGCGTCGGCACGCGCGTTATGACTGTTGGCGGCGTTTCAACGCGTCGCTGATGCAGATGCTTCAGTTGTTGGTGTGGTGAATTTGACGGCTGCAATGGCGTCAGCGAGCGCACAATGGTGAATTGCTTGCGCTTTAAGGGAGGTGGTGGCGGTGCTGTTGTCACCAAGTGACTGGGTACGGGCGTGGCCGCCTTGACAATTGTATATTGGGGCATCTCATCGAAATCGGCGGTATTAACGCGCGCCAATTCGGCCAGAAATTGTTCATCATCTTCGTCGTCGTCGTCATCATCATCATCGTCATCATCAACATCATCGTCAACATCTTCACCAACATCTTCGATGGTCTCATCAATGTCTTCGTCCACCTGCTGCACCATATCATCCTCTACGTCAGATTCGTTCACTACTTCGTCGACTTTGTCTTGTTTACGCTTTTGTTCGAGTTCTTTGACTAATTTTATTTTTATATTTTTGAGGTTATGTTGTGAGTTGAGATTGATGGGAAGGCGCAAGTGAGAACAGACAGAGAATAAGAACGAGAGAGAGAGAGAGAGACATAGACAGAGAGATAGTAATGGATAATTGATTGATTATGGGCGTCGTGAGAACGAGACGAGTTAAGGTGAGGCGAGGTGAGTTTGTGTGACGTTTCGTGGTGAGTTTGAGGTGAGAAACAGAGAGAAATCATGTTATATGCTTAAAGTTTTCATTGCAAGAAATTGACAAATAGAAATTAATTAAATTATAAATACACAATTTTACTATTTACTTTCCAAAATTTGGTGCTAGTCGTTGGGCGAGGGGGCGTGGTTTGGTATCTTTGTATTTTTTCGTATAAACAAATTTCATATAAATTGTTCAATATACATACAAATAATAATTGTGCTTGGCAAACAACAACAAATCATAGTTACAAAAAATCGATGAAGAAATTAAAGCCAATTAATTATTTCTCTAAAATAAAGAAGCAACTTAAAAGCAACAACAATAGATTTAACACTTAAGAACATAATAAATATTTCGGATATTTTCTAATTAATACAATTAAAAATTAAATTCAAAACTCACCTCGGACATCCGTGGGACTGCAGAGTGTATGCGGCATGGGATAATATTGCTTTTGGCTGAGGGCCGTTGCCGTTGGCACATTGAAGTTGAATATGGGACCAACCACCGCACTGGTTGGCGGTGGTGCACTGATGACGCCACCAGCAGCGCCACCACCGTTCAGCTTGTATGGCGATGGTGGCTCCTGTTTAATGTCCTCCTGCTTAATATGTGCCTGCAGTTGTTGCTCCTCCGCTTTGCAAGCGCTTGAGGAGCTGTTCCCTTTGGGACTGATCGGCATCGACTTGAAGGCACCGCCTGTGGAACGAACAAAGAAGGAGAAGAAGAACAACAATGAGCAACAGTTGTGCTTTGGAGTTAAAACAGTTGTGGTGCTTTGCTCGCCTGTGGGTTGGAATGGTGTTACACCGATTGGATTCTTGGGACTAGTGTAGTGCGTATACATGGGCATCTGTGGATACTGCAGCATGGTGCTCTCCAGGCCGGGATGTGCCTTGATTGCCTTCGGCTTCAACGTAATCTCGCGTTCCCCGCCAGCTCCCGTTGTCGTTGATGTGGGCACGGACATGGCCTGTCCATTGCAGGCATTGGCATGCTCCTCCTGTCCACGCTGTCGATATAAGAGAGATTAGTTAAGCGGTCACTTTGTCAAGGATTTGGAAACCTACATGTTCCGTTTCAACTTGTTGCTGCTGCTGCTGCTTGCGATAGTCGTAGGGGGTGTCATCCATATCCAGGTCATTGACACGTTCGCGGCACTGTAGATCGAGTTTAGTGGGTGTGGGCTCATCCTCCACCACCAGCATATGCTCATCCTCATCCGAAGGCAGCTCATTTTTGAGCTTCCCCTTGCAGTTGCTCTGCATGGGCATCGAGATGATGGTGGGCGTGTCATCGCAGGCAATGTTGTAGTTGTCGATGGTCAGTGGAATGATGTCCCCGCCAGGAATCTCGGCTGCCTGTGGACCACTGCTGCCACTGCCACCGGGCGTGGACGGGCACATATCATCCTCCAAGGAATCAGACCCGTCCACAGAGACGAGACGCTGTTTACCATCGCCTGTGGCATTGGCGGATGCGGCGCCCATACCCTTGCCACCTGATGTGGATGATTTGCGGCGATCCTTAGAGCACCATTTCCAGTCCGGATGCAGCTGGAAATGGGCATCCTTCACGGACTTGGCCAGCTCATGGTATTGCGCCTTCTTCTCCGGCGGCAACGCATACCACCATTCGCCTAGAATCTTGCTGACCGTGCGATTATCCTGATTCGGATGCTTCTTGTGGACCATCTTGCGATGCTTCTTCGAGAAGATCATGAAGGCATTCATGGGTCGACGTATCTTTTTGCCAGCTGGCGGTGCATTCGGTTGCTGTTGCTGTTGCTGCTGCTGCTGCTGCTGCTGCTGCTGTTGCTGTTGCAAGGCGCTTAAGGATTGACTGCGTCTCTTGGCTGCCGATGTTGTTGGAACACCAGCAGGACCATCGCTGGCATCATGACAGTCCTCCAGTTTGCGTATGTTGCTGTTGGGATTTGTATTGCCGCTGCTGTTGTTGTAGTTGCGCATTGCTGCTGTGCTTGACTTTTTGCCATTTGTTGCAGTTGCAGCTGTTGGTTTGTTGTTGTGGTTGTTGTTGGGTGTGGGCTCAAAGACATCATCGTCCAGCTGCTCATCGGCTTCCTCAGCATCATCACCTTTGTGACTTTGTGTTGTGCTGACAACTGTTGCTGCTGCTGCTGCAGCCGCTGCTGCCGCCGCCTTGGCATCGTTCATGGAGCAATTAAGCGGTTTGCCGGGTGAGGAGAGCGGTGTGGGCACCAACAGATGATTGTTGTTGTGATTGAGAGTTGATTGCTGCTGCTGCTGCTGCTGCTGTTGTTGCTGCTGATGATGATGATGTTGCTGCTGTGCAGAGTTGATTGTTGTTGGCGGCAGTGCAGCAGCAATTGCTGACATTTGAGGCGACAACTGTTGCTGTTGCTGGTGTTGTTGCTGCTGCTGTTGCTGGTAGTGCATCATGGCCATGTTGTAGTTGCTGTTGGTGGTGGACGTTGTGACCGATGTGGCAGGCGTTGCTTTGCTCATGGCCGGCGGCAGTTGCGGCAATAGCTTATGCCACGGATAGCTAGCCGCATTGTAACCTACAATTGGGAGATTTTTAAAGTGAAAGAAAAGGGAAAAGATGAAATGTAAAAATTAGAAAATTTTATAAATATTCAAAAAAAAAAATCCCTTACCGTTTTTTGGCAACACTTTATCCTGCGACACTGCCACGCCTACAGCTGTGGGCGTGCCGGGCGGATGGGCATGAAATGAGACTGTTGTGGGTGGCGGCGGCGGTGGTTGTTGCTGCTGCTGTTGTTGTTGTTGTTGTTGCAACTGCGACAATTGTGTGGCATTCACAATGACCGGATGAAATGTCTGATGACCCGCAGTGGATACCACAACATGTTGCTGCTGCTGCTGTTGCTGCTGATGTTGCTGTGGTGGCAGTTGCTGTTGCAGCGGTGGCTGTTGGCTGCTTGAGATGCGTATGACGCTTGTGGCATGACCCAGACTATTGCTGGGCGGTGCTGGTGGTGCTGGCAGCGTGTTGCTCAGATGTGCGGCAGGTGGTTGTTGTTGCTGTTGTTGTTGTTGTTGTTGTTGTGGCGGTGGTGCATGCATCACAAGTGAAACAGCCGCCGTTTGCGGTGGTGGCGCTGACGGCTGCTGTTGATATTGGATGCTTTGGCTGTTATCCCAGCCATTGATGTTGTTATTGTTGTTGTTGTTAACATTGTTGTTGTTGATGTTGCTGCTATTGTTGTTGTTGCCATTGTATAAAACGGGACTGGGCGTTGTCTTCCATTTGCTGTCCAGCGGCACAGCAGCAATATGTTGCTGCGGTTGCTGCTGCTGCTGTTGCTGCTGTTGCTGCTGTTGGGATTGATTCGCAATGGGCGTAAAGAAGTTCTGCCTATGATTGGACACATTGACCGGGGAGTTGGCGATGGCGTTGAGCGGCGAGGCGCCGGCATGATTCACGGGTGATGTATACGATGGCGTTGCGGAGCGCGAGCTGCTCAGTGACACTGCAAAATGAGAGGGGGGGAGTGGAGGGTTAAAGGAATGGCACTTGCTATATTTATAATAACTTTAATTTAATAAATTAATTTTTTAATTAATTAAATTTTATAATAAATAACATTAACTTCTATTATTTTCTATTTTTTTAATTCATTTCAAATATTTTAATTGATTTTTATTCTAATAATATTTTTATCCTTTTTAATAGACATTATTTAACTTTGTTATATTTATATTCTTGATTTCATTAGTATTTTCATGATTTGTTGTTAGTGGTTTATTAATGGTTTATTTCTTTGTAATTACATAAGCATTGTAAATATAATTTAGCGCCCAGCTCAAAATCCTGGAACGCGTTCATGTCGCCGCTTTGCCACCTCCTTCTGTTGTTGTTCTCCTCTTTCACAAACACACACACACGCATACATACACTGGCGACACGCACAACACTGTGTCTGCCTCACACTTTGATTGGCATCACTTTCTGCACATAGTATTCTTTCGTTCGTATTTAATTTTGCTTGAAAACTTTTTTGTCGTCGTTGTCACATTCGTTTTGTCTGCTGCATTCGCATTGGTATTCACTTTTAGTTTTTGTCTTCTCCTTTTTATATTTATTTTTTTGTTAATTCTGTTCTGTTCTTTTATTTTTATTTTTTTATTTCATTTTTCTTGCTTTGCGCCGCGTTCTGTTCTGTCTACTTGCGTTGCCTTTGACAGTTTTCAACATAAAATGCGACGGCGGCGACGGCGACGTCAAAAAGAACACAGCCAGCAGTTCAACTGAGCGCAGCATAAACTGAGCAGAGCGCCGCTCTCTGATCATCATTTGCTATTGCTGTTGCTGTTGCTGCTGCTGCTGCCGTTGCTCTCTCTGGCAAGCGCTCTCAATTTAAGGCCATCTCTCTCGCTCTGCCGTCGCTAAGCGGCATATTCTCTCATGCATTCATGTTTGTTTACCTGTTGTCGCTGTAACTGTGTGACTGTGTGGGTGCTGCTAGCTGCCTGCCTGTCTGTCTGTGTATATGCTCGTACTCTCACTTGCCCATATGTGTGTGTGTGTGTCTGTGAGCGAGCGTGCTCTCTCAAGTGCATTTTTGTTTAGGTAAAAACGAATCAAGGCAGAGCAAATAACAAGAAAAGAAGAATCTGTTGCGCTTCACACGCAGCGTGCTTTTGTTTCGGCTGCGCAATGCGCATTGTTCGTTTCAAGTGGCGGCGTCGACATCGACGTCAGCGGCAACGGCGCTGCCGGCGTCAACGCGATCATCATCTGCAGGTGCATTGGAATGCGTGAGCGTCGCTGCTGCTGTTGCTCATGTCGACGTCGCTGCGTCTACGTCTGTGTCTGCTATTCCTTTTACGTGTAAATCACGCTGCGGTCACACTTTCAAGTGGCTAGTTGTTGTTGCTGCTCTTGCTTTTATGATTACTGCTGCTGCTGCTGCTGCAGTCCACGTTGTTGTTATTGTTGCTCTTGCTGCACGCACACGTCAAACAATAGCACCCCTCATCGGCCATGGCCACGAACACCTTAACAAAACCAACGACCTTTGTCCAAAGGTGTGTGCATGACTGTCTCTGTCTGTGTGAATGTGCGTGTGTCTGTGTGTGTGTGTTTGTGAAATGGTCAGCAGCCACAATAAAACTTTATGATATGCATTTTTATAGAGAATTGGAAATGCATTCGAGATCAACAATGTGAAAGTCTCAGCTGCTGCGATCGCATAAATACCTTACGAATAGTATTTAGAAAATGTTCAGTTTTAGGGTTATGACAGGGTCTTGACCTAATATACAAATTATATTATTGATAATTAATGCTCATATATTCGTTTTTTTTTTCCAAAAATAGCCTTTAGCTATTATCCTAATCTGTTTTCTACTTGTAGTAAATAACTGTACTCACTTTACATAATCTGTGTAATATCTTAGTACAATATTATTTTAATATTCAGGCACTAACTAGGGTAGAAGAAGATTATCCAAGTTTATGTTAATTTGTTAATTAATACCAATAATTATATGCCCACTAATTAATTTACATCTTTAATACTTTAATTCTGTTTATCTAACTAAAATAAATCAAACTATAATCCTAATAAAATTGATTTCGTTTATATTTTCTGCCTTGTTAAGGTGTCATATAATTAATATTTCATATGCTCAGGGTAGCCATTAAAAAAAATCTGATCCTAAATACTACCGATTAAAAAAAAAAATTTGAATGTATTACCTAAAAACTATATAATATATTTAATAACCTCGAGATCTTGACCAATAACAGCAATAAAAATTCGATTATTTACATTTATAAAATTTCTCATTTAAGCCGATCCCCCACTAGTAATTATATTGCGGTCCACCACATAAAATCACCATCCTAACGATATTAACAATTTTTTGAATATATTTTAATAATTATAATTGATAATAAAAATAGAGTCCACATGGTGTTTAATAAAGTATCAAATAATCAAAAACAATATTTATAAAATTTTCAACGCATCTGTAGCTCATCGAAAATGTCTGTAAAGCCGAATGTAAAACGCACTTCATAACGAAGCGCCGAGACGAACAACAAGAACAAAGCAGAGACGCAAGCAGAAGCAGAGGCCTAGCGATGCTGTTGAGCGGGCTGAGAGCTCTGCACGCTGCCGCAGCACACTTGACCGTTTGTAACAGTGTGGGTAATTGCGTGAACAAAGATAGATTAACAGCTAAAGCTGGCGCTGATTTTATAACGAATCCCAAACCCAAACTCAAACCCGGGCGAACTCAGGTTCATAGAGAGTTCAGACGGGAGACTGCAATGGCTGGGAAAAGCCAGCCTTGAAAATGAATCGTGCAGCACAGAAAGAAAGAAGTATGAATAAATTTCCAAAATGGAAAGAATTTCAGTTTTATGATGATGACCGACGGCTGTGCGAGAGAATCGAATGAGTTGCCGCTCGTTGCCCAGGTTCTCGATTTGTGTGTTTGTGTGCTGTCATAAAAAGTCAAAAGGTGTGAGTTGAGATGTATGTACATACCTAACATGGCGGCCACATCGGTCTCCTCCTGATCATAGCGACCCGCGACACGATAGTTGGGCGATGTTTCCGAATCGCGTGATGTGTCCTCATCGTTTTGTGTCTTGCTGCTCGAACGGCTATCACTGTATAAAAGAGCATATCGATAAGCAACAGATAAATAAAGAGACAGAATGAAGAGATAGACAGAGAGAGCGAGAGCGAGTTTGAGAGAGTTTATCTTTATAGTCACCTGAGAAAACGACCTGGCCCCGTTGAGGAGGGCAACGCATTGTTGCCCTTCTGATTCAAATGCCTGGAACAATAGCCCCGCCGCTGAGATTCTTTCATGCACAGCATGCAGAGACGTCGCCATTGCTTTCCATTGTACTTCTTGCGCACTCCGGATTCCGATTCCACAATGTCGCCCTTCTTGAATCGATGCGGCGTCGTTGCCTGAGATCTGTTCAACAACAAAAACATACACATACACTCACATAAATACATACGCACATTTTCATACATATAAGTATAGTAAATTGTAATTAATGCATTGAGTTTTATGTCATGTTCCAAATGCTCTTACTTTTGCTGCAAACTACAGACAGCGCAGTCGCCTGCGACAGCGACGCCTGCAGCGCAGCAGAGCACAGCACGGCTTTTGCAATGAGCGTAAGTGGGCGAAAGAGCGCGTATGGAGAGAGAGATAGAGAGAGCATAAAAGCTGCATCAGCAAACGTGCGCAGTAAGCTTTACTCAGGGCAGAAGCAGCAGCAAATGACCCTGAAGGGAGAGCACATAATTAAAGCTGCTCTAAATTCTGCAACTCAGCAAACAAAAATAGAGTACGAATTGCATAAACTTAGAAATTTTCACTGACTGAACTTTTAATAATATCAAACATACATACATAATTGGTATATACTTTATAATATAGAAATACATAAACAGCGTCGGTCAAATAATACAAATAAGTTTAGTACATTTAACTGAAGAAATCCAAATATAATTATCGTCGGTTAAGAATTTTGGAAAAGTTGACATTTGAAAGTTGGAAGGCAGTATCAGAAAAATTACATTTTGGATTCCTTATAGGCACATTTTTGGTCATATCTGTAGAAATACTAATCAGAAACACCTCAAATAAAAAGCAGAATGCTAGTTTTGAGTTACACAATTGAGATTAAAAATTTTCATTTTTCGGTAAGAGTTGAAAATTTTAAAGGATTATTGCACCCAAAATTGCAAAAAAATAAGTAGAAAAATTTAAAATACCGCACCATATTTAATCATTTTCGGATTATTTTTGGCAAAGTTATGGCAGTTCAAATTCCGTAAATAGGAAAATTGTTCTTTGAGTCCCTTTTAAACAAATTTCCGGCCATATCTCGAGAAATATTCAACTGAAACAGCTCAAATAGAAAGCAATAAGCCATAAATTTATATACAACTTTAACTATCATATTGATAGTGAAAAGCCATTGTCTTTTTCATTAATTTGTTAAAACAAACTTAAAACAATTAATTAAATTTGATTTGGAATTCAATGAAATTTTTGATTTACCTTGGAGTTGCTGGATGAGATCGTGGTGTCAGCCTCTGATCGAGTAAACTGGATGTGCTGCCGCGACTCTGCATGCTGCTGCGTTTGCTGCAGGCGCTCATCTTCTCGGCATCCACATCGCCAGCAGCCGGTGAATAACCGATGCCAACCCGCTTCAGCTCATCATCCGAATCATAGTCGTCGTAGCCGCGCTGCTGTTGCTGTTGTTGTTGCTGCTGTTGCTGTTGCTGTTGCGCTGGCGATGGCACATGCATTTTAAGGTGATGATGTTGCTGCTGCTGCTGTTGTTGACCATTGCTGCCCGGCGAGATCACAATATCCGGCAGGCCATTTGCCTGCTGCGCCTGTGTGTGCTCCACATGCGCCAAAGGCGGTGGCGGTGGCACCACACCACCCTGAAATGGTGATGTGGCTGCCGCTCGATAATACTCATGTTTTTGCTGCTGCTGCTGCTGCTGCTGCTGCTGCTGATGTTGCTGCTGCTGTGCGTTGGATGTTGCTGGCGTGGTGCTAGGCAACTTTCCATCATAACGCGTAGCCACAAATGCCTTCGGGTAAACATTACCAGCTCCAGCTCCAACTGCGACTCCAGCAGCAGCTGTAGCTGATTCCGATTTCCGTTTGCCACCAATCGCTGTGGGCGTGGCTGCTGGCGTCAGCTCGTTAAGCTCATCCCACCATGGTGGCAGCAACAGTCGCAAATCGGCACGACGCACCACTTTCGTGTTAGGCTGGAAGTGAAGATTAAAGGAGGTACAGTGAGTACACGGTATGTGAGAGGAATGGTTACACTTACCAGCTCATCATTAGCCAACTGTACGGTATATTGCTTGGTGCCCTGATTGATATCGACGATGATGCCCTCGACGAAGTTGCGACCTTCATTACATTGACGCACACAGACGCGCGCTTCCAGCGTGATCTGGAAAGTGCAAGTTGGAAGGTGAGTATTGGCAATGAATGGAAATGAGTGTTTCGAAATTGGAACGTGAATAGTGGAAACAATTGGATTGAAGTTTGAAAGTAAATATTGGAACTCAGGGGAAATGAGTGGATGTAACTTGGAAAGTAAATATTGAGTCGATGAACATTGGAAAGCGAATGTTAGAAATGAGTGAATGGAAGTGGGAGAGTGAATTTTGGAAGAGTCGATGGATATTGGAAAGAAGAGTGAAGAGTGAATATTGGGATTTAATGGAAATGGGTCGATGGACGTTGGAAGGTTAATTATTATAAAGAGTGAATGGAAGTTAAAGAGTGAATATTGGAAATGAGTCGAAATGAGCGGATGGAAGTTGGTGAGTGAATATTGAAAATTATAGAAAATAAGTCGATCGTAAAGTGAATATTGAAAATGAGTGAAAATTAGAGTAGGTAATGTTGAGACTTACACCAGCCATCGGTGGACTGGCGTCCAGTATCACATTGTAGCGTCCATGCTGCAACACATCCTGATACAGCTTCGGGTCAAATTCAGGTGAATCGAATTCAACGAGTATTGAATGGCTGGGCGTATTAACTGCATTGGGTGTGGTTGTCGATGTCGCTGCCGCAGTTGTTGGTACTGTTGCTGCTGTTGCTGAGGTCCCATCATGCACTTGCCGTATGATGCCGGGTGCATATAATGTGCCTACTTTGGCAAGGACACGCGTGTTTGTCCATTCGCTGAGATCGAGTAGAGCAACAGGCTCATTGTGTTGCTGCTGCTGCTGCTGTTGCTGCTGTTGTTCCTGTACATGTTGCTGATTGTGTGAGATAAAGCTAAAACGTGATTGCTGCTGCTGTGGCTGCAACTGTTGCTGCTGCTGATGCTGCTGCTGATAGTAGACGGGCGTGTGTGTGCGCGATTGATGATGATTGATTGTTGTGTGACTGTTGCTGCTGCTATTGCTGCCGGCAACATGCGTCGTCTTATTGGCATGTTGCACCGACGATGTGATTATGTAACGTTGCAACTGCTGCTGCTGCCTATCGTTGCTGTTGCTGTTACCATTACTATTGCTGCTGCTGCTGCTACTGTTGCTGGCGCCTGCACCGGCAATATTTACTGCTGAGGGCGAGCTGACAATCATGCTGCGCATCGCCAATGCTTGTTGCTGCACGGCAGCAACATTGCCATTGGACAGCGCATCGCCATTGCCATTCGTATCGGCGGGTTTCTGTTGCTTATGCAACGTATGCGGCTGCTGTTGTTGCTGTTGCTGTTGCTGTGACTGAGGTTGCTGTTGCGGCTGATGTTGCTGATGTTGTTGCTCCGCTTTGTCCAGCTCAGCTGGATCAAATTTTCGCTTCTTGGGATGCTGACGTGGCTGCGTTGATTGCTGTTGCTGTTGCGGTTGCTGAGGTGTTGCTGCTGTTTGTAAATGTGGCTGGAACAAGACATGTTGCTGTTGCTGCTGCTGCTGCTGTTGTTGTTGCGACTGTTGCTGTTGCGTTGTTTCAACTGCTGCTGCTGCTGCTGTGTTTGTTGTTGTGTCTGTTGGAATACCGGCAACTGCTGCAGCTGTTGCTGGTATAACCATTGTGTTGGCGGCGACAACAAAATGTTGCTGCTGCTGATGCTGTAAGTGTTGCTGTTGCTGCTGCTGCTGCTGCTGCTGCTGCTGCTGCTGCTGATGTTTATTTGTTATCACATAGGTTTCGCCAGCAGTAATCGCTGCAACTGCTGCTGCTGCTGTCGCTGTTGCTGTTGCATTGGCAGCGCTGAGCATCTTAGTTGCTGCTGTTGCTCTCCACGTTGTTCGCGTTCCAATTGTAGCAGCAACATGTGTGTGGCTTCTACTACCTCCAACTGCCTCTGTGTTCCCTCTGATCACCAATTATGCGATTAATGTTGATGTCTATAACTATAGTTGTTGCTGCTGCTGCTGTTGCTGCTCATCGATGACATGGCCAGACACATTGTTGCCAATGTCATTGGCATTGCCACGCCTGCAATTGAGAGAGAAATGTATATTAATCATCAGTTTGCAGCCTGCGTATCCTGCAATGCAATGACATCCTGGCGACAACTCGCCCGGCGCCAATAAAATTCAATTTCATACCGAAAATCATACTCTCCCCCATCATAACTGTTGTTGCGCCTGCCTATCTGTCCGTTCGTTCGTCATTTGACGGTCTTTCTGACGACGACGACAACGGAAACATTTTAATTTACATAGCAATCCAGGATCTGTGGCTGAATCCTGTCCGCGACTTTTCCCAGAAAAAAAAAAAATATGGAATACACATACTTGTGTATAAATGATACTTGAAACATTTAATGGCATACACGCAGACTCTGACAAATGCATGTGTAGAGGATGTCTGTATGTTGGTGCTAGAGGTTAGTACAGTCGCATATAAGCAGAAAACCATCTGGCAACCCTACGTCAAAGCCTGGTTAGTGGCCAACAGTGCGACAATGGCAGCCCAGACAGCCTGACGACAAGGCACAGTGGTACAAAGCAATGCTACATTTGACTGCAAAATTTTATAATAAATTTAAAGTATGCGAAAATTATGGCAGACTATTAAAAGTTAAAATTTTTTGGAATTTCTCTAATATTCTTTGAATTTTATCTATTCATTTATTTAAGTTTACTCGAATATATTTCGAAAATTTTGTTGACAAATATTTATGACTTTAACTAAATTTTTCTTTAAGGTTTTAAGAGCTTAATTAAATTATTTTTTGTATAATCGTGTCTATCAATTAAAATTGTAGTTATTTCATTCTTGTAATTTATTATTTATATTGATTAATCAAGTAATTAAAGTTAATAAATAATAAATTTATTTGTTTTTTTTATTATATTAACTATTTTAATAAAAAATTTTGAACATATTATTTAGTTAAATCATTTAAATATTTTTTTTAATATGTATTTCAAAAATTTCCTGCAGTTTTGGTCACACTGTGCCCATTTACTGTAGCCTCGACTTTGAGCAACTCGTGTGCGTCAGAGAGCCTTGACAATACCTCCTTGCTATGAACGTACATATGTATGTATGTGTGCACACGCGTGTATGTGTGCAAAAAAATTATTGTATGGAGGCCGCCGTCTCGCATTTAGATTGTGCGCCTGCCTGCATAGTTGCAAGTCTATTAGGGCGCTAGGAGACGGATAGGCAAGCATGGGACAAGCTCGAGGTGAATTGTCGCAAAAGGAGGTAGTAAATGGCAGCAGAGAAAAAAAAAACTAAACAGCTGTACATTCACTTGAAAAGAAAAACTGAAAATGAAATCACCTTTCTCTGTCCACTCTTCATTCTCTCAACTTCGATTCAATCAAAGCTGCGATTGGCATAAAAACTATAGCATACTTGTAGGCATGACGCAAATAACTCTCCAACTGCAGGTGAGTCTATGTCTGTCTGCCTGCCTATCTTTGTGCGCAGTGGTGGGAGGGGGATTATATTGTGTAGAACTGTCACATTTCTAGTAACCGTTGCGACTCTACTTGCTTTATCGCATAGCATATCAACATCATTATTATCAACGTCATCATCGCTTTCATTCAATCTGCAATGCTTGTCTCTCAGTCTGTCTCTGTTTCTGTATGTGTGTAGGCGTAATTGCGGGAAATGACTGCCACGCCCATTGTGGGCCACACGACAAAATATCAACAAAAAAGAACTTTTGCAAAATAGAAAAAAAACGTTGAAAATTGAACGACGTGGCAACAGAAATAAAATCTTGTTTTTGTTATGCTGGTAACACTGTTATTGTTATTGTTGTTGTTGTTGTCGGCGCTGGCATTGCTGCCGCTACCGCTGCCTCTGCTTCTGCCGTTTGCGGGACAAGTGCAATGATTGCTTTATTTTTTATTTCATATTCCCTTTTTTTCCTTCTCAACCCCGAACGACACTTACAACTCTGCTTTGCATTTTGGTTGCTAGGCTCAAAAGCTTTGCATTTTGTGGGCGGCTGGAAGCTTTAGAAACATACTTTCTCTCATTCTCTCGCTCTCTTCGCTTAGTCTCTTTTTTGTGTTTTTTTTTTCGCTCTCAGTCCTTTTGCATTTGTTGTTGTGTGCTGCTCTGCAACGGGAGGCATTAGCAACAGCCAGAGAAACTTCTGTGAAATTGTTGGTCAAATGCATCCAAAAAACGTATGCACATATTTATATAGCGTTTATGCAAATAACAACAATATCTTCATATTTTCTATGTGTGTATGTATGCATGTATGTATGTGCATATCCTCACTTATGAATATTTACATGCAGTATATGCGCTCACGCCATAAACGATAAAAGAGAGCAAATAAGAGGGGCATATAAAAAGCGTAGAGCACTCTCTGCTTACTCTGCTACCGATGCGTGTGCTTAAGTAAATCTACCGTACGCCTGGCTGCTTATTTGGTTTGGACTCCCCATGCGACCCACGACCTAACCACCCCCTCCCGCCGCCACCACCACCGTCAACACACACCTGCCGCTTTCATTCGCCCACGTGAATTGTGTCCCACAGCTTGTCTGCCAATCAGTCTGTGCATTCACACAACAACTTCTGGAGAAGTTTCTGCTCCACGGCTACACTGATGTCTAGTGATGTTGTGCATAGTTAAATCTAGAGATAAATGTTTACCATTGAATTTTGGTATGTACTTTATTATCTTTGTTAATATAATTATTATTAATATTTTGTAAATACTTTAACAAAAATTACAGCTGTTTATTTTTCAGCAGCATTCTTATGTTGGACACTACTGTTAGCTGCATAGTGCAATTTCACAGTTACTATATTGGACTGTTTATTGTATTCGTTGCTCTGCATTGCCAAATCCTTTGGCAGTCCGTTGTGTTTAGTCATATCTGAATTGTCATAATTGTTATTGTTGCCGTTTCTCATTATATTGTGGTCCGAAATTGCATTTCGCATGCTCCTCAATTGCTTCTGCACTACTCATATTCACACTCATACAATCGCACGCATATATTCGTGTGTGCATGTATGCGATCGATCTCAATGCAGTCGTGATAAATTCTGCGAGAATGTGAGCGAAACGCACATATAGTACTCACATATGCAGATGCGTATCTGTATGTTTGTATTGCGTGGCCGTCTGTCGTATTACTTTGTTATGATATGAGCGTATGCGTTGTAATTAGACTAGAGAGTTCTTTGAACCTTAACGGCAGTTGTGTTTTGGCGCCAAACCTAAACGAAAGCGAGTGAAGCAAAAGTGTAAAATGCACTCTGCACTCTCGACGGCACTTAACGACAGATGTGCTAGAAGAAGACGAAGCTGTGCGAAAAGCAAATGCAATGCAAAAGCAAAAATAACCAAAAACGCAGACCGAACGACGCGCTACTGTTGTCGTCGTCCCTTCCATTTACATACACACACAACAGCCACACACACTATACACTCACGCACTTACATTCATGCATGTGCAGGCCTGTGTTCTCTCACTCACACATGCACTCACATCAGCAACGGTCTCCGCTTCTGCTTCTGTCTCTGCCTGGCTGCTGCAAAGTCAGTAACCCCACTCGTTGACAGCAGTAGCGTGAGACCAGAGAGAGAGAGAGAGAGAAAGAGAGAGAGTGGGGTTGGGCTGAGGCGACAATAGCAAAAGTGGGAGTAAATGAGAAAAATTGAAGAGAAACAGCGTTCGCTCAGTTAGCAGGCAAATTTGTATACTATGCTGAGCAGCGCTGTGATTTTATGCTGTTGCCAACTCGTCAGAAGTCTTCCCCATTCTCTCCATAATATTATCAACAACAACAGTCAGTCTCTTAGTCATTCAAAGCAATGCATAAATGGGGAAAACTGCGCTGGGCCAGCATCATTATCATCATCACCATCATCATTATCATCAAGTGAGAGTGAGCTCTATGCGCCAACGTTTTGGGGGTCAGTGCAGAAGGTTCAAAACTCACACTACACTGACTAGTTGACGCCCAACCTTTGAAAAAAAAAGAAAAGAGCGAAAAAAAAAACAACAACAGCAATGCCGCTCATTTGCGTAGAGTGTAGAGTAAATGCAAACAAGTCGTGCGATGCTCGTACCGTACGAGAGCTCAGCCGCTTTACAAACATACTCACACATTCGGGCGCACATGCATATGTACATGTGTACGCATGAATGCAATTCGCGCCAGCGGTAAAGAGAAAGAGGTTACTTTGGCGCGTGTAATGGTTGTGTTGCTCTCAACAGTCCTAGTCATAATTGTAGCTACAATTACTTATTGAATTTATTAAAATATGTGATATTCATAAATCATGCCATTTTATATTTGTACAGGGAAAAAAATAAATAATTATGATATTATAATAAGTAATTTTTTTCGCAATTATTATTTATAATAGAAATTATCTAATACACATAGATTTTAAGATTTTTAATAAAACTAGATAATAATAATTATATCTGAATTTCATTTAGACACAATTGAAGTTAATTTACATAATCAAAAATATAAAACATAACACACTGGGATCTATGCGCTTAGCCATGGCTGTAGGTCAACCCGTTGCCTGCGACTATGCAGTTTTGTTGCTGCTGCTGCAGCAGTCTTTACTCATTTTTAGCTTTTTGCCTTTGCATGGCGTAAATTATTCGTATGCGCTGCGTCTGAGCTTGCGTTGTAGTAGTTGTGTTGTTGCCAAGTGCGGGGCGGAGTAGTATATTTAAAAAAAAAAGAACGAACGGAATATAGAAGAATGGGAAGAGACCACGACTACTGGAAAGAGTTGTGCTGTTGTCGGCTGGCGGGGCAGGGGAGGGGCACTGCATTAGGGAAACAGCAGGCCGATTGGGGGTCGCGCAGTGAGTGCACAGATGATGCTGTCGAGTTGTAAAGACGAATGCACCACTAAGTGAGTGAGAGCAAGACTGTGACTGTGTGTGCTGCACTGTGCGTGTGTAAATTATGTGTCTGTATACGTAGTCTCAGCCTTAGCTGCTGCTGCCTAGCAACTACGTCGTCGGCAACGTAAAACGCGCGTGAAAATGTTGAACAAAAATTCAACGAGAAGGAGAATATGGAAGGAGTGTGTACAAAATGTGTGTGTATCAATGTGAGGAGAGGAGCAAATAGAGAGAGAGAAAAATGGAGAGAGCGAGAGAGAGAGTGTGTGTGAGTGATTTAGGTGTGCTACTGCTGCTGCTTTCTGATTGCAATGGCCAAAGATGAGATGACGCAGCGAAAAAGTGCAAAAAAAAAGACGAAGGAATAACAGAAATAGCAGCAAGATATTTGGCGACATGTCTGTAATAGGCAGCTTTTGACCGGCTCTCCACTCTCTGCTGCTACTGCAGCTTGATTACAATTACAACAAACGACGAACACGACGAATGGAACGATGCGAACGATGTTGCTGCTGCTGTTGGAATGGCGCCGATAACTTCTGGAAAGATGCTGCTGTTGCTTTTACCGCCGTCCGTTGTGGCTCGTTGTTCTAATTGGCTTTAATGCAGCGCGATTAATTTGCACTGATGTTGCTCACACTAATTAAAATTTTTTGTCTCAACTTGAAAAGGGGGGAAAAAGGGCAAAAGAAATGCAGCCACACTTTTCTCATTGTTGTTTCCAGCTAATTGCAGTCAACGGCATTTGCTTCATAAAAACCTCAAATTGCACTAGAATTATCGCACTTCAATGGTTGCAACTTGGCTATGGATCATAGAACTTTTCACGGCATACACAAACTGCACATAAGCAATAACTGTGTACATAAAAGCTCAAACAAATAATGACGATAAGAAATACAAATAATTGCATAAAAACATTTCAGAAATATTTGCTATTGCTGCAAGCATTATTAATAATACTTTATCTGAGATACATTTTTTTTTCAATTAATTTTCTTTTTTCTTATTTACCATTTTAGTTTTATCTGAGAGAGCGTATTAATAATTTGAATCGACTGCGAAAAAAGTATTTTAAAATATTTTCACAGTCGTTCATGATGACAATGTGGCGCAAACAACATAAGCCCCACAATAAAAGAACGTTGCCATGCCGAAAAAAAAGTAATAAAAAAATGGCGCGCATAAAATTTGCATTAAATCATTTCAATTCAGTTTTTATTCCCCCGTTGTTGTTGCTGGCGCTGCGCTGCTTCGCCTCAAACTAAAACGTCAAACGGTAGCCAAAGAGCTCAACAACACACAGCGGGAACGAGTGAGATAAGAGAGCGGGAAGCGTAGAAATGTGTTGCAAATTGCATTGCAATATGCCCACAACAACACAACAGAGCGCAAGCAGTAACGATGATACTTGATAGAGAAAATGCAAAAGAGAGAGTGAGTGAGAGAGAGCGGAGTGGCGGAGAGCGCGCACAGGCAAAGTATAAAAATAAACAAAAAAGGCAAAAGAATAAACAGAGTTGAAATGAGGCTTGCGTTGCCTTTGCCTTTGCGTTTGCATTCTTTGCCGCTGCTGTTCTGTCGATGTTCTTTGCCAGAGCAGAGCTACTGTGTGTTATGGATGCTGCTGTTGCTCTGCTTTGCGCTGGTGCTGCTCTTCGCCTCTCTGCTGTTGCTGTCGCTGCTAACTGCGACTGCAACCGAGCTCAAGCTCAAGCCAAGCGCAGATAACTGACAGAAATGAATTTTATTTGCAAACAAGAAGCAGACAGACGACAGGCAACAGCAGCAATTGCAGCAACAACTATGCGTAATCAGCAGCAACTGCAATAATTATTATTGTTGCTTTACTTTACAGACCAAAGATCATGAGTGTTGGCATTAAAATCGATATATGTTATTATCGATAAGAATCTGGTTTGGAGATGCATGAATCATCGCATATATTTAATATTAATTGAGATTTTCCTCAAAACATATAGAAATTATATTACATGAAATATGCAATTAAGTTTACAGACTGTAATTTAAAAAGTGTGTTAATATAAATTTGCACAATTAACACTTATCGAGTTATCGATAGTTTTGACATTGTCACGCTTACGCAATGCAGGAATAAATGCTTTAAATATTTATGACAAACAAATTGAAGTGAATAAAAAAATGGGTTTTGCTTTGGTTACATTTCGTTTTCAGTTCGATTTTCATTTTGATTTTTTTTTTTTTAACATGCAAATTGCATTTGATTGAGCTCTAAATGCAAATTTCTTCTTCTTCTGTTGCTACTGCTGCTGTGTTTTGATTTCATTGTTATGTGCATGTGCATGAGCAACGTGCAGGAAGGGGTGGGAGAGGGGAGAGAATGAGGAGCAGCATGCGGACTGCCCTTACTCTCTCCTACTTAAACTCCTTCTACTTCTTTGCTGCTTGCTTCATTTTTTTGGTTTTTTTTTCTTCGTTTTTTCCATTTTATTACTTACTCGCACCAATACCAATAAATAGTTATTTCAATGTATCGTATGTGGCAATTTCAAAATGGGCCACATCAATGCGCTCTCCATCTATTCCACTCACTCTTTGCGGTTCTCGCTTTACTCTCATTTTGCGTACATTTATATATGTACATATGCATGTGTGCCTGTGTGTGTGTGTGTGTTGGTAATGAATAGATGGCTTATATGCATGTATTGGGATGATGCCATATGGATGACTAAACGAGTATATGGAGTATTATTTATTGTGCAAATTGATTGAAAAACTAAAAACTATAGAGAGAGAACGCAATTGAAATTGAAATGCAAACAGCACTCATACGCAGAGCAAGAGGGAAGATCGTGCGTGGGGGAGTAGATTATTAAAGCGTTAATGTGCCACTGTGCAAGTCTACAGCCCCCCTCTCTCACTATCTCAATTTACCTCAATTTATAAAACTATAATTAATTAAAGAACATTGTTTATCTATATTTAATTTATACTGCTTAATATCATGTTTTTTTTGTATGATAACTAATTCCTCTGCATTTTAAACACTATTTTTTATATTGATTATAAATAAATTAAATTCTAAATTTTAAAATTTGTTTAATATTATTTAGTTAACTTTAAATTGCATATTTCTTAATATGAAAAATATTTGATAAAACTCTACAATACTTACTTACTTACTTACTTACTTACTTTCATATGAATAGCATATTTTTTTTATTTAATTTTAGTAATTTGATATTATTTAATAAATTAAAATAAGTATCTTTAATAAATTTCTAAAATTATTGTTCAATGAGTTCCATTTTTTTTTGGTGGGGATAGCAGCAGCTGTTTTTCGAGCAACAAATTTGCATAAAATTGATTTTCATTTTTTTTTTGCTCCTAAAATTAAATAAACATTTTTTTAGGAGCTACGCAAGAAGTGTCCCTCCTGCAGGGCAAGAATAACACACAAAAGCTGCCAGACTTTCCTTGGCTTAAGCCCCTTTTTTTTAGCACTCCCGCGCCTCCTTACTGCCCTCCCCTTAAACTTGTCACTCACTTTAAATTTATTTTTAATTTCTAATTAAATTTTTCAGACTTAATTTCTCGAATTTCATCTGCATTTGCTTCAATTTGTGGTCAATTTAGAAAATCAATGAAATGTTTTCAGGCAAGTTAATAGGCGGACACGCCTGCTCCCACACACACCAGGCACAGTTGAAAACTTTTATTATCAACTGTAGGTTTTTGTTTTGTTTTTTTTTTTTTTGGAACTCACAATGCTAATGAGCCTTCCCAACTGTAACTTACTCCATAGAAAACTTTCAAATTATCGGTTGCCCATCACAATAAGTAAGTTTTTACAGCTGTATATGTGAGAGTATACATGTGAGTGTATGTGTGTGGGTGTGTATCACAATCTATGCTCAAAATGTTAACAAAAAAGTTTATGCTTTCAAAATAACTAGTTGAAGTCTAGGGAAATGTGGAGAATGGACAGCGCATTAGCTGCGAGCAACATGAGTTTGTGGCCAAAGCGGCGTATACGCAATGTGTGTGTGTGGCACAGTGGTAATCGACTATACTGAACTTATCATATTGTACAGTGTATACACTTTTCAACGTACATATATTACAATTCATGAATTTCATTTGTAAACTATCTTTTTGCTGGCGCATCGAGGATTATCAGTAAATTTAAATATTATTTCAGTTTAATTATTTTAACTTTAAATTATTATTTTAGAAATATGTCATATTACTTATAAATAAATTACTGAATTAATTTAGTTCAGTTAAAAATGAAACTGTGCTATAAAAAATATGAAAACATAATTGAGTTTTTTTTTAATCTCTTTGTAATACGCATAAGAAATTATCGGAGGGCATAAAACTCAAATTAATATAATATAGTATAATATAATATAATATAATATAATAAAAATGCTGAAACCTTAAATTTAAAAATAATTCATTTAAAAATAATTCTTCATATCTTTTTTTAAGTTTGTTTTATAATAATAAAAATTATTGCTTTTAGCGACTTGCATTGTTTTAAAGATTGATTTGTTTTGCTGAAAATTTAAAAAAAAAGAAATTTTTATTTAAGAATGCTTTAAAAAAAAATTTAAAATTATTTTCAAATATCTACAGGTTATGCTTATAAAATTATAATACAGTTGTGGACAAGAATTTTCCACACTCAGGTTGCTCGGCTAGGAAAGTTGTATTCCCCTGTTCATATATATATCTGAAAAATCACAGTACATTTCAAAAAATTCAAAATTGTTTCAATAGAAATTTTTCTCATCAGTTGCTAACTACCTAGCACACCCCACCATATTCGTGTAATGCGAGGCATCTGAGCTGAGGTTCAAACCACTAACTGGACGCTAATGCGAAACATCGATTTGCTGGCACTCAAAAATTTAGTAGATATTTATTTTTGTGGGTTCATTCGAAACGTTGCAGAGAGAACACACAGAGAGAGAGAGAGAAAGAGAGAGGGAGACTGGGGGGCAGAGTGACACAGAGCAAGAGAAATGCGCAATAACCTTAAATATAAATCAAACAAGCCGACGAACGACTCAACAGGCAATAGGTTAGCGCAGTTGAGGTGTTGGGGACAGCTACAAAAAAAGGCGTGAAACCCTGCAAGAACTCACCGCAACATCAAACAGCTCAAAGCACATAGATACATACATACATAGATACATAAGTATGTATGTATATACATATATAATCTGTTATACATATGCTGATATGGAATTCAGGCGACAAAAAAAAAACATTTTTTGATATATAGCAAGAGATAGGATGGAGGGGGGGGGGGAAGAGGTAAAGCTAGATAGAGACAGAGAGAGATATGTAGAGAGAGACGGAGGGAGAGGTCGAAAAAAATGTTATTTAAGCGTTATATTTGTGTACATAACAAAATTGTTGTTGGGGTAGCTTTGAAATGCCAAGCCGAAGAAGAAGAAGCAGCAGTAAAACCTACACAGAGAAAAACCGAGGAACATCATGGAGGGACACTGAGTGGAAGCGAGGTATTCCAATCAGTAAGAACAACAATAACAACGAAGGACCACCCCTCCTAAAGAACAAATAAAAGTGAAAAGGCGGCAAAGACAGCCTCTTTCTATCTCTCTCTCTGTCACTCCCCTTTTCTTAAGTTCACTTTGTGTGCGGGAAAGGGATGGCAAAAGAAAAAAGGTACTATATTTAGCTACTGCTTTTTTTCTTAAGTAACCGCATAAAACGCTTAGACAGCAGCTGCTGGAATAAGGGTAACAGTTACTTTCAGGCAAATGAAATAGATACAAACCCCACTCCCTACACACCCACTCTCTGCCAGCAATTTGAAATGATTAGGGGTCGCTCTTCATCGTCGGCATCATCATCTTCTTTGGGGTTCTTCTCTTTGTATAAACTATTATGGCCGAGGTCCACAAGTGTCGCTGGCAGTTGGTAACTCGCCGCCATTTTGGGGGAATGAACTGTGAACTACTTTGCAGTCTGTTAGCATCGCCATGATGATGATGAAGATGAACCAGAATAAGAAGGGTAGTCACAGCTCAATTGATTTACCCAGACCCGGACCGTAGACGAACCCCGCAAAGTAAATCCAAGTAGGCGAAGATTTCCCATAAATGAAAATATGATACACATGTATCGCTAACGGGGGACAATCCGAGTTGTACGCAGCAACGACTATAACATATCCACCATCAAGTGAGATGCCTGCGAGGGCCGACAAAGCACAAGGTGAAAACTAGGGGTGGAATAGGTCTGCTAGTTGTAATAGAGGGAAAAAGTGTTGGAAAAGGAGCATGGGTTGAGAGATGAGCTTAGATTTAGTTTTAGCCTTTAAAAAGCAGGTTAAGCTAACAGAGGTTAGCTGAAGACACAGAAAAAGTGATAGAGTATAAGCAAAAGTATATTGGGAAAGAAAGAATAAGTTAACGTTGGAATATTAAAAACCTAGTTTAGGGAAAACAATTAAAATATGGTAAAAGTGTGCACAGATATAAGTTAATAAAGGAATAGTGAAAGTTGAGAAAAAATGAGGTATTAATTGAGATTATTGAAATTGATAATGAAATTACGTGAACATCAAAAAGTTATTGGTAGGTTTTAAGAGAAAATGAGGTTTTTTTAAGGAACACTTTTATTTAAGAATAGTTCACCTAAGGATACATCTATAATCAGTCATTGAGACCACAATATTTATAAGAAATATTTTGAGGGATGATGGTAGAAATACTTCAAGCAGAAAGATAAGAGATCTAGAATTAACAGCAGAAAGATAAGAGATTTAGGGTTAACAGAGCCTTCTCCATTTATTCAATGTATTTTTATTCAACTACACTAAGGATTAGACAAAAGAATACTAAATATTATTGATTTTGCTGAAGTTTTCTATTTCTAAAACAATATTTTTTAAGTTTTTAAGAGAAGTCAGTGAAAATTAAGCGGGAACCCCCAAAGAACACTGTACAACCTTGAGACAAGAGAGTGCTTCTTCTTCTTATTCGATAGTTATTCGATAGTTATTCGATAAATTCGTTAGATTCGATAAATCCAAAGTTGTAATTTCAAGGAATAAAAAGAACACTAAGAAGAGATATAATAGCCTCATAATTGTTGGGAGAATTAAGGATGAAAAGTATATTTATATTATAACTAGGGTATTTATTTATATTTAAAAAAAAAAACAGGGTATCAAGCTGTACAAATCCCTGAAAATCTTCATACAAGAAACAGATGCTTATATGAATATGTTTGTGGGACGAAGGAGCACGATTAGGCTTTATTGTCGGGCAGCCTGTGGCCATTTTATCCACCCAAAATGGTGCTTTGTATCCGTTAGTTCAGGGGAACACGTGCTCGACAATCTTGTGCGTCATCTCCGACTGTTTCGTTGTTTTCGACGTGTGCTGAAGTTTTATGTGCGTCAACTGGAAGTTGCCTCAAGTGGCCACCAAAACCAGAACTATTTGCTTGTTAACGTTTTCTTAGCGTGTATGTGTGTGTGTGTGTTGGCCAGATATTGTTGGTATGTGTATGTGTGGGACAAAAGGTGAAATGTATGTGTGTGCGTACAATGGTAACGTTATTATGCGAGTTGCAATTAACTAAAAATACTATACAGGAATACTACATGAGAAAAAACGACAATGGAAAAGCGCCAAGAAAGGAGCGAGGGGAGAGTAAAGAGCAGCCTTAATGAGCTTTATTTAAATGCTCACTGTGTATCTGTGTGTGTGTGTATAAAAATAATAAACAATTAGCTGAGGCACGGTCAATAGTTAATGGCAGGAGCCACACATAAGTAGATGGAGTGACAGCTGAGACTAAGTAGGTCAATAAGGATACAATAAAGTTAAGCAAGGATGTGCTTTGCGGGAAAAAAGAAGACAAATTAACTTAGAAGGTAATTGGTAGAGTATTAAAGTTTGGCTATAGAAGGTTGGCTAAGAATTGAATCTACAAAACGTAGATATATTTTCTATATTTTAAATAAGATAAAGTGTAATAATAATAAAATAGTTAACTAGAATGCATAATTATTTTTATAAATATAATAAAAATTCCACATATGCACATAATCTGAAGCAAAAACCTTCAACCTTTACAGAAAATGCATATTCTTTTGTTGACTAATGAGTCTAAATACAGCTTATAGTATATATAAGGGAACTAACTGCATTATGAAATTCAGGTATTATATCATTTCAATACTGGACTCAACCCGCTCTATCAGTCATCAGTATTGTCTCTAATATTCTTGCGGCTATTCTCCATTCTCAACTCAGATATGAATCCAAAAATTTTATGCAACAAAAAACAAGCAAAAAAAAAAAAAAAAGAAAAACTGAAAGCTAAATGTCAAAAATGTGTGTAAAGGTAAATAGAAAATGGAAACATAATATTATGTAAATATTTGACAACACTTAGCCGGGTTTTAGCTATTTATGTATTTCTGTGTTAGATATTCACTTCTAGTAAACAACATATAACTCAATTTGTTGGCATGCAGTATTTTCTCCCCCATGTTGTCTTGTCAGTATATAAATATACTTATTGTTTGGTATTTTTCTGTCTCCCACCCTCTTAAAGTGCCCAAAGACTTTTCCCAGTTCATGTCGAATTTTGGTTTTGTTTAAAAAGTCGCTAATTGATTGTGGCTTATCTCCAATCTCAATCGTAGTTAAAAATAAAAACAAAAATATAAAAGAAAAGAAGTATTCAAAAAAGCTAAAGCTAAGAAAATACTGAAGTTAAATTAGTATCAAATAATTAATTTGAATTGGAAAGAAAAGTAGGTGGGGTACAGTATCAAATGCAACAAAAACTTGTTGCGAATTATAAGGTCTGAAATGATAAACTCTTGGCTACGTGTTACCAACAACGTACTTTTACCATAAATTATGAAACTAGAAATGTGTCTAATGGAATTCTGCCTACAATTTCTCTTCAATACCTCAATTGAATAATAAATATTCTTTAATAAACAATTCCCACAAAAAGCGAAGATGGATGTGTTCCGAAATTCGTCGACATGCAACATGATTGAAATGTTTGCAAATTGTCATAAACAAAACATTTGGGAATACGACAAACAAACAAACAAGTTGGGCTACATAACTAAAATTTATATGGAAAAAATATGTGAATTCAATTTCAATGTAATTCAAGCTGTGCAAAAATGTATTCATTGAACAAATTTAAGGCTACATTCTGATTAAGTCTGGCAGCTTATCTGTTATCCTTTGCGTTGGGGATGTGATATCCCGTGGCAATTCTATTTATAATACTTTTAGTCGAAACCCTTTTTCGGAGGTGCCCTAAACAAATACAATCAAACATCCATACATATGTATATTCTATGTATATTTTGCTCATTTTTTTGCTTGCTCTTTTTTAGGGGCATTTTGCAAAGTGCCAACAAGCAGGATAATGTCAGAGGCACACTTACTATACACCGCAATAAACAACCCAAAAAATAAAGGTCATAGGTTGAATTTGTATGTCTGATGATTGTGAGATTCTTCCTCTTCAATTTGCGGTATTTAATGCGAGTCACGTTATGGCGCGATTAGTCAAAAGACCTTTTCTTTGAGACAACTCGTTGAGAATGTGCCGAGAGAACTGACCTAACTTGTCCATGAATCATAAATAAATGATCGAAGATATCTGCTTGGCTGAGGCCCAGGTAAAAAGCTTGATAAATGATTTCACAATTGTTGGAAATCAATAAGCGATTTGAATAGTCTTGGGTTTAAAGATAAAGAATATGAATAAGAACGCAGGGCGTGCACAGACAGAAACACAGGGAAGTATAGGTCAATTCATTTGGAATCCGAAAATATGGTCTGAATTTGAACAATCTTTGACTGCAGTTTTGTAATGTTGGTTAAAACTAGGAAAAAAAAAGAGGTATCAAAATTGAAAATCGGTTGAGATTTGACAAAGTTATGGCAGATCGAAGATTGGGAAGGCGTCAAATCCTAATTTGGACTATAGAATGGGGCTTGTGGAGGGGTCTGAAAATGAAGTTCTGAATTTGAACAATCTTTGACTGCAGTTTTCTAATATTGGTTAAAACTAGCAAAAAGAGTGATCAAAATTGAAAATCGGTTGAGATTTGACAAAGTTATGGCAGATCGAAGGTTAGAAAGGTCAAATCTCGCAAAATAACCTATGAAACTCGGCTTGTAAAGGGTTCCCAAAATGAAGGTCTGAATTTGAACAATCTTTAAATGCAGTTTTGTAATGTTGGTCAAATCTAAGAAATTGAGACATGAAAGTTGAAAATTGGTTGAGATTTGACAGAGTTATGTAAGATAGAAGGTCACGAAGGCCTGAAAACTCAGTTTGGGTCTATATGATCCTGACGCCTAAATGGATGTAGTTTTTAAGTGCAATACACAGAGTAGATGAAAATAAAAGTAATATTAATAATATATTAACATGTACTATTCGTTATTTTCTTAAGTATCTTTAAATTTAATATTTATTCTATTGGCTAATAATATAGTTTTGGGTTTGTTTTTTGTTAAAATTGATTTATTCAATTTTCAACTTATTTCGTTTTATCTTATCTTTAAATTTTTGTAATTTTCTATTAGATTTTTCGATTCGAATTTCAAGCCGATTTCTAAATATTTCCTCTGACCCACTTAATTGTCTTAACAAAAATAAAGCATTCGATTTCAATAGATAAGTCAAGCTGAGCATCTTCAAAAATCCGCTAATTTATAATAACAATGAAAACCCATAATAACACCCACAAACACACACACACAGACACACATATACACGACACCTACGCACACTAAGAAAGTGGGCTACTGAGAGCGGGTCTCCGTACCAAAATGTTGAGGCGCCTGTTTGGAGCCTACGCTTAAAGCAAACAACGCATTAATTAATTTCATTGAATTTATTTTCTTATACACTCCCGTTCACCGTCTCACTCGCACATCAACTGACTGTGTGTGTCTCTCTCCCTCTCTCTCTCTCTCTGCTCAGCTGCAGTCACCGTCGTGTCAAAGCAACAACGAGTAACGAGCAAAAGCTTCAAGCCTCTGTGTAGGTTTTACTTTGGCGCGCCTCGGCTTGACTTCAGCTGCGTCTCTGTCGCAGTCGCAGTTGCAGTCGCAGTCGCAGCCTCAGTCGTAGTGGCAGTCGCAGTCTTGGGCAGAGGCAGACACGGAGACAGAGACAGAGGTTTGTGTCTCTGGGACTGTCTCTGGGCCTGGTACCATGTTCATGTGCATGCGTGGGCCGGCCGGTTTCATGTATTCTGTTTACTATACATACATATATACACACTATATAGTACTATAAATATATACTATATATACGTATGTACATATGTACATATGTATATAACTGTGCCCATACTACGAATTGTAGTAAATTAAAAGTGCAATCACGAAACCCAAGCACGCCGCTGGCAATGCTTTTGCAACTGATTAGCTGTATAAAAAATGTGCAAGTAAAATATAACAAAAAAATACAAAAAAAAAAAAAATATAAAAAAAATGAAATAATTACATATAAATAAATGCATGGTATATAAATCAGCTCTCAAACACAAACAAAAATATTTGTTGATGCATGTGAAAAAATTATGGAAAAAAAAGAACCGCATAAAAAAAAGCTGAGCCAAGCCATGGAAAATCAAGGTTGCACTTGAGCCACACATGAGGAACGTGCCTCAAAGTTCACACACCCAAAGACAAACCAAGTGGGCGGGTATAAGTAGACCTAAAGATACCCTGTAACATTTGCCACAGCGTATTTTAAGCAAGTTACAGAAATGTAAAACTCATTTAAAAAATGAACTCTATTTTGGGTTATGCAGTTTTGAAATATTTGAAAATTTCTATAAAATAGACCTAAAGATACCCTGTAACATTTGCTACTGCGTATTTTAAGCAAGTTACAGAAATGCAAAACTCATTTATAAAAAAATAACTTTATTTTGGGTTATGCAATTTTGAAATGTTTTAAAATTTTATTTAATATTTTATTTATTTTCTATAAATCAGCACAAAAATAAAATAATTTACATCCATTTTTTTTTTTTTTTAGTTTATAATTTAATAAGATATTGTGGGTTGTAGAGAAGTTTTCGCTTACAAAAAAATTAAGGGATGCTACTTAATTTGAAAACTGAAACGATGTTAAAAAACTGCTAAAAAAAAATATTTAAAAAAAATAAATATACTGCATGAACGTAATTTTCAAATAGCTGGTGGCAATATTTTAAAAAGATAGCCATTATTTTTCTGGAAGTTTCTAAAATTATTCTTAGTAAAAAAAAAAATTAACTATATTGGAATGGAAATATTAATTTTTAAACTTTTATTTATCTTTACGAAATTATTATTAAAATACAGCTGAAGCTTCGAATACTTTATATTTCCTGTAGATACATGGTATCTCTATAGTGCATTCAATATATCTTCTACCACTTTTGGCTTGTTTCAGGCCTGTCTTAACTGTTTTCTAAAGCCCATGAATTGCATAAAGTTCGATATGTTGTCACAAGAATTGATTACTTGGCCAAAAAAAGAAAAGTGTTGTCCACATTAATGTTAATTTATGCGAATATATAAATGTGTATTCATATGATATGATGAACTCTGTTTTTAAAAATCATTTAAGCTGCGAGTTATGCACAGTCAGAAAAGTCTCAACATTATGTATGTAAATCCAATCATGTTTTATGTTGGAGCTTGAAAGAAATTCCAAGAATATGACAAGGATTTTATGTGTCATTATAATGTATAAAAATTTCCCAGTAATAATAACATACCACAAAACATTAAGACACAATTATAGTGAGTTTTCTTTGAGTTTACATACCTGAAATGAAAAGAGAAAAGATTTTTAGTAATTTATACAAATAAGTGTTTAAGAAATTTGAAATTTAATTTTAAATATTTTCTGACACAATCTAATCATGTGATGTTAAGATACTTTAAGCTGTACAGATTCTTATTAAATTAAAAAAAAAAAAGAAATTTAAAATAAAATATATAAAGTTTTCAAAAAGATTTGCTGAGACAGTTTCGATGAGAGTCTGGCGCCAAAATCTTCCCATTAAAATCAAAACCGCAAAATACCTTTTAAGGTATTTCATTTCTTTTCTTTTATAGTATCTACTTTTGCTTTGAGTGAATTTCCAAGAAATTTGTGAAATAAGTTTTTTTTTTATCATTATTATTTTTTGGTATTCAGCTTATAATTACAGGCTAGTATGCTGATTTCTGTGTATTGCGCTCTCTTTTTCTTGATATCCAGCTGTCTCTCTCCTGCTTTTATACGCAGTCGTCGTCGTCAATCGCAAAATATGTGTGAAACTTAACACAACTCAATTTGGTCAAAAAGCATTCAACAAGCATTCGCATCTATATAATTTATGCATACACATAAACTTATTCATACATATCTATGTATGTATATATTGTATATGTATATAGATATATCCATACATTCAAAGAGATAAACATGTAAATCAAACAAGAACTTTGACTGATGGCGACAACACGACGCCTTCTTCCATATTTTGTTGGTGTATTTTTTGTTGTAGCCTAATTGAATGGCGCCAACCAAGAGGGGGACACAACAAATTATTACTCTCCCCACTTTCCCAGTCAGTCCCCCCCTACACACACACACACACACACACACCCTTCATCAATTCGTATCCCAACCGACGAGCTGTTAAAACCGATATTTTATTATGTGTGCGAAATTTTGTTGTTTGCCACTCGAGTGAAAAATTGAAATCAAAATGCAAACAATACATTAAAAATTTTATTATATCCCAAAAAAGTTCTCAAACTCAAATATAAAAAAAAAAATAAAATAACAAAATATTATGAGAAAAACTACAAAACAAAAAGGCTTCTGATATTCTTAATCAAGTTAAACAAAATGGTTTTCTTTTTCAATTATGTTAAGTATGTCTCTCAATTTCAATTCAATTTGTTTGTTTTACACAATGTCTGCGATGTGGGAATCTTGAAAAATGTCTGTTAACATTTATGACAAGTAGCTCTATTATTAAAAATATTTTTATTAATTCAATTTTCAATGCAATTCATTTAATTTTTGCAATAGAATTTATTAATGCAACTAAATTTAACACAGAAATGTTAAATTTTTCGCTTTAAAAAATTAGTCAGTTTTTTTTTAACTTGAATGAAAATAATTCAAATAATTTTGGATACTCAACATATATTTATAATCAATTCCTTAAAAATTTCCATTTACATATTATTGTTTTCAATTTTAATTATAATTATACGAATTTAAGCTGTACAGATTCTTCACTTTTTAAATTTATTAAAAAACAAAATTATAAAAATATAACATGTCAATATAAAATATAAATATACCAAATATTTAAAAATTACATAAACATTTGCTCCAATTATATAAGAAAAAATTTAAAATTTTCTGCAATTTATTTTCATAAAATTCATACCGTTTTTTAAAAATATATTTTTTTCATTTTAATTTCAATAGAAATAATTTATTTCATTTTTCTTAATTATATTTTCTTCACGAAATAAATTTTTGAAAATTTTAAATTTATTGTTATTTTTTTTATTATTTTGTTAATTTTAATAGAAATAATTTATTTCATTTTCTTTAATTATATTTGCCAAATGAATGTTTTCCTAATATATCTAAGCGAAAATTGAAGAATTTGTCTAATCTAATAATATCCAATCTCTATCAAAATATCGACCAAAAATAGCTGCTTAATTCAACTGCAAACCCATTTATAGGCCACATTATAAAACAATTTGGATTAAGGCATTTTCCGGTATGCGAAAACTGCCACGAAACAATAAATAGACACAGGAAAATTAAAAATATTCATACATTGATTAATTTATTTGTTTTAGCTTCGTTATATGTCTCACTTTGTTTTTCATTCTCAAGTATTTTCTTGTTTTTTTTTTTTTTAGTTTCGAATATTTTGCTTTCATTACGATTTTGGGCTAAACATATTTTCTTGGCTTGTGTCTAGGCAATTTGTAGCCAAATATTTACGCAGCATTCAAAAATGTATTAGAATTTTCTATGAAGTTTAGTTTTTTTTTTGGTTTATTTTTATTTATTTCATTTAAGTAAACGAAAATATTTGTGGCCAGGTGGGTGGGTGGTGGGTCGATATGGGATCTATAGTCGCCGAATTCTACGAATTCGTTAGACTATCTATGTATCTGTGAGAGTGTTGACGCGTGTGGAGCGTAACAGAAACAGACGTCAAAACAAAAAAAAAAGTGTGTAAATAACAGATAAATATATACATATCAAAAAATTCAAGTATTTGCTTGTATTTGTGTACATTCAATGATTAGCGCATGAATGAAAAAATCACAGAAACCAATTTGCCGATCTTATATACATATATGTATGTTATAGTATAGTATAGTATAAATCTTATATATAGTGAGTAGCGTGATTTTTGTTATTATTTTGATTATTTTTATAAAAGTGTATAGTTATATTTTATAGGTATAAATAAATTTACAAGATATGCGTTTGCATATAAACGATTCTAGATGAAACGAAAAAATTATTGCAGTCAGATAAAATGCATCTGTTTGTTGTTATTTAAATTTGGCAAGTAAAAGTTTTCACCACAGACCGAACTCAGTTTTATAGTACTATAATATAATATATAGTACTATAATATATTTCGACAAAAGTATGTATATGGCAAACAGACGCACGTTCGTCTGATATTTAAATAAACATATAGTATGCGCACATTTGTTTAATTTTACTACTACATTTTCTTCAAGAGATACCCTATAAATATGTTGCATACAAGGGGAGTTTGAAATTATTCGAAATAATTTTTGGTGACTTGAATTTCGTGATATTAATTTATATAGAATTTAATATATATTTACATTTAATCATTTATTTGTAGCTATACGTTCGATAAGCCAACTTGCCACGCCCCTTTTTTATATAGTTCACATATGCATATGATATAGCGTAACTTTCAGTCGTGCCATGTACATTTCTTTTGTTTATATTTTTGTCGTTGGTTTTAGCTCGAAATAAATTTTCATGAATTGATTCAAGAATGAACAAAACGTGTTGAACGTTTCCAATATTTATGTATATAGTATAAATTATATATCTATGTTATGCATATACATGTTTGTAGATATGCTTATGTACATACATACATACATATTTATATATATATACTATTTGCACGTACGCATATTATGACAAGAAATTTATTTATGATTTGTGTTTTGTATATTTTTTTTTCGCACACATTCTACAAAATTGTAGGTAAACTTTTCTTACAGTGTATTTGCTTGATATATAATTATATAAAATTATATGCAAAATGTTAATTTAATTAGCCTGCAATTAGCATTCGCTGACGCTCATAATTTAATTTATCGAATATGATTTTGTGCTATTTATATAAGGGTTTTACATTGATAATGTGCACAGATTTATATAATTACTTGAATTTTAATATTCATATTTTATATTTTCATAAATATATAAATATTTTGATAATTTTTTGTTATTTTGAGATGCAAGTAAATATTTGAAAATTATTTAATTGCTATTATATATAATATGTAAATTCTATATTCTCATAAATATATTGATATTTCGATATTTTTTTATATTTTGAGATGCAAGTAAATATTTAAAAATTATGTTAATTTATGTTTGAATTTTTTATTGCCTTTTATATTTTTTTAATTTAATTATAATTAACCATTGGTAAAGTTATTATTATTTGGACAGTTTATTATTAAAGAAAATAATTTTTTTTTTATTTATTTTTGTTATATTTTTAACTGTTAAATAACTGATTATTTTATTTAATTTTAAATATTGATTGTTAATAAATTTATTAATATTTTTGGATGTAACCCTTTTATTTAAAATTTCTTTATTCATCTCATATTCTTTATTTTTAATTAATTTAAATAATTTTGTACTTTTTTTAAGTATTAATGAATTAATTTTAATTTATTTTTTCCCCCTTTTAATTATTACTCTTTTTGTGATAATATCACGTCTACGTCTGCTTTTTGTTTACCACAAAATCTTGCTGTACTTTGGCCAGTCATGCTGATCGACGTGAGTTGCGGGCGCCCACAACAATTTAAGAATTGTCGCCAGAGTCTGTCACTTCCCCCCCCTCCCAACCACCGTCCCTTCCTCATGACTTAATCTCTATCGCACTCTCACTCTTTTGCTATCGGTAATATCAATTACAGTTTGGTAAATCGATTAACTGAAAACAAAACAATCTTCTACACAAACACACACACATACCAAATTCATTATTGTTTTTTTTTTTGTATTTTTTAAGTTGTTTTTTTTTCAGGTTTTCTTAACTTTACGCGCGTTTATTTTACGCACACGCATTGCCACAACTGCCAGTGTCATGACGACCATGATGACGATGATGATGCTGACAGTGATGATGATGATGATGATGATGATGATGATGATGATGATGATGATGATGATGATGATGATGATGATGGCAATAACAGATCCCAGTCCAGTATTTTTGAGCTTTACCATATTGCCTGGCCACTGGGCATCATGGGGGTCGAGGGGGTCGGGGGATATGGGGCAGCATAGTGAGTGAAACGACGCGCTTGCATCTAGATAAGCGAACCGAACATCGTGCCACAAAAAAACAGAGCGCGAAAACGAATGAATCGAAAAGCAACCCAAGAAATGCCGCAAAATGATAGACTAATGAGATACCCTAAATGAAATACATATTTAACATTTAAGGTGATTAAAATCATATTCAACTCATAGCAAAACATAATTTTATTAAAGAGAAATGCCATAAGTCTTAACTGTAGTTTTTCATGTTTAAAATTTTGGAAATATTTAAAAAATCCTTGCGCATCTTTTAACGATCTTTTATCATGCCAGAAATGTGATATTCAAGCTATAGCTTAAGAAGAAAAGACATTTTATCATAACATATAATTTAATTGTATTGTTTTAAGTAATTGATACTAATTGAAAATATTTATATTGTTATGCTAATTTATTAATATACAGCTGTTAAAAATCAAATAGCACCACAGCATAATTCCTTTTTCAAACGATGGAAATATAGTTCTTTTGCAATTTTATTAAAAATTTTTGTTCTTATTTATAGTTTAAAATTTCTTCTATGAAATATATACGATTTTTTTGAATGCATATTGTTTGTTGTACATTATACATTCATATTTTATGCGAAGATAATTAGAATTTATTGCTGTTTTTGAAAAGTAGTAACTTTAATAATATTTCACAGCAAAACTTTAATTGAAATCAATATTGATTGAAAAAAGAAAAAAATGTAAAAAAAAAATTACGTTTAGTTTGCTTAGTCGATTTTTATTAAATTATGATGATTAAATTAAATTGTAACTTATAAGATTTTATTTATCATTACTTTATTTATAAATTTGTAAATTACACTTTTTTTCCATTAGACTATCTGAAGTCAAACTACCTCAAGTTGAGTCCCCCACTTTCATTTACAGGGTATCGTAACCCGTCAACGGGTTGCTCGTGTCCACAAAAAGTTGTATATACCTTCGCTGGCTGTTGTTTCATTAATATTTACCCGCTGCTCGCACCACAAGTTGCAACACCCCCTACCCCCCTTGCAACCACCTCTTGAAAAGTTCTTCGTTCCTATGTTTTGGATTCGTTCTTTACTTCTGTCTTGCTTTCTTTCTTTATGTTTTTTTCCAGGCACAGCCAATTTTTCGCTGGCCAAAGAGGCGTGTGTATCTTGTGTGTGTGTGTATCTTTTACGCGCATTTGTTTACTATAGATACACAACAAACAGCAAGATACACACACTCACATGCACACACACACAGAGACATGTGGAGAGGGCATTATATGTATATAAGTCTGAAAATGGCCAAAGTTTTCAATGCACGCACGAAGCTACTGTATCTGTATCTGTATATGTATCTGTAGCTGTAGCTGCCGGTTGTATCTGTATCTATATAAGTATCTGTGCCATTAAGCTTAAAAATACCCAAATAAATAATGAAGTAGCAAATAACAACAGCGCGCTGCACCAGCAGCATACTTTTCCTCTTCACTCTATTTACAAAACAAAACAAACCAAAAAAAATATGAAAGAGATAAAGAAGAAGAAATGTATCTAGCAAATGCGCTGCACTTGTGCTCATCGTAGATACTTAGAGCGTATTTACTGCCGCATTTAAGTGAATTTTGTTGCCATTACATAAAACTGAAAGTTAAAGTTCAACAACTACGATTACCGTGCTCGCCATGGCCGAGTGAGTGCGAGTGAGAGAGCGAGCTAAGCGAGTGAGATGGAGATAGAGTTAGTTAGATATTCTTGCTACCGTTTGCAGCAAGTTTACCAAAGTGTGGGCTTCTGCCACATGGGTTTATTTGCCTTTCGCGTAATGGCACTGAACAGTAGTAGTAGTAGCAGTAGAAGAAGAAGAACAGGGTTGGGTTAACCAGACACACATACTACAATTGGTAGTGTGTGTGTGTGTGTGTGTGTTTGTCTGCATGCACATTGTTTACTTTACGATTTAACAGGTAGCCACAGGCATTAAATGTGTAGAGGTTGCCCCTCCCCACCCCTATCCATACACATCACACCACACCACACCACTCCCTACGACCTATATGAACCCAACCATATCAACGGGAATTTTAGGGTTACTCTCGCTAAAAAGATACTCGAGTCGAGTGTATGCCCTAATTGGTTGACTAAACCTCAAGTAAAGAAGTTAACAAAAAGTCAAGAAATAAACAAAATACATATTCGAGAGAATTAACAATTTTAGTGAAAACCATTTCAGAATTTCAATTCTGGCAGTTCAAACTTAAAGTTAACATTATGAGAAAATCGATTGATTTTTGTAGAAGTTATAGCTATTCAAAGGTATTAAAGAGTTACTTTTAAGAGAAGTTAGATTTTTTAAAATTTTCTGCACATTTTTGAACGTATCTCGAGAAATACTCATCAGGAGCACCTCAAACAAAAAGCAAAATGCTTGTTTTGGCTACAGAAATCGATTAGAGTCAAAAAATTTGAAAACAATTTTTTCGATTTTTTATGATACTTTCAATCGCCAAATATGCGAAATTGCTCAAAAATATGCCAAAATTTAAACATGACCTGGGAAAAATGTTGATGCAGATTTAATTTGGAACCCAAAACATTAACAAAAATGTAAATTTCATGATTTTTGACGAAGTTATTAAGTATCAAAAATGTCAAATAACCGATAAATCAAAAATTGACTATATCTGGTCACTTTCGACCATATCGAAGAGCATATCTTATATAATACTTGTCAGAAAGTCTTCAAATATGGGAGAAGTTCAAATGTCATTAAAATCGGCTAAATTTTAAAAAACTTATCAATTAAAAAAATGGGATTTATGGTTCCATATGTAGCACATTTTTGGCCATATCTCTAGAAATGCTCATCAGAAAACCCTCAAATGAAAAGCAGTATGCTTTCTTTAACTACAGAAATCGATTAGTCAAAAAATTTAAATAAAAGTTTTTAGATTTTCATGGTATTTACAAGGGATTAGTGTTCAAAAATTATGATAAATAAGTAAATATTAAAAAAAATTCATTCTGAACAAAATTTTGATGTAAATTTTAATTAAGAATCCAAAATATTAATAATATTCCACAATTTCATGAAAATCAGTTATTTTTTTGAAAAATTATGGCAGTTCAAAGTTGGTAAATAACCGATAATAACTCGAAAATTGGATGAAATGGATCACTTGTTATAGTATGAATAATATAACTGAAACTTAATATGATTTTAAACGTATTTTACAAAATTTAGGTTCTTGAATTATGAGAATCTTATAAAGAAACTGCTATTAAATGAAATTTGATTTATGAAATCATCCAATATGAAGAATCAAATGAATTATAATCGATATATATATTTGTATGGCGAATGAAGCTCTGAAAATGCTGTTGAAATGCGTGTTTGATATTCTGTTTCGACATCAGTTTCGGTTCCGAGTTGACAGCACTTTGTCTTGATATAAAGTAATTTATTATATGATTTATTGGCCGCTTGATTGATGAAGTCGTTTCGAGTTGATTGCACGATAATTTCATTGTTCACTTCATGCGTTTCTTTTGCTCTATGCCAAATACTAACTAACTAACTAACTAACTAGCTAAACCCTAAAACACCCCTTCTCCCCCCACAGCTACTCTCTTTCTGCCCCCTGTGAAACACCTGTTCTATCAGCGATTAGTTGAAATTAGCCAAAAGTAAAAAAGCGGTGAAAAAAGCGAGAGAAAAAAAACAAGGCAACAGAATGAATTGGTAAACAAAATGTGTTGATCGTTTTCGGTAAGTAATGGTCTTTTAGCATGAGCATATACAAATTATGGGGAGAATGCCATAAAGCCGAGAGAGATTCAAATACAAAACGAATAAATTCCACGAAAAAATATATAAACCGTCGACGAAATTTAGTTTGGGATTCCCAATTCAACTTCAACTATGTGGTGATAGTATGTTCTCATCAAAAAGCATGCAGTAAATAAAAAATGTTGGTATTTGTGAAGCTATAGTGGAAAAATCAATGAAAAAGGAAATTTAAAAAGAGGACTGTAATTTTAAAAAAGTCTTTGAATTTGACAATGGTATAAAATTCCCAACTAGTTTTAGCATTAGTAGCTATAGAAAATATAGATAAAATCATATATAAATATGAAAATGGAAATTAAAAATTAAAAACTAATTGAAATAAGAAAGACAACTAAATTAAATTAAAAAAAAAATATATATATATATATATAGACAAATTTATAAATAAATTTTAACATTTTTTTAAATATACTACATATTTGTGGTTATCATTAAAGAAAAGAAAGAATTTTCAAACTCGATTATAAATTTTAAATATAGCATTTCTCACTATAAGTTTGGTTTTTACTACAAGCTCAGTTCAATGAACCGAACAATAATCTGTAGTAGCCCCAAGAAATTACCACAAATCTCCACATATATATATCCATACACAACATATGTATAATATCAAGAAATGCCCATTAAGATTATTGCAATTCAATAAATTGTTGGATTAAATCCAGAAATGTATTTTTTGCTGCCAACGATAACTGGTATACGCAAAGTAGAACAGTTTCTAAATATAAATATAACTGTGACGAGTGCAGTTTTGATAAAAATTATAATAATAATCTCGAGATATGCCTGCCAGGGAAAAACTTAAAAAGCATTAAAGAATATACTATTTTATTGTTGAATTGTAAATAGTGTATGTAACTAATTGTAGTTCATCTAGATATACTTTAAATTATAGATTATAAATAAATTCTAAATTCAACTTTTTATAATTAAAAATTAAATAAATAAACAAATCAGGGAAATGTCAAATCGATGTAAAGTACACAAAACTCGACTCGATTCCAATAACATACAAGTATCTCTACATCTCTACACTAAGTATAACAAAATAATTACATAAAATTTGCATAAGTATCTTAACTGTGTTCTTACTAGTGTTATGTGTGGTGGTGCACAGACTTTATGCAGTCAGTGTATGACAATTGACATCGAAACAACTTATTAATGAATAACTGGCTGTGTGCTCAACTCGTGCTACAAGCTACAGTTTAAAGCTGATTATCGAGTAAAATATACTTATACTTGTACAAACTACAGCCGGCACTCTTCTACCAGATACATACTATATAGTATATATATATATATACTATATGTGTATATGTATATCGGTGTGTGCATAGCACTTGAAATGGCAAATGAATGACAACGCTGCGTACAAATGAGCGACTGCTCGACTGACAGACATTCATTCTGTCGTTTAATCAGACAAACGAGTAACGAACTAAGCTAGCCACCATCTGACCAATCGGCCAACCGACAGACAGACGAACAGACGGACGAACAGACAGACGAACCGAACATACGAACGAGTTAAGACTAATCAGGCCCCCATGCCATATATGTAATTATGTCTGTATGTACATATGTGTGTATGTATGTATGTATGTATTATAAATACTATGATATGGCAAGGCAACAATAATGGTTTAAATGCCATATCAGCAAAGAGTAATGCTGACTGAATATTATACTACGCAAGCAGCGAGGGTAGTAACAGAAGTTTACCAAAAGTAAATAATTTGCTCTATAATTTTCCACTACTAGCAATTTGATTTAACTCTTATATTTAATATATTCTAATTGTATTCATTTATATTCGTATTACAAATAAATTTTAAATTCAAAGTAAAATATTGTTCTTTCATGGAAAATATAAATATTTTCGAATTTTTTTCATTTTATTTAAAATAAAGAGTATAACTACACTTGATTCTTGTGCAGTGATTGAAGTTTACCAAAAGTATATAATCTGCACTGTAATTTTTCACTACCAGCAATTTTATTTTACTCTTATATTTAATATAAATGTATTCATTTATTTTTGTATTACAAATAAATTTTAAATCAAAGATTAAATAATTTTCTATTAATTGAAAACAGAAATTGTTTAGAATTTATTATATTTAAATCATAACTACACTTTATTCTTGTTTAGTCACAGAAGTTTAACAAAAGTAAATTATCTGCACTGTAATTTATCACTACTAGCAATTTTATATAACTTTTATAATTAATATAATTTAATTGCATTCATTTATTTTTGTATTATAAATCAATTTTAAATTAAAAATAAAATAATATGCATTTAATTTTAATCAGAATTATATTAGTATTTATTATAATTGTATTCGTTTATGTCTGTGGTAAAAATAAATTTGTAATTAAATATCAAACAATGTGCTGAAATTATAGCAGAAATATTTTTTGCAAGTATTATATTTTATTTTCAAATTCTAAGTGAAACTTCCCTCGCTCTTGTGTGTGAAGAAAACTTTAGCAAATAAATAATTTATATTGTAATTTTCCACTAGCAATTTAATATAACTATATTATTAATTTTTGCAGTGTAGGAAGAAAATCCTGAAGAAAAAACAAATCATTATAGATTTTATCAATATAAAACATTTTTGATTGTTACGATTTTGAATATTTGATGAAATATTTTCGCACCTATAACTTTGATGAATTTTTCGAACTTCACTACGTACTTAAAGTACAAATTATAGATCCAATGTTATTCAAAATTTAAAATAAAATACAATTTTCATTAAAAACTCATTTTTGACAATTTCAAGTCCCAAAGATGAAACTAAAATATACATTTGATTATTTATTATTGTTTATAGCTACAAACTTGAGAATTAATCAATAAACAAAAATTGTTAGTAGTAAGGAACTTCTTAATATTTTAGATAAAAAAATTCTAATAATTTTAGAAAAAAAAACTATAGATTGTTAAAACTTTAAAGAATCGTGTACCACCCCTCTAGCCCGACAGATTTAAACATGCCAAACAAACCGGTTAAAGTTAAGAATCTTGATAGTTAAAGTTATGTTTCCAACCAAAAAAAAAAAAAAAAAAGAAAAAGGAAAACATATAACTCTGAATACCAAAAACTACTGACAGTCTAAATAATTGATTGGCCATATCAAAATGTATATATATATATTATATGGTATATAGTTTTGTATGCTAACTGATAATTGAAATGCAGACTGAATGAAAATACAGCACAAGTGTGTATAAGCCCCCCCTTCAACTCGCAGACACACACATATATATACATATATAACACTATTTTTTTATAGATAAAGTAACAGTCGATTTTCAACACACACACACACACACTGAACACAATCGTAGAACGATAATCGAGCCAAGTTGTTGTCAACAAGTTTACGAGAGGCAACAGAAAGAAAAGTGGTGGTGTTGGAGGGGGGGAATGAAAAACTGAATTAGCCAAACTCCCCCGTAGTGCCCCCATATACTATCTATGTATATGTACCTATAGAGGGGGGTATCGCAAAAGAAGAAGCATATAGCCATGTGCGAGAGTTTCTTTCGCTTTTTAGGCATATCTTAATTTCGAGTTATCGTTGGTTTCGCTGGGTCTGTTTAGTTATCGTTTACATATATACATATATACCTATACCTGATACCATATATGAAGAAGATATATATATATATATATATATATGTATATATATTCATAATCATGTTCGTGGTTCGCTTTTCAAGTCTTGCGTTGTGCGCGTATTTTAATATTATTTAATATTATATTTATATTTGTTGTGACGTGCCGTGAGTAATAACTGTAGATATGGTAGCGTATTTAAATATTTCTATATATATATATATGTATATATATTTATATACGATGTTTGTCTACCTGTATAGGAATAAAAAAAAAACGTGTAGAAACTCGAATTCATTTTTTTTTGGCACTGTGGCGCTTTTAAAGCACGCACAACTCGGCCGAGACGCCAAAATAGTCAAGGAAATATCCAAATATATATCTAAAATAAATATATGTATATCTATACACATGTATATATTTCTACATTAATTTGTATGCAGGGAGAACTGTTGATCAGTCACTAAACGTGTATGATGATTATACATACAAAAGTTACGTTAACCCAACATCATCATAAACAGAGAGCACTGAGGTTACCGTTGAAAATCGTTTCGATTGAGGTCTTTGCATAGTTAATGATAATGATCACGATAATGATCATGATATTTTTGTTCGAAACGCTCTAGAATTTTAATAGATTGCTTTCAATCTAAAAACTATTTCACTGATTAATTGCCAAAACATTCAATTAACGAGCAAAAATATAATTAAGGTTAAATAGTTTGCAAAAAAGGTTATAACATGCTTCATGAAAGTAAAGCTCGAGATCTCAGAAAAATTCTTCCTCAATTACTGCGCGCTCTCAACTTTGAATCCGAACTTAACGTGCGGTTCTAAAATGCTAAAACCGCTCGATTCCTTCGGATTCGAAAAACCCTATGAAAGTCTTGATCGAATTGGTTTTAAAATTGAAACCAAAAAAATAAGTTAAGATTCCGATTGAAAAATAAGTTTTGGTAAGGTTATAGAAAAATTTGACAAATTTCAGTACAGTATTCACAGCAAATTTAAAATTTAATGAAAATTTCCAGAAAAAAATTAGTTGTCAAACGGATTGAATATGAAATTATTAAATAATCCAGCTTCAGATATTAAATTTACATAGTTTTGAGAAAGATTTAACTACGGTTTCCTCCGGTTGAACATCTGCTTTAAAGTAAATATACATGGATTAAAAAAAAATAGCTTTCAAAACAAGTTTTTAAAGCAGCTTTTAAAAATCGAAAAGATACTAGAAAATTTAGTCTAAGTATTTCAAATGAATTAAACTTGGAAAGGAAATCAATTTGGAGGATATTAAGAAAAATCACAATCCGTTTAAAAATCGAACAAGTTTTGTTAAATTTCTGCCAGTTTAGAACTTGGTAACAAAGTATTTGTAACAAATTTAATTACAATACGAATGTAACTGTCATGTAAGTATTTCGTATACTGTATGTAATACACGATATAGAGTTTAAATACACAACTTGAGAATTTTGTATTTAATTTCTCAGTTCTAACCGAGACTGAGAGAGAGAGAGAGAGAGAGAGAGAGTGAGATAGAGGGAGAAATAGAAACAACTACTGAAAGCAATAAATTTTATGACCCAACGCGCCTTTCATTCATTCTCAACAAAAGCAGATAAAACTTTTATAATAATATAGATATGTCTATGTGTGTGTGTGTGTGTGTGTGTGTTTGTGTGTATGTGACTGAATGTTGTGCCTTATTGTTAAGAATGAACATCAGTGTATAGGTGAGCACTCACATAGATACTACACAGACTTGAACAATGTTAAATAAGCAAACGACAGTCCATATACATATATTTGCTATCTGGAGTCTAACAGTTTATTTATCGTAAATTTATATATATGTATATATAGATGTATGATTGTATGTATGTAGTTGTTGGCCTTTTTTTTTGTAGATATTGCCATAAAAATTGTTGTTGAAAATAAATCACACGAGAGAGAAATTCTAAAGGAAATTGAAATTGAAAAGATATACAAAACCTAAGCTGGCATATTTATGGAGATAAACTACAAAAAAAAAATCTATAATTTAAAAAAAAATATATACTAACATTCAATATATGTATAAATAAATAGCTATACATTTGGAGTATCAACATATGAAAGTATTAAATTGATAGCAAAACAAATGAATGACAAAAACTGACAAACAGTCTTTACTAGAATTTTTTTTAATTTAATTTTTTTTTATTGTTGTTTAAGTATATATGCGTACATGGAAACAGCATGCGCTCTGTTTGTATATATATTATATATTTATTTATTTTACCTATACCCTACAATCTACCCTATACACCTATGACTGCCAGGCAACAAAGACGACGACGATTCGTTCTTATCAAAATTTGAATTACATTTGACTTTATCAGCATGTTTTTCTTTCATTGTTTTTTTATTTTATTGGTATGTATAGATGTACATTAGTATATAGATATATGTATAATAATTATTATGTGCACATGTGTGTCTAATTTTGCGTTTGTTTGTTTCACCTCTTCTTGAAGATTGATTGTACATATTTAGCCCTCTAGCCGTTCTCAAAGTATTTGTCAGTTTAGTATTTTCAGTTCGTAATCTTGGCAATCTTTTAATCTCACATTATTTTAAATTATTTGATTTCTATACTAAAACTATTATTATTATGCAAATATACAAGTGTTTCAACATTTTGCTAACAATTTCAAAAACAAAAATGTAGTAAAAATTAATATATTTTATTCTGTTTCATAATCTAATATAATAAAAATAATTAAACAAATAAATATTTCAGAAAAAAAAATGTTGCGATAGCTTTAAAGATTAAATTTTTAAGAAAAAAAACAAGTTTGTTGAAAGTAAAAATTATCTAAATATTTACAAATATCTTATGCTACAAATTATTTTTAATATTTGGAATTTACAAAATTTGGCCAAAATAACTAAAATTGAAAGTTAATGCTATATTTATTTTTTCTTATAATTTAATTTAATTTATATTTTTATTTTTAGCATCAATAATATATAATTCATTTTTTTTTAATTCCCTGAATTTTGTATATTTACAAAGTTAACTATTGTATTCGAAAAGCAGAACATTCAACAAATGTTTATTAGGGGTCTACTAGAAATCTTGTGTAAATTTTCGAAATTTTTTTATATTCTATTTTTAATTTATTGAATTTTTTGGCAACATATGTTTAAATTTGGATTATTAAATGCACTAACCACATTTATTAGGAAATAATGAAATTAATTAATTATGTTATTGAAATCTTCTTCAATTCCATTACTTAATTTAATATGTGCATTTTAGGTAAAATGTTTTACAGCAAGAGAATAATATTAATTTAATTTAATTTAATTTAGTTTAATTTAATTTAATTTAATTTAATTTAATTTAATTTAATTTAATTTAATTTAATTTAATTTAATTTAATTTAATTTAATTTAATTTAATTTAATTTAATTTAATTTAATTTAATTTAATTTAATTTAATTTAATTTAATTTAATTTAATTTAATTTAATTTAATTTAATTTAATTTAATTTAATTTAATTTAATTTAATTTAATTTAATTTAATTTAATTTAATTTAATTTAATTTAATTTAATTTAATTTAATTTAATTTAATTTAATTTAATTTAATTTAATTTAATTTAATTTAATTTAATTTAATTTAATTTAATTTAATTTAATTTAATTTAATTTAATTTAATTTAATTTAATTTAATTTAATTTAATTTAATTTAATTTAATTTAATTTAATTTAATTTAATTTAATTTAATTTAATTTAATTTAATTTAATTTAATTTAATTTAATTTAATTTAATTTAATTTAATTTAATTTAATTTAATTTAATTTAATTTAATATAAAATTTTTAAATTATTTCTTTGTGTTAAATAATAGTTCGTAAAGAGCATACATTTTATAAATATGGTATTTTTACAAGTTTTTATTTTAATTTATTAATTTCCTTAGACGACCTTTAAACAACTGATTTCTGTGTATTTATGTATGTAAGTATATTTTATAGCTGATTTGCATACGTGTACCTCTTCAATGGGTATATAATCTAGTACTATATATGTATATATATATATAGTATATAGTGAGCATATAGTATGTTTTTCTGTTATTTATAATTCATAGCCTTATCAATTTCATTTTGTTATTGTTGTTCTTATTGTTGTTTTTTAGTTTCGGTATTTGTTATTGTATTGCCTGCTACTGAAATTCGCATGCCATTGAAACCCACAGAAAGTTTATTTTTCTTTTATCACCAAAAAATATTTGCCCAACACTTTGGCAGGCCTACCCCCCCCCACCACCACCACCACCTCTCTTCATCCTCCTCCCTAGAGAAAAGGTACAACTTAGATACAGAGAAAACAGAAATGTGTGTGAGAGAGAGTGAGAAAGAGGGTACTAAACGAAATTAATATGAAAAGTAAGAGCAGAAAAAAAGCAAAACAAAAAACAGGCTGCTGGCGTAAAAAAATAACATCTGGTTAAATCTGGTTTATATTGTACATATGTATGTATGCATTTATGATAATATACATACATATATACTCGATATGGCTTGAATCTTGATTTGTTGCCATTGGCTACTGACAAAAGGGCATACATACAGACATATCATCAGTTGAATATCTTATAATTTAATCCATTCACAAATGAAATTCTTAACTTTATCGAAAACTGATTGTCAACGCGATTTTGAAATAGATTACCTGTTTGTTTGTTGTTTTTTTTTTTTTCATTTATAATATTTTTTTTTTTGGCCAGCTGTTTATTACAGCATTATTAAATGTGAACCGGTTTTCAGCTTCTTTTTTTTTTTGTCATATGTGATTTAAATTTTTCTCTTTTAAGTGCAACAAAATTCCATAATTTATATGTAGATCTAAGCTTGGCAAACAGTATATTTTTTTTTAGATTTTTTTTTTCAAAAACTTTATGTGTGCCGGCATTTTGAAACTAGTTTTCGGTTTTATCTGTATACATACATATGTACATACATATATTTACTCTCTATATCAGCGTGCTCTTTCTTTCAGTGTGTTGCGCTCTCTTTCTGGCACCGGCTTATCGGCAAAAAGTGTAGAAAAGAATTGTAGGGGCTTTTGTAAGCTCACTTAAATATATTTTCATCACTTTAGTATTTTTTTTTTATTTTTATTTTATTATTCTTTTTAGTGAATAATATACCAAATATGCCAATGCTAATGAGGGCGGATAAGACTTACTCATCGCGCCGAGAGAAAGAGAGAGACGAAGGAGTTGAGATTTATATGAAAGGAGAGCGTATAAAAATAATAGGCAGTGTGTGAACAACGCATGCCTCAAAAATGTGCGTATGCGACAAGTAAACATGCCACAAACAGGCAGCACTCATCGGTGGCAAGCAGAAGCAGTGGCAGTAGCAGTGCCTCAATATGATTGCAGATAAAACGACAACGAATAACAACAACAAGACAGAATCCAGAGACCGAGAGCGCTGGAATGGGTATGGGAATTGGGAATGGAGACGACGAGTTCCAGTTCCATTTCCAGTTCCATTTCGAGCCCGAGTTCCAGTTCGTTTACGCAGCGCAGACAAAGAGCAGCCTTTGTGCAAACACACAACACACACACACACATGCACACAAAAATTCTAATACGAAGTTTTTGAGCTCTGATCGTATTAGAAGCATAGACAGAGAAAGAGACAGAGAAACAGCGAGAGAGGGACATGCGACAGACAATTGGAGAGCGGGCGTAACAGGCAGGCCTCTACTCTCAGCACTTTTTGTATGTTTTTCTTTTTCTTTTGAGAGTTTTTATACAGTAAGTTCTTGTTTCCTTCTTGAATAATCCGGTTCTGTCTGCCTATGGGAGATGCACATACTCCCCGAGCGGACCGAAACGAGACAGTTGAATAGAGTTGAAGTTGGAGAAACAGCGAGAGAGAGTGAGAGAGACGGAAAAAAGGGAAGGAGCTAGTGATACTTATATCGAGTGACAGCATAAAATCAAGAGAGAGAGAGAGAGAGACAAAAACAGAGAGAGGGAGACTGCGAGATGGAGCCAGACGTAATTAATGATCCCGAAAAACGCTGACAGCAGCAGCATGGAGAACCAAGACCCATGCCCATGGAACGCATGTTTAGGGCCAGGCCAAGTTATGTGGAGTTGGGGTTTGCTTAAAATACCCAAAGAAGAAAACTTAAAAGAAATACAGGTGCGGATTAGGGTCATACCTCAAAGAGATGATCATAAATTGTCAGATTGAAAATGAAAATATACTAGAAAAACAATAAGAAAAATGTATGTATTATTATTTAATTTATTCTTATAGTTATTATCACTATGGTTATTATTGCAATTCTCAGGCTTCTTTTTAGTTTGTTAATCATATACTTTCATTAACCGAATGTGAAACAAACTAAAATAATTATGATCCCACTTTTTTCATCACATTTACATTTAATTCAAACAATTATACATTGATTAATAAACTAAGAAGCTTCTAAACACTCAATATCGGCGTTTATTAAGGTCAATGAATGAAATAATCAGAAATTATTAGTAATAAAATTGTGGTTGATTCAATCAGAAATAGTATTACTGCAAAATTGTTGATTCATATTAATAAAGAAACAAGGAATAAAAGAACGAATTTTATGTCACTTTCATAATAACGAAAGAATTTGATCAAACTATGTTATATTTATGGTGCAAATGACTTTAAATCATGCGATGGAGATATATAAGAAACTATTTTTAAATACAATAAATATAGAGCAGTAGAAAAATTATCAAAAAAAAAAAAGAAATCTAATTAATTTCACTCTATTTAAATAAAAAAAATTTAGTCTGATTCATCATCAGCTGATTCATAGTTAATTATTTTGTAATTCTTCTTTAACAAATATTAAAAGATGTGCGTTTTATTGCTTTAGCTTATGATACATCATGGGCAATACTAATGCTCAATTAAGCAAGCTTAATGTATCTTCTAGATAAGTGCCACTATAGACAGCATCTTGTAAGCAGAGACAACTCGTAACTCGCACACACACACACACACACACACCTTTCATGCATACATTTACCCGGCACATACACACATTTCAGAGATTCTATGGCATATAAGCAAAAAAAAAAAAAAACAAGAAGTTGTATTACAACTGGTTGTCGTAGTATTTGTTGTAGTATTGGTGTGGCCAAGTCTGTGCAAACAAGCAAACGAACAACAACAGCAACAACATCAAGTATGTGTACTACGTATCGACAAGTTACACGAACACCAACAACAACGAGAGCGACAAGAATGAACGAGCACCAACAACAACAATAACAGCAGCAGCAGCAGTAACAACAAGAACAACGCCAGGAGCGACAGCGACACGAACAAACGAAAACCGAATAAGAAAAAAATATAAACGAACGAAGCTAACGCAATGTGGAACCGGTTCAAAACATACACAACCATATGCATGTAGTAAGTGTGTGTGCATAGGTGTATGGAGCATACAGAAATCCAAACAAAATGACCAAAAGCCAAACAAGAAGATGAGAGACAATGCAGACTGCTGCTGCTGCTGCTTCCAGCAAAAGAAGTGCGAGCAGCTTCGCACTATGGTCTAGATGACCACTTTTGTTGACCATAATCAATATCTCATCATTGAATAAATTTCGCGAATGTAACGCCACCAATGAGCAATTTGGTATGCAGTATTAATGATCACTTTTAATATATATTGAGCACATTCTATAGTTTAACAGTAAAATTTAAAATCATATATGGGTACTTTTTTTTGGAAATTAAAGTGGTCATTTAGACCATAGTGCAACACACATCGTCAACACACATACGAATCACGCAGCACACTCATACCCACACACCTAAACACACCGATAAACGAACTACCTTTACTTCTTCGTCTGTCTTTCGTCTGTTTCTTCTTGGTGCGTTCGGTTCATTTTACGCGTTTTGCTTTTCATATTCTTGAACTTCAAAAAAAAAAAAAAAAATGAAAAGACAAAATAAAGAACAACAAAACGTACAAAAAGCCAGCATAATATAAAATAAAAATAAAAACAAAATCAACAGCAAAAGCAAAAGCGGCAGCAACAACGACAGCGGCAATGTCGAGACGTTGTTGTCGGCAGCCAAGCTGTCAGACAGCTACTGGTGTTAAACGTAGTACATACATACTACACTCTACAATACTATGTAGTAATACAACAACAAACACACGCACACACACAGTCTCAGACGTTTATACACATAATATAACCCGCAGGCAGCGCTCACAACGTTGCGTATACGCGACGCGTTGCGTCGCGTCGCTGCCCGTCTCTTATCGACTCGTTTCACTGCTGTTGTTGTTGTTCTTGCTGTTGCCATCCGCATAATGCAGCTAATGCTTAAAAGAGTGCTCCGATGATCGCTTGTACTGATTGCTCATGAGACGAGCCAAGCAAGATCTGCTAGTTTTTTCATTTTCATTTTCAGTCTTCTTTTTGTTTTTGCAGCCCCCAAGTGCCGCCAGTGGCAGCGATGCCAATATAAATAGTTGACTTCGAAGCTTAAAATACTCTACTCTTAAGACCAACAAATTTCTGATACTTTTAAGTTTTCTATGTCTTACTATAAATTGAAATTCCTTAAAAAATATTCAAAAAAAAAATGTTTTTATTACTTTGCTAGAAAATAACTTCTATATTTCTACTTGAAATTTTCTAAAGATTTAAATACAATTGTTTTAAATGTAATCTTTTTATTAATTTAATTTTAGTCCTTCTAGAATATTTAAAGCTTAAGAAAAAAGACTTTGTGTAACTGACAATATTAATTATGTAAAATTATCAGAAAAATATGCTTATGATAATGCTAAATATATTAGAAATATAATTAGTTTGATAGAAAGAATTCCGTTTTCAAGTTGAAAATGAATAATTATTTCAATTATTTAAAGTATTCTGTAATATACATATTATATACATTATTTAACTTAATTTTCATTCTGTAATATTTTACTTTTTTGAGTGAATTAATATTGAATTATAATTAGAAGGAGGTTTTTAAGCAAATTGTTTGATAGTTTCGATAGGCTATATTTGTTATACCCTTGAAAATGAGTCCCTACTTCATTCTTATGCTCACTTAAGAATGCATCATTTAGTTGATTTACTGTGTCTGCTTTTTGCTCCGTTTCACTATCCATGCTCCTTCACTCTGTTAGTGTCTGCTTTGCTTTTGATGCTTCTGCCGTTGGCCATATGATGCCTTGTGGGCATTTGGACACGCACATGGAGTTTTTATAGGCAAAGCAGACTGAAAAACAGACAGACAGAAAAACACAGATCGACATCATACATAAGCCCATTACAAATGCTTTTCTTTTCATTTGGTGTTTATATTTTGGATCTTGGCAACGTCGCCGCAATTTCAGTCTCCTCTTCTTACTCGTAGTCGTCGTCGTCGACGACTACTGTCTGTATCTGAAGCTATGTTGTTTGAGCATTTAATGCTCACTCTGTGCTCCACATGATCTTGTTTTACCTCGGATTTGGGCAATTTCAAGTTTTTTTTGTTTTGATGGATTGATATTGAAGTTAGACGCATGTGTGTGTGTATTTGTTTGAAGTCACTGTGGTTTTCTTGTGCTATAATGATCACGCATATGTTGGTAATGTAAACATTTTCAAAATGTTATTTTCATAGAGATAAGTCAAAGAAGACAAGACTTCAAGGCTTCTTACAAGATTTGAGATTACAACTTTGACGTTTTCTGTGGCATAATTAAGCTGCAACTGTCAATGTGTTCAAGAAACAGGCGGAAAACGTTTGTTAATCTACGATGACCATGAGATTGCATATTTCTTAGAAATACTCCAAGATTTTTTCTTGCAGTGTATTTGAAGAAACTTACAAGCGAGACGACGACACACACTTGTCCTGCCTTAAATGGTGACACAATACCAGAAACAGTAAAAGGAACAAAAAAAAAAACAACAACAAATGCTAAAAAATACTAAAAGACTCGAGAAACGTGCAACGTATAATAAAGCTAATGAAAACAGATTTTGCCACCAACTATAAAACGGCAATTATGGTATGATGAAAGAGAGAGACAGACCGAGAGAGAGAGAGAGAGAGAGAGAGAGAGATTGAGAGAGATAAATGAAAATACACATTTATAAACAAACAACGTACGCTCAAAAGCTCTTTGTAAATATATGTACATATATATTTTATATAAACAAATGATTCTTTTAATTTATAGGATTGTTCTTCTCGATATTTTTATACTGCATACATACAAACATTGTATATAGTGTATATATCTTGTGCAATGACGATATCGGTGATTGCGCTGAGTGTCGCTATCGTGTCTGGCAATTGTTTGAGCTGCACACAGATACGATTAATTTTATATGAATGTGTAGGTGTGTGTGTGTGTGTTTTATGTGAAACACATAGTTTTGTTTTCATCATTGTTGCTGTTCATTAAAATTCCTAGAAACTCGACCACTGTGAATGTTCTCTAATTACAAACAATTTCAATGCAGCAGCCAACGCGTTTTGCAAGTGGCAAATTGTTGCTATTGTTTAGATTTCATTTTAACATTTTTTTTTTATTTTTTTATTTATTTGTTTTTTTATATATCTCTCTTTGCATTGCCAAACACAAACTGCACCCATACTCTGATACGAACACAAATGCGAAGAGTCAATCAAAATAATTACAGCAACAACGACGATTAATTCGCTACAACTGCACCAAGAGAAGAAAAAATGTCATATAATAAATGCCAATTGAGCACGCGTTCTATATACCCACAGCACTATATACAAATATATTTACATATACCTATACATATATTGATAAATATTCATACATACATACATATGTGTATATGTAGAAGCTTCGGCTTTGTTGTTGTTGCTAAGTGCGTTCAGTAATTTGCTGGCAATTATCACTCACGCACAATCAAATGTAAATGTAAATTAGGCAGCCCAGCAAAGAGAAAAGCAGAGTGCGAGCGCATAAAGAGAGCGCACTTAAGGGGTCAAGTGAGAGTGAGAGTGCGGGGGAGTCCAAGAGAGTCAAGCCAAAGTTTTGCTGCAGTTGCATGCTAATTATACAAGCACAAGCGCTCTCTCTCTCTCTTCACATACACACACACACACACACACATACACTCAAACCAAAGCTAGAGAATTTGTGTGTAAAGATTATATATTTATTTATATATACAATTTACACATGTCTATCAAGTGCAAGTATATAAAATGGATTACAAATTAACTTTAGTTCATTTTTATAACTGATAACATATCGATAACAGATACACTATGCGTAAACTTCATGGGCAGAGCAGCGACGTTGCACAGTGGTGCGTGGGTTGTAAACAAAATCAAATAGCAACAGGAAATGCATTTACCGTGGCTGGCCTCTAATTGCTTTAATTTATTTGTTTATTTTTTTTTTAATTATTATTTTTTTTTTTGTAATGAAAATTAATGCGATATTTATTATAATTAGGCTTGTGAGAACAGCAATGACATCTAATTTGAATATTGCTTAGAATTTTTGTATATTTCAGCAAATGACAGAATATTGTTTAGCTCACAATATGTTTATTTTTTATTTTTATTATTATTATTATTATTGTTCTCAATTTGACAAGCTTCTGGGGCTATTGTTTTATGAACAATATTATGTGAAACTGTGTACATAGAAAATACAATAATACGCAACAACAAAAGAACACAAAATTAGTATTGTCGCTATAATTTGTATGTTAATATTATATGGTGAGGCAGCACAATGAGAAAAATAAAAAAAACTTTGAATAGCAACAGTCGCAAACAGAGAGAGAGAGAGAGAGGGAGAGACATATAAAGCTGGAGGGCGGTTAGGGTGGAGTGAGCTCAGAGTTAAGGTTCTTTGGTGGCCTGACCAACTTCAACACAAAGCAGATGCACTATGGTCACTCTATTTTAGCCAGCATGAGTGAACAGCCAAGCACGACGGAGAGAGAGAGAGAGCCAGAGAGTGTATCACTATTTACGCGTGCTTATATATGTATGTATGCATGTATGCAGGTATGTCGGGCTGTAGAAATGAATGGAGCGCGAACGTCGCTGTCGCAGCCGCTGCCAGCGTAAGAGCTGGTGTATACGCGGCCGAGAGTATAAATGTCTATTTACGTGAGTGTATGGGTGTGTGCATGAGTAAGAATATTTTCGCATGTCGAAAAACAAAGAAGCAAGCAAGAAATTTTCCAATTGGCAAACAAACAAGAACCAAGCCACAGGCACATGGCACAGGGGGCGGCTAGACACGCAAGGAGAGCGAAACAGCGAGAGAGAGAGAGGGGGAGAGTACGCGCCTGTGTGAGAGCACGCGCTCAACAACATTGTGAGAGAGAATTTTGCGCTTACCGTTTTGCTTATTGACGTAGGCGTCCCGTCTACTGCTGCTGCTGCTGCTGCTGTTTGCTGTTGTTGTTGTTTTTGCTGCTGCTACTTTTGTAAGTCTGTTTATGTGTTGTGTGTGTATGTGTATTTCTTTTATTTTTATTTTATTTTTTTATTTTTATTTGTCACTCGTGTTATTATTTTGCCCAGGGGCTGTTTGCGTTGTGGTTTTTGTTATGCAAAATCGCAAAGAATTTAATTTTCATTTAAGTACACACGCAATACACACAAAACACACACACGGCAAATATATTTGTATTATTTAATTTCTGCAAATATTCAAGCATATGAACCCACTGTGCCTGCAACTGTATTGTAAGAATCTTTTATTAACACATGATTTCGAGAGTCTCTACGTTTGTCTCTATGGCGGTGTGTGAGTGAGTGCATTTACTGGCAGATATTAAATAAGTAATCACTTTTATTATTTATTGAGTTCCCATCGAATTGGAGATGGCGGCTGCAACTGCTGCTGCTGCTCGCGTAAACGGCAATACAACTGAGACATCGACTGACGCAGCAGCGACCACTTTACCGTGAAAAATTTTCATTCATTGAGGAAAATTAAAATGAGCGAGCGCCGAACACGAACGAACGAAACAGCAAAATGACTGACAGAGAGAGCGGTCGACACACAGTGAGAGAGCGGGCGAACGAACGACAAGCAGAAGTAGAATCGGTGAACAAGCGAGCGGCGTACGTTTTTTTTTATACATGTATGTGTGTGCACTTGTATATGCGCATATGTTTGTATGGGGATGTGTGGTTAACAGTGTTGCCAACTCAGCAGCGGCTCCCAAAAAAAAAAAGAAATAATAAAAATCGAGACAAGCATTAAAACATGCAATTTGTATCAAAATTGTACGTTCTTTTGCCTGCACACACTCACGCATACGCATGCAAAATATCTTCGTTTGGTTACGATGAACGAGAGCCCCCCACCCCAAACACACACAAACACGCGCTGAGAGCGACTCTCAAGCAGACGGCACGTCGACGATAGCAGCGGCACGTGTGTGCTGTTGTTGTATGAGTGTGTGTATGGGCATGTGTATGTGTGTGTGTGTATGTTGTACGCTGTCGTGACTCTCTTTGAATAGCTCGTTCTCTCTCTCATTCTCTCTCGCTCTTTCTAACGTTTGCTCACACGCGCATTTCGTTTTTATTGTGTTGCTAACTCGCTCCGATTTTCTTATTGTTATTATTGTTGCTGTTGTTGTTGTTGGTATTGTTATAATTACTTATTAATTCAATATTTAGAAGATACCCACTGCATTTAATAACTCTTGTTTGTCTCTCTGCAACAGCGACACTTTCCTCTCGTATCACTTTCTTACCAACACACACAAATACATGCACACACAACCGTAAATTGAATTTTTGTTGTTGTTGTTGTTGTTACATTTTTCACTTGTTTTATTTTTTTGTTAAATTAATTTTTTTTGATGTTTCAATTTGTCGTTACGTTTCAAATTTTGGGGACGCGTTACACTTATTTAAAATGGCTTATTTACACTGCATTTGTAAATGTTTTTCATGGATTTATGCTAAATATACATAAGAAATGTATATTGAGTTGCTAAATGTTTAGCACAAAATAAAATTGCTGCTAAATATTGACATACAAATATGTATGTTCACACCACGAATGTCTCTAGCAAACTGAATCAGAGTGTGGCAACTCTAAGCGGTCGTTGTTTTCAAAACATCAGCTAAATGCAAAAATACCAAAAAACGCCTCACAAAAATACTAGCGGTGTGCACTATACAACAGCCCTGGTTATCGGATGCTTTTGATGTTTATTATGAAATATTTATTTAAATTATTTTGTTGTTATCGGTGGAATTAGCTTTAAATCAATTATTATTACTTAATTAATATTCAATCAATGCGTACAATGAAACCTTTTTTGGACAATGTGGCAACGCTGACAACTGTTAGTGACATATTTATTTGAGCGAGTTTTCTGTAATTTTGTGATCATATATTATGATTAAAAATTTGTAATTTCACTAAATATGTGTAGACTGAATTTAATATGTTAAGACTTAATATCTTTGAAGCAGATCATCAGAAAAAACAGAGAGTCAGCCTGTGCTATGGTCACCCTAATACCAGGCATGCGGCGCAAAGTGACCGTTTAGTTATTTAAAACTCTTAACGGTCAATTGAAATTCAAAATTTAGAATAGTAACGAAAAAGAGCATAGGCTTATATATTTCTTGAAAATCAAAACTAAATTTAGTGCTTAAAATTTCTTTAAGTCTTATTTTGTTAAGATATGCTTTATTTTGATTGATTTAATTCATGAATATATCAATTTTATTTTTGGAATTCGTTTCAAAAGAATATCTTTCTACTCATTCCACTGTGGAGTCCATTATTCTCATAAACATAAAATAGGATATAGGAGCACATATTCATCAAATTTGCGCTTTGGCAAAAGTTTTTGGGTATATTAAACCGCTTATGAAACTCTCTCACACACCTGGTGCTTCCTCATTCTATTTCCAACTCGTAATATTTCTTTGCTCCCTCTTTTTTTCTCTTTTTTTCTGTTCAAAGAAAACACCTACGACATAAATTACGCATACGTCATGTAAACTGTGTGAAAATAAACAATTTTACACCTTCTGTTGTCGTTGTTGTTGTTGGAGAACTTTTGACTTTTATGAGGGCTAGACCAAGTGCCATAGCATTCAGAGTGTGAGAGTGAGCATCCATTAGAGTCAATTTAATGAGACGCCAACAGCAAATTGCATACGTAAAAACAACAAACAAAATAAAAGAATCGAAAGAAAAAGAAGAAGAAGAAGATGCAGAGGAAGCACCAGAGAAAGTTGTAAAATATGTAAAGTTCATTTATTAATGCGACTTTATGCAGAATGTGGAAAATTTATGAAGAAGAAGAAGTAGAAGCAGAATTTACCGAGTCTGATAAAAAGCCTCTTAAATGGGGTCCCAACGCAGCTCATTAATTATGCATATTTAGACAATTTCTTAATTTAACGAAATTAATTTAATTTGTAAGACAAATTATTTGTATTTATTTTCGAATTTGGTAGTATATAATAATATATGCATATAACAAGCAAATAATAATAATAATAATAATAATAATAATAATAATAATAATAATAATAATAATAATAATAATAATAATAATAATAATAATAATAATAATAATAATAATAATAATAATAATAATAATAATAATAATAATAATAATAATAATAATAATAATAATAATAATAATAATAATAAAATAATGATAATAAATAATAGTTATGAATAATAATAAATGATAATAAAAAAACTTATAATTGTTGACTCGGATTATTTACATAAAACAAAGAAAAAAAATTATTCGCTAACACAACATAATAAAATTTCTAATTTTTATCAAATTAAAATATTACTATTACTGGTATATTATATAATTTATTAAGTATTCTTTTTTGTTAATTATAATGTTAAAATATGTAGTTGTTTGAAATATTCAAATAATTTTTAATTAAAAAATTTATTTAAAAAATTTAATACTATTTGATTATATACACATAATTGATGTTCTTAACCAAAATACTAGGATTGAATATAAGTACATAAAAAAAATAAAAATAAAATAAAATAAAATAAAATAAATAAATAAAATATTTTTTTTTTTATTCATTAATTAAGTGCTGGACCCATACAAACATATTTGCATCATAACAACACAGTTAGAGATATTTAGTGATTAGAACCCCACCTTCGGCATCACACCCAAGGATTATTAGTGTCGCGTGAAATTAGCAAGTATGGCTACTGCTGGATGGTCTTGGCAAACCCTGATCTTTTAAGCCTTCTTAAAGGCCTGGCCGGTAGAAGCGCTCTAGCTAGCGCGCTGAGGTGCTCCACAAGTCGATTTTTGTATCGACTGCTGTGCCTTTGTATCTGCTCCTCCACTGTGTACATGTTTAGGTCCCGATGCAGGGTGGATCCACGGACATACCATGGACAATTCGTCATTGCTCGTAGGGCACGGTTTTGTATAACCTGGATGCGCTTGTAGTTGGACATCGCTGCGATGCCCCAAAAAATAAAATAAAATAAAATTGAATTAAATTGAATTAAATTAAATTAAATTAAATTAATTAAATGTTTAGGAATCGAGTTAGCCTGAAACATCATATATGGAAACTATGAATAAAAAGCACGACTTATTTTAGAATCTCAAATTCTTTTATGAAATTCCATTATTCTTAAATCTCTGAGAATATGGCAGACTTCATTTTGTTGTACTTTTTTTAATTAAAATTCGAACGAATTTTAAAAATTTTCCCTATACATATTATATCTTTTAAGGTAATAATTTCTTTTAAACAATTAGTATTAGAGTCAAAAACGGATTAATAGACAGATTAAAAAAAGATAACATAAAAAATAATTATTTTATAGTATTATTAATCATTAATTAACAAATATAATATAAATATTATATAAAAAATATGTAAAAAAATTATTATTTTCAAGTATTATTTTTCATTAATTAACAAACTTATAATTATAAACATATTTGTTTAAAATAAAATAAATTAAAAATAAAATACATTTAACTTAAAAATATTTATGAAATGTAATTGTTTTTAGAAATTTTCACATTCTCTCCCCCAAAATATCAACGCTCTCAAAATTCGCAATTTATACTGTGCTTTCAAAGTCTTTACAATCTTCTTCTTCTTCTTCCACTCAGTTGAGCGAGCTTTATCAGTGTGCCGTTATTATTCCCGTTATCGCCGCATTAAATCTGGCAAATTAGCACATTAAGCTAATAAGCAGCAGGTGCTCTGCTTGCGCTTATATAATATCCTTGGATATCCTTTTGGGTTTTGTTGCCTTTAAATGCATATTAGTTTTTAATGTTTGCCTTTTAATGGCAAACTAAATGCGAAAAATGTGTTAGTTTCGTCGGGACGAGGTGTGTGTGTGTGTGTGTGTGAACGAGGGATGTGTGTGTGTGTGACACTTGGCTTTTTATTCTAAATGTTTTATTGTTGGAAATTTTACAAATTACTTTTTATGGGAATTATGCAAAAACATTGCCGACGCCCGTTCTCGTTGTAAACGAGACGCATAAAAACTTGATGACAGGTGTAGCAAATTATGATTATTCTTTTAAATACCTGAATGTCTGTCATCATTCACACACACACACACACACAGTCACACACTCTGGCACGTCGCTTCACTTTTGTGATCTTTTTTTTACGATTGCCTTACCCTGTTCTCCTTTCTTGTAATGCTCTGCTGCATTACAGTGGTGCACGCATATAGAGCATATTCACGGTAGGCATAACATACATTTGGCGCTATTCAAATTGATCCTCATCCACTGTGGGCATATATATAGCCTGACTGCTCTAACTTACATTACGCCATTTTTATATATGCGAGAGAGCATCCCTGCAACTTGACTCAATCTGTGCACATGTAGCGTGACTGCTCTAACCTACACTTCTGTACATATTGTCATGTGTGAGAGCTTAATACTCTCTTTATCTTTATCTTTATCGTATCAATAGCTATGATCATACGCTCCTCAATAATCACTCAGAGGTTATTCAAGTGTTTAACTAGATGTGGACAACTATCGATGGCACTATCGCCACTATCGATGGTTTTGCACTATCGAGCCACCATCGATGGCAGCAGACACCTTCAATAGTGTGTTGCATTCTCGTTGGGCCGGCTGCGGGTTATCGATGATCTTAGGGCTGGGTCAGCGATATGTCCAGCGTTGCCATAATTCTGGGACATCGATAACCCCTGATTTGAAACGTCATGAACAGCTGATTGCCCGACGAAAGTGTGGCATGAAAATTCTGCAAGTGACTGCACGTGCTGTTGGGCGCCCGGTCAAGTAAAATTTGGAAAAAAGGAAGACCGGGCGCTGAACAACTGGCTAAGGCAGGGGAGTCAGGTGTCCACGCGCGCCCGTGTGCAAATGATAAGCGGGAGCTTTAAAATAAGCCAGGTAAGCGGAGTGATATTAATGATAGCAAAATTCTAAATGGTGAATTTTATTGTGGCAGCAGGCCGGCGACCGGATCAGCTGAGGTTGTAATCCGGCGTCGGCCCATTCATTTGGATATTTTGGATATGTGTGTGTTTCCGTATGGTGGAAAACCTGGAGCTGCCACGCACTCCGTGAGCCTGTGCTGGAGGATTCCCCATCGCTAACAGGGAAGAAGCGATGTTGCCGCCGAGTCAGCATGGACGCACCAACGACGACGCCGCCGCCATCACGTCCCCGCCGCCCTGAGGGGCAATATTATTAGAAAAACATTCGGGTGAGTCCGGCCCATTTGGCGTCGCGTTAGCGGCAACGTTGGCACCGTGCCAGGCGCAACAAAGGTGCGTCTTCTCCTCCAGCCCCGCGAATCCAGCGCATGCCCCAAAATGGGGTATTAGTTCAAGCTCCAACCGCGCGGAGGCACAGCAGCAGCCCAGGTTGGGGCGTACAGAGCCCTACATAGCCCTGAGGGGCACGTCACACGTCAGGACGACGTTGTTTTTGGCGCCGTCTACCCTTGCAGACAACCCCTATCGTCCCCACCGTATTATTTATTTAATTTTATTATTTATTCATTTATTTAATTTATTATTTATTCATTTATTTGTTTGTCAGTTATTTATTTAAATTATTTGTTTATAAGTTGTCCCGTGTATTTTAGTTCTTTTTTTTGTTAGTATTTTGATTAGTTGTGTGAAGGTAGGCGCATTGCCGAGTAGCAACTTTGCTGCTTGCGGGCAAGCCAGCGCGCGTTGCAACCAGACGCTGTTCTGGTTACGGTTAGGTGTCCCCACCCGAATCCCAGAGGAGCTCTTCTAGGTAGGATAGGACCCTTTTTATTAACCGTCTTAGTTTATGTGCGAGGCTATTTACAGCTCACCTTTTGCCGCACATAGCGCGTGAGGATTAGCCCTGGCAGACAGCAGGTTTGCTGCCACGGTCATCCGTCACCTCAGGGCCCCCACAATATAATTTTAAATCAATTTCAATAAAATACTTGTTAGTTGCGCAGCAAAAAAAAAGATGAATTGTTAGTTTCCCGCAGGAGGGGGGGAAGAGAAGGCTGTGAAAGCCTGGAATAGTCAGCTGTGACTTTCCTCTAAGGGCGATGGACCACAAATCTTACGCTTTGGTCCATCGTATGGAAGGGTGGGCGCGTCTCTGGTCATCAACACCAGACCAGCAGTAATTCCACTCAGCTGTAGATTGTTGTGGTTGTATGCATGCTTGTGTTTGTTATTGTTGATGTTGTGTTATCGATGTTTGTTATCGATGTTGTTTGCGAACGAGACGGAACTTGTTCGGGATCTGGCTACGAACTGAGGGCATTGGGACCCAGCAACCCATCCCTGGGTACACTGAGCTAGCTGAGGTTGCCCACCGAGAAAAATCGGTTCGTAACAGATATGGCGCCCAAGCGAAAACACCAGTGTTTCTGGAGCAGTTCGCGAGAACGGTTTCAGGAACCGGCGTAAAGCGACGTGCTTTCGTTGGTTAACAAAAAAATAAACCGAACGCCGAAGCCTTGTTGGTAGTGAGGCTGACCTTCGGGCCTTGAGGAGTTGGTTACTTCACCCGAAGACGTAATCGGCGTGAAGTAGTTCGGCGAATCAGGACCTTGAGGACACCTTCATGGGCCAAATGTAGTTTTTGTTCTGTGTCACAGTGGTAGTGTAGCTGACCTTCGGGCTTTGAGGAGTCGTGACTTTCACCCGAAGACGTAATCGGAGTGGAATTGCGCGACGAATCGAGACCTTAGGGCCACCTGTATGATCCAGTGGGACGCAGAGTTGTAACGTAAATGTTAGTTTGTCTGGTGTCTTTGTCTGGCGTTTCGCCACGATCAACTGCACCAGAGCTGTTCTCAACCAAGTTTGATCTGACCATGCGCGTATGACACGCACGTTCCACGGGGAACAGTGACGTTTGCGACGTCGCATGGGATGAGAAAGCGTGGCAAGAGCGGCCCAAGAGCTGACCACTCGAGTGTGTTGCTCCTTAGCATCCGTGTATGACACGCACGCTCGACGACGAGCAGTGACGTTTGCGACTCGGTTTGCGACGGACGATACGACGAGGGCGGCAGCAGTGTAGGGACGAGCACGCTTAATTGTAACGTAGATTTGTATGTGTGTTTCCCTCCACTTGTTGCCATCGATGGACTGCCTTGGGTCTGGTGACCCATGGGGCAGAAGGATGTCACCATGCGATGCACCGCCAAGAAGGTTTGTTGGCGGCCGCAAGTGGATTAGGAAACGCAGTCTTTGTGGAAAATCCCTAACTGGGGATCGTCAGTGAAGCTGATGATTCGCCAGTTGGAGGAAGTAATATTTGTTTGTCTTTTGTATGTGAGCGGAGTTACTGTCGTGAGACGTAGGAAAATACAGCTGATTCCGGCGGACGCAAATTTCCTTCCCCTTCAGGTTAGGAGTTAGTTTTTTTATTTAATTTTGGTAGCCTTATTTATTTATGATTATTTATAATATATTTATTTATTTATTAGGTTGTTAGTTTTTTTCTAGTTATTATTTATTTATTTTCCATCATTATTTATTTTTCTAATATTAGGTAATTATTTATTTCCTTATTTGTCTATTTATTAAGTAATTTTTTTTAGGTAGTTGTTTTGTTTTTTTTCTACTTATTTATTTATTTATTTTCATAATTTTTTTTAAGGAGCATGCTGATAGAAATAGGTAGTATTAGGTTGTAAATAGTGCATGCGGTGGTTTTAAGTAGGCATAGGGGTGTTGCCGGCAGAGCCAGGAGATCGTGGAATCACGATATGGTTGTTGTGGAGGGACCAATGGTCGCATGGGCTTTCGATGGCCACGAATGCGCCTGTGGCAGCCGTGGAGCCGTCCATTCCTCCGCATTATTTCAAGCAGTGGCTGTGCGGACGGTTGCGGACCACTGGGTGGTGCCTCCAAGGTGGATCTCCGGCTCTGAGGAGAGGGCATCTACCCGAGACGGAGATGGGATGGAAGGAGGACGCGGTATCGGCGCCCGTAGAGCGTTTCAGATGATCCGGGTCATCTCCTGCCAGGATTTGAGGGAGCTGCTCTCACGGGATGTCGGTATCGTCGTCTCTCTAACATCTGATCTCCGGTTTTAGGATAATTAGCAGTTAGGTGCATGTTAGGTTAGTTAGGTTTAGTTTAGTTTAGTTCAGGGTCGTGGGTGTGGCCTACGTTGGGCGCGGATTGTGGGCAACCCTGACTCTAGGGCCCACCTGGGATGCGCCCGGCAATTTGCAGCGCTTGCAGGTTTGCTCGCTCGGAATTTCCGGGTGATGTTGCATTCTCGTTGGGCCGGCTGCGGGTTATCGATGATCTTAGGGCTGGGTCAGCGATATGTCCAGCGTTGCCATAATTCTGGGACATCGATAACCCCTGATTTGAAACGTCATGAACAGCTGATTGCCCGACGAAAGTGTGGCATGAAAATTCTGCAAGTGACTGCACGTGCTGTTGGGCGCCCGGTCAAGTAAAATTTGGAAAAAAGGAAGACCGGGCGCTGAACAACTGGCTAAGGCAGGGGAGTCAGGTGTCCACGCGCGCCCGTGTGCAAATGATAAGCGGGAGCTTTAAAATAAGCCAGGTAAGCGGAGTGATATTAATGATAGCAAAATTCTAAATGGTGAATTTTATTGTGGCAGCAGGCCGGCGACCGGATCAGCTGAGGTTGTAATCCGGCGTCGGCCCATTCATTTGGATATTTTGGATATGTGTGTGTTTCCGTATGGTGGAAAACCTGGAGCTGCCACGCACTCCGTGAGCCTGTGCTGGAGGATTCCCCATCGCTAACAGGGAAGAAGCGATGTTGCCGCCGAGTCAGCATGGACGCACCAACGACGACGCCGCCGCCATCACGTCCCCGCCGCCCTGAGGGGCAATATTATTAGAAAAACATTCGGGTGAGTCCGGCCCATTTGGCGTCGCGTTAGCGGCAACGTTGGCACCGTGCCAGGCGCAACAAAGGTGCGTCTTCTCCTCCAGCCCCGCGAATCCAGCGCATGCCCCAAAATGGGGTATTAGTTCAAGCTCCAACCGCGCGGAGGCACAGCAGCAGCCCAGGTTGGGGCGTACAGAGCCCTACATAGCCCTGAGGGGCACGTCACACGTCAGGACGACGTTGTTTTTGGCGCCGTCTACCCTTGCAGACAACCCCTATCGTCCCCACCGTATTATTTATTTAATTTTATTATTTATTCATTTATTTAATTTATTATTTATTCATTTATTTGTTTGTCAGTTATTTATTTAAATTATTTGTTTATAAGTTGTCCCGTGTATTTTAGTTCTTTTTTTTGTTAGTATTTTGATTAGTTGTGTGAAGGTAGGCGCATTGCCGAGTAGCAACTTTGCTGCTTGCGGGCAAGCCAGCGCGCGTTGCAACCAGACGCTGTTCTGGTTACGGTTAGGTGTCCCCACCCGAATCCCAGAGGAGCTCTTCTAGGTAGGATAGGACCCTTTTTATTAACCGTCTTAGTTTATGTGCGAGGCTATTTACAGCTCACCTTTTGCCGCACATAGCGCGTGAGGATTAGCCCTGACAGACAGCAGGTTTGCTGCCACGGTCATCCGTCACCTCAGGGCCCCCACAATATAATTTTAAATCAATTTCAATAAAATACTTGTTAGTTGCGCAGCAAAAAAAAAGATGAATTGTTAGTTTCCCGCAGGAGGGGGGGAAGAGAAGGCTGTGAAAGCCTGGAATAGTCAGCTGTGACTTTCCTCTAAGGGCGATGGACCACAAATCTTACGCTTTGGTCCATCGTATGGAAGGGTGGGCGCGTCTCTGGTCATCAACACCAGACCAGCAGTAATTCCACTCAGCTGTAGATTGTTGTGGTTGTATGCATGCTTGTGTTTGTTATTGTTGATGTTGTGTTATCGATGTTTGTTATCGATGTTGTTTGCGAACGAGACGGAACTTGTTCGGGATCTGGCTACGAACTGAGGGCATTGGGACCCAGCAACCCATCCCTGGGTACACTGAGCTAGCTGAGGTTGCCCACCGAGAAAAATCGGTTCGTAACAAGTGGCCCATCCACTATCGATGGTGCGATGAGGGTGTGAAGGTATGCCTTAATTAAGAGTGCCGAGTTATAAATTGCATATAATTAAGAATATTAATTTTATACAGGTGAATCAAACTGATTTCCCTGCCATTGGGAGCCTTTTCTCGAAATATTTTTGCATTGTAGCTACGTCCGTGGAGTCTGAAAAAACATTCAGCAAGGCGGGTCGAATAATATCGGAAAGGCGAACACTGCTCAAAGTAAAAGCATAATTTTATTATATTTGCTAAAAAAAAAATTTTTTTTGTTGGGCTATACTATCGACTCACTATCAAGCCACTATCGATCACACTATCGACACTATCGATGGTTTAAAATAAACTATCATCGACTATCGATGGCGCCCACTATCGATGGTTCTTAACCTCTAGGTTTAACTTATCACATTATTTGAGAATGTGATTTTGGAATTGTTTTACTATTTTCTGGATAATTAGATAATCAAACATTTGTAATATTAAGTAAGTAATTTCAATTAAATAGTGTCACATATATGTTAATAATGTATGTATGTACAAAATTAATAATAAATATAAATAACATTCTTTTAACGAATCAACGACGTTACAATGGTTTTAGATTTTAAAAAATATGTAAATATTAGAGTGTAAAAAATTTAGTTTGAAAATCTCTTTTCGTGGGTATAAATAATTTACAATTAAAAGGTATTTCATTTATTTTAAGATTAGTAATAAATTGTTGGTATGCTTTTTTATTTCAATGTCGACCATACTCATCACTTCAATAAGTGTTCGTCAAAGGGAGTTTCCACTGTAAATATTGTAGATAATTATATTACTTATTTAATTTAATTTCCGCATCTTGTTAAATTGAATTGCAATTATTATTAAATACACGTGCTGGTCATTATTAAAACGAGTTGCAACAAGTTACTATGTGAGTTTGGCAAAACAAGCATGAAAATATAATTAAAAAGAAAAACAAGATTTTAATGGCACATCGACAGTGACAGGCAAAGATAAAAGTGTTGCTACAAATTTCAAAAGGAAAAACTTTTGTTGGCGATGTCAATATGTAACGGACGGAGTTTCGTAAAGAGCAAACAATGCTTGATCGACTTTTTGACAAAATTGTCGGGTGTACGATCAAGTGCACTGCTTGCAGTAGAAGAGTATTGAGTGCAGTTCCATAAGCTTAAAAGAGAGCGGTACTCACCGCAAAACTTTGAGCTTATCTTAGATTAAAGCTTGCGCTCATCTTCAATGCTCTCTCTACAATGACACTTGGCCTTTAATCGCACCCAATGCCAAGCATATCCGGCAAAATAGGGTATATAAAGGCTGCGCCGACTGATATCGGCCTCTTTCAGTCTAATTAATTTCGGTTGCGTACAGACGTATTCGCGAGTCATAAATTTTTTTTTTGACTAACACGTTTTCCTGCCAAGTGGCATGGGTCAACGTGTCCCGAGGAGTCCGCCGCCATCGCGCTCGTAGAGCATCTGCTCCAGCCGCCTCCGTATAATCTACAGAAGTCACCGCCGCCCGTGAAGCACCTGCTCCAGCGCCGCAGCCGCCAGTGGCCAGAATTTCCACGTGGCCGACACCGCCGCCAGTGAAGCACCTGCTCCAGCGCCGCATCCGCCAGTGGACAGAACCTCCACGTGGCCGACACCGCCGCCCGTGAAGCACCTGCTCCAGCGCCGCATCCGCCAGTGGACAGAACTTCCACGTGGACGACACCGCCGCAAGTGAAGCACCTGCTCCAGCGCCGCATCCGCCAGTGGACAGAACTTCCACGTGGACGACACCGCCGCAAGTGAAGCACCTGCTCCAGCGCCGCAGCCGCCAGTGGACAGAACTTCCACGTGGCCGACACCGCCGCCAGTGAAGCACCTGCTCCAGCGCCGCAGCCGCCAGTGGACAGAACCTCCACGTGGCCGACACCGCGACAGAGAAGTATCTGCTCCAGCTTTCGCCGCCGCTCGTAGTTAATCTACATCCGCGTCAGCGCAGCATCAGCTTCAGCGCCGTCGCCAGTGAAGCTCCGCACCAGCGCCGCCACGCTAGTTTGTTAAATAAGTTAAATAAGTAAAATTAATTTTCATAGTTACTATATATAACTATACAATTCTATAAAGCAATTAGAGTAAGGGAGTGTGTGCACAGTGGCTTAAAGTTATGTTGTGATCCCAAGTGAAAACATTAGAGTGCGGATTTTTTCTTCATTTGGTTTCTGTTTTTTATAATTTTTTTTCTGTTCTGCAATTTTAATTTTTGAAAAAAAAAAAAATTTTATTTATGTATATATGTATATGTATGGATATATATATCTATACATGTATATATATATATATATATATATAAATTTCTAAATAATTATAGTGGATACCGTACCTAATATATGTATATACATATATATATGTACCTACTAGATATATGTATATACATATAAAAGTGAATAGTGACATTAAATAGCGTTATACATCCATACATACCTACATGCATATATATACTGAGGGTACACGCCTTCAGCAGTGAGTGATTAGTGCGACTGTGACAGTAATGATAAAAGTCACCAACATCATCATTCCCCGCCCTGGATAAAGATCTTTCTCCTGGATTCGGGGTAAGTCAATTTTTAAATTCTCTCTTTATTCATTCTTGAAGTGTGTGTGCCATTCAAGTTGTAAATTAAATTTTTTTTCAAAAATTTTTTTTATTATTCACTGGAACGAGGTGACGATTAGACGTGCGGGGAGTTCCATGCATAGTTACTAGCATAGTGCACAGCACTATGCTGATAGCCAGTAACACCTGCATGGTTACTTGGCCGACTCGATCGTTCCCTCGTTCCCTTGGTGTAACTGATAATGTCAATAGTAATTTTTTTTAAACGCGAATCAACAGAATCAAAATAAAGAAATCGCTAACCCTTGCAAATCACATACATACAGATATACATAACTGAAGCCACCGTGATTAACATCACATGTCAGCTGTGCACAGCTTCGTGCATAAACTTGAAAAAAAAAAAAAAAAAAAAAATATTTTTTTTAATAATTCTGCTGATTACTACTTTTGAGATATATTATGAAGATACATATAAGCATATAAATACATGTAAATATAATTAATTAATCATAATCCGATTTGAGGAAAACTATTTGTTTTGATATGGAATAGAAAATAAAAAAAAAAAAGAATAATGAAATTTGAACTAAATGTAAAATCTTTAAGTCTCATAGTTAATACCAATATTCTTGCTACTATGAAGGGTTAAGTTATAACTTAGGGACATGATTGCGTAAGACAAGGAAATATAATTTCTTCTAGGGGATCTTGACGAACACCATCCAAGATCTTAGGTTGGGTTGGGTATTGAAGGCGAAGGTCCACTTCCATCCAGACCACGCCCCGCTTGTTATCATACGACCCTTTCTCTTCAGCTGTACGTGCACTATTTCGTTGGCTGTGTCGCTTAGTTTTTTTTAGACGTAGCAACATTCTAAAGCTCATTTTTAGAGGGATCCTAAATTTAAAATTTGTGTAGCAGGGAGTCAATCGGGTAGCCAACCCACGCCCACACCGAAAGAGCTACGGTACCAGAGGGTCCCGCCCGGCTGCTTCTGATTGACCCGCCAGGAGAGTTGGGCAGATGTCCTTCTCTCCTATTAGGTATTCTATTTTGCCCAACGTGGAACATGCAAGCCAACCTGGAGCATTAAGGCTCACGCTTGTTACAATAATTTTTGGCTCCCAATCTGGGGCCAACAAGGCATACCAAGACATACCCCGCTTGTTACAAGAATTTTTGGCGCCCAACGTGGGGCCATAAGGTTACACAACGCGTAGCCGCAGGACGGCAAAACGGATCGAAAATTAATTTTTGTGTATTGTTGGATAGTTTAGCCCACATAGAGAGGGTAATCCTAAAAATCACATTTCGGATTCGCCATCCTGTAGTCTCACCTCTCAGGGTGTCTGCAAGCTTATGTGGCTGGGAATTGTAAAGGCCTGGAACCATAGGAGGAACTATGCGCCGGTCTTCTACAAACAGGTGAAGGCAGACATTGAAGTTAGTGTTCTCCTTTCGTCTGTCCCCACCACATACTCTTGTCGTCACCTATGCTCGTTTGCTTTCGTAGTAGATCAATTATGGAAGTTCTCCGCTGAGGATTCTGACTGAGGGAGAGTGCCTCCTCTGGAATCTTGTGTATCTGTAGATTGCGGATATCCTGCCGAGGAGCAACATTTTCTGTTCGGGAAAGGATTCATCCGCGGTGAATCAACGTGACTGTCGAACTACAATTCCTGTTCAAGGATCTGTAATTAGGAGGAGCACAGGAAGGGATCTACCCGCAACTCAGGAATAGACGGTGGAATAAAGTAGTTTCGCGACTACCGAGTTGTTGGGGAGAAACCAAATTGTCTCTTACTACCGCAGTATAATAGTTATAATAGCCCAGTTAATTAGTATGGTATGCAAGCGGAAATTAGTATTTCCTTGACACTCAATCATGTCCCTTATATATATATATATTTATATATTTAAAAATAAAATAAACGAAAATAAAATTCAAAAATAAAACCAATTTAAAACTTAGTAAAAATATTTTTATTTAATCAGTTATCGAGTCAGTATTAAGTATCGAAGAAATTTGTTAAATAAACGTTTTGTATCCAAAATGCCGATTCAAAGAAGTCCTCAACAGTTTAGCGAGAGTGCTAGGGGAGCAGAAGGCGAGGTAAACAAGTGTCTTTTGTGTGAGGAGATCATAACGAATGTACAACATTGTTTTTTGACACCTTGTGGGCATGTTTTTCACCAAGAATGCTTAGAGCACCGACTGAGGACTATAAAAGGTTGTCCAACTTGTGGAATAGATTTGGAGATAGAGTACCTTAAGAGGGTTGTGGGAAATTGCTCACCGAGAGCACAGCATAAGATTCAAGAGAGAGTAGTTCCTGCTACCTCACAAATGGTTACAAGAGGAGTAGCTCGTAAACTCTTAGTAGACCCAGTAGAGGAAGTAGCTGCGCAACCACGGGAGCCCAGCAATAGTACCAACCCATCCGATCCAGTGTCACGTCGACGAAGAAAAGGTAGACCTCGGGGGACGGATAGAGCTGCAAACGGTGCAGTTGATTACACCGCCATCCAGGGGATGATTGAACAGACAATGTCAAGATTGATGTCCAATATATGCAGTTGCATCCCTCCGAGCGTTCTGCGATTAACAGCGGCAGGCTAGAACCGAGCTGCCATGGCATTTCATCGGGAACGCGTCCGTTAGGTTTCGTACCAAGTCGGGCAGCCGATATCATGCAAAAATGGAATTTGCAGTTTGATGGTTCAGAGGCGGGTTTAACCGTAGATGAGTTTCTGTACCGTGCCAAAGTATTGACAGACGAGACGTTGGACAGTGATTTTACTGCCACCTGCAAGCACTTGCACATTCTATTTAGTGGGAAAGCGAGAGACTGGTACTGGAGGTATCATAAGCAGGTTCCTCAAATAGTCTGGGCTGAGTTTGGCAAGGCTTTAAAATCTCAATATGGTGATTATCGATCAGTTTTCCGATGCAAGGAGCAAGTTCGCTCGCGCAAACAGAAAAGCGGAGAGTCGTTCGCGATGTTCTATGACGCTGTCGCTGCATTATTGGATAAATTTTCGATAATTATGCCAGAAGAGGAGTTGTTAGAAATTCTGCATCACAATCTTTTACCCGAAACGAGGCAACAGTTGATATATCAGCCGGTACACACCATAAGTCATCTCAGACGATTGGTTCAAATGCAAGAAGCTTTGAAAATAGATTTGCGTGTGCGTAGCGAGGTAGTTGGAGGATCGCGAGGTACTTTCACACGACAGGTGTGTGAGGTAAGCGAGACCTCCGCCGCTCAAAATGAGGTAGAAGTTGTATCTCAAGTCGAAGTGGCAGCGGTGAGACCCTGTGCTAATGCCAAATGCTGGAATTGCCAGAGAGAAGGTCATATGTGGGAGAATTGCTTGGCCGAACGAAACGTTTTTTGCTACGGATGCGGCGCTCCCAATATCTACAAGCCGCAATGCCCAACTTGTATTGGTAGGAAGTCGGAAAACCGGAAGAGGGGAGCAGTCAGCACCAACAGGCTGCCCCTATCCCAATAGATCTGTTTAGAAGCAATTCGACGATTGAGTCGAATTTTGAAAAGGACGATGTTGCCCAACTTCGCGCCTATAGCCGGTCACTTCCATATGAAGAGCGACTGACTCATTATCATCAGGTGCGCGAGCGCATATTTTCTGATAGCAATAAGTCCAGGTCTAGAAATGCCATTCGCATTAAAAAATTTTATGCACAAGCCCGAACCTTTCAAAAAGCATTGATTTCTTCTGTTTTTAGTTGCACCACCGACATGCGTCCCTATGCCCGCGTCTCTTTTAACGAATATCAAGAGTTAGGGTTATTGGATACTGGAGCAAATGTCAGTTGTGTCGGTGCATCTTTGGCGTCGGAAATTCGAGGCAGGGATCTCCCTTGCAAGTCTATTTGTTCGTCGGTTAGGACAGCAGATGGCAAAGCACATGAGGTTATTGGAGTTTGGCCTGTTGTAATGTGTTATCAAGGACAACGGAAACAAATCTGGTTGTACATCATTCCATCGCTCAATCAGAGGTTGATTTTGGGGGTTGACTTTTGGAAAATTTTCGCTCTTGCACCAAACATTATAAATGCCATCGCCCCACCCACAGAAACCTCGAGTGAGGAGAGCTCTGGTGATTTTTACAGTTTATCGGATTTAGAAAAACAACAGTTAGCTGTCGTAAAACAATTATTTCCCAACTGTGACCAGAGTCTAGGAAGGACTAGCCTTCTTAAACACCATATTGAGGTTGGTGAGGCCAAGCCAGTGAAGCAACGGTTCTATCCCGTAAGTCCAGCAGTAGAAAAATTGCTATTTGCAGAGATAGACCGAATGTTGGAACTCGATGTCATTGAGCCTTCGTCTAGCGCCTGGAGTTCCCCAATGAGGTTAGTGATCAAACCTAACAAGGTACGTTTATGTCTTGACGCGAGGAGACTGAATGACGTAACTAAAAAGACGCTTACCCATTACCTAGTATTGATGGAATTTTTGCACGGCTCCCTAAGGCAAATTTAATCAGCAAATTAGACCTTAAGGATGCATACTGGCAGATTGAGTTAGACGAAGAATCCAAGCCGTTGACAGCTTTCACTGTTCCCGGGAGGCCGTTGTACCAATTCAAGGTCATGCCCTTTGGTCTGTGCAATGCTCCCTCGACTATGTGTCGGCTGGTGGATACTATTATCCCACCCGATCTTCGACATTGTGTCTTCGGTTATCTTGACGATCTTTGCATTGTTTCCGAAGACTTTGACTCACATTTAGCAGTACTCGTCCGTCTAGCAACCGAATTTCGAAAGGCTCGATTAACTCTCAACATCGCAAAGAGTCATTTTTGTGTCACTAAAGTTAATTACCTTGGCTATATAATTGGCAGTGGTGGAATCTGCACTGATCCTGACAAAATCGATTGTATACGGAAGTGGCCGCCACCGAAAAACATCAGGCAGGTTCGAGGATTTTTAGGCGTCTGTGGCTGGTACCGAAGATTCATACAGAACTTTGCGGAGCGCACGTTTCCTATTACGGAAACACTGAGTTCCAAAAAGAAGTTCTTATGGACTCCAACGGCTCAAACGGCAATGGACGAACTAAAAATTCTTCTGACTTCGGCTCCAGTTTTGCAAAACCCAGATTTTGAAAAAAAATTTTTCCTCCATTGTGATGCTAGTGACTTCGGAATTGGGGCAGTATTAGTTCAATTATCCGAGGAAGAGGCGGAACAGCCTATAGCATACATGTCCAAAAAATTGAGTAGAGCACAAAGGAACTATAGTGTAACGGAACGGGAATGTCTCGCTGTCATACTTGCTATCGAGAAATTTCGTTGCTATCTCGAGCTACAAGAGTTTGAAGTAGTAACGGATCACTCGAGTTTGATATGGCTAATGCGCCAGCAGAACGTGTCGGGAAGATTAGCTAGATGGGTCTTCCGTTTACAGCAGTTCAAATTCACTGTATCGCATCGGAAGGGAAAGGAACACATTGTTCCAGATGCTTTATCGCGACTGAATGAGGGAGAAATAGACGAGATTATTTTAGGACCATTGGTAGACTTGACATCCAAAGAATTTGAAGAAGAAGAATACCAAACCCTTGCACGGAAGTTTCAGGAGAATCCTTCCAAGTTCCCTGATATCCAAGTGAAGCCGCCCTTTATATATATCCGTACCGAGTATGCCACCGGAGATAAGGCTCAGGAAACGAAGTCGTGGAAGCTTTGGGTTCCAACGCAACTACGCCATGCGGTCTTGTCACAGGCTCACGAGTCTGTCACCTCAGCTCACGGGGGCATTCATAAGACTCTGGAAAGGATCCGACTTCATCTATTTTGGCCTGGTCTAGTGTCCGATGTTAAGAATTTTGTGCGGAAGTGTGAGCTTTGTAAAACTTCGAAAGCTCCTAATTATATTATGAGACCTCTAATGGGAGTATATCAGGCCACTGGTCGGCCATTTCAAAAACTGTATATTGATTTATTAGGACCCTATCCAAGGAGTAAGTCCGGAAATATTGGATTATTGATTGTACTAGATCATTACAGCAAATATCATTGGCTGCATCCTCTGAAGAAGTTCACCTCTGAGGCCATTCGCAGCTTTCTCCTACACACTATCTTTCATGGTTTTGGAGTGCCGGAGATAGTTGTGAGTGACAATGGCTCGCAGTTCAAGGCGAACGACTTCAATGCTTGGTTGACTGAAATGGGCATTAAACATGTATATACAGCACTGTATTCCCCACAAAGCAACGCAGCCGAGAGAGTCAATAGATCACTGCTGGCCGCTGTACGTACCTTTTTACAATCCGATCAAACCGAATGGGACAGGCACTTGACAGCTATTTCTTGTTCTCTACGCTCATCTGTGCATCAATCGCTAGGAGTGTCCCCCTTCAGGCTCTTGTTTGGTATAGATATGATAACTCATGGAGCAGACTATCAATTATTAAAGGAGTTAAGTCTGTTAGAGGAACCCGGAATTCCGTTGAAAAGAGAAGACGCGTTAGCATTGATGAGGGGAGAAGCACAAAAGCGAATACGCTTAGCATACGATCGTAATGCCAACCGGTATAACCTTCGTGCCAAACCAGTGTCTTTTCGGGAAGGTCAGGAGGTGTTTCGTCGTAATTTTGTTCAGAGCAAGTTCTCACAAAATTTTAACGCCAAACTGGCTCCACAATTTGTCAAATGTAGAGTTCGTCGTAAATTAGGAAATTGTTATTATTGCCTAGAAGACTTGCAGGGACGAGAGGTAGGCACTTTCCACGCCAAGGACATTAAAGCCTGATTCCCGCTAATTGTTCCTACTCAAGGGTGTAAAATTATCGGGTGTTGTAACGGACGGAGTTTCGTAAAGAGCAAACAATGCTTGATCGACTTTTTGACAAAATTGTCGGGTGTACGATCAAGTGCACTGCTTGCAGTAGAAGAGTATTGAGTGCAGTTCCATAAGCTTAAAAGAGAGCGGTACTCACCGCAAAACTTTGAGCTTATCTTAGATTAAAGCTTGCGCTCATCTTCAATGCTCTCTCTACAATGACACTTGGCCTTTAATCGCACCCAATGCCAAGCATATCCGGCAAAATAGGGTATATAAAGGCTGCGCCGACTGATATCGGCCTCTTTCAGTCTAATTAATTTCGGTTGCGTACAGACGTATTCGCGAGTCATAAATTTTTTTTTGACTAACACGTTTTCCTGCCAAGTGGCATGGGTCAACGTGTCCCGAGGAGTCCGCCGCCATCGCGCTCGTAGAGCATCTGCTCCAGCCGCCTCCGTATAATCTACAGAAGTCACCGCCGCCCGTGAAGCACCTGCTCCAGCGCCGCAGCCGCCAGTGGCCAGAATTTCCACGTGGCCGACACCGCCGCCCGTGAAGCACCTGCTCCAGCGCCGCATCCGCCAGTGGACAGAACTTCCACGTGGACGACACCGCCGCAAGTGAAGCACCTGCTCCAGCGCCGCATCCGCCAGTGGACAGAACTTCCACGTGGACGACACCGCCGCAAGTGAAGCACCTGCTCCAGCGCCGCATCCGCCAGTGGACAGAACTTCCACGTGGACGACACCGCCGCAAGTGAAGCACCTGCTCCAGCGCCGCAGCCGCCAGTGGACAGAACTTCCACGTGGCCGACACCGCCGCCAGTGAAGCACCTGCTCCAGCGCCGCAGCCGCCAGTGGACAGAACCTCCACGTGGCCGACACCGCGACAGAGAAGTATCTGCTCCAGCTTTCGCCGCCGCTCGTAGTTAATCTACATCCGCGTCAGCGCAGCATCAGCTTCAGCGCCGTCGCCAGTGAAGCTCCGCACCAGCGCCGCCACGCTAGTTTGTTAAATAAGTTAAATAAGTAAAATTAATTTTCATAGTTACTATATATAACTATACAATTCTATAAAGCAATTAGAGTAAGGGAGTGTGTGCACAGTGGCTTAAAGTTATGTTGTGATCCCAAGTGAAAACATTAGAGTGCGGATTTTTTCTTCATTTGGTTTCTGTTTTTTATAATTTTTTTTCTGTTCTGCAATTTTAATTTTTGAAAAAAAAAAAAAAATTTATTTATGTATATATGTATATGTATGGATATATATATCTATACATGTATATATATATATATATATATATAAATTTCTAAATAATTATAGTGGATACCGTACCTAATATATGTATATACATATATATATGTACCTACTAGATATATGTATATACATATAAAAGTGAATAGTGACATTAAATAGCGTTATACATCCATACATACCTACATGCATATATATACTGAGGGTACACGCCTTCAGCAGTGAGTGATTAGTGCGACTGTGACAGTAATGATAAAAGTCACCAACATCATCATTCCCCGCCCTGGATAAAGATCTTTCTCCTGGATTCGGGGTAAGTCAATTTTTAAATTCTCTCTTTATTCATTCTTGAAGTGTGTGTGCCATTCAAGTTGTAAATTAAATTTTTTTCAAAAATTTTTTTTATTATTCACTGGAACGAGGTGACGATTAGACGTGCGGGGAGTTCCATGCATAGTTACTAGCATAGTGCACAGCACTATGCTGATAGCCAGTAACACCTGCATGGTTACTTGGCCGACTCGATCGTTCCCTCGTTCCCTTGGTGTAACTGATAATGTCAATAGTAATTTTTTTTAAACGCGAATCAACAGAATCAAAATAAAGAAATCGCTAACCCTTGCAAATCACATACATACAGATATACATAACTGAAGCCACCGTGATTAACATCACATGTCAGCTGTGCACAGCTTCGTGCATAAACTTGAAAAAAAAAAAAAAAAAAATATTTTTTTGATTATTCTGCTGATTACTACTTTTGAGATATATTATGAAGATACATATAAGCATATAAATACATGTAAATATAATTAATTAATCATAATCCGATTTGAGGAAAACTATTTGTTTTGATATGGAATAGAAAATAAAAAAAAAAAAAAGAATAATGAAATTTGAACTAAATGTAAAATCTTTAAGTCTCATAGTTAATACCAATATTCTTGCTACTATGAAGGGTTAAGTTATAACTTAGGGACATGATTGCGTAAGACAAGGAAATATAATTTCTTCTAGGGGATCTTGACGAACACCATCCAAGATCTTAGGTTGGGTTGGGTATTGAAGGCGAAGGTCCACTTCCATCCAGACCACGCCCCGCTTGTTATCATACGACCCTTTCTCTTCAGCTGTACGTGCACTATTTCGTTGGCTGTGTCGCTTAGTTTTTTTTAGACGTAGCAACATTCTAAAGCTCATTTTTAGAGGGATCCTAAATTTAAAATTTGTGTAGCAGGGAGTCAATCGGGTAGCCAACCCACGCCCACACCGAAAGAGCTACGGTACCAGAGGGTCCCGCCCGGCTGCTTCTGATTGACCCGCCAGGAGAGTTGGGCAGATGTCCTTCTCTCCTATTAGGTATTCTATTTTGCCCAACGTGGAACATGCAAGCCAACCTGGAGCATTAAGGCTCACGCTTGTTACAATAATTTTTGGCTCCCAATCTGGGGCCAACAAGGCATACCAAGACATACCCCGCTTGTTACAAATAACATGAAAGTGTACATATTTACTATGTTTTATATAAACGCGGTTTATACATTACATGTTTGTATGTATGCACGCATATACATTAATTAGGTTTAACATATTTGAAGTGTGTTTAATTTTAAATTAATGATGCCTGCAAGCCAAGTTATCCAACATGTGCAGCCCAGTGTGCGATTGTCAGAGAGAGAGAGAAACTGCAGAGCGTGGCTTGTGCATGTGTGTGAGTATGAGTGCTGAGTCTATATATCGTACTCACTTCTTCACACAAGCACTCCCTCTCTGGCGCTCTCTCCTAAATATTTAATATGTAATGAAATTTTGCGCATCAAACTTTCGCTTTGGCTAAAGTTGAAGCTTGTCGAAACAAACAAAAACAAATTGTTCCACGTCGTCGTCGTCGTCGTCGTCGCCGTCGCGCAGTGCAGTTATGTATGCACATGTGTGGAAGAGGAAGATGAAGCGTAGAAGAAGGAGAGGCAAACAACAAAATGGCCAACGGACAGTTTTTTATATTATATTTTTTACTCGCTTCTCTTTTATTTGCTGGCAAATTAATTGGAATAGTTTTCGGCAAACATCAACAAGCTGCAACATGCCACATACATATAATATAGTTGCTACCAGGCAAGGAAGGGAAGGGGTGAGAGGGGGGCTGCCTCGTAGCAGTTGTTAATGCATTTTCATTGCACAGTTGGCAGCTTGTATGGTCCGCTATGATTTCAATGTCCTTGGTCGTGTCGATAACAACCTTGAAATCTGCGGGAGGTCTGAGGGCATGTCTTTAAAAAACATACGCCCACATTCCGTTTTCCAAACACACACACACACACGCAGCCCTTTGCCAGGCCAAAAAAGTGTTTTATTGGGCACATAAAACTTTATTTAATAACCGCTGCATGCTGGCTGCGACCATAAAAAGCGCCCATTAAAATTGCACAAATACTGAAAAAATTCACAACAACAATAGCAAATGAAACTCTCAAAAAAAGAAAGCATAACGAAAGAAAATATAAACGAAAGCATTTAAAATGAAATCAAGCTTGAGTCCTTTTTGTAGGCGTCACCAAGGCTTCCCCAAGTATCCGTATCGAGCTTAAGGTCTTTTGAGACTTTTTACGACTCTTTATTAGCTGTTAGTTGAGCTCGTCTATGGCGACGATGTGTCAATGAAGACATTTTTTAAATTGTGCTCTCAACACAATATGTTACTGTTGATTGCACTCCATATTAGCGTGGAAGTTGAAAATTGCAAGCTAACGCCATTTTATAATTATAATATTACTTTGTGCAGTGTATGCATAGCACACATATTTCATGTTGTTCAAATAGAGCTACAACCACGGTTAGCATGTAGAGTCTTACTGCTCTAACTTACGCATCAACTTGAATTGAGCTTTGAGCGAACTTTACTTCAACTACACATAATGTGAGCACATACATACATATAGTTTTGCTGCTCTAACATACACTTTTTTACTTGTTGTCGTTTGAGAGCGCGTAAGCCGCTCTTCTGCTAGGAAGAGAGTAGGTAATATGTGCATACAGTGAAGATCTCTCAAATATTACTGCGCCTACGTTCTGTTGCAATGCAACTGAGAGAGATCGTGATGAGGCTTTAGTTGTACTTGTGTGGGAAAGCAGATATGCATTTACAGTTATGAGAGTCACTGTCTTACAATTATCATATAGTTTCATATTAAATTAAAAACAAAGTGGATATTTATATTTTTTTTAATTTTTCTTTATTTTAGTTGTATTTTGTTGATTTTTTTTTTGCAATTTGTTGCCTTTCGTTTATTTTTTTGACTTATTAATAATTTTTAATTTTTATATTTTGCTTAATTTTTCTCGTTTGTTTATGTTTTTCTTTCAGTTGTGTTTTTAGCTATTTCTTTTTTTTTTTTGTGTATTTTGCTTTTCAGATTTGCATTTTTAACTAGACGATTATAAACTTTGTCATAAATACATTTCATATATTTCGTTCAATCTTTTGTTGTGATGAAATAAACTAGAAAACTGAAAATTCATTGAATTGTTTTTCGATTAAGCTATGATTAATCAGTCTAAATGAATATAATTTACAATTATTGTAATATAATATACATAACTCCCCAAGATTATTGTAAAAAATCTAAAGAGTAAAAATAATTTGAAAAATACATAAAATTATTTTTGAATTTTTAGTTTTAGCTGCTGTTTGAGCTGTCAAAATTTGAGCACAGTTTTTATGTTTCACAAATAACAAACTAATTAAATTAAACTGTCAAAATATATAACAATCATGAAAAATTACGGTAATCAATTTTTTTTTATTTATTCGGAAATCAATAAAATCGAAACAAAATATATTACAAATTTAATTTATTTTTTAAAATGGTTTTTTTTGACTTAAAATCATTTTGAAACTTGCTTGAATTTTTTATGTTTATAAGTTCTTTGAGCCTTGTTTAATGCTTGAATAGTTTACATTTTAATGAGTTTTACTTTCAGTAAATAATACCACATTGTTTTGTTTATAATTATGATTTATTTAAGATTTTTTGTTTTTATTAATTTTACATTGAATTCATTTGATTTCCTCTGTTGTTTTTTATTGAGTTTGTTGATTTACTAGGGGATTTCACGCACTTAACTAATATTTATGTACATTTTATAATGCCAATATATTTATGATTAATGTAGATTATTAATCTCTTAAGTGTATATTCATTAATTTAATAATCATTTTTTTTGTTTAGGGGCAGCATTTGCTACGGATTATTAATAATATTATTAACTACATTTCTTTGCTGAATGGTAGAAAAAATTCTGTGCTACACTTAAACACTTAAATGATCAGTTTTCAATCGATATATATATATTTTGTTTTATAACTATATGTATTTTATATATAGTTCACAACAGATCTAATTTAGTAACTAAATGCTGACATTTACTAACATTTTCTACAACTTGATTATTTACAATTGCCTTAAAGTCTAACAAAATGTTTAACTACAATTCTTGTTTCAATTTCATGCTTAACAACACACACATTTTGAATACGTTTTTCTCAGTGTATTTCGTCAGTTTTTCATCAATTCATTATTAGCCTAAGAATTTATCGCTTAGTATTAAACAGAGCTTAAGTGCAGTCTAGTAGTTTTTGTTTTAACGGATTAATCCGAGAAGTTTTTCTCATCGGAGAAGCGTACATGATGCTGCGGCTTTGCCCGCGTCATCATCCCTACAGCATTTGTTCCAGAGTTTCTCTGTTTTAATGCCGCCGCCATTTTTACAATTCCGTTGCCGTTGCCGCTTCCGTTTCCGCTTCCGCATCTGTTTCCGTTGCCGGCTGATTTGCTGTTGCTGTTGGTGTTGGCGTTGGCGTTGGCGTTGGCACTTCCGGTCATCAGGGTTGGCGACATGGTCGCCGATGTGGTCGTGGATGTGGGCGATGATGAGTTTGTCCACTGCTCGTCGCAGGAGCAATATCCCCGCGCCACATCGCCTCCCTCCAATGCCAGGGCGTGCATCTCCCTACGGAATTTCATTTTCTTCAGCTGCCACTTGTCCAATGTCGTTGCGGCACCTGCAACAACTGGCACGCCCCCCATTCCCAATCCCACTCCCACTCCCACTCGTGTTGCCAATGTTGCATTGAGTTGGTCGTCATCGTGGTCATTCAATTTTTGTGCCTCTTTCAGCGCATAGAACTCTTCGGGCGTTTCGGCTCGCAATGTTTCTATGGACCTGCAAACAAAAAAAAAGAAGGTATTAAAGCAAGAAATTTTTAAAAACATCAAAAATGGTTAAACTGATATTTTTAATTAGCTACATTACTTAATAAAATAAATATTTAATTAAATATTTTATTTTTTTAAAGTTCCTATTATTATGGTGAAATTTAAAGATCATATTTTTAAGGCCTGTTGAGAAATTGAATTTAGGAAACTGAAAATGACGATAAAGATGATCACATTGCATATGTACAAAACAGTTATATTATTAATATTAGTAACTAAATTTCGATGATATTTTCGTTATCATATTTATCAAGCATTTATATATACGGGGACAACATAAACTTTGTTTTAATGATTTTATGTTTACGATTTTTTTTATTAATTTCGAAAATATGACTGAAATTTGTTAATTTACTTTCGTGATAGAATTTATTAAGATTTATTTATTAAAATTATGCAATAAATTCATAAAATTTTTAAAAATTTCAATAAAATGTACTACGAAAATTAAACCCAAAATGTTTTTATAGACCCAATAATAGTTTACAATACTGATTATTTAGAAAACTAGAGATTGACTGATAATATTAATTAATTAAATTGAAAATATTTGAAATTTTTATTAAATATATATTTATTTGTTTCACAAATCAGACTTCAAATTCGTTGCTCAAACTTTCTATCTTTAGTTCTTAATTGAAATATATTCATCTTGCTTAACACTAAATCTCAAATATCAAAAAATTTTTTTTGAGATGCAATAATACTTTACAAATCTGATAATTTAGAAAATTTGAGTGACTAATAATATAATGTTGAATTTAGATTAGAAATCAAATTTCGTACTCAATTTTCAACTTTTAAATTGAAAAAATTTCAAATTTTTATTAAATATGTTTTTTACTATTTCACATATCTGAATTTAAATTCTGTGCTCAAATTTTCTGTTTAAAATTCCCGATTTAAGTATTTTCAACTTCTTCAACAATAAATCTCAAATATCAAAGTTCTGTGAGCTCTTAAGGGTACACTCATTTTTTTTTTTTTTTTTTTTTTGAGGGCATGTTAAGTTTGACAAAGAGCTGGTAAATTAGCGCAACACTCTCGGCTGGTTATCTGAGCTGACCTCTTGTCTGTTTTTAGCAGTCGAAAGTTGTTGTTGCTGTTGTTGTTGTTGTTGTTGTTCTTGTTTTTGCCTTGCTGCCATCAAAGTTTACGATTCATGTTTACGAACAAGCGAGTTTTGCCTTGAGTGCTGCCATTGCCACGCCCCAAAAATGCCAGAACTCAGTGAAGGGGGAAGGGGAGCAAAAAACATCGCCGCAATCCCACACAATGGCCCCAATGCACACAACGCCTACGCAGAGACAAACAACTAAGAGAGGAGAGCGAGAGTATAAGAGAGCGGCAAGTCAGTCGCATAACCCACATCACTCTGTGTTCATTTCTGTGCCATACGCTTCCATGGCCATGAAACTCTTTAGTTGTAGTAGTAGTTGTAGTTGTAGTTCTGTGTTTGTTTATCTGTAGTTGTAGTTGTAGTTATAACTACAGCTGTAGTTGCGTCTGCTGCTGCTACTGCTGCTAAAAAAAAATAAATGCCAAATAAAGCTACTTTTGGTGCGTAAAATTAAAGCGGGAAATATGACAGACTGTCGGCTGCAGTTATTCTAAGTAATGGAAAGCATAATAATTCTTATTATAGTTTATAGTCAAAATAAATAGTATAACGTTAATTAATATAATTTTTTTTGAGAGTAAAAATAAATTTTTAAATTGGTCAAAAAACAAATAATAATATTTTTGTTTTATAATATTAATATTACATTTTATTAAAATCAGTTTATATATTTTAAAAAAATGCAGCAATTTACTGATTTATAAAAAGTGTTTAGTTATTAAGAATAATTTTAAAAATTATTTATTATTATTATAAAAATTATAATAATTCAAAATGATGTAAATATTAAATATTAATTTTAATTCCATTTGGCGACTGATACACATATGTATATTCTATTATTCACTCATAATATTATTAAATTATTTTACTATTTATCTATTATATATATTTCTTTTCATTGTAATACATTACATTAGATGCTCATAGAATTAAAATTAAGTTTCAAATTGAACTGCTATATTTATTCACAAAATTCGTTTCTTTTAAAGAAGCTCAAGTTTTTAGTAGCAAACAGCTTTCTGTTTTACTTGTCTGGCATTAATTTTGGGCTCTCGCTAAACTGGCAACAATTTCGTAGCACACACCTTTTTAGTGTTATCTTTAACCGTTCTGCTCAGCAGCGCATTCAATTTAGCGCGGCAGCACTGATCTGTCGCTGCATATTTACTAGCAGCTGCACATACATACATAAATTTTTAGCTTTAAACTGTGTGTGTGTGTGTGTGTGACTAGCCCATTTAACGCCGCAGCGCGCTGCTGTTGCGTTCTCAGTCGCAGTCGCAGTTGCCGTCACCGTCACAGCTGCTACTGCACTCTCTCTTTCTGTCATAGTTACGCTCGCAGTTGCAGTCGCTGTTCGCTTCGCTTTGCGTGTTTTGCGCTTTGGCGTCTCTGTGGCAATGGCTGCAGCGCTGTCGGCGTCGCTGTCATCAACGTTCGCTGTTTTGCATAGCATACTTCATTGCGCACTGTTGGCGTTTTCCATTATGCGACTGTGTGTTTGGTTTAAAATTCAGCGGGAATTCTTGTACACTAACTGCAACTACATACATATATCTAGCATACATATACATATATCTATGATTCGTCATGCCCACCCTAAATTCACTGACTCCCACTCCCACTCCCACACTTGTTGTTGTTATTTTTTGTGCGTTCTCATTTTTGCACTATAGTAAACTGACTTCAGTGTGTATCTATGTGTGTGTGTGTGTGTAAGTGTGTGAGTGGCCGCGAGAATTTATGCAAAGAAAGCGAAAAGTGCAAACTAAAGAGCAGTTGCAAAATGCGCGGATGCCTTTTGTTTTGTCCAACCGAGCTGCTGTCAGAATGCCAGGATCTCTATCCCTCGCACCCTCTCCACCACACTCTGCCATCCCCTATTCCTCACAGCTAGCTAGCTGTGTTTCCTTTACGGTTGCATTGGTCGAGGGGGGGTTCGAGGGTGGGGGATGAACGCACAGTTGAGCGCGCAATTTGGCGCAGATTGCCAGGAGGGGAGCAAACGTGGCATGCAGCGTAAACTGAAGGGGGGTCGTTGGGGTTGGTGGGGAGGGTTGCGTAAAAAGCTAACCATGTAGGCGGTCTAGGGGCGCGTTCAGACTTGACTGAAGATAGCTGTAGATAAAAACCCGTAAAACTGAGCAATGACCGTAATGCAAATCGTAGCAAACACACAATGTGTGCAAGATTTTGCACTATTGCTTGCTCACTTCCACAATATCGCTATCTCTTTCACACTAAGTGCAGGCCATCATTAACGTATTACGTTCATGTTGTCTGCTGTGTTGCCACTTTGCATTACGCTTTTAGCCAAATATAAATAGGTGCGGGTGGGGGTGGGAATGGGGGTGGAGAAGCAAATTCAGAGTCATCTTCATTTTCATCTTTCGCTTTTTGGTCAAATGCAAACAAACAACTCAATTTTAGCTGCATGTTAAACAGTCAACAAGTTGTGTTGCATAATTAGATTCAATTCAATTGCTTAATATTTTCGGGTTGTAATAAATAAATTTTATACATATTTATATGAATTACTATGAAAATTCTTTGACTATAAAAAATTTGAAAAAATGATAAAAATTTAAAAATTAGATAAATTTAATTTAAATATATGTATAATAATATACAAAATATATATATAATATATGCTAAATACATTTAGTAATTAACATTAACTGTACCTTACTGTCTCTCTCTCTTGCTTTGCTTTGCATTGTGTTATTGCTGTTTGATTTTCTACAGCACTCGACACAAGTTTAGTTACACTTCAATTATAACTCATTTCTTATTATTTCTTCAATTTCTCTTTCGTTATTATATCTCCTTACATAATGACTTCGTGCTGCATTAAAGACTGTAAGGTAATGTCCGATCCTAAGGCAGATTTTATATGCTGCTGGTTGTGTGACAATCTAGCTCATGTTAAATGTGCTGGTTTCACCGCGCGTGTAAAAGATTACATCGCCAATAAGACGGGCCTTAAATGGTGTTGTGAGGCTTGCCGTGAGACGGAAATTAATATGCAATCATTTGCAATGCATACGCGCAATAATTTCTGTTCTTTAAAAAAAAACTTTGACCTTCTACATAAGGAATTCCAAGCAATGGAATTAAAGTTTAATAATTTTAAAATTTTTCTCAGCCGTCTATTGTGTCGGAGACTTCTTCTAGTAGCTCACCACCGGAGGTAATTATTACTCCGGTTTTGACTACTGATAATGTTCCTAATACAACTGCAGCTACAAGTATTTCAAACCAGCGTAGCTCGAAATCCAATAGACCCAAGAAAGATAGGCCTTCCAATGATATGCCTCTTGTATCATCCGAGGTTAATCATCTTCGGGTGTTTAATTCCCCTAAACATCCCGCTCCTGCAAATGTTCCTAGCGTTCTTCCTAGCGTAGTGGAGACTGCAAGACCTCTTAAGTCTGTCCCTAACAGACGCCAAATCTTTATTTCTCGCCTGGCATCTGACACATCAACCGAAGATGTCAAGGCCTATATTTTAAATAAACTTAATAATAGTTGTCTCAACATGACCGTTGAGAAATTCAAATTTAAGCACCGTAGAGAAATTTCCTCCTTCAAGATATCTGTCCCCGCAAGTGCATTTAGTACTATTTGTACGAATGCTTTTTGGCTGGATGATATGGTTGTAAAGGAGTACAGTCCGCAGAAGAGACAGTCTTCAGTACCCCCTTCTCTTCCTACTAATGTTCCATCAAAAAACTAATAGTTTCTTCTTTTCTGTTTGCTTATCAGAATGTTAGAGGCCTTAAGTCAAAACTTTCTAACCTTTATGTAGATAGTTTTTCTTTCGAACATAACATTTTGGCATTCACTGAGATCTGGCTTAAACCTGATATTCTTGATGCATCTATACTTTCACCTCTTTATGTTACTTATAGATGTGATAGAATGGATAGAAAAGGTGGTGGTGTCCTTATTGCGATAAAATCTAATCTTACATCGCAATTAGTAAATAACTCCCCCACTAATATAGAAATTGTATGTGTGAAAGTGCGAATTCATAACATTAACTTTTATATTTCCTGCTCATATATTCCTCCCCAATCTGATCTATCTGTATACCTAGCTCACTTAACGGTAATTCAATCTTTGTCCAGCATGCTTTTGGATAAAGACTGTTTGTTAGTTGTTGGTGACTTTAACTTGCCCGATGTTATTTGGTCGGATAACAACGACTTAATGACTTCTAACGAGTTTCTGTCGGGACTTCTTGAACTAAATCTATCTCAGGTCAACTCAATTCGAAACAGCAGGAACCGATTACTTGATCTGGTCTTTGTATCTGATCAGGTATGCGATACTGTTGTAAGAATTGATCCTTTAGTTTCACCTGAAGATGCGTTCCACCCCACTTTAGAGCTCGCTCTTTTGCTGTCACCATCCGGGCAGCAAGTTAAAACATTTCCAAAGACTAAACACTATTGTTTTCGAAAGGCTAACTTTAGTGATCTCAACACTTTATTTAATAATTATGATTGGTCGAAATTGTACTCTTCTAATAATTTAGAAGGTGCGATTGATATTTTTTATAGAGCTATTAACTCTATTTTTGAATTGAATGTTCCTAGGGTATATCATTCTAAGTCTACAAAACTACCTTGGTTCTCTAGGGAACTTTGTAGACTTAAAAATTTAAAATCCAAACTTTACAAAAAGTTCAAATTATCTGGTAGGCTTATTGATTTTTCAAGGTATGTTATCGCTAAGTCTGGCTTTGATACTCTGAACCACCGTTGCTATAGTGCATATTTAACTCGCTGTAGATTACAATTTGCCAAAGACCCTAAGCAGTTTTATAATTTTGTAAATCTAAAACGGCGAGCTGCTACATATCCTTCTTCTCTAACGCTAAACGAGAAAACAGCTAGTACCGATCAATATATTTCGGACTTATTTGCAGATTTTTTCCAGGATACTTATTCGTCTAAGATTTACGATTCTAAGTCTCCTTATCCTTATAGAATTTATCCAGCTAACTCTGTTTTCGGTCCACAGATTACGGAAAGTTTGCTAGGTTGTGAGCTGAGTTTGGTCAAGCCATCTTTTTCTCCTGGGCCAGATGGGGTGCCTGGCTGTGTTCTCAGATACTGTGCTAATTCGCTCTGTAAGCCAATTCTTAAACTTTTTTGTTTATCCGTTTCGACCGGATTATTTCCTGAGATATGGAAAGAATCTTATGTTATTCCCTTACATAAAAAAGGCTCTAAATCTGATGTCATGAACTATAGAGGTATTTCTAAGTTGTCTGCTATTCCTAAATTATTCGAGAAAATCATTACTTCTCAACTGCAACACTTATGTAGCTCAATCATCTCACCAACCCAGCATGGCTTTGTGAGATCCAAATCTACTACAACAAACTTATTGGAACTCTCCTCTATTGTCATTAGTTGGTTTCATAGTACGATGCAAACGGATGTTATCTACACTGACTTCAGTAAAGCATTTGATTCCGTAAACCATACTCTCCTATTGCACAAGTTATCGCTTCTTGGTTTTCCTCATACTCTTATGAACTGGATTTCCAATTATCTTAAAAATTGAACTCAAAGAGTTATGTTCAATTCTGCCCTTTCTAAGCAGATCTTTGTTTATTCAGGAGTGCCCCAAGGTAGCCACCTCGGACCATTGCTTTTCAATTTATTTATTAATGACCTTCCGTCTATTATTAAGAATAGTGCTGTTTTGATGTATGCAGATGACGTTAAATTATGCCTCTCTTATAAGGATCCTATTTCTGCTTCTTTGTTGCAAGCTGATCTTAACATTTTCAATTCATGGTGCAAAACCAATCTTATTGCCCTCAATTGCTCAAAATGCAAAGCCATGACTTTTTGCAGAACACAACCTGTGCATGTTCAATACTTGTTAGAAGGCCATCCTCTTGAGAATATATCTCAAATTAATGACCTAGGCATCTTACTTGATCGTAAACTTTCTTTCAACGATCACATTGAGTTCATGGTAAATAAAGCCATGAAGGTCTTAGGTTTCATTAAGCGTTGGTCTAAGGAATTCAATGACCCTTATACGACTAAACAGCTTTATGTCTCTCTGGTACGTCCCATCCTCGAGTATGGGTCCTGTTTGTGGTCGCCACAGTATCAGACTTATAAAGACAAAATTGAATCGGTGCAAAAGAAGTTTCTAATTTTCGCACTAAGAAACTTAAACTGGTCACCACAACTTAACCTTCCGCCATATCCTAGTAGATTACTATTAATTAATCTTCCTTCTCTTTCTCACCGTCGCACTATGCTGGGTGTTACTTTCATTCTGAAACTTATCAATGGTGATATTAACTCTCCTTTCTTGCTTAACAAATTAAACTTTTCAATTCCTATCAGATCTACCCGTTTCTTTTCCTTATTAAAAATTAGCACTTGCCCTACTAATTACCTTATGCATGAACCTTTTAGAGTACTATGTTCTGAGTTTAATAGTCTTTACGGGGTTATTAGATTAGAGTCGTCTGTTTCTACTAATAAAGCCTTAATCTTAGAACATTTACTCACACATTAATCACATAATCTCTGGTGGTGGTCATTGATTTGATTGGGTTTTCCTGGGTTTCCCCAATCCTAGCAACAAATGTTGAATCAATTTACATTTACTCACCCCAGAACTATTTATTTATTATTTTTATTTTATATTTTTTCTTTTTTCAATTTAATTATAATTTTTATATTTTTAATATTTAATATGAATAATTTAATTATTTTTAAATTTAATTTTAATTTTACACTTAATTTTAAATTTCTGTCGACTGTTTATAGTTGACATTAAATAAATAAATAAATAAATAAATAAATAAATAAATAAATTAAAATTAAATGCTTGAAATTTCAAAAAATTAATTATTTTTCTCAATAGGAAAATTATGGAAATATATATTTAGTAATTGAAACGATAAGCTTGTTTTTGTTGCTAAGAAAAATTAATTATTTTTCTGTGTTGTTATGATGCAAATATGTTTGTATGGGTCCAGCACTTAATTAATAAATAAAAAAAAGAAAAATTGAAAAAATGGTTTGAAATATAATTTCAAAAATCTTTAATTTGCGCTAATTTAGCGCAAATAAATTAAGTTCTCATTCGTAATAAAATAGAAAGGGAACTCATTTCACTTAATTGTAAAATTAAAAAGCCTGAAATTTAAAAATGTTAAAATCATTAAAATAATTTTGTTCTCTATTTATACTTTTAATTAAATATTTTTAAATAAGTTTTTAATCTTCTGTGGAACTTTTTATCAAGACTTACTTTATTTAGCAGACATAACAACGAAATAAATATCTAAACAATAAACACGTGCTAAATTTTTTCATAGTTCTAAAAATATTTAATATAATATATATATCGCAATAATAATATATAATAAATAATTTAATATATATAATATAATATATATATTGCAATAATAATATATAATAAATAATTTATAATATATACAAACATAATAATTTTGAAATCGAATATTATTCTTTTGAAATTGTAAATATTTTGCTTCAAAGTTTTTTTGAATGAAGTTATAAAATTCGTTTATGGTGAATAAATTCAGCATTTTCTAAAAATACCTTAAACTACTTTATTCAGAAATAGATTGGAATTTGCTCAAGTTGAATAATTTTCAAAGTCGTAGCTCAAATTCCTAATCAAGATTGGCTTAATTGTAAATGTTGTAAATTTCCAACCATAGTTTATCTAGACATAGTTTTACTTTTAATTATTATTTTCCCATTAGCTTAAGTTGCCACAAAGGAAATAGAATACTATTCAGCTGTAATCAATATTTCTAATAAATACGATTAATAAGAAAAAAAGAAAGTAGCTCAAAAAAATTGTTGAATTAATTATGAATTTTGCAACCAAGTTCCACATAATTGAGGGCTGATTGTTTGTCATTAAAATGAACTTCTTGACTCATATAATGATATGCCAATAAATTCATTCATCAAATAGCATTAAGACTTGGAAGTCAATCTGAGAAATTTTCAGTAATTGAATTGATTACGCAATTACATTCAATATTTGAGTAATGTTATGACATATCAATCTCAATCTCAATCTCAATATCTATGAATTATTCCGATTATTTTGTGAAGGGAATTTGTGCCAAATATGAAATTACATAGAATTCGTATTCATTTCATATGTGGTTTGGCAGCATTATTAATTGTTAGGGCTTTTCCTTCTCCCATGCATTTTCCACATCCAGGGAAAATTTCAGTAGTTCAGCAGTTTGAAAAGCGTGCGGAAAGTTGACAAGTTTCGTGCAGAAAATGTGGTGAAAACTTTATGCAATTTATACATATATACATATATATGTGCGCAGTTTGGCTGTAATTTTATATGCGTGTATTAGAGTGTGTGTGTGTGTGTGTGTGTGTGTGTGTGTGTGTGTGTGATAAACGTGTTGTATAATTAGTGGAAAAGTTACAGTTACACATTAGCCAACACGCGAGGCATTAAAACGGAATCCAAATGGATTAGCAAAAATGTTTTTTGGGGGTTTTATGCCTGGATTTGTTTGCCAAAAACTATATTTTGAGTCTTGTTTTAAAACTTTCAAATATTGTGAATAGTTTGTAAATATATGTCACAATATTTCAGACTAAAGATAATCGGTAACGTGAATATATATGAAGCTGTCTGTTAAAGTAATACAAGAAATTCGTTAAATTATTTACTTCCTAATTTATTTATAATATTATATTTTACATTAAATTTATTATTCGTTTTCATAAATAAATTTTTTATTTTGTCAACTTAAATATAAATTTGATTAAGACAAACTATAAAGCTTTTTTCATTAAAAATTAAATAGAAAGGAATGAATACATAGAATAATACAAAAAAACAAAAAAATATGTTTTCTTTTTGAATATTTTCTTTATTTATTATCCGATCTGAATATAACCATCAAAATACAAGTGAAAAATCTTGTTAATTTGAAAAATTTTAATTTCAATGGCCACATAGTATTGTGGTGAAAATTTCAAATAATGTGAATTATATAATATTTCACATTAAATTATTATTATTCTTTTCATTAATAAATTTATTATTATTATTTTCTTTCATTTTTATGAACTTTTTATATATGTTATCCGATCGGGACAAATTTAGCAGGACACATTTGACATTTATCCTATGTTCCAAAATTTATATCTCCAACTTGAAACTTGCTTTTAATATTCGTTTTTTTTTAGTGGGCGGAGAGGGGCGTTGACATGCCCACTTTTCTAAAATACCTTCCTATAGTAATAACCATTTTTATACAAGAAACAAGCAGTGAAAAATCTAATTAATTACAAAAATTTTAATTATGGCCATGAAAATGGCTTAATTTCCACTTAGTTTTGTGGCGAAACTTTCAAATATTGTGAATATTTTGAAAATATATGTCACGATATTTCAGAGTTGAGATAATCGGGAAAATTAATTCATTTGCTACTCAATTGCATTCTTAATAAATAATTTAAGTATTCATTTATAAAATTAAATGTATAATAAATAGAATACAAAATAAAAAATGTAGTATAAACTTAATATAAATAAGCATAAATTTATTTATTATTTAGTTTATTAATACCAATACTTCTAATTTAATATAATTATAGCTATTTACATTGAATGACATTTACAGTATTTAAATCGAATTTTTTTTATGTTGATAAATTTATACAATTGATAAAAAATATAAGTCGAATACGAAATTGATTATTATTTTTAATTATTTTTTAAATTTTATAGAAATTTATAGAATTCTTTTTTTATTCAACTAAAAATTACTAAAAAAAATATTTAAACTGTGTCACAAGTTTTAAAATAAATGTAGTATTCAAGTATTAAAGAAAATTTGATATTAAAATTCAAAATAAAATATTCAGGCATTTTAAAGCAACTTTAAGCTACTTTTAAGTAATTCTAAACTTCTTTTAGCAGGCTTAATTAATTTGACAAAAAATATATATAATATAATATTTAAAATCCATTCTAAAAATAAAACAAATTTTATCAATAATTTATGGAAAATTAAGTATGTTTTACATTAATAAATTATGACAAATATGTAATGTTTATTATTAAAAAGTTTTTGATATTAAACTTAATTAAAATTAAAAATTTTCTAATTTAGTTAAAGTAAATAATCCAATTTTTCAACTAATAAAAGCAACGACTTAATGGTTTTATGTATTTTAAGAAACTCAACCCATTAATTTGAACTTTCAATTTGAAAAATCTGTCTGAAATATTTTAATAAAATATTTGCCTATTTAAAAAAAAATAGTTGCAAGCAAATATTATTTTTGGGTATAACTTTTTGCTCAACTCATCTATCAATTTGCGGAAGTTATGCTTATTACAGAGTTTCAGCAAATGCGAGGAGAGTCATTAAACTTTCTGGTTAACAACAACAACAACAACAACAACGATAATCACAACAAACAAAGAGAAAGAAAAAGCGAGAAAAGTCAGCAAATTTCCATTTGTTTTTTTTTTTGTATTTTCCTTCATTTTTTTTGTGGACTTTTCTCATTTTCAGCAGCAGACCATGATATATCTCTGTTGGAGTTAATAATGAAATCGCAGCTAGTTTGTTCAACAACTGGAATTCTCTTTTGACTGCATTTCTTTTTCTGTTATTTTTAATTCTGTTTTCTTTTCTTTTGTGTGTGTTTTTGAAAAAAGAGTATTTTTGTGCGCTTTTTTTTCCATGTTCTCTGAAGTTTTTCAAAGTATGTTTTTTTTTTTTATTTTTTTTTTGTTGCTTGCCACTGATCATAACTTAAACAAGTGCCACAAGAGGGCGGGTGGCAGCAACTGAAATATAAGAAGTCAAGCAGCGCAAAGGGAGTTGAGAGGGAGAAGAAGGAAGAAGAAAGAAGGGAAGAGTGAAAAAAAAATATATAACAAAGAGCAGCAATGGTATGGAAAATTAATGTTTATTGCGCTTTTAACACATATACACTTCGGCAGGATGTGCTGAGAGGAAATAAGGATACGCGCCAGGTATGTACTTAAGTATGTAATGTAATGTAAAAAAGGTAATGTATATACTCGCCATATACATACATACATACATACATATGTATGCAAATTTACATAAAGTTTGCCACTTGCTCTCTTCCACTTACTCTCTCTCTCTCTCTCTGTCTCTCTCTCTCTCTCTGTATCTTTTTTATTTCTCTCGCTCTATCTTGTTTTACTTTTAGTTGGAAAATTGCATTTTCCTCAGCTGGCACAAATGTTAATCAGCTAAAAGTCATGGAGCTGCTGTCTGCCCGCTATGAAGGTGTTCAGGTCAGGTGTAAACCAGACTCCAACAACAACAACAACAACAACTGCGTGAAATGAAAGAAATGCAAATTTAATTGTATGCCAGCTGAATTAATGGCCTGCCCACACACACACACCTTTCACACACACTCTCTCTCTCTCTCTCTCGCCATTTTCATTCTACTCTCAACTTCCTCTCCTCCCGCTGCGCGCACACACGCTTTTCCGGGATATGCAAAAGAAAAGCGCGCCTGCAAGTGAACAACCAACTAAGCGAAGACATTTCTTAGGGTTGAATTACTTTTATTTTTTCCCAACGTATCTAAGGTTCCCAAAAACTTTACACATCTGCATACCTTTGATCAACGATTTCCTGAAGAAACAAACCAGTTAAAAATCGAGCAAAAAAAAAAAAAAAAAAAAATCCACATAAATTTGTCGCATATAAACAAAATAAACTGAATTTTATTTTCTAAATTTGCAATAATATGTAAAATATGTGAAAAAAACAAACTGATTACAAATATGAATATGAATTTATAACTTATATATGAAAAAAAAATAAAAAACAAATTTATTAGAAAACAAATCTTATATTACCAATAACATACTTAAAATAACATAATATTCTTAAAAAAGTTTTAGCACTTATATTTTTAAAAATATTGAAGAATTTATAACTTATATTTAAAAAACACAAAATAACAAATAACATACATAAAGAAAAATCTCTTAAAAAATTTTTAGCATTAATATTTTTACAAAAATAATTTTTTTTTGAATGAAGTTAATAATCCTTGGGTGTGATGCCGAAGGTGGGGTTCTAATCACAAAATATCTGTAACTGTGTTGTTATGATACAAATATGTTTGTATGGGTCCAGCACTTAATTAATAAAAAAAAAGAAAAAAAAATTAAATTTAAAGATATATATATATATATGTATATAAAATTGAGACTGTAATTTGCACATATTTTCTATATACTTAAGTTGTTAATGGTATAATTTTTATTAATTTTTAATAGCAATAAGAGCAACCATTGTTACAGAAATCATATTATTAAGAGATTTTTTATAAAATTTTCTTTAGGTTTACTTTATTTTAAAATTAAATATAATTAAAAAATATGTTTTAAAAGTTGGCTTAAAAAATTACAGGTACAATTATAATTTTAAGGTATTGCAATTTACATCGAACATTTAATATATATATATATTTATTCAATATTAAATAAACTAAACAGATAAGTTTTCAAACAGATTAAAAACAATAAAAATTAATTTTAAAACTAAAAACTAATTTTACATAAATACACGTAAATTTGTTTAATATTAAAATTTATTTAAAAATTATAATTGGACTGTAAGCAGCTTTTTTCTAAATTCATAAAAAAATGTAGAAAGTGTAATTTTGTCAGCTCGCAAATTAATTATATTTTTGTTGCAAGCATTTTTGTTGCTTGCCTTGTTAAAAGAAAATTACTTTCTCTTCTTTTTGTGGCTTTGATGCATTTTTAATTTGGAACGCGAATTAGCCAAAAATAAGTTTCCCAAAAACAACAAAAAAAAAAGAAAAGTGCATTGGACACAGTTTAAAGTAGATGCCCGCAGCCTGCAAAGGATGTAGGATTACAACAGTTTTTTAACATTCATATACTAAAATATACATATACATACATATATATGTATACATATACTGTACTGTGAATTCACTTTGTGATAAAGGGTTGTGGGGTTGGTGGGTGGAAAGGATAGGCCAAGGACTTGCTGTTGTTGTTGCTGCCTGGCACATTTTTCCATGTCAGCAGCTGCGACATTTGAGTTCCCACAGCACGTGAAACTAAAACATTACGTTGCTCGTTTTTTGAAAATACCCTGTACTTAAAAACTGAACTGGAGAGGGCATATTGTGGTTAAGATATATATATATATATATCTATTTTTAAATAAGCAGAAAAATAATTCATACTTCTTTTCAGTGGTCAATATAAATGTATCAATTTTTTAAAACTATTTCCAAAAAAATATATGTGTCAATTATATCAATAATATTTACTTATTATCTTTAGATAGAAAGATTGTAAATTAAAAAAAAAAAAAATTATTTCAATATAAAAAAATTTTATATAATATACGTATTAAAGAAGTTTATTTATTGATTTATTTATTTATTTAATTTTTTATTTATATATTAATTGATTTAATTATCATTTATTCCTTTATTCATTAATTTATATATTTTTTTATATATATTTATTTATTCACTTATTTATTTAACGCTAATTTTTAGCAGTCGACTTAAAAGAATTTCAATTAATGTAAATACAAAAATTAGATTAAATTAATTTATAACTTATTCAAAAATTAAAAATTTGAGTAATAAGAATATTGTGGTTTATGGAAATATAATAATATAAATAATTATATATATAAAGATTTATATAAAATAAATCTATCACAAATATTGAAAACTTATGTATAAGATTAAAATAATAAATAAATAAGTCAGTGAGAAAGAAATAGGAAATATAATTATAAATCAAAATTATTTTTTTAAAGTTGAGACATAGAGTTTATAAGTTGGGGTTAGAGGCATTTATATTTTGTAGTTCTTAATTTATTTTAAGTATTTTTATTTCAAGGGTATTTTATGGCATTATATTCCTTTCATTCAGCATCATAGTTCGTCGTATATTTGTTATATTTTTATCAAATAAAGGGCAAACATTTTTTGCAGCCGCATGTTTGACATGCCGTTTGTTATTTTTGATCATCAAGCCCATATACATAACATATATACATATATATTTATATATATATATATATATATATATATATATATATATATATATATATATGTAATACTGGAGTGCATGTGTATATATAGCATATTATTTTACCTTTTTGGTGACCTTCGTTTTTCATCGAAAAGGGTTAAAATGTTTGTCATATTTACAGGCATCTCACATATGAATGCGTATATTTTATGCCCGAGTATATCGAAAATTAAATATTGAACAAATTTAAATAAAATATGAAGTTTTCAGGTATAATATTTAGGGTTAAGTGGTGTCTGAATTAAAATAATGTCTGAATTTGTCTGCAAACACAGAGGGAACTTTTAACATTTAACAACTTAACATTGTCAGTGTTTGTTAACATGAAAGAAAATAAAGTATTTAGATATTAATTATTAATTTATTTTTTAATTATTTCTTTAATTAAAATTTTTATTTTGTAATATATAAATATTTAAATTAATTAACTTAATTTTAATTTGAATGCTATATTTTAATCTAAGGTTTTTCGACTGATAATAGTTGACATTAAATTGAATAAAATAAAATAAAATAATATAAAATAAAATAAAATAATATAAAGTAATATAAAATAAAGTTAAGTGAAGAAAAAAAATAAAATTAATGTAAAATAAAATAAACTAAAATAAAATAAAAAAAATATATTTATTAAATGATGTTCACAAATCAGAGCATTTTCAGCTTAACATTGGTAATTTTTTGAGATTCTGAGTGATTTTTGCCCAATTTTTTTTATGTATGAAAACAAGTTGTTTTGTGTTTATAAAATAGGATACGAATGGAAATTTTTGAGTTTGTTGATTTTTGAGAAAGTTAACTTCTTTTACTAAGTTCAGAAGGTCTCAACTTTTCGAAAAAAAAAAACATTTTCAACACCATTTTGTAGCTATTTAACACATGATTTCTATAATATTACTCCAAAACACACGGGGCAGAGATTTATAATTTTATTTTAATATAAAAAATCAAATGCTGTCAAAGAAACTTTATTTAAAAGTCTTTAATTTTTTATTATTACATTTTATCAAGGGATTAATATGCAAAAATTAAAAAAAATATTGTGGAATTTTAAAAATGGCAATATGAACATATTTTTAAGTGGATCATATGATGATCATAATCTTAAAGAATTGCAGAAATTTTGAAATTCGTTTGATTTTTGGCAAAGTCAAAAAATAGAAATATTTGAGTATATTGAATAGTGGTGATTAGGACTTACCCCGTTGATGACTATAAGTCCAACTCAAAGACCGATACCTATCAGACGCGCATCTCATCAATGGCCGCCTGTGGCACCTGCTGTTGTTGCTGCTGCTGCTGTTGCAGTTGCAGTTGCTGTTGCTGTTGTGGCTGGGCGGCTGCCACCGCTGAACTGGTCATGTTGATGGCATCGCCATGGGCATGTCCCAGATGACTGTGGGCATGTCCGGCATGGATGTGGCCCTTGGAAGAGCTGGGAGCGCTGCTGACGCCGCTGCTGCTGCTGCCGCCCGATGGCGTCTGATCGAGGAGGCCCCCAACCCCGCCCATGCTGTTGCTGCTGGTGGTTGTTGTTGTTGACGAGGAGGCGGTACGCAACGGTGGGCGTGGTCCGCGTACATGATGCGCCTGTATGCCCGTTAAAACAGCGCCATTCGACTGATGTTTGCCAGACTGCTGCTGATACTGTTGCAGTTCTGCAATTATAATTGAGAGAAATCAAGAAGGGAGGACGGTGAGAAATCATAGAGAATTGTTGTCTGTAAGCTACTTAGTTTATTATGCATATGTCGGCATTAAATATGGAGCAAATATTTATTGACAGCCAACTAAGTAACATAGTTGGCAACGCCACAACAAAAGTCAATTTGTAAACAACAACGGAGTCTATTAAACACACATCGTCATCGTCGTCAGAGTCATCAACATTCTTGGAGTCACAGTTAGAGACCCCTTCATCGTACTCTTCTTCTTTCTGCTCATCCACAACGTCATTTTCCAACATATTGCACTATGGGAAATTCGCCCCTTTTTATGATAACTAATAACTTTTAAACTAAGTGAGATGTTTTCATATAGATTTTTCTTTATTTTTGCTGTCCCCATTAGGAATCTTTTGATGAAAATGGGCGTGTTTCCGCACTCAATTTTACAACAATTTATATATATTATTTTTCGCAGAATATTTAATTAGGTTGAGGTCTATTTGATTTTCAACAATATTTTTCTGAACATAAAATTTAAATTTCAATATACTTACTTAGATTAATGGCTTTTTGATTTTCAGCCATAAAATTAAAGTTTTATTATTTAGAAAATACAATAAATTAGAAAAATTGTAAACAAATAAAATTATGCAATAAAAAAAACAGTCCTTTCCAAAAAAAGATAAATAAAATAAAATAAAAACAAAACATGTCATTTCCAAATTTTAAGTTTTCTTTTCAGACATGAAATACTCCTTCTTTTTTACACTTAAATCTAAAAACAATTGCAAATATTTACAATAAATATTACAATAATTGATAATTCAAGAAAATCTTGAAATGCCGCAAATATGCTCAAATTTTCCCATAGTGCATTGTCATCATCGCTCATCATGTCACATACACAGTGCATATTGTGTATCTGCTGCGCTTTTTGTCCCTTTTCAATTGCCACGCTTAACTACCACTAGTTGTCTCACTCGCACACTCACATTACCCATCTCTTTCGCTTCCGCTATTCATGCTCTTTCGCCTCGATGTTTAGCAGTCATGTCAACAGTTCAACGTTTTGAAAAGTGCAAATGTTTGCAGTTATTGACGCTGCTAATATTTTGTTATTTTCTCAACTCCCTTTCTCTATACCTCTAACTAACTCCCCCCATGTCTTTCTCTTTCTCTATCACTCTTCTTCTTCCAGCTATCTCCATCTGTCTTTAGCTATCTATTGTCATGTTCTCTTTGTTAATTTGTTTGCCTGCATTGCAGAATGTTGTATGTGTTTGCAGTTTTATTGGTGAGTTGTTGCTGAAACTGTCAAGTCATCGCTGCATCCAGGCGCATCCTGGCATATTCTGGCACATCCTGCATATAAGCTGCCACCAACTGGCACATTTAATGGCTTCATTAAATTGACTATTTAAGCGAAACGCAATCATATCTAGTTTAATTTCCTAGCGGTTATTGTTAATTACAAAGAGCAGAGAGAGGGAGAGAGTTGGATGGGAGAGAGAGAGACACTGGCAAAGAGAGAGAGCGCGAAAGAGAGATAGAGGGAAAGAGAAAGAGTTAAGAACTTGTCTAGGGAACTTTAGTTTGATGAAAATCTAAACAGTCTTGAAACTAAGTTTTAATTTCTATTAGTATCAAATTAATCGTAAAATAGCATTCCCCTAAAAAAATAAATTATTTCAATATTCTCAAATATTTAGCAGATAGAAGATAAAAATTGGCAACTACATAAAATTTAGAGGGAACTTATTCTTTTTAATACAATTCAAAAAATTGCATGAATAGTTAGTAGAAGTTCGTTAATCTATTAAACAATAAAATCAATAAAAAATTAAAAATAATTTTTTTAATATTTAAAAAAATATTGTAATTAAGTTTTCCGAAATTGAATAGAAAATGATAAACATATTGGGAGTCTGGTAAAGATATAAATTATAAAATTAAAAATTTTTAAATTAATTGACTTTATTTATTTTAATTTATTGGCTATCCAATAATTTGAAAACTGAATACCAAATTATTAAAAAAATATTAAAAATATAATTTGTATATTAAATGGCTTTAATATATATAGCGAATATATTTGCAAAATGAATTTAATTAGCTCTGTGAAGTCATTTAGCAATATTTTAAAAGTAAAAAATTACTTGCGAAATGCATTATTCTGGAACGCAATAATAAATGAAAAAATCATAAGAATATATCAAATGTAATGCAAAACAAAAATTTTAATTGCAAAGGATTTCAAAAATAAAATTAATTTAATTACGGTTGAAGAGAGATCTTTTAAATTAAATATATGAATATTTAATTTAATTAATTTCAATTTAATTATAATGTTATATTTTAATTAATCTTTGTCGACTGATAATAGTTAACATAAAATAAAATAAATAAATAAAGCATATAAGATTAAACCTATATGTAAATGTTTTGCAATATTTTGAAATAAAATAAAAGTTCCTTGAAATTTGCTCAATTCAAAACTGAACATTTTTCATGTTATTTCTATGTTAGTCACACCTTTTTATACACTCCCTTAACAAAGCGAAACTGCAAGTAAAGTTCAAGTTTTTCTGTGGGGTAACAAGTGCAAATTAGCTGATTAAAGGTTAACAAGTAGTAGACTTAATACACTTGGCAGTTGCTTAAAAGTAAAAGCCAAGCAGCTGATGCCATAGTTGAGGCATCTGAGTATATCCTTCACCTTTGTCGCCGTCGAGTGCTTTGGTCCTTGCAGCCGCTTTATTATGCATAACTTAAGCTGAGAGATGTTTGCCTTCATAATTTCATTGGCCGAATGAGTTGGCGCCACAATGGGATGGCCACTGGAGACCGTTCAAAGTGAATGGACTAGACTGCCTACAGATGGCCAAGTATGACTTGGATGGTCGAAAATCATGCCCAAGTTGACCACAAACGCTAAGGCTTATATGTAGTGGGGATGGGGCAACGGCTTTTGGCTTAGTTTAAGTAGTATACAGTGCCGTACAAAAGTATACACTCATACACTAACATACATGAAATGCATAATAAATTAGTCGGTTGTGCAAGTTCCCATTGGGAGAGAACCTACGCTCAATGCTGAATATGAAATTAACAACGGTGCGTATACGTAATGCGAAATATGAAATTAGGCGAGAGTTCCATCTCTCTCTCTCCATCTCTCTCTCTATCTCTCTCTGTGCGCAATGCAATAAATTTACAATTTGCATTTTTCATTTCATCTCCATGTTTAATTTTTTTCCCTTTTTTTTTGGGTATATTTCGGCAGTCGAATCGTATTTTATATGCACATCACTTATACGCCATGTTGTGCCACTTGCCAGTCGCAATTACAATGCAAATGCCGTAACAAATGCCCATAAAATCGCAAATAGAAAATTTGTATTTGCTGCGACCATTGTAAATCATATAGGCCGGGCCATTTATAATTATGTACTTAAATCCGTTCAGCGGATGTTGATTAGTATGAAATGACAAGCCCGGAAATGCTGCATGCACTGCATGCCGCCCAAAAGTAGACTACGAAATAAAATGTGCAGAGTGGTTGCGGTCTCTCTTTGTCTCCCTTCGGATTTGTTGACCACTGTGCAGTCGAGCAGTGTCCATTAACCGGACGACCCGTGTGGGATTGCGGGCAACCCGCTTCGTCCTGCCACAGGACACAAGTGCAGCGAATTGTGTATTGTGTATACGCCATGGGAGCACATTCTCTCTCTCTCTCTCTCTCTCCCTCTCTCTATCTCTGTCTGTGTATGTGTGTGTGTTGTGCATTAATGAGCTGTGCCCAATTTATTGCACAATTTTTGTTGCTCTCATTTCTCTTTCAGCTCAGCTGACATTTTGTTGAACTTGTCAAACTACAAAACTCTATAAATTTCCATGGTTCTCTTTGTGCAACTCTTAGCCATAATATGTCTTTGTCGGTATGTGTATGTGAGTGTGTGAGTGTGTCTGTGTGTGTATGTGTTTAAGTAGTGACCAAAGTGTGCAATTTATGACACTGAGTTGAGCTGAAGAGAGTGAAGCGCAAACAGCTGTGGCTAATGAGAGACAGTTTGTTGAATGGCGATTAAATGCATATGGGGAAAGAGTTGAAGTTGAGTGTATCCATATGATAATGACTTTAGTTTCAATGGAGGACTTAAATAAGCAAAATGGAAAGCAAAAAATTGAAAAAAAAGTTATATATCAAAAAAAAAAAAATAAAGTTGGAAGTAATAAGTATTTTTTATTTGACTTTAGTTTAAATGGTGGATTAAAGCTGAAAATTAAAATTGAAAAATAAATATAATATATTAAAAAAATATAAAATTGAGTTAAATAAGTATTTTGAAATTGACTTTACTTTCAATGGTGAACTAAAATAAGAAAAATGAAAAATAACAATTAAAAAAAAATTATGTATGAAAAAAATATAAAATTTAGAGTAATAAGTATTTCGTAATTGACTTTAGTTTCAATGGTGGACTTAAATAAGAAAAGCTGGAAATTTTAAGTTAAAAAAAAATAATATTTAAAAAAATTATAAAATTGGCAGTAATAAAATTTTTTTCATTTGATTTTAGTTTCAATGGTGGACTTAGATAAGAAAAATTAAATATATAAATGAAAAAAAAATATATATATATTTAAACAAAAATTTTGTTTAAATGGTGGAAAAATGTTAAACAAAAATGGAATAAAGTGATTTAAAAAAAAAATATACAATTGGGAGTAACAAGTGTTTTTTATTTATTGAAATAAATAATAATCATTTTTATTAACTGAAAACCCTAAAACGACAGCAATAATTGAGAGATATTCTTAAGACAAGATTTGTCTGTATTAGAAAAGTGTTTAATATATATGATAAAATCAAAAAGCATATTTAAAGGAATTTTAAAAATCTTAAAAATTATATTTTCGAAAATTCTTTAATTTAATTAAATTTTTTTATTCAATTTTTTTTTGTGGATAATGTTTCTTTTGTAAAAATTTACTTATTTTAATTTACATGAATAATTGATGTATAATACATAAAATAATTAAAATAAACAACTGAAAATATTTATTAATGAAATTGATGTAAAGTTTAAAAATAATCATTTTAGAATTTTTTCACTTTTTTGTCGAATTTATCAAGTTTATTAGCATTATCTGCTTAGCCGTAAGTTATCGATATCAAAGCTCATCTACTAATAATGATAAATTGACTTAAGAAATATATAAAAAAAAATTTATATATAATATATAAGTCTAGTTTCATCTAACTTAAGGAAAATACATTAAGATTTTACGTAAATTTAAAGCAATTGAATTAGTTTTAAGTATAGTTTTTAATTTCTTCCTAACTTTTAAGTTTCTTACACAAATACATGTTTGTAATAAATTTGTCTAAGTTCTAATTAATTTTTTTTTACATTTTTTTGAATACAATAACAAATGGCTAAAAGATGGCCACAAATTCATGACTCTACGCTACTCTATTCCAGCAATTGATGAATCTCCTTGAGGCATTGAAAAATGACTACTTTTGCCAATTGAATTAAAACCGATTGATGAATGCGAACAGAAGTGGTGTTCAGAGATTTAACAACCTGACCAGCAAGGGGGAAATCCATGCTAAGTACAAATGAGACGATGTTCTGCCAGATTAGCATAACATTTAAAGCATTTCAATCAGACATAAATCACGGCCAGAGATTGACTTGGCCTACAAAACATACAAATCGCTTCAAAAAGTTTGTGCAACTTAGCACAAAATTGTGTGTTGTAAATCAGCTAGTTTAGGCCGCAGAAGGTGGGAAGGGGGGTCAGGGTAAACTAAGGAAAAAAATATATATATATATAGAGAGAGAAAGAGAGAGAGAGAGAGAGACAGAGGAAGGGAACTCTGACTGTTGCTGGCATAGTATAAAAAGATAATTTTTCAAAATGCAATGCGAAGAAATCAAACGGATATTGAGGGAAATTTATGTGCGTCTATTTGCCACACACAGAGACAAAGAGCGAGAGAGAGAAAGGGAAGCTCTCACTCCCACTTTATGCCTTCTTGTATCTCTCTCCCACCACCGTTGCCATATCAAATTTGAGCCACCTTCCCCCTTTTTTTCTTTGCCCTTCTTTGATGCCCCTTCTTTTGTATTAAGCGCACGACTGAACAAATATTAAGTATACGCAGCGTGTGCTCCGCCAATTCTATCTGATTGTGTGTGTATGAGAATGTGTGTGTGTAAGTGAGTGTGTGTGTGTATGTGTGTTGGTCCACAATTAAATTGGATTTATGTTGCGCGTGATTGCAAAATGAAGTTAATGTGCATACAACAAATACAATAGTCCAAGAAAATCAAGCAGAAAACGCGCTGATCAAAACTTCTCGTGGAAAACTTCGGCTGCTTTCCCATCAAGAAAAATGGTAGTCGAAACTTTTATTTTTCTCGTGAGTTCACGGAAATCGTACCTTGTTTGTCATGTCATCAATAAACGACGAACAAGCACAGACAACAAGCGCCCCGAAAGCAAATTGAATGAGCATATTAAAAAAGGCAGTGAATGAGTGTGTGTAAGAGAGAGAAAGTTGGAGAAACGAAGTGAGAGAGAGAGAGAGCAGAAAAAAATGAAAGAGGAAAAGTAATATACGAGAGCATTTTTGCAAGGAAGTGCCAAGGAAATGGAAGTCGGCACGCCCAACTGGACATATTTCAGTTATAAGCAAACGGCAGCCTTCAATTTTACTCCACCCCTCTCTCTCTCTCCCTCTCTTTTTCCCTCCCTCTGCCTCTCTCTCTGTTTGCCACTCGTAGAACATTGAATTGAGCAGTGAAGCGCATCAATGAAATATTTATGAGTGCCACCATGTAGATTTATGTATGTGCTGTCTGCCTGAATGTCCTGTCCGTCGTGTCCTGCAGTTCGAGCTGAGAAGGAATTGAAAAATTTATTAGCAGGATTAGCCATGAGGACTCTTCGCTCTTGACTCTCCATCATATACATGCAGAGTTCGTCTCAGACTTTGTTGGGCTCCACTTTCGTGGCGTATACTTGATGAGGCGACAAAGTGCATGGAAACTTTTTTAATTAATTGATAATAAAAAATATTTTTTTTCTTCTCGTTTTTCAACCATTTTTATAATTGGAAAATTACGCTCGGAGCGGAAAATGCTTGCATACAGTGAGAGTTGACTTTAATGACATGTCTGTAGCTTGATTATGGTCAAAATAAATTTTGTTTTGTTAATTATAGAAATATTAGTTCATTTTAAAAGCAATTATAAATAGAATTAATATACGAATTAAGCTTCTTTTGAAGATTGACAGTTTGTAAATTGCTTAACTAATTTTATTATATTAGTTTAAATGAGTGGCAATAAAACTGCATCAGTGAATACTAATAACTCCAATAAAAATTTAATTAAAACTAATTTTATACTTATTGATTTACATTAATTTAAATTAACGTGTTGCCGAAAATAGTGAGTTTATAATTTTTAAGCTTAATACTAAATTCGAGAAATTCCAGAAATTTAGAAATTGAAAAAAAGGAAATTTTTTGAAATGATAATTCAAAAAAAAAATTTTTTTTTTTTTTAATATTTTGAAGCTTATTTAAGCATTTTGTATTTTCAAAATCAGAAATAATTTATACATTAAGCTTCTTTTGACGATTGACAGCTAGTAAATTGTTAAAGATATTTTTTTTATTTTATATTTATTAAGTGGTAATAAATTTGCAGAAATGAACACTAATATCTGCAAAAAAAAATATAGTTAAAAATAATCTTAATCTTATTTATATAAAGAAATAAATATTAATGTGCAGCTGCAATTAGTAGGTTTAACATTTTTAAAATGAAAATTTAAAATAAAGTTAACACAAGTCAATATAAAAAAAAATGGAACCTTTTTTACGATTATCTATTTTCAAATTGTGCTAAAAATATTTATATTGGAATAATCCGCTTTAAAAAAAAGCAAAACAATTTATTTTTAATTAATTATAAAACTTATATAAATACTTTATTCTAAGCATAAGCAAAGAAATTATATTATTTAATGATTATTAACTTTAAGTTAACCATAAGAAAATAAATTGTATTTTGAAATAATTATTAAACTTAATTTGAAATTAAAAATGAAGAGAAATTTATTCAATTACTTTTCATTCAGTCCCTCAATGTTTGCAATTTGAAGGGTTTTGCTTTATGTGTGTATCTCTGTTTTTCGAGGAAATGAGCATGGTAAACTTTTTGAATGAAAATTAAATCAAAACATGGCTGACTTTATTACGCCAAATTGTGTGCTCGTAGTTGTGCTTACTGCGCAGCAGGCACATTTCCTGCCTTGACCACTAAGGATGCCGCATTGTGGGTCATTCGAAGTACCAAAGGCAATAAAATAATATTGTCTTATCTAACTAGCTGCGCATTGCACAATGGAAATGGAAGTGAAAGTGAAAGTGGAAATGGAAGTCCATATCCATGGACAATAACAAAGAGTCGAGGCGAAACTATCAACCCTCAACTAGAAGCTCGTCATGGCGGAAGTCAAAGAAGTGACATTTGTATGCCCCTTTTTGGGGTTTCTGGGGGGGAGAGTATCATAATAAAACAGAAAGGAGGAAAAGCAGAAAGGAAAAACGCAAAATTGCGGGGGTCACAGCAACCGCAAACAGCAGCAGCAGCAGCAGTAGCAGCAGCGGCAGCGGCAAAGATCGAATATTGGGTAGGCATTATTATGGGGTATGATGAGTTGGGTTCCCAGAACAGACAGCAAACATATGCTGATGGCGGCTACAACTAAAGCAGACTAAAAGAGAGGAGGAATGTCTGGAGGAAGAGAGCGAGAGAAGTAGTGAAAGACGCTGCTGAGGCTGCTTTGCAAATAGATTTTTCATCATCTCTTTTTGTTTTTGCTGCAGCACACGCGGCGTATGTGTGATAAACGATGCGACGACGAGTGTGTGTGTGTGTAAGAGACAAACACAAACAGAGAGAGATAGCGAGTCTGTGTGTGTGTGTGTGGCACTGTTGAAATTTCAATAATAACATTTGTATGAAGCTGTTTATGTCCTCGTCGCTGTTGGTCCTGGCGTTGATGTTATGCTTGCCTGACGTTGACAATGTGGATGACAATCACGTCACGCGTCAGCCTCTCACTCTCTCTAACTACACACATACATATTTCCTCTCATTGTCTCTCTCTCTCTCTCTCTCTCTGTCTATCTCTCTCTATTTTCTACCATCTCTTTCTAGCCTTCAGGCAGCTGGCTGTACTTGCTTGTACTTGCTTGTGTTTGAGCTTAGCAGGCGAGTCGCGTTTGCCTTTTGTTTGCTGCTTTATTTTTATTATATTCAGCAATCTCTCACACCACATAACCGCACACATACATGAGCACATTTCATATATATAAAATGGCTCACACACACATACATGTCAGCAAAAATCGTTTACGCTTCATTGTTTTACTCAATTTGGTTGATTTTTGCTGGCGGCTTATTTCTTGCGTTTCTCAACATTTGTCTTCTCCCCTCTGTCCGTTCACTTTTTTTTCGTCCTCTATTTATTTGTTGAATTTGTTTGACGGCCGCTTTCAAATTTACTGCGAATTTACTGCGCATTGAATGCAAAAGTTTTTTTTTTTGCCACGTTTCCAAATAAATTGAAAAGTAGCGTCAAGACAAATATGAAATAGCCACGCTTAACTCCAGCCTGTCCGTGCCCTGATTAAGGTCCAAGGATGGAAAAACTCGCTGACTATGGGCGAAAAATCAACTTATCGACATAAGCTAGAAGCTAAAGGCTGCCAACTCAACTCTATGGCTTACGCATAAGTCTCCAATCAAAAATTCTCTTTCGAAAATGCTTCCGCTAATAATTGACTCTGAAAAGTAGGCAATACTTTTCCGCTGATCGTCCGTTTTGATGAATTATGCTGAATTTCACAATGGGAACGTTTTGTTTTAGTAATGTAACAGAACATATAATTCGGAAACTTGAATTATAATACTTTGATATTTATGTACAACATATTGACCTTTTTCAAAGTACACAAGGTGGCAAAATAGTTAAACATGCTTCTTGAAAATTAATATCAACTTCTTATGGGCCATTTCATTATGATTTTGAAATGCGTTTGTAAAGGTCGTAAAATATCCAAATATTTTATAAAATTCAAATTGATTTGTTCTTCAGTTCTGCGAAATATTTAGCTTATATAAAATGGCCTCCATTCAGGTTATTGTTGTTTTATAAGCTACGAACTGTGTTAGGTTTCTAATACAATTTAATTATATTATTATGTCTGACTAAATATTTCTTTGACTATGAAATCAATCAAAAGATTTTCGGAGAATTTCAATCTTAGCAAAAGCAATTAATTTTGAAATATATAAATAAAAGAGCTGAAAAAATTCTCATGAATTTGTCGTCTTAAAATAATAATTTTTTTTTTAATTTTTTGTTATAATTATAATAGAGATGGGTCATGCATAAGGACTTTTAAGGCTGGCAAGGATGCTGCATATTAAATTCCTACAATTTCAAATAAACGAACTAAACCTAATGAGGCATTAAACTGCTGTTAAACAATGTTAACATTTTGTATAATCCAACGGGTTTTCAGACAGCGAAAGCAACAACAAATTTTAATGTGCCACTTGAGTGCACAAAAAGCCCAAAAATAAAACTGCTCAAGAAGAGACAAAGAGAGAGAGAGAGAGAGAGAGAGAGAGAGAGAGAGAGAGAGAGAGAGAGAGAGAGATAGAAAGAGAGGTGCAACTTGAAGAGCTTTTTGCTGGTAATAAAAAATTAAGACAGGCACAAAAATCTGAGAACAAACATTAATTACACAAGGATTTTCACACTGGAAAACGCCAACGAAAACTGTAAACTGAAAGTTGACTTTAATATTTATGCTCTGAGAAAGATGCAGCTTAAATAAATAACTGAATGAAACTTTTGGCGCTCACTGTGCGCCAACGCATAATTATATCTGAAAATTTCGCAATAATTATAAATAATACAACGAGTGCTAAGGGGGGCAGCTTCAAAATAAGAGTTGCCGGCACCTGACGACAGTACCGACAATGATAATAGTAAAAATAATAATAATGATAATAATGATAATAATAATAATAATAATGACGTCGAGCAGCAGCGTCACTTTTACAGTTGCCACCCACTCACTTAACCACTTGAAAATTTCCGCTTCCGTTGAGGCGCCACGAGCATAGGCAAGAGACGTGTAAAATTAAATCAGCTATGACAGCAACAACAACAACAACAACAAGTGGAAAATTCTGGAAAATGTATGTGTGCGCTGATTACATTTGATTTCCTCTTAGCCCCTTAACTACAACGCTCTGTCTCTCTCACTCTTTCTCTCTCTCCTTTACCCCCTCTATCTGTTTCTCTGTCTATCGGCATGTTCTACAGTTTATTGTTGCGGAAAATCCTTATTTCGGCTATAATATTTTCTTCAATTTGTACGTTATTGAACAGCAATTAGAGCGGCAGTATAAAGTGCAAAAACCTGCTCAAGTGGCTAAAAAAGGGGCCAGAAAAAACTGTCATCATTCGATTTTTCTTAAAATTTTCCAATTTTTCCTAGCAGTTATTTAGAAATTCTTTAACATAATATAAAATTACGTTTTGAAATATTAAATATTTAATTAACTCATTTAGCTATTCATTAAATATTATTAAGCATTTTAGCGATTTATTTCTTTTATCTATTAGTTGGTAATTTTGTAAAAAAAAGATATATTTAATAATCTTTTAAATATGGTGGAATATTAATAAATATTTTTGAATAAACTTATCTCAAATATTATTTATGAGGAATTTATTTCTGCTCACAATGCACTTTAAAATTATTTCCAAATTGTTTTGAAAATAATTTTAAAATATATTAATTATAATTTCTAAGATCTCGAGTTAATCCATACTTATTTTTTCTCAAATTTAATAAATGTCTGTATGCATCTATTCAGGTATTCATTACTTTGAAAGGCAATTATTTTCATTTATTATGAAAAGGAAAATAGCTTAAAAATAGCGAAAAAAAATTAGTTTAAAATATAAAATTCAAATTTTTATTTGAAGTCTGCCATGCAATTTGTCTATACGCTATTTTCAGTCAATTTAAGCTACATAAATATCAACAGCTCAGAGATAACATTTTTTTTTTATAAATACACATATATTTTCATTCAATTTTGAGATACAATTTTAGTAAATTGCTTTTGAAAAAAATCTGTATATGAAACGAAAATGAAATTGAAACTATACATATTCATGTTGTGAGCTGCATTTAATAACATTTTCTACAAGAGTGAATCGTATGCAGTTAGCGGTAATTTGATTACCACACACATACACAAACATATAGAAATATAAATATATAATATATATATATATATATGTATATTTGTATAGTTGTGAAAATGGACCCGCAGTAACAGCAGTTTTTCGGTTATTTTCGCTTATCAAAAATTGTTTTGTTTTTTTGTTGTTTTGCGATGAAACCTTTTTACCTGGGGGTTATGTGAGCATGTCTAAAATGTTTGTTATTTGTTTGCTATCGATTTGCTCAAATTTTATTTATGTGGAGGGGCAAATGTCAACGACAGATGCACGAGAGGGTCCCAATCCCCACACCCCCCTCCCGACCAAGGCCCACTTGCGGGTGCCACAATAAAAATAATATAATTTCAACAACAGCGAGGGCAGCAGAGTGACAGAGATAGCTACTATATAGTTAATGCTCCCTCTCTCTCTCTCTCTCTCTCTTTGAGTTTATTATGCAAGTACTTTGGCGAAAACACAATTTTATGACAATTTTATTGTTTTTATGCGAGAAGCGTAATAACTCCAACTGCCAAGATATAGACTTAATATACTTGTGTATATGATAAGTAGTTTATGCTTATCATTAAATTGAAGTTGTGCTCTTAGATTGAAACTCGAGATCTTATCGTTAAATCATATCGTGACCCGTTTGCACAACATTTTCCACGATATTTATCGGCACAATCAAATTTATCAGTTGTCACGACAGTTCAACTGGAAATTTATTGGTGCGCGCATATTTTCTTGTTTCCTGCCTTCCTTCAAGTGACTCTGACGACTGCTTAGCGTGTTACAGTAGCAAAAAAAAAAATTATGTATATAAAAAAAAAGAAAATTAAAAAAAAAAAAAATTTATATATATATTGTCAATAAGTTGCCACAACTGCAATACACATTCGACATTTAACAGCTCATCAAGCAGCGAGGCAACTTCATGAGTTGCGGCACGACTTAAGTTTGAGCTGTAAAAACTTAAGGTTTTTTTTGCCCCGATTTTTCTGTCTTTATTTTATTTATCAGAGATTGATAGATTGAGTCTCATTTAAAATAATCGTAGTCGTAGCTGTTGAAGTTTTTACAGCAGTGTTTTTCATTTTGATTTTTCGGTTATAAAAAATACTTGCTCCTTATTTTGCTGGTTATTTTTGAAAAATTATTTTTTTTCTTTTAATTCTTATTTATTTGTTTAATTTCCATATCTTTATATCTCCATTGCTTTTTATATATTTTATTTTTATTTTCGTGTTTTCATTATTTTTTTTCTTTATATCTAACTATTTTTCTTGCTTAACTTATACGCTTATTTATTTATTGAATTAATGGTCACTTGACTTAATAATACAAATTAATTAATTGAGTGATTAAAATTTCATAAAGTTACAAAAATTAAAAGTTAAAAAATAATATAAATACATATTCAAAAAATCTTTTTTCAAATAATTTAAAATTTAATTCTAATTTATTATTTCAATGAATTAATAATATATATATTTCCCTCTTACTTCTAAATTTAATAATTTAAAAATTATTTATAAAATAGAATATTTATAAAAAATAATAATAATTTGCTTAAAATTATAAAATTATTTCAAGATTTATTTACAGCACTGAGTACACTCCCCAAATGATTCCCCAAATTTTTCTAGGGTATAGATTTCGCTAAAACCTTGGCAATCAGTGAAGCATAATTTGTAGAACAATTTCCGTTGCTGGCCATTCAGCACAATCAACTTTGAGGGTTGCCAAGTGTAGGCAAGAAAAGGCAGTGGGTTGTAATGAAGGGGAGGGGGGTTTTGGACGGAAAATGTTGCTGTTGTTGTTTTGGATTCCGGAGCTGAAAAATATCCGCATTTGATGGCCGTGGTTAAAAGTCAGTCACAAGTGCGTTGAACTTAAGCCAAGCGTAAATGTTTCGAAAAGCCGCAACTCTAAATATACTTTTATAATTATATATAGATTTTTGTATAAATTTTGTATATATTTCCACTTGACAGTTTAGCATCTGCAGCTGATTAGTATAATTTGACGCATATCTTATACACATATATATAAGTTTATTTTTTTTGTTTTTTTGCTTGAGGGAGGATATTTTCTGGACTTGTCAGAGGCAGCATGAAGGTCATTCAATTTGATTGAACAATGCTCTTTTTTTCTGTTTTTTGTTTGTTTTTTTTGTTTGTTTGCTTTAGGGTGATTCTGCAGCAAAATTGATGTCTGTATGCGTGTTGCTTAGTCATTCATTTTTCAGAAATTCCTTTTTGTTTTGGCGAACCTAACAAGGCAGAGCTCCAGCTGAGTGCCTGCCAGCCAACGGCATATATATAGTATATATGTATATCGTACATAATATAATACATAATACATATGTAGAAGCTGCAAGTCATTGTTAACTGTCTGCCTCAGCTTGACTCACTCTCTTTTTTATTTTTTTGTTTATTTATAATTCCTGTGAAATGGCTCGCATTTCTCTCTACCCATATCAAAGTTATTAAAGTTATAAATTTGTTTCAGTTTGATCAGTTTATTTCTTTCTCTCTCTCTGTCTCTCCCTTCTGTCTGCCTCTTTGACAGTCTGTCTAAAAAGTTTTTGCACTCAGCAACTCAATTAAAATCAAGTGATAGTGTGTGGAGAACTGCTTCCCATCAGTTTTTGACAGCTGTGCATAGTACAAATTAGTTTCTGCTCGTAATTTCAAATGATATTATTCTTATATTTATAAACTTTGCAATTAAATTTATTATGAAGTGAAATTTAAGTTGCAATCAATTTAATTATTTTTAATTATTTCTCATTATAAAATTATAATTATAATTTACATTTAAATAAAATGACTTTAAATTATTTCCAGTTTTCTTTATAGCGCATAATTGTTGTGTTGAAATTTGACATATTTTGCAAAAATGGACTTCATTATGCTCTGGATACAAATATTTGGATTTAAAAATGAAAATAATTTAAAATAATATTAAGTTTTCAAAATAATATAATAAAACATTTTTTGTAAGAAAATAAACTTTTCAAGACTGTTTTCAAACTTAAAATGAAATTTAAATATATATTTTGAAAATTTATGGAATCAGTATATTTGTATGCGCATAATTGTATGCAACATTTTTTTTTACATCAAAAATACTTATTTAAAAAATCTTAAAAAAAATTCAGGTTATTCTTATGCTTAACTTAAGTTAAAAAAAACACATAGCGTGTGAAAATATCATAATGATTTCAAATGAAAAGAAAATAACAGAATCAATGTTAAGATAATAGTAGGAGGTATATGTGCAGTCATGCTTTTGACAGCAGTTTCCAAATATATATTTTCATTTAATTTTTTTTTTTGTTAAATTCATAATCAATTTGCAGACGAATGAATTTCTTTTGTGTGGCAAATTGATTATTTTATTTCAATTGAAAGCATGAAACACAAAATATGATAAAATCAAATTAAAACGAAAACAGCAGAGAAATGTGACTGTGGAAATGGATGTGGGAATATAAATGTGTGTATATACATAAATATGTATGTGTGAGTGTATGTGTATTTGTATTTGTGAGTGTATGAGTGTTAAATGTGCTTCTGAATAACTTCGTAGATCTGAGCCAAGAGTCGTTTAGAAGAATATGCAGAAATTGCAAAGCTCTCAGCTATAAGAGTGGATGTGTGTGATTGCATATGTATATGTGTATGTATGTGTATATGTGAGTGAGTGTGTATGGGTGTGTGTGTGTTAGTTGATATGTATAAACACTTAGTGCTCTCCATAATGAAATGAAATCGAATCAGATTTTAGCTTGATTGCAGCCTGGCCACAGAAAAAAATATTGCTTGCATTTCAGCTAAAGCATGTCTGTGCCGCATATGGTATGCGGTATGTGGCATGTGGCACATGTCGTGAAAGAAGGCAGCACTTTCGCAGAATTGGATTTCTGATTTTGCAAAAAAAAATTCTTTGGATGCAATATTGTTGAACATAGACTCACCTGTTGTGGGATTGTGTCGCGATGCGGCAGCTGCCGCCGCCAAATTGAGATTGCGTGGCAACGTCATGCAGTCGGCGGCATTGTTGCCACCGCCCGCCGAGCTGGTTAGCAGCACATTGCCACGGCTGTCGACGAGGGCGGTGCCACCGCCAGCCAAATTCAAGGCGGCCGTGTTCCGAGCATAATTCAAAGTTGCTGCCGCATGATGCAATTGGCTTGCCTTTGGCAACGTCATTAAGCCCGGATTGTAGCTAACACTGTTGCCCGACACGACAACGGAGGCGCCACCACCACCGCTGGCTGTTGTGTTGCCACCTGGCAGATTGCTGCTGTTCGTGCCTCCACTCGTGCCACGTCCAAATGTTTGCGTGCCACCTGCCACCCCCATGCTCTTGATTTGCATATGTTCACGCTGCTGCTGCTGTTGTTGTTGTTGTTGTTGTTGCTGGTGTTGTTGTTGTTGGTGTTGTTGTTGTTGTTGTTTGCTGCTTGTGCTGTAGGTGACATTGGCCAAGTTATCGGGAACTTTGGCCGTGTCTAGAGCCACATTATTAAGTGCACTTCCACTGCCAAGCGATGTCGTTGATTGCTGTGATTGCTGCTGCTGCTGCTGTTGCTGCATGGCGGTGTTGCCACAGATATGCGGTGGCGGCGGCTTTGATGCCTCGTTGGCAGCCGCAGCGGCAGCAGCCGCCGCCTGCAACAACATGGCCGCCTGCCCCGCCTGATCCTGCCCATGACTCTCCACATCCACAATGACGTTGGCGCTCTGCGAATGCCCCATATGGTAGTGGGCATGCTTGATGGGCTCCGGCGGATACGGCACCTGCTGATGCATGCTGCGCTGCTGGTACTGCTTCTGCAGCGTCTTCACCTCCAGCCGCGTCTTGTCCCGCTGATAGTACACCCCCGCGAATATCAGCACATTCAATATCAGCAGACTGCATCCAATCGCAATTGTCACGCTCAGCGCCGTGGAGTATGCAGCATAACCCGCCGCCTCGAAACCGGATGCCAGGGTATCCGAGGACGCATTCGCCAGGGTTGTGGGCGCAAAGACGCCGCCACCGACGCCACCGCCGCTGCCATTGTAGTTGCCACCAATGGGTATACATGTCGTATACATATTGTTGGGCTCCACTGTCGTAACTGCAATGAAACCAAAACACAACAAAGAGAGTGAGTGAGAGAGCGATAGGGAGTGTGGGTGTGAGAAAGACAACATATGGTTGCATATACATAAATATTATTCAGAGTGTGACTTCTGTTTGTTGTGTTTGTCCTGCGATAAGGATGAAATTGCAGCAAGGCACAATTACAAATTGCGCATGGAATATAATTCTCTACTCTGGTTACGTATACGACGCGTGTGACGTCGTGAACTTTCCACAATGTTGTGCGTTGTGTGAGGCTGCCTAATTACATTGTATACATTTGTGCAGACATCTTTAGCACAGTTTAAATAAACATGCTAATTAATTAATTAGCAGCCAAGCGCCGACTAAATTGCAAGTCAACATCTAGCAGCTGTAACAACAAGAAACTTGGCTGAGAAAGGCTCTAAGAGAGAGAGAGAGTTGGAGGGAGAGAGAGAGAGATATAGATAGAAAGAGAGATAGATAGATAGATAAAGAGAGCGAGAGAGATAGAGAGAGATAGAGAGAGAGAGAGAGAGATACAGAGAGAGTTCTAGAGAGAGGGAGATAGATAGATAGATTAAGTTGAAGAGGGAGAGCTAGATAGATAGAGAAAGTTGGAGAGATTTAGAGCGAAAGAGTGGGACTAAGTACTTTACGAATCGAGAAAGCAGACTAAATATTTTGGAAATGGAAATTGAGTTGAGGTACGAAGTAAGTTCAGTATAATCGTTGGTATATTTAAATAGTTGGGTGAGGAATAAGAAGAGGCAAAAGAAAATCTATATCATAAAAAATATAACTAAAAAAATTTTATATTGGATTTATTTATTATTTATTACTTCTTTTTATTTTATTTTATAACTAATTCAACTAATTTCTAGATCAACTAATATAGAGAAAACATTCGATCGTCTGATAAAACTGTAATTAACAGAAAGCTTGTTTTGACTACAGAAATCGATTAGAATCAAAAAAATGGAATAAATATATTTTCGATATTTGGTGAAATCTTCAAGGGGTGAGTATGCAAAATTGGTCAAAAGTAAGTACTAATTCAAAAATGACATTCTGGACAAATATTTAGGTGCAGATTCAATTGGGCATCAAAAGCATTAATAAAAAATTTCATGGCATCGCTTGATTTTCGGCGAAGTTATGACTATTATGATGATAATATGGTAATTTGAAAATGGTGGCATTTGGTCACAATCGACCACATTTAAGAACACATCTTATAAAATATAAGTCAGAAAGACGTCAATGATGAATCTTGTCAGAGTTCATAATTAAGATTATTAGAATTTAAAATTTCTTAGAAATCGGTTAAGTATTAGCAAATTTATGAAAGATTTAAGTTAAAAAAGATTTCTATTAAGAAAAATAGTATTTTTGGTTTCTTATGTAGGACATTTTTGGCAATATTTCGAAAAGTACTCATCAGATGCATTTCAAATAAAAATCAGTAAGTTTGTGTTGACTACCGAAATTGATTAGAGTCACAAAGTTGGAAAGCAATTTTTTTCGGTTTTTGATGACATTTACAAGGCGTTTTTTAAAAATTTTTAAAAAATAGTTAAGAATTTAAAAATGTCATTCTGCACAAAGTGTTGATGCTGATTTAATTGGGAGCTTCAAAGATAAAAAAAAATGAAAATTTCATGAAAATCGGTTGATTTTTAGCGAAGTTATGGCAATACAAGTTTGTGAATTACTCGAAAATTCGAAAATTTATTACATTTGTCCACTATTAGCCACATTTTAGAGTCTTCCTATAGAATATTTGTTAGAAATTTGACAAGTATGGATGAAATTGGAGATCATTATTAACATTATAAAAAAAGTTCAATTTCAACTGACAAATCGGTTAATTTTTAGCAAACTGACGGAAACTCAAAGTTAATATAGATTTCAATTGAGAAATATGGAAATTCTGGTTCCCTTTTCTACACATTTTTACTAAAAAGCAATAGTTCCTCAAGTTGCAGCACTTCACACTCATTTTTAGTCAGTTGAATGGAATTCATCACAACACTTATGACAGGTTTTCATTCATATTTTATATGCTGAAAGAGTTTTAGCACTACTCTTGACTATTGTCTCTAGTTTCTTGTCTCTTGTCTGTCGAGAAGTTGTTTTCTAGATGATGGCATGCAGGTAACATACAGAAATACGAATGGAGAATGGAAAATGGAAATGGGAAATTTGACTGCAAACGTCTGGGAAAGGAACAAATGCTTTTGAAGTTCACTTCCTTGAAAAATGTATTTGTCAATGTGCCTCTCAAGTATCTACTTGTAGTTGTTGTTGTTTTGTTGTTGCCTCATATTGTTGTAGCTTCTTTAGTTGTTGTTGTTGTTGTTGTCTCGACTTGTCTGCGACTGTCTCGTTGGTAGCGCCTCAAGAGCTACCTACACTTGGCATTGTTTTATGGCCAAGTCTGCGCTGAATAAATGGGGGGAGAATGGGTGCGAAAGGAGCGGAATCATAGCTCATTCTCTCCCTGTCTCCATCTCCGTCTTCTTCTCCGTCTTTCTCTGTCACGCTCTGTCTCTGTCTGAAAAGTTTTGCTTTTCAATTTTCTGCATATCAAGCAATTCGGCACAAAAAACTTTTGCACGAGATTAAAGACTTGTGCACGTATTTTGCATAAATATTTAGACAATCAAAACCGAGTGCCATAATAAGTATTTGTATCTGTCTTTTCTTTATTGAATATATATTAAATATATACATATATATATATATATCTTTTCAATGTCGTGTGAATGTTGACAGCTGTCAAGTGTCGTCTGAGTTCTTTACAAATTTGCATCTGTGATTCGCATCGCATTCAATTGAAATTTAATAAGTTTTGTTTCAAATTGCCAGCCAAGTCCGATTACAGCATATTTATTACGATATTTGATTTTTCTAAGAATTTTTAGAGATATCATAGTATAAAAAATAATACTTTTTTTTTGTCTTGTATAGATTCGAGTCAACAAAACTGCAGTCAAGTAAATGAAATTCATATTAAATGAATGAAATGAAAAAATATTAAAATAAAATTTAAATCAAAAGTAATACAATAAATTTAACTAATTAAATTTATAAAAGAAAATCTAATAAAATAAAACTGAAATTATAGAAATTAATTTAAAATTCAAAAAAAAATAAATGTGTGACTATTATATAAAAACATAATTTCTTAAAAATAATTAAATATATTAACATTAATATTAAATTAGATTACATTAAGAAATAAGAACCATTAAGTTATCAGAATACTGAAATAAATTAATTAATTCAGCACTTGTTTAATTGGTAGTTTAAATTAATTTTTATTATTATTTTATTATATTTTTTATTTCATTTTACTTTATTTTTAAACAGCAGCATTCTTACAGAATTTATTAAGTATCTTAACTTCATATTATTTTTTTAATAATATATTTAATTATTATTTATTAGTATTTATTTATTATTATTATTTTATTTTTAGTTTATTTTCTTTAATATTTATTAAGTGCAGCGATCTTACACAATTTGTTAAGTATCTTAGCTACATATTGATAATAAATAATAGAAAATAACAATCCCCAATTATTTGATATTATAAAAAGTTTGTCATTATAAAAGTACATTTTATTGGGTTTCCACTGTATGTTGGACTATAAATCGGTTCGACTCGTTGAGTCTATGCCCTGAGCCTAAAAGTGTGCTCTGATTGTTTTGCCTCTTTACTCTTTATAACCCCAACTGGACTGTAGTCTGTCTCTGCTGTGTACTGTGGCAGTCTGTATGGCAATTTGAAAGCACTCAACCTGTCACTTGACGGACTTAAGGAGCAAACACTTTAGGCCCTCGTATGCCCCCTACTTGGGGCCTAGGGCCCACCGCATCCCATTGCTAAATGGCATAACCAGATAAGTAGCGACCCCATGCCGCAGTTGCCAAGATAAAAGTGAAAGTGGGAGATTGAGAGAAAGAGAGAAAGATATTGAAGAGAGTGAGACAGAGAGAGAGGGAAGGGAAAAGCTGAACTGTAAATAACACAGCCACAGACTTGCTGTAACTTAGTCGAGCATTTCTAAATGACCTTCGCCCCGCTCAGTCCATACTAAGCTTTTTATCAAAACGCTCCATTTTGCATTTATTTCCAAGTTGAAATACGCTTCTCATTTTTTCTAGATACCATTTGAGTTATAGCTAAAGGGTATGATATGTATGAGCAGTGGCATATTAGTAAAAATTTAAATAATAAACTAATAAAACAAATACTTTTTAGTTAAAGATTAAATTAACTTAATAAGTAATATTTACTATGGAAATTTAATTTTTTTTATGTTTTTTAAAATATATATAAATGTTTTGCACAAGTATTTAAGCAGTTGGGCAGACGCTTTTTTTGAAAAGCCTCAATTATTTAAAAATTTTAAAAATTTTAAAATATTTTCTATAATATTTAAAATATTAGAGACATAAGTCGATTACTTTATATGTTGTTAGTTATTTTTTTTTCTTTATATATTTTTGAGCGTATAATAAGTGGGATTATATCTTATTTAAAAATGAATAAAATTGAAAACACGTTGCAACTGATTTAAGATAATGTAATAATTTTATATACTGTTTAGAATCATTTAAAAATAAAATTATATATAATATATTTTTCAAATATTCTTTTCACTTTTTTTCAACGTCCGCAGTTCAGTTTCCGTTCATCATACTCAGTTTGGCATTAACTTACGTTGGCATTACCATGGGAAAATTTGCTATTTTAATTCGCTTTTAATTTTTATTTCACATTTTAATTTTCGTTTGGGGTTTTATTGCAGGACTCGGTCCGTGCTTGAGTTAAAGTCGAAGCCACAGTGGGGCCCGCATGCGTTCGAGGACCTCCCCCCTCCCAACATAATTATGGACGAGGACACATGGCACGAACAACTTGAGGCAGATAACCGAAATCCCTAACAGAGCAGAGTAGAGATTGCCTTGGCCTAGTCTAACGGAACAGTTGGAAAAGCAAAGCAAAGAAAGAGATGGCGAAATTAAGTGCATCCGTCTCTGTCTAGTGCTGCTTAATGTGCCTTTAATTAGTGGAATGACAACAACAAGAAAAAAGAAAAACCCCAACCACAAAATCATCTTAGGTTACAAATGTAACCCAACCCCCTTCGCCAAATGCTTGCCAGGCAAAATGTTAGCCCCAATTAAATGACCTTGCATAAATTAGATATCAGCGGGATAGTGAAAGAGAGAGCGAGAGAGAGGAGAGAGGGGGGGGCGGAGGGAGGAACAGTAAGAGAGCAGCTGATGCTCTTACGGGTCAAGTGAATTACTTTGCCTGACATTTAAGAGGCGATTACCTCACGCAGCAAATCTAGCAGCCCCAGGGCAATATTTCAATTTGCCAAGACGACTTATTATGGCTTTTAGTTTTGGCATTTCGTCAAGCCAACGCTCAAATTTAATGTCAACCTTTCATTCACTTTATTTTTGGCTTATTTTTGAAGGCAGAGACCTATGCAAATTTATAACCGCTTTAAGCAGACTGTCATTGCTCTACTCTTACTACTCCTCGCTCATTTCAGTTGAGCTTAAGTAGCACAATTGTTGGCTAGAGTTTCATCTCTAAAAATTAAAAAAATATTTATGTATATATGCACTTCTCTATCAAAGCAGCTGCAATTTTCCTAACCCGAAAGTAGTTTTCTGTCACACAAAGACTTTTGCTTATCAAATCAACTTGCATTTCCATTCACAGCTAAAGCTTAATCATTTCCATAGAGATGACTACCTTTAGGTGCCATTATGCTCTATATATAGTACTGTGGACTTTGCTATTTTTCTAGTTGCTATAAACAACAGCCACGCCCACTCTAAAACAACAACAACAACAACAACAAAAACCAGAATCACTTGAGAAACTAGCAAACAGCACTTGAAACCTGAAAGGCATCACGAGCTGCATATCAGAAAAAAAAGGTGAAACCAAAAAAAAAAAATGCAAAAAAAAGGAAAGAAAAAGAGAGAGAAAATCTAAAGAGAAGAAAATGCTAGACACTTCAGCACATTTTCATTTGGGATTCGGTATACGGTATTCAGGATACGCAATCGCATTCCCTGACCGACTCCAACTTCAACTTGAACTGTTTCAGCGGGTTTTTGCTGCTTAGGGTTAGCTTTTTTTTTCCAATTCACTTCAGTTGCGGTTTGGCTTTGTTTACCTAGACGCGGACTTTGCTTTGCTTTGCTTTTGTATATTTTTTGGGGGTTTTCACCTCAAGTTGCATTGCTTCGCCTTCAGCTCTTTCACTTTTTATATTGGTTGTCTTCACTAGTTTTTTTTACATCTTCTTTTTTTTTCTTCTTTGTAGCTCTCAACTTAAGTCACGACGACGTTGAGGTGACAACCCATAGCGATAGAGTTGCCAAGCCACGTCAAAGTGTGTCGAGTCCATATGACACGGGCAGACAGCTCTGCTTCTCTCTCTGCTCTGCTCTACTCTTCTCTTGCTCTTTGCTCGACTTTTGCCTCGTCTGCTTTGTCTGTTGTTTGTTGGCCCTGTTGTCGCATTTTGTGGCCTGTTCGTAGCTTTTGGCGCTGGCATCCTCTCTGGCTGTCGAGCTGACAGCTGTTTGTCGCATTTCAGCCATTCTATCATCATCATCAACATCATCTATAGAGTTTTTCTCAACTTATTTCCCACTATCTCTGCTCTCTATGTTTCGCTGGTCCTTTCATTGCCTTTCTGGCTTGTTTGTTTTCCTGCTTGGATTTAGTTTTGCCGCATTTCAATCCCTTGCACTAATTGAAACGAACATTTTGTGTAAGTACATATATATATATAGTATCATTCTCACTCTAACTCTCCCCCTCTCTTTCATTGGCATCAGCAGTCAACGCAGTCATCACTCGGTCTCGGTTTGTGTCTTGGCTGCTTTTTTTTTTTTTTTTTTTTAATTTTTTTTTGTTGCAACTTCTTGTTTTGTGATTAGTTCTGTGTGTTGTTTTCTTGTTGGCGTAAAACTTTTGTTTCTTTCGCACAATGTTCAAGTTATGGCCACAATTTATGTTGAACCACTTTTAGGAAACACAGTGTGTATTGTGGCTTTTTAATAAGCTTCAGCATCTTTATACTGCTCACATTCTGTGTGGAATTTTCATTAATTTTTTTTTTTTTTTTTTTTTTTGAGTGGAGTTATTTCTACAGTAGCTTTGTTTTCACAGTTGTGAAATACTTAAGAAAGCAAGTCAGAAGACTTTTGACAGCTACTTCTGTTTCAAGTCGAAGTCTGTATTAAAAAGTTCTTAGCTCTTTGGCTCCTCAACGTATTTTAATAATATTAGTAAGATATAATTGCAATAATTGTAAATTTCAACGTAAATTATTTAATTTGGTAAGGTATGATTGCAGTAATTGTATATTCTAGAAAAAAATATTTTTTTATAGTCAACTAAGGAACGTATAAATAAAAATATTTTTAAAATTATAACAAAAACTATTTTAAAATTGAAGAAGCTGAAATTTTTAACTTTTTATTAATTAATTTACTAATTTATTTATTTACATAATTATTTTTATTAAAATAAATTTTAATATTTATTTAATTATTTTTTCAAATATATTTATTTAATTATTTTTTTATGCAAATATTTTATCTATTTATTGATTTAGCTATCTTCTCAACGTGGTAGAATTTTTTCTCTAAATAATAATTTGCTAATCTATTAGTTGTTTATAATTACTATCTAAAAATATACTAAAATTTTATCTTAATTTTGAAAAAAAATTTAACTTTATTGGTATGCATAATGAGCTTGTAAGTGACTTAATTAATTATATAAATTTGAAATCAATGGAACTGTTTTTTATATCTTCAAAATATTAAATTGTTTTAATTAGATAAATTTGGGAATAATAATCCCCAACCAAATTAAGGCACTTTGTTATCTGTTGTACTCTTGAAATTTTTTTTTGCAATATTCAAACCTAGTTTATATGTAGTGTGAAGAGAACGAATCTCAACTTAAGCAACTCAAGTCGAAGCTAATTCCATTACATGTGCAGTGGGTTTTTTTATTGCACATTTCCATTATTAAATATGGCAGCCATCTAACTGCATAATTTGCTTGCAGTACTATTAAAAAACTTGAGGAGAAACCCAAAGGTAAACTCAGCAACATACAGTGAAGTCATGGGAACAACGCCTCTTGAGCCAAAAAGGCAATAAGTTGTAATTTGGCCAACGTCACGCGAGTTGCTCTGAGAACGCACTTAGCCGAGTTCCCAACCAGCACCCAGTGCACACACCCACCCACTGTCAGCTAATGCATTCTGTATTGAGTTGAGTGCCGTCAAAGGGGGAGGTGGGAGAGGGTTAGAGGGAAATTGACTGTCTTACTTTTTGACTTTGAGATAAGCTGGGCGAAAGAGAGTCGCCTTTGCTTTGACTACATGCCGCCCATTTCCAGCCACGCCCAAATGCAAGCATTTTTTTTTATATTTTTAGATGTTTGAGTTTTGAGTTTTGTGCTGCATTCAAAGACAACGCCGCCGTTTGGGGGACACTTCAAGTTGGAGTGGAGTATGGAGAAAAGAGAGTGGAGCAGCTGCAGAAGAATCATCAAAGTTTGCTGTTAATTTAGGGTAAGTGTTGGAAAACTTCTACAACGAGTTTTATATAAACTGGCTTAATGAGTTTTTCAGCTTCCATGGTCGGCAAGTGCATAAAAAATTATGCACAGTTTGCGTTTGTGGTGCGACTCCAAAAATCTCTCTTTCTATTAAAAAAAAAGGAGGAATGGGAAAATTGAGAGTGAGGAAAAGCAAAGGAGAATGCTGCTTAAGAAAGACGTAGTGGGCGAGTTGAAAGCCAAAAGGCATTCAAATATTCCCCAAGGCAATGTAAACACAAAATTTATGCAGCTTTTTGTTGAATGTCACGTTGTACAATGGACCGGAACGTATGAGTATTAATGTTACTTAAATTTGAGCACAGATGCAGAGAGGAACAAGTTGAGAGTGATGGGGAAGGGGTAGAGAGGCAGTTGAGGGTAAAAGGGATACAATGTTGAGGCATTCATTCACATACTTAATACAGATTACAGTTGAGTGCATTTTCAAAAGTCAGCACTCGGCACAATATAAATTCAAAAGGCATAATCCTTTGGCCCCCCCCCTAACCCCACTTGACCACCATCCCCCAAACTGCTTCAACAAAAACGGACGCAATTTCAATAAGCAAAAGGAGGCAAAAGGCACAGCTGGAGGTCAACACGAGTTAGGGTCACTTCGGATGGACAAATGGAAACGTCATGGTCGTCGTCCAGTTTCAGGTTTAGGTCCACAAAATGCCAAGTTTGCAATTTGCAATTTAACTTGCGAGACCACAGAACTGAAGTAAACATTGCCAGACTATGTAATGTAGGCCTGGCCCAAAGTCAAGCCCTTTGCCAAGTAAACAAATCTACTCTGGCAAAAAGCTAAAGTGTTGATTTCTAAGCTTATGCTCTCTCAACTCTTCTGTGCTCTGAGAAGTCACAGCAAATACCCCAAATACTCAGCACTTTTCCCTTCCATTCTCTCCCCTCTCTCTCCATATCTATCACATATATGTATACAACTAAATAAAAGAAATCAAGTATATACATAAATAGATATATGTATATGTATATTTAAGAGTGCATTTGGCAAGTATTTTTGCTTTTCAATTCTCATTTGTTTGCTTCGTTTGGGGAACCCTTTGACCGCGTCACACATGTCGTATGCGTAATATTTGATTTGTTTCCTCTTAGCAAGTTATTTAACTTTGCACATGTGCACATTTGTGCTTAAATACAATGCATAAACTAAACATTAGGCCTTTGTGCAAATAATACAAATTTATGTACAAAGTAATCCAAAAAATACAGATAAATTGCGGAGTAATCATAAATCAAAATGTTGACAATCTAATGGATGCTCTCTGTATATGACAAAACTTCATAATTTATATGTTATTATAAATTGTTGTTGGCGTTGCATTAATTTATAATATGGAATAAATCTCGACAATTATAACAAAATAACGACAAAATTTTTAGAACAAACCCTTAATACGGTTAACTAGTTAAAATCAATTTTATTCGAAATTCCATTAAAATATGAGCCCTGCTTAGGAAAAATCTAAAAGATTAAAAATAAATAATTGCACATAATATTGAATTATGATAATGTTTTAAAAGCAAAATTTTGTTTATAGCTGCAATTTGAAGTTAAATATTCTGTTTTTATACCAAAAATGGCATATTATAAAACATATTACAAAATATTGACTATCTGAAAAAAATTCTTAATAAATTTAATGATTTCAAGTAACAATTTAGGTGGAAAATATTTTTAAAATTTTATAAATAAATATATTTTTATATTTACTTTCTTTAAACTTACTATGTCAAGAATCTGCAGAACTTAATCATATAGATACAGAATTAAAATGAAACTAATATTTTGAATAATTCATATTTAAAATTATATTCTACATGAATTTTTTAATCATATTTATAAAATGATTACTTAGTGAAATCGAGAAACGTATAGAAAATATTACAAAATAATGACAATCTAAGAATAAAATCTAAAGAAATTCAATGATGTCTTTGTGAGAATAATTTTAATTTTTTTTTAAATAGATATATTTTTTTTATTTTCTTTCTTTATATATATTATATATTTTTAATAATTTATATTTAAAAATATATTCTTCATTTTGTAGAACAAAAAATGCAAATATTATGAATTTTATATCATTTTTATAATTTAAAATTTAAATTATATTCTTTATTTTATATTTATGTATATTTATAAAATGATAATAAAGTGAAATCAAGGCATAGAAACCTGGTACTCTTTAGAATAAGTTATAAAATAAATTGAGATAAATCTTTTAAAATAATTAAGAATGATTAAGAGATTTAATCTAATAAATATAATTTATATGTTAATTTCCTTTGCTTAAATATTTGCGTTTTCCTTTTGACTTGAGAGGGTCAATTTAAATATATCGTAAATATGGTTGAATAATTATGAATGCAATTTATAATCCCAGCTTAGGCTTTGTAAGTAATTTTAAAATAATTCGAAATTAAATTACTTTTACCGGCACATCAACACTTTAAATAGCTTTAGGTGTAGAAAACTTAATCGTCTGAGAAATGCAATTAGTTTTCTACTCCGAATGAAATACCAAAGTGCTATGTTAAGTCGGTAGTTTGTGCATCATTAGAGAATTAATTTAACATAAAAAAAAATGTCAGCCACAAAAGGAAAACCAAAGTTTTCAATTAGTGTGCAAAAATCCACAAGAAATTCTGATTTAAGCTGTCTTTCAATAATTTTGAGGAAATTACTTCGGGGCAAAACGGGGGCAAGGAAGTGTCGTTGACAGCAACCCTTTTTGCGAAAAGTGATTTAAATTGATTTAATTTTGCATTTCAGTCGGAATTGTGAAGAAAAGGGGCCTTTAGGCCATTTATGTGAGTCTGTCTTAAAGGAAACAAAACAAAATGTCAGAGTTATTTGTAGCTCAGAAATCGTTAAGCTCTCTCAGCAAATTTACCTTTGTCAAATTTTTGATAAATGTGCATTAAATTCGAAATGCCAGAAACAGTTTAAATTTTTCATTTGTAATGTATTTTAATAAGTAATAAAGTACAACGCATTTACTTTGAATTGAAATCTATTATTCAGATATCTGGGATTCTTGATTCAAAGATGTTTGTTTAACTTCAGCTGAAGAAGAAAATCAGACAGATTTATCGTGTCTACCTGATAATATAATACCAATTTTATTGCAGACTTCACTTAAATGTACACTGACAAAAGCTCTTTGGCCTGGTCTATGCTTTTAGGCTTAACATATTTGTTGTTGGCTGAGTCTATCAATAAGCCAGATAGATGGATAACCCCAACAGACGAACACAACAGCAGTCAATTACAAAAAGCTAACTGACTTTGGTTTTATGTTATTTGCAACTGAATTGGGATTGAGGTACTTACCACCCAGTATGCCATTTAAATAGGATGTGGCATTTAGAACTCGTCCCTTCTTCATCATCAATTGCTCATCGATGAGCAGCAAACGGGATGACGACGACGATGATGATGATGAGGATGATGTTGCTGTGCCAGCTGAGATGCCAAATGGATCGGGCTTAACGGGACCCTCGTACAGTTCCATATCGTCATGATTGCGGAATAGATTGTGCCTTGCTATCACATCCTCCATCCCGGCACGATGCAGCTCCGGTATGAGGCGCAGCCAAATGGAGAGTTGGTGAGCCCGAAAGTGATTCTTAATGCGCGGCTTCATGCCTTCATTCCACATATGTTCACATGTACATATGTGTGTGTGTGGTTCCAAAGAAAAGAGCAGAGAAAGAAGAAGAAGAAGAGAATGAAAACAAAAGCGTTAATGTAAACAAGTGTATAGGCTCGAGCTCGACAGCCATGTTAAATTGACCTGCTGCCAACTATTTGAGGGGTTGTCTTTCAGTTGGGTTCAGTTTTTGAGACATTTCCATGCCACACTGAGACTTTTGCAATTGAGGACACCTTAAACCGGCAGTACACCTCTACTCCCCCTCCATCATCTCTGTTCTCCACTCTTCACACACTTCTGCTTTCTGTTTGCCCAACCTGATGTTGATGTCTTGTTTATTTAACTGGCTGAACGACATAAAAGTGCTTAATTTTAGATGCCTTTAGTTAGGTCACAGGTGTCTAGCAAAGTCTTCAACCATGAGTGTGTGTGAGTTTGGGGTTTACTTAGGGTTTCACTTTTCCCAAACACCTCCTATTATCCTCCATCTCTTGGCAGTGCCAATGAGGCTAAATAGCGGCTTCCGTGTCAGTCTGTTTATTGAGCAATCAAAGCACATGACATGGAACACTTCAAACGCTTCTAGATCTACTGCAATCTCTATTCCCTTCTCATGCGGTCCTCCCTAGACACACACCATATAAATTACTTCTCAAGTCTGAAATATATGTATGTCGAATTTATTATGCTTAAACAACTTTAATTCTTGAAAGAGGCAATGCGTCAAAATTTACTTATTTAAGGAATCTTAGAATGTTGCATAATACCTTTGTACTTAAGAATAATAAGCTTAAAATAAAATAATAAAATCAGCTTTAACGTCTGTTCTTTTAATAATCATAATTTAATTTAGTGGAATCAAATTCGTATGTGTTTAAATTTAATTATTTATTGCCACAAATAATTGTAATTGTGATTAATATTTTAATACATATATTTTATTTTCAATTTAGATATACCTTTGTTTTAAATAATATATATTTTCTTTTATAAAAAAAAAAAAATGATTTTCTATGCTCAGCAATAAAGTACTTATTTTCATTAATTTAATTGCAAGTAAAAAATAGATTTATTTTTAATTATTTCCTTTAAACCCAAGATTCAGACAAAATTCTATATTATTGGAATATATTACACAGAAATAGCGATTGGTGTCATTTACTCAATCTAATTATGTGATGTTAAGGTACTTTAAGCTGTACAAATTCTTCTTCATAATTAAACTTATTTAAAACAAAAAGTAAAATTGAAAAATATTTTGTAGAAATTATAAAGAATTTTCCCATGCAACAAATTTCAAATGTAATTTTACATATCAAAAAAGCTTTCAGAAATAATCTGTTTTAACTGCTTTGATTGTGTCAAGTGATGTATAATAATTTATGTTTTGCTTTTATTATTTTATTTTTGGGAATCTGCATACCCTCAATAAAATCTCAAATGAAATATTTCGCTTCATTGCATTGAAAGTGGCAGCAGCAACAGCATCAACAACGACTTTTTTTTTTTTTTTTTTTTTTTTTTTTTTTATTATTAAATATAGAACCGGTACAACAAAACGTACCATAACTATACAATTACAACTACTTAACACCTAACCCCTTGCTGAAGACAAGAGGATTGATTTATATATGTATGTATGTACAAAAGAATTAAACTAAATTATTGTCGCCTCCCCAGCGTCTTGGCAAAGCCGGGTCTTTTCAGCCTCCTGAGAGGCCTGGCAGGGAGTAGTTGCCGTGCCAACAAACTGCGGTGCCTCTCCAGCCTGTCGCCGTATCTACTGGTATGCCTGTTTATCTGCTCCTCTACGGTGTGCAGATTTAGGTCTCTATGCAAGGTGGAGCCACGAACGTACCAGGGACAACCAGTTATATGTCGCAAGGCGCGATTCTGCATTGTCTGGATACGCTTGTATCTCGACTTTGCAGCGATGCCCCAAATCTGCACCCCGTAGAGCCAGATCGGCAAGATGCAGTGCGCATAGACTGCCCTCTTGGCTCGCAGATTGAGCGAGCTTTTTTTATGTATCAGCCATCGCAGTTGCTGCATCCTCTGCCCACACTTTTTTATAGTTGCTGAGATGTGTGCTCCAAATGTGAGGCGTTTGTCGAGCGTGATGCCAAGATATTTGGCTTGTGGGGGCTGCTCTAGTAATACGCCCTCAAGCCTCAGCTCGGGGGTAGTAGACCATAATTGCTTCAGTGTGAAGCAGGGGTTAGTTGTTTTGGCTGGGTTAATCTTCAGATTCCACCTCCTGCACCAAGCTGCTAACGAGTTGAGATACTGCTGAAGACCATGCGCAGCCTCACGTCGGCATTCGCAGTTGTACATGACAGCGATGTCATCAGCATATGTGGCTATTAAGGCCTTCCAAGGCTCGTCCATGTGGGCTGCGCTAGGGGTCGGGATGTCGGCGGTGTACAGCGAGTAGAGCAGCGGCCCCAAGACACTACCTTGCGGGACTCCTGCTCTCATTTGGCGTGGGGTAGAGTAGGCATTTCTTACCATTACTTTGAATTCCCGTCCTGTTAAATATGACCTCAGGAGTCCAAAGTAAGGTGCAGGCAGGTAGTTTTTTATTTTATAGAGAAGGCCATCGTGCCATACCCTGTCGAATGCCTGTTGCATGTCGATAAAGACCGCATTGCAGTAGTCCCGTTGGTCGTAAGCCTGCAGAATGTGCCTAACCAGCCTGTGTACCTGCTCAATGGTGCCATGGCCTGTACGAAATCCAAATTGGTGATCCGGTATAATGTTATGCTGCTCTATTGTTTTTTGTAGTCTCTGTGCAAGTATCCTCTCCCAGACCTTTGAAAGAGAAGGCAGCAGGCTGATAGGGCGATAGGATTCCGGATCGTCCTCCTTTTTCCCGGTTTGTGAATCATAATAATCGCCGCCATCTTCCACTGCTTCGGAAAATGCTGCAATGTTAGCATAGCGTTGAAGATGGCCTCAGTTCGTAGCAGCGCACTATGCGGAAGAGCCTTCAAGGTGTTGTGGCAAATTCTGTCGAGTCCGGGCGCCTTGTTACGCGGCAAGTTAGCAATTACCTCACCTATTTCGTCCACGGAGATTGGTTGGATTGGTGGAGACATCTGTAACGGCATCTCAAGGCTGGTTAGGGTCTCCCTGATCTGTGCCACTGTGGCAAAGTCATACTCGGTGAAGCGAGCCTCCAGGTGTTGGGCAAAAACATTCGCTTGCTCCTCCTCGTTTTTGGCTGGGCGTCCTCCTGAGCAGCGGACAGGGACTTGCCGAAATGGCTGCCTCTTTAGGGACTTGGTACACTTCCACAGGGAGTAGTTGGCATCAGCTGTGTAGTCCATTGATGCTAGTTTTTGCTCGAAGAAGTCGCTTCTTAGTTCTTGTAGCATGCCTCGTAACTGTTTCGCCGCCCGGTTCCACTGGAGTCGATCCCAGGGATCTTGCGTACGGATCGCTCGCCTTCGGAGTCGCCTCTTAGCTGCAAGCATTTCTTTGACCTCTCTTGTTAGTAAGATGCCATAAGGGGCTGGCGCTATCGGCTGCGTATTGGGAGTTGCAGCTGCAGCAGCCCTGGATATTTCGTTATTCAAGTCCTCGACTGCCTGGTCAATATCGTCCGCGGATTCCAGTGCCATATTATTCTGAAAGGCTCTATCAAGGTGGTGCCTAAACAGCTCGATATCAGTGCGGTGAGAAATGAGGCGAGGCTTTGGGTCGACATTCGTTCCAGCTGCACCTAATGTAACAATTAACGCTAGATGGTCTGAGTCTAGGTCCCAACTGTCATGAATTCGAGTTATGGTATCGGGTATGCCATGATATATAGCGAAGTCGATGCAAGTTGGTGTATGGCTGGGCACATAAGGGTATCTGGTGGGTGACCCCGTAGCCAGGATCTTGGCCTCCGTGGTGGCTATTGCTGCAGCGAGTTCTCTTCCCCTACGTGAGTTATATATATCACCCCACAGCCAGTGCCGTGCATTCCAATCTCCACCAATCAAATACCTTTGACCACAGGCCCGGAGTAAACTAGCGAATTGCCTTTCCTCAATTCTGTTCCTTGGAGAGCAGTAAATAGCGCTGAATACCATGTCACCCAGTTCTGTGGTAACCTTCACTGTAGCCAACTGAATATCTCTCGTCTCAATAACTCTCTGAGGGAAGTGGCGAAGGGAGTTTCTCACCAGAACTGCTGCTCCACCGCCGCTGCGATTGTTGGCCGATGGTCTGTAGGCTGGGTAGACCGCATAACCGTAAACTTTTGCAATAGTACCCCGGTTTAGCCTGGTTTCTGTCAGAAGAAGGATATCAATGTTATTGTTGTGAGCGAAAAGTTCGACATCCTTGGCTTTCCCTGAAATGCCATTGACATTCCAGATAAGGACCTTTAACTGGTTCATTGCGAGGCAGAAGCTTTGTCCTGGAGCTGGGCCCCAGTCAGCTGACTAATTTTTGTGGCCATCTCTGACACAATTCTTTCAAGCTTCTCTAACCTTTGGCTATCAATTTGCTTCTGTAGTTTCTGTTCTTGCTGTTGCTGCTGTAACCATAGAAGGAATTGCTGTTGCTGCTGCTGCTGAAGCTGATTTTGCCACTCCTGGAATTGTTGTTGTTGCTGTTGTAATAGTGTCTGAATATCCAGTTTCTCTGTGGCTACAGTTCTGCTTGCGCTACCTTTGGCTATAGCAGCGTAGGAGCTTCTGAGACTTTTCTGCGTTTCCTGCAGTGATTGCTGCGGTAGATGTTGATTCTTATCCCGTCTGGTACGCCCATGTTGCAGTAGAGGAAATTGTTGTGAGTCCGTAAAAGCTGGGGTCGAGACTACGGCTGCGGCTGAAGCTGCAGGACGAAAGGTAGCTTGCTGATTTGCAGACCCTCTGTTCTCCCTAAATGGATTATTAGCTCTCTGCCCAGGCCCCCTTGAGCGTTTAAGAAGCTGCTGGTACCGTTCGCATCCCTTATAGCTGGACATATGGCTTTCTCCACAGTGGAAGCAAGTGGGCGGATCATCTGGTGCCCGCATACAGTCTTTTGTATTATGGTCTTCTCCACATCTTGCACAGTTAGGTTTGCGACGGCAGTATCTGGCTGTGTGGCCATATTCTTGACATCTCAGACACTGCGCAATTTCTGTAGCTTTACGCATTCTTTCGATTCGCACTCTCTGTCTGCAGAGAGTCCGGACCTGGTATATTTCATTTATATTTGTGCACGGCTTAATATTAATGAAAAATATGTTAAGCTTTTCATCCCTGTTGATTCTAGAGTACGGGTTATGGATGTGTAATACTTCGAAACCAATTGATTTGAAGCCTGCAATGATGTCAGGATTTAGGGTGCTATGATGTAGGTCCCTTACTACTATTCTATGCGGTTTTTCTGTTTTCATTTGATATGTGTGGAATTGCAAGCCAATGTCCTCTAATCGGCTCACGATTGCTCTATATGTGTCACTATCCTTAGGAAGAATACGAACAGTGCTTCCTTGATTGACCTTAATCAGAGCATTATCTAGATCAGCTACCTCTTGTATAACTTCTAAGAGATCATTTAGGTTATCAACATCGGTGACTATTTGAGGTGGCTTCGGGGAGCCTTTGAGCTGGTTGCTATCAGCAGTCGCAATAGGATCGCTGTTATCTGCCGCAGGCCCAGTAACATCAGAGCATGGTTCGGCAATATCTTCAGGAATGTCTTCTTCATTACCATCTATATCCATATCAAGAGTAGCAAATCTATTGCTAGAGTTTAATACCTGGCTCATGCTGGAGCTCGGGCGTCGAGCTGGCTTGACGTCCACGCGCTTGGCACTGATAGCATTATGGAGGGGCTTACCTCTCTTTCTTTTTATCGTTTTTGTGGCTTGTGCAGCAAGCAGTCTGGAAGCGGCTGTGGCTCTAGAGATTGTAATGTTGGAGGAGCACTGAGGAGCATTAGTGTGAGTAGCATATGGGCTACTGTTTGCAGTAGGCGATAGTATGCATTGGCTAGCAGCAGCGCTGGTGGATGCAACTTCGGTAGAGGTGTTGGCTGATTTTGTTGCAGCAGTATAGCGTTGGCAGGCTACCAGTGATCTCTGCGTCTCTAGCCGGATCTCAGAGAGTAATTCAGCAGACTTTTTGCCAGTTATACGGTACATTTCCTCGTGCACAGCCTGCTTATTGCTAAGCGAGGTGTCAGAGGAATTTACCATATCCATATCCATATTATTGGTACGAGTTGTTATTGTTATTCTCACCCGTAGGTGAGACACCGAAAAGTGCTTTGTGAGTAGCCACTTGTTTTGTTGTTTGTTTTGTTTTGCGCACACGTACCGGAACAGTTATTTAGTTGCTTGCGCAGAGTCGCGCGATTTTATTAACCAATAGCAGCAGCGCACCGCTGATAAGAAATGTTTTTGTTGTAATTGGGGAGACTTTGAGCTGATAACGATGATTAGTTAGGCACGTCTGCACTCAGCGAGAGTTCGATCGCGACTATCAACAACGACTACATCATAAAAGGATGTAAGGTGTAAGTGAATAAATATTGCATACATTCAGGCGCTGAATTATAATTTATGCAAGAGAACTTTGAATTCAACCTTCACACATACACAATTGATGCTTATAAGTATGTATAAGTTGAGAGAGTATGTGGAAGGGGGTCTACCCATTGTTGGGTTCAAAATGTATGCCTGGCTTCATATAATTCTATGCGTTGCGATTCGTTTTCAATCGATTTCGATTTCAGCATTTCCTCCCTCGATTCTCCTCTTTATTTTTTATTTTGTGGACATATCAAATCAAAACTCGCAATCATGGGTGGGCGTTTGTAAATCCTTTGGCAAGAACTACACGCTTTGTGCGTATTGTATGTCAATGACAGCGACATTGAGTTGATGTCTTTGGCGAACGACGCCCCTGGTGAACGACATGAGCAGAGGCGGAGCAACAACAGCAGCAGCAGCAGGAGCAGAAGCGGCACCAACAAGGACGCTTACGTTCAGCTTGTCGCTCTCGGCGTGTCCTTTCAATTAAAATCAAACAAAAGGCACACGAATGGAACGTACCTGTTTCATAATAACATCTATATACGTACATACATATGCATGTAAGTATCGCACTCGAATGCTTACAGGTGCGTAAAGTGCGTAAGGATACGCATCTGTAGCTACGACACCCCCACATACACACACACACACACACACTTGCTTATTCCCACACTCACACCATTTATATTTTTATATTTTTTTATACATTTTCTTTTTGCATCTGTGTCCCCCATATTTCTGATATTCTATTGCGTTACAGTCAAATTCATGCAAAAGGTAAATTCTTTAGCAATGCTCCAGGAACCCAAACAATTTTATGCTCATCTCAAGCAAAGTGATACTCTATAAAAATAGGAGTTTAACAAGCATTGTCAGCATGTTACATAAAGCTTATTATATATTACAAAAATTTTTAATTTTTTTTCGCATTGAAAAAATAATATGATACAAGTATTTGTATTATTTGAAACATTTTCGTTCTTTACTTAATTTTAGATGAAGTTAATAATATTGTACTCTAATTAAATTTAATAATAAATTAAATAGTAAAAATTATGATACATTAAAAGTTCCAATAACTTAAAAATTTTAGTTTAATTTTATAGGTTAGTTAATTTAAAGTATTATAGACAGCTAAAATTAATTTGAATTTATTATTATTTTATTTTATTATTATTTTTATTTGAAAAATATTTATAATAAATAAAAGAATTAAAATGAAAATCTATTTAAACTTCCAATTATTTTATATTTGAGTTTACTTGCACTCAAGACTTTTAAAATAAATTTGAATTGTTCTCTCATTCTGCATGTATATATTATTACTTTATCTAATTTTTTATGGAAATAAATTGAATAATAAAAATTATAATCTTTTAAAACTTCTAATAACTCTAAATTTGTGTTTATTCTTTTTTATAAAGTTAATGCATTTGAAGTTTTGCAGTCATTTAAAATGAGTTTGAATCGCATATATTTATTATTAATATTTTTAATTATTTTTTATCGAAATAAATTTAATAATAAATTAAATAGTAAAAATTATAATCTCTTAAAAGTTCCAATCATTTGAAATTTGTGTATATTTTTTTTAAAGAGTTAGTGCATTTGAAGTATTGCAGACTGTTAAAATGAATTTGAATTGTTGTCTCGTTTCGCATGTCCTCATGTCCTCTGATGTCCTCGCACAAAAGGTGTGAACATTTTTAGCTTAATAACATTTGCACACATTTGACATGACGCAGCGGCATCATTTTTAAGCGCACATAAAGCTTTATGGACTGCTTGTTGTCTGGCTACATGTCAATGCCCTGTAACAGGACTACAAATGGGGTATGCTGTGCTAGCACAAAACATTGAAGATGGCAAGAGAGCGCATAAAGAGAGCAGTGACAATTATAATAGAAACATACAAAATAACATCAATCCTGATATTTGTTACGTGGTACTTCGTAGTCGAGTTGACTATAGTTTGCAGCTGTCTCTTTCTATCTGCTGTAGCTAACCTTCAACAAGCCACTCGGCAGTTGCCTCGTATGGCTCTCCTATAAGCTAATGCTTACTTCTGTCATCCTCTCTTTCTTGCTCTCCCTCTCTTCTTTAGATTTCAAAGTCGTGCTCTGTGCATTTCCATTTCACAAGCATTGCTTATGCTCCGCTTTTACTCCCACAGATAAACGCACACACACACACACACACCCTCTCATACACACACATACATACAGTTGGCAAACACGCGCCAGTTTCACTTTTATTTTTGTGTTGTTCATTCGCCTTCTTTAAAATTTAAATTAAATTTGATTCCATTTATTTTTTTCTTTGTTGCTGCTTTCTGTTTGATACTAACATTTGTTAGCGTTGCTTTACAATAAAAAGAGAAAAAATACCTCTTAAATTCTTCGCTGTTATCGGTTAATTCTCAGTATTCGCTTGTTGTTTGAAAATTGCTCTTAAAAATTGCCCTATTGTATTTTTTATGCGCGCATTCCGTGATTTGTGCTTATTTTTAATGCACTTGGCAGCAATTCATTATAAATCGTTAATTAACTTTTTATGCTTCTTTACGTACATATTTTCCTAACGCATATACATACGTGTATTTTTATATAAAATTTTAATTGGTATAAATTATTTGCGTTCAAAATTTTTTCAGAATCACTCAACCTTATATATTAATATATAATTATAGTAGAATATAATTAAAAATGATAAAATATAATATAATGTACTCTAATGTATTTATTCATTCTAATATAATTTTTATTTTTATTTATTAATTATTATATTATATATGTTATATATTATTATATTATTTTTAATATTTGTAAATTTGAAAAATATTTATTTTATTTTTATTTCTATAACGATTGTTTATAAACTCTCAGTTTACGCCCAGTTTATATTTCAATGACTTTCTAAAGATAAATAAATTTAAGGAAGGAGAAGAGTTTTTCTTTTTAGAATCTGAACCTTATTAAAATAACTTAAACATGATTTTTAGAATTTTTTTTAAGTATGTGTCCATATATTAATATAGAAATATACACTATAATATATAAAAATATATATTTCATATATATTCAATAGAAAAATTCAAGTTCACACTAAGTAAAATTTTTTTTTTTTTTTTTTTTGAATCTGAATCATATTGAAATATATACCCACATTTAAATGAGAAAATTTACAAAAAATTAAAAAAAAAGTATATTTGACTTTTTTGAACTCACCTATTTCCAAATATTTTTGATGCAGTGGATCATAATTTTCCCATGTGATGCTGCGAAAGCGATTGCGCTCCTTTGACACTGGCAGCACTGAATCCTGTCGATGATGTTCATTCGGATTGCTATGCACACATGAAAGATTAGAAAAATCAAAAAAAAAAAAAAAATAATAATAACAGAGATGCATAAATATAAAAATATATATGTAGTTGCAGAGTAGTTGTTGAGCTGCGAAATGTTTCTAAAGAAAATTTCTTTTACTCGTTTTTGTTTTTTTTTTCTATGTAGTTGCTATTATTTCTGCGCTGCGTGCACAAATAGAAAAGCGCAGAGAAAAATGTTAAAAAAGCAAGTTTTCTCTGCATAGTTGTATTTTTTATGACAGTTTGTCGTTGGTGCAGCAGGTGTTGCAAGTACTGAAAGCACTGAAAGTACTGGCTGCAGCTGTGCTCTTATTTCGCGGACAATCAGCGTTAAGTGTTGCACACGAAACGAGAGCTTAGAATGGCGAATGCCTCAGAAATTAGTCTAAGTGGCTTACAACTTGGAGAAAATACAGCCAGTGAGAAGAAAATGGGAGATGGAAACAGACTGGGGTAGAGGGAGAGAAATAGGAGGTACTTTGCTTACCCAGTGCGTGCAAAGTTCGTCCAATATATCATGACAGCTTCGGAGAGCGCCGTCTCCGACTTTGTATAGTTCTGGGGGAAGTGACTGAAGCCATCCACGAGAGGTGCCCCGAATATGTATGGCAAATCCTCGCCATGCACCGTGCCCATGCGCTGCGGATAGTCTCCGTCCTTGGTCTGGTAGTCAAACACGTAGAAATAACACCGACCCGATGGCAGCGTGGATGCCGCTGAGGAGGCTGAGGATGCGCCTGGGGATGAGCCTGAGGATGTGGATGCCGCCACGTTGCCACCGTTGCCCGATGAGCTAATGGGCGGTGGTGAATTGGCAGCCAATATATCGCCGGTGCGCACTATCGGCGCTACAAATTGAGCATCCGATAGTGCGGCCACTGCCGTGTCACGCGTGTTTATCGGATGCTGTGAGGTGCGATCCCAATCCGTGTACTCATTGACAATCTGCAAGAGGAGAGTAGGAAATATTTTGTGAAAATAAACTGTTGAAAAACAGAGCTTAACGGGGCTGTATGTTAATGCCAGGGTATCTTTGCAAACAAAATACCCTGTCAGCTGCCTCAGCAACTGAGCAATTTGTGTTATGTCATGTTGCCAACCGCAGAGAGTCTTATTGCATTTGTAACTGTTTGTACAGTTGCCCGAACCAAACTAAAACACACACACACACACACCCACACATAAGGGAGGAAGAGTGGCAAGGATAGTGATAGTGGGGAGGGGGGTGGCAACTGAGCTGGCTTAATACACAAACACACCCATACATATACATATACATATACATATACTTGCAACTGTTTGTATATGGATATATGCTAGATATATGTACATATGTATGGCAAGTCAAATCCTGGCAGGATTACGTGCGGATTTTGGCCTGGGCTGTGTTGCTGTTGCCGTTGCTGTGTTGCTGTTTGCTGTGGTTATTATTATTTTTGCCACCATATGTGGGTTTTTAAGAGAACCACAAAATGCATCTGTAAAATCGATGTCATGCATAATTTAAGCATACCCCATATACACACAATATAAAGGGTTTGCATAAAATCAACCCACAAAAGTTAAGTTTTTTTTTTGGTATTTCCTTCTTTTGTTTATGTTTTTAAACTTAAATGCGGGAACATTGAAATGTTTAGCAAATTGAATCTGAATTATTGCCAGTGACTTAGCTGATATAGTAAATATATGTATACATCAACAATTGGCCTCAGGATTCATAAGAATGTTGGCAATATACCCTTTAAAAACGGTTTTAATAATAATTTTAATTCAATCGAATAAAATTATAGTTAGGAGCATTAAATTCTCTATAATTGTTTAAAACTGGTATTTAAAGCAAAATGAGAAATTAATTTAATTTTTATGAAATTCTTAATTTTTTTTTGTCGTGTAAGTTATGCAGGCCTTGTTATTCTAATGTTAATTCAAATTTTATTTTTTCAGATTTTAATTTTCTATTAGGTTTTGAAACTAATTTTAAATTGTTTACTAATTCATTTTAAAATTCTTTATATATAAAAATAGTATAAGTAAATCATTAACTTTTTTCGTGATAAAATTATTTTTTTGATAAGTTATAATGTTATTAATTTTAAATTTTATTTTCATTTTCATTTAAATCTCAAAAAGATCTTACGATCTTTTGATGTGTGATTAAAAGTTATAATTTTAACATTTATAATTAGCAATTCAACTATAATTTTTTTCATAATTTAAGTTAAATTTTCTGCACAATATAACTTAAATTTTTTCCATTTTTTAAATTAAATAAAATTATTTTTTTTTGTCATTTTAATTAGGTTCACTTTAAATTTCGCTATCGCATCTTGGATATACATTCAATGTTAAATAAAATTTGTTATATTCTCCAATTAGATTATGATTATATTTCTGTTTTATATTTCTATGTAAATAATTGACATATATTTTTGAATTTTTTTTACTGCATATTGTGTGTTTTTTATATAAGTTTACTAAAATAAAGTTAGAAATTTTTAAATTTTATTTTCATTTTCAATAAAGTCGCAAAAGGAATTTACAAACTGTCGTTGTATGTGAAAAAATTTAAATTAAAAATTTATAGTTTTTAGTTAATCTCAAAATTTTTTTCTAAAATTTCACATATTTATCTTCTCTACAAATTAAATCTAAAATATTTGATTCAAATATAATTACATATTTTTTTTTGTCATTTTAATTGTATCAGTTTGAAGTTCATTATAATATCTTAGATATATATTTATTTTGCAATAATTTTTGTAATATTCTGCAGTTAGATTATAATTATATTTATTTTTTATAATTAACATAAATCTTTGAATTACAATTTTCCTGCTCATTGTGAGTTATTTTGTATGATGTGAGATGGTTTCTTATTTTATGTCTTCCTGCTGCATAATTATGAAAGCACTCGAGTCGCTTGCCAATTGCAGTTAATTCTTATGAGGACATCTGTGATACTTATATATCATTAGTAAGGATAAGGATAAGGATATGTTTCTTAAGCAGGCAACACACATACACATACACACACACACATATGTAAATAGCTGTGTGTGCATTGTATGACAGTACGAGGCGTGTATGCAATATATGATAAACCCCATGGCTGAAATGCAGCCTACCGACTATAATGAAGTAAAATAAATATGAATGTGTACTGTTATGTGCTGTAATCGTGATATATGCGTTGGCAATTTACGGCATCAGACCTTCAACTGTATGTGTATGCACTTAAAATATACACAGCGAGCGAGAGAGATACAGATAAAATGATGCAGATACAGCTACAGATACAGATATAAGTATACGTGGCGTATACTTGTTTTTAATATGGCAAATGGTGACAGCGTCGACTGGCGATGGCAATGTTTCTTAGCCTGGCCATCAGAGCATCTCTCACTGTTGACTTTTCAGTTGCTGTTGCTGTTGTTGTTGTTGCCGTTGCCGTTGCCATTGCTGTGATTTGGGTTAAGTGTAGCCTGTGCGTTTTTAAGTAGGTGTATATGCCAGGCATACACATTCCACATCTCCACATTTATATATGAAAATTTCATGTACACAGACTTGTCTCCATGTCCTTGCCCATTGCACACACACTCTCTCTCACAGACTCTCTCTCACACACTCTTACACACACACACTCACACACATTTGCCAAATAAAGCGTGTTAATGCTTTGGCTGCAATGGCGTGTTAACTGCCTTCCATTTCGCTCGCTTGCGCATTACAAAAAAACATATATATATAAGCTTATATATATGTATATGTATAAGGAAAATTAGAAAAGCAGCAACAAAAAATATATGTATGTATGATATATAAACAAACAAACAGTTGAATAAGCAGCAGCAGCAGCACACGCTGCTGAAAATGAAAATGAAATAGAATAAAATGTTGGGCCTTCCCGCTTCGCGTGTATGCGTAATATTACTCATACGCAATGTATGCCCGGGCAGAAAAAATACGGGTCTGAGTGCAGGCACTTATGATTACAGTTACACGCGCTTTGAGCGAACGTGCAAACATTTTAATTGACTTTTTTCCATACACTTCATCTCTAAATTGTTTCTCTTTGCATTGCTTTCAAGGTGAGATTTTGCTGAGATTTAAACTAAAGTTTATGCATTATGAATTGCAATTTGCGTAATTCGTAGTGTGAGGTGTAAGTCATATTTGTGAAACACTTTCAATTTTGAATTATTCATGACGTATGCTTCAATTTCAATGGAAGAAAATTGACTTTTCTTAAAATTATGTTTACTTGAAATTCTGCAAACTAGTTAATTAATTCTTAAATAACAAGTATTATTTTGCAAATAATATTAATTTACAGCAGGCAAGCATTTTATTGTTTTCAATTTAAGAAAGGCAATTTAGATACTTTATAATGCTAATTTTAATAATTTATTTGAGTGAAGATGTACATTAAAATTATTAGGTTCTCGTGTTTAAAAAATATTATTGTTACTTTGAAATTTGAAAATATTAATAATTATTTTTACTATGACTTTATTTTTCATATTTATTTAGTAATAATTTGGCAATCGTTGCTTGCGTTATTAATATAAATTCAAGAATTATCCTTTTTTTAATGTAATATATAATATTCAAAATTATTTATAACTTTTTGTTATTTATAGAAATATTTTGGCTGCCAAATTTGATTATTTTGAAAAATAAAAATTTTATTGAAATATTATTGTTATCGCGGATTTTTAAGGACTGTTTTTATTTTAAAATAAAAATTGTTCTTGTTAAATATTTTTTAAATATTTTTTTTTATTTTTCTTGCATCTAATAAAATATATATTTTACCCTTTTGTAAAATTGCATTGTAAGGTTTTATTATTGTTTAAAAATTTGAATTTAAAAAATATTCTTTTTAATATCATGCATTCTTTTTAAATTTATTCTTGCATCTAATAAAATACATATTTTAGCCTTTTGTGAATTTGCATAATATTGTTTAATTATTGTTTAAAAATTTCTATTTCAAAAATAATCCTTTTTAAAAGTTTTTCCAATATCATTCTTTTCTATTTTTATTTTTCGCATCAAAAATTTCCATTTAAAAAATTAATCTTGTTTAATATTTCTTAATATATCATTAATTTTTTTTAATAAAATATATACTTTACCCATTTTAAAATTTTCACAGTATTGTTTTATTATTTTTCATTTAAAATTCATTTTTTCGCTCAAAGAAATCATATTGTTTTCTTGAAATCTCCAGTCTAATTTCGCTAATAAAAAAAAATTTATTAGAGTTATCCTTTGAATACCTAAACAATCGCCAATTAACATCAAAAACATGTGGGGAATTAGCCTGCAAAAGTTTTGTGAAAAGCAAATAAAACACAGGAAAAAGAAACAAAAATATTGTCACGGGGAAATAAAGCAAATGTGAAAAAAGGAGACTTGCGATAAGAGAATCATTAAGGCGACGGCATTAACTGATGTCCGACCAGAAAATGACCATCAAGCATGTCGCCGTAGTTGAAGGGATGAGGATATAAAGGATATAGGAAGTCGACTCAACTTAAAGGAGGGCAGCTGAGCTGATGCTGCAATCTGATTAGCAGATTTATGTGACAGACTGTAGACCACAGCAGCCCCAAATAAAAAGTCAATTCCACGCAGACAGTCACAAAATGAGAAGCAAGGATACAATACCCGCTGTCACTTGAATTATTTATGTATATATATCTATAGTAGAGTATAGTACTTACCGTGTAGAATATCTCATTGAGGTGGTAATTGTAAGCGTTGCGCACATAAGTGCGTATAATTTTATCGCGTCTCTCGCCCTCGAAGCCATTTTGTATATCGTGGGCGCTGAAGCGCCAAATCGATTCACCGGTGACAACCCCAAAGAGTACATCATAGTGTCCGCCAATGTTCGCCGTGGCCGCAGCTCCGCCAAAGTAGCCACCACCGCCAAAAGCCGAACCGGAGCCACCGCCACCGCCACCACCACCGCCACTGACAGTGGAGGACTGGGAACCCGAATCTCCTGATGAGCGCTTCGAGTTGCGAGTCATTAAATCATCGATATCGAGATTGGAATGTCCTGGTCGTATGACAACGCCATCAACCTAAATTGAAATTGAGAGCCCGCAGCGAAAGAGAGAAGCGAAGAAGAAAAGCGAGATAAGAATGGGCAGGAGAATTGTTGTTGGCGGAAACGAAGTAAGTAATAAAGTCCATTGAAGCGTATGGCCAAAGATGGACCAGCAAAGGATGGACAAATGAAAATCGGCGTGAAAAAATGTTCAGCTTAAGCATAAAAATACCCAGAAAGATGGCAAAGGAAAAGAAAAGAAAAACTGTTACTAAATAAGAAACAAACTGAAATTACAGCCTTTGACATGACAGAAAAAGAAAAAAAAAAAAATAATAATGGCATGAGAGAGAAAAATGTCTAATGAAAGCTGACAATACTAAATGAGAAAATCCCAGCCAGAATGAAGCAAGGATAAGCTGAAAACAAAAGTCTTTCAGTTCGCTTTAACTCACCGAAGGACCAAAGGATGTGAGGAAATTGGGCGCCTGAATGTCAGCAGCGTATAGATCCTCCAGCGGCACATCGCGCAGACAATCGACAATCTGTTCGTGATGTCGACTCAGATCTTCGGGTATGGAACAATTGACCTCCTTGGCCAACTTGATGGCAAACAGGACGGGATCCTCCACCAATGCCCACGACGAATACGCCGAACCGGACATGAGTATCGCCCTATGGAACAAGCCTCGCACCATTGTTGGCGATGTCATCAGGTAATTGATGCAGGCCGCTCCGGTGCCATGGCCAGCCAATGTCACCAGATTCGGATCACCACCGAATTTCTGTATATTTTGCTGTATCCAATGCAGAGCTGCCATCTGATCCATCAGCCCATAGTTGGCGACACGGGCATGCACATGCGGACTGGGATTGGCATTGAGGAATCCTAGACCCGAAACACCACAAATCAAGTAGAATATACAGTTGGTGTCCACTTGGATTTCACTTACCCAATATGCCCAGGCGGTAGTTCAGTGTAACCACAACCACTTCACCATAGCTGGCGAGCACGGAGCCATCGTAAGGATTGCCGCTGCTCCACTCGAAGGATTCGCCGTGTATGAACACAATTACGGGCAGCTTCTTCTCATTGGCGCCAGCTAAAATTAAAATTTAATTTTTATTATTATTTAAAAAAAATATATATTTTAAAAATTAAGCTTCCTAAATTTAAAACGAATTTCCAGTATTCTAAATTTCTTTCCTATCAATATTTTACTTATATTATTATCTGACATTTAAAAACTGAGCATATATTTTTAGAATTTGTTCAGTAATTTTCTTTGTACCGCTAAATTTATATTAAATATTATATTATAAAGACGCCCATAAAACATTTACTATAAGACTTTTTAAAATAATTGTTGCTGTATTCAACATAAATTATATAGTTATTTATTTATAAATTAAATATAAATTTTTTTTAAATCAAAAAACATACCAAGCATAATAAATATCTAATATGGCTTTGTCTTTAAATTTTTTTTTTTAAATTTTAATTTAATGCTCAACATTTTTTTTTAATTTTAAGTTATAGAATAAAAACACTAATTATTAATTACTTTTTAATTGTTACTAAAATCTGTATTATCTCAATGGATATTTTTATATTTATTTAAGTTATTTTCAAAATGTGCATATTCATATTCTGCATATTCACGATTCAATGGTGAATAATCCTACAATTATTTATAAAATTGCTCGTTTTTTTAGATATCTTGAATACTTGGAAAACTCCCAAGTGATGCACATACATATATTATTTGCAGTCGCGTGCAAAGTTGATGAATATATATCTGTTGAGTCATCGTATGTTATAAAATTATCGGGGATTACAATTGCTGTTTGTAATGCTTAAAATTTATTTATAAATATAAACATATATAGTTTTTTTTTTACGCTTTCATTCACGCTTTTCATTCCCCCTATTTGAGATAAGCTTTTGCAAAAGTGTGGGCAATATTATATAATAATATTATAGAAATATATGAACATATGAATTTATATTATAAGTACATGCACTTAACGATTGTTATTCGTAAACTATTTCCTACAATAATATTTGTTATCTTGATACACATAATTTCAATCTAATATTTCTCTCTGGGGATCCTTATACACAATAAATTTTAGCTTGATTGCAAATTTTAGTTGCTTACCATTTACGGGCGAGAATATGTTTAGATATAGGCAGTCCTCCGATTGATTCTCCAGAAATGGCAACAATCTCTTCAAGTACTCCAGGCGACCCTTCGGCATCTTCTCCAGAGCTGCGGTTTCATTCTGTATGTTGGGCAAACGCTGTGGACAAACCGGACTATATGTATCCGAGATGCGTATGCCATCCCAAGGAGCTGGAGCTCGTGTTGGGCTGAAACTGCAGAAAGATGGTTAAGGTTTTTATCAATATTTTATGCCACAAAAAAATGTATATATATATATATATATATATTTTGTATCATAATTTTATTACAGATGAAAATAAAAATATTGAATAATAATTTTGGTTTTTTTCAATTCGAATCTTGATAGATTTATTTCGAATTATTATTTTTTTCCGAATAAAAATAAAAAATTGATAAAATATTTTAATATATTTCTATTAGAATCTTGATAGATTTATTTGAATTTTAAAAAGTAACTAATAAATTAAATGGAATATTATATGCAAGTAATTAGCATATACAGGTGTATTCTCAATTCCCAATCCGAATGAAGCGAACGGTTTGGCAATAGCATGCAGTAATAAATCCGCTCGATTCTTTCGGATTCCGAATTGAGAACAGCCGCTGATAGCTCCTCTTTTGAATTGCCATCTCCTTACCGATTTTGTTTAGTTGGCGGCGTTGCATAGGGCACGCCAAGGAACACTTCCACCGAGCGTAAAAATCGAAAGTTATCCAATGGCAGGATCAGACCGTGTAGACGTCCATAACGGGTCTGGACTATCCTGTGGCCCAGTCGTGCTCCCGTGTACAGATCCTTTGTGGAAGCGTTCACCGAGCCAATCCAAGCGATGGAGACAGCGAAGAGCAGCAGCAGCCTCCACATCAGCCGCAGCTGCTCGACACATTGCCACATGGTCGGAATGTTTCAACAGCACACGGAATGGACTCCTTCAGATATCTATCTGCTCACTCTATATATATGTATATATATATATCAATTCTTAATTTAGTTAAGAGCAGATTGAAACTCAATCGCCGCGATACGACAATCTGTAGTCGTATATCATGTTAATTTGGCATTGGAATATTTTTAAGTGTAGAGCGACCATCTTTGTTTGTTTTACTTCACCTGAAAAACTGAAAAAAATTTAAAACTTTCAAAAAAACTTTTCTACGTACAAATTAAAAAAAAACGGCGTAAATATATTTTGAAATACATATAATTAAATTAAACTATTTTTAAAATGTTTTCTGCAAATTCACGATTCAATGGTGAATAATCCTGCAATTATTTATAAAATTGCTCGATTTCAGATATCTTGAATACTTGGAGAACTTCCAAGTGATGCACATATATATATTAAATTAATATTTTGAAATACGTATAATAAATTAAAATCATTTGTTTCTTTTTTTACGTTAATTAATTAACGAATATTCTGTTAAGTTTTTTTCCGGTAAAAAACCATTTATATTAATATTGAAATATTTCTGCTTAATTAATTCCTTGCTTTAAATTATACTTCAAAAATGGAATTGGGATTCTCTTTAAAACGAGACAATCGAAAACTTATTTAAAAGTCAGTTGATTCTCTTAAAATAATATAAGAGACATTTATATTAATACATATGTATATTATATAAAAAGTGATAAAAGGAAGAGTACGGAAGTTAAAGACATTAACAAAAAATCAGGGAGTATAAAATCTGAGAGCGTTATTCGAAATCAAATTACGATAAAAGTTAATTCAGAGTACGGAAGTTATGGAATGTATATATGTATAATCAAAATAAAAGAGCATAAAAACTGAGAACCCACTCAGTGTAGTGATAACCACAGTTGACTCGCAATAAATTCGACACTATGAAAAAAAAAAAAAATTAAATCGGTATAATTGAGTATGCTGGACTATTACATATCCTGTGCAAATATGGTAAATAACACTCTATCTGTATATTTAAAAGTTCATAATATATTTAATATATAAAATGTATGTTTAAAACTAATACTTTGTATAGAAATATTAAATATTTTCTTAAATTTTAAAGATCTTCAAGTAAATAAGTAATAATCACATAATCAGTCGTAAAGTTTATAAAAGATTTTTTTTTTTTTTAATAAAGCAATATTAAGTAAATAAATAATAATCAAATAATCAGCTGAAAACTTTCTAAAAGAAGTTTATCTATTTTGATTTATTTCTTTATTTCTTCTATAAAGCAATGGATAAGAATCACATGTATTTCAATTTCATTTGTAGTTCATGTTATCGAGTGTCGCCGCTGAATAATTGAACTTAAGTTATTTTCAATAGTCTCAGTCTCAGTTAAATTATGTATTCAGTCGGTATCGTGCGGTTGTCGAAGGCAGAACAAAGAAAATGTTTCGTCAAAATATTGTAATCGCTTTAATGAGTATTGCAATCCTGGAAGCTGCGGCTAAGAAATTTCAATGTCTTGACAAGAGCATTATTCTGGAATCTCAGCGTTGTGATAACATAAGACACTGTCCAGATGGAAGTGACGAATCCTTGGAGGAGTGTAAAGTATATGATTTTACAAACGGGTTTCGATGTGCGAATGGAATTGAAATTGATGTAGCTCTGAAGTGTAATCAGAAGGCAGACTGTTCGGATGAATCCGATGAACATCCCGTTACTTGCAATAAGGAGAGGAATATTACCTACGATGACTGTGGAGAGTGAGTGGGGTCTATAAGATATATGATATATATAAGTATAACTCATGGATATCATACAATCATGTTTTCTGTGGTTGCAGAGATAAAGTAAAGTGTACATCGGGTGAATGTATTTTGAGAAGTGAATTGTGCGATGGCACGATCCATTGTGTTGACGGATATGACGAGTCCTTGATGCTCTGTTTGGCGACATGCAATTATCCCAACTATCAGTGCACCAATGGCCAATGTATTGGATCAGCTCAAGTCTGTGATGGAACACGTGACTGCGTAGATGGAACCGATGAGCTGCTTGATCATTGTGGTTCCCAAAAGTCGCCGATCTGCAAGGAGCCACTTCACAAAGGATTGGTTTTCTCCACGAATACATCGTTCTTTACTGTTAACGGCACTCGTTTCGTGTATCCCAATCAACAAGTTGAGCTCAAGTGTGAGGATGCCAACGCCAAGTTACATGGAAAGAAATGGGATGTCTGTCTCCATTCTGGGGAATGGTTCAACACAAATTTAACCTGTAAGATTCGAAATGCAGATCCTTATACGAACGGTACCTATGGATGCCCCATAGATACGTATAGAGAACATGCGAATAATTTGATAATTCTGGAATGTGTCAATAATATATGTTCGAAACAAATCTTGCCTCCTCTAAATAATGTTACTGTGAAGTTCGTGTGTCAAAATCAATATGAATTGTATCCAACACAGATTGTGAATAGTGTTTGTAAACATAAAATATGGAATAGCTATTCGAAGTACAGAAATCCACGATGTGTCAGTAAGTAACTAATTGTAAATTAATATTTGTATAATAATTTAAAATGTTTCTGAAGGAAAATGCAAAACAGATTTATTATATTGCCGGGACTCGATGGTAAGTTCACACGCCTTGACACCAAACTCCGTGACAGTGGAAATTGAGCTCGGCAAAAAAATGGATCCAGGTACTAGGGCTTTAATGAAGTGCACCCAAGGATTTCAGCCAAAGGATTATCCACTTCATATGATCTGCCACGATAATGGCACTTGGCTGGCAAATGCCGAAGTCGAAAATTATTGTCAAATCGATTGCGGCATCGCCAAAGTTGACATGGCCAAGAATACTCCAGTTGTACAGTCTATCAAATTTCCATGGACAGTTGCCATTTACCGTTGGAATAATACGTATCTGGAAAAACCCTTCAAAATGCAGTGCACTGGTGTCTTAATTAGAGTGAATCTGGTATTAACTGCTGCTCACTGCGTTTATGATTTGGACTCCAAAAGTCTCATGAAAATCGAAGATATAAGATTGGGACCTGCGGAGGGCAAGGATATTTACGTCGACGCAAATTACGGTTGGGATGTGAATCAAATTTTTATGTACGAGTAAGTATCTAAAATTGATCATAACTGTTATATTTTAAATTTATACATATTTTTACAAAATTCATAAATTTTAATTTTCTTATGCTTTAATTTTATATGTTTTAAACCATTTATAACTCAATTAATTTTAATTTTTATATTTAATATTTGACAAATTATTTTTGTTGAAATTGAAAAATAAATTAATTAACACACTAATGTACAAAAATTAAAATTAAAAATAATTTAAAAATCATAAAATACTAAGAAGTATATTTATAATTGGCTCTTTGGCTGGCTGATCAAAATTCTAAAATTTATGAAATATGTAATTGATATTGTGACTATTCAATATTTTGTGAGAAAAATGTCATATGAATTTATTCGTTTACCAAAATTGGCAACATATCAGGTTATATATATTATTATTCAAATTAATATAATTACAATATTATTTAATATTGTTTCTATTTTTGTAGCAATTATTATTCTCACAACCATGATGTGGCAATTATTAAGTTCACAATGGATAAAGCCAAAGTTCCAATAATTATGTGCTTACCATGGCATATTAACGGCAACATGAACTTGGCTAACCGCACCAGAGGCCACGTTAGCACATGGATATCGGTTAATGACGATCATATCAATGCCAAAACTAACTTCACATTTACCTCGGTGTACACAAGGAATCATTTAAATGCGGCCATCGCCACGATAGAGTTGAACACCTTGTCGGGGGGCAAGGTCTGTCAGGGGGACAGTGGAAGCGCCTTTGTGACACATTGCAACTCGGAGAAGACCAGATATTGCCTATATGGCATAATTAGCTATGGACTGGGCGTGGCAGACGGTTGCACGAACAAGTTCACTATTATGAATACCAACTATGAGGATTACGCCAGTTTTATAGACAGAACTATCCAAGAGGTTAGCAACACTTGTGATCAGATTGCATTGTAATTGAATGCAGAAAATGTATATAATTTTGAATTTAATGCTAAGATTTTTACAATAAAATTAGTTTAGACAGAGGCGCCAAGCAAACAGATGTTCACATTATCTCTCTTTCCATCGCCATCAATAATTTCTGGGCAATTTGCAGCCAAATTTCTAAACGATGTCTGCGAGTTGATTACGATTAAGTCCAAGTGAACAGCAACACCTGTGCTAGCTAAGAATAGACAAAAAAAAAAAAAAAATAGGTGAAAAGAATTTCGATTAGTATCAAAATATGGTGCGTGAACGCAGCGAGGAAGGTTTTGGCAAATCGATAATCAAGAAAAGGACGTAGGAGACAATGACAGGATGTGAGAGGCGAATCATCTAAATCATTGGCAGCATGATTAATTTGATTTCAACACAAGCCATGCTCATCAGCTAACCACAATATCCAATATCAATGGGTATTCCTCATCCACGGCACAACAGGACTTCGGCCAACACGGCGTATGAGTAACAAGCGTAAACTTTTTATGACAGCCGCCAACGTGTTGTGGTAAATTATGGCATCTTTGCCCAGTGACAGTTCCTTATTATGTGACTTGTTCGATAGTCTCGACAAGCACTACCTGCAACAGATTCGGTGTGGAAGGGGCGGGTTTCGGATGAAGTGGAATTATTCCCAGGGCATGAGGCGAGCGGCGACACCTGCTGCTCCTGAAGCTGCCACAAACGTGACTGAGCTATCGTCTATTAGAGGGCGTAAAAATACATATATATCCATAAGTATATATATATTTATATATATATATTGCCTTCAATATTGTTGTTGTCATAGATTTACGGCATTGTAATCGCTTATTATTTGTGGCAATGACAAGTGAAAGTCGGAAAAACGATGCGATGTCGTCCTTTCCCTTCGCAACTGTGCGCAGACACTTTCAACTCATTTATCTTCATTAAATTGATTTTTATCATTTTGCGTTATGTAATTTGAGAAACCACATATTGATGGATGTGGTCAGAATGCCAGCAGCTGCCTGATTATAAAGAATTCTGATTTGTATTTATAATTCGCAAGTCTTGCAAACATTTTAATTCACTTTTCCCTGTGTTTTAATAGAAAAGCTAATTTCAAATGGGAATCGCATAATTCGTGCGAACTTTGTAAAATAATACATTAAAAATATAAATTTAAATAATACATAATTAAAATAATTAATACAAATTTCAGTCATTCAATAATTGCTGATAGTTTGTTTTTTTTTTGTTATTTTTTCATCATTTTATATGCAATTGCATTTAAATTTATTTTACTTTTTTAATAACGTTGTCAAATATTTATATGGCTGTTTGCAAATAAGAATAACAATTTTAAATATATAAATGTTTAATTTAATTTTAATTTTGATGTTATATTTAAATTAATTATATTTTTGTCGATTGATAATAGTTGACATAAATTAAATATATAAATCAAAATAAAACAAATTACTCGTTATTGAAAATTTCCATAAGCGAGTTTCCCATCTGTTGAATATCTACTTTGGCACATTTTTCTAATACAAAATATTTTAAGATTAGATAATATTAATATATTATATTAATGAGGCAAAATATTTAAGTTTTTTTTTGATGATGAAGAAAAGTTATTCTGGAACACATTACTAACATGTAAAGTAGCTGCTAATGTTTAGGAACATACGTATATATTTTTGAAGAAATTTCTAGATTTGCTAAAAACGTTAACAAATTGATTATTTTATAAATGAGCTAAGAAAATATATTTGCTTGTTTTTTGATTTCAATTTGCCAATAAATTGCCATTTATATCAAAATTTAATATAATATAATATAATTAATATGTAATGTAAATATTAGTTATATAATATTATATATATATATATATATATAGATTCCTTTAATAATGACTAAACATACTTCAATAATTCTCATTTCAAATATGTGTCTGACCAAATGCCCAAATATATATTTTCCACATTTCTTGAGATAATTTTATTTTTGCCTCGGTTTTCTTTGTGATTTGACAACTTAAGCGCATTTTGTTATGTTTTTCTTTCTGCTTGATTTACCTTGAACAAATTTCTATATTGATGCGTATGTAACTCCCTCAATTCTTTTGACTGCCATTGATGGGAGTTGCTGACGCCAGTCCTTTTATTTTATTTTTATTAATTTTGTTTTATGAGTTTACTTTTATTTGTTGTTGTTATTCTTGTTGTTGATAATAATCCTCGATGTAGACTGGCGCTGCCATTTTCGTTGTAGATTTTATCAGTGTCGGTCCATGGCCTTGATGGCATCAGTTAAAATCCTTTTCTCTTCAACGAGGGTATCCCTTCAGCTTGTATTCTCTCCTATATATATATATGTATATTCTATTTTTTCTATTTCTCACACATATACATATACTTATATACACATTTATTAACACACTCACTTGGAGCTTTAGAAACCGTTTTCATAGAATTATCTTAATACTTGCTTATTGAGTTGAGACTGCAAGTTGTGCTTATTTTTGACAATATCGAGCAGCAGAAATTGATATTTAATTTGGGATTTTTGGCACTTGGTATAGTCCTTGGGACTTTCAAGAATCTTCTTTTGCAATTTTTAATTTGCACTGGAATTTCCACTTCAACACATTTCAACACTTGAATAGAAAACTGAAATTGACGCACCACATACACAGTATAAATATTTATTTACTATCTCATGTGTAAATATTATTTTGGGTCTGCTTTTCGTTTGCTTAGCGAGCTGATGATATATGGACATATTTTAAAAAAATATTTACAATTTTCGGAAATGAATAAAATTTTAATTGGGTTGTAAATTTATAACAAATGATTACTACAAATATTTATTATTTTTATTTAATTATTGGATGCCAAGTTAAAGCGAAACAGTTCCACTAATATATTTTCATAGTTATTGTTATTGTTAATATGTTGCTAGTTTGTTTTAAGATTGAATGATTTATATATATTTGCTAAATATATATATATCTCCTTGTTGTCAAGATGAATTTTGATGTTGTATGGTTTTTAAAATTTTCACTTCAATTTTTTTATTATTTTTTAGACTTTGTGGAATATATATAATTAATAAATAATTAAATCGGGTTAGCTATATATTATTGATTTCAATTATTTGAAAATTGATTGAGTTGAGGTTGTTCGATTGTTATTTTATTTATATAAAATTGTTGTTTTTTTTTTTTTTGTAAAATATAATTTTGAGGTTTTGCCGTTATAGGCATACCTTTCGCATGTTAACTTATTCTAAGCGCAGCGATTAAAATTACAGGCCCGTGTAATTGGAGGCAGAGACGAACTTATGCGAAAGAAAGGGCATGCAATCGCTTTAATTAAAACGCGAATGTCAATGACCGTTAAGTGGAATGAAGTGTCTCTATGGCTGTACGTAGGTGTGAGTGTGTGAGTGAGTGTAGTTGTAGTTGTAGTTGTAGTTGGAGTTACACTTGCGTGTTGGTGTGAATATTGTAAATGTTGCCCACAGTCTGTCAGCCGGCAAAGCCAAAGCTCTTCGTCTTTTATAATAATATATTATTTAAAGCTGCCACACACACTAACACATGCACTTACACACTCACACAGACATGCATATATGTATACACAAGTATTGATCAATGGCTTTTTAGTTTGCGCCGCAGAGTATGCTGCACTTTATATCATGTTTGCATAAGGGCAAATAAATATCTACATAGATTGAATTTCTCTTTACATGAATTTCTTTTCTTCCAATTTTTTTTGCATTTGCCGCTTTTGGTAATAGTAAACCGCACACTCACACGAAAACACGTAAACGCACACGGACACGCACACGTACGCGGCTACGCACACAGACACGTGTCACGCTCTCACACACAGATGCACACAGCTACACGAACAAGAAGTGTGGCTCCACGTGCACGGAGGCGCTTCAACTCGACTCGCATGTGTCCACGACGCACGAATGAAATCCAACGACTGAAACTCAATTTCTTCGCCGTCCAGGCTCGGCCCATGTTACCAGCTGCTAGTCGCTGCTCCTGTTTACAGCTTATGTGGGTTAAGCTTCTCTCTCACAAAGAGATAGAGAGAGAGATAATAGCGAGAGCGAGAGAACTGAGCTGTTGCTGCGAGAAACTGAGGAGAGCATGCTCCTTGTTTGACTGGAAGTGGAACGTATTCTGCAAAAACAGACATTATGGCTAGTAACTTTCTCTCTCTCTATCTCTCTCTCCAAATGTGTTTGTAACTCTCTCTCTGCTTTACTTTCTTTTACTCTCTTTGTGCCACTCTTTTGTGTATCGTCCTGATTTAACAGCTGTTTAACCGGCCGTTCTCTGTTGCTTACCAAAAAATTAAATATAAATTTTGTATTATTTCTCTTTCAGTTTCAATTTAACGGCACCTTTAATTCGCTGTTATATATTTTAGGAAAATAAACTTTAAATGTTTGAATCATAGAATTGAATAAATTTTAAAAATTTCTTAAAATATATTTATTAATATTTAATAAAAATAATAAATATAAAAATGGAATGCAATTAATAAATGCTCTGTTGCTTACCAAAAAATTAACTATAAATTTGCTTAACGGCACTTTTTAGTAGCTGTGAAATATTTTAAGAAAATAAACTTGAAACGAAAAGTTCAAAAAATTTAAAAAAAATCGTTGGTATATTAAATTTAATGACATAAAATATATATACATATAATAAAATAAAAAATAAAATAAAATGAATAAAAAATAAAATAAAATTAATTAGTTAAGTTATTAACTGGCTATTATAATATCAATTTAATTATTGTAATGTTAAAATATACAATTATATCATATAATATATATTAATTTGCAATAAAATAGCAGTCATATATAAGTAAAGAATGCAATGCAACTAATAAATTATAAACTGGCTTATCTAATATTAATTCAATTTTTTTTAAATATAAAATTAAATGAAATAAAATATATTAATTTATAATTAATTAATAAACATAATAATTTAAAAAATAGAATACAATTAATAAATAAAGTTATAAACTGGCTTATCTTATATTAATTCAATTATAAATGATTTTATTGCGTAAATAATGATTGACTTTTTCATATCTATATTTTCTTATAAATAAACTAGAATTTTAAAATTCAATTAAGTTGTGTAGAGGTAAAATTCTATATTACTTAAAAAAAATTTAGTAAAAATATAATTTATTAATTGAATTGATTAAGTCTTGGGGGTATCTACTTAAAAGTCACTGGTGTATCTATAAAATGATAATAAGAAAAGGAAATATAATTGCATTCATTCGCCACATCTCATATTAGATATCTATCTTACAACAATTAGAGATATATTTATAAACATAATAAAAGTGTGAATAAGAAAAATTCGATTGAGAAAAATCCATACTCTAGGAATAGGTACGGTGTAATCCTTTCAATTCAAAGTTAAAATCTTTTGAGCTAAAATAAATTCTATTAAAACGATTATGTTGCACAAACTTGTAATTACTTTCATTAAATTTTTCTTCAAATAAACTGTAATAGTTAAATTAATTAGCTGTTAAATTTGAAGACTTCAAGCTAAATTTATTGATTTTCCCAACATTGTCTTTGCTATTCTCTTCCTAGCCCATAACGCCTCTTCAGTCTTCGAATCTGATCATGACCAGTCAGCTGTTAACTGAACAGGCGACAAATCAAATCTATTATACTACATGATAATGATTGTGAATGTACTATATCTGTGGTCTGCTAAACGTGCGTGGGTTTCGACCACATTCGACAAAATGGCAGACGGCCAACAGCATGTCCTTGATGTAATGGAAACAGCAGAAAATAAATATATTGAATATGAATTGTGAACAGACAATGGGGTGTGAGAACAAGAGATGGAATTAAAGTCAAGGACAAATTGTGTAATAGCTCAAATCTTGTGACAAATGAGTTCATTAATAATAAAATATCTATGCTAGACAGCGAGTTGTCAAAGCTTGAAGAACAGTCACAGCAACTGCAACAGCCTTGGCATACACTGCGTATGTGTAATGCCTGATAAAAATGTTCTTACAACAAATTCATTTTTTACATATATAACAGTAACTAATACGTTTCATATATATTTTTTGTTGCATGACTAATTTGATGACATAAATCAAAATTTATACATATTGCCATAAAAGGAAAACTAAGAATTTATTGCAAATTATTTGGCAAATAAATTTACTTGCAGTAATTAAAGAACATAAAATTATTTATAGGAATTAACTAAGCCATATAATTAAAATTTAATTTCAATCAATTCAATTAAATATTTATATATTTGAAAATTAAAATTACAATTAAATAAAAAGAAATAAGAAATAAAATAATAAATAATTCTGTTACGAGTAGAATGTAATTTTATTATAATATTAATAAAATATTTAAAATATATTCCTTAAGTGTCTGTGGCATATCCTTTGACATATGAAATTAAAAAACATAGACTCAATTTTGTGGTATTTTAATACTTTGCAGGATTGAGAAGACCCTTAAGATAGATACTGAGAACTGTGAACTTCACTAAGCATTTAATATTGTTTCATCCAGAACTTATTCAATTATTTGTGCTGTAAAGTTTTCGGGTTTTTATGGCTCTTTGGCGCTGTTGGTTGTATGCGAAATATGCAAAAATGATGATGATGAATGTTTGAGAATGGTATTCAAATCTGGAAGATGCAGACATTGTGTGGGCGACCCACTCAAAAGGTTGATTTATGTCGCATAAATTTGTTAGACTGACAGCGGAGAGTCGCTAGAGAAAGAGAGAAACTTGGCCACAGAGATCACTTGGGTACGCAGTAAGGAGAGAAATCACAGTGTGAGCTGTGGAAGTTTACAAAACGGGTTTGTTACAAATTAAATTCTTAATTAATGCCATTAATAAGAACAGGCAAACAGCGTCATTTCAGTTGAAGTGCGAGTGAGAAAGTTCATCAGAAAGAGACAGACTGAGGGGGATAGTAGGAGACGGAGTGGGAAGACCACAAAATGTCGACATGGAAAATTTAACGCGCAATTGAAGTTTACAGCCGCAAATTGTAGGCCAGACTACAGGACTCGCTTTCCCTCCGAATTTATTTATTTATTTTATTTTTCTTTTTTGCAGCGAGGTTTTTGGTTTTTGGGTTTTTAAGTAGCAGTCGTAACAGCGAATGAGACTTTACAATTTGTAGGGAAATTGGAAAATTGTTTGTCGCCATTTTTTTGGAATTTATTTATATTTTTTTTTTGGGTGACACTTAATGCACAGCCAGGAACAGGACACGACAGTCAAATCAGGAGTCGCACTTTAATTGTTGATTATACAATTTGTTTGCTGCGGCAATGCAGAGCCATAAAATATTTAACTTGAAGAGGTTTTTGTGCTGCCACATGGCCCAGCCAGAAAAGAAAAGGATAGGAGAAAGAGAGGGAGAGAAAGAATCAGTGAGAGGGATAGAGACAGAGAAACAGACAATGGTGAAAAGGGTAAGGACTCAGGCATCAAACGCATTTTTCAGTTTCATCGTCGTCGTCATCGTCATCGTTGTTGCCACATAAAAGTGTAATTAAGTTCGCGTGTCGCAAATTTAATTGTTTTTTAATGAATAAAAAGGCAAATTCATTTTATTTCACACACACACATATATTTTTGCTGCATTTCACAGAAAACCCGCAGATGCCCTCTATGGAAACTGAATGCAGTTGAATCTCTGAAGAGAAAAAAGTTGTGCCAGGAATTATTTTACGGGTTCTCTTTCTCCACTGATTTTATATCTGTCAGACTCTTCCTCTGTCTGTCTGCGAGTGCTTAACAAAATTTAATTATTTTATTTATCGTGTGGCGGCGTCGGGTTACAGATTCACAGTCCCAACGGACGAAAAAAACACGAAAAAAAAAAAAATTTGATGCAATCATTGTGCATGTTTTCAATTTCAATCGTTTGTTGTGGGCGGTTTACAAAACGTATTTTGTGTATGCAAGTCAGACACTGAATGCGAATATTTATATTCATTTCCTTTTCTTTGAAAATAAAACCAATCTCACTTTTATAGTTCGGCTGGAAATCTATCAATTACTGTAGCTGCAGAAAAACTTGCAAAAATTTGTTTTATCTCCAGTCGATTTTCTGCTCAGTTGCATTTTTCTAATTGATTCATTCATTCACTCATTCACTAACTCATTTGATTTTACGCAATGAATTCTCATTATTTATTTCTTTGCAAACTTCCATTTTCTGAATTTCCACTCCACTTTTACTCCACTTTCTCCACATTCGCATTGATTTCCATTCTTTTTACTTTTTCAGCAGAAAATCAATATTGAGTGGAAAATGGCTTCCAACTAAACACCTGCTACTCAACTTTATTAAGTTCAATCTTTCTATTTGTGATATAAAGAAAAGGCAAAAGAAATTTATATTTAGCATTTCATAAGTAAAAAGAAAAATTTCTTTACAGTTGCAGAGCACGTTTCGGATCCAAAAAGACACACATGGGTCCAAAAGAGTGCTGATTATAGAAAAAGAACTTGAGCACGAAATGGTAGATGAATTTTTCTAAAAACTAATAAATAAATAAATAAAAAGGGAAAGCATAAAAAATGCTCAATAAAAATACTAAACATATGATAGGCAAAATTTGAAATTCATAAAAAAAAATAAAACAACTATATTTTTTATTTATTATTTTTATTTTTATAAAAAAATGGACACTCATTGATTCATATATTCATTTATATAATATTTTTTTAAGGCGTATATATATCAGCAAAATAAACGTTATATATAAAAGTATACATGTAATTATTTATTTATTTTATTATTTATTATTTTATTTTTTATTTCTTTTTATATAATTCTAATTTTTATGTTTAAAAATCTAAATATTTCACTTAATTAATTTTAAATTTAACTTTTAATTAATTTCTGTCAACTGATAATAGTTGACATTTTTTTTTTTTTTTTTAATAGTAATTGTTTAAATAATAGTTGAGATGAAATAATAAAATAGATATATAAATAAAAATAAACGATTGCATAAAAATAAAAATTTTTTAATTATTTTTTTTTATATAATAATTTTTAGGATCAAACCAAAAGCGTATAATAATAAGTTTAAGATTCTTTAAAAAGTGTCATACTTATTTTGATGCTAAAAGCGACTTGTAAGTAAATTTTATGGATAGTTTGTTTGGCTTGTAATTGAAATTTTTTAGATGCCATTCAGCTGGGCAATAATGCACGATTATATTCAAATTTATTGTGAACAATTTCCTCACTATTAAAAATACATAATAAATAAAAGAAATGTGTGGAAGCAGCACCAGCAAAAAATAAACCATAATTTACAAGATGACAGCGAGGCGTTTCGCCAGACAAACCGGCGATAATGCGAAGATACCACCACATATATACATATATATACATATGTATATACATATATATATATATAAATATATATAAATATATACATTTGTACATGTAAACAAATATATACAAACATGTTCAAGTTTTGTGAAGGATATGTAATTTGAAGCAATACAATATCTTGGGTATGCAAATGTAGGCGAATGGCGACAAGCAGTTTCTCACTCTCTTTCACTGTATTTTCCTCTGTCCCCCTGTCAATATCTCTTGGAAATTTAGCCTGCGTCGCAAAATATGTAAAGAGTTTCCCTAGAAAAAATGGTATGTGGAGTTTCGGGCATGTGGGGATACGACAGCGAATGCTGCTGGCCCCAATCTTGGACTGGCATTTCCGTTGTCGAGCCATAAATGTAGAACTGAAACTGGAACTGGAAGTTTCATTCTGGCTGTGCTTATTGGCGCACTTTGCTTCTTTTACGGTTGCATGAATTTTTGAGCAGCTTCACTTCCGGTTATACTAGCCGGAAATTGCAACAGAAATACTTTCCACACACAAAAACTCATATATGTATAAAGTGAGTGAGCGGCATATGTATGGCATTTGTATGCAAATTTTTAGTCAATGATTTTGCATATGTTTGTACTTTGGGTACCACGGTGCGTATGCGTTATATTTAGTGCTTCTATTCTGTAGTTGGCCACAGGCGCATTTCTGCACAACGTTTGACATGCATTTGCCAGAGCTTCAACATTGCGTCTCCAATTGATGTTGTTATGTTTATGGAGCGCATAAAAATGGCAAATTTGTTGCTCACATTTCAGGTCTACTTAGAACTTAGAGGCCGGTGTATGCATAGACAGAAGGAAGTCCGACTGCGAGTCACATTTGCATAAGTTGAATTTCAAAAAAAAAAAAAAAAATGCTAAAGGCTGAATTATGTGCGATATTTGAGAAATTTTCAGGCAAATGAAGAGAGAGATAGAGAGAGAGAGAGAAACAGAGAAAGAATAGACAAGAATATTATAAAATTAAATATATAAAACTATTTTTCTTCAACTACTACCCCTTCTACTACTTTTTCTACTACTATCTTATCAATTAATGTATTTTCTGCTCTTATTTTTTTTTACTTTCAGTTTCCTCACAATTTTTTTTTTACCAAGATTTTATAATTCTATTTTTCCTACACTTGTTTCTGCAAACAATAATATTGTCTTCTGCTATTTTAGCTACAACAATTTACATATTTACTTTAGTACTCTTTTAAGTGTTTTCCTTTACTCTAAAATTTTCTTCCCTGTTCAATAATTTATTATAATAAGAAGAGTGCTTCATAAGTTTGCTGAAGATGCTCACTCTACTCAAAATTAGATAAGAATTAAATTATAACTATTTTTTTGTTAAACTAAAATAATTTACATAAATTAAATTAAAAAAAAAAGTAAATTTTTTTATATTTTATTTAGCGTAGAGTCCGTACTTCACAATGTACATTAATAAGACAGTTAAATAAAAAAGCTACAAAGTCCATATCTAAATATCTATTAGATTTATATATACATATTGTATTTAAGATTAAGAGGCTTAAGTTATATATCGACCCTTAGGAAAAAAAAGAAAAAATAAACTAAAATAAAATTAATCTAATTAAATAAAATATAATTTACAAATGTCGAATATTTGGTCTCCAGTCAGCGAAATATTAACGTGTATATAAGTATTTTTTTTTCCAATTAACCCAAAAGATTCTCGTGAGCAATTTTTTATGAACAATTTTTTTTTTTTGGTACTATTTCGAATACCAAAAGTGCTAAATTTAAATCGAAATGCAGACAGCACATTGAGTGGCTAAGTAAATTGTCTATTCTTAATTAAAGTCTGCCCAATCTATCATAGATATGGAGACGGAGACGTCCCCAAGCAATACAGTGATACAGTGCCTAGAAAAGTGGCACAGACTGGCCAAACTGACACAGGCCGAGAGGGAGAAGAAGTGGCACGAAGAAGTGGCATAGAAGTAGCAACTAAAAACGAGCTAATAAGTGTCGCACGCTGGTCACCAGAGAGAAAGCAAACGAAAAAGAAATGGGAAAAGACCAAAAGCATGGCAAAGAGAAAAGTAATTGTAAGATTCGAGGGGGGGATGGGTGGTCGGTTGGGGGGAGGGCGGGGTCAGAGCAGCATCACATCGATTGTATGTGTCGCCGTTGTGTCGTCAGCATAAAAGTTTTATTAAATGATTAAGCTAAAGCGTGAGAGGGAGGGAAGTCGCAAGCGAGCACAAAAGTAGGCAACGATATTTGTCAAATTTTGTTGCGTCTAGATTAGAAGTGAGAGGCAAAGAGAGAAAGAGAGAGTGGCAAAGAGAGAAAGCGACACGACTTTCGTTGGGGACTTTTGAATTTTTGATAGCCTTGCCCTTGTGCCTGATTTTTGTCGTACTCCTCTCCCCGCCCGCCCGCTTATTAAATATAATGCTCACTGCCATAGCGTAGAACGCCTTCGCTTCCATTTTCGTCTCGACTGACGATGGCAATGGCGACACTCATGAATTATTCAGTGCGTAGTCCCTGATCCTTGTGCAGTTCTTTCTTTTTGTCTTTTGTGGCCAACACACTTGTTCTTCTACGCCCCGTCCCTCCGCTGACAGTGTTGCCCTGCTGTTAATTTTCATGTAAAAAATGCACTACAATTTATTTTAATAGGCTTGAATTTTGCTCTTTTTCCCTGGCCTCATAATCTTGCCATAAGTTCAACCTGCTGCCCTTCCTGGTATCGTGGTTTCCTTTATGAATGCATTAAAAAATACTGAAAATTCCTTTGCATATATGTATGTCTGTATGTTTGCATAATCATGTGCTCGGCTTGGATCTTTGCCAATGTCCTTTGTCCTGGCCAAGTTTAATTACCTTGAAAGCCACGCACTGCGTGTGCTATTTTGCTTATGTCACATAATTCTTATTGTTAATGAGGCATTTTTAAGGGTCTTAAGAATTCATTAAATTATGATATAAAATTACTTGCATGTAATTAACATTTGCCTTGGTCAATTACAAGTAATTGTCAATTAAGTGGGACGAGATGACTGCATCAAGGAATGTTTACTCCAAAGTACGTAAGAATTGTTGAAGATGGGAGAATATTTGATGACATTTTTTATGTGGATATTTAAAAAATATTATTATTTAATATGAATTAGATCTTTACAAAACTTTTTAATATATTTCAAAGATTTTTTAATAAACGTAATTAAACAATTTAATATTTTAATAATATATCATTTAATTTTTTAATTTAATTTCCATATTTATTAAGTCCAGAATCCATTCACAATGTTCCATAATAACATAGTTAAATTAAAAATTAATAAAAAGACCAAATCTAAATAGATATTTATTAGATTAATTTTCACTTATTAAATGGAAAATATTTTGGAAAAGATTGTTTTTATATTTAAAAGGAAACTCAAATTTTAAAATGTATATATATATATTTAAAAATTATATTAATATATTAAATTTTTATATTATATTTAAATTGTTTAAATTAGTACTTTAATAAGAACTGATAAGCCTTAAATTTATTTTATTATTTCCTTAATATTTTCATATTTTATTTAGAAATAATTTAAAAATATTTAATTTTTTTTTTTTTACCATTAATAAATATCGAAATATTTTTAAAATACAATTAAAATAAAGACTGTTATATAAAAATAAAATAGATTTATGTGATACGAAAAACTTTCGAATTATTACAAAATTAATTTGAAAACAAGTTCGAATGGACTAATCTTTAGAATTTACTCGTTCACAACTAACTGCATAACTTGGCGCCCCAAAAACTTGTCTAAATTATGCGCATATGCGTCGCTTGTCGCTGTTTTCGACTTTTTGCACTGAAAATTTCGAGTTGGCGGTACAAAATTTTGAATGCAGGGCGTTGTTTTGCGATGTCTGCATATGAATCAGCATATTAATGGAACCAAGTGTATGTGTGTGTGTGTGTGTGTGTGTATGCTCACACACAATGCAGCGAGTCCAACATTTTGACAGTCATAAATTTGAGCATAGCACAAAACACGCCCAGAAAATTAGTCGAGGCAAAACTAACGAGAAAAGCAGGCGGCAGTTGTTGGTCTTGGCTTACTGAATGCTACCAAGAAATTAAAAAAAAACTGGCTAACTGGCAAACTATCTGACTGTCTGTCTGTCTGTCTAACTGACTAACTGACTAACTGACTGAGCTGAAATGAATGAAAATAATTCGACAAACAAATTTCTAAAGCAGTCTAAACAATAAAGCTAAACAATAATTTCCGCAGCGTGTTGAAACTTCCGTTTCCTGTCTGCGTTTGCTGTTGTCGCTGCCAGCAAAAAGAGCAAGACACGCAACGGGGAAGGGAGGGAAGTTAGAGGGAGTCAGGGGATAGGCTGCTTAAGACAAAACAAAAACACAGTCAGAATACATATGTGTGAATTTATATATAAATTTCTTTGCCTTTGTTTGCAAAGTTTTTTATACACATTCTTTTTTTTTTTGTTAGTCGCCTTCAACAAAAAACTCTGACCAAGATAATGCCAAACAGCTGCAGTTGCGTAACTTGGACTGGCGGGGTATATGATAGAGGGGATAGGGTGGAGGGGAGTTGCAGCTGGTTGCATTTTGGCATTTTGGCTTTTGGGGGCTAGTCAGATAATTTATCGCATTTATCTGGCTTCGCTGCTCATAATTTATGCATAAGCTTTTGTTGCCACATGGGCGTGGCAGCAGTGTCCTGTATGCCTCTATGTGTGTGTGTGTGTGTGTGTGTGTGTGTCAGGGTGCAGCTTAATTGTATTCAGGCAGCAAGGCAAGTAAGCGAGCATCAACCGGAAACGGAAATAAGTTCAAGTTGTTGCTGCGCGCTGTGAATTGTCGCGGCGACAAACCCTGCCACTATTCTTGCCCGTAACCAAATGAAATGACAGCTCCACGTTGTAGTTGAAGTCTTTCAATCCCCTATCGCAGCCACCCCAACTCAGGTTACTCCTTGGGCGGAAGTCGAGAAGCTGCTACCAGTTATGCTTCCGCTTCAACTTGTTAAATTGAGATGCTGAGCAAGCTGTTTGTTTAACTAACAAAAAACTGTATAGCTAAGTAAACTAAGTAAACAGTAATATGGCAAAAATTATTTCTAAATTATTTGGAACTTCTTATGTGGGAAAGTAGTATTAATTTTTCATATTCTGTGGATTTTATTTTAATAATTCTAAGAAAAATTTAAATTTATTTTATTTCAAAAAAATTGTTAAAAAAAGACTGTATTTCTGAAAATTGTCTGAGTAATTTTAAATATTTAGTGAGTAGTTCTGTGAGTAGTTTTTTGTTCAAAGTTTTCAAGTTATTTAGAGAGAAATACGAATATTTGCAAAGTCTTACAATATTTATTTATTTAATTTCCAAGAAAATCGTAAAAATTCGGGGGTGAATTTTATTAAAATATTGAAAGCATTTCGCTATTTACCTAATGAAAAGTGGCAGTCTTTAAAAATATTTAAAAAATTACTTAAAAAAGGTCTAAAAAATCTATAAAGTACAATTTTTTTGATTATTCAAATATATGTTATTAATATGAATAAAATAACATTATGAGAAAATGTGTGTAGCTCGAAGAAAATCAAAAATTCTGTCGGAATTTTTAGAAATTTTAAATAATCAAATTAGAACTTTCGAACATTTCAAAAAATTAACGTATACTTAGCGAAATACTTATATAACTTGTATGTTACTCCTAAAATTTTTCTAAATATTTAGTAAGAATTCTAAAATCCTTCTTCACATTTTAAATATAAGACGCAATTGATACCCATGAATTGTGGATTTTTCTAATTTTTGAAAAATTCGATGAGAACTTACGAACATTAGAAAAACTCAACGTACACTTAGATAAATATTTTTACAAGTTGTGTGTGGCTCTAAATACTTTTCAAATATTTGTAGAGAATTTTAAAATACTTCTTCACGTTCTACATCTATTTAGGTTATGCTTTGAGTGTTCATTAGATGCAATTGATACCGATTGAAATGTGGATCTAGCATCTGTCAAATTGATTTTAGTTCCAAATCCATTGATTATATCTTTCTTTCTGTTTTTTGAATTGAATTCAATCTGATGGAGCTCAAATCAAATGAGCCACAATTTGAGCTGGGAGCACGGAGTTGGTTTGGCACTGCATGTGGTTTTTGCGATTGAAGTGCATTGAACGCTTTAATTTGATTGCCATTACTGGGAAGCTGGAAACTGTAAACTGGAAGCTGGAAACTGGAATGGAAGCTGACAGTCCACAGAATCGACAATCGACACGCTATTGGTATTCAGATTGGGATTCAGATAGCGATTGGGATTGATATTGGCTCTGCTCTGGTGTTGGTAGTGGTAATGGTATTGGTGTTGGTATTGGTATTGATATTGATATTGGCAGTGGCATATGTTGGCCAACATGCTGCATTAAATGAATGTGCTCAGAGACAATACAGTTGTCTCTTAACTTTAAGCTAGTTAAATATTTATAAGTAGCTGCACTTCATGTCGAACTTGCGGCGAAAGCAACTCAGTTGAAACTGAACTCAACTGAAGCTCCTTTAGATAAATGTTGGAATTTCAGTCAATTTTAAAGTTGATTTTAATGTTGAACTTGCTGCATTTCGTTTTCAATTTGAGGCGAGTCCTGTCGTGCCTTTTGTCGAGCAGTTTGCCTCCAATTCCACTAAATGTGACAAGACGTCCGTTACCGAGTCTAACTTGGCCCATGGATTCCACTCTGTCTGTCTGTCTGTCTCTCTCTCTGTCTGTCTGTGTTTCTCTGTCTGTCTGTCTGTCTGTCTGTGCTTCTCTCTGTCTATCTATCTGTCTGTCCGTCTGTCTAGGTTAGACCCAAAACGAAATTGCCCTCTTAGAGCAAAGGCATGATGGAGCTGCGACTGCATGCTCAATGCGTATAGATATCTCTGGCCCTCTCTCTATCTCATTCTCTCTTTTTCCTTTTCTTTTTATCTATCTCTCTCTCTCTCTCACTCTCTCTTTCCTTTTGTGATTATGTATCTCTTTCTTCAGCTAGTGCAAACTTGACATTTTCTTCGTTTACAAAGACTGTGATTCAGTCAAGTCTCTCTCTCACTTCCTCTCCCTCTCTGTTTCTCTGCCACTCTCTCTCTCTCTCTTTGCTTTGACAGTCACTCAGTGGGGCAGTCAGCCGACGAGGCTATGCAATTTACAGCACTTGACATTTTGTCTCTCAGCTTTGCTTATTTACGTTTATTTGGCTTCTTCTTTTATGTTTTTCTTTCTGTCCTTCTCTCTGTTTATTTGATATTTGAACTCTCAACTCTCAACCAAAATGGCTGCCACTCACTGGTATAAACAATTGTGAGGACTAACAATTAGCTGACACATGTTAAGTAAGCATTTCTACAAGATGTGGAATTCATTTGTTTCTGAAATGGCATAAACATTTATATAAATAAAGCTTAAACTTTGCCTTGAATCTGTGTGTTGACATTCAAAAACTATAAAAATATATGTTCATTTTAAAATGGATATCAATTCATAAGGAGAAAACTGCTTTAAGTCGAGAAACGATGTCAAAATAGTTTAAAATTGGAAAAATTTATAATGGAAAAAAATTTGATGTAAATTTAATTAGGCAACCAAAACATTACCAAAATAAAGAATTTCATGAAAATCCGTTCAATTTGAGGAAAAGTATTGCTGTTTAAATTTAAAAAAGAATAGTATAAAGAGTATTTATGGGAACTTATTAGAAAATATTTAGTAGAGTCAAAAAATGTTAATAAATTTGTTTTGCTTTTATGATATTTTAAGGGGTTAGTATGCAAAAATAACAATGAATATTTAAAGATTTAAAAATGTTATTAACAATATTTAGATGCAGATTTAAAATGCACCCAAAACATTAACAAAATATCAAAATTTTATAAAAATCGGTGGATTTTTGGCGAAGTTATGACACTACAAAGTTGTGAAATAACCGATAATTTGAAATTGGCGATATCTGATCATATTTTAGAGCATATCTTATGACATGCTTTGTTCAATTAAAATAAATTTATTCAGTCTTATGTTGGATTCAGTACTTTTGACAAAAATCAACAAAATTATTATATTAATCAAATTTGTTGATAAACTTACTATTTTTTATAGATATTCATATTGTAATGAAATAATTTGTCTGTTAGCGTATCGACATAATTTTAATCGCTTTAATTTTTTTCTCTCTCCTAAGCAGGTCAACTGAAAATCATTGCGCTTTTCTCTTAATATTTCTTGTTATATACATTTATAAATATATATGTTTTATTATTGCAACTGATTTAGTGCATAATAAATTGATAGTTGAGCTACAATAAATGTTGCAGTTGATGTCCTTGGGAACTTATTTGTTTTAAGTAAGCGAAAACTTGTGTCGTTCTGGCAAATAAATAAAAATGTATTTCAAATGCAATGTAAAAATACAAATGCATTCAGACTAAACTAAATCTATAAAATAAAAGTTACTGTTGGCTATTCTAAACAAACAGCAAAGCCCATTGAAAGTGGACAGAGGGGGTTGGGAGTGGCACAGGGAGGCGGGGTGGGGCATGAAGTATACATTGTTATTGTACTAACATGTTATTTGCTTATGCAATGTACAATGTAACAATAAATATACATATGTATGTATAAATGTTTCACATATATGTAAGTATATATGTATGTATGTATATATGCATGTATATATGCATGAAAAACTCACTCAATAGAGAGCAAAAATATCAGCAATAACGCACTATAGTTTCTTTTGTTCAAAAAGGTGCTAAAACTTCTTTTCATAGAAGTTAAAGTAACAAAATGATTTTTATCACTTTCTATAAAAATAAGCCTGGCAATCAAAGATGCAAACCAAAAGTTTACATGGATGGCGCCAAATTTGCGAAATCAGGTTTGAAACTCGGCTGTTTTTATCCATGGGCACAAGCAGTGCAGAAGTGAATTTTTATGTTTAATTATCAATATCAAATAACTAGAAATAAAATTTGTATCTGATAAAATTTTTGCCAGGTTCAACCCTGATCTTTTAGAGCACAACCTCAAATTCAGTTCAAAGTTGGTTACCAATTGGAATTCAATAATTACACATGTATTCTTCATATTTAAAAATATATATTTAATTACTATTACTTATAATTTTGCCGTTTAACGACCTTTTTTAATAATACCAATGTTAAAAACTATAAAATTTAAGCTCAAACAAAAAAAAAAGGGCGGTGCCACACCCAAATTTTTTTTTTTTAAATTATACATTCTATTGGCTATATCTACCACATAAAAAAAACTAAATCTAAATACAAAACACAAAAAGTCAAAAAAGGGCTATAGTGCAAAGAGAGGAACATACAAACATTTTATATATCATGAATCTCTGGCAAAGCTCAAAGAATAGCATTGATATTTGATGCAGATGGAGACATACAGACATATATTTCAGAGATTCAAAAATTAAATATGTATGTGAGTGTGTGTTGCAAGTTGAAAATGTTGTCATTTTATAAGTGGTTGCCACCAATGTTGGATTGTGACTCTGTTTTGTGGCATTTATCTGCGTTTAACTTGCAACGTAAACTAAACACAGCAGCTGCCGCAACGAAAAGACAACTCTCTTATGTTGTGCCAAGGGGGGTGTCATATATTGAGGGGAATATATATGTATGTTAGATTTTTATGGTGCTGTATATTGCAGTTGTTTACCTGATGCCATATGCCATAGATAATTTATGCTGGAAACGCGTGCCGAGCTGTCAAATTTGTTTCTGTATGTGTGTCCAATACCCTTTTGAGTCTCTCTTCCTCTTTTTTTAGTATCCTTTCTAATCCTCGGTATGTGCTAAAGGACATGTTTGCTGGACCGCAGATAAATGAGGCTTATATCCAGGTGCGGCAACTGCTTAGTTTTCAAATTGAAAATACATTTTTAAAGTAAAAACTAACAACTTAATATGATAAGCATTTAAAAATAAAAAATGTTAAAATTAACAAAATGAAAAAATATTAATAAAATGATAACATTATTTTGTGTTGTATAAAGCCTGTAGAGAATTAAAAAAAATATTTCTAAACTTTGACATATATTTTTCTTTACTTAATATCAACTTGAATTTTTCACAGTGTACTAACGACCAGAAATTATTAAAATTTGAGAATAAAGTATTAATAAAGTATTAAATAAAGTATTAAATAAAAATAAAACTAAGCTTTGACATATTTTTTTCTTTACTTAATATCAACTTGAATTTTTCACAGTGTACTAACGACCAGAAATTATTAAAACTTGATAATAAAGTATTGTTTCTGTTAGAATTAAATAAAATGAAATATATAAATACTTGTAATGTATAATTTATGCCAAAAATATATTAAAGTTACATAAATTAATTTTTTAAATGGTTTTCAAATACTTTTTTAATTTAATTCGGTTAAAAATATTTCGTAAATTCAATTGACAATTATATCTGAATTATTCTTTATGCCTTTCTTTCTTGTCTTCTACGTTATACCATAAATATACAGTTTCTTCAGCTGTTGTTATTTCTTTAAAATGCCTGAAGTTATTTGTTAGCAACAAATTTCACTGTTGCTACTCACAAAATTTAAATATTTGCGCTGTAAATAAGAAATTTATCTTCTTTTTATTATATTTTGTTTCTGAAATTTTTTTTATTAAATAATTACATTTAAATTTTTAGTAAATATGTAAAGATTCTTCACTTATTAAATTCAATAAAAAAAAATCATAAGAAAAAGATGTAAATATGAAATTATATTTCCACTTGGCATTGAACTTTAAAAAGTGTTAACAACAATTTGACTTTTGGGCGCCCCTTTGCTCACTAAAACGCTCCTGTCTTTTGGGCACTGTCTGTTCATTTTGAACTCAGAGCAGGTGGGTGGTTGGGTGAGGGGCATCATCTCTGGTTAAGTTGCATACCAATGAGCATCCAAACACTTGCAATTCATCAAAATTCCCGTTTGGATGCAGCTGCTAAATGATGTCCCTTTGTTAACTTGTGCTGCACTCTTCCCAGCTACTCTTCCTTCTCCTTGCCACAACAATTGTTGCAGCATAAGTAGATCTATGCAATGTTGTCTAGATTCGAAACAGAAACTGTCTATGTGCATACATTGTAAATAATTTTAAATTTCGCTAAAGTTGCTTAGGTCTTTCACCTTAATACATACATTGTGTACCATTCTCTTCCTCTTTCTCTTTTTTTTCTTACACACTCTCTCTCTCTTTTTGCTTGGCAGTGTGTAAATAAACAAAAGCTTACCGAGTTCGAGCAGCTTAAACATTTATGCTTCATGCCGCAGCACGAGTATGTACAATGATTTATGCATTTCTGCTGTGTGCCACATTGTCGAAATGTATTGTGCTAAAGGGAACTCTCCACATGCCACACGTACCTCATTGTCTCACTCGCTGTGTGTGTGTGTATCTGTGTATGTAAATTTATCGACATGGGTTGCAATCTGATATGAACAGTTGCCCCAATACGTGACACAGACTTGCAACTGCAACAGGCCAAAAGAGGCAACTTCTTTTTCCTTGTGAGAAAAATAATCAAGTTACTGGCAATGAAATTTCTTACTGTTCATTTGAATTAGAAATCATAAGGAAATTGTTTTTTTTTTTCTAATGAAGTTAATACTAGGGAAGGCAATTAAGCTGCTTTTGCGGGTCAAAAAGGAAAGTTGATATCGTTCCTGGAACGTGGCTGCATTCGTAACCAGACAATCAAACAATCCCACAACAACAACAACAACAATGATGATGATGATGATGGTGATGCTGGAAAATTAAAAGCAGCGAGTGGAATGTGAATCCCAGTTAGTGGCAAGGACTACAGGACTAGAGTCGCATTTGCTTTGGCCTCGCTTCAGACTTCGGACTGAGAATGAAATTAAAAACGAATGTCTGTGCAAAACATAAGCGCTAAATTCAATTTATTTAGTTCGAAACTTGCACTTTGCTCCTGCCACAGGACTAAGGGCAGGCAAAGGATTCGTTGCAGGAGCAGCAGTTGTAACAGTTGCTGCCAAGTACTGTTTTGGCTGAACTGCTGCCTTCCATTTACAGTTGATGCTGGCGACCGGAAATAGAGTCTACGTATGTTTGGATGTTTGTATGTATGTATGTAGTCTGGTCGACGTCGCCATTGCGCTGCCGTCCGCCATTTTGTGCGACGCGAAACGAAACGAAACGAAACGAAACGTAAAACCGTTTTCCATCTACATAATGGGATCAATTCAATTATAAAACGAGTTTACTCTGCTGTGCACCATGTCCAAATGGAAGTTGCTCCACTTTCGCCAGCCCATTTCAAAGCAACATCTACAACACACACACCCACACACACACATACATACACACCCATACTCATACACTCACATAGACGTGGCAGCATTTATACTGAGCTGCGGATACCGCTTACGCTTTGGTGTGTGGGATTTTCCCTCGTGGCTGCTGACATTTGATGAATAGCTTGCAACGGATTTGATTCATTTAACTGTTGCCGCCACCGCCACCGCCACTGCCACCGCCACCGTCATCTTCTGCTCATGTTGCACACTCATTCCCCACAGCTACAGCTGCTGCATGCAATTTGTATACGGGCAAATCACGAATGCAAACAAACAAACAAACAACCTTCAACAAGAGGATGAACAACACCTCGAGGTCAGCGGGAAATTCATGCCACAGCAAATAAAGGTAAATAAAGTGAAAAATCTAAAAAAGATATGGCTATAAAAGGCTATTGTCATTTTTCGAAAAATTGTATATATGCATTAGATAAAAGTTTGTGATCAAATCAATCAAAAATCAGGTTAAGAAGGAAGGCTAAATCTTTTAAATCTTATTATTAAGGTAGTAGCATGTATATGGATAAACAAATTTATAAGCTACATTAAAAAATATAAATAAATATTAAACTGTATAAAATTAATTATAAAAATATTCGTTTATTTTTTTATGAATTTATTATTCCAATTGTAAGTAATTTTACACATCATTACATGTCATTATTAAAGCATTGATTATTGAATTAATTTATGTTAATATACTTAAAATGGTTACGTTATTTCGTTTAATAAACAATTAAATTTAAACAAGACAGTTAAAGAGAATTTAATGATTTTTTATGATTCATTAGTAAACGTTTTTTTTTTTTTTGATATTTTATTAACCGTAGATTCCATACTACACAATGTAAAGAACATCTTATAATTAAGGTATTAAGGCAGCATGTATATTATTCAACAAATTTATAAGCTACATTAAAAAATAAGTATAAATAAATATTTTACCATATAAAATTAATTATAAAAATATTTGATTCTTTTCTTTTTCCAATTCTATGCAATTTTAAACAGCATTACATGTTATTATTAATGCATTTAGTATTGAATTAATTAACTTAAAAATACTTTAAATAGTTACGATATTTCGTTTAATAAACAATTAAAATTAAATTAGAGAGTTTAACGAGAAATTCAAGATATTTTTTATATTTGATTTTTTTAATATTTTTATATTTATATTTTATTAAGCGCAGATTCCGTAGTTGACAATGTACTTTAAAAAACTGAGTTAAATGTAAATATTAAATGTTTGTAAACTGTTGGCAGAATTCAATTATTTTGATTTTATAAAATTGTTTACCTTTTTATTATTATTTTTGTAATTTGGTAAGTGAAAAATTTTTATTAATAATTATATTATTTTCTAATTTAAGTAATCTTACCACTTTATACTCAAATATTAGGTATCTTGTTAAAGTAATGTAATACTTTATGGTCTACTCAGATAATATTTCTTGTAAGATTTTTTTTTTGTTTTTATTTTAATAAATTTAATAAGTGAAGAATCTGTATCAGAGTTATTCTTTATTTTCATCGTTATTTTATTTATGCAATTTGCTGTTCGAAATTCAATTAAGTTTATAGACATTGTTTTCGGGCTGCCGTGGCGTATGATTAATTAACTTTGCTGCGCTGTGCACACGCCATGTGTGCTTGTGTGCTTGTGTGTGTGCGTGTGTGTGTGTGAGTGGCATCCAGATGCTACACATACTTCTATTGATAGTTATCTTCTCTTTCCCTATCTATCTCTCTCTTTCACTCTCACTCTAACTATCTCTTCCTCGCTGTGCCTTAATGTGCTCGAACAATTTGGCTGCATTTTAGCCATATGCCATGTCGTGGCATGCAACACTTGCCTGCCAGCTATCAAAACTGTCTGCGGCAGCAACAACACAACAACTTTCAACTTAGCTAAACAAGTCTGTGTGTGTGTGAGTTCTCCACTTCTCTCTCTCTCTCTCTCTCTCTTTCTCACTCACTTTGTGTTCCTGTCTCGCTCTCGCACTGTGTAAATTGAATAAACTTAAGCCGAAACTCTTTCCATGCGGCAAAAGTTTCCAACTGCGTGCGGCTTTTGGGGCAACGCCAGACACCAACAATGGCTGCTTAGCAGGAGTTCTCAAGTCAAGCTGCCATTTTAATTGATATTGCTATAAATACACACTCACACACACACACACTCACACACATGCACATTGTCACCCAACGCATGCGACAGTTTAAAGTTCAACCCAAGAGAGAGAGAGAGAGAGAGAGAGAGAGAGAGAGAGAGAGAGAGAGAGTGGGGGGAGCTGTGGGGAATGCGTGTTTTTGATGGCTGACTTGTTTATTATAAAATGTTTATGGTTTTTCCTTCATCTTTTCTTTTATATATTTCCCTTCTTTTGTGCGTATTTGCTTGCTTGTAAGTGAAATATAAAGTTTAAAATTAATTTTCCAAGTTCTGACCACTTTTTTTTTTGGGGAGCGATGCGGATCCTCAACACGCCCACCGCATCTTCTCTGACTTGACCTGGACGAAGACCTTTACAGTCTCCACTGTGATGATGATTTGTTGCTCTTCTTCTTCTTTTGAATTTATTTCTGTATTGTTTCATTTTGTATTTGGGTTTTGTATTGTGTTTGAACATGTTTTCTTCAAGTTCTTGTGTGTGTGGTTTTTCTCTCTGTTTACATATACTGTTTTCTTTCGTATGTCGAAAGTTGTTTGCATTCTCTGCAACTTTTTGTGTTCGTTTTAATTGGTGGGAAAGTAAAAACATTTCGGCTTGTTACTTTCTTACTTTCACTAATTAGAAATTTTATGCCATTTGCGCCAAAGGAATTCATACGAGTTTTTGTCATGCAACGCGACACGCAACAATAAATAATCTGGGAGTTTTGAGCCGCCACTAAATTCGTATCAATATTTGTTGCTTAATTAGAATTCCATGCGGATGACGCCAAGTGTCGCCCTACGTGACAGCGACTTGAGTAGGCACCCGGTTCTCCCCTTTCTACCCCCTTACTTACCCCCCCTTCAACTCACTTCATTCTCCTGTCATTTTCAACAGCTTCTTCATGTGTGCGTCGCGCTCATAAACAAGCTGGCAAACTATTAAATTGCCTAATTAAGCAACACATGCCACATGCCACGGCAGGTTGTGGACTTTGCCACATTATGCAGAAACACACGCACACCCACACACACACACACACACACACCCACACACACACACACACGCACATAGAGTGCTAGGCACGCAACTCATTCAAGCAACTTGCATATTTTATGTTGCATACGCTCAGGCGCAGCCAAGAAATCTTTTGCATTTCCTTAAGAAAATTTAACAGATTTTTAAGAAATTATGTAAAAACGAAATAGAAGATGATTCGGCACAAAATGTCCTCTCAATTGCAGCTGCAACGCTGGCAGTGAGTTGTAATCATCTCTTCTTCGTTGTCAGTCATAAAACGCTTAAGCCAAAAATTTCAATCGACTCTGTGGATGTTGGTGGTGATGGTGATGCAGATTGAGATGGAGTTGGTAACCGCATCACTTTGGGCGATTGTGCCACACAGGGCAATTAGCGTGTCCATGCTGTGCCACTTGCCATGTGGGTGAGTGTATTGCAAACTCCTGTGGCAAACGTCGCACAATTGAAATTTGTGGCTGTTGACATGTTGGCAAATGCGAAAAGTTGCCAAAAGGCATTAACGTTGCACCACCCCAACCAACCAAGCCCTCTTCCACCCAACCATCGACAAACAGTTGCAGCGTTTTTCGCCAGTTGCAGCCATTTTCAGTTCAGTTTTGGTTAAAGATAAAGCCCGTCCAACTGAGGTGAGGGCCGTGACCTGAAATTGGTGGTAGTGCCAATAGCAATCTGTAGCCCGCTCAACTCAAGTCAATGGATGAACCTTTTGCTGGACACACGCTTCGTTGTGCACAATTGTTGCATAATCAACCCGGTATCGTGCCCCAATATGAAACACATTTCACTCTCTTTCTCACTTTCTCGCTGTTTTTATCTATGACCTCTGATAGTTGCCAGTGGTTATGGTTTATGGTTGAGGATTGAGGGTTGAGGGTTGGCGGACATAACCTGAGGAGCAGCGATGTTAAACAGCGTGTTCTTGTTAGTCCTTTTGAGGATTGCGAGCATCAACCAATTAGGACTAGGGTAAATAAAGCCTAAAACACCTCACACAAATTGCATGAAATCCTATACCACTTTAGCTGCGGTCGATTGTCTGATTGCCCCTATGGATATGCTACGAATATAAATAGGTAACAAATCAGCAGAAAAGTTGAAATATTTCTGGCAATTGATCAGTGCAAGAATTCTAGTTAAATTTGTGTTGGCAAAGCAAATGGTTTCGGTTTCTGGGTAATCTCCACTCTCAGCTTGTCACTGGGCAACCGAGTAATGTTTTTTCCAGTGCTGGTAACCCTGGGGCTTAGCCAGGCTAACCTCAGTTTTGGGCAGCCTTAGACGACAAACGAAGCCAATCTCTGCTTAAAACTGGCAACAGCTTCAACTAATGCTCGGACAGGCTAAGAGGTCTTCCCAGAGAGGCTACAAAGGCATATGAGATTATGAGTACGAGTTGCATTTGGTTTGAAAATGACCTTAACTCTGGGTGTGTGTGTGTGTTGAGCTGAGATGGATTGGGTTGAAAGTGGAATACTTTTCACAAATGTGGAACATTGTTTGATGGCCAAGCTCCGAGAGTTGATTTTGATTAATTTGTTTGCAAACGGGCACCAGTAGCAGTTGCAGCAGCAGCAGCAGCACCATCAGCAACTGCTGGTGATGATGGCAGAGATAATGCAGATAGAGTTATAGGCCAGGTGAATATGGCAATCGACCAGAAAACCTCTCTCACTTTCTCTCTCTTTCTCTCTCTCTCTCGTGTCTGACCCACTGCAATGCGTATGTTTGAACTGCTGCGTGTCGGGCTACAGTTGACTCGACGCAACCCAATCTAACCCCCCCTCCTCGTAACCCCTCTTCACGGCCCAACCTCATAAACCTCATGCCAACCCCACCCACTCTTTCTCAAGGGTTCAGTTTGTACTTGTTTGCTGCTGATTGTGAACTTGCTAGCGAAGTCCTCTCTGAACTGCAGCTGGTTAGAGGTTACACGGTTACGCACAGTGGTGGGACTTGTATGAAAATGCGATTAAAATTCTTACAATATTAGTTGAAGTTAAGAGCTTTTCAATAAATATAAAAATATTTAATATTTTAAGATTTATATTTATGTTTTTAGTTAATTTATATTTAATATATGTTAACGCGGATCAACAAAATATTAAGTAAAATATTAGTAGAAAAATATTGAAAAATACAATTTTATGTTATATGTTACTATTGACAACTAAAAATATAACATAAATCATATAGTTGTAATAAAATGTTTCAGTAGAATTCTGTTTTGATGCCTTCTTAGATATTTTGTGGGTATTATATATATTATATAAAAAATATACAACTATACTATAGAAATATACAGATATACAACATATACAACAAGATTTGATCATTTTTTTAATGATATTAAGGTACTTTAAGCTGTACAGATTCTTCACTTATTAAATTCATTAAAAAAAGACATTGTGTATATTAATAATATTAAAAAATTAGTCGAAAAATCTTGAGCTGCACTACAAAATTACGAATAAACTTGTTGAATTACGAAGTATATGAAAATAGAAATGATTATTGATTAAGAAAAATGGTTTAACAACCACTGTGCAGCGGTTTTCGGAATACGTTTCGTATGAGGCACATTTGTTAGCTGCTTGCCAGGAGGATTATACAACAAACGCATGGAGTATTTGCTATGCTACCAGGGCTACCAACTTGCTACCTAACTCCCACTTTAACACTATATACAATGCTTCTGTCTCACACACACACTCATTTTCTCTCTCTCTCTCTGTCACGCTCATCCTCTGCAATGATGTTGTTTGGTGCGTGTCCTGTTTGCTTTAGGAGCAACATATAGATTGGGGTTTGAGAGCCTGAAACTGAGGGCTCTAAATTGCAATGCATAGCGTGTCCTTGCGCAAGCATAGCTTAGAAAGTGGTACAGAAAGAGATAGTGATAAAGACAGAGGGAGAGAGAGAGATAGAGAGAGAGAGTGAGTGACTGAGAGAGATATAGGACACTGACAGCTGCTTGTTAAACAATTGTTAACAAATTTCACAAACGAAACCGCCAAAATGTTGCCTCCGTTTACCGCCCTCAACCCCTCTTCTTTAGCGCTGCCCCTACTCCCTTGCACCTACTGCTGAGTCTCCGCTTAATGTACCGTTGTTACTCATCGCGTCTACAGAACTCGTATAATCTGTCAAAACTGACAAAATTGAATGATCAAAGTTTTGCGCGCACTAACAAACTAATTTAATATTTTCCTAAACAGCGAAAATTCTCTTCTTCGTCTTCTACTACCACTAACAACTGTATGTGTGTATCATAACTGAGGAACGAAAATATATATATATATATATATATACATCCGTAAAGTTAATTGCAACAAATCTAAAACGATAAACTAAAAGTAAGGGTAAAAAATTGCTGAAAAAAAATTTTTGGTTTATTTTGTTTTGTTTTTGGCTAAATTATCATAAAATCACTTTAAACACATGGAATATTTAAAAACCAGATTTGGGCAAAGGTTGATTTCAACATACTACTTGAATAAAAATAATAATATTTCATTAGTAATTGAAATTATTAAACAAATTTCTTACTAAATAACAATCACTTCATTTCTACAAACAGATAATAATATATCAGATACTATTGCACAATTTAATTACTAGAAAATTAAACACTAATTAAATAATTAATTGCAGTTTTAGAGCATAAGCAAAATCTGAAATACTTAAAATATCAAAACTTAGGAAACCCTTATATATTATATACATTATACATTTACAAATTTTCAAATACTGTTTTTTAGATCATGCTAGAAATTTTAATTTCCCCTATCACCCTTCAAAATATGTTGTTTTTGGTAAGAATTATTTAAGTTCCTGATACTCATTCTATTCATTTCAATTTATGAAAGTTGCTCAGGAACTTTCAATATTTTTATTATAATTATGATATATAATTGGTAATTATTATTTTGCATTTTATTCGTTATTTTTATAGGGAATGCAAAATATTTTATTTAATTCCTAAGTTTGTTAGCATTTTTTTTGTCAACACAATATAATATTAGTTTTTTATTCGTACACAAACATATCTATATATGTATATATAATATATGGTATATTTCCCCCAAACAGTGCCTCAATTAATTTTGGGCCCGTCAATTGCTGGCAACACCTTTTCTATGTTCAATTAAAAAGAAACTTTGACAGCTGACGAAACTTTTTGAATTGCGCTCAATTTAATGCCGATGCTGAGCATGATTATTATTCCATTTTATTGGCCATGTTTGTTGTTTAGGCTAATTAAATGCAGCACTTGGCCAAACAAATTATCTAATTGAATTTCCAATTAATTGAATTTTGTTGTAAGTTTTTGCTGCTATCAAATTTTAATAATGCTAAGCAACTTTTTTTATATATTCGCAATGTAAAATAAATAGATTTTTTATCAGAACACTCTGAGCCTGTTTCTCGATTACTCTTGGCCGGGTCATATGACTGCCAATTTGTGGCTAATCAGCCAAATAACAAATCAACGGCTGCTCATGTTGTTGTGCCACTTTTAATGCCCCATTTGCTGGAGGGGGAGGAAATGGATGGGGAGAAGGATGAGGCAACGGCAGGACACGCAACTCCTCCCTGAAAGTGGGTCGAATGAAGTCGAGTGCTACATTATGTTTGGTTCGTATATATACAGCATATACTGTAGACTGCATTCTAGAAACACTAACAACAAATCGTGCGGCAAAATCAATGCAATCAATAAGGAAGCATAGCACTTGCCACACCTCAGTCCACCTCGTGTCATGTCAACCAGCCAGCAAATTGTGCACCTCCCCCTACCTATTCCCCTACTTATATGTACCCTCCCCCTTCCAAATGCACAACTGCAGTGAAATGCCAATCATGACCTACTGTATACAATTCCCACATAGCTGCAGCTCATTTGGGGGTTTCTGCCTCACCTGGCATGACGTGGTTGTGGTGGTGAGAGGGGCAGATTCAGAGGAGAAGGTAAAGGAGAAGGTAGAGGAGGAGACAGAGAAGGAGGCAGCGGCATAGAGACAACGTCAGCCTGCGGCGTACAACGAACTCGTGAACTGAATGCGTCCTAGTTCCTATTATGAATGTGGCTAAGACCCTGAATTTCTATAAGCTATGCATGTCGCTATCTCCCTTTCATGTTTCCCTCTCCCTCTCTCAGTCTGTCACTCTCTCTCTCTCTCTCTCTCTTTCACACACTCTCTAAACACACACATGAGACAAATTTCAGGTAAACACACTTCAGTGGTATTTTGCTTGTTGCGGAGGGTAGGGATGCAGGGTAAGGATGCGGGTCCTAGCTGAATTGCCGAAAAAAGCCATTACCTTGGCTGGAGGCAACGTCGCATCCCTGGCATGCCAAGGACACGTGAAGGATTCAGATTCATTTATAGCGGCATCGCCGGAGTCTCTACGCCGTGCCATTAGTAGCTCTGCTTAAAAGGATCGTCAACCGGTTGGTTACCTTGTCCTGTCCCCCCTCCCTCCACGCCAACAGCCAGCCACCAAGTGCCACGCCCACTTTCGCTAGAGTTTCGACTGCAGCGGCTTCTAAATTAAGATAAATGCGCTGTTGCCTAGCAGCAACCGCAACTTCAACGCAGCTCCTTCCACTCCTTAGCCCCATGCAAAGTGACTGTGTATGTGTGAGTGGGTGTATGTGTGTGTGTTTGGTAATATGTGTGTGTGTGTTATGTCTAGTGTGTGTGTGTGTGATATTGAAAGTGGCACGTGGGAAAAATGAAAATGCTAGCGTGAAATATTTGATGCCAATTTTTCTTCGCACCACATCATGTCCGCCACTCTCTCCCACTCTCCTTCTATATATATCTTTTCTCGACCTCTCTCTCTCTTCTAACACCTCCATCTCCCTCTCTAGTCTCTGTGCTTGTCTCACATCTTCAAAATGTATATAAATGTTGTCTATTTGCAGCGTAATTTGTTTTGCGGTTAAACTGCCCTTCACCCATTCCATCCCTCCTCCATCTTCTTCTTCTTCTAGCTCTACTACTGCTTCTTCTTCTTCTTCTTGAAGTTGCCCATCTTCTACACTCGTATGCTTAAATAGAATTTTCTGGCAGAGTGCTGCCATTTTAAAGGCAACAGCAGGAGGCAGTGGCAGTGGCAGTGGCAATAGCAACGGCATCCATTCAATTTGCATTTTGCATGTGCGCCATCGTGGCAAAATGCGTTCTAAGGATTATTTAAATATTTGTTGATTTGCATAGGAAAATGGCGTGCAGACTTGTACTGTTCACGGCACTGCAGGCACCAGATGCCAATACCTTGTGCCAATCTCTCGTCCCCACCCCGAATACCCCACCACCAAACTATCCATTTCCTGCTGTGCAGCTAAGCATATGAATACAGTGGTCAGAATTGGAATATCATCGTTTCAACTGACAATTAGATAAAATTTAATTATTTTATTTTATGACTCTTTAATTTTTAAATCAAATCTTCAAATTATCATATATGTATATAATATCTTATTTCAGTAAATTAAGGCTCCAATTTTTAAATTCCTTTACATATAATTTTTTATACACATATCTTTACAAGGAAAATAGAAAACAATTTTTTTTTTCAAAATTGTTTATTTTTTAATTTTGCTCAATTAAAAATATATATAGTATTTTTATAAAACTAACAAATATATTTTGTGATGCTTTTTTTACTTAACTTACGGATTATTTTATTGAAATATTTTTTTTTTAATTTTTGCCAATATTTACAGTATATTCCATTGAATTTGAGGTATTTAACATTTTTGAGTATGAATGAAATTTGGTTAAATATTCCATTTAATTGTAAAATTTGTAAAATTTACATTCCATTTATTTTAACTTTGCAATAATCACATTTTTGAATACAGATCTAATATCTAAAAACAGTTTAAGATATTTAATTTAATTTGAATATTGATTCCGTTATTAGATATTAAATATGTGAGAGAGTTTTAACGCCCAACAAATAATAACTTAACATTAACTAAAAATTAAAATGTGTAAATTGAGATGGATTTAATAGATATTAATTAACAGTTAATTTATACTGCATTTAAAAATTGTCTTTTAAGAGATTAAAAAAATTGAAATGAATGAAAATGAAATGAAAAAATTTATAAAATCACAAAATTTCTTAAAACAAATTAACTTCTACATGAAAGCTGTAAAAATTGTTTGAAATATTAGAGAATATTTCCAACTTTTGATACTTTTAATATTCACATAAAAATATCGTTGTTTTTATTGAATAACATGTTTATTAGTTGCACTTCTGGCTATTCAATAGAACCCTTTAATTTTCATGCTTACTTAAGGACCCATATTACCCCCAAGTATATCGCATTGATATCCTTTTAAGGAGCCACTCATCGCTTGCCACAACCCCGATGACATTGCAACGTCGTGTGTCTCGAGGCGCTATTCAGCTGCCAAGGGTATTCAGAGTTGCAGCCACGACAAGTTGCAGTCGTAAAATGTTGTCGACCCCCTCCACCCCTCCAGAAGGGATATCCCATTGACTTCTTCCTCTGGTTGAACATGCTGAAAAATTGGCACGTGAGATGGACGCACCACTAGCATCCCAAGCCCCATCACGAGTTTGCTGTATTGGCAAACTGTCAGACTGTGAGATTGGCAGACTGACAGACTGGACTGGACCGAGTGGACTGACTGACTGACAATTTTGTTGACGGAATGCAATTTCCAAATACTTTGCATATTTTTAAGTAATTGGAAATGCTTTCGCATACATATCCAGCTTCTGCTGCAGCTGCAGCTCCTGTCCAGATTTTGCTTCGTGGCCTTGAATGAATTTACAAAACATTCGATTGTGCACAAGATTATATATTAGCTGTAGTCCTACATAAAGCCATTTGTATCTGTATGTGTGTATGTGTGTGAGTGTGTGTGAGTGTGTGTGAATGTGTGTTATGGCAACTAAACCTCATTCCCACAACAATCAACTATCAACAATCAACGTCATTCCCATGAGTTTTGCTTTCAAACGAAACTCGTTTCGCCGTCATATGCAAATTAGATGAGTGTGAATCCGAAACTAGAGACAATCCACGCAAAAGTCTGAAACTTTGGCGCCAACAAAGAGAGTGGCTACAAAAATTATATTGAAATATTTTTTTTTATTTTATAAAAAATAATATCAAGTTCTTTTTTGAATTTTTAAAAATATTTCGAATTATTTAAAATAATTTAAACATAAAATAAATGAAAATGTGTAGATACAAAATATTTTCATTAAAATAAAAAGGAATAAAAAAAATTTAAAATGTGTCATACTTTTAAAAAAATAATATTAAATATATAAAAAATGTAAAGCACAATCTCATAATATTATACACACAATATGAGTAAGTTAACAATTAATTTAAAACTCAAATCAATCTTCAAAATATTATTAATATATGATTTATATATTCATATAATATAAACATGTTAATTATTCAATACATTTCTATATATGTATTTGTAAAATAAAAAATAAATATATAATAGAAACCACTTCTTATAAATAATTACAAAAACAGGATGTAGGATGCCAATTTTTGAATGCCAATTAAAAAAAATGTTTAGAAATATAATTTTTCTCAGAAATCTTGAATATATAAATATTTTGTATTCAGTACTTTAATGACAGCCCTCGTTCCGCCAAATGGCCACTTACACATGCAGTTAGCTATATGCCAAAAACCTGACATCACACACACACAAACACACTTACACACACAGAGAGAGAGTGACAGTCACGGACACGCACACATTCATACACACACACCCATACACACATTCATAAGAGCTAGCAAATTTTGGCATGCGAAACGACTTGCATCGAGCGATTTTGACAGCTGTCATTGAGACTGAGCTGAGAATGGGACTGGGAATGAGGTTGGGGCTGCGCCTGGGGGGGGGGTGTCTGTCTGCATGGAAAGTCATGGGCATGGGCATGGTAATGGTAATGGGGTGGACAGGTGGAGTGGGCACGCTACCTGTTAACTTTGTTGTGCTGTCTTGAGCTGCAGACAATTCATTTAAGCCCCATCTGTAACCCCACAGCCATTCTGGATGTCATTCATCTCCGACAGATTCTGAAAGAGATGGGGCAACGTGTGCGTCCTTATGATAAGGAAGGGCATTGCTGACAATGTTGAAAGCGAGCATTGTAATCTTAAGTGCTCTAAGGACGGAATCTAAGTGAAATTGGAGTACGCCACCTTCTAACAATTCACTCTCTAGTTTAACGGTTTAGTCGAAAGCCAGAAGTTTCCTTAACAGGCAAACTGAGAAGAGTTAAGATTCGCCAAATAACTTTTATCCACTTTACGATTATGACAAATGCTGTTATACTCAAGTAATCTTACTTCCTTCTACAAAGTTGTTGTTAGATCATTGTAATTTTTTTCTAATAATTTTAGGCATAATATATTGCATAACTTTGAAAAGTTTAGCTGAATTTGATTCATAAAAATACTTTTATAGAGTTTCGTTGACTGGAGTCTCTTCAGCGAATTTTAAAGTATTTCTGAGAAGCACTTCTTGAAATCCTATTTAATTTATTTTTCCCAAATTTTTATGATCTATATTATTATATATATTTATATTATTGCTCCCTTTGTATTTAACATGTAATTTTATTCATTTTTCTCTTCTTTATATGATTTATAAAGTTATTCGGAATTAATGGCTAAAATAAAGGGTTTCAGAGTCAGCTTAAATTTCAAACTTGAATTCAATTTAAGCATTTCTACTCATGGAATGCATTCAAATGACTCCTTCCATTCAATTGCGTTTGCTGGTTCAGCATTCGCAGACAACAATCGTTGTCCACTTTATGAGCAGTCATCAAATTCTCAACTTATCATCTCTCTGCACAGGATTAATATGGATGTCCTGGAGCTCACTGCTTCAACTGATATTGCCTCAGGCGCACCAAGTTGCTTCTCACCTCTTCTGTCGACTCACAAATGAGAGTTGGTTAACCTGAACATCATCATTACCGTCATCATCAACATCGCTGCCATCGCTATTGGAATAATCGCTATCACAGCTACGATTATAGCTTAGGAGGGTGGGAAGGGTTCGACTAAAGACCGCATAATGCACAAAAAGTACTACCTCACCCCCCACTTATCGGCAGACTCCTCTTCTTCACACCTTCGAGTTTCTCTCCCGGGAGTTTGCGAACTCATTTCATTTGCTTGGTGCGAATATTTTTCGCTGATTTTGCGCATTTTCACCTAGAAAAGTTTTGACCCCAGAGAAATGACTGCCAAGCCCCTCACTCCCACATACATAGGTATACTCGTTGCAGTCCGATAGTAACTTCGGCACTCAAATAAGAGTATCTTGAACGGAATCATTAACGCCATTTCAGTTATGCGCTTCGCATTTCAAAATAGTTCCAATTCAACCTACCTTCAATGTAATTGTTCTTCCTCTGCATGCGCCTGAGTTTAGCAAAATCATAGCATACTTATGAGCGGGGATTATTGTGCAATGAGGCGTAAGAATTTTTTAGGAAAAAGAGAAAACTAATAGGATTACCTATACACATGTTTATATATTTTTTTTTTTAAATACTCTTTGTATTTGTGTTTTTTTTTTTTTTTTTGTTTTATATATTTAATAAGTGAAGAATCTGTACGGCTTTGAGTACTTTAACATCACATAGTTTGATTGTGTAAGTGGAACCAAACGTCAATTCTTTATGACGATTACATATATTGATGTGTTTTTAGAATTGTGTTGTAGTATAGAGGTGGGTAAGCGCTATTGGCGCCTCATTGTTTTGGCAAATCCTTGCCTCTTAAGACGCCTCAAAGGTCTAGCCGGAATTAGATTTCGAGCAAGTAAGCTGCGGTGCCCCAGAAGTTTATCTCTGTATCTGCTGTATGCCTATCAATCTGCTCATCCACAGTAAACAGCTTCAGGTCTCTGTGAAGAGTTGAACCGCGTATGTATTTGTGTGAAATGAGAATTTTTTATAACGACAAATAGAATTACTATTTTCTTCTACCACAATAGTAATCACCAAAAATTCAATTATTTCTCGAAATATAGGATAATTATTACATCTAACAACCAATCACGGAAGTCTTACGCCTTTTTACTGAAAAAACACCACAAACAAATTAAAAAAAATTCTTCTTCATATATTTAAAAAATCTGCATAAATTTTAGTTTATTATTTATTATAGCAAATTATATTTCGTTTGTCAAAAATTTATTTAGCAAAGTATGAGTTATTCTTTAAATATTTTATTTAATCTTTACCACTCAGATAACACATCAAATTTAATAGAACTAGCAAAATTCGAATTTAATATATATAAATCATTATATAAAGAATTAATTTGCATTTTAAAGTTTAGATTTACAATGGCGAAAAGGTTCGTATTCAATTTCAGCACATTTTTAATGAATCGTACTACTAATAGAGTGAATAGTAATTCTCTCTCTCTCTTTCTCTTACCCTGAATAGTAATTCTCTCTCTTTCGCTTACCCGCTCTGTATCTTCCTCTGTTTCTGTCTGTCTGTTTTTGGCCTAGGCATGGAAATTCCATCAGCGTTAAATGCAAATGATACTTAACTAATCATTAGCTGCAATCATATATATCAAATGCACTCACAGAACGGGTGTGATAGAGAGAAAGAGATTGAGTGTGAAAGAGCTAGGTATAGCCAGAGAGGCAGAGAGTGAGTGGGGAGAGCACCTTAACTCTTGGGATGCTGTTGACAAGCTTTTGCCGTTGGCGCATTGACAGTCAATGGATATGCTTTTCACAAGTGCCATTGCAATTAGAATAAATGGGGGCGTTTTGGGGGTGGGCGTGGTTGAAGGGGGGCACACACAGTGGCAAAGGCATCGCGGATTGCCGATTGCTGTTGCCAATTCGATGCCTGTAGCTGTGCTAATTGCAAATTTATTAACTGCAATAAATGTCAACGGGGCTTCAAGTTGCATTTAGAATGATTCATGCCACACACGCCACAAACCCGTTCAACTGCGAATACAATCCAATTGTGTCGCATCGATTTCCTTGATTAGGCAATTTCCATAGAAATGCCAGAACATCGCAACTTAAAGTGAATGCGTGAAAACTCTTGCCTCATCGTCATCAAATTATCATTCCAGATTCTCTTTCTGTTTTTCATATCAAAGTGGAACTATCTGACGATTTTATTACCTCAGTTTAATGCAGTTTAACGAGCTACGTAAAAACCTCAAGGGAATTCAAACAGATATTCCGAATAAACTGACTGCACTCTGTTTATTGGCAAAAGACAATAAAACTGTCGGTAGAATGTCAAAATGGAATTAATTAAACTCCCATCAAGCGCTGAAGGAGAGAGAAACATATTAAGTTTACTGTTTTCGCAATTAGCTCACAAAAATGCACTTAAAAATAATATTACACAAGTTTCGATTATTATAACGGAAACAATTTAAAAAAAATGTTCTTTAACGCGAGTTCCATAATTATAATAATCAATCAGTGGTAGAATGTGAAAATTAAACTTTTGTAGCTTAGAGATAGAAAGGAATTATCTCAATTCTTTCACATTTGCTTGATACATAATTAACTAATAATAGAACTACCCTAAATAAGTTTAATTAATTTCAGCAAACACTTTGTTTTTCAATACTTTAAATAAAATTGTTTACTAGAAGACTTATTTTGTTAACCAATATTAATGAATCACAACTTCCGCCGTAAGCTCAAAAAATGCACAGCCAAGCATCTTAACTTAAAGCTAAAATTTTAAATTTTTGAAAATTTGCTTGTTCTTTGAAAAAAATAAAATGGATAGGTATAAATCAAGCCATGAGCTGTCTTTGGATTATTAATATTCCGGGGCAGAATGTTCTTTATGATTTATTGGGATTAAATAAAAGTAAAATGGGCAAATGCCAAACGCTTTAGGATTCAGGATGTGAAATGTGAAGGCAGCAACAGCCAAAATGGCAAAAGAAGATTACGCAGTGAAGAGAGAAACCTCGATAGAGATGGCAATATATTTTGAGCGAGACAGTTATACCACGATATGTGGTTTGACGAAAAGGACAATTTCGTAGCAGATACAGATGCAAGTCCTTTAGAATCACAACTCATTCCACATCGCGCATTTTAATGATGGAAAACAATTCCAACAAAAATACTTAACTGCATGTGAACTCTTCTGCTGTGTGCGTGTATGTGTGTGTGCACTTGTATGTGTAGGTGGAGGGAATTGAAAAGCTGCAACCTCTTTGGTTAACCACCGCTAAACCACTGCAGGAATGTAACAGGACAATGAATATGAATGGGGCTGACTTGTTTATCGCTTATGAATATTATTAAACCAAAATATTTTTCATATTAAAATAAATAAAATTTTTTAGAAAATATACAAAAATATAAATAAATAAATATTTGGAATATAATATATACATATCGGAAATCAAAATAATTTAGATAAGCAAAATTGATTTAAAAATTTACATTATCAAAATTTATTTAAAAATAAAAATTAAACTAAGCAAAAAATACCTAGAAAATAAAAAAAAATTGAGTTTTCTCAAAAATTAAAGTTATGAAAAATGTTAAACGTTAACAATCTATGAAATTAGATAACATGTTATAAGCACAAATCCCTTAAAACTTCGTTGTCAAAAAATCTTTAACTTAAAAAAGTTAAAAAAAAGAATATTAAACTTCTATAAAATTTATCAATTTAAAAATAATTTATTTAGGAAATACGAATAAAATAGTAATTATGTATACAATTTTAAATGGAATGTTATATCATATAACCTATTTTTATTTAAATGTATTCTTAAAATGTATTAAGATTTATAATCTTTTATGAAGATACAAAAGTTCTAAGCAGTAACAAGGAGTCGTTCATCTGTTGAAAACATTGTGAAATAACTTGTTACACGGGATTGCTTTGCTTTGCACGGCTTTTGGTTTTGTTGCTACGGCACTCAACTGGTCTCAGGCGTGTCCCGATGCCAGGACAACGACAAGGATAACGTATACAAGTACAAGTCCGACTATGGTTCCGGCTTAGATGCTGTGGCCATGCTGCTGTTACTCCTGCCCGGACTTTTCCCGGCTTCCTTGATGATTACAGCAAGCAGTTGCCCAACAATTATTGCTCCGTTTAGTTATGGCTAGATAGAGAGAAAGAGAGAAAAAGAGAGAGAGAGAGAGAGAGAGGGAGAGAGAGAGATGGCAGGAGAGTCTAACCATTTAGTGCGCTTGGTTTGGTGCCATTTGCCACGTTTGCTTTGTTTACATTTGGGATGCAGTTGAGCATGAAATATGTCTGAAGTGTTTTCGGTGGGTTGCTGCCACCACTCCCCTTCTGCCCTTCTGCCCTTCTGCCCAACGATCCCCACCACACATCCGAAAAATCGAGTGAGCTTAGTTGGGCGCTTGGTGCAGATCAGAAATGAGGGTCACCCTCCGACTGACCGATTCAGAGGGCCACCCCAATCCGCTTAAGAACTATGCACACCTCGGACGCTTTAACCTGAGCAGGTTCTACAATTTGCTCCTCATGAACCCGCCAACAACATGAAGAGAGGGGGCAGCCAAGTCGTTGTCAGGGTGAGGGAGGGGAAAATTGTGGATGTAGCTTAACTTTAACCACTGCATTGCAGCTATAAATTGTTACAAAGTTTCAGCAATTAGCTGGAAATATGTTGTGCTACAAACCGTACCACAAAAAAAAAAAGAAAAACAAAACAAAAATAAAATAATGTGAAGGGAAAAGAAAAAGAAATACTGGAAGAGCAGAGGAAAAGTAAAAGGCAACAACAACAAACTACATTCGACAAAGGACTAAGGGCAATACAATAAATGCCCTTGCATGTTTAAGCCAAATAATAATAAAGAAAACAGCTGAAAATGTTGTTGTTGCTGCAATCCACTGTGGCTAAACTTCTATGGTTGGTGGTGGGGAGGGGAAGCGAAGGGGAAAGGGACTGCTTTCCATTTACTGCGGAATTTTGTTAGAAATTATGGCAAACAAATAAAGCCAAAGCATTTAGCTGGCGGCAACAAAGTGCGGACAAATGCACAAAAACAATCTAAGCCAAAAGGAAGTCAAATTAGGCGAATGCCAACGATAAGCTTAAATATTGTATAAATTCTGATAACAAATTCCTATAAATAGAAATTGCAAAACCACAAAAAAATAAAAGAAATCCTTTTCAATGGTGTTGCTATATATGTATTTATATTGCAGCTTAATTTAAAAATATTTGAAGTAAAAAACCAATATTTAATTGGCTTTAAAATTTAATAGAAATGAGTTAGATATTAATAAATTTAATTATTTTCAATTGTTTATCAAAATTTGATAGAAATGAATTAGATTAAAATAAATAAGTAAAATAGATATTAATAAAATTAATTATTTTCAGTTGTTTTTAAATATTTAATAAAAATGAATAAGAATAAAATAATATATTTTTAATTGTTTTTTTTTTCAATATATAATAAAAATGAGTTAGAAATGAATAAATTTAAAAATTTTTAGTTCGACTTAAAAATTTAATAAAAATGAGTTAGATATTGGAAAAATATTTATTTTTAGTTGTTTTTAAATATTCAATAACAATGATATAAATATTAATAAAACCTAGTACGAAATATTTTGAATTTGTAACTTATATAAAATCAAAAATGATTTATTTACATGTAAAATTAAAAAAATAAATTTGTTTATTTGTTATATAGTTTCTTACTAGTTTAATATATACGTTATTAATTTCTCTAGATTTTGACGGGTCAGCAGAATATATTATACATGAGATTGATTGTGAAACCGTTCCGAATCTCAAAAAATATTTTAAATTTTTTTATAAAAATTGTATGTAGAAATACGTAATTTTGTAAGCCCAAAGACTGAAAAACAAAAAACTGCATTGCAATAATAAAGAAAGATAAGCTAGCCTAAAATTATCCATTTTTTAAACAAAACTTTAAAAATAAATAAATAAATTCAATAAAATCAGATTAAAGAACTTTCTTTAGTATAATATGATATACTTATGACATTTCAGCACTATTATCCAAATTTAAATAAATAACTGAATTTCATTGATAAAATTGACAGAATTTCTAGAAATTAATCATAAATTATACTCCGTTATAGACATATTATGTAAACACAATAAATTCCTAAACAAATGTAATAAAAATGACAATGATTTATGCCATAATTTAATTCTAAAAGAACTACATATTACACAAATTATTATGCAATCTAAAGAATTCAATATAAATAATTATAATGTTGGGCATTGAGAAGAAATATAAAAAAATATATACATATTAAAACAAACAAGAGGCAAACACAAAAACAAAGATGTTGAAGCATCGCCTCGCCATTAATACAAATAACAATAAATAATCATTGCGTGGATTGCGATAAATATAAATAAAAATAATATAAATTCAATGGAACAATGACAAACACCTCCGCATGCCACACCCACAACAGAGGGGCGGGGAGCAAAAGTCAACAATTGTCATTGTCAACTTTGGCTGCCAATAAATTATATTATTAGAGCTGCATATGTGTGTGACTGGGTGTGTGTGTGTGTGTGTGGAGAGAGAAAGGTACGGAAAACTATTTGTAATGTGAGCGTACAATCAGCACTGCTCTGTCCCTTTCTCTATCTCTGCATCTATCTCCCTCCCACAGTTATCTCTTTATTCTGAGAACTCACACTGTGGCATGCGTGTGTGCGTATTTGTTACAACAATTGTCAACATAAATAAAATTAAATGTACGTTATTGGTTGCAGGCAACCAAGTGACAGGTCAACTCCACACACATACAGCTCACCCTCATCCCAAAACACATATATGTGTGTATATATACACCCCCACTGACATATATGTATGTATAGTGAGATATCCCGAAAGCACCTGTCCATGGCTGTCAAAGTGACCATTTCATTTAATACGAAAAGCAGCATGTGCGCTTGTTTTTTGCCCACGACAAGTGGAAATTAAACACAATCTTCACACGCACACTCACACACAGGCGCACACACACATTTAACCAACCACATTGATAAAACCACATATACATCTACAGCCATACATACAAACACCTGTTATGTTGCCGATTTGGTCGATCATTGAGACAAACACAAACCCAAAACACATTCAGTAGTTTCTACTAGGCCTTTGAGTGCTCCACTGAGAGCCTGAAATACCGCCCACTTCCCCCTCAGAGAGAGAAGCTGAATCCACCCTCTCATCAGAGTTAGATATACACATTCATATGTCTGGACAATATTCGCATTTGGTTTTGCTTTGAATATTTGTTTTGTCACCTTCATTTAATGCGTAGTTTGTGGTTTTTGTCTTTTGAAACTACACTAAGCGAAAAAGTTAGGCAGCAATCGTTAACAATAAAAAATAAAAGTGTTTGTAAACATAAATCAAAGAAATATTATTAAGAGATTCAAATATATTTCCTAATTAAAAGCGCTTTTAGGTGATAAATGGTTTCCATTTTATGTTAATCAATGTAAATAAAAAATATGAAATTAATATAAATAAATATAAAATAACTATCGAAGTATGTCCATGAATCTTAGATGTATTGATATCAATACTTTGAAATTGGCAATCTGTATATCAATATTTACAAAACAATATATATATGTATATTTATTATAATTTATTTTATTGTTTCTTTATAATATTTATGTTTATATTTTTTAAGTAGAATTAATTGATTTTTGTTTGAAGATTAAGGTGAATATATATTGAAATTAAATTTGTGTATCAATATTTTACAAGACAATATATACATATATATATTTTTATTATAATTTTTTATTTTATTTTTTTTATAATATTTTTTTTTTTAATTTTATATTTTTTTCCAAATTTTTAAGTAGAAGTAAGCAGAAGTAATATAGATGTTTTTGAAACTTATGCTCAATATATAGTATATTGAAGTTATATTAGATCTCTTCACAAGTTGCCAGTGTATTCAATCAGATTGGAGCACAGAATCTGCTTTGTCTGCTACACAGCAAACAAAACGGAATCCTGAGGCAGATACGAGGAGGAAGAGGAGAATGTGAAAGAGAGTGAGATAAGAGGTGAGCACACGCACACTCATAGACACACATACACATACAAATACAAATGGCCTTGACATTTCTTATGCTTATCGCTGTCAGTGCAGGCGTTGAAATTGTAATTTGTGTAATCTCAGGTGGGCAACGAGACAGGACAACGACAAGGACGACGACCACAGCCCAAGGCGAAGACAAAGCCAAAAGGAATATTGTTGACACCACTACATGTCTGTATGGGGGTATATCAGTGTGTATAACTCTATTCAGAGGGGGTGGGGGCTGGTGGTTGGTGGTTGGGGTTGAAGGGGTGTTGAGCTGAAACCACTTAATCCGTGGCAAAGGCAACTGTGTCCTGCAGCCACTGTGGTTATCGCGTGTTTTTTCCTAATTAGCAGGGAAATAATGTTAATCCAATGAGAGGGCAGCAAGTCCACTTGATGTTTCTATATTGTATTATTAAAATTAATTAATTTATTTCATAATATATATAAATTACATTTAGAGTGGCATACGAACTGCCGACACAAAACAAAAGGTACAAATCAAATTGCTTTTAACTAATTTGTTTCTCTTATCCACCTACAAACAGACATAAGTGTAACTTTGTGTGTGTGTTGAGTGTGTGTTGTGTGTGTGTTGGTGTTGGTGTTGTCACTTTACATGTGGCGTGTGTTGCTGAAGCCACCATGACCCGCCTGGGAGGCACCCTTGTTGAAGCCCATCTGCAGATTGAGCTCACCCTCGTGGGCACGCAGCTGCTCCTCGGTGAAGGTGCGTTCGTTCTTGTCGGACATCTTGGGTCCCAGAGAGGGGCCAGTGAACTCGGGATGTTTCTGTGTCTGTGGAGAGAGTTGTTGGGAAACATTTGCTTAACAATTGCCGCTGGCATTGGTCATCAGAGCTTCACTTACGATGCGACCCAGAGCGTAGAGGGAGAGGGTGACCTGTGGAATATTGCGACGCTCGAAGAGATCGGCAGTTTGGAATATCTCCTCTTCGGGCACACCGTACTTCTTGACGGCGGCCTGGAAACGCTGAATGTTCTCCATCAGCTGGAAGTTGGTGCCACGCTCCTGGATCTTCTTGACGGAGCCGGGGGCCAGCTTGTTGGCCAATTTGCACAGCCAGATGCCGTCCTTGAGGATGTCCTCATACTGTCCGCTGGGCACCTTCTCGCCAATAACGGCGAAGATCCAGTTAAGGACTTCCTGTTCCTGTTCCTTGTTGCGTGGCTGGAAAACAAAAATCAAAAAGCAAATTCAGTTACTGTAACAGCTTGGCATGAGTAATCTGAAAGACGATATCATGAACTAAGTGCCAAACAAATCAATTTGATGTAATTGTAGACAATTCAGCAAACAATCCACCATCCCCAGTTCCCCTCCATTGTCTATAAATAATAATAAAAATAAACAAGCAAATCTCTCAGATTGCCCGCATTCAGCCGAAAGTCAACAGAGTGGAGGCTTAATTTGTGTTTTTCACTTTGCTGAATCTATACAGGATACGCATAGGCAAAGTCAAATAGGACTCGCTCAGTTGCCCCCCCAGGGCGAGCTATGTTGGGTCTTCTCCTTCCCCCTAACACCCACCCCCCACGCACCATCTAGGCTTTCGATTAAATTGCGTTAAAGCCCAGAATGACATTTGAAGTGGGTGTTGGTTGAATGCGAAAAGAAAACAATTAAAAATGGGGAAATAGATGTAGCAACTGCTCAACTAGGAGATTCTCTATATATATATTTAAAGAAAAAAAAAATAAAAAAAATTTAAATAAACTAAAAATAAATATATATATATATTTTTATTAATTATTAAAGATAACCATCCCATATATTCCTGTAACAATTGGAGTATATTATTTTCCTATTTAATTACTTTAGTTGATAGAGATTAAGTAAAATCTATAATTAAATGTATATAAATATTCTAAATTCATTTCTTTTATAATTAAATTTTTAATTACATTTAAATATTATTTTTATTTATTAATCTATTTATTATGATATTCCATTTAATAAAGTTCAATTTATAGATGCAAATTTTTAAATTAATTTAATTAATTTTTTTTTTAATTTATATAATATAACATAATTTTTAATAAAATTTATTTATTTTTAAAAATTTTATATATTTATCTATTTATTATCATATTCCATATAATTAACTTCAATTTATTACAATAGATGTAAATTTGTACATTTATTAAATATATTTCATTTATTTGTGAATTAGACTTTATGTTACCCTATTTTTTTATTAAATTTATTTTTTTTTTCAATCTATTTTTAATGAACTTCAATTTATAGATGCAAATTTTTATATTAAATATGTTTATTAAATATATTTCTTTCAATTGTGAATTATACTTCATGTTACTCTAATTATTAATTAATTTTATTTATTTTTTATAATTTTATTTACTCATCTATTTATTATGATCTTCCATTTAATTAACTTCACTTTATAGATGTAAATTTTTGAATTTTTTAAATATTTTTCCTTTAATTGCGAATTAATCTACATGTTACCCTAATGTGTGCCCCCATTTCGTTGGGTATACCTTTAGTAGAAATGGAAGTACATTAATTTTCCAATTAATTAATTTCGATTTGTATAGAGCGGGGCACGTGAAAACCTGAAAAGCCCAGTAAGAGGAGCCGCGGTCAAAGGTCGACAGGCGTCGCAATTTATGTGACAGTTGACAGCAAAAGCCGAGCAACTGTTTAATTGAAATTTACTTCTACTCTGCACCCACTCAGTATATTTGTAGGTCAATTTGGTACTATTTGTAGAATTAAAAGATCTATTAATATGGAAGTAACAGAATGACATATTTCTAGCCACTTTCAATTTAGACAATTGTTCACATACAAATGGTAACTTTAATTTAGCTCGATTTAATTTATGATATTTGCAGTTAAAGTTGAAATGATATTTGGTAAATATTGCAATTGGGGAATGGCGGCGAGGAATCCAATTAAACCAACTAGTAATGCTAATTAAAACCAGTAATGCTAATGCAATATTTATATGTGTATGTTTGAGTGTTATATAAATCCGCGGGATAATGGGGCGTATGCGCAACAATTGAATCAGTGCATAATGCATGGTTGGCATCCTTTTCCGCCAAATGCGAAAGAATTTTAATTGAAATCCCATGAGCACCGCATCCACATTAATATTTGTTGCATAATTTTTGCGAAATTTATTTATTACTACAACTACACATTGTACCCAGCGGTATATCTAATAATAATAATAATTTAAGTTTTCGCTTTTCATTTCTGATTTGTGGCCGAGCACAACAAATGAAATATATTTTCGGCACAAAACCACATTACCCAAAAAACATAAAACAAAACTTGCCCACAAAATGTCAAAACATAAAACAAAATTCATATGAAAAACAAATAAAAGCCGAGCAGAGAATCGACAGGGGTTTTTTTTTATCAATTATATAATTTTTGACTAATTAATATATTTAAGAATGGTCAGAAGTTTCATAACTTTTACTGGTTGAAAATTAATATTATATTTACATAATTGAGGGATAAACATACAATGATGAACATACAATTTTCCTATCTGTTTTTTTTTTAATCTATTTGTTATTATATTCCATTTAATTAGCATTTTTAACCAATTAAATTGGAAATGATTTTAATATTTGTTGACTAATTAAAATATTTAAGTATGGTCAGAAGTCTTTTAATTTTGTCTGCTTTAAAATTAAAAATATATCTTCATAATTGAGGGATGTAAATACAATTAAAAAAAAAAAAACAATTTCTTATTATGCATTATTAAAATTTAAATTAATTTTATTTATTTTTTTATTTGTATTATTTATTAAAGATCACCATCTCATGTATGCCCATGACAAGTGGAGAATATTATTTTGCTATTTTTTTAATACTATTATTTTATTTTTTAATCTATTTATTATAATATTTCATTTAAATAACTTTTTTATCAATTAAAATGCGCATAATTTTTGACTAATTCAAATATTCAAATATGGTCAGAAGTTTTATAATTTTCACAGCTTTAAAATTAAAAATATATATACATAATTGAGGGATATACATAAAATTTTGTTTGTTAATATTATTTATTTATTTATTTATTTATGGGTCTGCAGCACAAAATGCACGCTTTAATGGCAGCCAATGAAGCGTTGGCATTTTAATGAATTGCACATCAATTTGCATTCATTGGGTCTGGGGGTCGCCGGGCCAAATGAGTTCAGTTTTAATTTTACTATATATATTTAATGGAAATACGCCAATACGCATTCCGAGTGCAATCTGCACTTACATACATATTTGCTGTTTGCTTTTCTGACTCTTTTTTTATATTTTACATTTTTAATTGAAAACAACAATTGGCAGCAGAAATTGCAGCTACTGCTACTATATAGTAGATTCACTCCGATCAGTAATTAATGCACATTTTATTAATTGGTTTATCTGTCTGCCCACAGACGAAACTCTCAGTTCCTCTATTATTGCAATACTTATCGGTTTTAAAAAACCATTTTAAAAGTTCGTTCAGTCAATTCAAAGACACTGACAAATATTTTAAAAATTCTTTCTAGCTTTCTTATGAATTTACGTAGTTTTAAACGATACAATAAATATCTGCATATACATATCTAATAAAAATCAATAATTCTCTCTATTTTAACAATTTTCTGTTAGTAACATTTATTTTTTAATTTAATCTAATTTTTTTTATATTTATATTGTTTTACTGTGCATTTGCAGTTGCGCTTTCATTTATAGGTTTATGAAATCCGCAAAATATTATTTTCATTTATATGAAATCGTGCAATGCCCTCTGCCTGTCTTCCGGCCATAATATCATAATGTCTGGCATACAATGAACGGACAACCATGACCTTCAGATGACCCCCAATTTGTGTTGAATGGCGCCCCGCATTTAGCTTTTGGCTTACAGTTTTCACTTGTTCATTTGTTCAGAAATTCTTTTTTTTTCATTTTGTTCAGCTGTTTTTGCCTTTTTCCGGCCGCGTGCATAAATAAAAATTTTCATTTTCAACATAAAGATAAACGTTCATTTTTGCGCCTTTATTTTATTTTATTTTCTCATTTTTATATATATACACACAGTATGTATATATTTTGTTTGTTGTGGCTGATGGTTTTTGCCGAGGGCCAGAAAGTGTTGGACAGTGTTTTGTTGTTATTCTTTTGTTGTTGTTGTTGTTTGTATTTCAATTTGTCATTTGGCCTACTGCCAATTGGCGGTCGTGGACCAAAACATTAACCAGCAAATGAAAAGAAAATGTGCAAAAGGCGCCCACACGACTAGGAAAAGTCGGCAGAGAAAAAAAGTAGCTGTACTTTTGTCGTTTTCATATTTTTTACAACTACATTTTGCATTTTGATTATTTGAGGGGCACAAAAGAGGATAATATGAAGCATATGCTAGAGAGACATTTGAGACTGTAACTATATGATATTTTTTTTTTATTATTCTTCTCAATGACTTCAGTCTGCGATTTTGTTTAACTTGCGCCTTAAAATTTGCAGAGCGATTTAATGTAGTGATAAAACAAATTTGTAAAGTTGCCAAAAATCTAAAAGAATCACTGATAGATGCATTCGGGATTGCCCTCACAAAATTAACTGTATATGCAACAGTTTGTGTTGGCAAAATATAAACAAAATCCCGCAGAATACTATATTCAATAATGATGTCATGGTCGCAGCACAAATTGTAGTTTTTTGTTTGGGTCTAAATAAGTAATAATAATTTTAAAAGCAAGATTTATATAAATAATTTATATTGGCATTGAATAAATGTATATTTTATCATCAAAGGATTTATTTCATTCTGGCGCATATTTAAGAGAAAACAATAATTATTTGCATAATTTTTATGTATTATTTTTTGTTTGCAAATTAACACAATTTTTATATGCACTTTTGACGCTGTTTGAGTTTGTCATTGTTGCGGCTGTTGAAAGGCAGAAAACAAACTGAAATACTGTCAAATTGTTATGAATTGAGCTGATTCAATAAAGAATTAAAAAAGTGCATATTAATTTATGCATTAATAAACTGTGATGGAAAACAACCGAAAAAAGAATTTCTATAAATATTCTGCACATATATTTCATATCTATATGAGAGATATTCAAATGGAACGAGATATTCACTCACTACTCATCCATCCAGGCTGTCAGCCAGAAATTTATGACACTCGAATGGTATTCGTAAGTGTAACGGGCCACAGGCCACAGAGAGGGATGGAGAGGGGATATGCTGCCCAGGGCCAAAGTGTCAGCAAAGTGATTTTTTATTTTAATTTAAAAAACAAAAAAACAGCTAAAGAGGCGCAAATGCGATACACTTGGAGACAAATGAAATATGGGATGCCAGCTGCCCAACTGCGTTCGACGGGGCGTATACTTGATATTGGTATATAAATATATTGAAATGAAACTAAAGCTCATTGCCGAGTTTATGGTTAATGTGGTATTTAAATATTTTATCAATTAAGGAATTTTTAATTAAATCATCGATACGTACATATTGCGTGCTTTGTAATTAAATGTTTTTGTTTTATAATTGAATCTTGCATAATTGCAAATCAGCGATATTTATAAGTCTCATTATGTTTTCCACAATATGTATGCAATTAATTGATTCAAATATATACGCTAAAAATATATGTTTATTTAAATTCAAATAAACAAAGCTTTCATTCAGTGATATATATATTATAAAAGTGTAATTAAAACACATAGTCAATGAACTGAATGAGTTCAGTTCAGTTCGTGACTGCCACAAAATAATGAAAGATTCTTCGAAAATTCTTATTTTGTAATAAATTCCATTGAAAAGCAAAACTGCTGGTAAAATTTAAAACTCAAATGGATAATTGCGCAATTTAAAATCATAAAAGGCTCAATCAAATCAGAAATTTTATTCACAACTATTTTTCAATGATATAGAAAATATATACTTCCGCTGGAAATTCTCAAGAAATATTTTTCTTTTTAAATTTCAAATTCAATTTAAAAATTATGAATCTCAGATAAACTTCACTTTTGAAACATTCCCATTTTGCTTTTCATTTTAAGGATATTTAATTTGTCCATATCAGAAACACTTACAGCCATTTTATTTTTTAATTAGAATTTAAAATGCGAAAATATTTGCAGAGCAATGCGCGTGTTTTTCGAGCCAAATAGAATTTTCAACTGACGCAAGTTGTTGAAACAGTTTTCCATTTATCCCAAGAGCCGCCAAACATAATTTACGAAAATGCCGAAAAAATCTTTTAGGTTAGTCTAATGACGCTGCCGCTGCCGACGCAGACGCTGACGTCGACGTCGCAGTCAACGCCAACGCCAATGCGAAGGCGGACGCCCCCCTTCCTTGCAACAGACGCAACAACAGAGATTTTTGTGAATGCTCAAATCACCCGAAATAAAGCCAATGTAGACAAATATCGACTAAACATATATGTATATACAAATATGAGCAGCGGAAGCTGCATATGACGTCACAGTAAAACAACAGAAACTAATATCGAATAAAATAAGAACAACAAAAAAAAAACCTAAGTGAATCTCAGTCTGGCATAAGTGTGCCTTGTTTCGCTGCCAGAAATTGTTGAAGAACTTGCTCCCCTTTCGCTTTTAAAGCAATTTGTCAGCCATCGACCCTGAACAACAATTGCTACAACTATTTCAAACTAATAGATACAAATTAATGATTGCAAATCTATCTACTTGTGGGCGTCATATGAATGCAGATGCCAAGTTCAGGTGCAATTTCAAATAGCAGCGACTGTAGCTGGACCATGAGATTTTGGGGCACGAAATTAGGCAGAGGAAATGATAGAAGGTCTGTGAAAAATGAAAGAGTATCGAATATTCTTTATTTAAAATTGAAATATTTCTGCTCTGTTTTGATTAATTTGCACATCTCTCAGCACTTGCAGCTAATTTTGTAAATGACGTTGACTTTGAATTTGTGTTTTCTCTTTCTTTATTTATTTTTGACCATTGAATTTCATGAACATTTGGCAAAAAACGTTCTCGAATTTATTTTCAGAAATTCATATATCAGACAAAATTGACGACACCCCATGAAGGTCAACGCCAAATGAAATTGTAATTTCAATTAAAAGTTTCATGTCATTCCAAAAAACACAAAAAAAAAATAAAATTTTAATAATAATGTCAGACTTATGTAAACAATTTACGCTAAAAGCGAAATAAATTTCTTCAATGCCATTGCCTGGCAGGTGAGTTCAACGAAAGTTTTGTCATTCCATTTGTTTATTTGAAACTAATTAAATTATCTAGCAAAACATTTTGATCAAGTTCAAGTTGAAGTGCCACTGAAAATATTTCCCAAAATACTTTCACAAATAAACACAAACAAAGCAACAAAAGATGCCGAAACAGAAGGCGTGTTCATTTCTTTTCACACCTGAACCTCATAAATTCCCGCCCACCTCTTCTGACGTGGTATCTTCATTCTATTGTAGATGATATTCTAAGGGGTCAATGTTATGAACACACCGTTAGGAAATAGAAAAATAAATAATTAATCAAGGTGAAACATAAGTGTATCTCTTTAACCACAACAGTTTATATAAAAGTGAAAAATTCCATAAAAATATTATAAAGACTTTCATGTCTGACAAATTTATGGATAAATGAGAATTACACTGAAGCGCACACCAAAAAAAATAATTAATTCTATAGAATTCTTAAAAATAAAATATTGAAATAACAAAATCATCGGGCTACTCATCCACCTACGTATAGATATTTGGGGAAAACAGCTGCCAAGGCTGCAATCAAAATTAATTGAGCGACTCTGAGCTCACTGCCAGCTAACAAACAAAAACAAATACAATTACAACTACAACTACATACTCAAATATATATTTAAATATGTATATATGTATTTTGTGTGTATGTCAAAGTGAAGACGTGGGCGTGAGTATCCCACACAACGACCTACAAAAAAAAAGCAGAGAACATCGCACTCTGCCAACTCTGCACTTGTGTAAGAAAATCAACAGATTTGTGAACGTCAAATACAGGGTATATGTATACCCTAACACTCTCCAGACCAGCAACAATTTCAATTCATATTTTCATATTTTCGTCTTCTGTCCTCATTTCCAGTCTCCACAACTTTTCTCTCGCCGTTTCTTTAAATAGGCGGGCATCTGTTTTCCTCTTGGTCCAAGCAAACAACTGTTGCTCGTAAATAAGCACAGAAATGGGATTTAAAAACAAAAAAAAAAAAACGAAACAAAACAAAACAAAAACAGACGGAAACAAATATTAAGCGGCTTTTTATTGTGCTCCTCTTCAACTCGGACATATTTCTCATCGATAATTATGCTCAAGGCAAACCACATTTGTATCGAGGTCAATTGTACACAGCCCTACAAAAAAAAAATTGTCTTTTACAGATTTCATTTCATTTGCCATTCAGCTGTTTACATCTTTTTAAATATATATATATATATATGTCCGATTCTTTCTCAATTAGACATTAAAGTGCTCTAATCAATTTCTATTGCTCCTCTTTTTGGTCACAAATGCCAAAACATGTCTTCTTGCTTTTAATTTGCTTAAATTAATAACATATGATTTATCATTATTTCAATAATTTATTAAAAAGGTAATTAAGTTTATAATTGAAAAAATATATTATAGAATAACTAAAATTAATCAACATAATTCATAAAAATTATTCAAATTATTAGCATACTTATTTTAAATGCTCCCAACTTATATAATATGAATATATTATATATCCAGAATTTGTTCAATATTTTGAAACTTTTTTGATTTATTAACTATAATTTTTTAGATATGCATATATTAAAAATTCAAGTTATAAATGGTAACAATAAACAAAGATTTTCTTTTATAAATAAGACAGATTGCAAATAAAAATTTAAATAAAAAAAATTATACAAATTATTTATATGAAGGTCTTCTATTACAAATAATATAAATAAATCTTTAAATAGTGATACAAATTATTTAATTGAATTAAAAACCAGAACAAAATTTTTTTTTTTAAATATTCATTAAACTATTAACAGACAGATTTAATTAAACCATATTTTAATCAAATTTCTTCGAATTCCTGCTAATAGCTTATTAAACGCCTAATAATATGCATAAATGTTCGCTAAGAAATTAATACCACAGCGTCATTTTAGCTCAAAAATTATGGTGCTGGCAGGACGAATATTTAGGAGTTTGAATTCATATAACCATTCAAATCAGTCCTGGGGGAGGTTTTTTGTGTTCGTATTTTGCATTTTGCATTCGGGTTGTTATCTTGCTGACTTATGCAGTTTGGCTGGTCTTTTCTTTCATGGTGGCACTAAACAATTCCTTGCCACTGCCACTGCCACAGGACCCTCTCAAACCCTCCCTCTCGCCCCGTAAGATAAACAATTTTCAATTTAAATAATTTTTGTGCGCATATCTTGCGTTCGTTTTTTAGTTTTCCTTCGCCTTTTCGCGTTTTCATTTTTAGTTTATAGTCAGCTGCAGGTCTACTGCAAATAGTTGAATAAATATTAAAAAGAATATTTAGATATTCATAAAAAAACAGCGAAGAATATGCATATAGAATAAAAATATATGTATGATATATATGCTAGCTGCAGGCAACAAACAAACAGTTTGCGATATAAACTCATATAAATACATAAACATATATATATATATATATCCCTCTCTCTTTATTCACAGTTATCTATCCCTTTCGCATTTAGTTTTGGCATTCGTAACTGTAACTGTATGTATCTGTTGCTTTTATGGCCAACATTAGATATTGTTCCCCAGGCTGTTTACTAATAAGTCGCACCATTTGCATTGTAGATTCAGTCCGTTAGTCCTCTCTATATTCAGGACCTCTTCCTCACCCCCTATTCAGGGTGGCAAAAAATAATCAAAAAAAAAAACTGCAACTTGTAAACAATTTGCGTTTATCATGATTTCTATTAGTAAACATTTCTTGAATTTATTTTCAAAATTTACCCAACATTTCCGTTGCGTGCCTACGTACAATTTTTTTTCTTTCTTTTTTTCTTCATATTTATGCCACGCATGAAAAGGGCCTCTAAGGGGTATTGACTTTGTGGATAGTTTTGTAACATGCTATTAAATTGATGAGTATCTCAATGTATTTTCAAAATTTAAATATTTCATAAATTTCATTTAAATTATAAAATTAATAGTTAATAGTATTACATTATCTTAAATTAATTTCAAAAATTAAATATTTAATAAATTTAAAAAAAAATATAAAATTAATGGCTTATAGTATCAAATCATTTTAAATTAATTTAAATTATTGACTAATTTGAAATGTAGAAATTAAAAAAATATTTATCATATATATTGGTTTTTTTATATCTAGTTCATCGCAGCCGATTTTGTCTATTTTTTTTTTAAATCTAGTTCATCACAGCCGATTTTGATTATATCAAATTAATGTCAAAAATTAAATATTTTATAAATTTTATTAAATTAAAAAATAAAAAAAAAGTTTTAATCATGAAGGCTTAAAAGATCAGGGTTCGCCAAGACCATCCAGCAGTAGCCATACTTGCTAATTTCACGCGACACTTGGGTGTGATGCCGAAGGTGGGGTTCTAACTATAAAATATCTCTAAGTGTGTTGTTATGATACAAATATGTTTGTATGGGTCCGGCACTTAATTAATTAATAAAAAAAAAAAAAAAAAAATCGTTTATTTTGTTTTTTTTTTTTTATATCTAGTTCATCACATTCATTAAAATCTAATTATATCAAATTAATTTCAAAAATTAAATATTTAATAAATTTTAAATAAATTATAATTATGTATCATATATATTGAATTTTGTATATCTAGTTCATCACTGCCAATTTCGTTTATAATTTTTTCGTACATTTTCGGTTTCATTGTGTTTTATTCTTTGGCACAAATTTCATGACAGCTCCCATATGTTGCCCATCGGCCTCAGATTCGATATATATATCATATATATATATATATATATATATATATATATGTATATTTATGCGTGGATGTTTATTTTGTTATGCGCATATATTATGTGTATGTATAGCTAATTTCTGCACAGCATGTTGTGATTTTTCATTAAAATCTGTGGCATTTATTGTGCGACTTTGACTGACAGTTTATAGACTATTTTGTTTATATTTATAACTCTTATGAAGTAGTATTATGCAAAATATTGATGATATTATGGACTTATATGCAAATTAATGCATTTTGTAAACGTTTTTCTTTAACAAAAGGTGCTTTATTTGTGATGTGGTGAATGTAAAAATGATGACTGATTTATTACTTATATTATATTTAATTAAGTGAATTAACATATTATTCATAGTCATATTTCTTGCTCTTAGAGATTTCTTGCTTCAAAGCTTGAACACCAAAGTTAATTTTGAGGCGAATATGAAAAGTATTTTTGGCAAATTAAAAAATATAGAAATACATCAAATTACTTTTCTTTGTAGAGTCATAAATTTTGCTATAGATATAGATTTAAGATCATTTTCCGCTGAGACTAAAATTACTTTACACTTTATAGGCATTTAAATGAATTATAATTACTTTTATTTTAATAACATATATATGAGAAATAATTCTTGAAATTAGCAAACAATAATCAGCAATAAATAGGTCAACAATTTAAATTAATTTTCTTCAATTACAACCTAGTATTTATTACAATTTGCATAGTTATTAGGAATAGTTGCCGTTTAAGAGATTTTCAAATTTCTCACACACAACGGGAATTTTGAGTTGAATATGGGATAACATGAATTAATGCTATGAAACAATATAGGTAAATATTTGTTGGCAATATTCACTGACACGAGAGCATGCAAACAAATCGAATAATAATACATGCACACACATACACACAGATGCAAACACACATACCTGTGTGTGTGTGTTTGCATTTGTATATGGAATTTTCTTGTCTTGATGTAGGAAAATGCATTAAAGCATGAGCTTCCTTGACAATCCCCTGTCCTCCCCACAGATTTCGTACTACTCCAACCAGGTGGAGGTGTGTTAGTGTGTGTGTGTGTGCGTTTGTAATCACTTTATTTTGCATATGTGAATGCAGCTAAGTGTATAAGCATGTGCATGTGTCCACCCTCCCCCACAGCCATCTCTCGACTGTTGCACGACTTTGTGAATAAATTGCAAAAATATTTTAAAGGTTGCCACAGCCATGTCGCTCTCAACTCAGAGTCTCAGTCTGAAGCTTCTCCACTTTCCCCTTGATGGCAAATGAAATAAAACTAAAGACAATAACAACGACAGCGACAAGGAGAAAAACAAGCTGAAAGCTCCTTGCCAAAGGACAAGCTGCTAGCATATACTACTATATACATACATATATGTATATGTAAATATGTATATACAACATATACTTGCACTTTCTTGAGGATTTGTAAAATTTATCGTAGACATCATTATGCGACAATTTCACTAGCTGAGCAGCTCCAACTCCATATGATCCACTTAGCCTCCCCCTCCATTTTCCTCTCACTCTATCTGTCTTTGTCTGACAATGGCAACAGCAGCTGCAACGTGCAACTGACTCTGATGTTGATGCAGCATTTGTGCATTTCACGTTCCACATTGGCGAAATCGTTTTTTAAAATGCAAAAACTATGAAAAGATGCACCCTAAATTATTCAAAACATAAGCAAGCCATGATATATGATAAGAAAACTAACGCACAGTTCCCAGCACCAGCTAATATGTCATGCTGGCACTCGTTCCATCTCTCACACACCCTCATGCTGTCTCCCTCGAAATGTCTTGGGCTTAAGTCAGCTAGATTGCATAGCAACATTTCAGTTGAAAGTAGTTTAAGCGACAGAGAACAGGATTTAAATTTCAACTGCCACCAGAATAATTTCTATAGCATACTTTTATGGGTCATACTTTTAAAATAGATTAATAGAAAATCAACCGAGATAAAATATAACATTGCACAGAAAATCTATTAAGCTATATATTTTGATGACTACTTCATTTTAAGAAAAAATTGATAGATTTGAATATTTTTAAGGATTTTTTTTTGATTTTTTAAACTTATCTCTAGAAATAATCATCGAAATTAACTCAAATAAAAATAAAGAGTCGGAAATTTTTCAGTTTCCGATCATAATATCCAAGGGGTGTAGTTGAAATGCCAAAAAGTGTAAACTAGAGGCAGGAGGGGAGAGAGTGAAGTATCTTCGGATGGGGCACTGAGCAACCGTTGCATGGTCACTTGCCAACCATAAAAAACGTGCAAAATGAATCATTATAAATAACAATAAACGAGACGTAAGCCATATTTTAGCCATAATAGCTAATAAAACACGCCAAAAAGTGGCCCAGGCTCAGTTCAACCTCCGACCTGACCTGTTCTGACCTGCTGGTAATCATGCAAGCATAACAACATTGCCAGCCATGTCCAGATCCGACTACGTTTCCAATGATAAAGGCATACCGCAAAAAGGTTACACGGCTAACAATAAAACGTATCCGCAAAGCACAACAGATACAAAAAAAAAATAAATAAATAAAAAATAAAGAACCAAATAAATAAAAATGGATAAAAACAGCAAAAAACAAATGAAAGCTGAGGGAGAAAACACAGAGCCAACAATCTTCAACATAAATGCTCTCATCTCCTGTTTTCTTGCTGGATTATTTTTTTTCTTTTTAATTTTTTTTTTTTTTTTTTTTGCTCACTGAGGCGTTGAATGGTTGCGTCTTTTTACCTTCCGTTTGGTCACGCTGAGAATGCAGTATCTCTGACCAAGAGATCTCCGGTTAGTATCACTATGACTCCGTCTGTAACTGTGACTGTGACTGCGACTACGACTGGTTACTTCGTATACATATATTTCACGCTCGAATGTCTTTGGGGTCACACAAATCCGATTTACATGCAAATAAATAAAATTCATGTCGAACTTCGAGTTGCCGACAATAAATTTTTGAGTGCGCTTCAACAAAACAAATGCGTGCTTTCTCTCTCTCTCTCTCTCTCTCTCTCTCATTCATTCATCCTCACTCTTTCTCTGCCTTTCTCGCACTCACTTAAGAAATTGCACACATACATACAGACAGAAGAATGGAAGTGGGAAACGATGAGTAGTCAGCATACATACCCTAGAGACCTGCGCCATCTTTATCTTTCACTTTGTGTTCGCTGCTTCCATTGGCATTGCTTTACTTTCTCCACCTGCTCCATCTCCACTTTCTCTACTACTTTCCTTCTTGTACTGTCCGCCGAGCAGCTGTGGCAAACTACGCGCTGTGAAATTGTATTTTTAATGAATCATATGTGATCTTTCGATTTTCCACTTGCTCAACCAACGCCAAATATTATTTCGTCAGATATTTCATTAAAACATACACATGAATTCACGAATTTATGATATATATATAAATGAAATTACTATCGAAATAAATTTTTAAATAAAACTATAAAACTGTATGAAAAGATTGTAGGTATTCAGACGTTTTCATTTAGACACAACCATGTGAGACCTATGGACTAAGAACCGTATTTGGTATATAAGGTTTTCTCAACCTTCGATCTACAATAACTTCTCTAAATCTCAACCGATTTTCAGTTTTGATATCTCTTTTTCTTAGTTTTAACCAACACTTAAAAACTGCATTGAAAGATTAGTGGGATTTAGACTTTAATTTTCGATACCCTTTACAAGTCCCATTCCATAGACCATATTTAGTATTTTGGGCATAACTAACATTCCATAACATTCCATACAACATAATTTCAAGTTTTATATTTCATTTTCTTAGTTTTGACCAACACTATAAAACTGCATTCACAGATTGTACTCAAATCCTAAACAAATCCCATTCCATACTTCATATTTGGGATTTTGGCACCTTTACAATCTTCGATCTCCCACAGCTTCGTTAAATCTCAACCGATTTTCAAGTTTGATATCTCTTTTTTCTTAGTTTTAACCAACACTAAAATCTGCATTGAACGATTAGTGGAATTCTCATCTTTATTTTAACAGCAAATACCATTCCATATTCCCTTGTTCTAAACTGTGAACATTCAAATATCAACTGAGTTTTTAATAGATTCGAATTCAGAATATACCAAAATTATTTGACAATATTATAATATCGCTCTTCATCTTTTTCAAAGTGGTCAGTATGTACATACCTTAATTATTTCAATAATATATGACAAAATGCTGATGTTGTGTTTTCAGAAGGAATATTAATACTTTAATGAGCCCCAACTGTTTTTTCTCGAAATTTTCTTCAACAATTTCTAGCAATTTAAAAAGCTTTTAGGGCATATACTTAGTTAGATGTAAAGCAAGTTGCTTCATTGAATGGGGGGGGGGGAGCGCATAATGCGAGCCATTTCAATAAACTCATCAAATTCCAAGGGATTTATCAAAAATGTGGGGCTCAAATTTATGCGCTTAATTTGCCGGTAATAAAAAAGCACAGAAACAGCAGCCAAGAGAGAGAGAGAGAGAGAGAGAGAGAGAAAATAGAGGGAGAGTCAGAGAAAGGGAAAAGCAATAAAATAGGAGCAGCTGAAGCAAAAGTTGTAGACGTGGAGAGTGGAGAATATGGAGACTGACTGATGAAATGCTAAACTACGTCAACTAAAAACAAGAGGCGAAATAACGGCATCAAACGACGATATAAGCAACGATTATTTTTTATTATTTTAAAATTGTTTGTGGAGCGAAAGCAGGTAAAAGGTTGCATGCTACAAGCCTTGTTGTTGCACAGCTACAAGCTGCCACTCTCTCTCACTTTCAATCTCTCTCCCGCTCTCTTTCTCACACTCTCTCACTCTCTCTCAGTGTGAGCTGCGCTGTGATGAGAATGTAAATTACCCGGAAAATGCGACATATACTCGTACACAACAACAACAATAACAATAACAACCACAAAGGCAACATCAGTGGCAAGCAACAATGAGGGGCAACATCGGCTACAAGGACACAACTAGCTGCTGCAGCGTCGCAGGGGGCGGCATGGCACAGCGGGGCGTGTCGGTTGCCACAAATGGCTGCCGCTGTCAACTAAAGTGTAAAAAAATGGCAGCTTGAGCGTTGAAAGCACCGGAAGCAGCCCCACACTGCCACAGCCGAGGTCGAGTTGAAGCTCTCTCCCTCTCTTTCTCTCTTGATGTCGGTCTCTTTCTCTCTCTCTCTCTCTCTCTCTCTATCTCTCTCTGCATTTGGTTCGAACTGACATGGAGAACAACAATGTAGCATAATGGCGGTAACATTGAGTGCCTACATAAGTCCTTTTAATTTGAATATTTTACGGTAACAACAAACCTACACACTTACACCTGTATATGTGTGTGTGTGTGTGTGTGAGTTTGATTTAAGTTGGCATTGGTGGTGGGTGTGGGAGGGGCGAGGTACAAAAAAAACTGTTGTCAGGTTTGAGCCTAAAATGTCTGCCGCAATAAGACAGATGGACTGACAGACAGACAGTCAGAAAACAGCACAGAAATCTTGAGCACGTGTTGCAATTGTCAAGTGTCAAGGGGAAATTGTGGGGCGAGGGGAAAGTGAAACGTGCGGTAGCTAAACTAAGACTAACAGCATGTTCTCTGTGTGTGTGTGTGTGTGTGACGGCGTCGACAAGCGGAAGCGGAAATGGCGCCATTGCGACAACTGAGGGCGGGGAAACTCATGTAATCACAAAAATGAAAAATTGAAGTTATCGCCCGTGTCGTTAATGTCCTGATGTCTGTGCCCCGATAACTTTTTTTTAACCCAACCATTGAAAAAAAGGAAAACCCCACACCATAATATTCTAGATATCATATGAGATTAGATAGGTGCTGAGAATTATTAAATATTCTTTGATAAAGTAATAGAATATTGCTTAAAATTGTGTACAAGATTTTAAATGCAGCTTAAAAAAAAGAAATAAATAAATTCTCTCAAAATATAATTGAATGGCATTCATAAGCAAGGGAGTTATTTAATAATATTTGGAAAAGTTTATTTAATATTGAGTCAAAAAATGTAATAGTAATATGACACAATAAATAAAAAAATTTATTTACAAAATATGTCTTTAATGTAATTTTGAAGGAATTAAATTGTGAATCACTACTTTGATTATTACCCATATTACTAAAGTGATTAGATAATGCTCGTAATAATTTTTTTTTGTCAAATTTTCATGCAGTTAAAATACTGTAAAGATAAGGAACACATAGTTATTATTCATTTAATAATATTATAATATTTCTCAGATTTAATTTGCTTTTTTGAACAAATAATAAATATAAGTTACTTAAGTACTTAAAAATGGGGATGGGATGTTCGAATTTAATGAGATTTTTTTAAATATATATATTTTTTTTTGTTACAAATTAGATATTTTCTAATTTATATTATAAAACATGCAAATTCGATCCAATTATTCGTAGTATTTATCTATATAATTCTTTGAAGCTCTCTAAAAAAAAGCAATAATATTTGAGCATTTAATTTTAATGGAGTAATTGTTCAAGCATGAACAGAATTGCTCGAAAGGATAGTGTTCTATCTATAGACACGATATGAATCCTTATCTGTCAACGAAAGATCGTGTTACGTAAAGCATATGCCACTTAAGATTTAGGTATGCAGCGTATACGACCCTTTGTGAGTTCCACATAAGACAAGTAGATATGTAAACTCGGCAGGGGTCACGATGCATTATATATTAGTCCTAAGAACTGATTTTGTATATAGAGTTAAGTGACGAAAAAGAGAGAGCGACCTAGAGTCGTCGGTTCAGTTGGACGTTCAGTTCAGTACAACAACTTTACTCATCAGACCTTCTTATTTTGAATCTCTGAATAACAATAATCGAGTAAAATAGTGTAAAATTAAAAAAAAATAAATATTTTGTTGTGTTGAAAACAACTGTATATTTAAAGATTTAGGTTGATATATGTTATTTCTATATTAAATGCAAAATTTGGTACAATATTATTATGTAGTTTGCAGTTTTCAGTCGTGTTTTCATATTTTAAACAAAAAGTGCTCTTAATTGGCTTATTGCACAATATACCATCTCTATACTATTCATCACCTCAATTTATAAGAAATTAAATTCCATTTTTTTTTATTATTATTTTTTTTATTATGTGGGGATATTTGGTTACCTGGTGATTGGGACTTAGAGGCTGCAGAAATGTGCTTTGTGGGATAAATAAATTGGCAGAAATCTATGATATCACACAGCTCGATAGGAAATCAAAGGCGGCTAAAGATGTGTGTGTGTGTGTATGTGTGTGTATGTTGATGGTGATATGTTGTTGCCAGGACGACTTTATTGTGGAGATTGGCTTTGTGTGTGAAATGGCAAAAAATAACAAGCTCGGCCAACAAGCACAAATAACAACAGAGCATGTCTGTCTATATATGTGTATGTATGTGTGTGTGTGTGTGTATTTTACATATCAAGATCCAATAAAGCAAATATACACAAAAACACACATACACATATACATACACATATTGTATGTATGTGTATATAGAGGAGCCGCAGTCACTTCAGCAATAGATAAACAACTTGAAACGTGGCGGCAATGGGCATGGCATATAGCAGAAGGGAAAGGGGGTTGTGTGAGGGGGCGGGTGTAGGTCGAGGGGTTGGAGTGTAAGCATTGGGTATGCCTTGGAATGCCACGCAACCAATAAACGTGTTCATCATACGCCACGTAAACCGGATATAATAATAAAAGCAGCGCCGAGCGCTTCAAGGAAGCAAAAAAAAAAAAAAAAAAAAAATGTGGAGAAGGCATTAAAAAAAGTCACAACAGGCAAACAAACATCGCCAACGTCAACGTCAACATCAACTTTTCTTTGCCACATTCCAATCTTCCCTCCCCCCCAAATCCCTCCTCCATTCCATTTCTATGACTTTTTGTTGCCTTTTGCTGCTGCTTCTGCTGTTGGCTGTTTGTTTTCCGCGCTCGTCCTTGTGAAATTCTAAAGTGTAATAAAACGTGTCGCGGGAAGTCGAGTTTTCGACTGGCAGATTTCATTACCAGAAATTGAGAGAAGGCTGCAAAAGAAAAAAATAATAAAGTTTATTTGCGACCAAAAAAAAAAAAAAACAATAACGAGACTAGGTGTTCATTTGGCATTTTGGCTTGTCAAATAATATTTATTAATTTTCATAGCCAGCTGGCAATAAATCATTCATTTATGGCCCAAATATATTGATGACTACAAATATTGACGTTGCTGTTAAAATTATCTGGCATCATTAGCTGTTTGGATTGGGCCTGTTTAGAGGGTCACTGGGTTCAATTAGACAAGTGTTTATTAAATGCATGCATTCCAAATAAATTCAAACAATTAATTAATTATTTGTGTACATTTTGAAGGCAATTAGAGAACTGCAAATTCCATTATTTCCATTATACTAGTTTGCAGAGCAACTCAAATTAAAATAGTTTGAAAATTGTCTACGCTTTGTGGTGTCAGTTCAGCCTAAGTTAGTTAACTGGGCTAAGGAATATGGCCAGGCTGTAGCAAATTTCATTTTAACTGGGCTTACAATTTGCAAACTTAACGGATTAGCACGCAACTCGCAGGCATTTCATACACTCTCATTAGCAGTCCAACAGACAGGACTCTTCCTCCTCCAACTGTTACTCTGTGTGTTTGTGTATGTGTGTGTGTATCTGTGTGTGTGTGTGAGTTGTGGACAGTGTACATTTTTCCGTGCGCTGGCAGTCGTGTTGCCTGGCAGCCTTTCTTTGCCCGTGGCTTAAAGACGTTTTAAATTGTATCCTTTTGGCAATTTACACCCAGACAGCGAGATAGCAAAGGGATAGACAAGTTGCCAAGTGGCGGGGTAACAGGATGGGGCGGTGGGATGAATGGGGATGAGGGAGCACTACGTAAGAGCTACACAATTTCCGTTTTAACTGCGCATTTTCAAGTGTTTTTCGTGCACACGGCGTATACGCAATTTAGCCTCGCCTCCGGCCCATCTTTAATGACAGTCCTGTTTAGTGCACTCGACTCCTTCTCCACTCTCTATGTTTGTTTTCCTACCATCTATCCACTGGTGAGTCCTGCCCCTCACCCCTTTGCCCCTTTGCCCATCACTTATGCACGCTCATTTAGCCTTTAAATACATTTCGTAGCTGTAACTAAATGCCGCTGATTAATTTTCCATGGCGCCTCAATCTGAGCACTTTTCTTCCACACATTCTCATCTATGCTTTTTCGAAAGAAAAAAGAAAAGAAATCCGAGAAACTTGGAGATTTGTTAGTTGTAATTTGTTTGTTGAACGTCTTCCCTCACTTTGTTTATCACGCTTACTTTGAGCCTTTACTTTAATTAAGGCAAATAATATTAAGGTGAGGGAATTTCCCAGTTCTCTACTCAGATTTGACAAAATGTTGAATTTTCTGAAAACTTATAATATCAGTTGACACTGAAAAACGGAAGCAAATGCGGACAATATGAAATATGAAATTGCTCAACATGGACGCAATGCAAGCGGAAATGCATGACAGTCAGACCGGAAGTAAGTGCAGCCATATTGGACATTTGACCGTGGCAGAGCAAGCATGAAAAATACATTTGAGTTGCGATTCATTGATGTGAAAAAAGACACAAAAAAATATAAAAAAAAATAAAATCAATTCACCAAATTCACTACACAATGTCATGGCCAAAAAGCAGCTGTAGTCACATATGCAGCCATTTTGCTTGAAGGCTTCATAGAAAGACAGGCAAAGAGAGAGAGAGGAAGAGAGAGACATAGAGAAATATAGAAAGAGAGAGAGAAGCACTTGATGAAGCAGCCAGCGGGCAATTGCACACGGAAATCAATCAACTGAAGAACTTTCAGAGACCAACTCAAATGAAGTTTGTTAAGCAATTTAATTTGTATCTGTGAGATATTTATTTTTTAGTTGCATTCAAGCAAAAAGTTTCATAGTTTGTGGTTTTGTGGCTGCTGTCATGGAAAATAAATTATTTTATTTCTATTTAATTTTAATTTTCTTAGCTCGAGTATTAAATACTATTATTTAATTGGTGTCTTTAACTATCATCAAATATCAATATGATTTATTATATTTCTTGTAGTGACAAAATGAATTTCTATGCCAACTACTGTTATATAACTCTATTTACTATAATTTAAATTAATTTTCGCTAATTGCCTTAAAAAATACTCTATTTGTTTGCAATTTATTAAGCCCAATAAAGTTTAATTTTATAATTTCTCAATATTTTTGCTTTAATTAAAAATGATAAGCTTTAATTATAAACAATTTTAATTAAAAAATGATGAACTTTTTTACGGATAATCTTTAAATTCTCTATTTTCATAAACTCAGAAAAAACATATTTAGTTTTTATGCATTTGTTTATTACATTTAATTCCCAATTCGCCCTCAACGCCAACTTATCTCTATTTTTCTCTCACATTTATTTCATATTCATGTCAAATTTCTCTTTGCTTTATCAATTCTCTAATGTCGGTGCTTTGGGATTTATTTGTATTTGTTAATTGAGTTTTATGCAGTTTAGTTTATGCGTTTTAATCATGCTTTCAAAATTGAAATGTCATTTCACAAAAATATGTTTTTTATGCTAAACTCTTATGGGAAATTAAACACTTTCAAATTTCAAACAGTAAAAATATTTGCATAATAATAAATAAAAAATTACAGTAGCTTTAAGAATATTCAAGAGCTTGTCTGAATTTTACATGAAATTAAACAATTTGTTGCTTCGACATTTTCATCCTCAAAATTACCTCAGATGCCATATTGTTTGGAATGAAAGTGTTTCAACACAAAAGCATATGAATAATGTAAGGAGTGTGGCAAGTCCTTTGGCAACAGTTCAATATCAGAGTGAAAAGGACAGAGAGAATGTGTAAGTGTGTGGGTGTGTAGGTGTGTGGGCGTGGCACAAGTTAATGACTCGCGTGAAAATCAATTTGATATTTTATGATTCAACTTTCCTGTTGCAAAAATTCTTCAACATATAAAAAACCGAAAATGGAATGGAACCTCCTTCAAAGGAAAAGCGAAGGCTTTGTTAACTGTTTAACAGCATAATGGTTGCTGTAGTGGGCGTAGGGAGGGGTGGGGCAAGTACATTGCGGTTGTCTCGCTAAAATACCCTAAGTATGAAAATCATAAGAAGACGTTTCGCCTTTCAAGCTCATCACAAAGTGTTAAGTTTACAAAGGATATTTTCAAGTCGCCTAAAATTTTCAGATTTCCTTTTTGCTTTGGCTTCATACATGCAACATGCTGCAGACTTAAGATGGAAGACTGTCTGTGTGTGTGTGTGTGTGTGGCCATATAAATGCAAATGGCTTATGAAAATAATTTGCCAGTAAATTATGAATTTATGGTAAATTGCATATTGAGGGATTTTTCATTTGCGAAGGCATATCTTGCCAAGTCCTCTGACTGCGACTCTGAGTAGGCGGCATTGTTGTCGCTCTCCACAAACAATGTGTGGGGGAGGTGGTGGTGAAGAGGGGAGAGTCTGAGAGAGTCCTGGCATCTCACCTGTATGTCTGCCTGCCTGCCCGCTGGCAGATGTAAAATTTTATTTCTTATCAGCTTGATAGCGTTAAATGGAAATTGTTCTTTTTAAATAATTGCGTGTTTAAGGTGAATTCTCCTCGCATGTGCAGGAAATGATTACAGCCCAAAAGTAGGCAACAACAATGACAGCCCCAGGACTGTGTCGCAAGAGGGGAACACAAGTGAACACGAAATCGGATAGGCGAAAAGTGCTCGCTACAAAGGCTTAAGTGGCACGCCCCATCTCTCTCTCTGTCTCTCTCTATCATTCGTTCTTTCTCTTTTTCTCTAGCTGGCCTTCTTCACACCTGTGCTGTCTTATTGCGAGTGCCAACGCCTCTTTTCCTTGCCTGTAATTCATTGTAAATGTGCACAAAATTTTAATGAATACTCTTTGCCAACGTGTAAAACAAAATGAAAATGCATTTGTTATGATTATGGTAAAATTATTATTATAATAATAATAACGGGACTAAGTGCTCTTCACCAAATTGGATGTGAACCAATCAGCTATAAGCGATGCTCTAAAAATGTATAATAAATTTTGACACAATTCCAAGTTCCTAATAACATAGCAGCTTGTGATTTTCTTCTGTCAAAGAAATTTTATGAATAAAAAATTAATAAAATTACTAAAATTATTAAATTTACTAAGTAATTAAACTAAATATTGAAAATTAAATTAAAATTAAAATATTCAAAATAAATTAATTAAAATTACCACAACACGATCATTACACATTACTATATGTAATCGTCATACATAGAATTGACCTTTGATTTCACTTATACTAAACTACATATTAAGGTTTTTTTTTATTTTAAGCTAGCAGTAACTTCTTCACAGGTTAACTGTTTGCCACAAAAAAAAAATAAACTAACAAATAAAATTCTTTAAAAAAAAAATAAGTTTAAAATTTCAATAAAAATTTAACGTACTCAATCTCATTTAAAAACTAAAGCCCTTTCGAGAAAGTAAGAGTTCAAAAATTTTAACAAAAAAGTACTATCAATAAACTTAATTTTTATTTACAGTTTTGATTTGAGAGTTTCTAAATTAAATTGATGATGTAGCAAAAAATTTAACCAACATCATACATTTAAAAAGTTATAAAAAATATCAAATTCATGTTTTCAAAGTAAAAAATACTTAAAATCGGTTTTGGTATTTATTAAATTTAACAAGCCTTAAAATGGGACACTTTTGAAATATTCCTTAATTCGAGGCAACTTCTACAATTTTGAAATTTCAAGCGATTTTGTTATTATTTTTAAAGCAAGAATTTAAAGCAGTGAATCTTTGATAGAATTTGTTTTATTTTAAAAATTTATTTGTTTGAGAGTAAAATTAGTAAAATATTTTGTAAATACTTGAGAGGATAAGATAAACGATGTTCTGCATAACAGTTCAATAAGAAAGTTAATACAAAATCAGAAGCCAAGAATCAGAAGCAGATTGCGTAGAATGCAGTTCTCATCAGCTATTGATGCCATGCACTTGCATGTCCGGCTCGACAGACAGACAGACTCTCAATCATCGGCATTCAATCAGAGTCTCTCTCTCTCTCTCTCTCTCTCTCTCTCTCTCTCTCTCTCTCTCTCTGTCCCATCTATCTCAAGTTGCTGTGAAGTGAACAATGCACTGCAGTTGTTGTTGCTGTTGTATGATAGGGAATGGAGGGAAAGGAGGGAAAGGCGCCTTCAACTTTTGTTTTGCGCTGCACGAAAAGTTGTGTGAGCAATTTTCCATGCTGTTTACAAAATGAACGAAGCAAGAGGCAAACAAACAAATTGCCAAAGAAAACTTTCGCTACGTTTTGCTCGTTTCTGGGGTTTTTTTTCGGGAGAAACGTGGAAATGTAATTTTATACAAGGTGAATGCAACTCTAGAGAGAAACCATTTCTATTTATTTCTCTGTTTTGCTTCTCAGCATTAGTACTTTTGTTTTAATTTTTTTTCTCTCTCTCTCCTCTCTTACTCATTGTTATTGTTGTTGTTCTTACTGAGCGTATTCCTTCGCTGGTCATTGAATTACATTTAAACTTCTTTTATTTCACTCTTCATTCTACTACTATACAGATATACATATATATATTTATTTCGTATCTCTGTTGTCTGAAATTCCATTGAATTGTCTATTGGTTTGCTTTGTTGATTCCCCCTCAATTTCAGTGCGGACACTCGAAGAGTCATTTAGCATTCATGGCATATGCCGGACAACCCTTCGATGAGCTCCAATTGTGACTGCCAAGTGCATACTTAGTGCAATACTTCTCTTAAATGGAATGCGAAACGAGACTTGACCTCCTTTTTGTTTCTTAAATACACAAATTATTTGCCGGAAGTTGGTGCTTCACCATTTAAATTTTGTGATAGAATATGTTGAGATTTTTGTATTCAGTTTAAGAAAATTTGCAATAGAAAATATTTTTAAAAAAGTTTGCCATCATTTTAAATTAGTGAATAATGTAAAACATAAATGAAAAATTCATTAAAATATTTAAAATATTAAAAAATTCCTTAAAAATATTAAAAAATAAATGTAGAAAATTTTTAAAATGCATTTCTCACTTTGGCAACTTAAAAATATTAACAACACATTCCAGCAACTGAATATTGTTGGAAGTAAAAGCAATAAGTTCAAAATATCAAATTTTTAATAATATAATTTAATATTTAATGTAATATAAATAACAAATGTAAATTTTTGTGTAACAAGAATTTCAAAGCCATATTTTTTTTTTGTAAACAATAACCATTAACATTTTTTATCGTTGAATAAATTGAGGATGTAAAAATTACAAAGAGAAAGTATTTTAAATTATTTAAAATTTATGAAAATTAGCTCAGAACAACATTTGAATATTTGAAATTCATAAATGAATATCTATTTTCTGATCTGTTGAAATGTATAAAATTATAAAGCAAAAAAAATTTAAAATATGAAAATCATTCAAAAATTTAACACATGTTGAGCAACATAAAGTAGTTTGATTTGCAAAACTATGCATCCCGGGAAACCAGAACAAAAATATAAAAAATGCAACCACAAGAGTGGCAAACATTCGCAAGTTTTCTCAAATAAACTTGGGAACTGTCACAACTTTTGGCAACAACAATAACAAGTGGCAGAAGTGGAAGAAGAAGAAGAAGAAGAAAACGGGTTAGAAGCAGAAGTGCAACAATGGCCAAGTTGTCTGCATTGTTGAGGAGATTTGCACCCCAAACTGCATCCCCATATTGCAGCATGTGGCTACCATAGGGGGAGAGGGGGTAATCTGTGGAGTTGCATTACTTTCTTGTGGCATCATATGCATACGCCATATACATACGTACATATATAAGAAATGGGAAAAGAAGACTGCATGGGAAATCGTTGCTTTGCATATATGCAACAAAATTCGTAGAGGAATTTTTGTAATTCCTGGAATTTCTAATACAACAGTCGGAAACTGAATGGGTTGCCATCGAATTGATTTAAGTTTGGCATTAATTATTGGACTTTGTGTCCCGCATAAATCATTTACAAATTGCAAAGCATTATCAGGGAAGCACCCCCCCATCTCAAATCCTTTACAAGTTCTAGGTATATATTCTTTTTTTTTTTGGCTGCTCACTAATTTATTTGATGGCCACCGCAGTTTGATGTTGGCGTTGATTACACGGCAGGATGACTGAAGCAGCTCTGGCTGATGCTGGCCTTCATTAAGGCCATTTGCAGAAATCATTTGGAGTCACACTGTGCAAAAGAAAAAGAGAGAGAATAATAAAGAATGAGAGAGAGAGAGAGAGAGAGAGGGGAATGTTAAATTTACTCGTTTGAAGCATGAAGCAATATGCAAAATGGAATTCATTCGAACGTTAAATTTAAATTAACATACTTAATTTTCTCAGCGCACACACACACCACTCCACCTCCCCTTCTTCCCTACTCACTCTCCACCCACAGAGCAGACTGAAATGAATTGCGACAATTGATTTTCAAGTAATTAGCACTTTTCAAGTCGACGTTCATTTGGCCAACGGCTGTTGCCAGTTTCGCTGGTGTCTTGGCCAAAAGTATATTATGGAATGTTTGGCAACATTTGGCAGGAAGTGCGTTAAATTTTACGGAAATTGGCGTTAATGAAAATGCCAAAAAGCAAATAGTTTCAATTACCGAAAATATTGGCCAACAGCCGATGCTGTCGTCAGCGTTTCTTCATGCGTTTCATTCGCTTAAATGGTTTCATGCGGCGTATACGTGATTTTCTGTATATTACGCAGAAACAGCTGCCACTTGCGGTTATACCTCTATATATACTACATGTATACATATATATAGACTTTCCATCTAACTTCTCACTCTCCTTCAATCTCTTCAAGCTATATCAGCTGAGTGCCCTTCAAATTTGCTGCTGGCTCAGCACTTTTTTGATAAATCTGTCTTGAGGGGGAATTCGGGCAGACGACTTGAGATTGATTATGCGGTTATGCTGCCACATTCTGTGGCAAGGATTTAAGCGTCAAATGAGCGACTTAATTATACCAGTTTTTCTCGCTCTCTCCTTCTTCTCCTTCTTTTTCTTTTTTTTTTTTTCTTTGCGCTTTATTTTTTGGCCTCGCTCTTCGCGCCCTTGAAGAAGAGAGCTGATAATGATAATCATGTTTACGGGCTGAACAAGCACGTGTTTTTCTATCTACAACTCGTAGCTGTATTTGTATCTGTATCTGTATCTATAGAAGTTGCTGTTTGTGTGTGTCTATAGATATAGCTGTATCCTGTATCCAGTATCTGCGTTTATTTGCGCTATTCAAATGAATGTCATCAGCAGACACCTCCACTCGGCGCACGCCAATGACACTGAGTCTGGGCAGGACGATACTTCAGCACACGCAACTGTCAGTTAACTAAGGATAGCTCACACACATACACACACACAGACACACACACACACATATACACAAACACACAATTACACATGTTGTAGCAATAAGTGCACTTGTCATGTGTCGGCCTTTGACTGAAGTTGTAGTTGTAATTGGAGGAGAGTAAGAATGAGAAGAGAGAATGAGAGAGAGAGAGAGGAAGAGAGAGAGAGAGGAAGAGAGAGAGAGAGAGAGTGAAAGAGAGATGGAATGGCGGAGAGTGTGGCAGTGAGAGTGACAGCTGATGAATTGAGCCTCAGATTATTATTATTATGATACGCTTAGCGAGAATCGGTGGAACAACTTCAAGCATAAACAAAACTATGACTGGTCTTTTATAATAATACTTGTTTTGAATAATATCATTTGAAATTACATCATATTTAATTAATATTACATATTTTGGTTTACCTATGTTAAATAATGGGAAATACTTGCAACTTCCATTTTAAGGCAAATACAGTATTACGTAGGATATTAAACAATATTTATGAACAAATATAAAAAAGAATCTTTTCAATTTTAATCGGTTTTAATATTTTTATGTTTTATTAATTATCTAATTCAACAATAAAATACAATTTTTGTAAAACACTAGCATTTTTAAGCATCTTTTATAAATAAAATAATATGAATAAACCTATAACACTTATGGAAAAACATACAGAGCATAAGAAATATGTGGTGCTATTATCATATTTGTACGAACTGTTGACTGAATCAATTAATTTGAAAAAAAAATAATATAATTTAATTAAATCAAATCAAATTAAATTAAAGCCAAGGAAATTATTAGTTATAGTTATAGACTCACATAATTTCGATTTGAATATCCATCTTAATGAGCGAAAAACTTCAATGCAATTTTTGACACTTTAAGTGCCTCAAAATATTGTCAAGCATTTTTCTTATCCACTTGAACCCATCAAGATCATAATTGGCCTTGTCGTGTGCTCTAGTAGCACAACTCATCAGATCGTACATTGACTTATTGGAGTGCCTGTGTTAAGCCTGGGAAATATATTGCGGCCATTGCTCCGACTTGAGCCGACTTCAAGTTCAAATAGAAAGTCACATTTGCTGATAAGTTAATGGCTCATTGAGATTTAATGGCATACTTGACATCTTAATTGTATCCTTGACTCGATTATAACACAGCAAATACATTTGACTTATCAGAGAATTCCCCCTCTCTGCTTTTCACCTCATGACATTGCCCAATTGCTGGAAGTTTTAAATGTTTGCTCGGCTTCTTCCAATTGTATGTAATGTGTTATATGGCAGTGGCAGTGGCTGTGGCAGTGGGAGGGGCAGCGGTTATCTGCAGTGTCATCATTAACCGCAATCAGCAGGTATTTTTCTGTCAAATGACAAACAATACAAGCAGGCAATTCTTTTTTTTCTGGCCAGGTGTTTGCCACAGTCCCCGATGCCAACCTGGGGAATTACCGACAACAAAACGCAACTTTCATTTAATCTGTTGATCTGCTCATGTGGGAGTCTACTTTGGGCACCAGTTTGCCTCCCTTTTTCTTCTTCTTGCTGCTCCTACTTTCCTTTTTTCGCACTCTCAACTTTTTCCAAAGAAATTTAAAGGCAGCTTAGAGATTTCTCCACACAAACACCCCGCTCCCTAAAAAGTTGCAAAGCGAGAGAAAAAAAAAGTTGCGATAAGCAGCTGAGAAATGGGAAAGGTACCGGGTTCAAGTGGAGTTCGAATTACACTTTAAAGAGACTTTCGAAATTAAATGATTTCCTTAAGCAATTACAAATTAAATAATGTTTAAATAAAAAAAATGTGATCAAAAAAATATTATATATACTTTTTTAAAATACTTTAAAGTTTCCTATTTATTTTATATGTCACATATATATTAGTCTTCTAATAAACCGAGATATTCATCGTATATGTCATACGATAGTTATTTTTCCTTTTCTTTCCATGCACAATTAAATAATTGCCTTCCTCTAAAGGGAGTTTCGAAATTAAATGATTTGCTTAGACAATTACTAATTTAGCAAAACCAAAATTAAACAATTACTAATAAAAAAATATATAAATAAATAGAATAAAAAAATATGTGATTTTAGGTTTTCGAAAATCAAATCAATCAAATCATGTGATGTTAACATACTTTAAGCTGTACAGATTCTTCACTTATTAATTTATAAAAAAAAATAATGGTCAGCAAGCCAATTTATTCAATATAAATATTTTACTTTAGTTTTATCTCATTTTCTTTCCATTTAATATTATGTAATGATATTTTTTCATTTATTTAGCAATCATATACATTCAACTTACTGACTCTCTAAAAATATATATGTATATGTACATATGTAAATGGCTTTTTTATTTTATTTTAATTTCTCAATGCATTTCTATTATCTGTCTTATAATCGTTTTTGTCTTTGATAAATTCAAATTGAAACTCCATCCTTTTAGATTTCTTAACCTTTTGCGAAACTTAAAGCGACTTTCTTAACTCTCGCAAGTATTCCACTTCAGGTTCTGTAATCATTTATGTTGCCTACTTTTAAGCGCAGGGATTTTACAAATTGCTGCGGTCTGTCGGAAAGCTGATATGACCGCTCATCAGTTAGGGTATGCCATAAACAAAAGAGATGTGTGACTTGCTACTTGTACGGTTGTGGGTTACAAAGTGCGCCAGGAGCTGCTTCCTCAACCAACTCCCTTTTCCCTCAACACTCCTCCGCTCTCCCTCTGTCATCTCTCTTTCAGTTTCTTCATATGCTGTATGTAGTAGGTTGCCTTTCCAGTCGCATTAAGCTTACAAAGTTTGGGCTGCTAAAGAAAATGCCATCGGCGGTAAGCGGCCAAAAGTTTTTTGGGCTTTCTACGAAAAATACACGCGGCGTGTTAAAATCTTATCAGCAAATGCACAAGCTACGTTCCAACAGCACTCATATAGTATATATAGATGTGTGTGTGTGAGTGTGAATCTGTGTGTATGTTGAGGGAAATTAAAAGCAAAATGCGTTAATCATGAGTGGAGTTGAGAGTTGAGTTTTCTTACACAACACAATTTAATTTGCGTTAAACGAGCGCACGCCGCTGATTAAAGCAGCAGCAGCAGCAGCTGAGGACACTCCTTTCCTTCCTCAATCGTCCTGTACCTCAAACTGACTGTAAGTTCAGCTGGCGCGCCTAATTTTATGCAACAACAAAAACTTTTGCACGCGTCGTCGCCTCATGTGTGTGTCAAAAGGTAGCTTTGGGCCAAAAATTTGCTGCCAAGCGTCAGGAACCCACGAACCCCAAGGAGCAGGCAGGATGGCAGCGTTTACTTTACGCACCAAACAATGCCACAAACACAAAAGGCCAAAGGAGAAACTCAAGGATATGTGCCTAATCCAGGATGACAGGCGCACGTATCCCGGCAACGAGCCAATGGCAACATCAACTTCGAGATAAGCAAACTGCAACTTTTCCTTCACAAAATAGATATTTCTCGGTTTGACTTCAAGTTGTAATGAATTGCCAGAAGAGCAAATGAAGATGGAGATGCTTACGCATCCCGACACTTAAGTTATCTCGTACTTGTGATATGAGCGAATAAAAACAAAGTGCACTATTATAAAAAAGTAATAATATTAAATTAAAGTACTATTATAATTCTAGTTCATATTCCTTCGAAAAAAATAAAAATATTAATTTTTATATTTGCGTTCTTTAATGTAATTTAATTTGAAATGTTTCCATCGAAATTGATATATTTATGAAAATTAATATCAGCATAATATTGAAAATATTGTTATTAATAAAGATTACATTTAAGTATTATTATTTTTAGCATTTTTAAAATAAATATTAATTAAATATAGTTCTGTTTTTATGTTAATATAAAATTTTGTTTTATTTTGTTACAAATTTGTAAACTGCTGTAAATTAAAATAATATATTTAAATTTAGCTGTATTTTTAACTAACTTCAATTTGGCATATCTTTGTAAATTTGTGGCAAATGCAAAAATTAAAAATTTAAATTTATTTAAAATAAATTTATAGAAATTAAAATTATATTTTAATTACGAGATTAGTTATTCCGTCATTAGCTACAGTTTAACCATACGAAAATTGTCTGCATTTGAGTGTAGAGTTTATTTTATTTGGTGGTAAATGCCAAATGCAATGGGGTGTCAGGTTGTTTACACTGCACTGCAGAAATTTAATGTCAACGCCGTTGAATGCAACATCCGTTGCCAAAGGGGAGTTTATTTGTTTAATTTGGTGACAGTTTCATGGCAGCAGCAGTTGCAGCTCGTATGTGTGTTTTGTTATTGCCTTCATTCAAAGCGTTAACTGTGCCTGAACTCCACAAAATGCAACCACATAAACAGTGGGAGAGAGGGGAATGCTGCACTCGACTCCTCCTCAACACTCAACAAACTAAGCACACATATTATTTACACTTTTAAACGCGCAACGTTGCGTCACGTCGAGTTTTCTGTTTTCAGTTTTCAGTTCTCACTCAAACCACGGTTCTCGGCTCTAGGGGTTTTCAGCTTCAGTTTTGTGTGTTCTTGCAATGAGAGAACGAACGCATTTGCGCCTCGCATTTTATGAATTCATTTCCGTTCATTTACGCCCGATGTAACCACGATGACGATGACGAGGAGGAATATGAGGGGAAGGACAGTTAACAGAGTCTGTAATTAAGTTAAACTGCCTGGCGAGTGGGGCGCGTTGAACCATTCAACCAACGGTTTGCATAGCTTCTATGCCTGTCCTCCATCACCTCGACCCCTGAACCCTGAACCCTAAACCCTGAACGACAACAGAGAGAAAAGGCGGTCTTTGTTGTGCCAAGAGAGTCAAGTGTGAAGCAGTATAATTAGTGCATACCTGGCAGTTCCTTATACCCCCTTGAACTGCAGCACTCACTTGGATTTCCTTGAGTTGTCGACAAAAAGAGGGGAACCTATTCATGATTATGCTTAAGCGTCTTTAAGCAGTCACAACAATCTATTGAAATAACGACGGGGATGTTGTGGATTTCAGCTGAGATTGTCGCAAATTTAAAACCAACTCGAGAAAAAATTAAATTATTTAAAATATCAAATAAATTATAAATTTAATTGCATATATTAATTGTTTTCGTTTTATATGTAAATATTTAATTTAATTTTAATCATATATTATAAATAATTTCTGTTAATAGTTGACATAAAATCATATAGAATAAATTAATAAATAAAATAAAATAAAATAAATAAATTGAGTAATTTAACATATAACATTTATATTACCTTAAAATTTAAGCCTTCTTTCTTCATCATAGATAAAATGCACAATATTTATAATCAATGCAGTTATTTAAGATTTTATGATTTACATTAAATTATTTTAAATGTTACACAAAATATTAGAGCTTTTTTTAAAATTCGGAAACTAAATTGTGTGAAGTATTAAAAACATTATCTTATTTTTCAAAGTCCAACTCTAATAATGATATAGAATTTTTTTAATGTAAAAAAATATTTTGAATTATCCGCTTTCACAAACTGTACTTTTTCTATAGTATTATTTATTATCACTAATCTAACGCATTTATCTCGATAATATATAACCCAATTCAATGTAAAAAATAATGTATCAATTTTTGAGGCCGGCAAAACAAACATAAAAATCATGCTTAACTTTTTGACAGAATAGAAAAGTCTTTTGGCGTCCCAGATCTTAACGCCTGTTGGGCATATGCTGCACATAATCCTACAATTAACTATAGTTAATACCCTGACAACCGAAATTAAATGATTTTCAATTTATCAAAAAAATAATTTGCTAAGGATATGAAATTCAATTTTGCGTTAGAATTCGCCCAAAGTCAGGATATTAAACTGTGGCAGCCGTAGACTTAAACTCTTGAAGTAGAATGCAAAGAGCATGTGTATCGCTTGAGGCTATGAGTTAGTTCGACTGTAATATACCCTACAACTTATTGAAATATTAATTTTTATTTCATTTTCGATAACGTGCTTAGTACACCGTTAATTATGCTTTGACATTGTGAGTATATCAATAATTTAATAAATCATTAAAAATTAAGATTTTAAATAATTCATAATGTGCAGAGTATCGCAGAGTCTACTTAACTATCATAGATGAGACATGCAAAGCGTGAGGTAGCTAGGAAGCGGCTTTTGTTATAAGCCGCCAGAAAAAAACGCGTCACACATGTGCCATTATTAAACCCAACCACTTGAGCAGATGTGTATGTACGTGTATGTGTGTGTCTCTCTATATACATATGTGTGTGCATAAGTGTGCGTGAGTGGAGAAGAAAGTATGACGAAGAAGTGTGGAACAGAATATTAATTAATTTCTTTAACGCGCTCGCGCTTCGAGCACCACAACAATGAGAGTAGCTGAATGCGTTGAGTTTCGTTGTAGCAGCCGCCTAGAATTATGCTATAAATATTTTACTTGCCATATTAATGCGATGCCAGCGACAACGACAACGACGACGCCATCTTAATGAATTTCAATATGGCGTCAGTCAACGACAGACACATCGTAACTCTCTGTCTCTCCCCTCGCCACACTCTCTCTCTAGTTCTTCCTTCCTACTTACTTAGGTCATGTGTGGCTGAGTGCTGCCGTTGCTGCTGCTACAGTGGCAAATCCTTGAAAATCCTTGCACTTGATGGCTGTTAATTAAAAGCCGCTTAGAAAAGTTTTCGGTGCCGGCGATTCAGAATACCTCGACAAACAAGTTTCAAGTGCCTCGCAAATCATTCTGTGCATTTTGCAACCATCCCGATGCCCTCAAGTGGCTCGGGTGTCTGCAACATGTTGAAACTACTTAGGGGTAAGCGACTGACACCATGCCTATAAGCACATTATATACTTCCAGATACATACATACATACATGCATGCGTATGTATCTCAAGCTACTTATGTATGCCTGAGAGGCTTTCAAGCAATGACTTTGCAAAAAAAAAATGAAATGGAAAAAAATGATTTTCTTGTTACAATCCATGCTGTTTGCATTAAAAATACAAAGTTAAAGCAATTTGCGAGACCGCAGAGTAAAGCAAAATTTTGTCTGTCATTTCAAATGCTGCCTGGAGAATTACAAACACATACCTACATATCATACATACATGAGAGTGGTGTGAGAATCAAAAATGTCTATTTTATTTATGCTGAATGCCACTTGGGAGTTCTTTTTATAATTTGGCAAATTTTCTATATCAAACCGTAGCTAATGTGATATTTAAAAAAAAATATAAGATATATTTGACAAATATTATATTTGATAATACTATTTAATTTATAAAATCAATTTCTTTTATTTACTTAATCTAATCATGTACTTTAAGCAGCACTGATTCTTCACTTATTAAATTTATAAAAAAAATTAAAATAAAAATATGTATATATACACATATGTATTTGTTTATTTAAAGCTACCTTTGTTAGCCACTTAAGCACTTCAACTTCAACTAACATAGAAGAACACAATACAGACACTAAAAACTTAACTGACTTGCCAAATAAATACAATTATTTAGCAGACGAAAAAACAGGCGCTAAAGAACTGAAAGAACAAGCAACAAAAAGAAGTACTTGGCATGACTTTGATTATTTTTCTTTTTGTATTGTTTTTTGTGGACTCGGTGGTAAATGATATTACGTTCCATTATCGGCCAGACGGCGGCCAACTCAACTCCAAATGGTAATCAAAAAGCAGTGTACAAAAAAACCAGAGTCGAAATCGTGCCTACATTAAAGAGTTGTCAGTGTGGGGAGCTCCTAACGTTGTCTGTGCCACTAAAATCCAATCCCATTCTCAGTGCAACCCGGTGGCAACGCCTTGCAGTTGGAAAAGCATTTTCCAAAAAGTTGCAAACACCCGAAAGTCTCTTTTAAGGGCGCGCATAAAAGTTACTTCCTGTCGCCTGGCGGCATCCAGCAAAAAACTCAACTACAGTAGTGTGTGGGGTATGGAAAGAGGCTAACAAAACTATTAAAATGCCGGCGACACCATATATTATTTATTCCTTTATACTCTCTCCATTCTCCCCCTTTTCATTCTCAGATTCTATTTAAATCTTTCTCTCTCTCTCTGTCTTTTACTGCCTGCGTCTGTCGCTGTGTATGCTTATAGTTTTATTTTGTTACATTCGGGATTTTTGTATTTGTTTCGTTTTCATGATTTTTTTACTCTTTTATATCTCGTACTAAAATCAAAAAAGTATATTCGTGCTGTGCAAAAAGGATAAACACAAATAAATTGATATCAAATTTTCTCATTATATTTATTTATACAGTCTGTAGAAGAAATCGACTTTTTACTCAAATTTATTTTATTTTAATCTTTTTAAATAAAATTTATAAATTTTTTATTATATATATTTTTTTTTATTTAAAATAGATACGTCAACAATAGAAAATAAACTGATATGTGGTTATCAATGGCTTTTAGTACCTTGTCAAATAAAGACAGTTGGTAATTTAATAAATTGAGCATTTAATAGTTTAATTGATAATGAATTTAATATTTAAATATTATTACTTTTGGAAAAGATTTTATATTATTGTTGATATATTTTAGTGTATTTATTTAATTTTTAAATTAAAACAACAAGTAGTTTGTGAGAAGACAGAGATTGTAAGCATATTTTTTTTGTTTAATATGAAAAAACTAAAAATGTTGTTGAATATGTAGTTCAAGTTAAAATATTTAAAAGCCAAAAACTAATTTAAGTAGATATGCATTTTAAGTTTTATATGTTTACATTGCAGTTGCACGAGATATACTTGTAGTCGAGCAATGCAAGCTGCCGTTTTTATACCCTCTCTTTTTTTTATTTGATTTTATGTTTTGTCTGCGGCCCTTTTGCGGAAATAGAAATCCTTTAACGTAGCACTGTGAAATAAATTTCTCACTTTACCAACATTTTCATGTGCACGTTGACCACGTTGCAGACGAAAAGAGAGACATAGATACACAGAGAGAAAGAGAGAGAGAGAGAAAGAGAGAGATAGAGAGAGAGAGAGAGAGAGAGAGAGAGAGAGAGAGAGAAGCAGCACAACCTGCAGCTCAGCCGTGCATGTTGCCCTAATGACGCGCAACGCCTGTTTTGGACTCTTTGCTCCAATCGCATCCCCAACAACTTTCTCACTCTCTCTCTCTCTCTCTCTCTCTCTCTCTCTTTCACTATATATATTTGTCCCTCTCTAAGCCTAGTTGGCTATTTTGTTTCACTTTGGCTATAGTTGTAGCTGCATTTGGCAAGCGACAAAGTAAATGAGCCTGTGGCTGCCCAACTGTCCATGGCCTGTGGCCCAGTCCTGTTTAAATCCCAGTCTGGACTGTTTCTCGGGGTCTGGAATGGGGGGTTGCTCTGTGACAACTTTATTTTTGGAGCATTGTGACTCCCATTCTTGTTGCACTAAGTTCACTCTAGTATTTATTTGTTGCATTTCCGCACTCAGCCCCACTTGGTGATTAGGCCCAAGGCGTTAGACGCCTTTAAAAAAAGTTCTAAATATCATAAATGGAATTTTCTGCAGCTTTTTTTGGATTACAGCAAAACTGTTAAAATATCAGAGAAATTCTGTATTCTCCCTCCAACTGGTATATATATAATATATAGTGACATTAATCAAGTTCATTGAGCAGCGACTTCTTCTCATACCCCCTAAAAATTAAGTAAAGTGAAAAAGTAAACGGCAAAAAAAATCTGTAAATAATAAGAATTTCCTTACAATTTTTATTTTTTGTACCTTGCCAAAAAGGTACTCATCAAAATATTTCATTTAAATTTTTGTACAGCACAAGCATCAAGTTGGAAATTAATAAAATGTTGCCCGGAGAGTGTGAGGACATTCGTCAAGAAGCAAAGGAGACGACAGAAAAGCAGCTGCCAAACGCCGCTGGGGGTCATGGGGGCCGATGTGGAGCTGGAGAGATGTAGATGGAGACATGCTGTGCTCCAACTACTCCCTGGAACAAGGGGAGGGAAGGGTGGTATGGGCTGTCAGACGCCTGGCACTTAATTTGGCAGATTTACATAAGAGGCCGGACCCTCTGTGGACCCTCTTTGGACCCTCCCAGCAGCGGCTATTGCAGGTGCACGTTGAAGTCCATGTCATTATATATTGTTGGAACTTGGAACTTGGAACTGAAGCTATGGGGAGGCCACAAAACTTTACAATGGCGGTGACAAACTTTTGCGCTTATACAAAAAAAAAATATATTTATATATATAAAAAAAATTGTATGGCATATGTTTAACTTGGATTGTTGATAGCAGGAGGGGGATGTTGTGGGGGTATCACGTTGCTTGTTGTTGTGTTTAATAAAAACAGAAAATGCGCTTAAGCTATTAAAAAAGTATTTAGGAAGTATTTCCCGGCAGTCAACGATCCTTGAGGGTCTCCAAGTTTTGTCAAGGCACTGCAGGTGTGCGTCCCCCCCACTATCCGACACCCCTAAGCAAACTTTTCAGCTCACCACTCCCCATCCCTCTCACCGACCACCACCACAAAATATTTCTCACTTTGCATGGGAACCAAAAAGAAAAAAAAGTCAGTCCCAAGATAAATTACAGGTCCGCATGATTAATGATTGTAAATAGGCCCATGTTTGTCAGTCTTGTTCCTCGTCATCGCCAAGTGACTTTATTTTCTCTCTCATTCCCACTAGCTTGTTTTTAATATGTCTGTCTCTTGTAATTCACAGCTGAACTTTGCCGTCTAAAATTACAAGAATTGTTTGAAAAATTAGAAATTAAAAATGTTTTACATATTTTGATCAATATTCTATGAAATAAATAAAAAAAAAAACTTTTATTAATTTATTTTCAAATATTTAAAATTAGAAAGAATTTCTAAAATTTTATAATATTGTTTAGAATTTTAAATAAGTTGCCTTAAACTATTTTTGTGGTTATTTTTATTCGAAAATACCTGCAATTTGTATCTATTTTATAAATTTAATTAATTTTTAAAAAACAAAATTTTCAAATTATTTATTCATGTTTATATTTTTTTTCAAATATAAATATTTAGAGATTTAATAATTAAATTGAGTTCGTTGCTTCAAATTTTTAATAAAAATAGAGCAACTTAAGCGCCATAGAATGAATATTTGTTGCTAACAAACAAACAAAGTTCGATACCAAAGCACACACATACACACACTAGCACACAGACACAAACGAACACTAATACATACACATAACCGGTTACCAAATGGCTTTATTGCAATTGACACAAAAAATTCTAGAATGAAAATAACCGTGCACAGGAAAGCATACAAACAAACAAACACACATACATACAAACACGCATACATGCATAAAAATAAATTCGGACACACACACATACATATATTCTCACACATATAGAAAGAGAAATTTGGCATATAAACGCAGAGTGGGGAGAGAGAAACGCAAATGACAACAAAGGAATTTTTCAATATTGCACCACGTTGAGTTGAGTTGAGTTGCGTTGCGTTGCGTATACGCGCCGTCGGCCAAAACAAATAAAATTAAACAAAGCGACAGAGTTGCCAATGCAACAGAAACACACATAGATCGATAGTTAGAGGGGAGTGGAGGGAAGTGGAGTTGGCCAAAAATATACAGGCTATGGAATAAGAGTGTCGACTTGCAGTCCGGTATTTGCGCAATGTCTGCGAAACGGAAACAAAGCACAGGCGGAAGTAATTGATTTGCGTGAATGCGTGTGAATCAGCACATATATGTATATATATATATATATATATATATATATATATATATATATATATGTATATATGTTCTATGTATACATATGCATACTGAAGTGTAACGGAGTGTATGTAAATAAGAGCTGTGTAAATGTTCAACACAATTGCGTATAAAACTCAATTCATAGCCTTAGATAAATATCGGAGTAAACAAGGCGAAAGGAGACAAAAACAAGGAAACTTTTATTAAATGTAAATCGTTTTGCTTTGAAATAAATAAATAAAATTAATGTTTATATTATATTTTAAAATTTAATTAAATTGAAAAAACTTGTAAAAAGTTACGAAGATAAAAAATGTTAATATATTAAATTAGTAATAACTTGTATAACTCTAATATTTTTATGCATTTTTAACATTTTATTCAAACTTATGGCTTTTGTTGGAAATAAAAAATTCAAAATCTATTTAGCAGCATATTTTTCATATACGTTCAACAACATAAATCTGCATGTACTCAACTACTATTTTATTGCCTCTTTAATTGCAATTTGAAATGCTGTGTGCGATTTCTAATAAAATTAAGAGCACTTCTGCTAAACACATATTTGAATAACATTTAGCAAAATATGCAGTATATATTTTATATTTACAATTTTCGCATTTGCAATTAAAATTAAACACTTTACAAAATATAATGCACATGTTCTGTGGGCATCAACAGCTGCACACAAAACTTAATTAACCAAAAATTATTTAACCACAATTATAATTAACAAAATATTGACCAAATGCAGCAAAAAGCCAACCGAGTTCAGCTCAACAGCTATATAAGCACCAATTGCAATTATGCACAACAACAGCAACAACATAATGTGGCATGCCACACCACGTATCTCTCTCTCTGTCTCTCTCTTTGTTATGCACACGTTTCACTTAACTGAGATGAAGAGTGGCGAATGGTGAGTTTGAATTTTGTGCGATGATGCTGAAAAATTTGTTGGCAAAATGTTTCAGAAATTTATTTCTGCAAAAATGTAGTTTGGAAATAATGATATTATTGCGGACAATGTTTCAACGCGTTTCACTTTGAGTGAATTTTGTATGAATTTTTAAAAATAACAATAAAAAAATGTATTGTAGGAGTATCCCTATCGGATATTATCTCACTCATTATATAAGCTTAAAAGGTTCACATATTAAATGAGGTTTGATGGATATTATGTTAAAAAATTCATTGATATAATTAAATTAATTAAATTCATTTAATATCAGTGAAATTTTATAGCGCATTGCATTATACAAAAAAATTAATTTTTAAATAGATTTCCTTAAATATTTGAATTACTGTAAATTATAAATTTATTTAACTTAGGTATTATGAATTAATATTAATTCAAATACTTAAAAAAATATTTAGTCTTTTTAAATATTTGAATTAATGTAAATAATAGAAAAGTTTCAGAAAAAAACCTTCTCTAAATAAAGATGTTCATTATTTATTATTATTATTATTTTTTAAAATATAGTATTATCAATGGAAAATGCCTAGACTTGTTATAAAATGAGTAACTAATTTATAATCTCATTTGAAGAAATTAAAATAACAAATGAACAAATTATTTAAGAAATAAGTGTGGATTAACTCATGATATTAGAAATTATAATAAATAATTTTTAAAATTATTTTAAAAACTATTGGGAAATAATTTTAAGGTGCAATCTAAGCAGAAATAAATTCCTCGCTAATAATAATTTAGATAAGTATATTTAAGAAAAATATATAAGAATTCCATTATATATAAAATATTATTATATACTATGAGAAAAATACCAGCGAATACAACTTATTCACGTCTCTCTAATCTCAAAAATTACAGTGTTAAATTATGTTAGTAAAAAATATAATTGCATTTTAATGAAGTACATGTTTAGAATGAGTTTAAATGTTTATTATAGACCGGAACCTTTGCAGCTCTAGAATATATTTTCTCTGAATCAACATTGCGTATACTTAACATTTGTTTCTTATATAAACCAAATCTGTATCTTGTCGCAACTAAAAGTCCTCAATTAACTTTCATAATCAAATGTGTTATCGTCCAGAGGGACACATTCTGTGGCAACTTTCATTTTGTGCAATTTTGTGGAAATGAAACGTTTCATTTGCAATCCCATGTAACTTATATAACAGTGTAACAGGCAGATTTCCAGCAAATTTATAACTAAATTGTTGCTGCTCAATCAATTGGCATGTGGCATATACATACTTTTGCATGCATACATATTTTCCAATCTAATAGCCAGATATTTGCAACACGAATGCCCAGGCAATCAAATTTATGCCAAAAACTCAAAATGACAGCAACAAATGGTGGGGCATTGGGGGGGGTGGGGTGGCAGGTTGGGGAGGGGGTGTGGCAGGTGTATATGTGCTGAGAGCATTAACAACTTCACGACTAATCAAACAGCACCTGCCAACCAAATACATATTTATATGTACATATATGTATATATATACATATATATTCACAGCAGAAATCAAATATGGCCAATGGTCAGAGAAAGAGAGAGAGAGATGGAGAAAGGGAGGCAGGCAACAATGATTGATATCACTTGTCAATATTTCATGAAATGTTGATTTGTTCATTTTATTGTTTACATGCATCACAATTGCCCTCCTCTTCCACCCCCTAAACACACATGCGAGCAGCAGGCGGCATTGCCCCTTGTGTGCATGTGTGTGTGTGTGTGTGTGTGGGAGTCACTTTTTATTGTCGCTTCTTACTCGCAAACGGAACAGGCTAAGCAAACAGAAACTCAGGTTGACAGAATTTCCGTCTTCATCCTTCATGTTTATAAAATGTGTGTATAGTGTTCTGTTCTGTTCTGTTCTGTTCTCTTCTCTTCTGTTATCGTATTTGATCTCTATGCTTCTTCTGCTCATCTCTTATTTAGCTTATTTTCTCCTTTTCTCCTGTTTCTTGTTGGTCTTCCTCTGCTACGGGCAAACACATTCATCAATTTAACAGCAGGACATTCGCACAGCCAGCAAAATTCCTCATTACTGCGTTTTTGCCCAGTTTTTTGTGTTCGCTCATTTTCCGCATTTCCTTTTCCTGCTCTCCTTCAGTTTCTTCCTCTGCATTCTATTTTCTCATATTGTTTTATATTAATATGCGCATAAATATTTGCTCATTTTATTTTTGCTCTTTCACTTAATCAACATTATTTTGTTTCATTTTTCACGGCATTCAGTAACTACCTTGATTACTTCATGGAATTGCAAAATGCCGAGTATAACATAAACCTTCGCTAAAATAATTTTAGAAAATATTAAAAATGCAGACAAGATGTGGTTGAATATATTTCATTAAGAAGCAATCGGGTTGAATTCATTTTAAGAATATTTATCTATGCAGTTTTACTCTTTACTTTGCTGTCTTCACTTTTAACCATATTTTTGTGGCTATTCTATATTCAAAGATTTCTTTCAGCAAAAATCAACTACAAAAAGAGTATAAATCTAGTTTAAAATAATCTCACATTTTATCTTTCGCAGAAAACAATATTGAATTAAATCTACAGTGGCAAAGAATATAATTTTTAAATTACGAAAGTTATGTATTTACATCAGTACTGACGGCCAAATATTTATAATTATGTATACGTACATCCTTCTCTTCATATATATATAAATATCACATCTGTTAACATACTCGATTTCATTCATATATGCCTTCTCTTATATATGAATAACCAAAAGCAGATCAAGTAAATATTATACAGTAGCTGCAGTTGTTGTCTTCAACTTGCTGCACATACATATGTATGTAAGTTGCAAAGGTATACCCATAACATTGATATACCCTATTTGATTATTTAAAGGGTATTTTTTGAAGGCTATTCTGAAATAATAGTTATTATTATTTTTATTATATTAAGTATAATAACAATTTTATTGCTTTTAATTAAGCTTAGACTTAAAGCCAAAATCGAAAAATTTAAATTGGGTAGTAAGAAAATATTTTGTAAATAGCTTATCTCGATTATTTTACAAACTTTTAATTTCCCACAAAATAAATACGAAAAATCTTTCATAAAATTTCCAATTTAAACTAATTGAAAATGTTGCATATTTCTGAATATGAAAATTTTTGTTTACAAAATAAAGTAAAATACAATAATATCTGTGAATATTTTGCTTATATGAGATTTTAATGATGTCGAGCAAGTATTTTTTGAAATGAAATCCAGACTGAAAATTATTCGTGAATTTTGCCATTCATTCGACATACTTTTATGCCCAAGTGCATGGCATGTGGCATGTGGCATGAATGGCAAGAAGCAGCCCCCAAATACTCAGTGACAGCAAAGACGTGGAGAGAGGAGGCTGTTGAAACGCAGAACTGTGATGCGGTGAAAAGCATTTCGATGCGTAACAAACTGCCAGTCAACAAAGTTGCAATGCCCCAAAACTCATGCCACATGCTTCCACATGTATCTGGAAGAGGGTCTCCGACTTGTGCCAGTTTTCGGTTGAAGCGTTGTAAAAGTGGAGAATGTAAAGTACAAGCTGCACACGCAACGGGAATATTTTATTTGCCTTGCCGAGTAAAAGAAAAAAAAATTACGCATACGCCCTGTGGTGCAATAAGAAGCAGCATCATCTCTTCTACTCTCCAACCATTTGTGGGTGGCTATGAGTGAGTGTCTATGAGTGTGTATGTATGTGTGTGTGTGTGTTCTTGTGTATAAATGAAAGTTGCCAAAGATAAATACAAATAGCAAAGTTTTGAGTCGAGAACCGAATCGAGTTGAGTTGAGTTGAGTTGAGTAGAGAGCCAAGCAAAAATGTTAAACATCAAATGTGCTGGCAATTATAGAAGGATATATACAAATACAAATACAAATCCCAAACTCAGAAAGGATTAAGTGAATACATGCCAGGGTCCGTTTTATTCTCCGTGTCTCATGCATAAAGCAAATGCTAATTGAATTCTTTGATACAAGTTTTGGCCAGAATCGGGGCTGACCAACTGCTCTCTTTGTTTTGTCCTGACCCCAAACAGGACATGTCCACAAACATGGCTCCAAACAACGATTCCCTGTGTGTGTGTGTGTGTTCTTGCCATTTATCCTTGTGTGCTCTCTGTATCTCTGAAGCATGTCAACGGCCATTCCACTTTGGTCAGAACTCCGCAGGACTCTGGTATTGATGGGCCAGCATTTATACTTGTCCTGCATCGATATCCTGCACTTGATGATGCCGCTTCGCCAAAACTCTCCATCTCCACAACATTTTGCTGTTAACTTATTTACGTGTGTGTGTGTGAGTAGTAGTATTAGTGCATGTGTGTGTGTGTGTGTGTGTGTTCTTCCTTGATTTATAATTACGAGCAGCAACAACAGCAGCTCTCTGTTTCTTTCTGCTTCAGTTTTTATTTCCTGATCGTGATAAATATTTGAAACTACATCGAACAAAGCTTTCTCACTTTGTTGTTCTATTTTTCGTCAATTTTTTTAGCCTTTTTTCATTTCGTGAGAATTTAGCGTTTTTTTGTTGTTGGTGGTGTTAAAGTTGTTGGTTGGCATCAGATGCCGCCAAAGCCGCTTATTTGTGTAATTCCCGGTCAGCGGTTTATGCGGATTTAATCAATGCCACACACACAGTCCATTGTAGTTGTACCTTCTACTGACTTTAACTTTTTTCCACTCTCTCTGTATTTTTTTAAACTATTTTTTAACCAACTGTTTTCTTTCAGTTTAGATTTTGCTGTCCAACTGTGACTATATTTCATGGCACCCGGTTGTCAGTTTGGCCATCGAAATCAAGTTGCACAACTGTTTGCCAGCTAATTAATGAATCCCTCTGGCATAACGGGTATTACTCATATTGCACATCATAAATTACACTTGACTATCATCTAGTCTGCTCCAAGAAACTATCAAACAGCTCAAGAACAAAGACTGCAAATTACTCTTCACAATTTCTGCTTTGTTGTCCACTCTTGTTTCACAATTAATAGTCCCTTTATGTAGTTTCCAGCACTTTGTTGGACAAAGAAAGTTGTTAATTATGCAAATATTTTTAATAGAGTAGGAATCTATTTTAAAATTTTTATAAACTCAGTAATTAGTTAAATTTTTCAAAATAATATAGTTGTTTTATTTATATTCTTGCATACATTTATATTTATTTGACATTTATTTTATTGATTATTCATTCAAAGGGAATATACATATTATAAAATAGTAATATAATTATATATTTAATTATATAGTTAAAAAATTTCAAGTTGATCTATCTGAAGGCAATTTAAATTAAATTTTAAATTTAATTTAAAGTAAATAATAAGTACTAATAGTATAAATAAAAATAATTACATTCTTAACATACTTTTCAACTTCTTTTTATGAGGTTATTATGTTAAAGAATAATTTAAAAAAAAACTGAATTGTGTCAATATAAGCATAAATTAGTTTACAGAGTATTTTAAATATTTAGAATCAACTAAATCTTGTTAAAATTTTAGCTGATTAAGGCCAGGAAAATATCTATCTAGAATATTTTTCATAAATTTTAGTATCTTGTGCCCTTTCAGTTGAATAAAAATGGGTATACTAATCTTGTGTTGATTAGAGAAAAATTGACACTCTAAGATATACTCAATGAACTCAGCTAATGTATTTGTAATAAAAATTTTGAAGTTGTAATTAAGTGAAGTAAGTACGATATTTATATTTACTATAAATTATTATATATTTTTTTGTCTTTTTTTCACTTTATTTTTTAGTTAGATTTTTTTGATTTGTGAAGTCAATTTCGATGATAAAGATGTTTTTAAATAAGCGTTCATTGTTGAAATATAATATTATGCATCTGCCTGCTACATCTGTTATAATCACAGCTGCGGCACATAATTTAGTTGCAGTCACCGCCTCGTGCTGTCTGGCACCTTGCCACGCTGCAGCAGTGTTGATGTGGCAAGTTGCAAGTTGCAACTAGGCTGTTGGACTTTTGATTAAAGGTCTCTAGCGTAGAACATGTTGCCTTAACCAGCATCGAGTTCACTCTTCGTTCAACCCATCCCATACATTCTCTCCTCACTTTCTCCTTCTCTATTTCTTTGCCTCTCTCTGTCCGTCTCTCTCTCTCTCTCTCTTTGTCAGTTTCTTTCTCTTTCTAGCTGTTACTTTATGCTTCGACCCACGCTAACCCTTGGCAAATGCGGTGTCTTTGCCTTTGCTTTGTTCTAATGAAAAATGGCCTGCGACAACAATGTTGCTCAGCGGGTCATAAAACTTGTGCAGCCACTGCAACAACAACATTACAACAATAACAACAACAACAACAACTCTGCGAACAACCCGCAAAATGCGGCACGTTGCACTTGCTTATCTATGCGTCGTCTATTTTCTTAATTTTAACATCTCGCTGCCTTCGCAGCTGCTCTGCCTCTCCCTCTCTCTCTCTCTCTCTCCCTTTCTCTCTCTCTCTCTCTTTATATCTATCTATTTCTTTCTCTCTCTTTCTATCTCTCTCTTCCCCTCTCTCTCACTCTATCTCTCACTCTGCCTATTCTCTGTGTTTCCGGGTGCCTGACCGGACAACTTAATTTCGCAGTCAAAAGAAGCTTGTGAACTGTTGCCATTCCTCTGTATTTTTGTACTTCATTTTTAAATATATATACATCTATTTTTTTTACTTTTGCCACATTCACTTATTCTACATTTTCCTCTTCTTTTTGTCTGCTTCTGCTGCTTCATTGTGCTGCTTGCTCGACTCGTCGTTGTTTTTGCAGTAGGAGTATTTTGTAATTAACGCGCGTAATAAGATCACGATTAAGATTTTTTCTTTCTTTTATTTTTCACTTCTTTTTTTTGTCATTTCCTATATCTCTCTCTTGCTGTCTGTATCCCTCTATATATATCTCTGCAATTTTCTCTGTGCTTTCTCTACTTCATTAATTTTATTTTTGTTTCTTCGCCCTCTTTGATTGCCAAATAAATGAAAACTGCTGTCGGACATGGAACTGACCATAAAACAGTCCAAAAATTAGCATAGATTATGATGAGAGTTGTTTAAGAATCCTCAAATGTTAATTGTTTGCTATCAATATGAGCATCATCTTCTCAATATTATTATTATTTTTAAATATTTATTATTATTATTATTATTATTATTATTATTATTATTATTATTATTATTATTATTATTATTATTATTATTATTATTATTATTATTATTATTATTATTATTATTATTATTATTATTATTATTATTATTATTATTATTATTATTATTATTATTATTATTATTATTATTATTATTATTATTATTATTATTATTATTATTATTATTATTATTATTATTATTATTATTATTATTATTATTATTATTATTATTATTATTATTATTATTATTATTATTATTATTATTATTATTATTATTATTATTATTATTATTATTATTATTATCATTATTATTATTATTATTATTATTATTATTATTATTATTATTATTATTATTATTATTATTATTATTATTATTATTATTATTATTATTATTAATAAATTAATGCCAAGGAAGTCACAATTTATTGAATTAAGTGGAGAGAAAAATTCTTGAAATGATTGAAAACCAAAGAGAATAATAGTATTTCTTTATTTTTATTCTTTTTCTTCAGCATTTCCTGCGTTTCAATTATGTTTTTAGCTGCGTGCATTTATTAATATGCAATTAGATATTTTTGGAGTCCAACTAGACGAGTGTCGACTTGTCGACATCAAATGTCTGAAGCAGGCAGTCAGGATTGCCTTTTCATTAAGCTGTCTCTGTTGCCATCCTTGCTCGTCCTTAGATCCTGCCAAGTCATCTTTACCATTTTCTCTTGTGTCCATCATACTCTTCAAGTTGTTGTACAGCTTTTGATGGAGTACTCGTCATCCACATTTCCTAGTCTGCTGCAATATCAATTACGGGACTCCTGATTATGTGCATTTATAGAGAAATTAAAGTCTACTTTTTTGTAGAAATTTTGAATGCGATTCCGAAATATGTAAAAAACTTTCGAGTTGCCTGTGGCTTTGCACTGACAATTAGCAAACGGAAATGGAGGAGTTAAAAAATAGGCAGGAGCAGACAGTGGTTGGGGGGGGGATATGCTCATGCTCATAAAAGTTGGCCCAGAAATGTTGCCATTTGTGACAAGTGGTGGTGGCTTCAGTCGGAGACCAACCCGTGGTCATGCCAATGGCAGTTACTCCCTGTTCCCTGCAGGTTCCCAGTCACCATCTCCTGCTCCGTCATAAGCCGCTTAACAAAATGCGCTTTTCCTCGAATGGGTTGGGTGCGTGGGCAACTTTTCCGCACCGCTCCCTTACCCCTCGAATTGCTTTATCAAATTAGCTGTGCGTTCGAGTTTATTAAATTTATTTTGCAACTTTTAACGAGCTTCGTTTTCAACATTTTTTAGGCAGCTGCAATATTCAAATATGATTAATAGCACATATGTATATGTATAGGGCAAATTTTGGTAGTAGAATGTTGTCTGAGATATAGATGCTGACGATGCAGATACGTATCCTTGCAGGTCATCAAGTAAAATAATGTCGACATGTTGTACAATTTTATTTACAACCTGTTACGGCGTCAATTCTAACACATACTTAAATGTAATTTTCCGTAAAACGGCAAACCAAAAGGCCAACACAACAAATGGGATACAACAATATAAACCCAAAAAAAAAAGAAAGAAAAATGAGTAACCAAAAAAAAAACGAAAAGAATCGAAATGAGTAACGAGCCTGGCAAAGGATAAAGCGCGACCACAGCGGCTATAAACAGAGAGCCCTGGCAACAAACACGACAAAAGCGATGATAAACGAGAGAGTCATCGACAAGGAGAAACAGAGAGGGGCATGGGGGGAGTCAGCTGGCATTGTGGCTGAAAATGGTAAAGTTTCGGTTTGTTTTGGGGGGCAAAACCTTTTTATTGATGCTTTTACATGTCATAAAATATTTTTATAACATACTTTCAGGCGCAGCCAGAAACATTTTGTAAATGCCCTGCAAAAGCATTAAAAACAGGCACACACACAGAAAGAGAGAACACGGAAGGGCAGAGGGAGAATAGAGAGAGAGAGAGGAAGAAGAAAATGAGAAACAGAAGGGGAGAGGTGGAGAAGGAGAGAGAGCGAGTTACAAAAGGGGAAAAGGGATTGCACACATTGAAGGCGAGCTCATATAGTGGACATTAGCATTAACATGAAAGCAAACACGAATGAAATTTCAACAATTTAAACTCTTTTTTGTTTCTTAGTTTCATTTTTGTTTTTATTCTTATTTTTTTTCTGCCCAATGTGTTTTTGTCTTGTCCAGGGGGCGTGTTACCCATTCATTTAGTCAACTCATAAAACCAACACAAAGCATCATTTTTCATAAACCACTGGCACACACATTCACATACAAGGACGAAGAGAGTGAGCGAGAGATAGAGAGAGAAAGAGATAGAGGTAAAGAGTAAAGAAGAAATATACGCACCTAACAGTTGTATCCACAAATCTGATTTACACTCATGACCAACTTTGCATATTTCTGTAAACAACAAAGCAACAACTTCGTATTTCGATACAGGTATGTGTATTGTTATACATATGTGTGTGTGAGTGTCTGTGTGTGCCGTTAGCTATGTGTGTAATAGTGTGAATACGTCGAATTAGCTTGCCCTTGAATACAAAAACATGTGTCGAGACTTTGTAAAGCTATCAATGAATATTTTGATAGGCATAAATTTATGCCATTAACAAATATGTGTTGCTAACATACAAGAGAGTTCAAGTTCAAAGTAATAAAAATATGAAATGAAAATATACTATGTATATACATTTTTGTGAAATATTGAAAAAATTGATTTTTTTATGTAATTTGATTATTAGAACTATATAAATGTTATTATATTTATTAAATTGAAGTACTTCATATCACTATCTAATCATGTGATGTTAAGGTGCGTTAAGATATGCACTTTCTTCACTTATTTAATTTATTAAACAAAGGTAAAACTGAATATTTAAAAAGAATAATTAAAATGGCTGGAAAGTCAGCTTAAATTAATTGGAAAAACATTTCTTAATATATTTATGTCTTCTTTTATATGTCTTTAAAATTAATAATATTTTAACACGACACTGAGCTATAGTTATTATATGATTTAATTATTTGGATGAATAACTCTCTCTTGTATTTTCAATACCGAAAAAAATTATTATTTTGTTATTATTTTTACATTATATAATTAGTATAAATGGAATTTACATTATCTTACAAAAAAAAAAAATTTATTATTTTTTTAGACTAAATGATTTCATTATACTTAATAGGAATTTATATAAGATTCTTTCATTTTTATTCTTCATACTTTAACTTTTTAAATAATCCACCATAATCCTGAATATTCAATACACCTGATATCATTGAATTTTAGAGAAGGGTATGTGGTTTGCGCTCTTTCACTCGTTTATGGAAACATTTTTGAAATTCCCAGCAACATTTGCACATATGGAAATGACATTCCAAATGGACGTGGAACATTTTAATTTTTGCATGCGTTTGAACACGTTCATCATTTGCATTCACATTAAAATTTGTGGAATTTTTTCTCGTTTGAGTTTTCAAATATCAAAGTTTTAAAAGCAATTGGACATCAAATAAAAGTTCGACAAACTTTCTGCCAGTTGATGATAGTAACTATGCACTGTGGTCGACATGGCATAACAACTCTATTTTGAATTCCGATTACTTTGATGTCCATCAAAGTCCATCACAACACAGGTGGCATTCATATGGGAAACATTAGCACATTGCAACATAAGTGTATAATCTATAAAGGGAATAATTAATAGCAGACACTAGACTAACTTATCCTCTGAGAACTGAGAGAATGAGAGGTTGTTTCTTCCTCTCACATGTAAATTCTTAGAGTTGCTTAAATTTCCTCAGCTTGAATTTCCCTCTTATTCACATTTTAACCTCATTTGTATACAAACATACGTATGTCTTAAAGCTTTGGTAATTTGAGTGGCAGGCGACGTCTAACGGGGCGTATACTTAATACGCAAAATACGTGCTGCTCGACAAAACAAGCATAATAAACGTCAAAAAAGTGAAAACAACCAAACAAAAAAACAAAAAATAAATAAAAAACAGAAAAAAATGCTAAGAAGGGTTGTCCTGCAACGTGCATCAAAATGCCATAAAGGACATGTTGGCAAACCAATAAAGCGTAGACAACAAGTGAAAGACGTAGAAGGACGAAAACCCACAGCTAAATGAACTGCAGCCGCCTCAACGTTAATACAAAATACAAACTGTATTCCCATTTCTCTTTTCCCCTGTTTGCCTTTTGGCTCTCTTTTCTTTTGGAGGGAAGCGAGTCACACGTCCCAGGAAGACAGCCAGGACACAGGACCTTCCGCAAAGCGATCGAGCGATAGCCATCACACACGTTCATTGCCCGGGCCTCAGGACAGCGAGTCCGAGAAACGCACTGAGAGCGAGAATGAAAGGGAACTGAAATTTGGCTACGTGAGGTCATTTGGTAAATGTTTTAACAATTTAGATAAAGTTAACACATTTCTTTAGACGACGGCGCTGCTGCCACGGCCCCCCCAAAAATGTGAAAGGAACTTCTGCAGCGCACTGCAAATGGGCATAAAATTAGTTGGGTCAGTCTTTGGGCACACACGTCTGCGGATGTGACTGCCAACGGGGTGGGGAGGGGAGGGAAGGAGAGGGACGAGAGCAGCCGGCGGATGCCCTTGACACACACACACACATACCCATTGAGATACGAAATGACTTGGCACAATGAACTTGCCCTTCAGTTGTCCATGCACAAATGTTTATTATGTTGATAAGGAAAGCATATAAAAATGAGAGAGCGAGACCGAGAGATAGGCAGAGAAAGAGAAAGCAGCTACAACAACAAAAAAATGGCAGCTGCTCATTTGACTGTAATTTAGTGTTGAGCACTCTGACTGATAACCAAGCCAATGCCAAGGAAGTAGCAGCAGCAGTGGCAACAAAAAATATGTAGAGACTTAGAGGCAGGGCAAGGATCCGTGGGGACTGAAAAGGGTTCAGACTGCTTGACATGCAGATGGGACCACAATGCTCATAATTTACTCAAATTTACATCAAATCTGTCATGTGCATGTGCCCGCCTGGCCACCGCCACCGCCATTTTGGATTTAAGTTACCACTACGAGAGCCACTTTAAACTTGGCCCACAACTCCACAAAAGAGCAGCACCAGCACCAGTAGCAAACTTGGGTTGGTCCTCTCTCTGATGCAAGCAATTTGCATAACGACTACGAGCCGAAAACACAATTGCGGAAATGTGAGGCCATAAACGTGCGTTGCTCGGGACTCGACTCTGAATGCGATTTGCCAATTGCTTTGTTATGGCCACACGGGTCGTATGAGTGATTTTTCACTGCTAACACAAGACTAGGCAGATTCAAGAGTGGCAAGAACTAAAAATAGTTAATAAAAATTGTGGTAAATTTTTTAGAAATCTTGGGAACCCATTGAACTTGAATTTATACATAATTGATATATTTGTGAGATAAAAATTCTTAAATTGCATTCTAAATAGTTTTTAAAATTAAAAAATAAATTTTAGGAAATTGTAAATAAATACTTTTTTCCTGAAATTTATAATAAATTGTTACTCGACTAAACTCTAAATTTTATGTGGCACCACGGGTCGTATGAGTGACTTTTCACTGCTAACCGAGAGCTAAGAAGTATAAGTCCTGAAAAGTTGCGATAGATATTGAAACTGTGCTCTTAACTTATAAACGAAGTTAAAATTAAAGAGAAAAAATATTTTGATTTTTCATGGATTTCAAATATATGAAATAAATTAAGAACATATATTTCCCATTTTATAAAAAATACTGTATTATGCCGATATGGCTTTATGGGGTGCAGATCTGGGGTATCGCAGCGAAGTCCAACAACAAGCGCATCCAGGTTATACAAAACCGAGCCTTACGAGCAATGACGAATTGTCCATGGTATGTCCGTGGATCCACCCTGCATCGGGACCTAAACATGTACACAGTGGAGGAGCAGATACAAAGGCACAGCAGTCGATACAAAAATCGACTTGTAAAGCACCGCAGCGCGCTAGCCAGAGCGCTTCTACCGGCCAGGCCTTTAAGAAGGCTTAAAAGATCAGGGTTCGCCAAGACCATCCAGCAGTAGCCAGTAGTACTTGCTAATTTCACGCGACACTAATAATCCTTGGGTGTGATGCCGAAGGTGGGGTTCTAATCACAAAATATCTCAGTGTTGTTATGATACAAATATGTTTGTATGGGTCCAGCACTTAATTAATAAATAAAAAAAAAATAATTTGTGACTAATAAATATAATAAATATAATAGCTCAGCTAAAAGTATATATTTTAGTTAAAGAATTAAATTAATTCTCAAGATCCTGAGGACCGAGTTTTATGGAACCGGGCATCAAGAGAATTGCGAACTGTTTTAAGGGAACTCCGTAGCGACTTCTTTGAGCAAAAATTGTCATCTATGGATTACACCGTTGATGCAAACTACTCTCTATGGAAGTGCATTAAATCCCTCAAGCAACAACCCCTTAGACAGGTTCCAATACGTTGTCCTGGCGGTAACCTTGCAAAAAATGAATTGGAGCAGTCAAATGCTTTCGGTATACATCTGGAGGATCGCTTTAGTCCTTACAACTTTGCTTCGGCTGAAGAGACCAGTGAAACTCATCAGAGTTTAGAGACACCACTGCAGATGTCATTGCCTATTAAGCCCATAAGGACTGAGGAAATATCTGAAATCATTCAATCGTTGCCTAATAATAAAGCACCGGGTATTGATAGGATATGCTACTCCACTCTGAAGGCCTTGCCCACAAGAACAATCATATATATAGCATTCATTTTTAATGCTATTCTTCGAGTGCAAGTGTTCCCAAAGCAATGGAAATTAGCAGCGATTCTCATGATTCACAAGCCAGGTAAGCCAGAGGCTGACCCTGAGTCATATCGACCAATCAGTCTCTTACCCGCCTTATCGAAGTTGTGGGAGAAATTAATTGCCAAGAGAATTACTGTGATAATGAATCAAAATAGCATCTTGCCTGATCATCAATTTGGTTTTCGAGGTGGGCATGGTACTATTGAACAAGTGCACAGATTGGTAAAGCATATCCTACAAGCCTTTGATGATCTGGAGTACTCCAATGCGGTCTTTATTGATATGCAAAAAGCTTTCGACAAGGTTTGGCACGTTGGCCTTCTTTGTAAAATCAAAAGCTTCCTACCAGCTCCCTACTATGGACTTTTAAAATCATACCTGGAAGGTCGGAAGTTTAAAGTCAAAGTTAGGGATACATATTCTAACAGCTACCCAATGAAAGCAGGAGTACCACAGGGCAGTGTGCTTGGGCCGTTGCTTTATTCGCTTTATACTGCTGATATACCTGGACCCAATAGCCAACATATGGAGACTCCCTCTAAGGCCCTCATTGCGACCTATGCAGATGACATCGCAGTAATTTACAATTCCAGAAGTCGAATAGAAGCAGCTCATGGCGGAAGGAGTATCTTGTTGCTCTGACAGCTTGGTGCAAACGGTGGAACATGAAAGTCAATCCGCTAAAAACAACAAACCCATGCTTGACACTGAAGAGACTGATAATGACAACCCCTGAAATCCAGCTTGAGGGTATTACTCTGGAGCAGCCGTCGCAAGCGAAATACCTTGGTATTATTCTAGACAAGCGACTTACCTTCGGACCACATCTTAAGTCTGCGGTTAAAAAATGTAACATGAGGATCCAGCAATTGCGATGGCTTATCAATAGAAGGAGTACCATGCCGTTTAGATGCAAAAGGGCGGTATACGTGCATTGTATCCTACCAATCTGTCTTTACGGAATTCAGATCTGGGGGATCGCGGCCAAATCAAATTATAAACGGATTCAGGTACTGCAGAATCGGGCCCTTAGAAATATAACTGATTGCCCTTGGTATGTACGCGGTTCAACTCTTCATAGAGACTTGAAGCTGTTTACTGTGGATGAGCAGATTGGTAGGCATACAAGCAGATACAGAGATAAACTTCTGGGGCACCGCAGCTTACTTGCTCGAAATCTAATTCCGGCTAGACCTTTGAGGCGTCTTAAGAGGCAAGGATTTGCCAAAACAATGAGGCGTCAATAGCGCTTACCCACCTCTATACTACAACACAATTCTAAAAACACATCAATATATGTAATCGTCATAAAGAATTGACGTTTGGTTCCACTTACACAATCAAACTATGTGATGTTAAAGTACTCAAAGCCGTACAGATTCTTCACTTATTAAATATATTAAACTTAAAATTAAATTATGCCTTTAAAATTTTTATTAAAAGTGATTAGTATGTATGATCTTCACTTGCATTATGCTATTGTGATAAGTAGGAAAGTGTCTTCCACAGACACTCCATTCGAATCTATTTGCAGTTTTGCATCAAGAGAGAGAGAGAGAGAGAAAGAAAGAGAGAGACTTGATAGTGATGGAGGAGCAGCTGAAAATGAGCAAACAGAGAAACAGAGAAACGGGCAACTCTTCTCTGTTTTGTAGCCTGTGGTGGTGCCGCATGGGAGCCTTTGACCACAGTTGCGTTGCTTGTGGAGAGTGGAGACTGGAGAGTTGCAAATTGTCTGTTTGCACTCTCAAAGCAACCACTCTTTGATGTCCAAGTTGATTATGGCATTGACGATGGATTGGAAATTAAAGTAGCAGCCTATTGCCACACGATGTTGCACGTGCACAAACTGGGAAATCGATTATTAGACATTAGATTATTATTATTTAAAATTGAAAAGAGAATGTATACTTCATCTTAAATACAAATGCAGGAATTGCTGTAATTTAAATAGCTATTTGAAGCATCATTTTAGCCAATAAGCGTAAAGGAAACCCATCAAGTGATTAAGTGAAACTAATTAACAATTTAAATACCTGTCACATAAACCCTTCCCATAAATTTGTAAACGCATTTGACAGGAATTTCCCAGTCCCAACAAACACAGAGCAGCGAATCCATTTGCGATTGTTATTTTCATTTGAGAAATGCCAGCACACAAAATGACCACAAATTGTGCTTTTATTGTGGCAACTGTAATCACGAAATGAAAACTCTTAAAAACTAAAGAAAATTAAGCTGAAAATGAAATGTTCCCAGATAGAGATAGGGGATGATAAACAGAGAGAAAGAGAGAGAGAGAGAGATAGTGATACGGAGGGGTGGGAGGGAGCTACAGACATGCCATTCTAGCATTCATTATGCAGCAGGCCATGTGCAGAGTGCAAAGTCTTCAAGTGGCAGAAACAGGAAACGGAACAGGACAAGCAAAATGGCGGCACAGAACCCCCTCGCTACCCCTCGACATGATTCTCTCACTATACACGTTACTGACTGTGATTCTGGCAATGGGGCGATGCCACAAACATTAACATCGAAACGATTCAAACAGACAGGCAGCCAGCAGAGAGAAGTGAGAAGAGTCAGAGCAAAGAGAGAGACAGAGAAAGACAGGGAGACAGCCTCGACAGCTGAAGCAGTGCAGTAAGGAGCAGCTTTGGCCTGAGAATAAAAAGAGATCTCAATTTGTGTGGCGAGTAGAGAAAAGGCAACGGCAGCAGCAACGGCTGTTGTTGGAGCGAAATACTCGCAAAAATATTGTAATTTTTATTTCCTCTTTACTTCTACCCTTTCTCTCTCTTTCTCTTGTTATCTCTTCCCCCCATTTTTTCAACTCCCCCCCAGATCTAGAACTCTATCATTTAGACTGCTGCTCTGTTTGCCTTGGCGCCCGTATGGCTGTTAGCATTTTGATTATACTTTCAAATTGAATTTACAGAAATTTGCGGAATGCGAGCTAGTTGCATGTGGCATAAACTGCATTTAATTATTAACAGCCACAGCAAACGGCAAATGCAACAGCAACAGCAACAGCCACATCAGCAAAATGCCAGCTGAAGATTCACAATGAGGCATTGCCAGAGTCGAGCCTGAAAATTGAAAAACACAGCAAATGCTATTTATATTTTCGAGTAAACTTTTTCCTCTTCTCTTTTATTTGCTCTCTTTTTTTTTCGTAAATGGCAGCTGGAAATGGGGTTAAGTGCGTCGACGAAACAAAACTCTGGCCATTTTCACTCAGCATTTCCATTTCCCATTTATTTTTATTTTTTTGCCAATTTTTTTCTTTTTTATTTGCCAGGGAGGAAAATCATTTTTGTGAAAAGCTCAATACTCTCTCGGTTTTTCGAAGGCACTTGCCTGGATTCCATTTTACATGAAGTATTGTAAGTGATGGACAGCTCGAATGGAGGGACGAACTGACAGACTCTCTAAACAGACTCTGACTCTTAGTTATTGTTGTGCAATCAGCTTTTGTGTCCAACTTTGAATATTAGAATTTTAAGTGGCATAGACACCATTATATCTCCTACTACAAAGGCAAAATATATTAAAAATTAATATTTATTTCCTTTGCATTTTTATTTAATAATAAAAATATAATTGTTAATAAATTGTATACTTAATGTGTAGACATAATAAATTGCTATTTATTTATTTATTTATTTATTTAATGTCAACTATAAACAGTCGACAGAAATTAATTAATATGTAACAATTACAATAAAATTTAAAAATGATTAAATTAAATATATAAAATAAATTATATATATGTTTAAAAATTAAAAATTAGAATTAAATTAAAATAAAAATAATAAATAAATAGTTCTGGGGTGAATAAATGTAAATTGATTCAACATTTGTTGCTAGGATTGGGGAAACCCAGGAAAACCCAATCAAATCAATGACCACCACCAGAGATTATGTGATTAATGTGTGAGTAAATGTTCTAAGATTAAGGCTTTATTAGTAGAAACAGACGACTCTAATCTAATAACCCCGTAAAGACTATTAAACTCAGAACATAGTACTCTAAAAGGTTCATGCATAAGGTAATTAGTAGGGCAAGTGCTAATTTTTAATAAGGAAAAGAAACGGGTAGATCTGATAGGAATTGAAAAGTTTAATTTGTTAAGCAAGAAAGGAGAGTTAATATCACCATTGATAAGTTTCAGAATGAAAGTAACACCCAGCATAGTGCGACGGTGAGAAAGAGAAGGAAGATTAATTAATAGTAATCTACTAGGATATGGCGGTAGGTTAAGTTGTGGTGACCAGTTTAAGTTTCTTAGTGCGAAAATTAGAAACTTCTTTTGCACCGACTCGATTTTGTCTTTGTGAGTCTGATACTGTGGTGACCACAAACAGGACCCATACTCGAGAATGGGACGTACCAGAGAGACATAAAGCTGTTTAGTCGTATAAGGGTCATTGAATTCCTTAGACCAACGCTTAATGAAACCTAAGACCTTCATGGCTTTATTTACCATGAACTCAATGTGATCATTGAAGGCGAGTTTACGATCAAGTAAGATGCCTAGGTCATTGATTTGAGATATATTCTCAAGAAGATGGCCGTCTAAAAAGTATTCAGCGTGCACAGGTTGTGTTCTGCAAAAAGTCATGGCTTTGCACTTTGAGCAATTGAGGGCAATAAGATTGGTTTTACACCATGAATTGAGAATATTTAGATCAGCTTGCAACAAAGAAGCAGAAATAGGATCCTTATAAGAGAGGCATAATTTAACGTCATCTGCATACATCAAAACAGCACTATTCTTAATAATAGACGGAAGGTCATTAATAAATAAATTGAAAAGCAATGGTCCGAGGTGGCTACCTTGGGGCACTCCTGAATAAACAAAGATCTGCTTAGAAAGGGCAGAATTGAACATAACTCTTTGAGTTCAATTTTTAAGATAATTGGAAATCCAGTTCATAAGAGTATGAGGAAAACCAAGAAGCGATAACTTGTGCATTAGGAGAGTATGGTTTACAGAATCAAATGCTTTACTGAAGTCAGTGTAGATAACATCCGTTTGCATCGTACTATGAAACCAACTAATGACAATAGAGGAGAGTTCCAATAAGTTTGTTGTAGTAGATTTGGATCTCACAAAGCCATGCTGGGTTGGTGAGATGATTGAGCTACATAAGTGTTGCAGTTGAGAAGTAATGATTTTCTCGAATAATTTAGGAATAGCAGACAACTTAGAAATACCTCTATAGTTCATGACATCAGATTTAGAGCCTTTTTTATGTAAGGGAATAACATAAGATTCTTTCCATATCTCAGGAAATAATCCGGTCGAAACGGATAAACAAAAAAGTTTAAGAATTGGCTTACAGAGCGAATTAGCACAGTATCTGAGAACACAGCCAGGCACCCCATCTGGCCCAGGAGAAAAAGATGGCTTGACCAAACTCAGCTCACAACCTAGCAAACTTTCCGTAATCTGTGGACCGAAAACAGAGTTAGCTGGATAAATTCTATAAGGATAAGGAGACTTAGAATCGTAAATCTTAGACGAATAAGTATCCTGGAAAAAATCTGCAAATAAGTCCGAAATATATTGATCGGTACTAGCTGTTTTCTCGTTTAGCGTTAGAGAAGAAGGATATGTAGCAGCTCGCCGTTTTAGATTTACAAAATTATAAAACTGCTTAGGGTCTTTGGCAAATTGTAATCTACAGCGAGTTAAATATGCACTATAGCAATGGTGGTTCAGAGTATCAAAGCAAGACTTAGCGCTGACATACCTTGAAAAATCAATAAGCCTACCAGATAATTTGAACTTTTTGTAAAGCTTGGATTTTAAATTTTTAAGTCTACAAAGTTCCCTAGAGAACCAAGGTAGTTTTGTAGACTTAGAAAGATACACCCTAGGAACACTTGATTCAAAAATAGAGTTAATAGCTCTATAAAAAATGTGAATCGCACATTCTAAATTATTAGAAGAGTACAATTCCGACCAATCGTAGTTATTAAATAAAATATTGAGATCACTAAAGTTTACTTTACTAAAGCAGTAGTGTTTAGTGATTGGAAGTGGTTTATTTTGCTGCCCGGATGGTGACAGCAAAATAGCGAGCTCTAAAGTGGGGTGGAACGCATCTTCAGGTGAAACTAAAGGATCAATTCTTACAACAGTATCGCATACCTGATCTGATACAAAGACAAGATCAAGTATTCGGTTCCTGCTATTTCGAATTGAGTTGACCTGAGATAGATTAAGTTCAAGAAGTCCCGACAGAAACTCGTTAGAAGTCATTAAGTCGTTGTTATCCGACCAAATAACATCGGGCAAGTTAAAGTCACCAACAACTACCAAACAATCTTTATCCAAAAGCATGCTGGACAAAGATTGAATTACCGTTAAGTGAGCTAGGTATACAGATAAATCAGACTGGGGAGGAATATATGAACAGGAAATATATAAGTTAATGTTATGAATTCGCACTTTCACACATACAATTTCTATATTAGTGGGGGAGTTATTTACTAATTGCGATACAAGATTAGATTTTATCGCAATAAGGACGCCTCCACCTTTTCTATCCATTCTATCACATCTATAAGTAACATAAAGAGGTGAAAGTATAGATGCATCAAGAATGTCAGGTTTAAGCCAGGTCTCAGTAAATGCCAAAATGTTATGTTCGAAAGAAAAACTATCTACATAAAGGTTAGAAAGTTTTGACTTAAGGCCTCTAACATTCTGATAAGCTAACAGATTTGAAGAATTTATTAGTTATTTGACGGAACATTAGTAGGAAGAGAAGGGGGAACAGAAGACTTATGTCTCTTTTGCGGACTGTACTCCTTTACAACCATATCATCCAGCCAAAAAGCATTAGTACAAATAGTACTAAATGCACTTGTGGGGACAGATATTTTGAAGGAGGAAATTTCTCTATGATGCTTAAATTTGAATTTCTCAACGGTCAAGTTGGGACAATTATTATTAAGCTTGTTTAAAATATACGCCTTAACATCTTCAGTTGAAGTTTCAGATGCCAGGCGAGAAATAAAAACTTGGCGTCTATTAGGTACAGACTTAAGAGGTCTGGCAGTCTCCACTACGCAAGGAAGAACATTTGCAGGCGTGGGATGCTTAGGGGAATTAAACACCCGAAGATGATTAACCTCAGATGATACAAGAGGCATATCATTGGAAGGCCTACCTTTCTTGGGTTTATTGGGTTTAGAGCTACGTGGGTTTGAAATAGCTGCAGAAGGACTTGATTCAGGAATATGTTCAGTAGTCATAACCGGAGTAATAATTACCTCCGGTGGTGAGCTACTGGAAGAAGGCACACCCAGAATAGACGGCTCAGGAAAAATTTTAAAATTATTAAACTTAAATTCCATTGCTTGGAATTCCTTGTGAAGAAGGTCAAAGTTTTTTTTTAAAGCACAGAAATTATTGCGCGTATGCATTGCAAATGATTGCATATTAATTTCCGTCTCACGGCAAGCTTCACAACACCATTTAAGACCCATCTTATTGGCGATGTAATCTTTCACACGCGCGGTGAAACCTGCACATTTAACATGAGCTAGATTGTCACACAACCAGCAGCTTATAAAATCAGCCTTAGGATCGGACATTACCTTACAGACTTTAATGCAGCACGAAGTCATGATGTAAGGAAAAATATGAGATCGAATAAAGAAATTGAGAAATTATAGGAAATGAGTTATGTTTGAATGTAACTAAACTTGTGTTGAGTGCTGTAGAAAAACACAATATCACAATGCAAACAAAGCAAGAGAGACAATAAGGTACAGTTAATGTTAAGAACTGACGTTAAGAGCGCAAGCTATGCAGATAAGCATGCAATGAGAGAGCGCAAAGTTAGGAGAGAGACGAAAGGTAACAGACGAAAGTAAGCAAAAAAGAAAAAGCAATAAACTCAGCTGTTAGCGACGCGCACTGTTTGTACAATATACAGATAAAATGCAATTATTAATTAGTAAACGCACGAAGTTTGACACTAGCACCAGTAGTAACGCACTACACAATAATATTGTTAAAATCGGTACTTTTTAAAGTATTAAACTACAGCACGTATTAAAGATTTCAAGTGATTTAATAGAGCAAAATTAGACACGTCTACTTTGTACAACAACGAAGTATTATTAATGCATGATTTGGAATTTTCTACTAAATAAGTATAAAAAAATATAAGAAAATTTGTTAAAAAATAAAAAATATATTAAAAAAAAAATAATTATAAAGAATTACAATAATAAATAATTCAATATTTCCAAATAAACGTAAGCCATTTTATAGTCATTTAGTCTGGAGATAATAAATATATTATGAAAAAAATATATTTCATTTTTCAACTTAATATATAGAAGCAAATACATGATTCGAAAAATATGTCTACTAAAACTAAATTAAATTAAATTAAATTTTAATTAAAATTTAATTCAACAATTTTGATATTAAATAAAAATATATAAAAATATATATTATTTTATAAGAAAAGAACAATTTCGCTAAATTCGCACAAGATACCTTTTAAAATTCAAATGAAATATAAGAAATGCTGCAACAGAAAATTTAAAGAAAAACTTAGAATTTTAATTTTTTTTCTGGAAAATTAGGAAATCATTTATGAATCACGTAGCTACAGTAAGAGATACTTTGGCAGTCCTGCAGTTGCTTTTAACATTCCCAATTTACTGCTTAAGAAATATTCATGCAATTTTCAAGACTTTTCAATTTTGCTTACAAGTTGAAATAATTGTTTGTTTATCAAGTTTTAAGTTACCAACCAAAAACTGATGCTGCCTTTGACGACTGCCAGAGATGCCACTTCCGTTGTGGCCTTAATTATGCATTAACATTTGATTGGAAATGGGGGATTTGCGCATATCAAAGATGTGCTTCTTCCAGTCAATGCCAATCTGGTCAACAGATTATGATGATGATGGACAAGTTCAGTCATCAGTTACTAATAAACAAACAGACTTTGCGGCTCCCTCGATAGACAAACTAATACAAACACACACGCACACACACACACACGCACACTCACACTCACACACTTATGTGCTGTCTCACTCAGCCTCACTCCGTTCGTCTCTTTCTAGTGCTGTCTGGCGTATGTGGACCCCCCTTTGCATTTTCACTTTCGCCTGTGGCCAACAGCTTTTTACGCCAACAACTCTGCGGCCATCGTGTCTGTTTATTTTGGGGCGTATTCAACTCTGCCACATGCTACCCTCTCTCTTTCGCCATGTTCTCCCCTCTGCCTATAGTCCTTTTTCTGTGCCATGCCATTCAGTTCAGTTATGTTCTGTTCCGTAGTATGCTCCTCTGTTCGACTCTGTTCAGGCGCATGTATTTAAGCGATTCTGTTTACACGCGTGTTAAATGATATTTGGGTATCTCCACTTCTCTCCACTGTCGACTCTCCACACTCTCCGCAATTACACTGGCCGCATGTTAGACTGCCTCCATCTGACTGGGGTCTCTCCGCAACTGTTGACCATAGATTGCGTAAATGGGTTACATGTTACAACCTCGTTCTGATTAAGACAAAAAAAAAAAAAGGAAATGAAGAAAATAAATGAAGAAAAAATGTAAAAGAGGTTTTAGCCATGTTTAGCAACGGTTGTAATTTGTAGTAACTTAATGCTAATACCAAGCAAAAAATACAATGAAATACACTTTGATTTTACTAAAATCATTTTTATTTATTTTTATTTTTTTAAATTTCTTATTATTATTAATTTTTCATTATTTATTAATAATTGATTTTTTTATATTAATAGATTAACTAAATGAATAATTTGTACAGCTTAAAGTACCTTAACATCAAATGATTAGATTCTGTAAATGAAATCAAACGAATAGATTGAGTATCATATAGTTTAGCTTAATAAATAAATTTATATATTCGAAATCTTTGAAATGTAACAAAATATGCTTAGAAATTTGTTACAAAATTTATATGTTATCTTGGTAATCATTGAAACTTATATAGATAAAGATATAGATTGATATAGAGTATCGTATAGTATAGATTAATAAAGAAAATTATAGTTGTGAATACTTTAAAATCTAACAAAATATGCTTAGAAATTGGTTACAAAATTTATATATTATCTTACTAATAAAATATATAGACTCCAATCCATAAAAAATTATTCAATATATTAATAAGCCATTAAAGTTTCAATCCCTTTAATAGAAATAAAATATTCTTAGTAATGTGAGAAAATGTATAGTAACAAAATGCCTCCCAAAGATTTGTTACCACCTTATTATAAAAAAATACGCAAATATTACTAAAGACATTTGACCATCTAATCGATACCTCTTAAAATTTTAAGCTCCAAAGAAATGCCAGTTTTTTACTAGTTAGAAAAAACGTGTCTGTTGACCCCAAAAGTAATATGAAAGATGAGGAAGCGAAAAAGAGGCAATGAAACTTTAACAAACGACAACGTTGAGCCACAAGACGAAGTCAATGCTGATGATGATGATGATGATGATGATGATGATGATGTTGTTGTGGCAACTATAACTTTGTTGCTGGCAAAGCATGTGGAAAATCAGAGAACAGCCCCAAGTTAGTTAAGACAACAGGCAGCAGCAAAAAAGTGAAGCAAGCACAGAAGCAGAACTTGCCTCCGTGTATACACTAAACCTGAATGTCTAGCAATTTGCTAAACAAGAAAATAATTGACTTGCCACAATGTGAGGCATGCCAGCCGACAGCACGTACATACATGCATGTGGCAACTCGACAAAGTTCAAGTTAAAGGCACTACCACACAGTAAATTGAATTTTAGCCCGCATAAGTATGCAACATTTTTTGTGCCTGCCCAGCATTGGACTTGCACGCCCCTGCCGCCCACTTGAGGCTCTAATGGCGCAGAAAAACGGGTCGCGTGAAAAGCGCATAGCATAAAAATGAATGCGCTGAAATGAAGCTGATGATGGTCATGATGCTGATGCTCATGACGATGTCGATGCCACTGCTCTGTTGCTGATGAGATGAGATGAGATGCTGTTGATAGCCAACAGACATGGCCATTGTAGAGCCTCTTGTTGCCCTCTAACTGTATCTCTCTCTCTTTCTTTATTTCTCTCTCTCTCTCTTTCTACTGCTGGCCTGTTGATGTTGATAAGTGGAACTTGAACGTCAACAACGCATGAGGCCCCTAAATGCAGCTAGCGATAAGATAAATTAATTCAAGTGCGCCATTCAGCCACTACCCTCACTCCCTTCCTTCCCCTCTTTCACTTTGCTCACTCTTTCTCGTTCAATTCTCCTACCTCCCTTGGCTGGCAAATTAATGAATGTAATTTTTTACCCCCCTGGCTGCATGATGTAGTCTGATTGTTGCCTTCAAAGGCATGCCTAATGATTCGGGCGTCGGCTTATGAAATACGTAAAGTCAGGGTCGGCATCGTCCTTTCTGCCCCCCAGGAGCCTTCTAAATTGTGTTATCAGAGAGACATTCAACCCCCCAATCCACATCATGTGGGTGTGCGTGGTCAATGCCTTGTCAACACGCGTCACCAATTGCCAAGCTCTGATTTGAGAGCCGACAAAAGGATCCTCCACATGCTGGAGACGAGCAAATTGGTAGCGTGTGCCGCCCAAAAAATAGGCTACATAAATTGGCACAGGCATATTTTTACTCAATTTTTCTTTTTTATGAAATTTCTAAAATTTCTCCTTAATATGAAGAATTCTATGGAGCAACTTTAAGAAAAATGCTGTATTGCCTGCAGCTGAAATTTTTAATTAAGTGCAGATACTAGCTATCTCTTTCCATACATCTCTGCCACCATCTCTCTCCCTGTCTTTCGACTCAGGGTCCTTTCATAATTTGCTCAGCCGAAAAGCAACAAAATGTTGTCATTTGCCGAGTTCGAAGTGCAGAGACAATGAAGAGTTGCCAGAAACTGGGTCAACAATGTCAATAAGTCAAAGGGACTGGCAGGGCCAGGACCAGGACATGGACAGGGACATGGACTTGGACTTGGGTTGCTCAACAGGTCAGCAAAATTGCAGCAATTAAAGACGTGCACACAAATTGGCAACAGGACTCAGTTGGAGTGCCAAGGATAAGAGAGAGGCAGAGAGAGATAGAGAGACAGGGAGAGAGAGAGAGCCCTAGCTTTATCCAGCTGCTGATGCTTCTCTCATCAAATAGTTTTAGTTTGTTGAGCTGTGGATAATTTTTATGCAAGCAAAAATTGTTATTTGCCTTGTTAACAGCTGCGTCAGCAAGGAGACAGAAAGAGACAGTTAACGAGAGAGATATATGTATATATATACATACATATATATATATATTGAGAGAGAGAGAGAGAGAGAATAAGAATGAGAGGGCTTTCCATTCTAGTTGAAATGCCAGCTTAAGCATCACAATCCTCGTTCTTATACATTTATGGCCAGCTCAACGTCATTGTTCAAGTGCAACATGCAAAGGACACACACAGAGACAGACAAGAGTGAGAAAGACAGAGACAGAGAGACAGACAGAAAGAGAAAGAGAGAGAGAGATGGATAGTGAAGGACGACTATGGACACACAAGCTGAAGAGTTGCGGGCAGTTTTGAAAGCATTACCAGAGGGCAGCACAGAGCAAAGGACACACTGCTCCGGTTTCGCTCTCACTCTCCTACAGCCTCCATCCAACCTTGCAACCTCCAAGCAATCCCTCAGCCTCCCCCCCAAACCTCCTTTGTCATCCACCATCAACGCACAAGCATACGAGTAATAATGCAAATATGCCATAAACTCAAAATGTCAGAGCAAAGTGCAACGGGAGCAACGACAGACAAGCGGCAAGAGCATGAAAATGAGTACAAGGACGAAGGACGATGCTTAACGCAGCAGGCAGAAGGCAGCAAACAGGATGCAGGACGTTCAACGTCGCAGCGTATGAGCAGCAGCTCAGCTTGACGTGGCATTGTTTTTGTTATTGCTGCCAGACGAGCGGCGTGCCTGCGATTGATGGATGGCAAATATATACAGGGACTGAAAGAAATGAGGAGAGAAGTCGAGAAGAGAGAGACAGAAATAAAGAGAGAGAAAGAGTGGGAGAAAGTAGCTGCGTAGTTCATGGAGCTTGTAGAAGCACAATCAACGTCATTGTCTGTTGGCATTGAGCGTGCTTAAATTGTCACCTTAAAAGGAACAGTCCCATAGAATAAAACAGAAATATAATAAGAGAGAGAGAGAGAGAGAGAAAGAGAGAGAGAGAGAGAGAGAAACAGAGAGTAAAAGGGAAGGGAAAGGAAAAGAGGTAATATAAATAAAAATAGAAAAGAGATTTTTTGATGAGCAAACATTATTTACAAATTTGTAATATCTGAGGAAATTATTACCGTACAATTAATTTATCTCGTGCCTAAACTATGAAAATGTAATAGAATTATATTAAACAAAATATTTCTTAGTTATTTGTATTTTAATTTTTTTATTTTATGTCAACTATTAACTGTCGACAAAAATTAATTAAAATGTAACATTAACATTAAATTTAAAAATAATAATATTAAATATCTAAACATTTAAAAATAAAAAAGTAGAATTAAATAGAAAGTAATTAAAATAAAAAATTAATTAATAAATAATTCTGCACCTATATACATGTTCTTATACACATTAAAAATCAGAATAGCTTTTATAAACAGGCATTGTTTTTTATTGCATACAATACATCAAAACAAGTCGCCAACTATAATAATTTTTTATTAAACAAACTTCAAAACATCGATATATTTCATCTTGAAAATATCTTAAATGAAAATTAAATGGCTTTAAATTTGAATTTCATCTTTATTTATTGATTATTTTTTATATCTTATTATATAATTATAATTTGAATTTAAAGAAAAAATATTTAATTTAAATAAAATTTTAATTTCACATTTTAATTTATTATTGTCGACTGATAATAGGTGAAATAAAATAAAGTAAATATATAAATAAATAAAATAAATTTATAGCTGGTTTTTTTATCTAAACTTTGTGTTAAAATAATATATTTTTTTAGCGTACAAGGTATTTTTATAGATGCTCCGAATTTTTTTCTCGTTCTATCTTTTCAAGTGAATAGCAGTGATATTTATAATATTTCAAAAATTCTAGTTAAATTAAAAATTATTTTTTCAATATTCATTGCTCAACATTTATCTTACGAGCTGTTTTTAATTTATATTATATTTATGTATTAAGTACGAGATATATTTTGTTAGTCACTGAACTCATCCTCTTTCTTTTTTTCGGTACTTTTCCATATTACAAATATTTACTCGCTTAAGTGCAGGATTCGAGTAAATAAGCCAAAGTCTGTTTAATGAAACATGCGACATTTTCATAAACGTAATTTAAATGTTGCCTGCGACAACAAGCGTGGTTGGGGGAGTGGAAGTTGGTGGTTGCGGGGGTGGGAAGCGCTGTGCTTGGCTAACAAGAATAAGCCCACAGGCTACGCACTCGACAGCCATGATGAGAATGTGTCCATCACAGGCAGCCCAAAACAAGATCCCGCTCTGTTCCCTGTCACTGCGCAATACTCTCTCTCTCTCTCTCTATCTCTGTCTCTGTTTCTCTGTCTCGCTTTCGCTCAGTATATTCTCTATACTCTATTCCTCCCTGTTTGTGGCAACTATGTAAATTGGCTTAATTAATGCAAAATACTTTTGTAAATTGAGCACACGTAAATGGGATCAAAGTTAAATTTAATAAGCTTTCATTTTGATCTAATAAATGCTGCCAAAATGGGATTTACCATATATACCACATATATATATATATGTATACCATTAACCTCAGACCCCATACTTTATACCTCATGCCCACCATTTCCATTTGCCCAATTTGGCAGGAGACGTCTGCTTTTTACAGTTTCAAAAAACTAACCCAGCAAACTAAGCCGCTTACAGCAGGGATTAATTTCTGGCTATTCGCAAAAGAGTTGCCACAAACATATAGAATAAGTCTCATATTAAAAATAAAAATATATATAGACTAAGTTTGATATAAAAAATAAAAAAAATACAAGTGCAGCAACGAGTTTAACTGCAAAAGACAATGCTGTATTTGTTTATATGGCGCTACGGGATCTGGCCCATGGGACCAATATAGTCAGTTTTCAAATGAAAATTCTTTCAATTCAGAATGGTACTATTATTGATAACAAAGAAAATCCAATATCAAATATGTAAATCGGTTGTGTCTTAGTAAAGTTATCGCAGTTCCACAGCCCCTCCTAGTCAAAATTAAGGTGGGAATTTTAGTCGTTTTGAATGAAGTTTTTGAAATTCCTAAATCAATAAAGTAAATCCGTCGAGTTGAGGCAAAGTTATGAAAGATCGAACTCTGGAAGGCATATGGAGGGTCCCAAAATGAAGGTCTTAAATTTATAAATATTTGAATGTGATTTTGTTGCTTTTTGTTGTCAAACCTCGGATATTCCTATATCCCTCTTGATCGGTTGAGTTTCCATAAAATTTATGGCAGTTACTAAATTAGTAAAACTGCCGACATTATTTTATCTTTAAGAGGAGGACTTCTGGAGGGTCCAACAAATGTTAATTTAAACAGTATTTTAATATTAAATATTCTTTTTAAATATTTCAAATGTTTAGGCTTTAATAGATACAAGTTTGGTTACGTAGATAATGGGGTTCTTTTATTACATTCATGTTAGTTTATATTTCGTTTTTAAACTCTGCTATCTTCAAGTGAAATATGAATTATAGAAGCAACATTTGTGGATTTCAAGCATATGGTTACTAATCCTCGAGGTGCGAAAACATAAACTATAGTTACCTATATCGTTAAGCTAATCACAGAGATAGAGTGAGAGAGGGAGGGTGAGAAAGAGAGAGAGCATGGAGGGGGATGGTCTAAGCTGTGATTATGATTTAGTTGCGAAATGTTTTTCCATTTTCCTGCGTGTTGTTTGTTTTTCTTGCTATTATTGTTGTTTTTGGCCAAAACATAAAGGATTCAGGGCAGGCAGCTCATTTCCTCCAATGTGAATCAGGACAGAAAAGGAAAGCAGAGCATGTAACAGAACTAAGTAACAAGGATAATGAAAAAAAAAACCAATGAAGAAGAATTCACTCTACATATATCCATATCTCTCTCACACACACTACTCTCTCTCTCTATATATATATTTATATATATATATAGATATATAGATGATTTTCTTTTAGCTGCTAGTAAATGAACATAAAACGTGTGTCGGGAATAATGCGCAGCGGAAAGAAGAGAAAAGAAAGAGAAGCACAAGGAAGACGATTAGAGAGTTGCATGAATGGTTGGGGGGGTGGTGAGGGGTGGCGTGGCAGGAGCTGCTCAGACACATTAATTATGAAAAATTAGTTATTGATGTGGCTGCTGCGTGCATGTTGGCAAAATCACGTGGCGAAAAGTTCAACTCGACAGCCATTAAAATGAGTAATGGCAGCTCTCGCTTGCCCCTGACCACATTTGGGGGCATGCCACCACCCAGTTCGATTCAGGTGTCAGAACTTACTGCCAGCCAATTAGAGACAGAAAAACAGGTGGCAACTATTCATGCAACTCCAGTTGTGTATGTTAAGTTGAAGTAATCGCAACCATCTAGAGTGGTCGAAGAAAGTAAATTAGTTGAGGGGGAAATTCGAGGAAAATGCGATTTATCTCTATATTGAATCCTTAACTTCTCTTTTAAATTTAATTTTCTTAATTAATTAATTTTAATCTTAATTTTCTTATTTTTAAAAATATATGTTACATCAAATGTGAATCTTATTATTTTACTTTTTTATTAATCTTTTATTGCTATAAGTCGGTTGCTATTTAAGTGACTTAAAAAAAATATAAAATTTAAATAAAAATGTTAAGTGTAATTTAGATATGTAAAAATAAGAATTACTAAATTAAAACTTTGTAAAGTAAAGCGATTTCAATGTAACGAATACTGAATAAAATTGATGTTTTCCTTTATAAAGCGGAATAAAATTTCGCTTTAAAATTGTTTATACTATGTTGTAATAAAAATTATATAAATTATAATACCAATTTAATCAACTAACTTACATGTGTAAAAAATAATAAATGTTAAACAAAGAACTTATAAAGGAAAGCGATCTCAATGTATTGAATGAAATTGAAATTAACTTTTCCAAATCGAATTAAAATAATAAATATGATAGTTAATTTTCAGATATGGTTTATTCCATGTTGTAATAAAAATAATATTAATTATCATAAAGGAGAATTTGAAAAGGAAAGAAAATCTCAATGTAAAGAATACTCAATAAAATATTATATTACATTTTCTGTTGCAAAGCAAATTAAAATAATAAATATGCTTGTTCAATTTCAGAAATTGTTTATTCTATGTTGAAATAAAATTTATATAAAATATAATATAAATTTAATCAATTAATTTACATGTTAAAAGAATAAGAAACATTAAAAAAGGATTTGTAAAGGACAGCGATTTTAATGTATTGAATAAAATTGATATTTTCTATTCCAAATCGAATTAAAGTAATAAATATTATAGTTAATTTTCAGAACTTGTTTATTTTATCTTATAATAAAATTTAAATAAAACATAATATCAATTTCATTTTGACACTTCGTAGTTCCAAAACAAAAACAGCAAATATCTTCAAACAAACACTTGATTAAATTAATAATATCTTCTAAACTACTTTTCTAATAGATTCCCAGTACTCTTTTCTATAAATTTTATTTAATGATAGTTTTCCTTTAGTATACACAGACTTAAGATCTCAAAAATTCCAAGCCAAAAAAAACTAAACTCTCCCCCAATTGAGCTGCTTTTTCCCCCAAAAATCAGACAACACTTTGCTCTGCTGTCACACCTAAATAAACAGAATAAAAAATCAATTTATATATATTCTTAAATCAGCATCGATTTAAGCAGCAGATTTTTTGCCCAGATTCCCATGGATGCCAAGGAATTTGCTACATTTCAATTTTCAAGATGGCAATGAAGAAGAAATGCTGATGGCCAATGCCATTTTGGCTTTATCGGCAAATTTATAGTGGGGAGTGGGTCAGAGATTGGAAATGCCTTTGCCCGATAATGTTGTCATTAATTTTTACGATATTTACCAAGTTAAATGCACAAATTTAAAGAAGGTTACAGAGAAGGCAGTGGAATAAAGCTACGAGAATTTTCTGCATAGTTTCTGTCTATCGTTCTTTTCAGGCTCTAGAAGGACCTAGAAAGTGCAGTACACACACAAACACACACACATACGTAGATAGATGTGTATTTATATTAGTAAGTGGGTGGGGGAGACACATTCGCAAATGTTTATCGTGAAATGTTTCAACTGCACTTTCAACAGACAGACAGACGGACAGACGGACAGACAGACAACTAGACGACGTGCTAAGGTTAATGGCATAAAGTTTATCTGCAATTACGATATGGCTTGGCAATCAAGGGGGTGGGTGGTGGTGAGAGGGGGGAGGCAGCAACCCTTATTCAAACAGACAGACACTGCCACACACACACTCACACAGTTAAGTAAATATTTATTACTCTATTTTAAAATGCACTTTAATGCATTGACGTTGATGGCAGCGAAAATGAAAATGTTAATGTCGTCGAAGCTGCTGATGACGATGGAGATGAAGGAGCTACGATGATGAGCATGAGGATGGGGATGAGGATGATGATGATGTTGCTGTTACTCTAGCTGATATGGTCATGAACATTGATTGACATTATGCTATATACGCTGTCTGCCAGACTTGATTTCAATTTGCCATTATGATGGCCTCTTTACGAGTCTGAATTACGGCAACAAAATTGATTTAGCAGACGCCACTTACAGCTCCATTTTTGAAACTATAAAATTTGAAATCGTCGCAGATACATACATTTAAAATCATTAAAATACTCAACCAACTTTTGGTAAAGGATAACGACATTTGATTCAATTCTTGACTGAGAAATGGGTTATTAGCAATAAATAGACTTCGTTTTTGTACTAAAATAAATTTTAATTTAAAAAATAAAACTTATATTCTGTTAATTACATAACTTCAATATTTGAATGGAAATGGAATGGATTATTGAATGGAAATTCCTCTATAATTATTTGATTTTATTATTTCAATATTTTTTTAATTGCATATTATTAAAATTTAGCAACAGATGTTTAATTTAACTCATAACTATAATTTTACCAATTTATTATTTTTTTTTTAACTTTATTTTGCTTTATATATTTTTTAAAGTAAATAAACAGTTTCAAAGTAAATTATTATTCTTAAAAATATACTATTTTCATTATTTAATTTCAATTCAATATAAGCTATTATTATTATTATTTATTTAGTAAATTATTATTATTTTATTGATTTATTAAATCATTTTTTTATTGTTTAATTAATTATGAAAAATTGTTTAACCTATTCTAATTAATTTTATTTTCCAGCTTAATTAGGTTTCATTAATAATTAATAAATAAATAAATATTCAATTAAATAAATAAATATTTTTCCACCCCTTTGTTTCTTAATATATTCTTAGATCAATTAGTTTATATATTTTTTTAAATTATTATTTTTATTATTAAATTATTTTTGAAAAATTATATAATTCTCATTTTCAAATTTAAAATTGAATATTTTGCCTTGCTTTCTTTATTGTTGTTAAATTGATATTTAATATTTTTTCCACACCTCTGTTTCTTAATTTATTCTTAGTTCAATTTAGTTTATCTCAGATCTGAGCTAAGTCAATTTACACCGTTATCCTTCGGGTCCTGCACAAATTATCTAAATCTAAATTGAATTAAATTCACATTTCCCTGGTAATAATTCAATTTTTTGAGGAAACTGTATAGTATGTTGTGCCAGTGCCAGAGGTGTCTGAGGAAATGTGTCACAACAAACGGGCGTCGCATGAAATGAAAATTTTCTATTTGTCTTAAAGTGAAAATTCAATTAATCACAATATTTTCTGAGGGGGATTCGAGACAGAGACCAACAACACAACATAGACAGCTCAGCAAAGATTACATTCTCCCTCTCCCTCTCTCTCTGTCTCTTTCTCTATCTCTATCTATCCCTTTCCCACGCTTTCTTGAACTCTCTGCTCTAGTTTCTGTTGAGCAGCAGACGTAGACGACAGGCACATCATATGGCATCAAAAAGTAGACAAACGATAATTTATCATGGCAAACAGACAGAGACAGATACTTGCCGGAAATTTCTATGTATGTGTGTGGGTGTGTGTATGTCTGTGTGTGTGTGTGTTGAGGTAGAATTTGGTAAATTAAAGGAAGAACTCAAAAGGGTTTTACAGTGGGTCTCAGCCTGACAGCCACAGGTTTCGCTCATATCTCTCTTTCTTTTCCTCTGACCAATGCCCAGCTGTGGCCATCTCTCTTTCTCACTCTGATATGCGACATATAGCTATCTCTGTCTTGTGGTTGCCTTAAATATGTATGTATACGTGTCATGCAAACGATTATAAAATCATCATTTATCACATTATGCCACAACATACCCAGGCAGACTCCGAGACTTGTAGGCGTCAGTCTGATGAGCCTCGCCTAGGCTCCGATTCCCCTCTCTCTCTCTCTATCTATCTCTGTCTCACTCTTGCTGTTGCTATCCTGCTCTCTTGGTCTCTTTGACCCGGGTGTATGCATGAGAATGAAATAATGACATCTTGTGATATATGACACGTACCTAGCGCACATTTCCGGGACGCCTTTTTATAAAGCCATTAACTCCCAACAACCCAACAACAGATCCTCAGTTTGCAGACACATCATCATCATCATCATATTAAAGCGCTTTAATAAAGAGTGATAACAGTCTGTCAAGAAATTAAACAACGCTTCTATATTACTTAAATATTTAAACACAAATAGTATATATACTCCTCCAGAGAAAATGATACTATTTTTACCTAAAGGAGAGCCGACTTTTCTTTTATAAACAATTTTGTGATTTCTTTTTATATTTTTTTAAAATTATTTTCTCTCCTTTTATTTAAATTATTTTTCGTTTGATTCTTTCTTATTTAGTATATAATTTATTTATTTAATTTAAATTTTTTTATTTCATTTAGTATTAATTTTATACTTAATATTTTCTTGATTATTTTAAATAGATTTTTGTAATGCACTTCACGATATTTAAAATAAAAAGTTTATTTACTTTAATTGTTTCTATGGGATTTTTTGGAAATATAAATTTTTTCCACAATTATTATTTAAATTATTTATCATTTGATTCTGTCTTATTTACTACTTAATTTATTTATTTATTTTTTTTAATTCTCATTATCTCATTTAGTATTTATTTTAAAATTAAAACTTAATATTGTTTTGATTATTTTAAATAGACTTTTTTATGCACTACACGATATTTAAAATTTAAATTTAAATGAACTTTAATTGTTTCTATGGGTTTTTTGGATATATAAATTTTTTCCACAATTATTATTTAAATTATTTATCATTTGATTCTGTCTTATTTACTACTTAATTTATTTTTTTTTATTTCAATTTTTTATCTCATTTAATATTTAATTTAAACTTAAAACTTAATGTTTTCTCTATTGTATTGAAAGGCTTTTATTTAATTCACTTTACGATTTTTAAAATTAACATTTAAATAAACTTCAATTGTTTCTATTGGTTTTTTTAAATATAAATATTTTGTCCATAATTATTATTTAAGTTTTTTTTTATTTGATTTTGACTCATTTAGTACTTAATTAATTTATAATTTTTTTATTTAATTTTTTATCTCATTTATAATTTATTTTAGTCATAAGACTTAATATTTCCTCGATTATTTTGAATAGTTTTTATTTAATTCACTTCACGATATTTTAAATTAAAACTTAAATAAACATTAATTGTTTCAATGGGATTTTTTGAACTATAAATATTTTTTCCACAACCCAATTTCTTTATTTACACTTTATTTTAGACTCAAGCTCCGTATCAAAAACACAAATATAATATATTCCTCATGAGAAAAGCAGACTGTTTTCTTATACACAGTTTTGTGGTTTTCCTCTTCTCTCTAAGAGAATTCTGTAAAATGTCGTGACCCAAATATGGGTTTGCCAGCACTAAATGTGATTATCTGGCAGCAGCAGCAGCAACAACAGCAGCAGCAGGAGCAGCTGGTCCTTGAACTCTTTAGTTGACTGGCGAAACAAAAGGCAACCCACTCAACCACCCACCACCACCAAGCCACCAACTCACACACAACCGCATTTGAGTGAGGTGGCGCGGTGGTTGCCACTTGGCGGCCACACAAATGCAAACGTCGCACACTTAAAACTCTGTCAGGTCCTCGGGGAGCTCTCAATAGAACTGAGTTAAAAGTAATTTTGTAGCCATGTCTCTGGTCGCTTTCACTCCACCCAAAAATGCACTTTCACCTGAGTTCATGTGACATTTAACGTGCAAAGTTTTTACTTTACTCTTTTTTTTATTTTGCTGCAATTTTCTCAACTGGAAAGCTGAAAATGTTCAACGCCTGCGACAAAAACATACACAACCAGTGTTGGGTAAGTTGGCAAAAGTTTTGCGGTCAGTATTGCAAAGCTATCAAATCAACTAAATATTTATATGTAAGTTAAGGCGTAGTTTGAATGCATTTCCTCAGACAACTCGACGCCAAAATTCTGCCAGAGCAGACCAGAGAAGAGAGTGAGAGAGAGAGAGGTAGAGCGGAGAGTGGAGAAAGGGAGAGAACTAAGCGAACTGTGGAGCTGTCAACACGTCAGGCGAGTCCAAAAGCAATTTGTCAAGCAGTTGTGATTGACAGCTAAGGCGACACAGCAGCGATGCATGAACTATACACAGCAGAAGAAGTGGGGAAATAGAGAGGATGTAATGAAGGGAAGAGATGGCGAGAGAGAGAGAGTGAGAGAGTGAGAGGAGTTGAGGAAGCAGCTGCCTGCTAGCAAACCGGAAATGGCAAATAGCGACACACATATACTTGAGACTCGCTGAAATACACAAACGAATACGCCTGAGGTGACTGTCAAATGCCACAACCAACACACATACACACACACATAAACACTTTGTATCAATCTCTCTCACACACACATACTCCCATTATGAAGCAAATTGTAGCATACAACTCGGCGCTGCAAACTCAATTGTTTCAATATGACGGAGTGGCAATCGAAGCGTACAAATTAATATTCAATTATGCTTAAATAAGTTTATCAGCAGTTTGCGAGCGAATAGTTTATCTGCAGAGAAAAGAGAGAGAGAGAGACTGACAGAGAGGGAGAAAAAGAGAGAGAATGAAATTTGCGAGTGTTAAAGCAGCTGCTTCAACTCAATCAATATTATGGCAGCTGCTTCCAAAAGATATTCAGTGTCTCTCTCTTCGAGTTCCCGCCATTATACATTATACGCCAAGTCGAGCCCAAAACAAATCAGACTAAAAGTCAAGCTACTCTCACCTCATTTCTTATTATGTTAAGTACATTTAGTGATCATTGTTTTTTCCAAAATCTCAAATATGTAAGAAAAGTAAGAAAAAGAGATATCAAACTTGAAAATTGGTTGATTTTGCAAAGATGTGGCTGACTGAAGATTGGAAAAGTGTCAAATCCCAAATATGAACTATGGAATAAGACTTATTAAGGGGTTTGAAAATGAAGGTCTGAATTTATAGAATCTTTAAATGCAGTTTTGTAGTATTTGTCAAAACTAAGAAAATTAGATATCAGACTTGAAAATATAACGAGTTTTGGCAAACTTATGGCAGATCAAAAGTTAGGAATGCTCAAAACCCAAATTCAGTTTAGGAATCAGACTTGTGGAGGGGTCCGAAAATGAACGACTGAATTTAAGCACTCTTTGAATGGAGTTTTGCAGTGATTGTCGAATCTAAGAAATCGAGATATCAAACTTATTAATCGGTTGTAATTTAGCAAAGTTTTTGCAGATCGAAGAAGATCTAGCCTATAATCCCAGTATTTACCTATATGGTCTATAGAATATTTTTGGCGATGGTTTCTTCATTCGCCAACAATCTTATATGAGAGGAAATTCATTTTCATTTCATATACACATAAAATTCATTTTGATATTAATTACTTCCATGTCAAATTTAAATATTATCAGAGATAAAGTTTTGAAAAATGTTTCCAATCAGATTTATATTTACTTCACCGAAAGGATATGCAAAGTTGATCTGCTGTCATATATTGCAATACTTAAGACATCATCTCTCGATATTTAACAAAGGTGATAAATTGTTTGGTGCTCTTTTTAATATTCTTCTATTTTCCACAGTCTTTCGTTTATTTCAGGTAAAAATGAATTTTTGGAGGCTGTCAAAATGTTTTTCTCTGCGCTGAATAGAGTTCAGCAAATGTCGAAAACATAATTAGAAAGAGAGGACCGTGTTTTATGAAGGAAATTGAAAATTCTTAGCCCTGGACGCTGTTGGCAACACATTTGGCCAAAAATTAATTTAAACTTTTGCCACATTTACTCATTAGAGGCAAGTTTCGGCCATACACTCGAGTCGACTCGAGTCGCCTTCCATAAAACTTGCAACTGCAACAAGTTTCTGAAGGCTGTGACCTACAGGGAAACTCAGCTGCGAATGTGCAACTAATTTGCCTGCTGATTTGTGTTTGTTTGCGGGGGAGACTATCAGAGAAGAGAAAGGGTGAGGAGATTTCTCCTTTGAGTTTTCTCAAGATTTATACGAGTTGTGTAAAGTAACATAATTTTGCAAATAACGGGGCTGCATTGTCGTCCATTACTCACAACGCCTGGCCAACTACGAAATCTACCCAAAAAATTAGTAAAAAGCGGAGGGGCGGTAAAAATGGGAGCATGATTGAAAAAGTGCAGCAGGTAGGCATCCTCAGCAAATGTGCCTCAAGCCGGAAGTTTACCGTAAATAACTATATACTTGTGTATTCTTCTTTCGCTTCTATTCGCTTGCAACTTCCACTCGCAACGCGACGCTCTTGAGTTGCATTAGTTGCATAAGTCGACGTTGCACGCTCTTCGACTCTTCGCCTTTTTTTTCGACTTCAGAAAGTGTTTCCCACTGCCAAAGCTCCACAAAGACCATAAATCACGCACGCGTTCCCTTCATCCCTCCCTATCTCTTCTCTGTGCAGTTATATGTGTGTGTGCGCATTGTGAGCTTGTGTTGGCTGAGTAAATTTTAAGCCGATTTCCGTTACATTGCCATGCCATTTTGTGTGTCATGTGAGGTCATCAAAGGCATTGCGGTCATAAACCAAACAATAGCAACAAACACGAAGAATGACAAGCTCCAAATTGATGGCCGAAACCAGATACCCTACATTAGTTGTTAGCCACTGAGGGGTCGCTATTGACGTAATTCCCATTCTGTAAGCCGTTAAATAAGACACAATCAATTCAAGATATATTCAAATTTTTTAATTTTATATACAAAAATATATTAAAAGTATTAATAATTTGCAAATTTTATATATGAACAAATCCAGTGTAAATACACAACTTATTTTCCAATAAAAGTATTATAAGAAAAATTAGTTCGAAAAATTGTCTAAAAATTATAGTCTTAAAAAATTAAGTAACAGAATTTTGAAAAAATAGAAGAAACTAAATAACAAAAATATTAAATATTATTATTAAAGTTAATTTCAGTAAATTTAATGACTGAAACAAAAAATTTAATTACTAAAAAAATAATAAATTTAAAATTATAAATATTATATACTCAAATGACTGCATTGAAATCTAATTTTCGTGATTAAATATTATATTATATTTTCAAATATTAAATATTATATTCACATTAAAATGTTTTATAAATATAAAGAATTTTTCATTTCTTAAAATAAATAGAAAGAAAAACCATCTAATCAAAACCAATAATAATTTTTTTTCTGCTCACAATTATTTTCAGATTTAAAAAGAGAGAGCATAACTATATTGTTGTCAGATTTAGCAACATAAATATTTATTAAAAAAATAATATCACGTATATACAAGAAGAAATATAATTATTAATATTAAATAATGATTTTAGACTTTTTTAATATTTCCATTATTTTAAGAAGTACATTATTCTTAATAAACTAATCTCTAATTAAATATATTTCCTAATTCACAATATTAAAGTAGTTTGAATATATTGCTACTGAGTAAATCCTAATTCCCAACTATATTCTCTCCATAAATACTCATTACGTGGTATGTTGACAGTCTGTCAACTCAATATCACATCTAAGTTTTGTCTTTCCTGGCAACATATCCTTGACTTATTCTACAGCGTATCGTGAAAATCGAATAAATATCGCGTTTGGCGATAAAAGCTGCTTGTCAAGTACCCTATAAATTTGGTAAGGAAACCGCACTATAAACAGGCGCAGTCGGTATCTCCCTCCCCATCTCTCTTCCCCTCCCCACAAACTGAGGGTCATCCGGCAAACAAACTCGTTAGCAAACATGTCTAACAGACAACAGGAGAAGAGCAAGCAAAAAAATTTAATAGAGTACTTAATGCATAAAATATGAACATAAAAGTTGCGACCGGCTAACAGGCCACACACATGCCACGCCCCATCAAAATGTGGGCGCATAAAAAATGGGCGCAAGTTGCGTGCGCCTTCAGCTATGTGAATCCCGTCCAGGATGCGAAGGATGCGAGGCATGTGTGGCCAAAAGCAGCTCCAATTAAATTGCGTTCAAAATTGTGTAAATTGAATTTTTAACACGCCGTTGGGCAGCCAGCGGGCAGCAGCAAAAGTAGATCGATGGGCGGCATGCCACGCCCACATACATGCATAGTTACACGCATGTGAACAGCCAAGTCCGAGCACCAAGGAGCGGCATCGTTAGCAATCGTTGGTTGCAAGAAGGCGGTGGCGCCACCAGCCCGGAAATGAAGTTATTTCTTCACACGCAGCTCCCCCCCATGGCCAAGAGATTCGTTTTGGGCCACGTTTTGTTGGCCATCTTGTTAAGTGGCGTGTCGTAGGCCATGTTTTATATTTGCCAACACTATCTTTGGCGGCTATGGCGTTTACACCGTAGTCCAAAAAAAGAGAAGAAGAACAAATACAGAGAAAGAAGTAGCCCAAGAATCGCAGACAGAGGAGGAGGCGGAGGAGGGAGAAGTAAAGCTTCTCCACATTATGCAGACAAATGGCTTTTTAAATTGGTTGCGTGTGGCCCACAGACTGTCTGACTGTCTGTCTGTCTGTCCGTCTCGCTCTCTCACATCTATCTATCTCTGTCTGTGTCGAGCAACGTTTGCGCATTTACATGTTGATTTGATATATGAGTCGCTGCCACACCATCAATCAGTCCGTCTATTGGCAAATGCTCTCCCCCAACCCCTCCCGCTTGCTCTTCAGTTCGCCTACAAGTCTCTCTCTCTCTCTCTCTCTCTGTTCTACTATCCGTCTCTCTCTCTCTGTCTTTGCTGAGGGCAACTGGTGACATCGACATCGACACCGATAGCGTTGCATTTACGCACATCGTTAAGCCACAATGACTGCCACATTCATGTGGCACGAGTGCGATACTCATGCCACACTCATGTTGCAAGTAAACATACAAATTCGGCTTTTCATTTGTCAGCTCAGTTTACACAACTTGTTGGTTGTTCGCCATGAATCATGGCAGACATCCCATCCAAATGGAGATATATCTATGCATACTCCTGATTCTTGCTCAAGTTTCACAAAGAATATGTATATTCTCTAATCAGACTTGATTTCTCAGAATACTTTACAACCGAATAAATTCCATTCTTTATAGATAAAGAGTAATAAAGAAATAACAGGGAAAATATTCTCAGATACTCCAGGTATTTTTTTTTTTCATTTTTTTCTATTTTTATTTTTAAATATACAACTAATTAATTTAATTTTAATGTTATATTTTAATTGATTCTATTTTTGCCGACTTATTATAGTTGACATAAAATAAATAAATAAATTAATTAATTAGTTAATTAATATATATAAAAAATGGGCGCAATATAATACTATTATTTTATACATATTTGTAAAATGTATTTTTGATAGATATATTCGTATTTTTTGGAAGCAGTTTGCAAACTAACTCATAGTAATGATTTTTATTTTTCAAATTATGGAGCATTATTTATATGCATTTATATATAGATATTGAATACATATATCTACTTACACTACTTTATCGATTAGCATAATTTTACTTTTATTCTGATCGATTTTTACACAGAAAAATAAGACATCGGCTTTGTTTAATATGCATGTGAACTTGCTCTCGTAATAAAATATATTTGATATTTATATTTTTAAAAATTTTATATTTTTTGGTACTTTCCGCTTTTAGTTGAACGTTTTCTTAAAGAAAGAAATACTGAATATGTATACGAAAGAAATGTATGTGAACTACTATATTTGTGGAAAAGTGATTAAATATATCATAAAAATATCAAATTCCTCCATCCTAATTTTATGACCTTGATCTATCACTGGGCCAAAAACAATTATTTTCAACTTTACTCGACATGATTTCTATAAGTATTTCTGGAGATACCACTGAATAAACAAAAATCCATGTTATATCTTTATGAATTTATGACAATTGTCATTCGCTTAAAATTGCAATTCACAGTTAAGCATCAACTGAATTGTAGCCAAAGTCAAAATTATGTTGTTAATTGCATATACGAATCTGTCATTCATATGGATATATCCACCATATAAACGGAACATTATCATTAACACAAAAATTATTATAACCACAGTATAGTCAAAGCATTCGCTTTTCGTGATTTTCGCGTTAAAACACATCAGCCAGAAAATTACCGTCATCAAAGCGATGTCAACATCAACATAACCGCAAAATGCCAAACGAATGCCGCATGAAAATGGCGCATAGAAACCGTTAAGGGAAAAGTTAAAATGGAGGGCGCTCTGAAGGGCGGAAGAGAACGGAAGGGTGGGAAGGGATAAGCATGGATCTTCTTAAATATTTGATTAATTGTGCTTGTTCAATTAATTAATTGAAGGGGTTGCTTGTGGACTAATTTTAGACTAATTTCAGAAAAATATCTATGGAAGAAAGTCTTCTTAAGCCGCAAGACAAATATAGATTTTATATAACTTATTGAAGAAGACGCTATTTTAAAGCGTATTTCAAGTAGATATTTTAATAATTTAAGGAACTTTCCGAGTTCTCCAGAGGTTCTATAAGTGCTACATTGAGCGATTCCAGATAGATTCTAGACTAACTTTAGTTGCACTTAGCTTTATATTGGTATTTAAAAAATATACATATATATTTAATTTATTTTAGAAACAATAAATTTTATATATTTGTTTGCCTGTCATAGAAAAATTCCACATTGATTCTAGACTAACTTTACTTGCACTTATCTTAATATAGGTATTTAAAAAAATATTCATTTATTTTTTAATTTTTTTAGAAACAATAAAGTTTATTTATTTGTTTGCCTTTTTTTCGATGAACAAAGTTTTTTTTTTTGTTGAATGTGATTGGCGTGCGAAAGTCACACCAAATTGAAAGCATTAAAGCATTAAAGAATCCATTGAACTATTTCGTTACGGTGACTAATTTCTTTTGGAATTTCAAATGTGGATGGACATCATCACACTTGTCCTCTTTCCCTTTCTCTATTCCTAGTTTCGTGTTCCTTATTCCTTGTTGTCCCATTCGCTGCTCAATCAAATGACAATTGAGCCGCATCTTTGCCCAGTTTCGTGTTACGTCAAGAGCTCCCTTTACTATACATGTGATGCATGTGTTGGTGTGTGTTTGTTAGTGTATGTGTATTTGTTGTTAAGGATAAATTAAATTTACGATTTTTCTTCAGTTTGTTGCCAACACCCACACACACACACACATACACTGAGATGTTGGCCAAACGGAGCTGAAAGTGGTAGCTGAAGCGTGGGCGCTAACAAGTCGATGCGCATTAAAGCGCTTTTGAAGTGCTCCACACACACACACACACACACGCACACACACCCATCCTCAAACACACACAGTCACCCATACATACTCTTAGGAAGGCATAAGACTATAAATGCGCATATAAAAACTTTAATGCTCCGAAAAATGCCGGAAAATGCCTGAAAAATCAAAGGCCATTTTCGCTCGCTTTTCACTCGCCTCTGTGGAAAATTCGCCATTTTTTTCATGCGCCATTTTTTCATTATTTTTCTTGTTGCTGAATTTTCGATTTTATTTTTTCTTTTTGTTGAATTCAATTGGATTCGATTCGCTGGCGCGCAGCAGGCGTTTTATTGCTGTTCTTTAAATACACAAAATAAATACATATATATTTTTATTTTGTTGGTATACATTTTATTTTTGAACTTCTACTTTTAGTTTTACTAACTGAAACTTGAACAGCAATGTCCTGCGGAAAATGAAAATAAAATACCTAAATACCCTAAATACACACAAAACGAGATTAAAACAATAATATCATTTCAACTGAATAGAACAAACAAGCGTCTACAAACAATTCAGAATTCAGAAATGAACGAAAAAGAATTTCCAAATATACACCAATTGGATTTTTAAATATGTAATTCTAAAAAAATATATTATAATAAATATATTAATACAAAATACATTATTATATATATATTATATTATTATATGTGTTTGTACACAATTGTTTTTTTTATATTTACATTGACTGTTCAGTTTTTGTAGCATTGTTCTGGCAAACTTAATTTTGCAAGTCTTATGGAATTTTTAGATAAAAGAAAAATTTAAATAATTATTTTGGATTTGTTTAGATATTTATTTAAAGCTCATACTATGACTTGCGGTTTGGTTTCGTGGAAAATATACCTTTTAATAATAATAATAATAATAATAATAAATATATATTTCTAATAATAACTAATATATAGTTCGAGATATCTGCGTTTTCTTCATATATTTAAATATATTTAAAAAGTAAACAGGGTATGCAGGCAGTCGGATAGTCTATATTTGTACCTAGTTAAGCTAGTTTCATCTCTAACGAGCATTTTATAAATTCATTTTACGGCTAGACACGCTTACTTATCCCCAGAGTCATATACATTTTCATTGTGCAATTCATTTCCCACTCGCCAGCTAGCTGTAGCTATCTTTCTCACTCTATCTCCCCCCTTCTCTCTTCGTCGCTCCTTCTCTCTCTATTTATATCTGTATTTCTCCCTTTCTATCCAACAACAGCAGCTGCAAGTGTAAATGTGAAATTGTTAATGTGCTGGCAAAAACCATTCGGCTTTGTTTTGCTCTTCGATTCTAAATGCATTGCGCGAGATACACACACACACACACACACACACACACACATATGTATGTATGTATGTATTACCACATTTTGTATTTTTGTTAACAGTTTATGCCTTTGTCATCACGCTTTTATGGCTGCGTGAGACTGCTTTTGTCTTCGTCATTGTTGCTTTACAGCTTTGTATCCTCCAACAAACACATATTCACACACACCACACACACCATACACACACACACACATACATGTATTCATTAAGCATAACACTTTTCATAGTCATTGGCAGCAAAGCAGCAGAGAAGCTCCCGCTGCTATAATAAAAGCCAAGAGTGCAGCATAAGATTCATGAAAAGGCATTAGCGCACACATGGCGTATACGTAATATGCAGCTATGCCCTTTTTATATATCATCTGATGCATGCTATATGTTCATACACACTCAGTTAAGTCACAATATAGAGTTGAAATGTAGATATACATAATAATTGGAATTAAGTTAAATTTTCAAGCGCAATTTAGAAATAATAAAATATTCTTAAAGATAAAACGTAATTAGTATACAAGGAAAATTGTTACAGTTTGGATTAAAGATAGATTTTTAAGCGAAATTTAGAATTTAATAAAAAGTTGTTGCAGCTTGGATTAAAGTTCACTTTTTAATCATAATTTAGAAATTTATAAAAAATTTCTTAAAGTTAATACGTAATCAATATGCAGGGGAAAAGTAAATTGGTTTCCAAATTGCCGCAATGCAAGTTCTCATTTCACATAATCTCACTTGAAAGGCAGGTGAAAAGCTCAATGATGACATCTGCTATGTAAATGTGTGAAAAACTTTTGCATTTATTGAATTTTTTACTTCGACAGTTGATAACTTTTTAAATGAAAAATAATTGAGCAGCAAAACAAATTGATTTGCTCCCTGTGCTTTTTTTTAACCTTTTCAACGAATTTTTGTTGGGGTTTATTCTGAAATTTTAATGAAAATATTAATGGAAACAAACAAAAACATGACATTAACGTTGAACAAAATTTGGAAGCTCGTCAATTGAAACGACAAAAAAACAAAGCTGGTATTAATTTTTTCACTTGGGCAAGGCAATCAATAGAAAACTCCACGCAGCTTCATAAATTATTGAAAGGCAACTCAGAAAACAATATTGCATAAAGAAAAATCCAAATAAAATATATATTCAAAAGTAAAATAAAAATCAAAGGCATATTACAATAGCCCAAAGAGTAATATCATATGCCCATATTCAGATACATATAGACTAGCAGGCAGCATGAGTATTAAGAAGGCCTTTTGAAAATTTCCGCTTGACCAAACCAATTAAAATCATAAATTTTCATTGCCTGCGGGTGAAAATATCGCTCAAATACATCAACAAGTTTTCGTTTTTGCCCCTCCCGGTATTATCTCTTTTCGATTTTCACTTTTCACTTCTCACATCGCTTTCCACACATTCAATGGCAAAAGGCACAGTGCATATTATTTGTGCTTGCATTTCATTTATCGCGGCTTCACATGGAATACTCGGAGCATATTTTTTTCTACAGTACTCATAAAAAAGTATTCACGCCCCCTAGCATGAAAACCAAACAAGATTGTATTGCAGTTGGGTAACAGTAAAAATGAAATATATATATGGTCTTCAGTATACTCTTTATTCATATTAAATACATATAGAATGTATAATTTTTTAAAATTTTTTCTTAATTATATTATTCTCTTCAAATCGTATCTTGTCTTTTGTAATATAAAATACAAAATTTTGCAAAATTCAAAATCTTCTAAATAACAATTTTTTATTATTTTAAAAATATTTATAATAAATACTTAAAATTATTTTTTATTTCATTTCTTTCTTCCATTTGCTTAAAAAATTCAAAATTCCCAACAAATTCAATATTTCTTTGAGATTAAAAAATGAATGAGCATAATTTTCTTGAACAGATTCTGACATTGTATTTATATAACTTACTTAATTTTCCGTTTGAAATTTTTAGAAAATATAATTAACAATTAATAATAATAATAATAATTAATAATATATATAATAGTAAGTCTGAAAATACAAATTGCTTTCTTTATACTAAATACGTATTTAAATTCTAATTGAATTTTTATGTAATATATTTAATCTGTATTTGCTGAATATTTATTAATGTATTAATGTATATATATATATATATGTATATATTATATATCGTAATATAGAGTATTCCTTTCACTACTTTTAACAATAAATCTAAAAGTCATGCAGTGAACGTATGAATATGTATTCCAAAAATTCGAATATAACTTGAACTTTTGTGTAGAACTAAAAAAAAATGCAAATCGGTCCAAAACTGGAAATAGTTTTGTAAATGGCAAACATGGAAAGTTAACTGTTAACCTTTCAACTATCCGGCCAATTAACGAGTTATAGCAGCTACATTTACACTCAAAACACACACACACCCGTACACACACATGTACATGGAGACACACAATCGAAGCATTGACCATACAAATTGCAATAATTGTTTGGAAAATTGTTGCTCTTAAAAATACATTCGAACATTCTCTCATGGGAGACATAACCAAGAATGGAGTAGAGGACGATGTCCTTCTCTCCCCCAATCACCATGTTTGTTGCTTCCGCTTCCATTTTACAAACACGTTTACAGACACAACACAGTTGTATACATCTGTGTGTCAACTTGTTTGTTTGTGTGTGTGTGTATGTATGAAAGAGTATATAATAGGAGGGGGGCAGCGATATAGGCTGACCGGACGCCATATTGTTTTGGACATGTGCATGTTTTTGATGTCAAGTGGCCGCGCTCTACTTGAAAACAATTCCAGATGTTTGTTTGTTTGTTTTTTTGGCTCTTAGTTCTCCACTCTTTCCTCTTTTATCGTTACTTTTGCTTCGCTGGACTTCTTATGATATGCCCAACAGTGATGCCAACATTTTCAAAAGCAAAGGATGCAGGATTTGAAAAGTGTATAAAATCCATTTTGCTAAAAAGAATTCTTGATAAATAATTACTAATATATTTATTTATTTATTTTATAATTTTGAATACTAATATTAATAATAATTATACTTAAAACACTAACTAACTACAGTTAAAACTGACAGCATAAATATGAAAACATTGCAGGTAGCTACAATTATATTATATTATTATTTATGTAATTTATAAATATTAAAATACAAACTTATTTGATAAAAAATTATTTTTATAATTAATAAATATTAAAATATAACTTTTTTGATACAAATTTCTAAAAATGTGTAAATGATCAATAAAATGGTTTAAACATTACAAATTATTTATAACTATATATAAAGTGGTATTTAACGTTGTATATTTATAAATATGACCATGATATGACCATATAACAGGAAAAATAAGAACAAAAATATTAACATTTATTTAAAGAGTCCAAAAATTGCGCCAAAGTAAATTCAAAATAATTCAACTTATTCACAAAGCACAGAAAAGAAATCACATTTAAAATAGGGCCAACATTTATTGGAATTGGTTGATTTTGGCAAAGCTTTGCCTACTTTAAGCAATTAATTTTTGATCTCAAAATTAACGTATTTTTCTCTATTTTTGTCTTATTTTCTAAAATATTACAGCAAATGAAAAAAATGTTTCATGCTAATTTTAATATAAGATAAGCACATTTGACGGAAATGCAAAATCGCTTGACATTCTGCAGCCAGGACAATTGCTAAAAAACCCAAAACATTTTAATTTGGGCTTTCTTTGCATTTCTAAATACAACTGCATTTAATTTAAAAAGTAGCTAGATTTGGCTACTAAATAGCCAAATTGGCAGCACTTGTGTCCACTGCGTGCTTGCCCCTCGCTTCTTCTGCTCGGCAGCGTCAATTTCGTTGACGTCGTTATCAATTAAGCGGCACGTTGCGTAGCTGGGCACAGTTGTCGCCAATTGACTGCATGGAATTGCCCAAGGAAAGTGGCAGACAGAAAGAGAGAGATAGAGGGAGAGAGAGAGAGATTGAGGGGCAGAAATGAGAGAGAAATTGGGACTGTTCTCGCACTGGTAATGGCAGTGGCCATGGAGCAAATGGGGTCAGGTCAACCTTTAACCTGCGACATTTTGAGAGGCACTTGTTCCTCACACGGTGGCATATAAAACGATATAAAGTTATTGCGCTGCAAATTGCTGCCAGTTATGCTGCGTAGTCTCACATATAATCCTTGCACATGGTCAACTTGAAATGTGTGTCCATTACATTTGTCACACAGTAACAAATAAAACACGGAGAGGGTCCGGCCTCCATAAGACGTAATAAGACCAAAATCATAACTCACCTACTTTTATAATATCCCAGTTGAGAGGCCATGTAATTTTGGCAATTTCTTTATCCTTCTTTCATACAATAACTTATTTATTTTAATGTATTTCATTTACTTACGATTTGTTTGTTATGGGCGTCACTGTGATACACAAATATTGTATATAATTTAAGAATTAAAAAATTAAATTATGCATTTCTTATTATAATTAGTTAAGTATATCATTTAAAAATAAAATTATATTATGCAATTTTTATAATAATTAGTTAAGTATATCATTTAAAAATAAAATTAAATTATGCTATTCTTATAATAATCACTTAAGTTGTATAGATTCTCCTGAATTTAAGCATTGGAGAATTTCTCCACTTACTAAATTTATTTAAACAACATTGTTGCTGGAAAGACAATAAGTCTATTGCCATAAAGAATTTTAATTCTTTGAATCAAATTTCATTTTACTTTTAATTTTGTTTTAACTATTAATAGTAGACAGTAATTAATTAAAATATAATATTAAAATTAAATTTAAAATTAATTATATAAAATATTTATATATCTAAATATATAAATTAAAATTAAATAAAAAGAAGTAAGAAATAAAATAATAAATAATTATGTGCTGAGTTAATTGTAAATTGATTCAACATTTGTTGCTAGGATTGGGGAAACCCATATATAACATTAAAATTCAATTTAAAATTAATTACAGTTTTCCAGCCACTTAATCTTATGCTGCTCCCAACATTAAATATTTATATATTAAAAAAAAATAGAATTAAATAAAAAGAAATTGAAAATAAAATAATAAAAAGTAAATAATAAATAATTCTGCGGTGAGTAGATTGTAAATTGTAACCCAGAAAACACCAATCAAATCAATGTCCACCACCAGAGATTATGTGATTAATGTGTGAGTAAATGATGTAAGATGAATGCTTTATTAGTGGAAACAGAAGACTCTATATTGATAACCCCGTAAAGTCTGTTAAACTCAGAACATAGTACTTTAAATGGTTCATGCATAAGATAATTAGTGGGCCAGGTGATAATTGTTAATAAGGAAAAGAAACGGGTAGATCTAATAGGAATTGATAAGATTAATTTGTTAAGTGAGAAAATAGAGTTAATATCGCCATTAAAAAGTTTTAGAACGTAAGTTACACCCAGCATAGAGCTATTCTCAAAACAATTTTGATTTACGGACAGCTTTAACAATCGCGTTGCCATCTATTGCAAATTTACCAACAGAGTTATTTAATTATATGTACGTTATTAATTGTAATATTTATATTTTATTTTGGAAATTTTTGCACTGCTTGTGATTTAAAAACAATAAACGAATCATTATTATGTTTAAAATCACTATGTGTTAATCAGAGACTCCAAAGAAGTACTACTGATGAGTCTACTCTAAGTCGCACTCTACTTTCATTAACATTTTCATCAACTTATCTCTATATAAAATATCTAGTCGTAGAACTATAGTATATAAGGCATCGTGACGCCTGCAGAGATTTCATAAGTATATGCATCTTATCTAGTGGTCACAATGAGCACTAAACACTTCATATCTAAATCTTAAGTGTCATATACCTTATATAAGATGATCTTTCGTTGACAGACAAGAGTTCAAATTATTAATATAACACGATACTTTCCATACAATTCTGTTCACTTTGACTCACGATCAGCACATAACTTTGATGACGATACATCGATAAACAAAAAAACACGCACTAATGATTTCGAACAAAAAAAAGTAATTAATCGATAGCAACGATATTTATGTCGAATTATATGCAGCCCTACAAATAATTATTCACATTTGGAATAACGAAAAACTGCAAAATTAATTTAATATTAAATTTAGTCTGTATTACAAACCTATTAAAGTTAAGAAATCAAGTAAGTAAGTTTTAGTTCTGATAGTATTGAATTATCTATAGTTGCGATAGCATCGTCGATTAGTGATGGAATTAAAATTATATTTTAAATATTCAATACTCGCAACTCATTAAATTCTCATAAGCAAATTTCTTAAAAAAAAAATGTACATATTTATAAATTGTGTCATATATAATAAATGTTAAATTTTATAATAAGATATAATAGGAATCTCCCACATGAATTGTAATTAAAGTGATTTCAACGTAATTTACTATGGGAAGGAGGACGACGTGACGCACTGCGTGATGATGAACATGGGTCAGAGGAAGGACTCATTAAATGCTCTAATTTTGGATGTGATTACAACCTGTTGGAGGTACTTAACGCCACGTGGGTCCGAAGTGAGTCCGAAATGAGTCCGAAAGTAGTCGAAGAACAGCAAGAAGTCGGGTGACATAACGACAATAAAGTAAGTAGTCGACGCACACCCACAATTATGCATGTCAAATTAACTGTTAACTACACACACCCACACCCACACACACACACAGAGAGAGAACAGATTATGAATGGATTGGGCGGTTGACAACCCCCATATATAGAGACATATGGAGAGGGGTGGTGAGTGGCAGAGAGTCTGTTGCATAGTCATAAATCTTCGATGCGACCGCATAGAGAATCAGCGAGCAGTAACTAATGATGTTCATAATCAGAGGCGCGTGTAAAAGGATAATGGCGAAATGCTGATTAACAACAGGATTGAATGTATGCCAGGATAATGACGATGAGGAGCAGCAGCTGCCGCAGCTCTCGTCCAGCGGTAACCACAACTTCATTAAACGCAGCCACTTGCCAACTATGGAGCCACAAATCGTATATAAGAGAGAGAGATAGTGAGTGTGTGTATGTGTGTGTGTGTGTGTGTTGGTGTGTGTGGCGGAAGTGTCAGCAGTGGACGCCATTAATTTAGCGGAAATAAACAAACGAAATCAGCAAAGTAAGAGTAAACCGCAAACAACAACAACAAAAAAAGAGGCAGCAAAACAAAACCAGACAAACCAAGTGGACAGAAAGAGAAATGCAGAGAAAGAGAAGCTGAAAATAGAGAAAAGCGATGTACTCCAAAGGAGTATGGATGGTATAGTTGCATGTACTTGTACTTGTGTTTGAACAGGATACGCTTGAGCGCTGTCTGCTTATAATTGGAGCATAAAGTGGAGCTGTAAGAAATGCTCAGGCAATAAAAGCTGCAGAGAGAGAGAGAGAGACACACACATAGAAAAAGAGAGAGGGAGGAGATGGTGAAGTGGCCGGAAGTGGCAGCAACAGAGATACATTTACCAGGCCAAACAACAGCATACGGAGAAAGGAATCAAGAGCGGATAAGTTATATCCACACTCGTGTGGCAATCTTGAGGCTCCGCTGCCACATAAATAAAAGGACGAGGTTGTGCTGCCAGCCGAGAGTGCCGCGTACTCTTAATTTATGATCACAATACAACCTACACACTTTCACACACACGCACACTCACATACTTACACTCACACATACTTATACGTGTGTGTTTTGTGGATACACTTAAGTGTTTGAATTGTCCAACATCAGCTACAGAATTAACAGCCTCGTCATGAATTTTAAGTGATTTCTCTATAATTTTAAATCTGTTTCATTCCTTTCGCTTTGTTCTATTGTTTCAAAAATTCTAACATTGCCTAAAATATCCTTAAATTTATAATTAAATAGACAATATCACTTTGAAACTGCTTCATATTGCATGGATTAAGAAAAATACAAATTATAAACAGAAGCAAGAAATTTAATATTATCAGTTTTTGTTAAAAAAAAAAAACAATTTTGTTGTATTTTTTTTAATAAATTTAATAAGTGAAGAATCTGTACCTTAACATATCATGATTAGAGAAAAAAAAATAAAAAATACATTCACATTTATAAAAAATTATTTTTTTTTTTTGTTTGAAAAAAAAAATAGCATTCTCTGCTGACTTTCATATTATTTATATTATTATATTCAAATTATTATGTATTAAATTCGTGTTTTGAGAGTTTTTCAATCATTTTCAAGAATTTTCATTTCCAAACATTGATCAGTCTTCATATATCATAAATAAATTACTCTCAGTACAGAGTTGCGTTTACCTGCAATATTTATTTGCAATAAAATTTATTAATAAATCCTACAAATAATTATGCTAATTTGAAAGTTGTGGTTTAAGTTATAATCATTAAAAAAAAATTTTATTTTTTTCTTAAAAAAAAAAATATTTTTTTTCTTTCTCTTTTTTCAGTAAATTACCCCTTATAAAAAATTGGTTGAATTTAAAATGTTTTCGTTGACACTTTCTTGTTATTCTTTATTCATTTTCTAAAAATTTAAAATATATATTTTGTGGCTTTTCAAAGCGGACAGGGTATTAAAAGTTATAAATCTTATATTGAGAGTAATTTTACTTGTAAAAGTAAACATATCGCTATTATTGAAGCTGTCAATCTAAATTAGGTCAAGCTAAGTTACTTCTAAATTTCGTTTGCACAAATTTAAACTCTACGCTTAAATTAAAATATTAAAAATTGATCTAAATTTTGTCTTTTCTTAGGCATATTATATTCTAGGTATTCTACAAAATTAAAGTATTCTAGTATATTACAGATTTTTTTTCATTTACAGATAAATATAATTTGGCATTATATATTTTTTTTAAATATTTGGTCATTGTCTCTGTTGTTGTTCATATTTTATTTTTATTTTATCAAAAGGTTTAAATAAATGTCACTTTTTTTACATTTATAATACACAATTAAATTAATTGCTAGTCAAAAGTATTCTTATTTCAAAATTTTGTCTTTTATTTGGCATATTTTAGGTATTCTAGAAAAATTAATTATTCAAATATATTAAGCACTTTTATTCAATGTATAGATAAATTAAATTTTGCAGGATATTTTTTTTAAATATTTGGTCATTCTCTCTGGTGTTGCTCATTTTTTATTTTTATTTTATTAAAACGTTTTAAATTAAATGCCACTTTCCCTTAAATATATATTTTTTGAACATATATATTTTACGAACATACATATTTATATTTGCAAACATATGTATTTTTTTTATTTCAGCATTATTAATATTTAATACAAAATTTCTTTTTGCAGTTGCTTGGCTTTGAATTTCGGACTGCTCGGCAAACAAAATGTTGCCATAAACAAACTTAACTCTGAGTCTTAAACAAACATGTGCTGAAACATACATACATATACAAATACACTTCAGCACAGACACACACACACACACTCACACATTTGAGAACTGTATAGCAATTGCGGCTTTTATATTAGAAATATATGTGGGATTTCAGGACGAGAGTGCAATGCCACCAAAAACGAACCCAATACAGTAACAAAACTAAACAAAACATTTATTTCTATGTATGCAATTATATACACGAATTGCCTGTTAACTGTATATACGTGGGGATGTGGATGTATATGTATATGTTGGTGTGTATGTGTGTGGGCAAGCCAAACAATTTTATGGCTTTGCCTATTATTTTTTTGCCATAAATATTTATTAGATATTTGTGTTTTTGGCCACCGCATTGAAAAGGAGTTGTGTGGGTGGAAAGGGGATGGAGGGAGGAGCTCTAATCGACAGCTGCCTGTCTGGAAATTTGCTCAAATTGAAGTGTAATTCATAGGAAATTTAATAGAATTTAACTCGGTATATAATAAATACATATGAAAGCAGAAAATATGGCGTATAACAAAGAAAAACTCTTTATGTAAGAGCATAATATTAAATAAATGTTTACAACATTTGCCATAAATTCACAAATGACTTCCAGATTGTTATGCCTTCATTTATCACAAACAAGAAAAAATAAAACAAAATTAAATAAAATAAATATGTAAAAATTTAATGAAAATTACAAATTCAATTATAAATAAAAAAAAAACAAATTTTAAACGTAATAAACAAATAATAATAATTTAGACTAAATAAATAGAAAAAAAATATTGTTAAACGTAATGAACAAGTAACAATAATTTATATTTAGAAAATCTCATTAAAATTGCCTTAATATTATAAGAGTTCACACTTAAAGAATTTCATAAAAAAATTCATATATATTTAAGATAAATGATCACCAATAAAAATGTATTAAAATAGTTTCTATGCGATGTTGGCAGAAAAATCTACTTACTGTCAATAAACTACCTTTTTTGGGGCCAAAACGCATTGAAGCGCCTCCTTTTATGGAGTTATTGAGGGAAATCGTGACGCTTAATTAACCAAGCGTAGCTCGTAGACTTGAAGGAACCCAAATCAAGAAAGACTAAACGAAATTTTGCTGATTCAATACAAATTCGAGGGGCCAAGCTAACAAAAAAAATAAAATAAAATAAAATAAAATAGAAAAGAAAAATAGGAGCAGATGAGGAATAAAGCAAAAGCCCAATGCGGGTCATTCAAATTGCTTTGGATGGACACAAAGTGGTGTGGAAGTGGAAGTGGAGAGGACTAGAAATTTGGTTAGGCGGGCAAAGCCGCAAAAACTTTCTATTTACAGCAATGAAATTAACCGAAAAGTGTGAGTTGGGTCAATAAATAAATTAACAACATCCCCCTGCCCGCTTTCCCCGCAAAACAACAACGAAACTGCACACAGTTTTTTAATTATTTGTAAATAAAGGCAACGAAAACTCTTCCAATTAACGCTGCTACATAAAAAAAAATATGTAGAAAGGAAGTACCGTTGAGAGCAACAAGAAACAACAAAAATAATAATAATAATAGGAGGAAAAAGAACTTGTGAAAAATGAGCAAATCATAATGAATAAATGTCACACCGGAAGCGACGGAAATCTGAGCAAGTTTTCCCATAATGCCCAACATTTCCGTCAAAGGGCCCAAAAGTGGCAGCGGCCATTACGACATTCTCTAGCCAACTGGTAACGAGTGTATGCCATGTTGGGGAAATGGAGGAAGGGAGGTAAGATGGTGGAATGGAAGCACGCCATGATGAGCCCCAAATGGAAAACGCTGCTTGGCATAATAAACTTTATGCGCTTGAGCAGCGTAGAAGCCAAAAGCGTGTTGACTTTGTTAATAAGTTCCGTAATAAGTTTTTTTGCGACCAGCCAATGGATGACCAAGGATAACGAAAACAGAGGGAAAAAAAAAACAATAGCGGCAGCGGCAGCAGCATAAATAACGGCTTAAAAATAAGCTAGATAGAAAGCAAAAAGTATGCAAGTGCAATCCACAAACAAGCAAATAAAGAAAAGAAGAGAGAGTAGAGAATCAACGAGGCGGCAAACAGGAAATCTATGGCTGACCAATGAGAGATCATCCTGCAATCCATTTGAATGCAATGAACAATGCTGTGCCAACAAATAGAAACGCTTTGGCTGCACTTCAAATATATCAAACTTCGCATTATTGCAGCACGGATAATTATTGATGCGAAAGTTTATTTAAATTTTTAAGAAATATATACATTGTTGTTATTGTTCTAACCTTCAACGACTTTTCTTTAATTAGCAACACTAATTTAACATATATAATCTATTTAGTCGAAAATGGAAAATTTCATTTTTTTTTTTAAATTATAGCATACTTTTCTGGGCGAGCATAAATTATTTTGCTTGGCATGGATTAGCATATTTATATACAAAATTTATATAATAACATAGGTACAGCACTTGTCCTTTCAATAGAAACACAACTACTACATTTTTTCTTCTCAGAGAAATTAAAGTCGCGTCACTCAAATAAATTCAAGTCAACGAAAACCTTGACCAAAATAAAGCCCATAAAAAAGACAGAGACTGCAGAGGTTGAGAAAGAAACAGTGGCAACAAAGCAAATAAAAAGAAAAGATGATTAATTTACGCGCTCATTTGTCCATCCGTCTTCGTTGTCTTCCACATCCCTACATTTTGCTTGCGGAGTTTCCTTTTCGTCCTGCGACGAAACTTAATTTGATTAACACTGAGTAGATGCCAGCGGAGCATTGTCTTCTGTCGGCTGCGGTTCATCACAGTGTATGCCACGCCCACCCGATAATGATGTGGCTGGGCATGGCCACAACAAAGACGAATATAGTGTATGTATGCATGGATGTATATAGAAAAAACTTGCAGAGTTTTAAGTGTTCCATTGAGTTGGCATTTGTTTTTTTTTTATATATTTTATTTTAGTTTATTGGCGCGCAGAATGGAAATAAAGCGGATGAGCGTGTACTGTTTACGAGTATGGCCTGGGCGGTGCACTGTGCTGTGGTGGCCACCGACCACCGCAGTCACCAAGTCTCGTAAATCGGTATTAGTGAGCTTAAATGATGTGCTCCATGAGGATAAATCCTATTGAGTGAGTCCTTGCCAGGCAGCTAGCTGTGACTGGAAAGTGCCATGCATTTGGAATTTGAATGAGGACAATAATGAACTCCATTGCGAACTTTCGTTTTCTATTTTATTGATGTTAATTAAAGGTTTTCACAAAATTCACTTTAAATTTAAAGGGAGTCCAAATGTTGAAAATTAAGAGATCGAAAGGGATTGAGTCTAATAAAGAATAAATTTGTAGAAGCAAAGTTTTTAGAATTTTTACTTATTACTTTTATGGCGACTATTATCAGCAGACAAAAGTAGAATTAATTAAAATTTTAAAATTAAATTGAGTTCAAAATTAAGTATTTAAAATTTTTAATTAATTAGAATTTAAAAAAAAAAAATAAATAAATAAATAATTCTGTAATAAATAGATTGTAAATTTTTTCAACATTTGTTGCTAGGACTTAAAAAAAATTACAATTTGTCAGACTTGTGCTTTTTAAAATGCGAAATTTATTTATATTCTATCTTTATTGAATATAGAATAAATTAAATGGCGAATTTTGTTATAAAAAAAAATTATTAAATAATACATTTAAATTAAAAAAATAATAATAGTATTAATAATGATAAACAATATTCAAAGTATAAAGCATCAATCAACCATAAAGAAATATTTAATTTAGATTGACATGTAAAATGAAAAACATATTATAGAACTAGAATTCTACTTTTAAAGCAAATCCAACTGGTTTCATGAATTTATTTAATAAATTATTTCCTTTTAATTTTATTGTACTTGCACACTTTGAAGTAAATATCTAAATTATTGAAAATCAGTTTCAATATGCAGGTCATACTTAAAATACAATAGAATGTCACTTAATATTATTTATACTCTAGACACAAAGACCACAAAGAAAAGAAAAAATCTTTTGAATTAATGTTTAAAACGTAGTTTAACTAGAATGCTATTGATATAATGAGACAGAGAAACAATTTTCTTTGATAAGTTCAAAAACAAATTATATAGAAAATGACTTTGATAATTGCCAAATAAACAACTTAGCTGCATAGAGAAATTCTTAGAATATTTATTGATAAAAATTTACAATATTTCCACAATAAATCTATTGGACAACTATCTCCCTCTAGCTGTCTCTATCTCTTTCTTGCTTGTCTCTCTATTTCTCTTCCATCCCGATCTCCATCTCTTTCTCAGATTCTGTGAGGCACTTTTTGGTCGCATGTGCCAACATATAATTTGTTTGGTATTGTTTCAATTTATTAATTGGCTTCAGACACACATGCAGATATAACCACAAAGAATCTCAGTCAGACAATCTATACACAGAGGCAGAGATAGCTATAGAGTGTAATAGAGATGGCAATAGTCAGGGTAGAAGGAGCAGCTGCACAAAGCAGACAACCAATTTGCAATCTGTTATGAAAAATGTCAACAAATGTAAGAGCATTTGATATTTATATGCATTGTTACCTGCACAACCTACATACACACCCACACACACACACACACACATATCAAGTTACATAAACCACACACTCGATACGCATACATATGTAGCCACATAACTCATAATAATACATACATACATACATACAGATAGTTTTCTCATTGTGTAAAGTCAAGTGTAGTATTCTTTTGCCCCGTTTGCTATTTGTGTTTTTTTTTTCGGGCACGCTGGGTGTCAATGTGTTTGCCCTACCGGGTGTTTCTCTCTTTCTCCATGTCTCTCTCTGTAGGGTTTCATGCAGTTGACTGCAGTAAATGCGGTCCATATGTGGCCCAGACACGAACTTACCCAAAAAGCTACAATTGCCTGCCTCCTTCCATGCAGACGCCGTTCCCAGCACGGTAATTGATTATCAAATTCAGCATTACATTTGCCGGCGCCGCCATTTTACAAGGCACACCAAGTCCTGCCCCACACACTCTCGCACACACACACGCCACTCCACTATAGGTTTTTTTGGCTAGAAAGGTGCTAAAAACCCCTTTTATAAAAGTTAAAGTAACAAAATGATTTTGATCAATGTGTAAACAAAGAAGACTGACCATCAAAGTTGCAAACCAAAAGTTTTACATAGATGGCGCCAGATTCGCGAAACCAGGTTTGAAACTCGGCTGTCTGTATCCATGGCCATGCATATTTTTGTCTATTTATTTATTTTTTTTATCTATTTATTTATTTTCATTTTATGTCAACTATTAACAGTCGACAGAAAATAATTAAAATATAATATTAAACTTAAATTTTAAAATTAATTAATTTAAATAATTATAAATTTAAAAAAAAAATTAGAATTTCATAAAAAAAATAAAAAATAATATAATAAATAATTCTTGTGTGAGTAGATTGTAAATTAATTTAACATTTGTTGATAGGATTGGGGAAACCCAGAAATATACAATCAAATCAATTACCACCACCAGAGACTATTGATTAATGTGTGAGTAAATGATGTAAGATTTCGACTTTATTAGTGGAAACAGAAGACTCTAAGTCTGTTAAACTCAGAACATAGTACTTTAAATGGTTCATGCATAAGATAATTAGTGGGCCAAGTGATAATTGTTAATAAGGAAAAGAAACGGGTAGATCTGATAGGAACTGAAGAGTTTAATTTGATAAGTAAAAAGTCGAATTATCAATATCAAATAAACAGAAATAAAACTAATATCTGATCAATTTTTTGTGAAGGGATTGAATCAGTGGGGTTTCTGCAACATAAATAAAAATAAAAAAAATATACGGTGCCACACCCAATTTTTTTTTTATTATGCTTTCTATTAGTTGTATCTACCATATGATAAAAAACTAAATCTAAATATCTTGTTTCATTCATGAGTAATATAAAAGACTTAATGTCAAAAAGAGCTATAGTGCACTCTCTCAACTACATATGAGCATTTGCTCCCTTTTTTTCTCACAATTTTTGTTGCCATAAACTTTGGGCCAACATTTTTATTTTCGTTTTTTTTCTCTTTTTTTGGCAAAGGCTTGAGGCATTTTCCAGGAAAAGTGGGCTGTGGGAGGCGGGGCCATGTTGTAGCAGTGGTTGTGGTGTAGTAAAGTAGCAAACATATTTTTAATGTGCAAAAATCTGTAAAATTTGTGCAATGTCGCTTTGATTGCACTTTCTCAGCATATTTTATTGTGTGACGCGATTTTTCGACAAATTTTTATTTGCGCTCTTTACGGTTTTTAGCCAAATGGCTTTTTAGTGATTACTATTTGTGAAATAAAATATTCGCATTTTTAGCAATACATTTAAATATATATTAGTCATCGATTGTAAATACATTTAAATATATATTAGGCATCGATTGACAAATCTCTCCAAAATTAAAGTTTTTAAAAAAATTTTTATTTTTTTGGGTATTAAAAATTATAAAATATTACAAGTATTTTTTGTAGATTTAATTAGATGGAAGTTTGGTTTCATTTACACAATCTAATCATGTGATATTAAGGTACTTAAAGCTGTACAGATTCTTGACTTATAAAATTAAAAAAAAAAAAAATATATATATATATATATATATAAATTGATTCTATAATTCTGAGTAAAGTCAACTTCACTCTTGATAATCATATTTTAAAAAAATATTTACATTTTCTTACTTATACTATCTTATGCATGAAGAAAACATTTTGAATAATTTACTAAATATTATTTTAATAATTAAATTCACAATTTTGTTGATAAATTTATGCTGTTGGAAATCCCTTTAATTTCTAAACATTACACAAATAATATTAATGAACGGCTCAAAGGACTTTTAAGATCTTTTTTTTTTTTTGCTTGAAATCCATTTTCTGCGATTCTTAATTAAAGCTAATTTGAATTTTAATCACATTTCTCCATTGCGTATGAACTCAAAGGTCTTTTAAGCTAAAAAGAACTCATACTCAGTACATAACGGGAGTTAGGGGCAACCCTTTTGGAGACTTTGTGCTTAACCTCACCGCAGAAATAATAATTTATGGCTTTGCGTATATTGGCCTGAGGAAAAACGGGAAAATGGAATGACGGGAAAGCCATTAAAGCATCTATTATTTAAGCTAGCGGGCCGTTATTGTTATCAATTCTAATTAATTAAAATGAAATTTGGCTGCGGTATCGAATGAAATATATATTTTTGCAATCAATTGAAATTCAATTAAAATGCGATGCCAGTTGGCTCCAATAATTCTTGTTTTTTTTGCTGTTGTTGTCTCGAATAGAAAATGCGAAAAAGGTTACGTTTTAGAGTTACAAATGGGAATGAGAGACCTGTATATATACTACTATACATATATACGTGGATCCATATATACTATTTATGGGTGAATTTGTATGTGGGTTTGTGTGCAACCTAATGGCTTTTTTACGCCCACGCGCATTGCAGTGAAATCCATTAAGTTCAATTAAATGTATTCATCAATTAAAAACAAAGGCTAAACAACAACAACGAACGGCGCCAACTTAAATTGATTGCGAGCGGAAACGGAAATGCGTGAAACGCCATTCAACCGACATGAATGTGTTTACCTCAAATCGCTCTCATTCGACCAACAACAACACAGTCTGTGCAGTTAAAGTTGTGCCTCCAGGCGACTTCTGTGCAGCATAATAAATTCGGTTATGGCGCAAATTATTCAGGAGAGACGCTTGAATGAATCAATTTTGACAGTGAAATGCCAACGGCAAAAACTCAAGTCAAAACAAGTTGAGAATCAGGAGGAAAGCATTCCATATAACAGAATTTCTGGTATCAGTTTTTAGTTAAACACGAAAAATATTTGAAAAAAAATAATGTCAATCAAAAATATTAAAAAAAAATAAATTTCTTATCATATATTTTAAGTATTTATATTTTTTTTTAATTAATTACACATTTTTGTAATGAATTTTTCTACAGAAAACTAAATAAATATAAAATGAATAAATAAAAAAGACAACTGAGAAGTGAAAATAAATAAATTTATATTTCTCTTTCTTTGAAAGGAGTGCTGGGAATAACCTCGTTCACAACTGTACTTGAAGTTGAACCTGAGGTTCCTTCTGCCGCCATTTTTATTGCCTATGTGTGCGTATGTATGTCTGTGTATGCCACGCCCACTTATAAGGCAATCAATACATTACATTTGTTCCCTCGTCACTAATGAGCCATAAATCAAACTTTCCAAACTATCCCTTTTTACCTACTCAACTAAATTATGATTTCTGTATCTAATATTCCTATCTCCACGTCCACATCATGCATAAATCTGTACATAAATCTCTATCGAAATGATTACAAATGATTGCACTTTGTATGCACTTACTTTTATTAATTAGAAAATTGGAAAATTCACTACAACAGTTATCCCTAATGTAATTAGTTAAAGAAATTCGCCATTCAAGGAAATTGTATTACGATATTTTTTGAGAATTAAGCTGAATTTTAGACAAGTACATATTATTAAAAGCCAATCAAAAATTATCATTTTTAATTCGAGTAATAATCAATATTGATTATTAATAAATATATATTTTTTTTGAGAAAAGTAACATGTAAATTTAGTTATTAATATTGATTATATGGATAATTCTAATTCTTATTAATTTTATTATTATTATTATTATTATTATTATTATTATTATTATTATTATTATTATTATTATTATTATTATTATTATTATTATTATTATTATTATTATTATTATTATTATTATTATTATTATTATTATTATTATTATTATTATTATTATTATTATTATTATTATTATTATTATTATTATTATTATTATTATTATTATTATTATTATTATTATTATTAATATTATATTACCTAATTTATTAATTGCCAACTTTACAATATTTTTAAGATTGGTAAATGCAGAATTATTTCTTGAGAATTGTACTCTAACCTAAGCCTGCCTATATGTGTAGCTCATTTAGCCAGGCTATGAAGAACTGGGCCCTGTTGCCAGCTGGTGTTGATCTTTTAGCCACTTTTTGCTTGGCCATGTGCATGAGAATATCTGTTTGTTTGTTTGTTGGCCATGGTTGTTATGTAATTACTGCTGCTCGTGTATTGCCAACTGTTACAACTGTTTATGCTGGCGCTAAACAAACACAATACTCACACATGCACATACACACCACACACACATATATATACAAAGATACAGATAGAGATAGAGATACTCATGTTGCAGTGGCAAGTACATGACCAGCATTGACAGTGTCCACCATCATCATCAGTCGGGGTAACAGGCTAGGCTGTTTGTTGCCAATTTTGTTGCCAGTTTTCTTTTTTTTTTTGCAGCTTTTCCATACCGAAATAAAATGTCAACAGGAAAATGTGCGCATGCATTTAAGTGTTGCAACCAACCGAGCTTGCCACAAATTTCAGTGGGTGAAAGTGCAACATGCGTGGAAAGTCAAATAAGAAGAAATGCGGGTAAATTAATGTGCCAATTGACTGTGAGTTTTCTGTGATATTGAGAACTGGGAAAAATTTCAGAGAGAAAAGGAAAATTCGAGAAGTTTCCCAACTAAAAACTAAACTTGAAAAGAATATATCAATATAAAATTGTACAGAGTTCGTCAGCTATATCATAACATTAAGTTGATTAAAGAAACAATTTTTTTTAAATTTCATTTACTCCATAATTCTAATATTTTTTAAATTTAAATTTTCTTAAAAGGGAAAAATCGAAATATTGCAATTAATTTCATTTTATCAATGGTTTTTACCATACATATTGATTTCATAATTCAATTAATTTTGTTTTTAAATATTTTTAATAATTTCTTATTATCTTTGGATAATATTCTCTTATTATTTATTTTTTTTTTATTTTATATATCTTTTAAATTAATTCTAAGTTTTTATTTTTAAAAATATTTATATTTAATTTTTTGATTTTTAAATTTAATTTTAATAATACTTTTAATTACATTCTGTCGACTGCTAATAGTTGACATTGAATAAATAAATAAATTTATTTCAATGAATTTGTATTTATCATTTAAAACTCATGTAATATTTTTAAATGGTGAAACTATAATTTTTAATAATTCTTCTAGATCTTATTTACTTTTCTCTGCAAATTAAACTATGGAAATTTCTGTTAAAACATGCATTTATTTCTTTTCACTATTTTATTAGGAAAATTCAAATGAAAAATTGAGCTGCAGCTGCAATCAAAACGTTTAATTAAAATCTGATGAACATTGCAATTTAAATAAATTCACAGTTGAGACAGTAACTTATGAAAAACATATGTACAAATTCAAAAATATCAGAAAGGACATAATCACATTACGATTTATTTTCAAATACTGCTTCCTTAGATTCATTCATTGTTTATGCACTCAATTGGTCTTAAATTGGGGAAATGAGGCATATTAAAATCATTTGCAGCAATTAGTCAAATTGAAAATGCATCTCAAATATTCGACGAATTCTCGGCCGAAGATTTATAGACTGTAAACCGCTTAAAACCAATTGAATACCACAAGAATATTGAATTGAAAATCTTTAGAAGTTGCCTTGCTGATATTTTAGGTTGATAATGGTCTGGAAAATTATAATTTAATGCAGTTGATCTAGTTTGGGGTGTACTAATGAATGTTTTGTTAATAAAAGACTAATGAAATGCAGTTGATCGAGGGGAGATATTATAAATAGTTTTGATTACAAAATAACAAACAGCTTGAAATCGCAAAGATATATTTTCATTAACTAGTTGCGGATTATAGGGCAAAATTCACACTATAATTAGGACTATTTTAATTAAAAATACAATTAGACTAATAAATTTTTGTTATATATTATTATTTTCTATTAATTATAATTTAATTAAAGTCTTGCTGCAAACTTTTAATATTTTTAATATATATTTCTATTGTATTTTATTATATTTATATTATATTTTTATTAAATATTTATTACTTAACATTTAAAATTCATAAAAATATTAATTACAAATTTATTAAAATCGTGCTATAAATTTTTAATATTTTTAAAATATATTTATATTCTATTCTATTTTATATTATTTATATTATATTTTTTATTAAATATTTATTACTAAACATTTAAAAACTACAAAAATATTTTTTTTTATATTAATTACAAATAACTTAAAGTCTTGCTGTAAAATTTTAGTATATTTAAAAATATACTTTATTTTTTTTAATATTATATTTTTTATTAAACATTTATTACTAAAATTTAAAATTAACAAAAATATATTTTTTTTCAATCACAATTTAACTAAACAAATTTTAAAAAATTTAAAAGAACTTTGTATAATATATTATTTTATTTATATTAATTTTCTTATTAAATATTTATTATTTAACATATAAAATTCATAAAAAAATTTGTTTAATATATTTTGGCATTACAAAAATATATTACCACTATTTGATGTCTTTGAAGATATATTCCAGCTCGCTATCATAGTTTTATTTCAATTTAATATTTTTATGAATACATTTTATTATAATGATTAAAACTTATCATAAAATCCCAAGACTTGCAATTAATATTTTGAATTTAAATTTTATGCTGAACTTTGCCTAATTCCAAATTGCCAATAACATTTAATGCTAATTAAAATTGTTATGTTTTTATGTGAGTTGCCATCAAGTTTAAGTAGTATTGTCAAGTGCGATAGGGTTCAGAGAATTGCTCGTTAGACCCTCGTTAGATGCGTTCGTCCCTAAGTGCATACATTTAGTTTTATGGGCGAAAACATTTCGCAGCTACTGTATGCAAAATGTGATAGTTTTCAGCTGTAAAATGCTGCCAGCTAAGCAACATTGATTTAAACAAATATTAGCTCAATATAAACAAACAAACATATAAGCATATGGGAGGCTTCACATCAATTGTTAATTGTTGAGAGTAAAAGGGATAGTTATATGAAATAGAGATAGAGAGAGAGTGAGGGGTGGATGGGGAGAAGCAATTAGAAGATTTTGTTACAGTCGTGTCACAAATTTTATAATGCAGCCCGCAAGACATAAAATGTGTGGCAAAGTCGAAATGTTAGGGACATGACATTAACATACACCTCAAGAGACAGAGAGAGAGAGACAGAGAGAGACGAAGAGTAAGATAAAGAGAGAGAGGGCGTGAGTGAGTGAGATGGCAGGACTATTTGCTGCGGCTTCTTTTGGTGTCTGTGTCAAATTGCAGCGTTGACAACTGACACGTGGTTTCGTCTCCTGCCAGCCTCAGACTCCTTTTTAGCGCATAAATATTGCCTATCGCCATCTCTTCCACGCCACACAGCTATCTCTGTCTAACTTGCAGTCATTTGTGTAAGCTTAGCTTTATTATAGCCTTTAATTACTTGACCGAGACCGGACTCTCCAGTCTGTGTCCTGCAAGTTTAATGTAATTTCAGTTTCAGTTTCAGTTTTCTTCCCCTTGTCGTTTGCTTGAATTTCAAAACCATTCGTGTTTGCGGCAGTTGGTTGTAATTTTATTACATGGTGCTGGCTGTCGGTTCATAAATAATTAATGCCTCCAAGGTAACTGTGTATCGTATGTACCGAAATGGGAGGCTCACTAAACGAATAAGCTAAACAACTTTACATACTTAATAGACCCCACATACACAAGTACATATAACTATATAACTATATACATATATCTCTGTATATTCGTTAGACTGTGTAAACGCTTCTTTAGTTTATGGCCAGTAAATATATATACATATATATTCGTATATATTTATAATTGTGTTTGCCCAAGTTTATGGCATAACTACGCATTCCATGAATGTTTGCTCCTTTCTCCAGTTAATGAATGCCACTTGAGCCCCAACTATGCACTTTGGCAAGTATTTGCTCTACGGGTCATCAAACTGCGACTAAAATATAATATGCCTAAACCGTTATACACATGTTCAGGTTACACTTCGCCAAAGGACCTGCTGGATGAGTATCCTCTTGGAGAAACTGCGGCGCACAACAAATTGTCACTTATTTTTGGAGAGTTTAGTTGGCTAACTACGGGACAGGGCATTATTGTACTGTATATAAATATATGAAGTATTATATTTATATATATATATATTTGTCAGTTTTAAAATTCGACTATTTCAATATATATTTTTAAAAAATTTCAAGTATTTTTTAATATTAATAATATATTTTTTAATGACAAACTTTATTTTATTGAACAAACTACAATTATATTAAATAATATATTTTTGGATTTTCTTAGTTTTCAGTCTACAAAATATATTTTTTTAAATTTATTAATAATATTTTAATATGCATATATTAATAATGATATTTTTACATATGCATATACAAGATACAAAATATATCCAAACTGAGCGCAAAATTATCAAAATTTTCAATTCCTTAAATCATAATTTAGGCTTATTCCAAAAAATTATCAATTACTCTCAAATCTTCTTCGCATAAATATATTATATTTTTAAATTAATTTGAAATATTGTTATATATGCGTATATTTTATTTTTTAGTTAGTTTTCAAACTACAAATATATTTTACAATTTATTTATAATATTTTTATATATGCATATAACTTTATTATTATTATATTATACTTTTTTTTTTTTTTTTTTTGATTTTTTTAACTAGTTTTTAAGCGGTCACTGAAAGAAATATAATTAATACAAACCAAGCGTAGAATTTAAAAAATTTCAATTTCTTAAATCATAATGGAATCTTATTCCATTGATGACCAATTAAAAAATGATCAATTAATCTTATTATTTGACTCAAACTTAAGTAAGAATTAGGTTAAACAATTACATGTAATTACTATAAATTTTAATCTTCACTTGAAACTGACAGAATTGAATTTCTCCTGCTTGAATTAAATTAAACAGAGCATAAATGGCAACAAAGTGCTGAATATACATATAAATTTTCCCAAATATATATTGTAACATTATTAATAATTAAATTATTTACGCTGCCTGCGTATCTCATAACTTTCAGAGATAATTTCACTTGGCAAATATGTAAAGTATGTTAACAAAGTGAGGGCCTGTTGAGTCTGAGGATTGTGTGGCAAGATTGTTGGCTTATCAATCGGGCTAATTGTGGCCTTATTAGCTGAGAGCAGCTCGAACTTTATCAGCACGTGATGAGTTGGCCAAATGCATAACACAATGGCCCTAAATATGGATGGCCCAGTGCATGGTGGTAAACAATTTGAGTGCAGCAAAAGCGGCCTAAACGAGAATGGGCGTAAATTGTTGTCTAATAAACACATAATCAAGGTTCATTTGCTGCAGAGACACTAAATTGCATTAGCACAAAAGGACATGCCGCCTCTGGCAAACACCCCAGGACACAACCGCAGAGGGTGGCAATGGGGTGGCGAAGGGGTGGCGGGGAGACCTACACACATGGCTTACATGGTTGTCGACAAACAGGTCGTGACTTCAACCGAAACGAAGCCAAATCGGTGACAGTTTAGTTTATAGCCCCAAACAAGTTAAGGCGTATATCTGTGTTACATTTGAATGCATGAATACGGCAACGACTACAACAAGTACAGCTACAACAACTACCGTAACAACAACAACAATTGTCTATTGTATTTAGCCCAAAGGACTCAACATCAAGTGAATGGAGCAATTATAGTTGCAACTCTGTCCGTATAATTTAGTATCAATCCATTTTAAGCAGCGCACTATGGCCCAAATGACCACTTTTGTTGCTCAAAACTATTATTTTTTGTAATTAACCCTAACAAAATAATTTAAAGTGTCATATATAAAAATGAATTACAATTAATATTGCATACCGAAAATTACCATAAATCTTCTTGGAAATATTTTATTATAATATTTAATTTAATTTACTTATTTTATTTTCATATTTTTTTATCCTTTGGAATAATAAAATATAAAATAAATAAATAAATTAAGAGTGAAATATATTAAAATAAAAAAAACTTAAATAAGAAAATAAATTTAAATATCTAATTTTATTTGTGAGATACTAATTTATGCCAATTAAAATGGTCATTTAGACCATAGTGCAGAGTTGACACTACGCCTTGAATATTGAAAACCTTGTTTTGGCTGCTCAACCGAGAAATTCTAATTTACATTAATAGTTTATAGTTGGCAAATCCTAAAGAAAAGTATGTCATACTTTTTTTAATAACAATCTGAAGTATCAAATTAAGTATTCTTCTCAAAATAATTTTAAATACATTATAATACAAAGTGCAAAATATATACTTTTAAAGAATGTTATCAATCTTCTGATTGCTTTCAATATGGACTCGGATCTAAAAATATAGGAAAATTACAAATTAAATTAATTATTTTGAAAATTAAAAAATAAATTATTTATTTTGAACATTGAAAACAAAATTAATGAAACTTAGCTTAAATGTGTATTAAAGATTAGTAATTAATCACAATAAAGAGAATTAAATTCGTATTATTTGAAAAATGATAAAATGATCAGTATTAAAGTCAGGATTGTGCATCTCAAAATTAATCACTTAATTAATTAATCAATGACATGGATCTATAATTGCTGCAGTCCTGTGAAAACGACATTCCGTCCATGTCTGCAATTTGTGGCCTATTTGTATGGTTGTGTGGCAAGTGTTGCAACTTCTCGAGATTGAAATGCAGTCCAGGTTCACGATTGTTAATTAAGGCCCATTTAATTTAGGATCAATTAATAGCAAAGTTAAGCGTAATATTGAGTAGTTCCTGTCGAAGTTGCTTTTCTGCAAATATATCAAATATTATCAAAGTCAGTTTGTAAATATCAAATTTAATGCAGTCAATTTACCATTATAGAAGAAATGGAGAATTTGAGTTAAATTATCTTTGATTATTAGGATTTAGTGATCGATTTGTTCAGAATGAGGTTGCGAAATTGAAAATAAAATAAATATCTGGGTTTTCCTGCTGTAAGTTAATCAGATCCTTATCCATATGAATCTCCATTCCATTATTTAACTCAGTTATCTGGAATACTCGCGGTTTCCAGATTTTCCCTTGCCTGCACCTCAGTTCCCCCTTCAAAATCAGAGACAGAGTCATTTTCCGCCTTCTGATCCTTTTTTAAATGATCCATATTAGGAAGCACCTTCATGGAACTGTTGATGGTCATCATCGGAAGAAAGTAGTCGATTGAGCTCAAATAAAACTTGTTATGGTACGGAGACAGAGGACTCTCGGTGATGTCGAAGACCTTACTACCCACTTGTAGAGTCCTTGTATTATTGCTCCAGTGGATAATGCGAGCATTGGACTCTCTGCGTACCTTTCCCGATCGCTCGTCCCGGACCTCACGCCACCGCACGGTGCTCCTTAATCGGTCCGCAAAGGCACTTCGGGATTCTTCACTAAGCAATTCATGCTCGGTAATTGTGTTTTGGTACAACTCTTTGTCGAAGGGGGTGCGTTGCACGGGAATGGAGTTCGGCAGACAGAAGATGCTGGATTCATTTGAATCGATCTTCAATGGAGGCAAACTGGCAGCCTGGTGAATCGGAACGTTCTGCAAATTCTGGCATGGATCAGAGATTCGACGATCCACCGAGATATTGTGTACTTGATTTTCTTCCTTTGATTCATTTTCACTTGTTTCCATTTCCTCATTTTGAAAATTCTTATTGACCTCGTGGGTTGATGGTATCAGTTTGGGAAGTTTCTTACTCACTTCACTTGATATTTGATTGGTATCATCTTGGGGCATTGCTTTTAACTGAGAATCCACGACTTCCATTGTGCGTTTATTTCCCAAACCGATAGCTTTAGTTTCAAGGTTCGTTGTATTCATAGCGGGATCTTTGCCCTGTTTCTCCATGGTCGCCAAGACACTACGAATATCTTGCGGACTATTCTCCGGTTGTCTTAAAATTTACGAAGATTATTCAAAAATCTGGTCATGAATAACAAGATACTCTAATTAAAAATTATTACTTACCCATTGTTTACTGGTTGAAATTTTTTAAAGAATTCCATTTTATTAAAGACAAAAGTAACTGAAAAAAATTGAAATGCATACAAATATGATATATGGTCCAGCACATAATTAAATAAATAAAAAACAAAAAACCTGTCTTAGTTTATTTTTTGATTTAATTTTTCATTTTGTTTATGATTTTTTATTATATATTTATTATAAAATATATTTTTTGCTTGTTTTTATTTCACGATTTTAAAGTTCTTGAATAAGTTGCTTTCACTTCGGAGTGCAAGAGATTCAATCATTCAATGAGAATAACGGAATATGAAAAAATTTCACTTTATTTTTGACTTCATTTTCTGTATTTAATTAATTATTTTTGATTATTTTAATACATTTGATCTATTCGTTTTATCACCTTTTTTAAAAATCTTGCTGCAGTTGCTTCCACTTCGAAGTGCACGTTGACAATGAGATTTCCAACTATGTATCCTCGGTACGTTTTAAATAACAAATCATCAAGTATCGATATACTTATCGATATAAGTAATTGGAAAATAATTTCAAATTTATACTGAAATATAAAAATATTTCACTGTATTTCTGATATAATTTTCTGTATTTGGTTAATGATTTTGTGATTATATTTTAATATTAGAATATTTTTCTTATATTCGATTTTTCACGATTCTAATATTCTCTTGCTGAAGATGCTTTCGTTTCTCAAACCCAAACTGTCCTTAGATATGTGTACGCTTTCGATAACAAACCAATCTTACGTAAAAATATCGATAGTTCGAAACCGATTAAATGTTTGCATTGACTAATTGGCAAACATTTGCCATTCGTTAAAATTGAAATTATAAATTTACACAAAAACTGTATAACAATTTTTATAAAATATTTAATATTTAATATATTTAATTAAGAGTTTTTTGAAGCTATATGCTTATCAATACTTTATGCATCCTCATATATATTTCGTTGTTTTTTTTTTATAATGAATATTAAATACTTTTAACGGGTTGCTCATTAATTAAAATCGAACAGAATGCTCCATTACAGTCGACATCAAGAGTGCGTCGAGTACTTCAAAAGGGCAGAGTTAAAAATGAATAAATTATTTATTTTTAATAACATGTATTGGTGTAAATATCGTTGGTTGTAATCCCCATTAAAGGTATTATTAACAATGCCATAAGTATCTTGATAATGAGAACTCAGCCATATCATAATGAAAGTGAAGAATTTCCCCACCCTATAGAGTTGTCAGTATAATTTTATCTTTTTTTTGATTGCCAATTATTAATTTGCAAATTATATGCATAAGTGCATAGATATCGATAACCATACCATTTATGAATCTACTTGAAATATATCGAAGTTTATTAAGATTATGCAAGAAGATATTTATTGCGAAGAAGAACCTCCTTTAACCTCTAATTTAGTATACCCTGATCAATTCTATTCAGGAAATATGTTTTAGATCTGAGGAACTACACAGCTCCCTAGATCACGATATATTTATCGATATACACTCGACAGGTATTCACTTTATTATATATCGATGAATGAATGTGAACGTTGAAGCAGAGTTAAGTGGCAATAAATCGAAAATCTTAACTGAGGGGATCCACAAAATATATTTAAATTTAACTAATAATAATTAAATTTAAATAAATAATTTTTTTTTCAGAAAATATGAACGGACCGAGGCTGCTCCTTGTAGCTATTGCAAATCTTGTATTCAATGGGAAATTATATAAATTGCTTTATACTCATATACTTGAAAAAAAATATAATGTGTGTAGTCACAGCCCCTACAAATATACCTAAATTAGTGGAAAACTTCAAATAGAAAAATAAACCCCATTGCACAAATTTTGGTAATTTTCCCCAATTTTTTTAAGCAGCATAAAATAGTAAGGAATAAGAAACACACAGAAGGGAAACCTAAAATATGATAATGAATGTGTATAAAGTGAAGTTGGTTTTGCTTTGAGATTGAAACGCAAAGCGTTTGAGGTTTGTTCAACATTGAAATGTGGTTGAAAGTAGAAAAATGCTAACTAAATGCAGACGAACAAACAATAGAGAGAAAAAATCAAGAGAGAGATAGTGAGAGAGAGAGAGAGAGAGAGAAAGAGAGAGACAGTGAGAGAAGTAAAGAAGAGAGATGGAACTGTTGGATGTGAGTGAAAAATAAACCAACAGCTAAAATAAATATTAAAATTTGTGCAATAAAATGTTCAGCAATAAAAACGAGAAACTTAAATATGTATGTATAAGTGTAGTATGTATGTGTGTGTGCGTTTATTTGTTAGTATTAGTGCAGTTGCTTGGTATTGTGCAGCTTCTTATAGAGCATGTGCGGAAGTGGCAAGCGCCTCAAGTTGAGAAATATTAAGCTTACACATTCAACATGCCTTCCTGTCCTGTCCTGCCTTGTCCTGTCTTGCCACAGTGTCTGCCCCACCCCCTTCGGAGTCAAGTCTGTCGTCTGGCAGTGTTGAAAAGTGCCCTGGGGGTGGCAAGTTTATCGCGCTCACTAAATCTGCGGCACGGGCCGGAAGTGATGCCCGCAAAGTCAAGGAACCAAGACGATGAAGACGATCCAAGTAATCTTAGTATATATATATATATGTATGTATATATATGTATAAGAAGAAGTAATGAGCGGCTGAAAGGCAGCTGTAGCTGTGTATATGTGTGTGTGTGTAGTTGCTGTAAAAATAAGTTTAATATATCCGCATTGAGATTGGCCCAACCACCCACATACCCACTGTTGATAAAGGAATCCACTTTGCGGCCCACTTGGCGCCCTCAAAAGTATGCAACGTTTTCTGCATTCACTTTCTATTTCCTTTTCTTTATTTTATTTTATTTTTTTGGTCAAAGCAAACATCATGCGGGCAACTGTTTATATATGTTTCTATATGTGTGTGTGTGTATGTGTGTTGAGCATACACCCACACACTCAGACACACACACACACCTGCAGTACACTCAAAAACTAAAACGTGGCAGATATTCCCACTCTGCCAAGCAATTCAATAAAATGCCAGCCATGATTACAGCAAAAACTTGTGCTGCAGCCACAGAGCACATCTATTTACATAGTTTCTTTTCCATATACATGCAGTATATATGCAAGCTTCAGTATTTTTATGTGGCAACATTCATGCATGTATAGAAAATCTAGCTGCGATTAGCATGTAAATGTGCATTTCGCTGTCTGCATTGAAAATTTACATTACAAGAGGAGTTTCAAGTAATTCTATTAAGATTTTGCAGCAAAAAGAAAGGCACCATAGTGCAGTCGAGTATGCTCAACAGAGAGATACTAAGTTGCAGATAGAGTTTTTCAATTATGCAGATATGTCAGAAAACGTTTCCTGAAATAATTTTTTATTTCATATTTTTACTGCGTAGAATTCATAGTTCACAACACAGTTAAATATTAATATTTAATAGTCTAAGCCACAGATATCATTGTAATAACTTCAGTATTACTATTCTAATACTCACAAAATAATTATATAAAATTTAAATTTAAAAATACTGTTCGCATAAAATCACTATTTTGATGACGAAAATAATTAGCTTAAAAAAATTATAAAATCAACTTAATACTTTGAATTTGAAAAATAAGTGTAAATTTTATGTTGAATAGGAAAGTGTAAATATTAGTTTATTTAAATTGAAGTAAAAGACAAAAATTCAAATAAATGATTTACCTTTTGTTAAAAATCAAAAAACTCTTAATTAAAATACTTTAAATTACTTATTATGTTTGTAAGTTACATAAATTTTTAAATAGAGCAAAATTTTAATTATGCAAATTTATATAAAAAATATTACATTTTTCTTGTAATGCTCAGCTGTCAATACTATAGCGACAGACAACATATAAATTGCAAGAGAAAAGTTCAAATAAATATTCCAACTTCTTTTCAAATACCAATATACACTTAATTAAAACACTTTAAATTACTTTCTTTTTTTTTAAATTTCACAAATTTAAAAGAATAAAAATTTATTTCTGCAACTTTATATTTAAAATATGTCTTGTAATGCTAAGCTGTCAATACTACAGTTACACAAAACACATGAATGCGTATATCCTTTGAGGAACTACACAAGTGTTGCCTACCCTCAGGCGTTTGTGATGCCCGCCAATTAATTAGAAATTAAAACTGCTTATATACCGCTGAAGGTATTTAATAAATATATTCAATTCCATAGCAAAAACATATTTACCCTAAAAAATATAGTTTTAAGTAAATTTCTAAGGATTTATATATTACTATTCCCCCACAATAGAAAGCAGAAAAGGACAAAATAGAAAAGGACTAAAGACAGTTGTTGAAAGGCAAAAGCAAAGGGAAAATTCATATGTATTTGCATTTAAGTAACTTGTTGGCAATTCCATTACAATACACTGCTTGTTGTTGTTATTGTTGCTGATGGGTGTTAACGGTATTGTTGTTTCGCATAGCGGGAATGTCAGTATCAGTCAATGTTGTTGTTGTTGCAGTTGTTGGTGTTTTTGGCTGCGAAGGGAAATCATTTTATGCTCAGCTCGGGGCGTTGCCTTCGCTGCTGCAACAACAACAACAACAACAACAACGTAACAATAAACTTTTATGGAACAACAAATAGAGAGAAGGGGGTAAACTAAGAGTAGTTGTTATTGTTGTTTTAGTTGTAGTGTTGATGGCATTGTGTTGTTGTTGCAACATGTTGATGCTGCTGCACCTGACGTTCCGTTGAACTCATCGCCGACTCTGCTGCCGTTGCTGCCGGCCATTTCCGTGTAGGGTAGAGAGACAGCGAAAGAGTATGAGGAATATAGAGATAGAATTATAAAGAGAGAGAGAGAGAAAGAGGGACAGAGAGAAGGAGAGAACGAGAGGTAGCGAAATTGAGAGAGACTCATGTAGCTAGCTCTCTAAGTGCCTTGCCAAACTAAGCAACAAACACACACACACACGCATATGCACCTAGAAAGAGATAGGTATGTGCAGAGTGAGCGAGAGAGAGAGAGACAAAGATAGACATTGCAACAATGTTGTTGCAGTTGCAGACGCGTTGCGCATGCAAAACTTTGCAGTTAATGACGCAACTGTGGCGTGTTTGTAAAGTGTTGAAATTGAAATTATACCTTGGGGGCTGTCTGTGTTGTTGCAACTTGTTGTTGTTGTTGGTGCTGCTACTTGTTGTTGCCAGTGTTGCCGTGCATGTTGCTGCTGTTGCTGTAATGCATTAAATGCAGTGAATTTGCTTTTGTTGCTGTTGCTGTTGCTGTTGCTGTTGCTTCTATTTCTGTTTCTAATGCTGCACAGCCTGCGCTATCCTCTTGCAGCATCAACAACTACAACTACAACTACAACTTTGGCAATAATGTTAATGAATCCAACAACAACAGCTATACGAATATGCAACACATTAGGCAACAGCTGCCACAGTCTCTGCCACAGTCTCTGCCTGTATCATCAACAGTGCCTGCAAAAACTAATGGCCATCGCATTTGCCAAATTGCCCATCACCTGCCTTCCAAGCACAAATATACAACGTAATGCAAACAATATATTGAAATTTATAACAAATGACAGGTTATGGGACAGTTAAATTAATGAGCGGAGATGGAAATTAAAATTTATTGAGTATATCCTGGTTATTCAGCATTGATCGGTCTTTATCAATTTTTTAATTTCATATTTCTAAAAACTTTTTAATATTAGAACAAAAATTGGAAAAATATTATATTTTTTCAATTTATAACAATTTTAATTCTGAATAAATTTATAAGTTTTAATATTATTGTAAATTATATAAATAATAGTTTTTTTTATCGATAATTAAATAACTTTTTTTTTTTGTTTTAACTAACAATAATTACTTATTATGGTTCGTATATCTAATAAAAATTTTATATTTTTAATATTTCCGTAATTAAAGTGCCGAAATTTTGTGGAAACAAATATTTTTTTTTTAATTTGCTCAATAGTATGTAATACATAAATTATTTATTAAAATTTAAGTTTGAATGAAGAAAGACAAATTGCTGCTGAAACTTTCCCATGTTCAAAAGATTCCCAGATGAGAAAAATTTGTAAGAAATCAAATATATATTTCTTTTGAAGACATTTTTAAAGATATAAAAAAGAAATACTTATGCATTCGGCGCATATTAATAAAATTAAATATTTTCAATATCGTAAATTCTAAAATTTCAGGTATGTCAAGAGACGATTTTAATGACCTCCTGTATTCCCCCCCCAACCAGGAATAGCAATCCTTTAATCGAATCGCTAGTGTGTTTGTCGAAGAACCATTTTGAAAGTGAATGACAAAATGGTGAAAAAAATGAAATAAGTGAGGGAGTTTGCGGCATGTTTAATGATTGTTCGACACATGTTCCATTTATGAGGGCTTCAAATCGAGTTGCATAACCTGGACAGGTCCCAAGGGTCATCACTTGCCACCAACAGCTGTACTTAATTACTTGGAAATCCTACTGAGTTACAATCCCTCCCCACCCCTCTCCACAACTACTGCTTTGTAGTTGGCAAAGTGCTGCAGTCCCGTTGGAGTCATTCACCTTGCCACAAAAAAAAAAAAAATTAAGAAAAAAATGAGAGCCAAACAAGTAAAAAGAAAACTGCAATGATTGCTAATGATCGACTAAGATATACCCTGTAGGCAAAAGAGGGAAATCGATTGAAAGACATTTATTAAATTAATTATTAGTTACTAATTATTTAATTTATATTTAATAATTAACATTTTATATTTAATTTATTTATAAATATAAATTAAAATTTTTTTTAATATTATTGAAAATTATATTAATAAAAGGTTTTTTTATTGTTAATTAAATAACATTTTTTAACGTTAAAACATTTTGTTTGTTTTAACTAACAATAATTGTGGGTGGCATATCGTATTCGACTATTCTTATTCGATTTTTTTCCAAATTTTCTCCAGCTCATTATGCTGCTTTTGTAGCTGCCACAGTGTGGCATATGCGGAGACGCCTCGCCTCGAAATCATATGTCCTGACCTAGCGATACGGGCTACGGGGCCGCAGTTATTATATCAGCAGGCGCCCGTTTACAATATACTTACTTGTTTAATATTACCACCCATGGCTCCTCCACATTACACATACATATGTACATACACATATGTAGTTCTGCTGGCAGTCTCCGAGGAGAGGTGCTTGGCATAGGTCGGGGGGTCGTAGGCTCATGGAATTGAGGTGAACACATATCCCAGCGCTAAAAGGCAAACAAAGCGAAATCAATCTTTGTGTGTATGTGCTGCGTATTGGTAAGCATATATGTATGTACAGGCACACACACATACTCAGCATGGGAATTATGAATTGTGTGTGTGTGTGTAAAAGAGAGACAGAAAGAAAGAGCGAGAGAGAAAGAGCGAGTGCTAGGAAGCGTGTGGTTTTTGGCATGGGTATTAGGGAATATTTGCATGCCTTTGTGGACTTTTTCCATATGATTTATGACCTAAATTGCACACTCTCATACTTATAGATACACATACACTCACACACACACACACACATATACACATTCTGAAGAGTGTGAGAGGGGCACATAATTACTCACGCACTCATGCATACATAGATAGCTGGCATATGCTTGGCTGCCGGATGGTTGGCGTCTTGGGAGCGCTGCAAAGCATGCTACACTTTTTTTGTGGCTTTTGATTTAATAAGCAGAAGGGAATGATGCATAAGGAGGGCAGAAGGGCAGTGAACAATTTGCAATTACATATTGCCAAAATATTGATATAGTTGTGTGCTGGCCACTGAGAAGAGTTGCATTTGCAAATATTTTTATAACAAAATTTCAGATAATCATATAAATATTTTTGCCAACAGTTTTAAGTATTTTTTTTTTTTTTATTTATTTTATTTAATGTCAACTATAAACAGTCGACAGAAATTAATTAATATGTAACATTACAATAAAATTTAAAAATGATTAAATTAAATATATAAAATAAATTATATATATGTTTAAAAATTAAAAATTAGAATTAAATTAAAATAAAAATAATAAATAAATAGTTCTGGGGTGAATAAATGTAAATTGATTCAACATTTGTTGCTAGGATTGGGGAAACCCAGGAAAACCCAATCAAATCAATGACCACCACCAGAGATTATGTGATTAATGTGTGAGTAAATGTTCTAAGATTAAGGCTTTATTAGTAGAAACAGACGACTCTAATCTAATAACCCCGAAAAGACTGTTAAACATAGACTGTCAGAACATAGTACTCTAAAAGGTTCATGCATAAGGTAATTAATTATTTATAATTTTTAAAAATTGAGCTCTTGACAAAATGGTTTAAAGAACTCTGACATAGAACTTTTTCCACCTAATCTATTTATAACAAAATGCAGTTTTTTTTGAGAAAAAAATAACTAAGAAATTTAATAATCCAAAATAAACATGAAAATCTTCTCTGCAGTCGACTTGAAACAGTATTTTATAAGGGCATAAAAATTGAGAGAGACTTTTCAACTTTAAACTGAAATGTATTTAAAAAAACCTACTTTCGAAGAAAATTACGCTTTTTTTTTATTTTATTTACCTTTATTTTATTTTATTTTATATTATTTTATTTTTTTTTATATTTATTTTATTTTATTTTATTTTATTTTATTTTATTTTATTTTATTTTATTTTATTTTATTTTATTTTATTTTATTTTATTTTATTTTATTTTATTTTATTTTATTTTATTTTATTTTATTTTATTTTATTTTATTTTATTTTATTTTATTTTATTTTATTTTATTTTATTTTATTTTATTTTATTTTATTTTTATTTTATTTTATTTTATTTTATTTTATTTTATTTTATTTTATTTTATTTTATTTTATTTTATTTTATTTTATTTTATTTTATTTTATTTTATTTTATTTTATTTTATTGTATTTTATTTTATTTTATTTTATTTTATTTTATTTTATTTTATTTTATTTTATTTTATTTTATTTTATTTTGTTTTATTTTATTTTATTTTATTTTATTTTATTTTATTTACCTTTATTTTATTTTATGTCAACTATTAACAGTCGACAGAAATTAATTATAATATAACATTAAGTTAAAATTGAAAAATTAATTACATTAAATATTTATATATTTAAAAATAAAAATTAATATTAATATTTTCCCAGTTTGTAAGAAGAATTTGGGCAAGTGGAGGTGATAAAGCTAATCTTATGAATATTTATGAATAATCCACAATTACATAATTTTGATCTTTCCAATTATTTTCTATAAGATAACTTTCAAAAATAATGAAGATATGGTGTTTGAATGCTACAATATATACAAATAGATGCGACATTTCTTTTTTAAGGTAAGGGTTATTCCAGAATGAAGGGTAACTGTAATCCACATTGACATATGACTATCAATTGAGGCAGCTTACAGAGTTGAAGGTAAAGGGGCTGGAGGCAAACACACAGATTTAGGCACGGCAACTGGTGACCTCCATGAGGAAGGAGGGTTCGCTGCTAAATCAATGCGAATTTGTAAGTTCAGCGAATTTGGTTGAAGGGATTAGCGGAATCTGGCTATAGTAATCCCCTCTATAGGAGGCTAATCCAATTCTGCATAGCAGAAACTTGAGTATATAAGGCTCTGGCCATTCTGGCAGTGATTTTGTCTTGGCCAGCGACCGGGTCCAAGCGTCAGTGCGATGGAGTACAATATAACGGGGATCGGGATCGGGATCGGGAATGTGTCGACGGTGCTGCGACCGGAGGCACGACTGGCAGCAGAGTCAAGGCTGTTGGGCTGGAATGTGCCGCCGGATGAACTGAGGCACATACCCGAGCATTGGCTGACGTATCCAGAGCCACCGGAGTCAATGAACTATCTGCTGGGCACACTCTACATCTTCTTCGCGCTGATGTCGCTGATCGGCAACGGCCTGGTTATTTGGGTCTTCTCGGCAGCCAAGTCGCTGCGCACGCCCTCCAACATACTGGTCATCAATCTGGCCATCTGCGACTTCCTCATGATGAGCAAAACGCCCATCTTCATCTACAACAGCTTCAATCAGGGCTACGCCCTGGGCAACCTCGGTTGCCAGATCTATGGCATTATTGGCTCCTACACTGGCATAGGTGCGGGAGCGACGAACGCCTTCATCGCCTACGACCGCTACAATGTCATCACTCGGCCCATGGAGGGCAAGATGACCCATGGCAAGGCCATTGCCATGATCGTCTTCATCTACATGTATGCGACCCCGTTTGTGGTCGCCTGTTACACAGAGACCTGGGGTCGCTTTGTGCCCGAGGGTTACCTGACCTCCTGTACCTTTGACTATCTGACGGATACCTTCGATACGCGCCTCTTTGTCGGCACCATCTTCTTCTTCAGCTTCGTGCTGCCCACCACCATGATACTCTACTACTACAGCCAGATTGTGGGACATGTCTTTAGCCACGAGAAGGCACTCCGCGACCAGGCCAAGAAGATGAACGTCGAGTCCTTGCGCTCCAATGTCGACAAGAGCAAGGAGACGGCGGAGATACGCATCGCGAAGGCAGCGATTACCATTTGTTTCCTGTTCTTCGTGTCGTGGACACCCTACGGCGTCATGTCGCTGATTGGCGCCTTCGGTGACAAGACGCTTCTGACCCCGGGGGCCACCATGATACCGGCCTGCACCTGCAAGATGGTGGCCTGCATTGATCCCTTCGTGTATGCCATCAGTCATCCCAGATACCGCATGGAGCTGCAGAAGCGTTGCCCCTGGCTGGCCATCAGCGAGAAGAATCCCGAGGCCACCTCGGTGGCATCCACAGCGACCACACAGGAGCCACAACAGACGACGGCAGCGTAAAAAGCAGAAACAAACGAAAGAAAAACACTCTAAAAGAGAAGCGATGAAAATGAAAAACAAAAAAAAAGCTAAAACTAAAGCTAACTAGTATTTTTAAGAATAGGGCTTGACTGTTGACGACTTTTTGAATACTGGACTCGTAATACTAAGCTAAAGTTCTATATAACTAATTATTCATATAATTTAAATTATTTTTATTTTACAATTATGTTACCCATACTCTATACCACTGCGCTCCTGTGTGTAGATTATCAGCGAATAAATACTCAATTATTGCAAGCAATGAAAAACAACAAAAAAAATACAAGTGGAATTTCATTTACTCAGAATTATGATTTTAATGTACTTATCACAGATTCTGTACTTACTAAATTTGCTCTGTTAAAAAAAACCTGTTTTTGACGGGGAGGTATGCAAAACAAGCTAAAATTAAAAAAATATATATATATAAAAAAATTGTACTATTTGAAGGACATGAAATTCAAGTTACTTGTGATACTATCATTTAGACTGTTGTTTTCTACCATCCTCAAAGATATTGGCCTGAAGATTTCTCATACATAACAGCACTAATCAAATAAAAAAATATTGTTGAATTCTCATTCGCTGTATTCGTTAGTTGTAGTGCACAAAATCAACTTATAATTATATACATATTTTAATGACAGCTATTAATTGAACATCAAGAGTTCGGAATTCAGAACCTTTGATTTTTTGCGTAGAATCATGATGGTTATATTGTAATTTTTTTGCTAAAAACCCCCGATCGCACAGATATCAACTGTTTTAGCTTGAAGCAACTACAGCTACATTGAGACACATTTCGACAAAATTGGCTTACATGCAAAAAAGTTGTGGCTATTTTTTGTTATTTTTGTGTTATTTCAATTTAGACAGGATTTCAATTATCTGGTAGTTCATATTCCATTTTGCAATATTATAAAATGTTTTCTTTTAATTTTGGCAAATATTGAAAAATGCTAAAAAAATTAAAGTGTATTCCTTAAAATCCAAATCCAGAATATCCGATGTATTTGAATTTCTCTAGCTGAGGGCCCTTAAATAAAGCCAGATTTGACGGGAACAAAGCTGTATTGCCAACACTGCGTGTACTGCTTGCGCTCTCCCACGGCCTTTGCAGCCGCTCTCTCCGTGTAAAGCTTTGCCTGCGCAATGGAAAGCGTCGACGCTGCTACTTTTGTGGACTGTGTTGATGTGTGTGTATTGCAAGTGTGGAACTTTATTCAGCTGTTATTAGAGCCCGCAGCTGTCCGCAGTAAATCACAACTTGGCATCCACAGACTGATAAGGCGAGACATTTTTTTTGTAGCACAAGTTCCACAGTTAACAGCGCTTAACATGTGCTGTTAACTGCTATGTTAACTGCAGCGCTTAGCATCCACAATGCTGCCCATTTGAAGGAATTCTCTTTCTTCTCTTTATTTTATTTTTATTTTATTTTATTTTGGGTTTTTATTGTTGTTTTTTTTTTTTGCTGTTTGGCAAAGTGTTGCGCCGTCTGTTTGTATGGCGCCTCATTATTATTGTTGTTGTTTGGTTGGACTTGGGCTCAGTCATTGCCTGGCGGCAAAAACGGCAGCGCCTTTCCTGCCCCGTTTTGTGGCAGACCCCAGCAACCGCACACAGACAACTGGCATGGCGCGAGGCAAAGCGACGGAGGAAGGCAAGGGAACAGCAAGTGGCACAGGCCATAAACCAAAATCGTCCGCAGCCACCGCCAACCAATGTTGCCAAACGGCAAAAACGAAACAAAATTAATGAAAATCACCCACGCACACAAATACACAAATATATGTATATACATACATATATACAGTCAAAGAAAGACAATTAAAATGGCAGCCACAAACGTCCTTGCGGTGCACGCCAAAAACGAGTAACACAGTCAGCGTCACATTTGTCTTCCACGAATTTCACTTTCGCACTCATTAATTAAGATAATTAGGCCTTTTCGTCGCCTTCAAAGTTCAGAAAGAAGAAATGTGGCAACGCCAACGTAGGAGCAGCAGTGGCAGTCGCAGTCGACGTCAGCGTCAGCATCGCAATTTAGTGACAGTTCGAGGCTCAGGCTCGAACGCCTCAGAGTCCTGCCAATGTGGGTCCTGTGCAATTTGCACTGCTTGCGTGATGCCACTTGATGCCTTTAATGACTGGCTTTGCCTTGGCGTTGCCCACTCTGAAGTTGCATGCCACAAAAGTGGAACGGGGCAGAGTGTTGAAGAGGGAGAGGGAGAAAAGCACATAGCATAGTCCTTTGCGTGTCAAATTTCGACGATCCTTCAATGCTGCAATTAAATTGCGAAAGCTCAAAAAAGAAATTCTTGATTACTAATTTATCGATTAATCGATAAATGCCGAAAATCGACTATTGTTAAATAATTGAGACATATTTAAATTCACAACTTTTTATAGAAAAGCTTAAAGATAGATAAATGTCCTAATTTATTGCAAGAATAGAATACTAATTGTATTTTTTATAATTTTATTATTTTTTTTTTTTTTTGCAAAATGTTATAATTATCAAAATAATTAAACATTGAAATATTATTGTACAGACCCCAAAAATATGGTTGTGAAAAATTTATTCTTTTTAAATCACATAAGTATAGAAAAATTAAGCAAAATAAATTTAAAATTCTAAATATGAATATTTTTAAAAAATTTTTTAGCATTGACAGAGTTTTAATAGAAATGAAGTGAATTTTTATAAAAAAATTTTCTATTTTTTTTGTGGTTATGTTTTTGAAGAAACTGTGCCACATTAGGTCAGTTAGAGTTTATAATAAATTTTTTAAGTCGGTAATTAAATAAATTAGTACAACTAACAAAGAGAGAAGAAATTTAATGCACAATTAATAGTTTTTTAATTTCATTCAATTCCTTCAACGAATTACTTAATGAACTCTCATAAATTATTGAATCTGAATTCTCGAATCTAAACAATACTTATTTCAAAATAGAGCAAGATTTGCTTTATCTCAATTTTAATTATGGTGCTTGACAATCAGTTAAGTATTTTTTTTGTCAGTTAAAAGGAATTTCAGGTTTCAACTTCATCTTCTATGCAGCTGCCCGAAAATTGAGTTTGTGGTTCATTTCGAAAATTAAAATGCAGCAAAGCAGTTGCTGGCAATATATCAGAGACAGTTCATTCCCTCTCTCTCTATCTCTCTATCTCTTTCTCTTTTAGTCTCCCTCTCGCTCACCACAGTTGCACACTTTGTTTAGGCCTCAATAATGTCCTGCATAGCAGTAGTTCAGTGCTGCCAGTGGCAGCCTGGGCATCATATTTTCCAGGGAAGTTGGTGTTGAAGTTGCTGCTGCGCATTGCGTATACGCCCGCTAGTCCCTCGTTAATTGCAATGTTTGTCATTTGCCTGTCAATTTGCATTTAAATTACAAAATTTAAACGTTCTTCTTTTTTTCGCTCGTTGCTGTTACTTTACGACCAACAGGAGTTGGAAGACACTGGAGACAGGAGCTGCAAATGGCCATGAAGTTGAAGTCGGAGTTAAAGTCGGAGATGTTTGTCAAGTCACGTTTAGCAGCTGCTTTGACGTATGTCCTTCCATGCCACGCCTACCATAAACAATAAAGTGCCAGCGGGTTACTGACTGACTTAACCCAATCCTGAATGGAACTCGGTCGGCGGTTGGTCCTGCCTAGTCCTGGCTAATTCTCAATGAGCATGGCCAGGGTCGAGCGGCGCTTTTTTGGCTAATTTTGTTGCAAATTGCTCGACTGTAAAAATGTGAAACGAAATTGCCGTGTTGCTGCTGCTGCCACACTCTTCTACACTCTCTCTCTCTCTCTTTCGCACACTCTCTCTGCATCTCTCTCTCTCCCTTTCAGCACTGCCTGAGTTTATCCTGGCCCTTGCTTTGACCTCGAACTTTACACTGTGACGCGAATGGCAGCGCACTCCGCTCATCGTTTGTCGTTTAATTAAAGCAACGACACAGCAACACAGCGAACCACTGAACCACCCACCCACCCACTGAACCACCAAACCACCCACCGCAACTTGCGCCCAGGCTGTGTGCGTGTTGACCTTATTATGTTAACTTTGTGTGCAGTGCATAAACTGTGATAAAAATCGCATATTCTACGCAGTGCTGCCCCATGCCCCATGCCCCATGCCCCATGCCCCATGCCCCATGCCCCATGCTGCCATCCACCAAACCAACCTCCCCGTCCCATACTTACCCCCCTTTTTAAATGTCTATAATTTATGTGGGCCGTTAAACTCGCTAGCTGCCTTTCGACTTGGCTTAACTCTCGGCTCTGACTTTGCCCTGCCCTTTTTTGCTTACAACAATTTTTGATGGCATATAATTATTAGTTCGTATAATTTATGGCTTCATTTTAGCTCTCTTAACTACCCTCACCTCCCCCTTCTTGCCACAACCACCACTAACTGTCTCCTACTTACAATGTTGCGGCACTCTAAACCACTTCTGCATTGTCCACCCTAAACAGGGTGGAGAGATATGAATGAGATATATAGTCTGTGTCCTGGCCTGATTTATAACTAATTTAGTTGGCATTTTTATGAGCTATGAAAAATTGCAGCTGGACTTTTTGGATTTTAATAAACATCAACGTTGCCAGTTTCAATATGCAACCGATACAAAATTACTTCACTTCCCCCCCACCATAAGCAACAAATTTTTATGCAAAGCAACAAATTATGTATTGAAGGCGGCGTAAAAGGATAAAGGAGGTGGGAGTTACAGTTTCCAAAGTTAAAAATCGAAAAGAGCAGGATATTTGTAAGGAACTAAGAGAGAGAAAGAGTGAGAGAGAGAGAGGGGGGAGGGGATCAACATGATGAGATACAATGCCATTTAAACTGAATCAGAAATAGGAGTCGAAAAATGTTATAGGAGTAGATCTGCAAATAGGTAGTTAAAATTAGGAGCAGATTAAATATGTAGATAAACGAGATATTTTACTAAAAAATTAAAGAGGAGACGCATTTCTCTTTGAAGATCAGAAATCTTAGTTAAAATTGTGAAATATGAGCCGATTTTAAATAAGTTGCGGGAGTAAATAAGTATAAGAAGAAATAGTTGTGAGAGTAGAAAGAGTAGTAGATGTTGGAATTTGAATACAAATCACATGAAACAGATAAGTGAGAAAATCAAATGGATAGGAATGCAATGTGTAGAAAGAGGTGCAGTAATCATATTACGATTTTGGAAATAGGAGTACATTTAAAACAATTAGTTTCAAAAGTACTAAAGGTAATAATAGTAGTAGAAACAGCAATAGTAGTAGGAACAAAAATAACAACTTCAACTCCGAGTAGATTCGGAAAGAGAAATACTCAAAAAATGTGGTAATGGGTATGGTAAGAAAATTACTTATTTGAAAGAAAATTGGGATAATAGTAAAATACTCAAAGAAAAAATTGTTGTACTTTTAAATTTGTTTAAAATTTTTTATTAAAAGTTTGCGAAGCAAAAAAGTTGTAGTTGCTCATGTTGATGCCATGGGTATGGATTAGTAATATATTTCTTGATCATGTTTACTAAATTATTTTTCACTAGAATAAAACCTAAAAGTATAGGAAAAATATACGTTAAAATTCAAATTAATGTATTGAAAATATTTCACAATAACTTCTTCGATATTAATGATTTTCTTAAAAAAAAACTCACTAAATTCTACAGTTGCAAATTGTAAGAAATAATTTTTTTTTATTTTTGCTACAATTGAAATCTTTCCTTTCTTGCTCAGTTATCAAATCCTTGCTGATTTCTGTGGAAAAATGATTTCTGCCACACAAGTTGCAGATGCCGCTCAAGCGGAGTCTTTGTAGTCTGAAAACTTAGAAAGCTGCCCAAAAGTGTTGCATACTTTTTTGCGAGTTACGAGTCAAGACGAAGACGTAGAAGAATTTCGCCCGCATGCAAATAATTGCATTCGAGTCGACGATGGAGGGACAGACGCGAACTCCTGCTGGGCTGAGGATTGAGAACTGTGCTGGCCAAGAGGACACAGTCCTCAGTCCCAGGAGCACATAGAGAAGGAGGAGCTCCGCTCAGTGCGGTTCAAAAAGTGACATCAACTGCAATGCGGTTCGGGCGCGTCAAAAACTATTTGTTTGAGAATTTGTATGTTATTTTTGTTGCTGTAAGTTGGTTTTCTTGTTCTTATTGTTCGTATTTTTTGTTCTTTTTTTTTTTTGAAGCAAAACAATAGGCCAAAGTGTTGGCCCGTCTAAGAGCAGTCACTTGGCTGTTTTGGCCGTCTGCCAACACATCCTTTTCCCTTGGCGTTGCCAACTAAGTCAAATATGTTAGTCAACTGGCATCGGGGCACAAAAACCAACAAAGTAAATTTGAGTTTAAAGTCGAGAAGCACCCAAACTATAAAAATGCAAACTATGCTCATAAAATCAAGAGACGTTCTTTGCTGCTGCCGTTGTTGTTGTTGTTGTTCCTTAAATCACATTAACAGGCGGCTCGAAAACTCGACAGGAAAAACAGGAGATGGGGATAACGAGTTTTCCTAATTTATGCGCCTAATTGACCTAAAGTGAAATACGCTCCGGCCTCCATTTAAAAAAAATATATATATATAAACGTTTAACTTTCAGTTTGGTAAAAGTTGATTTCGTATAAATTTAACAGATTGTCAACAATTTATGCAAAATTTACTAAATTAACTCTTGAAAGGCTCAAGTATCATTGACAGACATTTTGATGCTGATGAAATTTTTGAAAAGTCGAGAAAAGCTTTAAAATTTGTTTCCATGAGTGAGTGTGTGTGTGTATGTGTGTGTGTGTAAATAAGTGTAGCTGTGACTCGGCGTATTTCTACTTGAAACTGTCTTTTAGTTTGAAAATTTAAATTATTTATTATTTTGCTGAAAACTAGTTACGAATGAGTATTTTAAATTTTATTCAATTTTTTGAAGTTTACTTGTTATTGCAACAATATTTTTAAAATATTCGAAATAACTTCAAAAATTAGGCAATTTTACATAATTTTTTATTTATAAATTTTTTTCATAAAATAAAATTTGTTATTTGTTTTGTTTGTTATTTGATACATTTCGTTTAAAGCCTTCAACAATTAACAGAAAATAATTTAAAAATTATATAATTTTTAAAACGTCATAATTATGAAATTTTTAGAAGAACGAAATAAAAATTATAAGATAAAATATAAATATTTTGTATATCCACCTCTGTAAAAATTTAAAAATAATTCACCAAACTTCATTGAATATTTTTACAACTTTCATTATTAAAGAAATATTTATTTAAAATAATTTGAAAATTCAAAATCTAAAATGCAACTAAAAATAATATAAAAATAAATTTAAGAAAATAGATAAATATAAACATTATAAAACATATAAAACATTATAAACATTTTTGATTTCTTTAAATTGTGATACTCACAAAACTGAATTTGAAATGAATGCATTTTATTGGCAGACATTTTCCATTTTCCTTTCATTATTATTATTATTTTTTTTTTTTTTGAAAAGTTTTTTCTGTTCATTTTCTGTAATTTGCCCTTAAGCGTTGACATGTATTTGGTGTTTCCAATGCCGTTCGAAGAGCGAGTTTAAAAATCATTTATCGTGTAATGCAATGTAATGGCATGTAAGCGAAGAGTGGAGAGAGTGGAAAAAGTGAAAAGAGAGGAGAGTGGAGAGAGGAGAGACGATGTCTGTGGGTTGAAGGCCTCTGATTGCCTCTTTAGGCAACGTCGCATATCGCTCATACGCCACGTTGTATTTATTTGTGCGCTGCATTTTCCACTTTTTTGCAATGACTGAGACCGAGAGAGACAGAGACAGAGAGGCACACAGAGATAGAAAGAGACAAATAGAGTGAGAGAGAAAGAGACAGAGTGCAAGTGTAAGTGCAAGTGAAACTCGTTAGCGTTGGTCGTAAAAATCAAATGGCCTTAACGTAACGCTCCTGTTTTACCACCGCCCACACACACCCACCATCCCTCATCTTGTTAGGCAGGAAAAGGGAGAGGAGTGGAGTGGAGTTATGTAGTATGTAGTGCAGTGTAGTGAGTGCTCGTGGCTGGATTGACGTTGTTAAAAGTTGTCCTTGGGCGGCAGTTTTACGATCCTCAAGTTGCAGCAAGTGTAGAGCCATTTGCCCGTTGCCCGTTGCAAGTTGCCGTTGCAAGTTGCCAGAGAGTCCTAAGTTGACAATGCGCTGGCAGTTGCATTAGGCAAACATGATGGCTTGTTACAGTACTCGATTGATTTGTGCCACAGTCGAAAACTGTTCCACCTTTTCTCGTTGTAGTACTTTGTCATCATTTCGAATTTCGCAATTCGCATTTCGCATTCCGATTTTGAATTCGATTTCAAGTTCAGCTTGTTAGAATCGTATAAAAATTGTAAGCTCACAGCTTGACAAACTTTTATTGCTTTCTCTGCTTTCAAGTTTTGTTTGGGAATTGCCCTGAGGCACTTTTCAATTTCCCCTCAAACTCTCTCTTTCTCTCTTTACTTTACAATTTGCAAAGGTTTCTAGAAACATACATACATATATACAAATATATTTTAAGCGTCTTGTTATAGTTTGCACTCAAAATCCAGAACAGAGCAAAGTTATTTCTACTGGCAGCAGCTTATTGGGGAATTTGTCCTTCATTCGTATTGAAACACAGGACACTGAAACTGAAACTGAAACTAACAAACTGAGGCTAATATCAAATTGATTTGTAATGCCACACAAACAATCAGTGTAGTAGTTGCCCAAGGCGCTCAAAACAAAAACAAGAAATACATTTTCGCCAATAATTCCATAAAATTTCATAACAAAACCCATTTTAGATCTGTCTAGTATATTGTTATGGTTATGATTTCTATAAACATTTCTATGCCACAGAAACTAGCTGCTCTTTTTTAGTGATTTGTCCCTTAAGGTCTAAAGTGAAGTTTCAGTTCAAGGTTCATATCAACTTTAAGTCATATTCATTGGAAATGAAAGTTTTGCTTTGGGCCAAGTTTTTCTTGTCAAATTATTTCCTTTACTAATTCAGACAACTTTTTGCCAGACAAAAATAAAATTATGTCATATTTTTATGTAGCTGCCAAGTTGATAAACAAATATGTGAAAATATGCCTCAATTGTTGTCAATATGATTTCTCTTTTTTTTGTTTTTAAATGCGTTAAGCTTTTAAATATTCCAAACAAAATAATATTATCTTAACTTAACTGAAGAAAATCTGTGTTCATGATATGAAAGTTTAAAGGATATGAGGATATGATGAGAATGATGGAAATTATTTAAAATATATATCAATATTTTCATATAAATATTATTTTAAATGCTATTATGTTCCACTTCTATTCACATATATAAAAATGTGAACAAAACTATTGTAATTATTATTATTATTCTAACTTTTAAATATAAATATATTAATTAAAACTAATTTATTTATTGATTTTCATTCAACACTTAATTTATTAATTTATATTTCTTAAACTATTTATTAATATTAATATTGAATAATATGTTTAGTTAATATTTGGTTGACTGTTTACAGACTTGGATTTTTCATGAAGAAAGTCCAAAAAGTTTGCACATTATGTTGGCAAAATTCAATTTATATATTTGAGAAAAAAAATCAAATATTTTCTTGCCAATGTAAACCGTTTTTATAATTTATTATATTTTTAAAATTTAATAGTTTGAGTTCAATTTCTCATATTATTTTAAATGACACGTCTTCGTTAATTACTCAAAGATTTTTGAAATTTTTGTTCATGATTTTGTTTTACATGGATACTGAATACTTAGATACATAAGAATATTTCCATAAAAATAAATGTTCATGCCAAAGTAAGTAAAATATACAAAGTGGATAAGAAAAACATATGAATATGTTTCTAGTGCATTATAATCTGTTTAAAAAAAATAAGTTAAAATCAATATGCTGCCAAATGCAATGCAAACTACATTCAAAAATGAAAGAGACAACAGAGATATAGAGAGGGAGATAGAGAGAAATAGAGAAGGAGACAGATATACTATATATGAATGTATATATATATGCATATATGTATGTATGTATATATGACAGCTGTTTGGCAAGTGTTGGCAATGTCTAGTGAAAACAATTTATTTTTATGCGTCTATGTTTAAAAAAATTTCCATACACATGGCCACGCCAAACTGCGGGCAAACTGACAGACATATAGCGACAGACAGAGAAAGGAAGTTAGAGAGCAAAAGAGACAGACAGCGACAAGTCAACTGTTGTTCATGATGATGATGATGATGATGATGATGATGGTAATGATGATGATGATGATGTCTGTGATCCACGACAACAGTTACACAAGTGAAGTTGTATTCATGGAGTCGGAATCTGTGCCAGTTTCAAGCAAAGTGACAACTGATGCCTTTACTCCGATTCAGCTTCAGATTCAGCATCAGTATCAGATTCAGTTCCATTTTCTGTTTTTGATGAGGATGTGACTTGATTTTACAGCTGTCTGCAGTGCAAAAATAAACTCAACAAACAGTGAGAGCTGAAAAATATTTTTAAATTAATAAAACTAGAACATTTCAAAAGCTTTACAAATATAAAAATCTTATGAGCTTTCATTGTAGCCAGGCGAATGTATGTTAACTTTTAATGCTCACTGTCAAAAAGTCGCCAAAGATTCGTAGTTGAAATCGGGCTTACATGTTTTGAATAACTATTTCTTAAAAATGATTGGTTTAGTCAAAAAAAAACTAAATAAATCTATTATAAGAGCTGGCTGCTTGCTAAAATATTAGAATATTTTGTTTTAATATTTTGAAAATACTAGAAATAAAAAATTGCTATAATTAACTAGTTAAAAGAGGGGAAAGCAAAGTAAAATTCACTGAAAGCTTCAAATTATTTATGAGGCTTTTTTGCAAATATTGAAAAATTAATTAATCTTTTCAATAAGAAGGCGCTATCACTTTAATTTTGACGCTCACTGTCAAATAATGGCAAGTTATTCCTAGACTAAACAAACAACAAAAAATTTATGATTTTTTTTAATTTTTAATTTTTGTAAACCAATCAAACATTCATTTGTGAATTTGTAAGCAGACCAAAATTTTATTAAAATTTTGTAAAATGTCTGCCAACTTATGACGTTCACTGTCAAAAAATTGCATAGGATGTATAGTTTAAGTGGTGCTTAGATTTTTCCAATAATTAATAATTATTATTAATTTTATTTATTAATTATGTATTTACAAAAAAAGTTTAGAATAAAGACATAATGAAAAAATAGCTAAATTAATTATGAATATTTTTTTTTATATTTTTTTAATACAATATTTCTTGACTATAGCAAAAGCAATTGTGAATTTGGAAACGGAGCAGACTTTTATTAAAGTCCGGAAAACGTCTGTTAACTTTTGATAGCCACTGTCAAAAAGTCGCATGGGATTTGTGGCTCAAGCGATGCTTAAATGCTTCCAATAACTATCCATTTAGCATCATTAGCTAAGCCAAGAGGCACTCGAATGAAGCTCGCTTTGGGGTAGCAACAGATCCGCTGTCATTGAAATGATAAAACCATTTGACAAAGGGAACAAACGGCACAAGTTGAGAGACGCGACAAAAAAATCCCCAACAGCAAATGCAACATGTCTGTGGCACGATAACGCCAAGCCCCAAAACAGAAGAGAAACAGAGTCCCCTTGCCCCTCTGTCCAGTGGGAATTGGCGGCAGTGGCAGCAGTGGGAGTGACATGAGAGAGGGTTACGTGAGGAGGAGCAGCATCGGCATCCGCAACGCGAGCGGCTGTCAATGCGGTCACAAAAAAAAAGGGACACAAGGATAACAATCGAAGCGTACAGAGAGAGAGAGGGAGAGAGCACAACTCACTCCTCTGCTCTGCTCTGCTCTCAACCGAAATGCAAATCTCGTGGATACGATGAGAAACGTGCCTAGTCCTTGGTCCGTTCATTTTCGGTTTTTGTGTAGCATTTACGGTGCTGGAATTTATTTCTCGTCGAGTCTCTCATGCAAATTGAATCCTTTTCTGGGGCCAACGAAACGAGTTCAAGTTGGGGGCCTAATAAGCACTGCTCCTCCGCCTCCACTTATTGTTTATGTGACCTCTCTGATTTTTAAATTATTCCCATAATGACCAGCTCGGAATGCGTAATGCCATCAGTTCTATTGAAAGTTGCCAAATAAATTCTAAGGGCAATTTGACCGTGTTTGGGGCAAGTTCTCTAGATAATCCTGTAATGGTTTTTACTACACGTTGCGGTAATCAAATGACGTGAAATATTATATTACACATAATTAGGAATTAGATAGGTTTGAGGGAAGAAAAATGATAATCAAATGCAGAGTTGAATGAAAACTGGCAAAATTGTTGCAACTTCTCGTTTTCCAAATTGAATGATTGATATCGATAACAATTGCTATGGCGATAACAGTGCTAATCGAATTTATAACAGATATTGCAAATAAATATGATAACATTATAAATCTAAATAAAAATATATAAATTTACTAATATTACTTTCACTTTTAAAATGAATTGCATTTTTATATTGATTACTATTGGTAATCGATAACATTATTAATCGAGTGCATAATTTTAATGGTTATTTAATTATGTTAAAAGAATATTCAGCTGGTTTCAAAATGCTGATAAAATATCACAAATTGTTTTGGAAAATGTCGTAAATTTTCTATCGATTCTCTAGATATTACAATATGATAAACGAAATCTATTAGATTAATATCAAAACAAAAGATTCAATTTTTCAAAATGGTAGTTGGTGTATATCTAAGAGAACTTCAAATTTGAGAATATCAAAGCCAAGGCTCGTAAACAATTTTCAGATGAAGAGAATATCCGGAATCTAATCAATTTCGTTATCATTCCAAGCGCTCCCAGAAAGGAGACAAAAACGAAATAAACAAAGCAAAAGAGTGACAATGAAAGCTAATAAATGCAGGGCATCCTGGTAGAAGGTACGCCCTACGAGGATATCAAGTGAAAGTCACACAACGTTCTGCACAAAGAGAATGAAAAAAGTAGTGCAAAGAGAAGAGACTGCAAGTAAACTAAGGTGGAAGTACACAAAATAGAGGAAGACAAAGCGATGTGAGGGAAGCTGTGAAAACAAAAAAAAAAGACGAATAGTCAAATTTAATGAAAAGGGACATAAACTTTGATATCTTAAAATTGTTATGGGCGCAAGAAAAAGATATCGAATTATATATAGAATCTTAAATGACAAAAGGACTTGAAGAATAATATATATAAATAAAAAAAATCTTAAAAATATATAAATAAAAACGATTGAAAATTATATGCTAGAAAATATTAAGAGGTCATATAAAAATAAAACAGCAGATATCAGAAATCTTATAATACAATTTCTTAGAAATGTATAAAAATAAACTGTATAAATACAGCTTTCCTCTTTTTGAAAACATTTTTATATAAATTCCCAACTGAAAAATGATTACAAAAAACTAATAAATTTGATAGGAGAGCTTCAGACAATTCTAAGAATTCAGCAAAGAAAAAACTCCTAACGAAATCTATACAAAAATTTTTTGACAATAATTTTAAATCTATTCACTTGGAGAAAATTGACTTTAAATGCTTTCAAAAGTGCCAAACATGAGCCCATAAAAATATGCAAATCAAAACTAAAATAAATTGTTATTTTTGCATTGTCAATCAAATTAAAAAAATATCCATTATGATAAATAAAAGAAAAATAAAAATGCAAACAAAACAAGCCCAGAATTTTCGATGCATATGTTGGACGATGATTGGAACAGAGCCAAAGGAAAAGGCGTTAAAGCTGTAAGCGGCGTGTTCGTTTACATTATTATCAAATTAACATTTTGTGGGGGAGAAACAGAGACAGCGAGAGAGGAGAGAGATAGAGAGAGAGAGGCAGACAACCACACATAAGAGCAGAGGCTAGACATTTGGGCCAGCAGCCAATTTTAATGACAGCAGCGATTGAATTAAATTATCAATCTATAGGGAGGCCCCGACAAGGGTCAATACTAAACGAGAGAGATAGAGAGAGAGAGAGAAAGAAAGAGAGAAAAAGAGAGAGAGAGAAAGAGAGGAAGATAGAAAAAAGGCAACGCAATCAAATTGATTGTATTTGCTTTGACACCAACCAACAAAACGACGAAGGTCCACTTAGGTTCTGTGTGGGGTTTTTTAAGGTTAGGGGTAGGTTATTGGTAGGTTAGGCGTAGGTTGGGGGGTGCGCAGGGCCAGCTCTGGGGTAGACGACCCTCCATTTGACTTAAATACGGTTTTTGGCTCGTTAAGTGTAACTAACAAGTTTGCCAATGTCGTAGCTCCCCATTTTGCCTGTGCCTCACTTATTGTTTGTTTTCTTTTCTCTTCCTTCTGTTTTCTTCTACTCTTCGTAGGGCATTTCGCACGGGTCGCGACCTTTGAAGTACTATAAAGTTCAACATAATATTTCTGAAATAAATGTATACATACTTTTCAAGGTAGCTGATTGAAGAAATCGCCTACGACTTGTTGAATTTATGCAATCCCGCATCCCCCTCCTACCCTCCACCTACCCTCCCAAAACTCCCGACGAGCAACTCTCAGTTTGATCACGAACATTCGATTGGCGACACGTTACGGCTGCAGAACGGGCATGTCCTTTTTCATTGAAAAAATAAAAAATAAAAGTAAAGAGTAACGCTTAAATGAAATAAAGACAAAAAGAAGTTGGAAATCTGCTGGCGGTACTGTAGCACGACTATCAAATCATCTCGTACAGATTGTTACTTTAAATACAAATTATATGTTCTTCAATTTAATAAAGTCCTTGGCAATTTGCTTTAAAATTTTTTATATCAAGTAAAGCGTAAATGAAATAAAAACGAAAGGAAGTTGGAAATCTGCAGACTTCACAACACGAAAATTATTTCGTACTTATTTTATTACAATTAATAATTATTGTAAATGCAATTTCACAATTTCTACACAAATTTTTGTATAATTAACTTTTGAAGAGTGAATGAAACAAAAACAGAGAAGTTAGAAATTTTGTATTTTTTATTTAAATCATTTTTTAAAATTTAGTTACTCTTTGATATTGACTAAAAATGGAAACTGCAGTCTGATATATATTAATAAATACCTCGTAACTTTAAATATTTTTTTAAAATTTATTTTTATATGATATATGTGAAATTAAAGTTTACGAAATGAAAAGCATAATATATTTACACCTATAATTATTATTTTTGATTAATCTTTAGGTGTCTTGTATTTTACAAAATTTTCAATACATCTGCGAACTTTTAGCACGAGATTTAATAATAAAAAAATGCATACACCATAAATAAATAAAAGCATAAAATAATCATGTCACGTGCGAATTGATTGAATTTCTTTTTGTGACGCCATTTTGTAGCGCAAACGGAAAACATTCTGTCAGTTTGTATTCCCCAATTCTCTCTTTCCCTTTCTCTTCCCCTTGGTATCTGTCTCTACTTTCTCAGCCCACACAGGCCGCAGAAAAACATGTCGATGCCACAAGCTCGTTTCGTTTAATGGCCACAGACAAAAGGTATTTAATTTAATGCGCCACACTTCGCCCAGGTAATTTGAGCTACGAGACTTGCCCCAAAAGAAGAAGTGGAGAACTTACTGCAACAAAATGTGAAACAAAAGAAAAAACCAAAAAAAATTAAAAAAGTCCAGCAAGAAGTCGAAATCGAAATCGAAAAGCCAAGCATGCCAATATTCATGCTGGACAGGACACAATGCGAGGCAATCAACAAAAAGCCGCGGCTTAGATCGTGACAAAAAACCCAAAAATCCTTCAATACTTTCTACGTGAATGTATGTGTGTGTATATGTGTGTTTTTGGCCATGTGTGTGTGCAGCTTTTTGGCATTAAAGCATTTTTTGGCTGTCATAAAGTATAAAGTTGACATCATCTCAATAACTCAACTCTCTTTTATTTTTTTAGCTTCTACATTTTAATATAAAATATTTTTAGAAATTTTTTTAAAAAATGTCCTCTTATTTTGGAATTTATTAAAAAAAAAAATGTATTTTATTTGCAAATATTGTAAGCAAGTGTATTTAAAATTCGTATATCAAAACTATGAATTTCTGTCGTTTCTCAGCGTTTTTATGCTTCCGTTGAAGCCAACAAAATTGTTCAAGTCTGCGTGCACACACAGAGGGAAGCCAGCTACACACACAACCCACACACGCACACAAACACACTATATATACACCCACTCAACACACACACATTGAAAATCTATATAACAGTCAGATTCTCAGCTCTTTTGCTGTCCAATTCGGTTCAAAAACTGTCATTCCTATTGTTTTACTGGCAATGAAGGTGTCATCATCGTATTTTTTCAATTTCATGCTGATTTTTTCTTAGCCAATTTCGGCTTTATGCTGTTTGTTTGCATTTTTAAGCTTTCATTGAAATATGCGCAAATGGAAGCAGTTTTTTTCTTTATTCGTCGAAACTATTTAAGGGTTTTCTGAAAATATGCTACAAGTGCTGGCAGTTTTGAGAAATGGAAGAAATATTATTACTTTTATAAGAAGATTGTTTATGCATAAAAAAAAGTTTTTAAATCTCAAATAAATAGTTCAAATAAAAAAATTTAAAAATAAATGCATAATAATTAGCTGAAAGTAAAGAATTTTGCAGATTTCCAAGAAATTTAAGTATAATTAAATTGCGTGAATTTTGTAAAAATTTAAAATAAAATGGACATAGGTTTACATCTTTTCAAAACTTGTAAATAATTGTTTTTTTTTTTAATTTTAACATAATTATATTATTAGTTTTAAATGTTTTCATACATATTTTTTGCAACTTTTAATATTATTAATAAATTCAGTTAAGCAGAGTCAAACAACTCTCCATACAAATTTCTAGTGGATTGTCAGACCAAAAATTCTTCTCACTTCTGTGCCGTTAGGCCGTGTGGTATTTATGGTAGCGCAGCGCAGTGTGTCTGGTATTTTTCGGGAAAACTCTGAGAAAAGTCAGCAGAAATATGAGTCCGTTTGTTTGAAGAAAAATGTGCGCTGCTCTCTATGGGCAGCTTCAAGCACCGAAGAAACAAAGAAAACAACAAAAAAATGGCAACTTCAAATGCTCAATGGCTGCGTGTGATAGAAGGCAGCAGACACACACACACACTCACACACATACCAATACCAATACACTGCAATACGCACACTTGCAGTTAAAGCACGAAAAACTCGTTACAAAAACCGTTAGTTTTTCAATTATGGCGCGTAGATTAGTATTTGAAAGCAATGCAGCTATGCAGGAGAGTGTAGGACGGAGTGTATCGGTGTGTGTGTGTGTGTGCGTGTGTGGGAGAGTGTGCGTAAATCTGCCACTCTGTGGCAAGTAGAAAGAGAGAGAGAGAGAGAGAGACAGAGATAAAGTGTGAGAGAGGCATTATTGGATTTCAGTTTGCTTCAGTTTCAACTCGTCCGCTGGCTGAAGGTGATGGCGAATCCAACAGCAGCAAAACTAAAAAAAGGGAAACAAAAACAATAGAAGAGAAGAAAAACAAGAGGAAAAAAACGGAAAAACTTTCTGACAGCCGCACAATAACTTTGAATAAAGCGGAGCGCGCAACGAGCGCGGAGAAAACTTTTACAACAACGTTGCCAATTTTACACTGAACTAAGGTTTATGTTCGGTTCGTAGCTGTTTTGGCCATCAATTGACAAGTTATAAGTCAGCAGGACAAACGATCAAGTCAAGTTGTGGGCCAAGGCAGCAATTGCTGCAAAATATTACGCATACGCCTAGTAGGCCACGTGATTTATGACTAAATTCATGGTTGAGTAAGTTTGGAACTTTTTATATTTCTGAAAATTTGAGTTTTTTCTAAATATTTGAAGTGAAGGGAAATAAAAAAATAAATTTTCCTATTTTATTTTCATATTTTTTAGCATATCGAGAAACCTATTATCGAAATTAACTTAACAGATCTAATTTAAATAAGAAATGATAATGATTTAAAACTAAGCTGATGCTTAAGTTACATTAATACATCACAATATTTAGCAATATTTTATATTGTAATTATGTTCAACAGAATACTATTGAGCTATCCAAATAAGTTAATATGACTTTTATAGAAAATGATGCAGGAAAAGATTTTAACATAATTGTCGGGCAGAAAAAATTCAAGTTTTTATTCAGTTTTTTTGAAGTTTAACGAATTGAAGTGAATTTTACTCAAAATTGATTATTAAAATGTTTTCAAAAACTTAATTTCTAAAACTTTTATGAATTTTCAAAAGCATTTATGTTAATCCCTAATTTAGCTTGAAAACTCAGATTTCAAAGTCATATTATCATAATTTTAAGAAATTTTATTTTATTATATTATATTTTCTATTTCCTAATTAGAAAATCATTTAAAAATGAAAAAGTGTTATTTAATATTTTTCAAATAATATTTTTGTCTACCACAATGAACTAGTCTAAATTCTATTAGTCTGCTTTCTTTTTCTATGTTCCCGGCGCAGCTGTTATGACTGTAGTCACAGTTTCAACTTCAGTTCCGAAGTGCGTCTGCTGCTGCTGCAGTTGCCATTCAGGAGTTTCAGAACGGAATTTGTATCGTAGTCGTAGTTGTAGTCGTAGTCGTAGTAAAGGCATTTTATTGTGCATTGAACGGACTTACGTGTGAACTGCTAGGCGACAACAACTTATGCCATTTCCGTTTCCGGCGACCTGAGCTCAGCTGAACCAGCCCAGAAACTGAACCGAAGCCAAGCCAAGTAAAGCCAAGGAAACGTAACGAAACGGAATACAATTGTGAGGTCATGTATGTGACAAACAATAAAGACGATAACTTAGTAGAGGTCTGCTTAGTTATAAAGCGCATAGCGCGTTCCTGCACAGAACGGAAACGGAAATGCCCCATGTAGGTGTAGTCTATCTCTCTCTCTCTCTCTCACACTCACTCTTTTTGTGTCTGACTTTAAAAATGAAATTAGGTTTTGTTGTTGGTGGTTTCGCAAAAATATTGCAAAAGCAAAGTTTATTCTGTTGAAAGAAAATACGTTTGGCATCATCATATGCTTTCCACTTTCACAGAGGTGCGACTGCCACAGCAGCAACATTAAGAACAAGAAACAGCGAAAGAAGAAGAAGCTAAAGATGAAATAGAAGCAGAAGCAGAAGTAGAAGCAGAAGCAGAAGCAGAAACAGAAGCTGAAGCTGAATAAAGGCAGCAGCAAAATCAACAGGAATATCATGGGAGCGGCAGCTGTGTTGCCTTTTGCCGCAGCGACTTGGGCCAACAAAAGTTTTTGTTTGCCGTGACACTTAAAAAGTCGTAAAATGCACATTCAGCATAAAAACCACAGGTTGAAATTATGGCCTCACTGCATATAGTGTTGCCTCCCTCACCCCCCCCCAAACAATATGACAAACCACAAAAGCACACATACACATAGTATAAGCAGAGTGTTGCCTCTCTTAGTCCCTCTCGTAGTTTCTAGTTTGAAGTTGGTCATACTGCTTTTATCTTTAGTGCATTCTACGTGCACTTTGCCACTTTACTCTCACCGAGCTAAACTATCAGCATATCGCTTGCTCTTGCGCTCAATTTACGCTATTTATGGGCCTCTCTCTCTCTCTCTCTCTCTTGAATATACATATTTTTCTATTAAATAAATCAGTAGAGTACTCACAGCGCACATCAATAACCTGCACTGCTTGATTGCCTCTTACGATCCGAAAGTATTTACCTAAACAAAGTCAGCGAGAGTGCGGTGTGAGTGAAGAGATGGAGAGAGCATACAGTTGGAAGCTGTTGTGCAGACAGCTTAAAATTGAGAGCGGGGTTGTGTCTTTGCTATTGCATTAGCTGTGATCTATAACAATAACTGCAAGTAGAGAGAGAGAGAGAGAGCATGCGCCACCTTCGTAGTTTACTGACTGCTCGGGTTTGTGTCTTTGCTATTGCATTAGCTGGGATCCGCAATAACAACTGCTAGCCAGAGAGAGAGAGAGAGAGCATGCGCCACCTTCCAATTTCTGTCACTGGTCGTGCTTGCTCTCGTGCCGTTTGATTATTAATGAGTCAAAGCAAGACAGCGACAGTGCCACATTAGTATTAGCTATTAGTACAATAGCTGACAGCTATGAAAGGTGTAAGCAATTAGAGTGAGCGGTTCAGATGCACTATTACTGTCATAGTTCTTCAAGAGTACTCCATTTTGCAAAATAATGGCGACCGTTGCATCTGATTAACCAATTACATTGAATTTCCATAGCCTAACCTTTTGCATTCAATCTCTTAAAGTGAACAACAAGCCTCAAAACAGCTCAGAAATATTAATGCGTTGTAAATTATATGCAAATTAATGCCAATAATTTCGCATTAATGTATATTGCATTATAAATTATGGCTGTCTGTCGAGTCCAATCAAAAGTTTACCAAAGTCTTCTTGATAACGCAAACTCAACGCATTAAAAGCGGAAATTGAAGTAACTCTCGCCTCCCTGGCCAATAGCTGTTGGCCCAAAACAATGGATGCTTTCATTCAACATAAATAATTTCAATAATGTGCTGCTAATACCAATAGAAAGCAGCCGAAGAGGGAGTGAGGTAGATAAAGGGACAGCAATAACAATAAGGGACCGATAAGCAGTCTCAGCTGCTGAGCTGCGGTCAAAACATTTGCCTGACATCAACTCTCTCTTACTGCTTTGTATTACTTTGGGATCTCGCAATCATGGCCAAAGACTTGCCGTTACCTTTAGACGTCTCTTGACTTGACTTGACTTGTCTGCCGCTTTTGGCCTGGCCAAGAGGCAAAAGTTTCCTTTACGCTTACGCGTCTTATGCGAGAGTTAATGGCCAGCGTAAACATAAAAAAATAACATTGCGTATTAAAAAAGTTTACATTTTGTAGCCGAGAGAACAGAGTTGAAGTCGAGTTTGTGGAGGCAACCAACAGGTGGCGCTGGCAGCCTGTTTTGTCGTAATTTTGTTTTGGTTTTTACAGTTCAGCATAGCATTAAGCGGGTCACACACACACACACATACAGTAAAGTTCCTTCGACTTTCCTCTCCATGCAGCCTTAAGTACATTTCTGTTGAAAAACTGCAAAACCTGTAGAACAAAACTTTACTTTCAGCTGATTAGTGCGAATGGTTCGGGCCTCTGCCAAAGCAGACGGTTCTTGCGGTTCAACAAACTTTGTTCGATATGTTTTTCAACAACATTTCCTCTTTTCCTTTTGCTGGCTACTTCTCCTCTGCATCATCTTCTTATTGTTTTCATTCGCAAACTGTGTGTATGCTAGTAAAGTTCGCGGTCTTGGACTCGTTGGACGGAAGTGGTTTTCCTTTGTTTTAAGAAAGTCCGCTGTTGTTGCTTTTGATTGCCATGAACTGTATTTCAATGCAGTTAAAGCTTTTTTTCAACTAATTTACTAATTGTTGAGATAGAACTATATACAAATAAAATTCCCCTTAAAAAAAAAGTACAAGCGTTCTTTTCTCTTGCTATCTCATTCTTAGTGATGCAGTGTAAAATATATAAAAAATAAACAAAGTGGCTTCATTTATTTCCTCGGTTAGATCACTGACTGAGTTAAATTGTACTTGATTTGGACCAATATTTTAGAAAATTTGGCCACAATACTGATACTGATAAGAATGGTCAAATACCAGCTTTTTAATAAAAAAATAAAATCTTTCTCATCTTTGAGGAACCATAACTTTTCCACACCCTAGCCAATTTCCAATATATATGCATTTCTGGACATAGCTTTGATCGTATTTTAAATCGGTATCAAAAGTTTATCACATGTTTTCAAAAATATTGCAAGGAAAGTGAAAAATTTTAATAAACCTGTTTTTTTGTACGAAAAATTTAGACTTTGAGATACCATTACTTAGCTAAAAATCAACCGATTTACAAAGATTTTGTATTTCTGTCAGTGGTTATATTTTAAATCCACATCAAAAAATTTCGTTGTAAAAATTCATTACATACTTTTAGGCTGGCACTTATGTATTTGTTTTCTCTCTAAGAGGGACTCTCACACATGTGATTCACGTGAATACTCACGTGACCATACAGCATGTAAACAAAATCATGCTCTTGGCGATTTGAGCAAATTACTGGCTGAGCAATTACGTTCGCCTGGTATTTTCGGCGATGTTGGGAAAGAGAAATTTGAATATTTCTATCTCCCAAATTTTGAAATAAAAAAACATTTTATTCATTTCTATTTTATTCAAATTATTTATTTCAACATTTTCTAATTATAATTAAATACTTTATTAAATATATATATTTTTTTGTAAATTAAGTTATTTTAACATAACTTATTAGATAAATACCCCATTTTTAATTCCCCTCAGACTTATTATTTATATTTTTAATATCTTTTCTTTTAAATACCATAATTTCAAAATAAAATGAATTTAACTTAATTTAAGCGTTATTTATTTCTAATTGTAATATATACATAATTTTTATTTTTTTTAAATTTAATTAATTATACTTATATTGTAATTTTACCCATTTTTATAATTTTTATAATTTTACAATTTTTTCTATTAAATAGTAAAATGTAATTTAACTTAATCTTTTGTACTAAATTTTGAGTATTTAATTAATTTTGCGTATTTAATTAATTTAACTTATTTGATTATATTACCCCGATTATGTAATTTGTAAACGTATATAAACTGGCATTTTTTGAGTATACCATCTCAATATTCTGAGGGACAATTTGATGCAAAGTGCTGAGGATCTGAGAATAAGATCAAATTTCGTTTTTTTCAGGGCAACGATCCTAAGCACAAGAAGGGCATTATGCTGTCTTCGCCGATATACAACTGTCCCCATATAATGATTCCGAAGGCTCAATCTCCAGACCTTAATGTCATCGAAAATATGTGGTCAATTTTCGAGAATAATATTCGAAAATACTCTACTTGGAACCCAACACAACTCAAAAACGCTCTGGTCAAAGAGTGAAGCATTATATCGGCCGATCTGACCGAAAAATTGGTGGATTCAATGCTAAACAGGTTTCACCCACACTACAGAGTCGTTTGAAAGGCGAACAACAACGAACCCTAAAAACGAACTACGATCGGCTTCGGAAAACGCAAAAGCGACGAAGTTGAATGCCTATTTGACTTCGGCTTGACGAAAGTTTCGGGTTGTTTGTTGTCTGAGTATGCCATTAAAGAGAGAATTCTATGAACATGTGTCTATTTTATGGGTTTATTTGAAGAGATCTATAAACTAAGAGAGAGATATGTGCAGCAAAGATCGAACTCATAACAGGTATTTTGATCTTAAAACTTAACTTAAGCTTAAAAAATACTTTTCTCTAAGTGAGAGTTCAATATCGTTAAACTTAATCAAGTGTACAAAGTTTACTCGTGTTATTATCCTTGCACAAAAACTTAATTTCTTTGCTTTTACTCTCTCTCTTTTTCTCTCTTCATTTTATTTATCTCGGCTCCTTGAACATTTCTCTTTCATTATATTGTCTATAGTGGTAATAAGACCGATTCAATCAGCAGCTTAGAGCTGTCAATGCGCTTGAGATGTTGGCACATTGTCAATTTGTCAAGTGCTTGTGGTGCCAAGGACACGGCATGTCCTTTCTGGATGGACAAAGTCGGTTGCCGGCTGCCAGTTGCCAGTTAAAATCCTTGTCATTGCGAACGACTAAAAACATATTGTGAAGCAATTTAAAGAAATAAAATTAACTAGAATTTGCAGTGGCACAACGCATGAAAGCAGATGCCTTTGGCCTGATGTCCTTGGTAGCCAAAAGCACACAAGCAACACAGAAAGGGACAACGTGTGAAAGAGAAAGAGTCTCGCATTCTCTAAGTTTATTGTACCAAAAAACGACAGGCAAAAGTCGAAAGAGAGAAAAACTCGAATGGAGCAGCAAGAAAATACCAGGAGAGAAAAGGACTCAAAGTAGAGGCAGGGGTAAAAAGGACACGGGCTGTTGGAGGGTGTGTTGCTATGCCACACAGAGTTGCAACATAACTTGCAGCTTATTATTTTTTATTGCGGCTAATAAGCTTGACTTGCCACTTAATGGCGCATTTCCGTTTCCGTTTACCAACACTGTACAGTACACTGTGCACACTGCTCAAACCTGTCATAAACTTTATAATGAAAATAATTTCAGCTTAGTGTGTGCGCTGTGAAAAATGTCAGTAAAATGGCCAAATACCAAATTGTAAATGGAAAATAGAAAATAGAAGATGCCAAAGAACAGACGATGGCAACTTGTTGTTTGACCGTAGTAGGGATAACTTTGGAAAGGAAAACCCCACAAGGGTTGAAGTTTTCCAACACATACGCACAGCTTATTAAAGTAAAATTTTCCACACTTTTCTTAACATTTTATTTCTCGACACTCACAGACACGCATATATTCCTATTGAAAGTTTTTGGCCAAGTTGTTGCCAAAAGGCTTTTGTTGCTTTTGTTTTGGGTGTCCCAGCAAATGATCCCCATTTGTTTAGCCAACAAAACCCAACCCTCCTACCTTCCCCCACCCTAAATGCTACTTGCTTTCACAATTTTTGTTTTTCCATTTTTGTTTTGTTTTTCCTGGCTTTCGTTACTCGATTTGTTGTTGTCTCTTTATTGCATTTACTGTCTGTATGTCAGGCTAAAACAGGAGGTGGAGTCCTAAGGATGGTGGGGGTGAGGGTGGGAGGGTGGGGAAGGGTGTTTTTTTTTGGTATTTTGTAGCTCATTTGTGTGCTTGACCGGAAGTTGTTACATTCACAGAATGCGGCCGCATGTAAATGCCACGCCCACATCCTGAACAACATGCCCAACATTTTGTTTGGCTTTCATTATTGTTATTGTTATCCTGTCATCCTCTCTCTCACACACTCTCTGTCTCGCTTTGTCTCTCTGTTCCTCCTCCTGCTCTGGCAGCTTATCATATTTAGTTGCCATTTAACTAAAAGCCAAAAACAATTTAGTTTCTGCCATTTGCCCAGAAGAATATGAATATTATATTTACAAAATCCCTTTGAAATCTGGTTTATGGAGTTGAAATTTGTGGATATCAGTCTGTCTGTGGTAAATTGATTTACGAAATAAATTATGGAATTAGAAAATAAATTTCAAAAGCTATAAAATATATATTGTGAAATATATTGTGGTATATTTTAGAAACTTTAATTGTGGCTACGTAATTGTGAATAAATAATTCAACACAGATGATAATGTTTTTATCCAGAGGCATTTTCGACAGAAGGGGTGCCTTCCAAACTTTGAAGAGCCATAACTTTCAAAATTTTCCACTTTTGTCAATGGTTGTTATATTATATTGAAACTACATTCAAGTTTTTTTTCGTATCGCAAATATTGAAATTTTGTGTTTATTGTTAGTTTTCCAAAAGTAAAAATTTTAAAATACAAAGTTTTGATGGCCAACCGATTTCTGCCAACAAAGTTTGGTTAACATATATACCAGAGTGAATTTGGAGCAATATTTTTGAAAATATACCCCAAAATGTGAAAAAAGATATCTCAAGAGATTATCAATTTCACGTGAAAATCTGTTCAAATGCATAGAAGAAATTGCATGAAATATTCAAATAAATTCTTCATTCTGACACAGTTAAGAGTACTTTTAGACCTCAGTAACCTTAAACTCTTCTATTTAATAGACCAAAAAAAAAAAGAACATATCATTAAGAGATTTCAGCTTACATTAATCACAGCCCGTCTCCTATTCCCTCTCTCTGCATCCAGCGAAACCCCTTTCAGTTTCAACACATTTAAAATGTATATTGTCCCCGCTTTAAATTCGCACATTAGCCAATTAAAATTCAATTGATGTTTTCCGCATTTCGCATAATTATTTTATAAATTAACCCAAATGCGCAGCAAAGCAGAAATAAAATGCAACGCGGACCAACAATTATAATCCAACGCAATCAAAATGCATTAATCTGCAGCTTAATAGCAACAGCCCATTACACACACAATCTCTCTCTCTTTCTCTCTCTATATATATATATATATATATATAAATATATATATATATATATCTGTCTCTTTCTTTCTTCCGTTCTCTCTCTCTCCTGCCAATTAAAACTAAAATTTAAGGCCCAACACAAAAATGAAAAGCTGAAATTATAAATTACTTTCGGTGTGACAAATGAGACAATAAAGACAACTCCCCAGCGTATTTACAGGGTATTTACGCAACAAATATAAACATATACATGTGTATGTATATACCCTGTAGAGCAAGATAAGCGACAGAGAAAAGTTGCTGTAAAAAGTTGTGTTTAACAATTTGTCCGATAAGAGTTCCCAATAGTCGTCGCAGCCACTGAAATTTACAACAAACCGCAACGTCAAAGGAAAGCGGGCTTCAGCAGAGGGGGGGAGGAGGGGAACGCCCAGGAGGGGAGAGAAACTAAGAGGAGGGAGCATAGGTTCAGCGAGTAGCATAAAAAATCTGTGACACTTGCACTGCGGGCCATTATTTTGGCATTTGGCCAACAACAAGTACGAGAAATCACTGCACTTCCTGCCACAAAAAAATACACCAATTTTTAAATTCGCAGTTATGTCTACCCAACCACATAATTCCATGTACCAACTGACAAATTAAAATAACAAGAAATATGTATGAAATATAAGAATACGTCAAAAATGAAAGCTAATAAATGATATTATACCACAACAAGCTAAAATCTGTCTATGGATTCAAGGTTACACACTGAAAACCGACTCTCGCATTCCAGGTACATTTAATCTGCTAATAATCTGCTAATAATATAGAGCACATTTCATGTAACAGCCTCCAATTGTTTGCAGTGATTTTGGAAAAAAACAAATTTTCTTTTACATTTTCACATATTTTTATAATATTATAATTTCTGTATGAATAATATATTATAATTATAGATAAATTTAGAAATTATGCTCCACATTTGTATGGTTTTATAAAAAATTCTTGCAAATTACTTGCATCGCAAAGACATTTCTATAAGTTAATGAGTATAAAACGCTTTCTGAGCAGCTAAATTGAACATAGAACATCGGAGTTAAATACTGCCGTTATGAGAATCTTAGGTGCAATAAACAGCTAACTTGACTGCAAAAAAAAAAACAATTATTTTCTTGCAAATTTGACCATAAATGCAGAAAAATATAAATTAAATAAGTATAAATATACAGAAAATATAATATCAAGGCAGCTAAGCGAATGGTTCAATTTGCACACAGCCAATATTCCTTTATAACTTCGGTACTTGAAGCTAAAGACAAAAAGAAAATTAAATAAAAGAACGTCCAAGTTTTCTTGGAAAACAAACTTGAGTAGCGGGAAAATGCTTGTCTTTGGTTAGCCACAATGCAAATAAAGATAAAACTGGTCGCCAGTGAGAGCGAGATGGACATAGTTAGTGAGAGATAGATAGAGAGAGAGAGAGATAGTATCTCTTGCTGTGCTGTGAAAGTGGCAAATGCAGTTGAGCGACGCTTGATAAAAAATCGCTGCCACTTTTATGCCATTTTCATTTTCATATTGATGTCTCTCCAACAGTTTCTCAGTTTCTCTCTTCTACTCTTCCCTTTCTCTTCTCTTTGCTCTCGTTTTCTTCTTCACATTTCGCTGACTTTTTTTTGACTTCAAACTTTTATTTTTGGCCAACACTTTATGATTTTTCTATAAACTTTTGTCAGTTGTGCTTGGGCTGCTCTTCCTCTTTCTTTTTTTTTTCTCTTGCTCTGCTTTTGCTACTCTCTTTTGCTCTCACTTTTTCTTGCCGCACTATAAGTTCATCTGGGTTTTATTGGTCGGGCCTTTGCATTATGTTTGCTGTCAAACTATATTGATGATTATCATGGCAGCAATGTATTAAATTCTCCAAAGAATCGAGAAACTTTCTTGGCACTTTTCTAAATTTTCATTATATTTTTTTTTAGAAAGTTCTTTCATGAAGTGGACTCTAACCAAGTCAATTTTTTTTATAATATTTTCGGGAACTTAGAAAACTTTAAGAAGTTTCAGCTGCTGCCGGAAGAGCTTTAGAATCTTCCCTTTAAGTGCAACTCTTGAGGAATCTTCGCCTAAAAGAAGCAAAAGACTTTAAATAAATATTTAAATGAAACATAAAATGTATTAACTTTAATATAAAAAATAAAAAAACAAAAATTAGGATATTAAACAACAAATAAATACATAATATTTAAAATGAAATGCGATTTTAAATAATAGTAAAAAGTAAATTAAAAAAATTATAAATGAAAAAAAGATTATATAAATAAAATGACACTAAGTGAATAAAAATTTAATTAATTTAAAATTATGAAATAAAATATGAAACACAAAAAAATAATAAATAAATACAAAATTGTTAAATTAAATAATATTCCTTCCATATAGGCTTGATAATAATAATAATTATTTCTGCTCTGTCTTAATCATGACATTATCTATTATATTAATCACCTCTTTTATCATTAACAGATCTTTACTCTCTTAAAATTCTATGCCAACTTTCTCTTTAAGACGAGCTTCTCTCTTTGTCTGTCCGCATTAGCTTGTTGCTTTTATTTCCCTTTTAAAGGACATTCGCTTTAATTCCTTATTTGCTGCACATCAATAAACCAGAGACAAACAAAGCGAAAACATTCACTGAGTTCAATGAAAATAAATCACAGAAATCGAACAAACGGAGCGTTCGTTGTATGCGCTGCAAACTAGCCACGCCTCACAAACTACCAAACAAATGAGAGTCTATGATGTTGTGCCTACCCCTACCCCTCCCCTATCCCCACCCCAATCCCCTCCACGCCACTTAACACCCCTCTTAAGACTGTGTCCGAACAGACAGGCAAATTATACGCACTGGCAATAACAATTTATACATATATCGGGGAGACATTTTAACTGCGGCGTACGTGACATACTACCAAACAGCTGTAGGAAGAGAAGAGAAGAGAAGAGACGGTGGATGGTGAAGAGAGCGTACCAAGCAGGCTTGCCTAAGAGAGCGACAGGTGGGGTGCAAAGAGAGCGTGCTAAAGGTGCGACAACCTTGGCGAAGACAGCAGCATTTCGAAATTAATGATAATTGACAGAATAAACGACAAGTTGAGCTGCTGCTGAGCTGATGATGCTGCTCCTGATGCTCCTGATGCTGCCGGTGCTACTCTGGACGGAACATTTGGCCAGCGGATAATAGCCGGGTGACATTAGAAGCCAATAAATAAGGGAATGAACACAAACTGGCAACGGCATCAGCATCACCATCGTCATCGCCATCGCCATCAGCAAATACGTGATGGCAACGCGGCGAATGCGCAACATCAACTACGTCGTCGACCTGTCAAATAGTAATACTCTATATCTCTGTCTTTCTCGCTTTCTTACTCTTTTTTTTCTCTCTCTCTGTCTCTCGTTATGTTTATCTTCAGACTCCACACATTGAGTTGACATTTGAATAAACTACGCTTAATCCTAATCAATTTCTATAGCATTTGATTGAAACACATATTCCTTCAAATTACAATTGCCTTTAAATTTTTATGCCATTTTTATTCACACTTTTGCTTATATCTCGAGAAATACTCAGCGGAAACTCCGCAAATAAAAAGAAAAATGCATGTTTTGAGTACTTACATCGATTAACGTCCAAGAGTTGAGTTTGTATTTTTTTAATTTTGATGATTTGTCAAGGGGTTAGTATGCAAAACTGTTCTAAAAGTCGAAAAATGTATATTGCCAAAAATGGAAAATATTCAATTCAAAATTTATTGTGGGATCAATATCATTTCTAAAATCCAAGTTTCATGAAAATCGGTTGATTTTTGGGAAAGTTGTGGCCCTTGAAAGTTATAAGAAAAACTATATTACGAAAATAGGGTATTTTCACCACTAACATATGTAGAACATTTTCGGCCACATTTCGGGAAATACATAAAGGAATCACCTTACAAATTTTAAATTTGGGTCAAATACAAACTCGAAAAATTAATTTTTTTCAAAATCCGTTGAAATTTACCAAACCTAAGTCGATTCGAAGCTGCGAAACCAAACCATACGAAAAATACCATTTTGGGTCCATGTTATTACAAATACTTCACATACTTTCATACATATCCGAAATACTTCAAATTAATAGTAGGGTCAATGTGACATTTGTGCATTAAGTAAAACAAAATATTAAAATAATTTGTATAATTGCAATAATTTCGACACTTCTAATGCTGTTTGACGCTCAATTGCTTGACAAGTTGATTGCGATTCCCGCACTTCCTAATTGGAAGCTTAATTTGCTGCTCACACTCTCCTCTCATTCGCTCTGTTATTGCGCTCTGTTAATCAAAGTGGTCCCGTTTGCTGTTGTTGTTGCTCTGCTCTGTTAAGGCGGCTGCTGCTGCGCTTTCTTTTCTTTTCTTTCTATTTTATTTATTTTTTGATTGGAGTACGTGTGCGAGGCGTTTAATGAACGCAAATTGGTAGAAAGTGGAGAGATATCTTGATATAAGAGAGGAATACAAAATGCCGATGAAGAGGCAAGTATGTGCGCTTTGGGAGGCATTTAAGCTGTGAACTTTATTAAAATAATTAAAACTGATTTGTCGTAAATTATATTGAGCTGTTGGAGCAAATCTTTTATCGCACTCTCTCACTCTCAATTGACTTTCGTTTGTCATGCACGACTCTCTCTCTCTCTTTCTCTCTCAATTATAGGGAGAAGAGATGTCAATGGAATGTCAAGAAAATGTGAATACGTGACTTGTGGATTTTGTGGCATTTGTGGGTTGGCGGCGGCTGCCATCTCAAGTTTTAGCACTCAGAATTCGAATGAATTTATTAATTACAAACAAGGGCTCTGATTTAACCCAACAAGACCCAAGCATAATTACAGCAGGTAAATGGCAAAGAATCAATTAATTCCAACTTAGTTAGGGACGTGCAAATTGCATTATGATCAGCTGATTGACATCACACACACACACACACATACACTCACAATACTCTTTGCTTATGTAAGCAGAGCTTTCTGATTTGCTTCGCTCTCTCGGCTCTCTTACAGAGTCTGTCTGCTTTGTGCTTTGGCGCTGCTTCCGCTAGACTTGGCAATTAAATATTCAGCAAATGCAAAAAGTCATCAACTTTGCTGCAAATTCATCGAACTATCAAATCGCTTACACACACAGACACACATACATATGTATGTATATGTAAAAGCTCTCCTCTCGCTCTTAGGCTCTCCTCGCGCTCAACAACTATGACCCGCTGCGTTCGTTCGTTTGACGTTGATGCCAGGGAGGAGCTCTGGGACAGACCAAAGTGATTTGTGTTCCGCTTATCCCTCTCTTGCTCTCTCTCTCTCTCTCTCTCTCTCTGACTCTCTCTTTTGGGCAACTTTGGTAAGCCTTTGCTTTGTTTCGCTTTTTCGCCGCTTTTGGGCAACTTATGCGCTCACATTTTGCAGGCTGAATTTGCGGCTTAGTTTCATAACCCGCGAAGCAGCAACGGGTGATGCCGGGAAGGATACTCATGTTGGCCATATTTTCGCTTGCTTTGTGCATCGAACGAACGAACGAACAATGTGAAAGCCAAATAAGTTTCGAAAAAGCGAGTTTTCGCTCAGCTCCTTTATTGGCAAAGCAATTCTCGACCAACTCATAAGCCATTTTTTACACACGCTGCAAGACAAAGCAAATAACCAATCAAAGACAACGCAGCGCATAGAACCGACGGACAATGGACAGACAATGGATAGACACTACACTGGAGATGCAGAGAAGAACTCAAATCAGAAGCATTAGCATTCAATTCCCAACATAAATATCTATGTATGGGTAGTCTGTGTATGGCAGTGTGTGTTGATGCGCACGAAGCCGGAAATGAAACTTTTGCCAATTGAATTATGGACAACAAAATTGCGCTTCACTTTCGGGATGCCTCCTCCATTTGTTAGGGTGTAGTATGTGCGCTTCAGTCCTGTCAGGGTCCAACAACAATTTCAATTTTAACTAGTCAACTTTTTGATTGTTTTATATGTGTTTCAATATCTTATTTTATGCATGGCTAAAGTTAGCATTGTTCCAAAAATAAAGAGAAAATGTCTTAAAGTAAATTCTTTAAGATTATCTTTAACTGAGATCGAGAGATAGATTGCCTGCCTGTGCAGCCCTGGTTATCACTAGATGTTTTAAAAGCGGAAGTGAAAATTTAGTGAACGCTCATTACAAAATGACGGCACTTTCGACACGTTCTGTTAGTCCGGACCGCAACCACAAAACCTACTCTGTTATGACACTGACCAAATAACATCTTATGTTAGATCACTAACTGTTTTATTTATCTAAGTGGTTAGATGCTGCAAATGAAATGGTATAATAAAAACGGAAAAACGAATGGAGCACGATTTGAAATTCAAGGGAAATGTATTTCAGAAACAGGGCATATCTCTTCAGCAAAGGTAGATTAAAAGACAACATCCACAAAAACGATCTGTTAGAACACTGACCCAATAACATGTCTCTGTTAAGATTATTTAAAACTATTCCCACTCAGCTGTTAGTATTAATATTGACATTCTTAGGGATCATTCGGCATTTATTGCTTTTAAATAACATTCCTTACCTATAGTTTACTTAATCATTATCGCTGCTGGAGGATATTTCCTGTACATTTTCATTTGTATTATGTGCTCCCTGGCCAACCTCATTACCATCATCGTCATCATCCGAGTCGCTCATGGGAGCCGCTTTAAGACGAGCAATTAATTCCTTGGCAGGATTAAATATGCCATTAGTTTGTTGCGAGCAAATGATGCAACGTTGGGACTTCTTATACTGTGCCAAGGCGCACTTCTCACAAAAATAATGTTTGCACCTAGAGAGAATAAGGAAACATCAGCATAATCCATTAAACTAATTGTACGAATGCCACTTACTTGGTCACAACGGGATTGACAAAGCTTTGCCGGCAAATGTGGCACTTGAAGGGCAAAGATTCCTCATCGGAATGAATCTCGTACTTGTGCTCATCCCCATCCGAGTCACAGTCGCCTTGCTTCTGTGTCTCGTGATCCATTTCCAATTGCCAGCCGGCCTTGTAATCGCTGCGATCGTGGAGAAACTTACAGCTGTCGCCGAATCCACAGTAGCCCGTCTCCTTGTAATCCTTACAGATATCCGGCTGATAATCCCAGCGAACAGTGGCGCGTAGATGAGCTGGTGCCCTAATAGGACCATTCCGCACCATACCCGAACTGGCGTTGCCCAACACTGAATCCTTCTTTTTGTAGTACTGCGCATAGTTATTGATGCCCCTGTAGATCTTATCGTCGGCTTTGCCCTCCTGCTCCTCGTTGATCTTTACAGCGCGGGCATGAATAGCCTGCGCATCGCGGTCCAATTCCGTGTCGACTTCGTTGACAGCGGTAGCACCTTGATCTTGTGGACCACTGGGCAAACCCTCTCGTTTTGACTTGTAGGCCACGCCCAGCGCATCCTCTTCCTCTGACTTGGAATCACTTGCAGAGGATTCGACGGGACCTGCCCTGCGCTTGGAGAGTGCTTTGGTGCTCTGGAAATTGGGATTTGTGCGTTTGCGACGATTCTCGGCACGCACTAAGGCACTAGTTTTACTCTGCACTTCCTCGTCGCTACTTTTAGCTAGAATAAACCACAATTTTATTAACAAAAGTTCCGATTTCGCGCCAATATTTCTCTTACCGGATTCATTGCTGCTGCTATTCTTTTTGCGTCGCAATGCAGCTCCTCTATTAATATTACGCTTCTTAAAGCCAAAAGCTGAGGTTGTGGGCGCCTCATCGGCCATTATTAAACATATAAACGTTTATTTAATAAACAACAAATTTGCAGCCGGCTTTCCGCAAATTTAGTGTTGTAAATTGATTCTGCGAAAACAGCTGACAAATTGAATTAACAGGTATGTTAACAGAGCCGATAACAGGGCTGCAGCATAAATATAAAATATATATTATTAGTTAGTTAAAATAATAAGTTATTTAGCTAAATATTAGTCGAATAATCTATTAATGTAATTATTATTACTTAATTTTTAAATTAATATTTTTTTTCATATTTTACAATTGCTGCCGTTATGCCGGCTGTAACTAACATTAACAGTGGTTCAGGCAACCAGTTCATTTCATTCTGTTACTGCTGACGTTCGTTTCAATACATTCAACAATAAAAAGCCTAAACAAAGTAACTGATTTTTCTATTTATTTCTTAATAAATAATAATAATTACCTTTGCAGATGACTCTGGAATTGGTTTCCACCACAAAATGCTTCGAAGGCGAGCAGCGTGTCTACAAACACCACTCCAATGTATTGAATTGCGACATGACCTTTGGGGTCTTCCTGCCGCCGGCCGCAGTTGAAGATAAGACCGAATGTCCGGTACTCTACTTCTTGAGCGGTCTCACCTGCACACATGAGAACTTTGTGCAGAAGAGTGGCTTTCAGCAGCACGCGGCCAAGCATGGACTCATCGTTGTGAATCCGGATACATCGCCGCGTGGGGTAGAGTTGCCCGGTCAGGATGATGCCTATGATTTTGGCAGTGGTGCCGGTTTCTATGTGGATGCGACTGAGGAGCCCTGGTCCAAGCACTACAAGATGTACAGCTATGTGGCGAAGGAGTTGCCGGAGCTGGTCAAAGCCAACTTCGCTGTGGTGGCCGGGAAACAGGGCATATTTGGCCATAGCATGGGCGGACATGGGGCCTTGATCTGTGCACTCAAGAACCCGGGACTGTATCAGTCTGTGTCGGCATTCGCACCCATTTCGAATCCATCGGAATGTCCATGGGGACAGAAAGCCTTCAATGGCTACTTGGGAGCCAACAAGGACGATTGGGCAGCATGGGATGCCACCAAATTGGTGTCCAGCTATGCAAGCACTCCCCAGGAGCTGTTCATTGATCAAGGAGCTGCCGATAACTTCCTCAAGGCAAATCAACTCCTGCCCGAGAAGCTGCTGGCAGCCGCCACTCCCAATGATCACATACAGACCATCTTCAAGCAGAGGGAGGGATACGATCACAGCTACTTCTACATCGCCACCTTCGTGGTGGAGCATATTGAATATCATGCCAAACTGTTGAAGGCTTAAGAGCGAGAGGAAGTTCATTTCTAAAGTTGTAAAACCTCCTTTGAACGAATAAAGATCTGTATATAACACCAACTTTCTGATATTATAAATATTTATAATATATACTTTTCCATTCCCATATTAAGCTTAATTTCTTTAGGAAGAATAGAGTTTTACAGCTCAACTCGCAAAATTTAGTTTTTAAAAATAATTAAATATATTTTTTTAAATTATTGAAAATTTATTCAGAGTAAAATCGGAATAGAGCAAATTATACTGAGAACGCCTTAACTTTTTTAAAATTTTTATGTATCTAATTTTATTACAGTTCCTTGAAAAATATTTCTATATTTCTAGAAAAAAAAAACCAATGAAATTCTATAATTCTATAATAAACTATAAAAATGTTACAATGAACAGAAATTTTATTTGAAATTAATATTTTTTTAAATCAAAAAAAATCTAACAATACAAGTTCATTTAATACGAGTTAGATTCCCAGTAAAAATCGTATCCATATTTTTAACATAGTTCCCAGATTCCCATTGAAAAAAGACACAAATTTTTGATAAGTTTTTCTTTTAGTCACAAATATTGTGTAGTTTAATTTGTATTTGGGGTTTTAATAACAAATGCATATTAGTTGAAATCATATCGATTATTCTTTCCAAGTGATATAATTCAAAAATAAAAAGTGAAGTTTTTGCCTTTTCGGAGTTATGATAGAAGTACATACCGGAGTATCTGAAGCCTCACTCTGTCCACGGTAAATCAAAGAATTCCCATATTTATCAACTCATTTGTTTAAACAAATCATTTCTGTGCGTGTATGTGTTTTGTGGGATTCAAATATAGCTGAAACAATGTCAGAGTCCAAAAATAAATTAGTTAGGTTTTTCACTTTTTAAAAGCCATCACAAAATTTTTAAAACACATTGGAACGCCCCGATTTCTATATAGGAAATAACACTCGACGTCTGTCTTGTCTTATCATCTCCAAGCGACCATTAGGGGTATGAATTCCGATACGTTTCGTCTCGAAATGTTTTGCCGCAACTGAAAAAGTGGGACAAGTTGATCTTAGTCTCGATTTGGAACTGGCTTCATTTTGTTGGTGATCCTGTGATGAAACCCACCTTAAAATTGTATAGATCATTTCGGCGTGCTGGATGGGTAATAAAAACTTATCTGAATCCAACTCGCCTTTCTGCAGATCTCTGAAATTATGAAACAGATTATGTTTAAGATCGAGTTCCCAAGGTCTGCATCAGTGGGCTGGGCGGTTCTATCATAAGCTCCGTAGGCGAGATACTATCATATATCGTTTTGAATGTTAAAAAGATATGGAAAGAATTATATCGATTCACAAATAAAAAGTACCTTAATGGTTCTAGTATAGACGCTCCTTATCACTTAATACTTATAAATTGAAAAAACTCATAACATATATATAGTATAATCTAAAGGCTTGTAAGATCCATGAGATCCTCGTCTTGCAGTAGCTGCGTCGGTGGGGTGCGACAATCGCTCCATTCCCAAGTTGGACTTACATCAAGGTCTGCAAACTTATTGAAGTAACTGTGCTCATTGATGACCTCCAGGGGATGCAGCTGCGACCCAAAGCTGCTCTGCTTCAGAAAGTTATCGGTCTCGTACTCTGGCGTAGGTTGATAATCTGCTAATAAATTATCGATAAAATCATTCCATGAACAGTCTGTCGCTTCATCTGTATATCGATGTTCGGCTACACTACCATTGTCGATGCTCAGCAGATCCCCAAGTGGATTCTCCTCCAATGGTGGCGTCGGTTCATGCTGCTCCCGGTTGCTGCTGCTGCTCGAATATGTGGAGATGAGCGAACCCTCAGGTGATACGGGTCTATAGTTGATAACGCCCACTTCGGAGCTGCGACAATTATCCGCACTCTGTACACTCTTTATGTTTCTCAAGTATTCACACTCCTGTTCCAGCTTCTTTGTTAGCTTGAACTGTTTCTTGAGTGCCTTCAGCAGGGATCTGTTGGTGTTGCGCGTCTCGTCCAGCTCCTTCTCCACCGCCTCCATGTACGCCTTCTTCTTGCGACGATTTTCGCGGGCCAACAGAGCATTTCTGTTGTAGACATTTGGATCTGGGCGTCTTGTGGGCAGACGCCTTGCTCCGCTTTTGCGTCGTGAATTTTCCACTTCTGCATCCCGCACCCCCTTGATAACGCCATTCAGTTCGGCAACTCCAGAAGAGGTTATGTTCGTCTTGCCAGCGGAGTCTCGCTCGCCGTCGCTTTCACTGTCCGAACTGCTGCTCACATCGACGTGGGTTTTGCATTGGTATTGGTCGACCAATTTAATAAATTCCTCCATTTTTTTAGAGAATTTTGCAAGCAGGTAAAATGTTTACTAATATGTGCTCTGGTTTCTCTTTACACCCTTCTTGTACTTTACCTTTTAATAATTCAACAAAATACCTAATATTCTCTGACACGAAATATCTCTGCTTCAACCTATTGTGAAATGCTAAACGTTTGTGAAAAAAGCAAATGGCGTAGCAGATATTAACATTGTAATGACGCATTCGTTTTAACATTTTGCTGAACTGTTATTAACAGTGTGCGAGTGCTGGGTATAATAACACTAATAACACTGTTTTTTTTATCGATAGCTTGAATTTAAATAGCGCAATTTTTGAATTGTTAGAGAATGACTAAATCATTGCAAAAATTTTCCAAATAGGGAATTCAAATTTAAGTGCTGATTTCCACTGATTTTTCTTAGATATAAATATAATTATTAACAAAACAGTACATAATATGATATTAAGATATTGTTATAAAAGGTATATTTAATTCGTGTTAAAGTCTCTCTCGTTTTGAATAAACAAGTCAATTAGTTAACAGTGGGGATAAATTATGTATGTACAAACAAAACCAGATAGTGTAAATTGTGTCACGTGAAATGGATTTGAGAGGTCGATTCCCGCTCAGAGCACACGATTTGCATGCGAATGTGTTTAATGTTTGGATCAACAAATGATACGCTTTCTAAATTAATTTCAAAATATATACACAAAAGAAATGAATTAATATAAGAATCAAACAATTGAAATTAATTGTTTAAGCATTACTTTTTACATATTATCTACAGAAGATGTCAATTTGATGAGCGGTAATAATCGCCATTTAGTTAGATGATATAATCTGACACGCCTACAATGCTTGTAATTTCCAATGAACGGGTCCAAATGTCACGATAACCGCTTTTAACTAAACGACATAAACCCAGACGTGTGCCTCCGTCTATTCCCATTCCCCAAGAAGCATCGGACACTGTCATTGTCCCAGTCATTGCCATTTTTTTAATACACTCAAATTAAAGTGTAGGATGAGTGCGATATTCTCATCATCAGAGCGTATAACATATATAACATACAGATAGAGATATAGTATACACCTCCAGATATACATATGTACATATGTGTATGTATTTCAATATGTATCAGGTTATCGGTATATGTGTCTATTGTTCATCAGTTTCAGTTGCGGACTTGACATGTATATAAAGGTGATAAATCTCACAGTCTAGAACTCAGTTTCATTTGAACTCGACTCAAAGCCGGTTTGTGTATCAAAAAAATAATATAATATTGTTTTGTTTTGTTGACAAAATTCGTGGAATACTTCGAATTAAAAATGCGTTTCGCTCTGCTTACTATTCTAGGTAATTAAATTCAAATGGAAAAAATAATAATATTAACGATTAAGTCTGATATTCAAAATGGATGCTAAATTAAATATATTTCATAAGTTATATCTGAATATTTTATGAATATTTATTTGAAATAAACGTTTATTAGTTAGTTCACATCGAACTGACCTAATTCAAACATTTGAGATTAGGAATTCAACTTGTAGGTTTTCCTTATCATTTGCTTTTTGAAAAAGCTCTAATTGATTATCGATTGGCAATTATCGATTTTTAACAGTCCTCTGCTTTGCAGCTTAACAGCGGCTTAAAACAAGTGTTAAATACTTATGGACATCTATTTTTGTAGGCTGAAAAAAAAACTAAAACTCAACAGATAAAAATATAATTATATTTAATGAAAGATATATTTAAAATTATTTTATATTCTTCTTTAGCTCTTTGCCTGTTGGCTTTAACTTTCGGCAGTCCCGCCAAGGACTCGAAGAAGCCGACGGATACCTGTACTCGCAGGTGTGACGAAAATTACGAGCCTGTCTGTGCGCGCGCCAAGAACAGCAGCAAGGAACGTCTGTTAACTTTTGGCAGCCAGTGTGTGATGAACAATTACAACTGTCAGCATGCCGATGATCGTAAGTATCCTGACATGTTCCACAATGGAAAATGTAAACAAATTCCTTATTATTATAGCTTTCGAGGTGAAGAAGTCGGGCGAATGCGGTGGCGGTGTCAGCGTGCGTCTATCCTAAAACATAAGATGAGAAATGCAATAAACAGATCTATTTAACAGAATAAAGTTTAACAACAGCACAAATACAGCAGAAGTTGGTTTATACTTTCGGAAATTGTGAAACAGTTTTATTTTCATAATTGTAGACGTAGATATATGCAACAAGCATTAATTTGCACAACTCAACAATTTTTATATTCAAATTTGTAAGCTTTGCTCTTGCCTCCATTTTGAATTTCCCCTCATTTATACATACACACACACACACTCTCTCTCATATTACCTACATAGATAAAAATACACACGCACACATCCACACTCATACAGTCACCACACACGTCGCTTAGTTGCAATTCAGTTCAAGCTTTTCATCTCCCCTCTGTTCAAGCTTCTCTTCCTTCTCTGCGAATTCTTTTCACGCCTCACACACTGGTCTCAAAACGCATCTAAAAATCTGAAATATAGAAATAGATACATATCTAATTATGAGGAAAAATAGGAGACCTGCATTTCCAACTTACAAAATGTAGCGCGCATTTAGAATCTACTAAGATCCAATGCAAAATTTATAAGTATAATTGTTTATAGATATTGGTTATCAGCTGTTGTTTATCATATTCGCATATATGTTTGTAAGTATGTATGTATGGGGTATGTGCTCCAGGCACTTTAGTTGTCTGATTTCTTCTGCTGCTTGACCTTGTAGTCGGCCAGGGCAGCCTTGATGGCATCCTCGGCCAGCATGGAGCAATGCAGCTTCACTGGCGGCAGACGCAGCTCCTTGGCAATGTCCGTGTTCTTCAGTTTGCCCGCCTCATCGATGGACTTGCCCTTCACCCACTCGGTGGCCAGAGAGCTGCTGGCAATGGCCGAGCCACAGCCGAAGGTCTTGAACTTGGCATCGATGATTTTGCCATTCTCGTCGACTTTGATCTGCAATTTCATCACATCGCCACAGGCAGGAGCGCCCACAAGGCCCGTGCCCACGCTGACATCCTTCTTGTCCAGGGAACCGACATTGCGCGGGTTCTCGTAGTGCTCGACCACCTGCCAATTAAACAAAGATCCATTAAATCACTTGTGGGCACGTAATTCTTATCTGCTTATGTGTTTATTAGAATGTTTTCGTGTAAATATAGTATATACGAAAAAATAGGGATATTACGAAATAACTCAAGATTTGCCGTGCGGTGAATTAACAAATTCCCATACTTACATTTTCGTGGTACAATGCCACTGGCACGCTCTGAACCCGACGCAACTGGGATCGCATCAGTTGAGAGGATCTATATAGCATGGACATGATTAATTCCGAATTGTATTTACCGCACTGCAATTGATAAAGTTAACTGAATTGTTGTGAAATGACAACACGATAATGAGAGAACCGAAATCAAACACACGGTCTCAACTGCGTAGTGCCTATCGAACTAGTTCCAGTTCATTGAACTCAGTCACTCGTCAAAAATCGAACCGGTTCACACTGAGCTTTATTTGTCGCCGCACGAATTAGCTTGACTGCGTTTCTTTCTTTGTATAAACAAAAGAAATTAATACAAACATAGATATACAATTAAATGTGCATATAGATATATGCATTGCATTTGTTACTCCTGCTGTTTACAACTAGATATTTTAGTCAGCGAACTATGCTACGCCATTACGTGCGCGTGTCACGGAATGCCAATTATCCTATAAAAAAATCCATGGGGGAATTGCTTAAATAATTAATGCATAAACAAATGCAAAACCTTCGATTATTTAGTATAGCATTATCATTAGATCTTTATTATTACCGCCAGAGTTTTATATCCTTGACATCGACATATTTAAATATACAAAATAATGTGTATTATTATGATAAAAAAAATAAGGATTATTCATTCTTCGTTTTCTGTTTTTGTTTTATTTGTTGTGGTTGTTGTTGTTGTTGTTTGTATGCGGGATAAGGGCGAATAGCCTTGCTTATGTGTGGGTATGTGTGTGTGTGTGAAGCTCCTTCTGCTGACACACACACACAGACAGACAGACACACACACTAACACACAGACAGCGGACAGTTCAACGAGGGCTTCAGTCTTCAACAGCATACTTTTGGGTCCATTCGCGTGCATTGCGAATTGCCTCAGCCTCGTTGACCTTCCACAACTCGGCGACATCGTTGGCGAGGGGATCGTCGGGATTGGGTGCGCTGAGGAGCGCCTGAATGGACAGAAGTATGGTGCGAATTTGGAGAGCCGGACTCCATTTGTCCTTGAGCACGTCCAGGCAGATGCGGCCCAGACGATCGATATTTGGATGGTAGATCTTTGTTATGAAACGCACCTTGGGTGCGGACATGGGATAGTCCTCGGGCAGAAAGAGTTCCAGCTTGAAGACGCCGCCCTCAAATGGGGAATCATTGGGACCGGCGACGACCACATGGAAATATCGTGCATTGTTCTCATCGGGAATGGCATTGATGCCAGGCACCGGCTCCTGCATCAGACGCTGTGTCTCCTTGATAATGCGACGTGGCAGACTGGACATCTTCGCAACCGTTTTTTGCTTTCTTTCTTTTGCACTTTTTTTTCTTTCTCTAAAAAAAAAGTTGTTGTTGCTGTAAATTCAAGTTCACGCAATTTGGGTGCAAAACAACAAAGCACTTTTACTTGCTGTCGATAATTACCTAGTATAATTATGCTGAACTGGCTAGCACCTCACAATTTTTAGCTGCACATTCAAATAGTACAATTACGCACTGTAAATTTATTTTCTTTATTATTAATTATCCGAATTCGTACGTTTTCAAAGCCAAGCAAGTTCGACAGCCTGTGTCCCTAAAAACTGGAACTAATAAGAGAAACTAGTTCATGCAATCGAATCAAATTGCACAACAGCTGAGCTAATCAGTGTTGTCAAGTGCAGCATCACTCAAATGGGGCTATACGCACGCTACGACTGCACAGTGTTGTAAGGCGGCTGACAGTGGCCGTGGTCACAAACTGCCAACAACAACAGAAGGTCTGCTGCTGCTGCTAACTCCCAAAACTTCTCGCACCGCAGAGAGAGGCATAAAACACACCCACCACAAGGAGGAATATTGTTTATTAATTGCGCATAATATATTACAAACTGTTTGTCAATTCGACGAATACGCCACCAGCAGCATGACGTCACGCAAACGTAGCGGCAGCGGCTCCACCAAACGTCCCAAAGAGAAGGTAGCTTCCAAACTGCAACTTTTTATTGAATTTTTATAAAAAAAAATAATGAATAATTGTTTGCAGGTGGTGTACATATATGAGCTACTGTGCCGCGGTGAGGATCCCAGCGCGGATAACCCCGAGTTCTGGCATGAGTTCTTCCTGCTGCAGCCCAACTTTGAATCTCTGGAGGATCAGGTCAGCAAATTGAGCGGGGAGCAACTGCAGCTGGTCAAACCGAATCTGAATACGCTTTTCCAGAAATGCATCGAGATGTTGGACACCAGCAAGGGTAACTCCCATTCAACGTCATCATCTATCAAATCAATGTTAATCTCTCCCAATCCTCCCACCCACAGAGGATCATCCCAAGCGCCTGTGCAACAGCTTGCAGACACTTTGTTCTCTGTTCTATGGCATCTTCCGCAAGTGCAATACGGATGCCAGCCAGAATATACTCGGCGAGATCTTTGGCCACGAGACCATGGACGAGTGGCTGAAGCTGCTGATGCAGTACTGCAATCGGATACTGCTACTGGGCGATGTCACCGACAATGCCCGCTTCATGTGCCTGAAACTGCTGCTGGTGCTGGTCACGGGCACGGATGTGTCCCAGAATGTGCTCTTCGAGTACCTCATGATGCACAGCCTCTTCGATGCCTTCGTCCGTCTGCTCAGCGATCCCACATTCCGCGCCCAGCATGGCCACGACATCGTCATACTGCTGACCATCCTGGTGAACTATCGCAAGCACGAGGCCACCAATCCCTACGTGGTACAGCTCTCCATTCTCGCCGATGAGCTGGCACTCAATGGGTAACAACAACAATCCCATCTCTTGATAAGACTTTTTTATGATGTTGTTGTTTTTTTTATCAAATCTTTTTTAGATATGGACAAATGATCTCGCAGTCGTTGATTGACTTCTGCCGGCAGTATATGCAGAGTCTGAACAATGTGCAATCCTCGTCGTGGTTCTCATCGCTGTCCAGCATGGTGGGCAACATGTTCGTCTCGGACGAGGGCTGTGAGCGTGTCCAGCAGATCAAGGCCAACAATGGCCTGCTCCTGGCCCTCTATGAGGCAGTTCATCTCAATCGCAACTTCATCACCACGCTGGCCCACACCCAGGCGGAGTCGAGTGCGCCTCCTTCGCCCAGCAACACTTTGAGTCTGACACAGCCCGTGCCTGATCTGGCCAATGCGCCCATCATTGACATGACCCAGTATCCCACAAATCTCCTGGTAGCCGTCTTTCAATATTGGTACGTAATGATTCATCGGCTGCTCCAATAGCTTGCCTAATCCTCTCCTCTCTCTGCTCTGCTCTTCCAGTTCGATTGTGATGCAGGATAACAAGAACGAGTCGAGCATTGCCAACCTGAAGCTATGCTTCCTCATACTCACCTGCATCTCGGAGGATCAGTATGCCAACTCCATGATGCACGACAACAATCTCACCTTCAAGGTGCTCTTGCATCGGGCACAGATGCGTCATCGCAAGCTCAATGTGGACCGGGTGGGGAAGTCTCAGCCCTTGGCCGCCACATTGCTGGATCTGCTCGTGGAGTTCATAGTGTCGCATCTGATGAAGAAGTTCCCCATGGAATTGTATCTGTTGTGCATCGGGGTCATCCATCGCATCCTCTGCTATCAGAAGCGCTGCCGGGTGCGTCTCAACTATCCATGGAAGGAGCTGTGGTCGGCGTTGATTGGATTGCTGCGTTTCCTGGTGAATCAGGAGCAGACGCTGGTCAAGAAGTGCAACATATTCCATCTGTCGCTGCAGGTAATCAACATCTTCAATCTGTTCATCACCTATGGCGACACCTTCCTGGCCACCACCAACAGCTACGACGAGCTCTACTACGAGCTGAACCGCGAGGAGAAGGTCTTCACGGAAATCCATGCCATGGGTAAAGTAGGAACGGCTTCTTGTTTGTCCAAGTAATCTTACGATTTCTCCGTCTTCGTTCTCCCAGTGCTTCGCTATACAACGATGCCGGACTGCGAGTACAAGGACGATGTGATCAAGCTACTGAATGCCCTGGTCAATATACTCGCCATTGTCAAGCATTTCCAGAACAAGATCAAGGAGTGGCTGGCCGAGCAGGGCCTGTCCACGCCCACCGAGGATCAGATACTCGATGTGGTGCGCAAGAACTACGATCTGACCCTGAAGCTGCAGGACTCCCTGGATCAGTATGAGAGATATGCGGAGGCGCCTCTACACAGCAGCTTCTTTCAGGCCATGGTGCGGGATGTGGTCAACGATACCCGCAAACATATCTACGGCTACGTGAAGGAGGCTGTCTCCGTCATACCAGAGCAGGATGTCCTTCTGGCCACAGTGGCCGCCACAACGCCAGCATCGCCGACACCAACGACGGCAGCAACAGCAACAACAACGGCAACATCAACCGCGTAGGGATCTGTTGTTGTTGGTTACCATCATCAAGACTGTTACACAATCAACATTTGTTTCCTGGCGTCTAGTTATTATTAATCGTATCCTTAAACATCCTTACATACATCCTAACCTACATACAATCTCTGGAAGCATACACTCGATGCAATCTTTAAGATTCCAAGTGCTTCTGCGGAGCCTTTGTTACATTTTCGTTGTCAAGCAGTGCACTTAAGATACAGATACAGACACCGATATAGAAATCGGATTCAGATACAGACACATATAGATCGCATATTATACGGTTATATACGGAATCTTAATATATATTATTATATATTACGAATAACATACATATACATACGTATCTGCATTATCCTGCTAATTATCATTATGAATGTATTTAAAATATATTTATCACATATTTGTCTACATTTTATAAAATCAACTTATAGTACAATAACTATCCTGTTGTATTTATTTATATGTAAATTTGAGATGAACGCCATTTTGAATATCCTTGCGTATCCTGTCGCTATGACTCAGCGAGATCTATTATTCGGCCAAGGATCATCCAAATCGTTTTTGTAGTTTTTAAATTATCGTAGGCTTTAGCCAATCAAAAATCCCAAAATGTCCTGTAGCTGTCCAATTCAACGACAATTCGAATGCTATTTTTCTTTTTATTCCACATTGACTGAAATAATTAAAATTTATGATTTTCGTTACAGGACTATTAATTTCGTAGATGCCACAAAATATTTGAAGATATACAGAAATTCATTCCTTACAGGACTCCCTATATACGCAGTTTTATTTAAAAATAATGGTGCAATGTCCTTGCGTATCCTGGCGAGTTGTGCGTCAATCGATACACCTCAAGAAGGACCATCTAGTAACTTAAGGACATGCATATCATGGCTTAAATTTTTCAATTTATTTTCTGATTATTTTTAGGTTTTTGCGAATGCTTGAAAGTATGCAACAAAAAATGACATGATAGATTTCTTTATCCTTTGTGACATAAAGTACTAAAAGGAAGTGAAGTTCTTATATTTTTAGAAAGTGGACATGAATTCAAAGAACTCTATTTCATATATTTTTATTCCCAAGCTTTTCTAGGTGTATTTTAATCATTTTAATTACAAAAATTGTGTATATATGTATGTATATATTATATGTATATGTATATGAATAATTATTAATAATAATCATTTTGTTGGCTATATAGTCGCATTATAGATCTACAATAGTCAATTTCGTTTATGTTTCGTATGGATTTGAAATAAATTTTTATTATTTAGATATTTTCAACATTTTCAATGCAATCAAAATAGTTCATGGTATTGAAATCAATGTGCATTTATATGTAAATATTTTGTTATAAAATATATGTATATGTATGCGGCAATTAAAAATATACAAATTGTTTAAAAAACTAATTGCTACAAATATTTATAATTTTTTGTTTATACAGTTTGCATTATGTGAAATCAATATCAATATTCGCTCGCTATCTTTATTTTAAAATATATGCATATATAGATTGAGTCTATATATGTATTTTCGACGACAATCAGACACTTAAAGGCACACAATTAACAAACAATATTAATTTAAATTAATTATTTTTTATCGCCTTCTTTTATAAACAATGCCTAAGTTGCGTTGTGTCGTGGAATTTCGTACTTAAATCTTTAATTAAACAAATTTATGCAATTTATTTACAATTTCAATGAATATAGTTCGTCATGTGTGTGTGTATGAGGATGATTAACTTTTTATATGCCTATATGTATGTGTATATGTGAGTGTGTATTTATTTATTAACTATTCAACTGTTGCTGGTGGACTGCATCTCAAAAGTGATCCACCTTGACGGACACTGTGTGAGCGGCCGCATTGCTGGGCAGATCAATGTTATCCCATTCGGTGTGGAGATTCTTCTCGCTGTCGGTGGCCTTCAGTGCCAGGCCCAGGGATGCAGTGCGTCCGGCACAGTGGGGTATATTGAGTGTAACGGGCACCAGAAACTCAAGGCCCTGTGGGCCACACATCACAAGTGGTGACAGCATCGTCTCACCTAAGATGACAAATTAAATTTCATTAATTTATATATAATATTTATAAACAAATTTAGTTAAAAGGGATGCTAAGTTGTGTTTTTGTACGTGTTTGCTCTTTCATTTTAATTTTTTAAGGTGTTTGTGTGTTAACAGCATAAATAGAGTGTCAATAGAACAAAAGTGAGTGAAAAAAACTAAAAACTTATAAGGAATAAATAAAGTTTGCTAATAGAAAATCTAAGAAATGTGCAAAAAACTAAGAAAATGTCATTAGACATATTATTAGCAAAGACTCAAACCAGTTCGATTTTGCCTGCGAGTTTTTGCTAGCGTCTGCTATTGGACTCTTGAGATTGCTTTTAGCATGCGATAAATTTCTAGCGAGCGCGAAACAATTGTGACAAGGCACAAAGATATTGCCGAATAGCATGAGATAAATTTCAATCGAAATCAAAGTATTAAACTGTCATCTCAGTAGTAAATATTTAAAAAATATATATATTTAATTTATTTTGAGATTTTCAATAATAAAGCATAAATGTGAAATTATTAAGCAGTTGAAATAATGAATAAAATTATAATTTGGAAAATTAAACTTAGCGTATAAAAGCGTTTTAGGAGTGAAATAATAAGTAGAAAAATATAACAAAACTATTAAATATAATAGAATACTTGTACATTATAATCCAACTAATTAGTAGTAATAATAAAATAAGAGAGTTAATATATATGTATATACACCACCACCTTTAATAAATAATGCATTAATATCTTAATCAATAATCACAATAAAAGTATTTATTTAAGCATGCAACTAATATAATTAATTTATAAAAAATGAACTTTTTTTTATAAATATATTTCCATACCGACTTTTACTCAAGTAAAAGTTTCTTTCTTTTTAATTATTAATAAATAAAAGTATCAACCAAAAAGATTTGCATTCGAAAACTTGTGAATTATGTTTAGTAATATTTTCATAATTTTTTTTTTTAAATATTATTTTATTTTTGCAGATTTTTTTATATTTTCATGACATATTGTTTTTCCTTTAATAATTATTATTTTTTTTGATTTTTATATTTTTTGCTTTTGGGGTGGACTACAACACAATACGAGCAATACAAAAAAGGAGCATACAAATTTGTGTGGAAAGAGAGAAAAAGAAAAAAAAAGAGAGAGAGAGAGTGAGAGAGGTAAAGATTTGTAGACCAACCATTTTCCATGTCTAGTGGCGGTCCACCAACGGCCTGTCCCATGCGCGGATCGCTAACCGTGAAATAGATCTCCTGACGCACTCCTGGAGGAATGGCGCCTGGCGGTATCTGGAGCGAGACGTGCCACAGTTTGTCGGCTAGGGTGCCCCCGCTCCAATCGAAGATGCCACGGGTGGTGCTCGGCTCGCGGGGCAGACTGGGAAAGGGGCCAACGGCATTGGCGGGCACGGGACCCGCGATCGGCAGCGACATGCTGCTGCTGAAGGGCGTGCTGGTGGCATTGGGCGGACCCACCGGCAGACTGGCCTGCGAGGTGTACTGCGTCTCAATGGAGGTGCAGCTGTCACCGATGGGGGAACTGGGTGGCGGTCCCGTGCGCTTCAGTATATTCGAGATGTGGAAGGGGGCACGCATCGCACGCGGCGACAGGGGTTGCGAGGCGGCAGCGGAGGCAGATGGAGGTAGTGGAGTCACTACATCGGTGGCCTCGAAGACATCGTCGGAGATGCTCTGCGTTTCGCTGGCCAACATGCCCTCGTTGTGCCTATTCTTGTTCTCAATGGCCGTGGGTTGCTCCGTCACATCCGCGGAACTGTCTGCCTCATTGGTCTCCTCCTGCTCCTGGTCCTCCTGCTGCTCGTCGGCTATCTCGCTCTGTACCAGCGGTGCCTGCCCCGTATTCTCAATGACCGTATCGGAGGATTTTTGGAGGTCGGAGCGACTTAGTGTGGTATCTTGAGAGGCTACCTCCGGCTGTCCATTGATCTCCACTTGGATCTGCTCTGTGCTCTTGCACTCCTTCTCCTTCTTCTCGTCCGTCTCGTTCTCGCGGGACTGCAGAATGCTCTCCTCGCGCGTCTCATAAATGGGCGCCGGTCTGCCCATGTCCCGCTTGGACACGTACACCGGTTCCGCCATGCTGTCCAAGGCCTCCCGTCGCGTCTGATAGATCTGCTCCCGCAGCTGAGTTCGCGTCGCCTCCCGCCGGGTCTGATAGTTGGGATCGGATCCAGAACGTTCCGAGCGATCATCGCTACGCTCCGATTGGCTGCTGCTCTGGGCGCTCAGCTCTCGTTCCATCTCCCGCTTGCCCTGGATGATGCGCTCCTGCATCTCACGCTTGGACTGGTAGAGATGATTCCGCTGCATCTCGCGCTGCATTTCGCGACGCGTCTGATAGACGGGCTCCGCATCCTCGCACTGCTCGTTGGCCGCTCCTGGATAGAAACGACGTCGGGTCATCACCTCCGAGTTGGGCGCCCGTCGCTGTTCGGGAGGCATCATATAGGCACCTTGGCGGGTCTGATAGATGTCCTGATGTTGCTGATGCTGTTGCTGCTGCTGTTGGGAATTATAGCCTCCATTGGGATGTGGCATGCCACGTCTGCCGCCACTGCCACCGCGATCTGCTGTTGTCGTGCTGTGACGCCTCACAATCCTCCGTCCGCCATTGCGTCCATTCACGGCCGCTGCTTCCGCCTGCCTCCGCTCCAGATCGATGCAGGCTCGATTCGCGTACAGATCGTACTCGTAGTTCCCATACCCATTTTCAGTGGGTGGGCGTGGCATGCGGGGAACTGTTGTGCCGCCAATGTTGCCATAGATGTCCTCACTCTCCAGATTCTGATACGTGCTGTTCATCATCTCCTGCTGCAGATAGTGTCCTTGATAATACTGATCGCCGTTGGGCGGCGGAGGTGGCGGCGGCGGACGATTCTCGAAGCCAGCCGGGTAGGTGGGATACTCATCCGGGTAGTAGGGTCGCTGCACCCCGCGCTCCAGCATCGATTGCTGGCGGCGCAGACCCTTCGGTTTACGCTCCGGCTCCACCATGCTGTTCATCCGACGCAACGGTCGCGTCGTCTTGATCAGCGCATTCTTCAGCGCCGCCAGAGGACTCTTCAGCACCGACTTCTTCTTCTTATGCGGTGGCAAGGGTGGCGGCATCATCATCTGATCGTTGCCCGGGTCATAGTACTGCTCCCGATAACCATGCCCATTATTCGTGCCGTAATGATTATAGTAGTTGGGATCCTGCACATGTGGAGGACGTTCATTGGGATAACGGGGCGTGGAACGGGATCGCTGCATTTGATGTGGATGCGGATGCGAATACGATGGAGTTGCAGCTCCGCTCCGAGGTGGTGGCATGCCATAGTAATCATCGTAGCGCTCATCGTATGGCTCCATTTCGCTAGATTTTCAAGTTCATTTTTTTTTTTTTTTTTTTGAGTTTTTAAAGTTAACAGAAAGTTGTTTTTTTTAGGAAAATTTCAAGATTTTTTTTGGGGGGGAAGGGAAAGAGACCTACAAAAGAATCCTACAGCAAATTTTGCAATTCAAACTCAATTTTTTCCTAAAACAAATTCGAAATTTCCCAGCAGCATTTTTTGAAAGTTCGAAATCCTTTTAAGCAATTTTCAGCAGAAATTTGTTATCCTCCAATAAAAATGGAACAAAAAGTTCACGTATTCCGAAAAATTCCAAAATTTTGTTGAAATAAGTTTTTTTTTTCGAAAAATTTGCATTTGCAAATCGTTCAAATATTTTTTCCATTTCGGAAAAAACACACACACACAAGCGCATATCGATAAAAATAAAAAATTATTGTATATGAATGTAGTTTTTAAATACTTATTAGATTTTGCAAATTAACCAAAAATTGATAGACTATATAAATACCATGTACCATATTTTGTTGAAAGCCACATTTGTGAGAGTTACGAATGAATTTTGTTTAAATTAGTTTTTTAATCGTTTAAATAATATTTGTTAGTTTGGTTGTAAGCATAAACAATAACTGTTTGCCTTTCATTAATTTTCAATTTAAATTTAACCCAAAACCTTGCTAAGTTTTAAAAACTAATTGAGAACTATTTTTGTAGCAGAAAGAGAGTAAGAGACTTGAGAGATATATATATAGAGAGACAGAGAGTAGATGATCAAAAAATAGATAAGAAAAGTCTCAACAATATTGTCAAATTGTAACCCGAAAAATGTTTTATTTTCGTTATTTTATTTACTTGTTTTAATAAATATTTTTATTTTTAAGTAACGCTTGGCGCTTGAAATGTTTCTATGGATTTTATTGGTTAATAATTTTGGTTATTGCAAAATACAATAATTATTTAAGCATATCTAAAATTTCAACTAAACTCAAAACAATTTTTTTTTTTTTTACAAATATGCGATTTTTTTGATAATAAATTTTTTGTGCGTTTTTTTGAGGAAAAAAATCATTGCAACGAATTTGAATTCCAATTTGATATTTGAAACTGACAAATGGAAGATGGAATTATGGCCAGCAACCGCATGAAGTATATATATGTATATGTATATGAATTATTTGGCAGCATGATTGATCGATTGATTGATTGGATTGCTTGATCTGACTGACATTGATTAAATAATTAACAAAAATAAAAACATTTTTCGTTAACACAAAGCTTGCAGCTTGGACAGAGAGTACAACTTATGTTTTCGAGATATATGTGTATATTAAAAAATAGAGGAGTTTTTTGTTTTCTTGTTCTTCAGTTGGCCTATATCTCAGTTTATATATGTATATATATCAATTCTAAACTGGAGTATATCTAGGTGGATATATCCAAAAGATGCACTTACCTCATGTTGTGATGGTGCCCAACGGCGGCTCCGATTTGCGGTTTACGATACAATTCAAAGGCGGATCCTCGCTGCTCCCGACTTCCGGCCAGATCGAGGGCGTGTCGCTCGGGGGTGTGGGGAGGCAGATTACCTAAGATTCAGAGTTGAAAAGATCACAATGAGTATATATAGTATGGTATTTAAAGTGCCTCAAATTAGGGATTATGGCAAAATTTAACTGGACCACTTTTTGAATATTTTAAAAATATATATATACTTTTAGATATTACTTTTTTATAGCTTTAATAATTAGCTAATTAATGAAAATAATTAAAAAATTTAAAAAATATTTAAAGCAGCTAATCTTGGAACTAGAAATAAAATGATGTAATAATCAATGCAATTCATTACAATATTTTTAAGAAATTTATAACTCAAAAAATTATATTTTATAATTTTAATATAATTATTTTAAAGAATTTATTGAAACTGGATTCAGTTTGAAGAATTTATAATTAGAAAATCATATAAAAACAAAATAAAACTTATAAAAATAAAATAAAATTTATAAAAATAAAATTATAACTCAAAAAAACAATTTTTTTTTTTAAATGTTAATTTAATGATTTTGAAACATTTATTGAAAATGGTTTCAGTTTGAAGAATTTATAATAATGAAATTATAATAAAATAATTTAAAATTTATAAAAATAAAAATTTTATTTTAAAATTTTAATTTGAAGAATTTATAAAAATAAAATTATATTATTATTGTAATCTCTTCTTAAAACCCAAAATATTGGTTTTAATAATTTCCATATTGTATTTAGTTTTGAAAAATTGTGTAGCATTTTTGAGTTCAAAGACAGAACGAGGATATATAATTATATGCATAATTATAAAATATATATGCTTGCTTTTCGCTTACCTATAGCCGGTGGCATGCCGCGATGTGGTGCTATGTAGGGTCCTGTGCCGCTGCCGCCATTATAGTGATGACTGTTGCCATTGTAGCCATTGGCTGCCGGATACTGTTGCTGTGGCGGCGCCTGGCCATAGTTGCCGTTGCTGGGACCATACCCTGGCTGCTGTGGCGGCGGCTGCATGTGTCCATTGCTGGCCTGACCCTGATGTGGAGAGCCCGGCGCTGGCGTCTGCTGGCCATAGTGGTGATGCGATGGCGTCGGCGGATAATAGAAGCCATCAGGTGAACGCGGCGAACCGGAGTCCTAGTGAAAGTTAAACAACAATTTATTTATTTAAGGTACATGCAAAATATATACATATTTGTAATACTAAATAATTTTCAAGAAATTACTGTTTCAATAATATAATTAAAAAAATTAATTTCGTTGCTCTAAATACCTTGAGCTAGAACTAAAGGTCTATAAAATATTTTAACTGAAATATTAACTTAATAAGTTCTTCACTTATTAAATATATTAAAAAAAAAAAAAACTGAAATATTAACTAAATTAAAAAAAAATATACTTTTTTTTTAAAATTATAGGTTAAACTATACTAGTAAATAATAATACATAAACATTTGTACTATATTAACATAAGAACAATGATTACTATTTATTGTTATATACATTGATAATTATTTTTATATTTAACTCTTTGCTTATTTTCAATATATATTTCAATACAATATACATGCAAATATATTAATAATTAAAAAATTAGATAAATAAATTTAAAAAAAATATATAGTTTAAATTAAATTAGTAAATAAAAATAAATAAATATTATACTGTATAAAATTTATACTATATTTATTATTTCTCACATTGATAATTATTTATATATTTAATTCTGGGCATATTTTCAATATATGTCAATAATATTTATGGAAGCACATTAATAATTCAAAAATAATATATTAAATTTAAAAAAGATTATATTAAATTAGTAAAAAAATAATAAATAAATAATAATACTATATTAACATAGAAATTATGACTATTATTTATTGTTGTTTACATTGATAATTATTATATTATATATGCATATACATAAATTATTGCAAATTATTTAAAAACTATTTAATGGCAATTTATTTGTATTATTTTTCTAATTAATATCAAAGAACTTACGCCATTTTCCCAGGGGGTGGTGCCACCGCTGCCACTGCTGCCACCGCTCTGCACGGGCGGACGGTAGTTCTTCGGCTTGGGCGGTGGCACTGGCTTAAATGGGCCGCTGCCATTGCTGCTGGGCGTGGCACTGCCATTCATCTGGCCATTGGGCGGCTGAGCCACTCCATGTGGATTCTTGGGCAGCTTGCTGTAATCCGCTTGCGAAACGGAATTGTTGCGACTGCAAATTGTGGTGCAATTGGTGGTTGGATGTGTTCATGTGGTTGCAGAGTGGTTTGTGATTGCACATAGAATACATCGATTGATTGATTCATTGATTGATTGATTGATTGATTGATGTGTGTTGTCGTTGTGGTTGTTGTATATGTATGTGTGTGTGATGAAGAGCGTACAAACATTTTTGTTCACAGCAACAAATACAAACAAAAAGCGAAAAAGAGAAAAAAAAATACAAAATTTATATTTGATTAGAGGATATGCGTGATAATGACTAATGCCTACTTAATTATGCTTAATTAATTAAGTAGAAAATTTCACAAAAATACAAGAGAATATATATTTTTAAATATTTCTAATACGATTATCGTTTATTGCACAATAGACAATGAGAGGGGAGAGGAAGACTTGAACTATATACAACTTTTTCTTAATTCAAAAAATGGACAAGTTTTTAAATTAATTAATATCATTCACAAAGAAATTCTAAATAATTTTTTTTTTATAAATTTTTAACATAGTAGAAAAAAAGTAAATTTTCTTTTTAATCAATTTTGCAGTAAATGGAAAATATTAGAAAAACTTGGCAGACAAATGAAATTCTTTACAAATAGATTAACTTCAACAATTAAAAATATTATTAAAAATGAAAATCAGTGTTAATAAATTTGAAAATATTTGTCGAGAATTGTTTCAATTTTAAAAAAAAATTTTAAATATTTTTTTTTCTCAAATTTTAATGCTTACGAATAACTTGAGATACGAAATTTTGTAGATCAGATATAATATTTAAAACGGGACAGCAAAAGGATGATCATGGTGCAATTATCGTATGTTGGAAATATGTTATATTTGATATTTTAATATTTAAGCAAAAGAAAAAAACTGTTTCGTTTTGGGCAACATTTTAAACGAGCGTATCGTATGCCGAGATGCTTGGCAGCAACATGGGCGTGACTTGGGAACGTGGAGCCGGTATGGGGCGACGTTTCCAACTGGTGTTGAACGTATTGAGACGAGCCAGACTATGGAGCTGGGTGGAGGAGGATCGTTGGGTGAGTTGCAAATGCAAGTGATGAGCATGGGGATTATGCAAATGATAGCGTCTACAAGGACGTCCATAAAAAACGGTAACGGTAACAGTATGACACAGAAAAGTTTCGGAAATTTTTATATTTTTACGAAATATTTACGAAAAGTTTTTGAGAATATTCAGATACGCATGCGAAATTGCAATCGAAACATGGGAGAAAGAGAAAGTATAATAAAAATGTATAGAGACACCATCGATAGTTTCTTAAAGAGGGAAGTATAGTTGGGTTCTTACCTATATTTGCCATAATCGGTTTTAGTTTCCACCAACGGTTTGCGTGGACTGTTCTCCAGGCCCAGATTTGAAGGACGTTGAGGAGTGCCATTGCGTGGATCTGCACGGATATAGAGAGATATATCAGATTAACAAGATACCTTAGAAGGAGGTGGTAGGATAACTCACCTATGTTACGCGACGGATTCATGTCGTGGTAGAGCGGGCGACCGGGACTACTCTGCCGGTTGAGATCATTCGCAGCGGCAAAGGCGCGATGATCATGTGGAGCCGAGCGTCCATAATCATGGCTTTGACCTCCCACAGCTGGCAGAGGACGTCCACTGTAGACATGAAAATTGAAAATTTTAAATGCAAATTTATCGAAATGAAAATTCATTGAGTTTTCCCAAACTCACCTGGCATTTGGCACTGATTTGAGATCATCGGGCGCATTGGGACCCAATCGGCCTAGATTCTGCATGGCCAGTTGCGAATTGTTATACGAATCGTAGCTGGAGACGCTATCGTAGGTGGATGCCGCACCAGCTGCATTGCCATTCGTCTTGTGCTGCGCCGGACTGCCCATGTTGGCGGTCATCCTCGCCTGCCGATCCAGGGAAGCCTGTTGCTGCTGCTGTTGCTGCTGCCGCTCGATGGTATCGCCATTGGTGCCACCGACGAGCGCATTCCTGGTCACATACTCGGCCTGCACTTCGTCCTGCAGCACCGGCTTGCCAAAGAGACGCTCCTGGGCACTGCGTCCCAAGGTGCCGCCAGAGCTGCCATTCCGAGAGGATGTGCCCGAGCTGTTGAGCGGCACCTCCCCTGGCTTTGACTGTCTATCGATGCGTGGCGGCAGATCGGGTGCATTGATGCCATACAGTGATTGAGGACGCATTGCACCCGAAGAGGATTCCAACTGTTGAGACTGTTGTTGTTGCTGTTGCTGTTGCTGCTGTGGCATGTTGGTGCCATAGATGCTATACTTGCTGGAGTCGAGTGTCTGACGTCGACTCGGTGGCGGTTGCACGCCATGATCATAGGGTACCTACATGGATTGCAGCACATCATTTGGGTGAAGTGAGAGAGATTAGCACAAATTGATTATGATATGAGATTGGTTTTAAGCCTGGTCACGACAGATTTAGTAATTAGAGAGAGATATATATATATATGTATATATGGGGCATGCTCATGGATATTGATTCGAGTTGATGTCTATTTGAATTTGAGTTTTTGGTTTTGGTTTTGAGTTGTCCTCTTACCGTATATGGAGGTGGTAGTCCTTCACCAATTATGTCTCTATCCCTATCCAAGTTATCCTGGTTAGTGGCAATCGATGGATCTGAGCTCGCTTTAACCAATTGCGGCAAATTGCCAAGCGACAATGATGCGGATGGCCCGGGACTCAGCTCCAAGTCCGATTCGGGACTGGATGCATACGACAAACGGGATGTGGTCATGGGGAATAGGAAATCGTCGGAGAGGGATTCGACCGGCTGGGTTTGGTTATGTGTTAAGTTAGCGTAGCATTATATATATATTTTTTTAGCCGCAAATTTTCAACAATTAATGAATTATTTTTAACGCGATTTAGCAATAAATTTAAACGATTTGAAAAAAAAGCGCGAGCGAAAAATATTTTGTATATTTTTTAAATTGGTTTTTAAATTTCCAAATGAAAAAAAAAACAGCAACAAGAAACATATTGAAAATTATAACAAATTAATTTTGGAATATTTTGAAATTTTTAAAATTTTTTTAAATTATATTTTTAATGTGTCGTAAAGGGAATAGCAACAAGAAACGTGTAAGAAAAAAAAAGAACATAACAAAAGAATTTCGAAATAATTTCGAGTTTTCGTATTTTTGATTTGCCAAGCAATAGAATAATAATATATTTTATATATAGGTGTGTAGGTGGACGAACACAAGTATAATATTAAATTTTTTTTTTAATTTTTTATATATATTTTTTAGTTTTGGACGAGGACAAGTGTTGGTTATACGATTTATTTGTTTGTTTATTATTATTATTATTATTAATATGCAACGGGATGATTAAGCGGGAAATGACCATGATGATGTTTGTTGCGGTATTTATTTTGGTATTTTTTTTTTGCATTTGTTGGTATTGAGTTGGTATTTATTTTATTTTTTATTTTTTGTTTGTTGTGTATGTAAATAAAAGAAACAAATGAAAACGATAAACACATTTAGTTAGCAACTTTTGATATAAATTTTAGCAAAAAGTTGATGCTCTTTGCCAAGACTTAAGATTACGATTATGTATATGAAGATATATGGCTAGTTAGACAGAGATGCTACATATGTGTAGATAGATAGAGAGAGAGAGAGAGAGACAGAGAGAGTATATGATTTCTACATGCAATTCATAACATTAATAATATTCATTATTTACAACAATTAAATTTTTTCTTTTCTCTTTTTCTAGTAACAACAATTACAGGCAACATTTAGTTAATTCATGCAAGGCATTCATTGCTTTGGCCCACATTATTGTTGCTATCAGCATAGTTGTTGTTGTGGTTGTTGTTGTTGTTGCTGCTGTTGTGATTGTTGTTGCTGTTGCTGCTCATGTTATTCAAGTTGGCAATTTGATTGGATAGATTATTGAATGCCAGATTCAAGGATCTGCTGTTGGCCTCTGTTGTGGACCCATCATCGATCAAGGTGCCCGCACTGCTGCTCAACAGTTCGTTGCTGGAGCCGAAGCTCCCCCCCAACTTGCCCTTCCCGTTGCCATTGCTCAACCTCAACTGGGAGGATTTGTTGGACTGCTGGTGCTGGTCCAGCTTGAGGTTGCTGTTCTTGTCCTTGTCCTGCAACAGATTCAGACTCGAATCGAAGACATTCTTCTGGAACAGCTCGTGGTAGTAATATGGCGTGGTGCGTCGCTCTATGGAGACGGCACGACGACCACCTCCACCGGGTCCAGCTGATGAGGCTGTTGGGCCGGAGGAGCGTTGAGTGGCATGGCCATTCAAATAGAGATAGCTCTGGCTGTTGCTGCTCAACAGATTGGGCTGCGAGCTGTGGTACTGTGTGATACTCGTGGCATCCACATCCACTGCGGACACAACGCCATCGATGCCACCGCCATCCAGCAGCTGCCCATTGCTGCCGGGCATCGAGGAGGCGGGCTTCAGTATGGGCACCATGTTAAAGGATTGACGATTACGCGCCGGATGCACTTGATGCACTTGATGATGTGAGTGGGAATGCGGTTGCTGATGCGGTTGCGGTTGCGGTTGCTGATGCTGTCGAATATACGCAGCTGTTTCATAGCCAATGGGCGGCGGGCGTGGCGGCGGTGTTAGCGCAATATCGTTAAGGGGCACAAGCGAAAAGGAGCTGCGTCTCAGGCGGGGCACAGAGATCGATGTGGGGCGACAGCAGGCGAATTTACAGGGCTGTGCTATGTAAGGTGGGAAGAGCATTTCGCTTGGGGATTCGGGAAGCTACAGACAATATGATTCCCCAACAATTACAAGATATATTAGTATTCAATGTGAGTGTGTGTGTGTGTTTGTGTTTTTGAGATAGAGGAGGACGGGAGAAAAAAAATTGTTAGAAAATTAAATTAGAATTATAAATATTTATTGTCCATAACCAGTTGAGTAGAGATCGTAAAGAAAAGGTAGTAAAAAATACAGTTAAAGCGCATAATTGAAAAAAATATTGAAATAAGTTAATGAAAAGTTCTTGAAAATGGAATGGGAATTGTGTTGGAAAATACCTGACAGTAATTTATATAGAATCTCTAGTACTAACATAAATTTTTTTAAAGAAATATTATATATATTCAAGGATAAAATATGAGTTTTTTTTCTATTCTAAATTTTTTAGATAAGTATTAAATTTTTTACCCTCAAATCTCAAGCCTTTGTTTCTTATAAACTTTAAAAATAAGAAAAATTTGTAAAATTTTAGTGTTGAAAATTTACAAGGACTCCTATTTGTATCCTTAAATCTCAGACCTTTTTTCTTAACAACTTCCAAAATTATAAAAAATATTTGAAAATTTTAATGTTGAGAAATTTCTAAAATATTCCTAATTTTAGTTAAGTTATCATTGGTTTCATGCAAACTCTGAAACTGTATCAAAATATCTAAATAAAACCAAATTTTGACATTTCCAATCCCCACAAAAGTCTAAAATTCTAAATTTTTAATTGAAAGTAGAAAAGTAATATGTATTTTAGAATCATGGATCCCTTTTCAATTTCAAAACTGTTATAATATTACTAAATCACCAGAGAAATATAGGGGAAGTTCCAAAAATGACAGACTAATTTCAAATACTTCTCAAATATCCCACATTGCAACTTTAATTCAAATTTACTATATCATTAAGACTATCTCTTCAGATCCTCTATAATCCCTACTCATACTTAGGGCCATCACCAAGTGGAAGTTAGATTAACAAGAACTTGGGATTCATTCGTTAGATATCGAGTTAAGAATATGCAGTATTATAATTAAAATATATATAGATCACGACATTGACTCTATAAAGATCTACTAAAAATTAGATACTAGCTACGCTAGAGAAGTGCATGAAGTTGTGAATGAAGATTAGGATATATATTACTATGTAGTTCCTCCATTTGGGTACGGATGGACTCACCTTAGACTCGGACATCCACACGGCACCGCTTTGCTGCAGATCAATCGAATCGCGTAGCTTGCGATACCAGGAGTCCTCGTCGTTGAGGACGATCTGTGTGCTGAAGATGTGCGACCAGACACGATCCAGTTTCTGGCACTGCTCCAACAGCTTCTTGGAGCTCTTGTGCGCCGCCTTCGGCAGTCCGTGTCGCAGCTGCTTGATCACGTGTTTGCTGTCCGTCTTCAGGAATATGACAATGGGATAGAATTGTGCATAGTTGAGACGATCCACCGCATTCGGTGTTATGTCCAGCAGCGCATGTTTGCCCCGATCCATGATGTCTCGGATGTGGGAGAGACGCACGATGCGGCACTTGCCGCTGGTGGTGGTGCTGCCATTGCTGTTGCTCGTCGCCGTCTTCTCATCGTCTTGGAGTGGAGTGCAGAACTTGTCAGGATAATCTTTGGCGAGTTTTTCTCTGGCCAGATCGGAGACGGGTCCGAACAGCACCAGGGGACGAACGAAGCCGGGATGACGCAGCACGACGCGTTCGTAGGCGGGGAACTTGGAGATACTGTCCGAGAAGACGACATCATCCCAGTTCTCGCGTGAGAGGCTCTTGGAACGACGATGTGTGGAACTGTAAATATTACGAAAATGTTATCGATTATTTTTAATCTAAATTTTAATATTTAATTAATTAATTAATTAATTAATTAAAATTTAATTGATTATTTTAAAATTGCTGTTTAGGTTAGTCAGTCATTTAAATAATGATTAATCAAATAAATTACAAAAAAAAATTTAACAAAAATGTAAAATTAATAATCGATAAATCGAGAAATTATATTTAAAAAAATCGATAATTCTATTAATTTACATTTTAAAATTATGAGTCAACTTGTGATTAGTAATAACTTACTACTTGACTAAAGAATCGATTACATGTTATCGATAACAATCAATTACATGTTATCGATAACAATCAATTACATGTAATCGATAACAATCGATTACATGTTATCGAAAGCAATCGATTAAATGTTAGCGATAGCAATCGATTACATGTTATCGATAGCAATCGATTACATGTTACCCATAACAATTGATTAATCGTTATTGACTTACCGTCGCCGCCTGAAGAAATTGCCGCGTGATTCGTTAGCATTCATTTCCTTTTTGGTGGCATTGAACTGAGCCGTCGCCAGTTCCTCAGCTCGAGATTTGTTTGGTATGACGCCACGTTGCATCTCCTGGTGACCACGTCCGATCTTGAGCACCTGCCAGGAGCCAACGACGCCGTTGTGCAGCGTATCAATCACACGGAAGACGTCGCCCGCCTTGAAGGCCATCTCGCCCTTGGAGGGATTGTCGCAATGGAAGTGGGTCTTGATGTGGAAGGAGTCGCCGCGTTGATTGGTCACCACTTCGTCGTATTCCTCCTTGCAGTACTGCACGATCAGATCGATGCGATCCTGCAGACTTAGCAAAAATAGCACAGCCTCCTCTCGAGTCACGCCATGCATGTCCATGTCGTTCACCTTGAGGATCTTGTCGCCGGGCATCAGACCCTGCAGTGATGCTGGCGAACCCGGCTGAACGGCAGTGACGAAGATGCCTGCCTCGTTGCCGCCCGTGAGTCGAATGCCAACGGAACCCTCCTTTTGGAATGAGATGAAACGTGGTTCGGCGGATTGACGTTCCTCGTACAACTGCCGGCGGGAGCTATAGAAATCCTCCTGTGCGGCACGTGGTGGCGGTGGCCTTGGCGGCTCATCCACACGACCGCGTCCACCATTTGTTGGAGTTACCGGACGATCTAGTTGCTGCAGCGAAACGCCATCCATGAGCGGACCACGGGAGCGTCCTCGAGGCGTCAGATTGCTCTTCTCCTCGTTGAGACCGTTGCCATTGATGCTGGGCCCATTGGAGGTTCGTGTTGGTGGCTGCACGTACAGGTTCTGTGAGGAGTAGCTGGCACCTCCAGGCAAATAGGCATCATCCAGATTATTGCTGCAGCTCGAAACCTGCGCCTGATGCGTGGCATACAGATTCGCATTGGCCGCCGGCTGCAGATGCCCCGAGTTGTTCAGCTGATTGACGCCCGATTGATTGGTGATGTCGCGAAGAACCACCAAACCAAGGCGCTCCTTGCAGCCATCGATTATCTTCTTGGCCTCCTTCAGGCTCATCGTGTCCCCACAGTTGGTGTTGTGTATGCGTGTGATGACATCTCCCTCCTGCAGCGAGTAACCGTTCGCGGTCAGCTGCTCCCTCGCCTTCGACGAGATCTCCTTGACGAATAGGCGACAACCCAACACAATGCCATAGTCGTCCTTCTTGCTGCCCTTGGTCAGCGTCACCTTGATCGGTTGGCCGCCGCCATTCTGCACCAGCGACGAGTTCAACGAGTTGGGTTGACTCATGCTGGACATGGCGGCACTGCTGCTCCCCATCTGCTGTTGGCTGCCCACTCCGCCGGCCATCGTCCCGTTGCTGAGGTTGGCCATGCCCACGGAGCTCAGGCTGTGCGAGTGCTGATGCTGGTGCTGTGCGGGTATCGGTGCAGCTGCATTTAACGGCACACGGCGTTTGACGACCAGTGTGACCGTATTGCCGCTGTCACGCAACACCTGCACCGCCGTCGCATATTCCACATTCTCCAGCGAAACGCCATTGACGGAAATGATGCGATCGTTGACTCTGCGAGAGAGAATTGAGAATTTGATTAGAGAAAGGGTTTTCCAAGTGGGTCTACTATATGTTATATGAGGTAGGCATTTCAATATCATAAACATATGATCATTATACGAAGAGTAGAATTTTGCCGCTAAACTAAATGAAACACTAATAATTCTCTTAAAATTTTGATTAATCTCCAATACTCTAATATTCTGCAATATTCCAATTGGGGTTTGTCTGATAAGAACACCTATAGCATAGATATACAAAATAACCTTACGAAATATATATGTAAATACTATGTTAACCCTGATTAAGCAATAATATTTTGTATTCTTTTAAGATCTCGAAATTAATATAGATAAAATTATAAGAAAGAGATTTTAATTGTTTCTTATTTAATTTCAAAATAGATCTTTCAGATTAGATCTGCAAGATTGCAAGCCCAAGTCAATTCGACTTCACAATATCTCGTACTTTATGTTAAGAAATGAGATCAGTGAAATTATATCGTACAAAATATATATCGGCCCCCATAAGCTAAAATAATCTCTTGATTAAGCCAACTATATTAAAATCTCATCTAGTTAGAAGAAGAACAAAGAAGCTACAAATCAGTGATCATCGATAAATATATCTCCTACTTAAATGCGCGTAGCATTGAAAATGATACTCAGCATTATTTAAAAACATAATTTATGTAGTACTAATGCTGAACTCATAAAGAAATTTAAGTTGAAATCATGCATATGGCTTAGTAAAACTTTATAAATTAAGATAATATGCTAAATAATGTCACTAACAAATAAATCTCTGACTTCTGTTAACGATAACAAAACTGCAAGCTCAATTGCTCGGCTGCAAATGCATCTCGTACCAAAGAAAAAGTAAGAAATCTGTGCCGTGCTCTTCAGATGAGTAAAAAAAAACATTTTTATTTGTTAATAAACAAATTAATATTAAAAAATAACTAAAATTTTTTAATAAAAAAATGTACAATTTTTTAACTTTTAGCAAGTATGCCTGATCAACTCAACTTGCAACACAATTTTCAACATACAATATATAGTAAACAACTTGAGGCTACGCTTCTAGAACTAGAACCACTCAGTCGTGACTAGTTTAATATACATAATATGTATGTCTATGTCTAGTTAAATATCCAGACTTATTCATTACAGAGTTGTCATTAGTTGGCGACCTTGTCATTCGCGGCAACCCATTGACATTCACTCTGCCCGCATTTAAGCCATCATTAGAGCCACAGATACAAATACTATGTCATTAAAGTGGAACACAGTAGTCCCCACAAAGATGGCTCCAAGCAAAGTTCAGACTTAAGACGACAAAATTAATGGAGCATAGAAAAGTGGCAGATATTCGAAAAATATTTATACTTTTAGCAGAAGTCGGTTAAAGAGGGATTAGTGTCTAGTCTATGACTAACATAGCAAAACTGTCTCTATATCTCTTTCTTTCTCTACCTCCATATTTACATCTCTCTCTTTCTGTAAGCTTCTTCCGTTTGTCAATAGATTCTATAACTGAATTCCGATATCAATTCAATCGAATTGAGTTGAATGGAGTCTTAAACGGCAACAAACAGTTCTTGGAACGGAAGGTAAGAGCTTATGAGAAATGAAATAAAAAGCAGAAAAAGCAAGAATGGCATAAATAGCACATGACGAAAGAGAGTTGGCCAGAGAAAGAGACAGCTAATCGGTAGTCATAGATAGAGATAGCTGCAGTTCAACCGTGTCTATAGGCAGACAAATGATGTTTGATTGCATGTCTGCAGAGCCTCAGATCATTAACATGTCTACAAGAGCATGAAGTGAGTGAGAGACGATGAGAAAGAGAGAAGGAAAGTAGTGATGAAAGAGATAGATAATGCTGTAATTATTATATGTACATACATATATACATACATATGTAGGTAGGTATCTTTTACTTTCAGTTGACAAGAGCGTATCGCATGAAAACTATGTTAGAGGAACGTCACCGGCAACGGCAACCATCATGTTGCAGATAAAGTTGTTGCAACAATGCGCGGCACATACCAATCAAGCTAACAGCAATATTTTAATGTACATAGTTTCATAAGTAATAGTACTTATAGTAGTTCTTCATACTCCTCTGCATTCTTGCCAACATTTGTAGTGCCGGCAATAGTTGGAAAAATTGTCTAGCTGCTAATTTACACTTGCCGACACACAAATATTTTCATTTGTCTGCTTGGGATTTTCCTCGCTTCGAAAAATGAACAAAAAAAATGAGAAAAATGAAATGGAAGAAAACAGAACAGGTAAATTGTGGTCTGTTTATATAGTACTTATATGTATATCCCTCTGTGTGTCTATATCTATCTCAGTCCTCTGCTTTGTAAATAGTTTCTTTGGAAAAAAAAAACAACAACGCAAGAAGATTATGACAAGTTTTTAATCACAGAGGCACGAATGTTTGGCATTATGCAGGTTGTGCTGTGTTCTCCGCTTCGTCGTCAACAACAACTATTGAAAAACGTTTTGGAATTTTTATTATCAACACACGAGAGCATAGAAGAGCGGACAAAGCAAGGCAGACAGCTCCAACTCCCTTCCGCACTCTCTCTCAATCTGTCTCTCCCACTTCCATGTCTCTCTCTCTTTGAATTGTAGAAGTCGAGGCGTTGCTTTAATTATACGAGGGCTGCCGCTACGTGAGTTGAAGTTTTCAGACATTTCTTCGGACTTCTTTTTTATTGTGGGTTTCTAATTTGTAGTGTGAGTGCGTATGGAGAGTGTATGGGGGAGTTGGGGCTGAAATGGGTTCACAAAATTTAAAGCCGAAGATTAACGATGTCAGCTGTAATGTGCTGTCAATAACCGCACTGCTTAAAGCCCAAGTGGATTCAACACGTGAAGAGCATTAAAGATGGCTTAGATAGAGTATTTGGTATGAACAGATATTGACTGCACTCACTTTTAAGACAGATTTCTTAACTGACAACTGTATTGGTATGCCAAATTTAGCATATAGAACTTTAATTGACAAATTTCTGTTGAGTATTTCTGGAGATATGCCCATAAATGTGCAAGAAACCACCCAAAATTTGCACATTTGTCATTATTCTGAACTTTGAACCGCCAAAACTTCTACAAAAGTTTAACTTATTTTTAAAAAATTAATTTTTCGATATTTCTTCTCATTTACCGCAACCATAACTTAATGTAGTGCTCAAAATCGGTAATTATTAGCTATTCTATTCAGTTTATATGATAATTTTAATTTATTTTTTTTTCTATTTTAATTAAGTCTATTACTTAATGCATTTATTTTGAATAAAGTTCTATTTTTCTTTTTTATCATGCTGCATAGGAAATGCTCAGCTTGAGTTGAGCTTTTGTATTGCTCTTGACTTTAATGCACTTGACAGATGGGGGCACATTTATAGGAACCATTGAGGGATACTCGACAGAAGCCGCAGAGAGCCCATGTTCAACATTTCCATCCAAACATCACAATTAATTTCCTGACTCTGACAGCTGACATAACCCATATACATACATATAGAAACATATAAAGTATACTCTATATGGCATAAGACCGTAATTATCAGCAGCTGTTCATAGACTATCTGGCAGTATATCTCGTAAATGTCAAGTCATCAGGGGCACATACAATACATATGTATGTATGTATGTATATAGATAGTTAGTTAGTTGGGAGGTACTTACTGCAAACGATCCTCGGCAGGTCCACCTTTCAGCACATCGCTGACTGCAATTGAGGGATCCCCGTTGGCAAAGTGGGGATTATCACGTCCACCGGAAACGGCGATGCCGAACCCATAGCCTGGTACTCGAGTCACCGAAACTGTGTGATACTCCCATGTGGTGCGATCGCCCTGTAAAATACCAAGTTACAACAAAATACAAAAAGTTATAAAAAGATACACACACATCACTATCAAAAGGTATTGTAATATGAAAAATAAAAAAAAATCATTAAATGTATAAAAAAAAAACATGTATATCTCTATGTTGTTATGCATGCAAAAGAGAATTGAGGAATACAGCAAATCCACTGTAACTATCTCCCTTTCTTTCCCTCTCTTTAGTATTTATTTTTGTTTGTCTTCAATTTATTTCAATATATTTTAATTGGAATTTGTTAAGGATGGGCGCCCAGCGCGGCACTGGAAATAAAAAGCGAATGCAAGTGAGGCGGAAGTGCACATGTGACTTCCGTTTTACAATTTACATGAGATTGTCCTACTCCAGACTGTTTTCAAAACTAAATAAATACGAGAAAAAAATGGAAACAACTGCATTTAAAATAACACTAAGAATGTTAATAAATAATTTGAAACTGATAATTTTTTAAATATATACTTTTGTTCAGAATTCTGTTCATAGATTCATATAAGCGCAAAGAATCTTAAAACTTTTAAAAATATTGAGTAAAATTGTACAACAAATAATATAAATATAATATATAAATAAATGCAAAAAATAATATTAATAATAAAATTGTATAAATGAATATACTGTAAAAACTGCATTTACAGATCATTTTAATTAAATTTTTGAAAACTATTCAATATTTGTATATAGCAAAAATCTTCGCTTTAAAAAAAAAGTTTATTAAATATCATTACATAAAAATTAGTATTTTTTTAAATTATAATTTAATTAAATGAATTTTATTAAAATTATTATTAAAAACAAATATTTATGTAACTATGAATTTTTCAATATATTTGTTGCAAAGATGCTAATTTATATAAAAAATTTATATAAATCTATATAAAACACTTTTAAATTGAGATAGAGCATTTTTAAAAAGCATAAATTTAATTGAAAAGAAATTAATAAAAAATATAAGAAAAATATATATGTTTCCCATATTCCCATTTGTCGCTGCAAGCAGAAAATAAAAAGAATTCTTAATTTGTATATCTCTAGAAAATCATTCATAGCGAATAGCAAAATAATTGTAAATAATTATTCGATTATAATAATTATCATATTTTATAAATAGTGAAATCTTCACTAACTTCTATATTCGCTTTCATCTAACGACTGCCAATGGAAATAATTCCTTCTCCTCAAAAATTTCTCTACAACCATTTCCGATAATTGCAGCTGCATTCATGCATCCATCAAACGAAACTCATTGGAGTACTCATTAAGCTCTTGAGTATCTTTAATGATATTATTATGGCCAACACCTGTCATTAAACTGAATGAATGAATGAATGAATCAATGATGATGCTGTCTGCGACTTTGAAATGTTCAATTGTTGATTTCATTTGCAGTCCCTGCGGGTGGCAACCCTTTTTGTTTTTGGGCTTTGGGACTTAAGAGACCCCCAAATACTATATACGTACGTTGTATACATGCTGTGGAACAGCTTCAATTAGAGCTCAATCAAAGCACAAATCCGCTAATACATGAAAAATATATCAATTAGGGAATAAATCCTCTAGCGAGGTTATACAATGAGTCAATGATTGAATGAATGAATGAATGCATTCACTCTGATTCATTGCAATCAATATCGAGTTGAGGCACAAGCTACATGCCAATCCCAAAAAAAAAATAATTTAAAAAATATATACATATATACATATGTCTATGTATATATAAAGAAACTCCAAATTAACCAAAAAGTCGCCAAAGGTGGGCGAAAAAAAATATATACAGATATATAGACATTATTATAAATAGCTATAACGGCTAGACGCATCCAATTTCAAAATCATTTGCAACTCTACGTCGAAAAAAAAACTAAAAAAAAAATAAATTGAAATTAAAATTTCACGTGGGTTGGAAAAAAAGCTAAGATATTTGTTAGACTTAGCTGGCAGAGAGTTGGCGTGGGCGCAAGTTATAAATATTTATATGCATTTGTTTTTTTTTTAATTTTTTTTTTTATTTAGATTGCAGGTGCAATCCCTAGCCCCCCCTGTTTCCATTCTCCTGTATATAAAATTGTAAATTATCTTGGGCTGCATTTCATTTGTATAGCTATTTTGCCTTTGATCATAATTCTTGCATTAAAATGTTATGCTTGACAGACATACGTATCTTGGAATTATGAATTAACTATGACTAAAACAAAGACTAGTTAGTCTACGTATGTATATACATATGTATGTATGTATGGTGACCGAGTTCCGTTTAACAACGGATCGGGCGATAAAATTATAATTAACTTAATTGCAAGTGAAATTAGCTACAAGTTTAATGATCTGAAATCTCCGAAATGAATGCGTGCGTAAAGTGCGAGTGAAATGGCTATAGTGACATAGAATGATAGAGAGAAAGAGAGAGAGAGTCTATATATGTATGTATCTGATGTATAGACAGTGGGAGCATATGGAGCAATACTTTCTTCGCTTCATAGTTTATGTCTCCCCCCCATTTACATATATCTCTATCTTTTCCCGGACATGTTTACATCTTGAGGGATGTGGGCATGTGGGGGAGGGGGATACGCTTGGTATTTGGAATGTAATTTATTATGCAGCAGTCGGAACTGGCCTAAAGAACTCAAGATTTATCATCATGTGCAAGTCACATGTTCACAGGTATATGAGCAGCTCTATAAATAGCGCCTGAAATATTTGCCTACTATCTTAACTGGCATCTTGTGGCTCCAGCAAAGTATCTCAAGTTCACAAAACATAAATTAAAAGCACTTAGTATCTTTGGGTTGATCACACTCGTTTTTTTTTTGTTTTGGGCCCAACCATGGCCTATGTGCGTCTAACCTTCAACACGAGAACTTGACAGTATTTAAGAGTTGCTTCAACACCTTGATTTTTGTAGCTTAATGGCTTGAATTAAATGGAAAATATCTCTGGAAATACTATGTTGACGACACTTACCAGACTGCTGGCCAACATGTTGTTGGGCACATAATCCGGAAATTTCATAGTTATGTTTTTTAATTTTTTAATATTTTTTTTTTTGGGTAATGTAAATTGTTTCTCACACAATGTAATGCAATTAACTTGTAGATTTAATTCAATTGTATAAGTTATTTGGGTTTCTTTATGTTCGCCATGAATATTATAATTATTTCGACACTTCAAATGAACAAATTGAGATACAAAATAAGTTAAATAAATAGAAGCTGATGTCACTTCACTTCAAATTGCAGCTACAACAACCATATGCATAAATAACAATAAGTAATTGCACTTTTTGAATACCGAGTTGAGCTAATGAATTATAAATAAACTCCCAACGATATGAAACGACACGAAAGTTGAGCTTTATTTTGAGGAATTTTTTACGATAAAACATGTGCTATACAAATCTGGAGACAGAGAGAGAGAGAGAGAGAGATAGCGTGTTTGAGAGAGAGAGAGAGAGAGGGAGATAGCGTCTAACCGGCGCGCCATGAATTTGCATATTATTTGTATTTTTATGGCAAAATCACAAAGTATATCTGCGTATCAGCTATGTTGTTAATATTTTTTTTCCACTTTTAGGCATTTTTACGAAATTTTAGAAATATTTTTGTATTTATTATAATTTTTATTTTTATTTTCGGGGTTGCTTATTTTTCTTAGCCGAGACTTTAATTAACACGCACGCTTGAATTTACATGCTAATTGATTAACGCACGCACCGTCAGATACTTTTACAGATACTTCTATCTATCTATCTACATTTTGTTTCAAACTGATCGTCATGAATGCAATTTGATTGTTTTGACGAAAGGTATATTGTGCAAATAAGCCAATGACCGCATAGAGCTGCCAATATGGAGCGCAATGTATCTATATAGATGTATCTTGAACTGTATCTGTATCTGTTGGATGCACCGAAAGTGAAATGCATGCAGCTGCGCGCTTCACTGTTCGCTGCTCACCAAAACAGCAACATTTTGTTGCACGTAATTCACTTTAGTATTTCAGCAAAATATATCTGAAACTATTGCTGGCAAAGTTGCGCATTCTTATTTAAACAGCTGGTCAACTAATTAACATATACTTTAAGCACACACTAACTAACTAGTATTAGAGCTACTTGGTAGCCTGCAGATACGTTGTATTCGTGCGAAGAGATACACAAACACAATTCGCGTCGTTTTTTTTCTGTCGCTTGCGCCGCCGCAGTCCGTTCGACGTTGACGGCTTGAAACACGCTTTGGAACTATTTTACAATTGTGTGGATGTGGATGGCAAACGAGTCGGCTGCCAGCAGCACCAGCAGCAGCAGTCACAAGATCCAACAACAACTGCGGCCAAAGAGCGCGGCGAAGCAAACGAAATGTGATGATGAAGGCACAGCACAAAACAAACAAGCGATTGAATGAGCAGAGAGAGAGCGAGCCGAATGAAATACCGACAACGGCAACAACAACAAGAACAACAACGATGATGACGACGACGACGAGACAAAAGCAAATGCGAACTGCAGTAGCTGCTCAACAGCGTACCTAATACATGTACATAACTTACATGCAGGCATACATGTGTTAGTGTGAGCAAAGTTTGCTGGCTGCGGCTGTGGCTCCTATCTCTGCTGCATTTGTGTGTGGATGCCAATGGTTATACTAGTGTGTGTGCGTGTGTTTGTGCTTGCTTAGTAAGGCCGGAAAGCGGCAGCGAAGACAAAAATGTAAACAAAACATGGAAAGTAAATAGCAATATTTGATAAAAACTGTGTATAAAAAGAGATTTCTCATTTTGTTTGCCGTTGTCTGTGGACGCCATTTGCTTAGTGGAACTTATCGGCATGTGGATGCCAAATATATTTTTTGTAGGCAGCGCACGAACATGTTTAGCGCTTCCCTTTTGCAGTGTAAAGGAAGATGAAAAGGAATTTCACCAGCATTCGAAATATAGAGCGCTCTCTTACTTAGCTCTCTCTCTCTCTCTGTCTATTTCTCTCCCTTTGAAGGGGAATGGGAATAGGCAAATTGTCTGAGATTGTTGTTAAATGCGCAAAAAGTTGAAAAGTTCACAGCCTCAAGTGCATTTTGTATATCAACTTCAATTCAATTAGACGCCCGCACAGATCTCAAGAGAGGGGAGGATGATCAGTTGAAAAGACACAATGGCAAACAACTTGACATATTAATTCAATCAAGCAAATGCTTATTAAACGTTTAAAGTGACAAAGAGAGTCAAGTGAGAAGCATAGAGATAAAGAGAGATCAATTACACAGTGCAAGTGAAGTAAAGTTGAGAATAAAATTCCATGAATTTCATTTAACACAACAACATGTTTGTCGCATATGAAAATGCGCAAACTCTGCACAATTTTCATGAATCAAATACTGTATGTACAAAAAAGTGTCATGGTGAGTGGATGTTGCCAACAAACATGTAATCAATGGATATAGCCCCATTGCAACTTGCAACTGACACTGCAACGGTAACGGCAACGTCAGCGGCAACATCAGCAGCAACTGCAACTGACAGGCGAATCGCGCAAACATTTATGCAAAACAAAATATAAAAATAAACGGCAAAAATCGTGAAGGCAGTTGAGAAGCCACTCCTAAATGGAGTGAAGCTACTCCATCAACATTTTGCCATTTCCTTCAATATCCAAACAAAGCAGCGTCTGTCTGGTATTTTCTACAACATCGAATTTCATACGCTATCGTTGTTGTTGTTGTTGTGGAAGGTGTGAGCAGCTATCGAATAAAGCGAAAAGAACAATGCCCAAGTTGAAAGCACATAGCACACGTTGTTGACAGAAGCAGAGCGATAGAGACGCAAATAGCGATTGAGAGAGCGTCGTCGTTGTTGGGGAGAGTAGTGACACAGCAGGCAGAGCTTGACAGTTTGCTTTGCTCTGGTATGCTGAAACAAAAGGCGAATGTTGTTGTGGGCTTTTGGAATATTGAATTGCATTAATGGTTATTGAATTTGCGGGTTGAATAACAAGAAATAGAAGATGACGGAGTGCGACGATGAATGAAATGATTCATGGACCCGCAAAATGGGTAGCATGGGGTAGACTACAGATGATAGATTATCATATACTATCAACAAAACGTGTTGGAAATAAGGAATAATGTGTTGGAATAAGGAATAATGGAAAATATTATATAAAAAGAAAATAATTTAGAATTTAAAAATAAAATCATAGGTTTTGGTGAAAAAAATTGATATTATAATCTGAAGAAATGAATGAAAGTAGTATTAAAACATATCAGTTGCCACATTAATTTATTAGTTATTTACATAAAAAATATGCCACAAGGAAAATTAGTAAAATCTTCTAAAATTCTAAAAGTTATAGTTTTACTCCTATTCTATTGCTCTAAAATTGAAAATATCTATTTCGAATTCAAATAAAATATATAGTTATAATATTTTTATTTAGATTTTCCTTTTGCCGGCAAAGTTCAATTAATATTTGTACAACCTTAACAAATTTGAGAGCTACTAAATTCAACAAAGAAATTCAAAATTCTTCAAATCTTATCTAATCCAAAGATGTGTGAGTTCAAACACTGCCCAAGTCTCTGCTGTCTGCAGTCAAGTTCCATTCCCAGTCAGAGTTGCCTTGATGCTCTAAATGATCACTTTAATTTGTTCAAACACCTCCTGTCGTGATTTAACCTTATGCTTTTCATTAAATTGAGAACCTCTAGAGCGGTGAGTATACAATTTATCAACAAAATTCTAATGATTTTTTAATCTCTATTTCGCTTTTGGTGCTCTACGCATTTCCCAAGACTACTCAGTGCCTCAGGTAGGCAGCACACAATAGAAAAAGGTCTTGGAGTCTGGAGACTACCCTAGACCTCAGGCTAGACCGTGGCTCGGACCCTACCACAGGTAGAACCTACTGCAGACATGTTGATGCAGGCATAAACATGCTCTTGCAATTGAGCAACATGTTCCACAAGATAACGAAAAGAGAGAGCGAGAGAGAGACAGCAAGAGAAATAGAGAGAGAGAGAGAGAGAGAGAGACAGATGGAGAGCGTAGAGAATAAGAGCGAACCCTCGAGGGGAACGTCAAGTTTCTAGGCACTGCAATTGATAAACAATTGACTTTCAATGGCACAACAGCAAAATGCAATCAAGCGTTAAAACATTTGTTGCAACAAAATGTTACAGCACACACCCTGCCACAACTTCCACAAGGGTTGTTGACTCGACAGTCTTTGGCCAAAACTATATATTTTTTGTTTCATTAAATAAAACTTGGCAAGATTTTTACTGCAGCGTGCCAAAAAATAGAGAATTTATGGTGCAACTGAAAAGGTAAATAACTTTTTGATAGTCATTTGTTATACGATTTTGTTTATGATATTGCGAAAAGGATAAACGAAAGAAAGTTGTTGAATATATTTGGAGTATAGTGTTCCATACAAAATAATTTTATTTTTTGATTGGAAATATTTGTATTGAATATATTTGGAGTATAGTGTTCATTTAAAATAATTTTATTTTATCATTACAAATTTTTAGATATGGCATTTTTTTTTTTTTTTTTTAAATTAAATGTTTTAAAAATTTAATGACTTTTATTAGAACGTGTAATTAAGTATTCTAAATAGTATTAAATTCTATATCATTCGTGTTTCTCGAAATATTAAAAAAATAAGCGGAATTTCTCAGATTTTTTTGATCAAAATATGAATTACTATTTAAGTAAATAAACAAAATTTAGAACTTGCATTTTTGGAATTCATCTTTAAGTATAAGTTGTTAAATTAATAGAATTCTTAAAAATCAATCTTAAATTGAATAGATGTTTAATTATTCCATATTTTTCAATATTTCACATTTTTATTCCATATTTTTCAATATTTCACATTTTCCAACTATTTTCTTGCCGTTAGAGGAAACCCCTTAATCGGAGCTTGTAAAATACTCCCATGAGATTTATAGGCGACACTTTAAAATGCAAGTCAGGCACTGCCATCGACAACTTTTCACGTGTTTCGCAGGACAGGCACAACACAAGCAGCACAAACACCGCAACGAGGACTTCAAAGTTCAACGTGACCGACAACGTTAGCACTGGAAGAGTAAGAGGGAGAGGATGGCCGACAACTGGAAGAGTAAGAGGAAGAGGCTGTTGTTGCTGTCAGTCTACTTACTATGTCTGTGTATGTGTTGCCTACTTTTGGGGTTAGACAACGAAACTCGACAGAAGCTGCCGATGCCGATGCTGCTGCTGTTGCTCCACGTATGACATACGACCTGCTGGAGGTGTGGGGTTTCAATGAGAAGCGGGTGAACGTGGCAACAGAGTATTGCGGAGAATTTCAATAACGGCATTTGCATACGGTCGATTTGGGCATGTTGGAGGGCGTGGCAGTGTCACAGCTGCCAAATGATGATGCAACTAAGTGGCTGCCATTTAACGACGCTTTATGACGTCGCGACGTGTTAATGTTGACTGCAATATGCAAAGTATCTAACAGATACAATTTACATACATACAAACATACGTATAGTATTTATATAGTATTTACAAGTGTGGGTCGATAACTCTTTGGTCATTTTTGTTTGGCACTCGTTAAAGAATTTCTATGGCCATTTTGTGTGTCGAGTATCTCGGCATTTGTTTCGTGCGTGGTACGTGCTTGAACTACAAAACTTCAGATTTCTAGATATCATAAATTAGGTAAAGAGAGGAAGGCATAAAACCCATAGACACACATCACATGCCGGCATGCGTCGAGAGGCCATACAGACATCGCCATCGCCATCGCCATCGTCGTCACTTGGGTCACATTTCCAAGTGCAGTCGAGTGAAAATTGAAAATTGTCTGTCTGCTGGGATTTTTCTCATATGTTTGAATTATGGTACGCATGCGTGCCCTTCCCTATAGAGAGGCAGGCATATAAACATTATTTTGTGACTAAAGTGCGGGACGGAAATGTCTACGTATCATCATTAGAGAGACTTCATTTCTTGAGTTTAGAGGTCACTTCAGTGCGGTTCGGCAAACCTCAGGACTATTTACCTTAAGAATTCTTTCAGTGTAGCTCTAAGTTCTTAACTTATCCATCAGAAATCAGTTTTATTTGACTACCACACTTTATCAAACTTTCTTTTCGCACATGTCAATAACTTTCACAACAAATCCTCATGGGTTTTTACCTTTTTACGTCCTCCTTCTCTTCCTCACTACATCCTTGCAGTTATTTTGCACAGATCCTTTCACTTGTCACGCCTTGTCAGCGCCCTCAGCAAACAGCAGATCCATTTTCCGTGTGGCATGTTGGAGCTGAGAGAGGTAAACATCTCTGTTGCAATGTAAACAGGAAACGTTGTGCCTGCAGGATACGGAACACACACACACACACTCGAGCACTCACACTCATCCAAAGTAAACAGTTTCAAATGAGTGTGTAATTTTCCAAGGCAAACACTGAACGGAGCCAAAGAACAAAAGAAGAAAAAAAAGGAAAAGAAATGGGAGCAAAAGGACAACAGCGCAAAAGGGAAGTGCCAAGAAAACTGACTGACAATGTGAAGTGCAAAGAGACATGCAATACATGCTTGACAACCTGTGTACTACTCCTCGAGTATCCTTATCACAGCTCCTTCATCTTCCCTCCTTATCTATATGCCGCTCTCTCTCTCTCTCTTTTTAATCACTGATTGCATACTCTTGTTGGTCTGTTGTTAACGTGAAATTGGAGCAAAAGTTGCAGTCGAGAGAGGGTATTAAAGTAAAGTCTGTTAATGGAAATGCGAAATGGAATTGATTTCCATACAAAAAAACTTATTTGTATAGAGGAGTTCTTATTTCGAGTAAGAGTGAAGAATTATTAAGGAAATGCGATAACCGTTAAAATTCTTAATTTTTAACATTGAATTTTAGCTTTAATTTTAAAACAAATCACTTTATTCTGAATAATTTTATTCTGCAGAATGAAGTGGCTGCATCAAAATGAATGGAAATTATTTGGACTACAAATATTTTTGTGTTATATTATTTGAATATTAAGTTACATACAAATGTGTTTCAAAAAAGATAAAAAAAAATTATTTATCTATATTTGAAAAACAAACTCTATTTCTATTTCTTAGTTCGGTTTATATTATCACATAAAAAATCATTTATTCATTTATTTACTTATTGTCACAAGATAGATTTGAAGAAGGAACACAGACCTTTTTATGGTATTCAAATTACACATAAAAATAAACATAAAAATTTTGGACGAATTTTAAATATGTAAAATATATTTTTTACTTTTCCAGAATTTAAAATATATTTAAAAATCGAATAATTAATATAGTACTGAATTTAAAAGAAATCAGATATATTTTTACCCTCTTCGGAATTTTTAAAGTGATTAACATAGAAATTGATATATTTAAAATTTATTGTATTGTTTCGGCAATGGAAATTGTTTCAAAATGAATTTAAAATCCAATTAAAATCATTTTAATATTTGAAAGCCATCAAAGTAGAATTTTAAATTGATGCATATCATAAATAAAGCAAACAATATTGTTGACAAATTGCATCGCTCTGATCGAAATATTATAGTATTATTATGTGCATTTATGGTAATTAAAACGCCAGTGATTTATTTAACAAATAAGTTAATTTAATTTAATAGCGTTCTGCATCAAGTGCAGTTTAAGCCAAGTACGAGAGAAACGCTTAAAAGCCAAGATAATCTATGCAAATTGAATGCCAATAACTGTGGCCATAAACCAGGCCAAAAGACTATTAAAAGCCCACACGACTATTGGCAATTGACAATTTGCATTGGGCCAAGAAAATACTATATAGTAAAACTAACACAAATAAAGGAAAATTATATATCTATTTAAATTTATATTTAAAACAAAACTTGCAAATTTTTGCCTTGGGCAATTTTAAGCTTAACAATGTGATTGCCATTTTATGATTAGATAAAAAAAAATTCACTAAAAACAACAACAAGTTGTCGCTTCACTGATTCTTATGGAGTATATATACCAAAGTATATATATACATATACAAGTTGATATACAGTGATGTATGTAATTAAGTGCCAGGTTACATAAAAGTTAAGAGCCATTCGACTGGAAAATGTAAATTTACCATAATAAAGTCGACAAGTGCCGCAGTCTCTCTATATCTCGCTTTATATATATATATCTCTCTTTCTCTCTCTCTCTTCTCTCTCTCACTCTTCTCTCTCTCTCTCTAGCTGAGAAACTGTAGTGTTATCTACTCGTTATGCCCGCTGTCATTTATGATGTACGAGCTGACATAATGTGGTTCTCCTTCATTTTCAGAGAGAGCCCTTAATGGACTTGATATTTTTTTGTGCAGCTGGGCTAATTATGTCTGATTCCACTTATGGATATATTCTATACATTATTCTATATATATACTCACGAAAATGCCCAATGGGCATGCGATAGTATTTGAGAAGTTCTCTCAACAAAAAAAAGGCATTTAACTCACCTGCAAAGAGAAGAACAGAAGCGAATATTTTAATAATTATAATTTTATTATGAACAAGGCATAAAACCAAAAAAAAAAAAATAATAATATTTCAAGTAATAAACATCAACATAAAAAATTCCACAGCTTAATAAAAAACCGGTTAAGCTCTTAAATAAATTTTTAAAGTGCGCTTAAGGCATTAAAAATATTTGGAGCTAATTTTTAGATTTTGCAAAAAAATGTTTGAGTATTTTTAGCACCAATATATTTTAAATTTATAGCTAATTGTTATAATTAAAAAATGAATAACAACAAGTTTATCTTTGTTTATATGCATACATATATATATATATATAAATATTTATATATTTATTTAAGTTTTATTTTGATACTGCCTTTTATTTTGCAGCACATTGTTGAATTTCAGCTTTTTATTTTTGGCCAAGTTCATTTCTCGGCCAAGTTTATTTCTGAGCTGAATCATCAATCTCTTAACTCGCTCAATCATTGTATTCAAATCGAATTGACATTTAGCATAAAAATCAGCTTGCCATAATCTGAATAATCGAAATTAGTATGCCAAAGAAGAACCATAAATAAAGTAAGGGAGAAAATGAAATTTAAATTTCATGGAAGATTCAAGTTGATATATATATATATATATATTTTTTTTTTTTTTGAGTTCTTGGGGTTCTTCTCTTCGACTGTCTTCTGTCTGCCAGCTGCAGTCTTTTTACTTAATGTTTTATTCAGTCTTCGACTCTTTGATTTGCATATAAAATTGCTTGTTAGCTTGTCTCGATTTGGGACTACATTTTAAATGGATTCCCCCCGAGAAAAAAAAAACTAAAATAAAAATCAACTTTCGCTGTTGTTCTCTGTGGGACAAGAGAGTGAAAGGTTGTGAATCCATTGAATCAATAGTTTTTATGATATCAAACACATATAATGTTGGAGGTGTGTGTGTTTGTTGATTTTGAAACCTTTGACATTTAAGTGGAAAACTGTGTCAATCAATTTTATAGGAAGGCGTGAAAACAACCCACGTAAACTCATAAAGCTCATTATTCGATTTAAGAAAAGGTGTGAATGAGTTTGCCTAAAGTAACTGAGGCGACAAAAGTCATTAAAAAATTATATACAAATAAGAGTGATTTAAAAAAAAGAAATATATATATTTATAAATATAAAATCGTGCACATATAAAATATTAAAAAATATACGTTATACATTCTTCAATTTAAACGAATAAATAAATTTCTTTTGGAAATAACTTTAATTTAGTATAGTAGATGAAGTATAAAGATATTTATTTATTTATTTATTAAAGATTGGTTAATCCAACGTATAAAGTTATAAGTTGAAATCAAAATATAAAATTGAGTTAAATTAATTAAATAAAATCAAATTAAAATATATATACAACTAATACTGACGACAAAAAAAAAACAACAATAAATAGAAACCTAAATAAAAAATCTTGCATATATAAAATATATAAATATATATGTTATACATAGTTCAATGAAATCGAATAAATAAATAATTTTTGAAGACAATCTATAATTTAATATATATTATATGATTATGATATAGTATAAAGTAAAAGAATTAAAACATATATAAAAACAATATATAAAAATCAGTTAAATTAATTAAATAAAATTAATTTGAAATATACATGCAAATGATACTGATTACATACAAAAAAATATATATATATGATAAATAAAAGATCGTGCACATATAAAATATATAAAAATATATGTTATCCATATTATTATATTTGAATGAAAAATTTTAAGTTCATAAATCTTTATAGCATTATTTACAATTTATTTATAATTTAATTATATATTATTTGATTTTAATGATGACTTTCAATTAGTTTATAAATAATAAAATTTATAATAAAATTTTAATTTCAAATATATATTTTATTAATTATCAAATTTTTGATATACATTTATTGAAAGTTATATTTTATGACTTTAAGTGAGTTATTTTTGTTTTTTTCAATGGTTAAAAAGTTAATAAAAGAAATTATATGTAATTTCAAAAAATTTTTTTTTTATTTTAATAAATTTAATAAGTGATGAATCTGCACTTACAAAGTGTAGTAACAATTTCTAAATGTTTAATTATCTCAACAATACATATATTGAAATATATTGCAATAATTAAGTTTTAAACATTCACCAAATAAAATTGTATAAATTGCAAAATTTCAAGTCTAATGAATGGGCATATGATTAAGCCAATATACGGTAACAATTGCATTTGATTGATCAATCATGCTTGATGAATCATGCGTGCAGACAAAGGGCACAATCCCAGCATACAAATGAAAACTGGAAATATACGTTAAAAAAAAAGTAAAAAATAAAGCGAAAGAGAGAAAAACTTGACAAAGAAACCACAAGTTGTTGCCACAGAAATGCCATACAAATGAGCTGTCAGGTGTTAAATGCATCATAAAAAACAGCAAAATATTACAAAATAAAAAAACAAATACAAAGTGAAGAGAATATGCTTGGAATGTAGATGGGTTCTGCTTGATTTGATGTGAAGTTGAAGTTGATTTGCATTACGAATCTGGGAATTGTTATGCAAAATGCGCTTCAGGTTTTTTGTATTTGTTTGTATTTTGTTTTCTTTTAATTTAAGGCTATGCAGAGACTTGAAACCGGTTATAAAATTTCGCATTGTTTACAAAAATATGAATCAATTGTAAGGAATTCTGCGTATTATTAGCCTGTTGTTGGGTGTGGCAGTGTCACTTGAGCAAAAGATACAAAGATACAAAAGTAGCTACAGAGCGCATTTCCTAATCAATTCTATGTGTATAAGTGTGTGTGTGTGTGTGTGTGGCATGTTGCAGTTGCAGTTGTTGTTCAGCTGTTAATGTGTCTGCTGTGCCACTAACTTGGCTTAAGTCGTTTTGCTTTGTCGGCGATTTCGTAAGCAAAACAAGTATCAACCGCATTTTTCTTGGACAGCAGCAACCACAAAAATAAATAAAAATAAATTTAATAAAAATAACAGTATAAAATAAAAAAACAACAACAATGAAAAATGCAACTCGTACGCATTTTACACATATTTGTTGCATGTTGTTTTTATTTTATTGAATGCAGCTTAAAAAAAATAAAATAAAATCCAAAAAAATCGTGGCTTTTGTTTCTTAAACTTCAACTCATAAAACTAAATTATCTGCCATAGTTTCTGTTTCAGTTTCAGTTTCATTTTCCAGTTAGATTTCGAGTTCGACTTTGACTTGATTGTCGCTTTAGATTTCGTTTTCGATTTCCATTTTAAAAATAACAAAAAATAAAAAAAACCAATGCTAATAAATCGTTGTTAATAAGCTCGTTTCTGGCAAATACTTATTGTGTGAACTGTTTGCGTTGTTTATGAATGACGGCGGCCACAAATAAAATCTAGTTAACAAACAAATTTCATTTAACGTGTTTCATGCCTGCGAACTGGCACACAAGTCCAACGACATTTTCCACAGTTTAGTTTTTTTTCATTTATTTTTTTTATTTTTATTTGAAGGTGAAATCTTTAGTTTATAGCAACAGCTTTAAGTTATGGCAGCCGATTGGCAGTTTTTGATAAAATTTAAATAACTTGAGAGCCCATGGATAACTCTAGTTTCTACAGAAACTCAAAATAATTTTATATTTATAACAGATAAAGTTTTTAAGTAATGATATAAATTGTTATATAAAATTTCTAGAGAATCTCTCACTAAATTATTTTAAAGTTTTTCGTTTAATTTATAAAAATTGTACACTTCATATAATTGTATAAATAATTCCAACGATTGTCGTGAGAAACTCCCATTAAATTCAAATTATTTAAAAATAAAATTCTTTAATTGGTTGTGTACATTAATTTTTTTAAAAATAAATTTAATAGGTGAAGAATCAACATACAATATATTAATATACATTACTATATTAAGCCTCTACAGAAGCTCTTACTTAATCATTTTAAATATTTAAGTATTCCCATTTATGTAAAAATTTAACTAATACGTTTATTGTATAAATTGCTAAATAGTTTCAATTGTTGCAGAAATTGTTATTTAAAGTCTTCAGAAAAGCTGTCACTAAATTATTTGAAATAGAAAGTGGCGTACGCTTAATAAATATTTAATACATTAATTTTGTTGTACAAATTGTTCAAAAAAGTTTCCATGAAAATTCCTAATAAAATCTATAAATAATATTAATAAATGTTAATAAAATGGTTATCTAAAGTCTCTAGGGAAACTTTTACTAAAATACTATTATTAAACATCGTTCTATTCTGTGTTTCAAACTAAAAAATTGTAAATGTGGAATTTTATAAACATGCAAATTTCAAGTAAAAATTTGAGGGCTTTAATAAAAATTTAAAAATCCAATTAACTTTACGAGCGCTAAATGCCATCATTTAAGTTTAAGTCGAGTCTAAGCACAATTTATTGTTTATATCAGCTAAACAAAAAAGTAAAAATGTTGACTTAAATGGGAAAATGCAAAAAAAAGAACACAATATATCTGATTTTTTTTTTTGTTACAGAAAATGATTCCATCAATGTCAGAAGGGCAGAGGCGATTTAAAAGCTCACGTGACTAACACAATACAGAAGCTAAATTAACAATTTTACAGCTCAATCGAGTCCAAGCCCCAATGAACATGCCATTATTACCAGTTTTCTGCCATCGAAAACATTAAAAAAAAAATAGGGTTGCCAATGCATGCCAAAACAATTATGAAGATTAACATGGCAACCAGGCGAACGCGAAAGGGGAATGGGATGGGAATGGGAACGGGAACGTGTCCATGACCAAACCCCAGACACAGACCAAGGGACCAAGACCCTGTGGCTGTCTGGAAACCTAATCAAAAAGTGAACTTTGGAGGGGAGTGTATCTACACAACTATGTAGGTGCTGCCATGTGTTGGACTGAATTGTAACTGCAAGTCAATTGTTTGATCGGTGCAGTTCACGGCCTTTCAGATAACTTTCAAGACGAGACGAGACAGCAACAGCAACAGCAGCTAAAAAAAATAATGGCGTTAAATTACCAATATAAATCAATGTGTTTGGCGGAGGCTTGAACCCAAGCCAATGTAGCGAATACAAACACCCGCAACTGCGCTCAAACGCAGTCAGTCTCCAAGCAAGTCTCCAAAAGGGCGCGCCAACCGCTTGAACTTCCACTCAGGAGGTTCGAGCAACAGATAAACTCGTAGCCGGGGCAAGAAACCTGTTGAACAACTTGACTTGATTCTAAAGACTTTTTCTTTCAACTGAAAACTGAGTGGAAAATTGAGTGTAACTCAACACTTGTGAGCTATATCTCGCTCTGTAGATCAGCTATCATTTTTTTTATATATTTTTTTTTCGTCTTTTATTTTGTTGTTATTGTGCTTTGTGTATGTTTTTGTAGGGCGACATTCAGACCCGACCAGATCGAACCTTTTTTTTATGGTCTTTTGGAAACCAGTTTCAGGTTGGCCGTGTGTAGAGATTCTTTGCTGGTGACTTTGCTTGTATTTGCCTTAAACTGTTGCCTGCTGTTGCCAGAAATCGGCTAAAAAAGGATTTGGAGTTGAGTTTCGCGCATAAATTGCGGTTTAAGTTGCCACCAAATGTCTTCATAAATATCAAGTTTATTATAGGAAATATACTTACATACATATATGTATGTATAAAAAACTTTCTATTACTATGCACATATCGAGAGACTGTAAAAACTGATTCTAAACAATCTTTAATGTGTGGAATGTGTGTACGTTATTAGATATGCAGCAATCTGGAGAATGCTCATATAAAGATTATGTGTAGTTTTTTATAGAACAACTGGCGCTTCAACGCGATAAAAAGTGAATGCCAAGTTGAGAGGCCCCTCAACTTCTGCTTTGATCATGTTTGGTCAATGCAATGTCAAGTTTCTTCGTTGTCAAGAATCACAACTACTATATACACATATAATATATTGTACATATACATATGTACATCAATATATGTGGAAAAACCAGATTTTTCCCTCAGTTTGTCCACTGCAAATTTGCTTCAAGGTGTGAGCAATTCTTTAGCAAAACATTATTGAAACACTCAAGAATCTGGTTCAGGCGCACAAATGTAATTTACATTATTTCTAAACAATTTATGTGGGAATTGTTTTGCAAACAGCACAGATTAAAATTGTTTTAATTAATTGCAAAAACATTTTTTTCATATATGAAAAATAAATAATAATAATAAAAGTAGTTAACTAAAGCACTGATTGATTAAATTAATGGGACACTTGATTTATATTTCAAATATGAAATAAAATGGAGAAAAGATAATTGGCACTGTTCTTTAGTTTTATTTAATTATTTTCAAATTCTTTTTAATTATTTTAAAATCTATTTAAAAAAATTAAAATTATTGCATTAAGTGTTGTGTTGGTTTTTATTTATTTCGATTTTCAACTATTTTTTTTGATATAACATGGACAAAAGATAATTGCTATTGTTCTATAGTGTTATTTAATTATTTTAAAATATTTTATAGTTTTTTAAATTAACTTTAAAATAATTATTTTATTACAGCAAGTGTTGTACTTTATATTTATTTACTTAGACTTTAATTTATTTTTTTATTATGAAATAGTCGAGATATAATTGGTATTGTTCTATAGTGTTGAAGAATTATTTTAAAATATTTCATATTTTTTTTTTAAATTAATTTTCAAAAATAATGTTTTTATTCCAGCAAGTGATGGATTGTATTTTTATTAATTTAGAATTTTAATTATTTTATTTTTTTTAATAATAATTTAAAATTTTTTTTTAATAATAATTTTATTATTACAGCAAAGGCTGTATTGTATTTTATTTATTTAGATTTTAAATTTTTTTTTTACAGTCATTGTTAAATTGAATTTAGCAACTTTAAAGTTCTTTTTATTTATTGAGATCACTTTTTACAGACCATGAATATTATAATTATTTATTTATATTATTAAATAATTATTTCATTACAGCAAGTGTTGTACTTTATTTGTATTTAATTAGATTTTTAATTATTTTATTTAATATAAAATCTACAAAAGATTAATGGTATTATTCTATAGAATAATTTTATTATTACATCAAATGCAAATGTATTTTATTTATTTCGATTTTAAATTATTTTTATTTACAGTCATTGATAAATTGTATTTAGCAACTTTAAAGTTCTTTTTATTTATTGAGATGACTTTTTACAGACCATGAATTTTATAATTATTTATTTATTTTATTAATATATTTAATATAACAATTTTTTTACTAACTTTTTGAAAATTTATCTTTTAGATAAGTTCATAATTGTGCTTTTTTTAATTTATTTTTTTTTTTTTTTGAATTAGGCATATTTTTCTATATTTAGTTGTGTGCCAAGAAAGTTTTACTACAAATATTTATTTTCAATATGCATTTTATGCTCTCAATTCAGTTAATTATATATTATTTTTATTTACAACTTTCACATTTATTGGTATCAATTTGATTTTTCTATTGCAACATAAAAGTTTCCTTTGTGAGCAATTGAATTGTTCGTTTTTTTTGCATTTTGAGGTGATTTTCTAATTTCGTTTGATTGCCAATCAAAATTGATTGATAGCTGTGCTAATACGTATGTAATGAAAGGTCTTTTCTGCAGTTAAATTTTGTTGTTTCTTTCCCCCAAAAATTGCTACTGTTATTATTGCCTCCAATTCGATTTTCTTTGCTGTTGTTTTTTTTCAATATTTTTTTTTTAGGGGAGGGGAAAAGTCAACGTCGAAGCGAACAAAAGTTTCACTTTCAAAAATTCATTAATTTTATGGAAACACGTATGTATTTTTGTTGTTGTTGGCAACTTTTGCACATACTTGTATTTTACTCATGTTGATTACCCAAGTTGCCAGTGATGGGCAGAGGGGCAAAGGGGAGGGGGAGGGGAGGAGTTAAGACAGGTGCAACAATGCAACAAGCCGAAAATTTTAATGACAGTCCAGCTGTGTCTGCGTCGAGTTGTAATGCAATTTTTTTTCGCTTGTTTTTATTTACAATTATTATTTTTTTTAATTTTATTTTTTTTTTAATTTTAGTAGGTTGTTTTTTTTTATTATTGTTGGTTGGCAAAATTATAGACTTTATGTTAATTGGTAGCTCGTTTTCGTTTACTTCATATTTTTTATGATTTTCGTTTTTTTTTTTTGTTTATTGTATTTTGTTATGGTTTTCCAAGCTTGTTTACGATGTTATCACTGAGGTTGTGATTGATGTGCTTCTTATCAGAGATATTGGCAGCCATTTCGACTGCTGATTACAACAACTTTTGTTGCCAATTAATTGAGCTTGTTTTTTGGGAGGGGGCAACAATTTAATTAATGTTTAAACATAAACTGAGAGAGTTGTGTCAACAATTTGTCGAGATACTGTCAGAGACCTCTCATGGCATTTTATGAAAGAAAACTTGAAATCTGCACAACTTGCAACGGTTGCAGTTGCAGTTGCAGTTGCATTTTCACTCAATGCAAGTTGACATTTTGGCCATGCCAGCGACGCGTGTCGTTTTGGCCAAATATGTCACAGCTAATGGCCAATATTTGTTCATGAGGTGAGAGTTTTTCTTTCGCTCTCATGTTTTTTTTATTTTCCTTGGATTGTTTATTTCAAAGAAATCTCAAATATTTAACCAGCATTTCGATTAATTAAATGCAATCGATGCCCGCATTGAAAGTAAATGCCAAAAAACGTTAATAAAAAAAGAGAAAGAAACGTAAACAACTTTTAATGCATTTACGTTGTAAATTTTTCATTAATTAATGACATTTTTTATAACAGCTGCAAAATTAACTATACGATGCTGAAAATTATATTGGCAAAAAGACGTGCTCAACTCGAAAGACTTTAAGCTGCGTTAAAATTAAATAAATTATTTAAAAAAAATAAATATTTCACAAATAAATCATAAAATAATCTCTTTAGCTTTATTTATACATTATAATAAAATATTTTAATTCAAGAATTGTAATAGGTGAAATATAAATAGTAATAAGAAAAACAGTCAATCAATAATCGATTTCAATTCCTTAAAATTCATTTAAAAAATATTTTATTTTTTTTATAAATAATGAAAAATGTTTAATTTAGTAATATGTGATATTTTACTTATTGTTTGAAAAGTTAAAAATTTTTTTTAATTCATAGTATTAATTTAATACACGGTATCACAACTGATTAATTTTTTTTATATTTTAAAATCTTTATTTTAATAAATTAAATATATAATATTAAAATCGACATTTTATTTTTTTAATATGAATATTAATAAAATATATATCGTTACTTTCGTTATTTTTTTTTCAAAATATAAAAATTGATTAAATTAATTAAATAAATATTTATTATTATTTATTATGTTAATGCTCATCATCTTAGATTACTAATGATGCTTTTATCTCAAATTAATATCTTTAAAAATGCCATAGATATTTTCAGTCAATTTAATTATTATTTTTTATTGACTAATTTGCTGTAATAATCAGTATTAATTGCCACACCACATTTGTCATAATTACTTAATGACTTGTGGGATAAAATTAAAAAAAAAAAAATTATAGAAATTCTTGTCAGCTTCAATTTGCTCATAATTTGCTATACTTTATTAACTATAATTCGTAATTTTAATTTTAATTATTGACCCACAATCGAGCTTCGATTTGTTGCTCCAAGTGTAATTAAGGTATTTACCTGTTGCAACAATGATTCATGCCGATAATGATTGTTGGGCAGAACGTGCTGCTGATTGTTGCCTGTTGTCGTGCCAACGATATCCATTTTCCACAGCCACAAAAAAAATCAAAACTCACTGAAAGCCCAAAAATTATATGAAGTTTTGGCCTTTTACTTCGATTTGTTGCTATGTGGTTGGGGCACTTAGCGCAGTTGCAACATGTTGCACAAACTAAATGCGCAAGCGTAGCAGCGACAGCCACCAAAAAAAACTCTTCTATTTTTTTTCTCTGTTTGAATTTTTTTTGAAAATTTTGCAAGCGCAGCTTATATTTGTATTTATTTTATGTATGTATGTACATATATGTATGTGTGTATGTCACTTTAAACACTTTTCTTCGTTAGCCAACACTATTCGTATTAATTTTTCATTTCTTAAAAACTGACACTGACTTTCAATCAATATGTAAATTTATCGTATCCAGCACGAGGGGAAGCAGTGAGTGGGGGGTGTGGGTTGGCGACTCGTGACACGCGCTGCTTAAACGGCATACGATATTTCGATATCGTTCGATTTACACTAAAAGTACAGGCGCTCAGGCGTTAAGAAAAAATCAATGCGCAGCACGTCTAGAGAATTTAAGCCGAATAAAATCTCTGTGCATGTACAAGAATTGAGAGAGCGAAACGAAACGAAACGAAACGGGGGAGAGAGAGAACGAACACACTATTCACAAATTCATCCGTAAATCGCGTCCATACGGCAGCAAACGTTGTCGACTTTTGAAATGGACGCTGCACGCTCAAGAAAGCAAAAGCCGATGAAGACGAAGAAGACGACGATGGCAACAGCGACGACGACAGCGACAGCGACTGCGACGACGACGTACGTGTAAAACGTAAAATATGCTCAAAAATGCGCACACACATGCACAGGTAAACATAGCGCGCACCTTTCACACAGATAATCACGCACACAACCACCTTCAACTCGGCAAGCGAATGCATGGCCAATGTGTGTGCTGGTTTGTGTGTGTGTGTGTCACACAGGTAGACGGCAAACTTGTTGCTGGCAACATGCGCGCGCTGCTGGCAAAAATGTTGCCCAGCAACTTTTCGAAACATGGGGAGAGACCCGGTTTGGCACCCGACTCACAACTCTACATACCCATACACACACACACACACACACACACACACACATCTACATACACATATGCATATATGCATACGAAGCCTGCCTTTGTAGAGTTGTATTTTGTAGCCTGCGCGACATGGCGACAAAACTACAACTGCCGCTTGTCTTGGGCAGCACTGGCAACGGGTTTCTCTCGCTTTTATTATTTTCAACAACAATTCAACTTTTCTGTTAACGTGCAAGCGACTCCTTGGCAGGAGTCTAAGCAGTGGCAGGCAGCAAACACTCTGTGGCATGTTTCAAGTTTACAATCAAAGATAAAAGACAGCATGAAAAACTTGCCTTGCCAGCGCATTGGCAGCCAGTGTGAAGTGGTATTTATAGGAATGCGCCTGTACTTCCTTTTTCCCTTTTTGGCCTCGTCGCGCTGCATTTACAATGAGCACGAAAATACACTGCCGCAAATAAATATGTGTACCCCTTAACTATGCGTTAGCTAGACAAAGTCTCACACTGCCTAAGGCTTAAAGGCTGGGAAGACTCTCATACAGACTATGGGTTTGGGGCTTGGCTAATTTTATGGCAAGCCAATGTGTCCGAGATAAATGTGCAAAAGATGATTTTAGTTGGAAGTTGATTTGTATTTAACCATTATATGACTGAGATTCGAAATAGTACAACTTTATGATTTCAATAAAACTGCGCTTTCTTCCTGCCTGTCCAAACCATTTATAAACTTTCAACACTCAATTGCCATAGCTTTGCCCAATTTCAAACAAATTTCAAGATTGATATCTCAAACTGATATCTCTCAAACATTGTCCTAATTCAGACCTTCATTTTCGGACACCTCTGCAAGTCCCGTTCCATAAACCAAAATGGGATTTTGTTCCTTCTTGACCTTGGATCTGCCATATCTTTGTTAAATTTCAACCGATTTTCAAGTTTGATTCCTCGATTTCTTAGTTTTCACCAACACTACTAAACAACATTTAATGATTGTCCAAATTCAGAGCTTCATTTTCGGACTCCCTCAAAAGCCCTGGTAAATATACTTATGGGGGAAAATTTAGGTATCTTATAATCGGTCCCACTTGACTATAAAGTTCTTATTTTATTTATTAGAATATTAATTTCTATATATATATATATATCATATGTCAGGCAAACTATTAAAACCGTTTACTCATTTCGAGACTCAACTTCACGTATATTTTTTAAGGCATTCGAAATTGGAGCCCCAACTAGTCCAAATTGCCTTTTAGAGATATTGTTAGGAGCACCTCAAGTGCATGAATAGACAGAAAAGAAGGACAAGAATTTGAAAAACATTTCAAATATTTTTACTATCGTTTTTTCTTTCATTCTTTTATGTTTCTGGCAGAGTTGTTCACAATGTGTTGAGCCTTAACCCAGGTTATTTGAGCGCTTGTTTTGATATTGATTTCTGAGAGTCGAAAAACGTTTTTTTGAATTGTTTTGTTTTTTTTTTTTTTTTGCTGCCTTTGCGAGCAACAGTTATAAAACAATTTCAATTAAAACGAAAACGTAATCTCAGCGGGTTGGGCATCATATTGCATTCAATGAAATTTTATATATTCTTTTTATTAATATTATAAACTATTAGAGCAGCTGTGACGTGACCAACACCAAATGCACTGCAACATGAAATATCTCTTCCTAATGCATTTATTTTGTATGTATTTTTATTCTGTTTTTTTTTTTTTTTTTTTTTTTTTTTTTTTTTTTTTTTGTTTATCTGTTTTCTGACCACGTGCAACGTTTCGAGCTGGGCGGCGTTTTGTATTTGACTTTTTGACACAATTATTGACTTGGGAAAGGGGAGGAGTGTTGGGAGGGGAGTGTTGTGGGATGGGCGGAGGGAGGTGCATGTGCGGGGAGTGTATTACGTGAAGCAACAGCTGCCGGTCATTAGCACTCTCAGGTTATTCGGTTGAGAAGCCTTTGGGGCAGGTTTCATTTGTTGTATTGTTTTGTTTTTGTGGTAAGGTAATTTGATTTGTACACGAACATTGCCAACATAAAATTTTATGGCTGCAATTGTTGTTGGCCAACAGCAAACGGCAATCGGCCAACAGCTGATTTAAGATATTGTTAATGGCATCATAGAGTTCGAGTTCTTTGTTTTCAAAAGAGTTTGCGATAAATGTACGAAGGCAATTGGAATTGAAATTGAAATTGAAGTGCAATGCGGAGCTTAGAAATGATTGATAACAGCGCCTCTAATTGACGGAGGTATTTAGATAAAAAAATAATAATATATTTTTCGTTATTTCTCACTTAACTTACGAATGAGGTCTCTTATTTTGAACTAATTATTATTTTTAGTTATATTTTTATTTTTAACTGATTAAAAAATGTTCTGGTTTATTTATATTTATATTACATTATATTTTTTATAATTTAGTTATTTTGTTTCGTAAGTTGAATTTTATATTATTGTATTTCCAGATTATTTCTAAAAATTTTAAAAAGGTATCACATTCTAGATAATTTAATTTATCCTTTAAATTTAATCACTTTTATTAAATAAAAAGGTTTGGAGCTCTTTATTAATTTTAATAAGTTTTTCCTTCAATTTATTACTTAACTTCCTTTTTTGACACCTTTCTAATAACTAAATTAATTTATAAAAATTTAGTACTTTGTATTAATTAATTTGACTTATAAATTCTGTATTTTATCTTTAATTTTATTTTTTCCAATGATTAAGTTTTTATATATTTTAATTTTAATGTTATTAAATTTTTCATTTTAGAATTTTGTTTTATTTTTTCTTTAAGCTCATTTACTTTTGTTTACATAATATACTTTTTAAATTTACATATAATATCTTCACTTTTTTGTGTTTTGGATATATATTTGATTAAATTTTTTACATTTTTATTATTAAAATGTAGGTTAAATACTGTATATTGACTTCTTGTATATATTTTTTAAAATTTTGTAATATTTAATATGAAATATTTTTTATATTTTTTATATTTGATAATACTCTTTCCATCATTTATTCCTATAATTTTACTTATATATTTTTGTTTTATTTTATATCCACTCCTAATTTATATCTTTGATCGATTGTCTTAAAATCTCAGATCTTTGCTTTTAAAACATTTGATATTTTCAGGAACCTTGCGCTTTCACGCTTGAAATCATCTGAAAAGTACTATCTTCCTTGTCAATCTTCACAGTTCTTGCTTTTTGAAACTCTTTTTATTCTTCTGCAAAATCCAATTCAGCATTCCAATTATCCGGCTTACCACTATATGATTATTATATGGTTTGTTGATTGATCTGAAAACTTGAAGATGCCTGCGTCGCATTCCCAATGAGTGTCTGAATTTTACTTTTGAAGTGAAGCAGGAAATAAAAAAAATAACATAAATTGTTGGCCAAAAAAATGAAACAAATGCAGCTGCTGCTGCTTGGCACGTGACTGCATCATGCCAAGAGCCACAAAAAGGAAAAATATATATATGTGAGAAGAACAAAAGCAAACAGAGAGTGAAAGAGAGAAATAAAAGAGAGAGAAAAGCATGAAAAACCAACTTGGCAATTTTGTTAACAACTTTCTTCATTCGGCGGGTGTCTTGAAAGACAAAAAGAAGCCCCAAACATACTAGAGAGAGAGACAGAGTATAAGAAAAAGAATGAGTAAGAGATAAAGATAGAGCAAGAAAGAGAGAGAGACAGAGCATGAGTTAGAGGAAGAGGAAGAGCTGTCCAAACTCATGGCGTCCCATTGTGGGCATGGCAAGGGCAGACACAACTGCATTGCGCGTTTCGCATTTTGCATATGCCAGCGAAAATGTTGCATGCCCCATGGGGCGACTCCCCCTCTCTCGCTCTGTGACTCCTCTGACTATCTCGCTATCTATTAAGCTGGACAGGCATGTTAACTATGTGTATTCTATGTGTGTGTGTGTGTGTGTGTGTGTGTGTTAGCGTGTTGACTTGGCATTCGTGTAACATGTTCTGGCTTAAATTCCAACACATTGCTCGTATTTCAAGGGTTCTAGCTGCTCCGACTACCCCTCCTTCTCCTTCTCCTTCTTCTGCTCATCCTCTTCTACTGCCACTCCTCCTTTTCCAACTCACATTGCATTAAATGAGATGGCAAGTTTTCTTGATTCGTTTTCATTTATTTTGAATCCGAGTTGATTCGAGCATAACACCAAATGGAATTCCTCGCAACGGAAGTTGACTCATCTGCACAGTGGCACCAAATTGTTGATAATTACAGTATAACACAATTTGAATTGTTTTGAAAAAAAATGTATACGTTTTTAATATATATTTACTGCAGATCTCTTAAACATTTTCAACCTTTTGAAATAGCTTGAAATCCACACAAGAGCTTCTCTTAAATTATTTTTAAATTGAATTTTCCATTATTTTACATAAATAATTTATTATGTCAATGCACAATTTTTCGTTTTTGGTTAATTCCTCTGCATTTTCAATATGTCAATGAAATAATATTGAAGTATTAATTAACAATAAAAAATGTGTATTTTCATTTTTTTTTATTTCCTATTTTTTTATCATTTATATTTATATTTTCATTTCCTATTTTTATTTTAATTATTTATATTTATATTTAAATTTCTTATTTTTATTAGTATTATTATTCATTTTATTATTATTATTTATTTCTTAATTAATTAATAACAAAAAAAAAATAAAAAAAATTATTATTATTATCAGAATCTATAATTTTTTCGACATATTTGTAATAATTTATTTTTATTTTAATTGATTAATACTTAATTCTTTATTATTTTAGTATAATTTTATTTATTATTATTTTATTTATTTATTGGTTCCAAATCATTGAATTACATTTCAATTGAGATATTTTTGAGCCTCTTTTCAAGTTCTTCATATTTAAGAAGTTTTTCTTTAGTTTCACCCACTGTGGCCACTTCAACAAAAACAATCAACGAAACCAATTTCTCAAACTTAAATGCTCTTCAGAATCAGAAACAGAAGCGCATAAATTTTTTGCCCACAGCGCGTCGCGCTAAAAAATGACGCAAAATAAAATTAAAAGAAAACACAAGTCGAGCTACACTAATGATGCCACGGGTAGTAGGTGAGACAAGTCAAAGCAGACAGACGGACAGATTGACAGACGGTCGGACAGACGGACGGACACAGAAACATACTTCAAAGTCACTGACTAAAATGAATGAGGGAAAAAAATAAACCAGGCTCAAAAACCAAAATGAAGCCCACAAAAAAAAGGGTTGGCAATAATGATTTGGCTTTTTGCTGTTGCTTTTGGCTTTTGGCTTTTGTCTTTTGTCTTTGGTCGAAAACCACAGCATGGAAGCACCACAGCACAAACAATGTTGGCGCTGGCACAGCCTTGCTCAAAGGACATGTCCGTGGAGCAGGTGGAACTGCACAGCAATGGCATTAACTGGCCAACATCTTATGCAGAAGGGAGAAGAAAAATTATTAAAGAAAAAGCCGCAGGCAAAATAATTTTTTGAACCTCATTATTTTTAATTTTTGCGCAGACGCATCCTCAGGGCACTTTGGAATCCTTAACTGCATGCGAAAATGGAAGTGGATTTATTTTTTTTCGTATTTTTTTTCATTAATTATTTTAATTTTATTTTTATTTTTTTAATTTTTATTTTTGTTTATTATTTTAATTTATTATTATTTTTTTTTTTTATTATCAATTTATTTTAATTTTAATCGTATTTCATTATAACTTAATTTTATATTTCTCTAAATTTGAATTTAATTTTTTTTAATTTTTTATTTATTTTTAGTTTATTGTTATTTCGATTTCATTTTTAGGCTGTGACTATATGATTTTATTTTATTTTGTTTTATTTTATTTTATTTTGAATGACATTTATATTTTATATTTATGTAATTTATGTATATTTGATTTTTTTTTATTTTTAATATTTTTTCCTTATTTTTTTTTTTATATTTTTATTTTGTTTAAATTTTATTATTTTCTAATTTTTTTATTTTACTTTTATTTTTATGTTACATTTATGTATTTATGTTTTACTTTTATTTTTAAAATATTTATTTTATTTTAATTCAATTGATATTATTAATATTATTGTTATTTTAATTTTTTTACTTTTCAATATTTTATTATTATTAACATTGTTATTAACATTTTCTTAATTTTCATTTCATTAATTTATTTCTTCTCCTCTTCTAAAATTTCGGCATTTCAACAATTCGTGCCTAATGTTGGTCGACGTGGCTGACAAATGTCACTGATTGATGAGCGCGTAAATTCTTCTTGCCACATGAGGCACTTACCTTTTTGAAGCGCCGTCGCGGCTGCGTGGATGAGTGCGTCGATATGGAGGCTGTCTCCGCAGTCTGGTGATTGTCGTTGCTGGCGTCGCGTTTGCCCAGCGACTGCAGCAGATCATCCACATTACGAATGCAGGGTCTATCCACGCTGTCTGCTGCGCCAGCAACACCTCCACTACCATCTCCGGCACCACCTCCTCCTCCGCCTCCTGCCCCGCCACCGCCAATGCAGCTGGTGATGCTCTTGTTGCCAAGACTATTGCTGCGGGATCGAGATCGAGATCGGGAGCGGGAGTGGGAGTGGGAGCGCTGCTTGCCCAGCATATAGACCTGATTGGCCAGATTGATATCCGCGGCAGCGGCTTGGCGGGCACCACGTCTGCCAGCAGCTGCTGCCTGCTGCTGCTGCTGCTGCTGCTGCTGTTGTTGTTGGCTCTGTTCGCTGGCCAGATACTCGCCGGCAATGTGCACCTTTGGAGTGGCCACCAATTGCAGACCGGTGGCGCCAAACTGCTGCGGGAATTCGTGCAATTCCAGTGGAAAACGCGGATCCATTGTCTGGCCGGGTTGGCGTGGATACATGTACCCATCTCGCAGAAACATTTTGCTGGTCGTATAGACACGATCATCGATCTGGTAGAGACCATTGGCACCGGGTCCATTGCCGCCGCCAATGATGCCGTTGCGCACATAGGCAGCGGGTCGATACCGCACCAGGGGATTATAGATATTTGACTTGGGTTGCATTTGGATTTGTTGTTGTTTCGTTTTGAAACTGCGACGACGCGTTGCATTCGGTTTCATTTTGGCACATTGACAATTATTGTTATCTTTTTAATAATTGATTTGTTTATTTGAAGTCTGCCTCGAATTAAGTGAAGAAAATTTATAATTTTAGTTAGTTTTTATCTATGCTGCACTCATTGTTATAAAACTTTTTAGATATTTTCTGATTCATTTTTTATTAAACCATAATTTTAAATTGTTATTATTATTTATTTTTTTAGATGTATTTCTGTTCGAAAATAACCGAAATAGACAAGTTTATTTGCTGCATACTTTTAGATGGCATAATAGTCGCAGTCTAAGAGCACGCAGGGCATTAACACAGCTCAGCATGAAAGTATGCAACATTATTTTGAGCTGCAGCATGGAGAGCAACAAGAGTTGAAAAATACTCGTAGCATACTTTCGCACACACACACACTTACGCCTACAAAAAATTGTGAATATTCTTAACAGATTTTTGAAATGCACGTTTTGATTATTATGATATTTTTTTTTAGCGCGTCGCGAACAATACGTTCAACACTTGGCACGTTCGATATTTCACTGCAATTGTGGGCATTTGATTGCAAAGAACTTTTTCTGCTATTTGCCAAGCAAAAGCAACGTAGTTAATCCAATTAGTTTTTGCAGCACACAAAATCCATTGGAGAGAAGTGAACAACAATTGAAACAAGACAACTGAAAGTATTGACACAGTTTGCGTCACACGTTTTCCTCGACACTTTCGTCTTCCTGTACCAACAACCTATCATGCATTTATCCAGTCAGCCATGTCTCTGTTATCGATATATCCATGGCGAGTGCCCATTGCCCATTGTCCACTGGTCACTGGTCACTGGTCACTCAAATTCTATGCTAATCTGTCAACTTGAGAGTCTACTAATTAAGCAAGATTTGCAAATTATTGGCTTTGGGCTTAAACAAGTGCCACTGACCACCTCTGACCCCAATTCAAAACACATACATACATATGTATTTGATAGATTAGAGACCAGAATAATTCGATTGACGCCCCCCTTTTAATTTTTTTTTGTTTAAATTGAGTTCAGAGTTTTGATACCATTTGCGGTTCACTTCAAGGTTACATTTTGTAAACCATGTCAAATGTTCTTTAAGTTAAATATTTCCGTTTCACTTTGTCTAACATTTTTTTTTTTCACTTCTCCATTTTTTTTAAGATGTCCATCACTTTCCCTTTATCAAATACCATTTGTCAACTTTACACTTCCGCCCCCACGTTCAGTTTTTTCTTTGGAATATTTCTTTTCGTTCGGTTTCCGTCGAGCAACAAATGAAAACTAAATAGAATGCATAAATTCATGGAACAATCTTCATACAAAATGTATTTCCAATGGTCATTCATTAGAGAGATAAAGTCGGCAGACTGAGGGAGATAACTTCCATAAAATAACAGAGTAAAGAATGGAACCAAATAAACAAATAACAAATAATGATAAAAATATTCAACGCGTGTGGTGAGAGCTTATGGAATATGAATATATATATTCATATATATAAATGTGTATAAGCTGGAAAATACACCCACTTTTAGGGGAGACTATTGGATGAAAGAATTGATTTGAAAGCGGATTTAATAATATTAATTTTATTCTGTTTTAAATAAATTTTTTTTTTAAATATATTAAATTTTAATAAAAAATTTGTGAGCATTGCGATTGAAACAGCATTGACTAAATAACATTAAATAATATTAAATTGTCAAGTAAAATTATATTATATATAAATATAAATACATAAATATTTTAAAAGTGCAAACACTTCACAAACAATTCACTAGAGAGATTTAACTCTTCTAAAAAACTAAGAATAATATATAAGATATATCAAATATGATTGAAGTAAAGTTCGATTTAAAAGAAAATATTATAAGAAATGATATAAAAATATCTAAATCAATACCATAGATATATGTATATATATTTTTTTTTTGTTAGTTATAATATTCAGCATAGTATTTTTTTTTTTTTTTTTTTTACCATAGATATATATATATATATATATATATATATGTATATATATTTTCTTAGTTATAATATTCAGCATATTAAATTTCGTTTTGATAAAATTTCATTTTAAAAAGAATAAAAAATAATTGTTCTCCCAAACTCAATATAATAGAATTTCAATTATAAAGTATTATAAGTATTATAATTTTTTAAAAATAGTTGTCATTTTAAAAATTATGTCACTCTTAAGTTATTAAAATTAAAAAAAATTAAGAATTCTAATATTAAAAAATTTGTCTAGAGAATATATATTGAAAAAAAAAATGGAATATCATTTAAATTTTTTCTAAATTTAAATTCCATTTCAAAAAATAAAGAAAAATAAAAATATATAAATAATAAAATAAATAAATTAAGAAAATATTCCAAAAATTTTTGGCACCTTTACAAATTTCTTAATTTTTAAAAAATTTGAATATCATTTAGCCTGTTTCTAAATTTTAAATCTTTTTCATATAAAAAATATAATAAAGAAAAATAATAATAAATAAATAAATTAAGTAAATATTGCAAAATTTTCAGCACCTTTAGAAAATTCTTAATTTCTAAAAAATTTGAATATCACTTATAAAAACAGAAAATAATAAAATGAAGAATATACTGAAATATTCGGAGCACCTCAAGGACTTTCTTAAAATAAATAAAATATTTTTTGAAAATACTTACGAAAAATTCATCCTCAATGACGGGATCGGCGAGCATCTCGATGGCTTCGGTCATGCTGCGGCACGTGCGATTCGTGTTCTTCTTCTTCTTGAGCTTGCGTCCCAATGTGGCAGCATCGCTGAACCGATGCAACAGTTTGTCCCGCTTGCGCACCGCCAACGGACTGGCCGTGGAGCTGGCGTGGCACAGCAGCGAAGAGTATCCACCATTCGTGGTGGATATGGTGCCGGTGTTGGCATAGAAATTCTGCGGCTGATACTGAGCCGGAGCAGTCAGAGTGCTGTTGGAGTCGATCTTCTGGATGAGATTGTACTCGGACTGCGGATACTTGCTGGCAATGATGCTGGAGGCGAGCGAGGAGTCTGTGGACTGCAGCGATGCCTTCGATGTCAGCTGTGGCTTTGGCGGCGGCGGTGGCGGTGGCTCCTTCATCAGTGCCACGCGACGTGGCGCCGCACGCGGTATTGTGGCGCAATGTGTTGGCGAAACGCTGCCACCGCCATAACTGACAGCGCGACGATTGCGATCGTTTTCTTTCTCTCTGCAAATAGAAAAAATAAAATACAAATTATAAAATTAGTAAAATTATAACAATATTTTGAAAATTTTTGAATAAATACTTCAAATTTTTTTAATGACAATTTTTGACCTAAAATTTTAATTTTTTTTTTTTTTTAATTTTAGAATGAAGTATTGAAAACATTGTCAGTAATGAATTTTGAAAATTTTAGAAAACTTTTAAAAATAATTTCAGAACTGAATTTTGTAAATTTTGGATGATTACGAAAAATTTGAAAATTACGTTTTAAAAAGTTTTAAAAATATCAGACAAATTTTAGGAATATTTATTCAGGTCGGGAATACTTCTTCAGGTTAGGAATAGTTCGTCAGGGAAGGAATATTTATTTAAAATATTTTAGAATATCTTATAAATTTGTTTTTTAAATTTAACATTTAAATTTCAAGTTTTTGTGGCAGACCTAAAGTGGCGCCTTTGCATGGGCGGGCTAAAGAAACAGTTCGGCGCCAATGGCACAAAGTAGCCCCATTGGGCAGGTGCCTCCGCCTCTGCCCCATCGTCATGATAGACGCCCAGCTGCGGTGTGAGTTCCCTGCCACGTAACACCGGCAACGAGACACGCTGTGGGGCATAGCGTTTGTGGCGTTGCACGTGCCGTTGCTGGTGCTTGCGGTAGATGTGATGCTCCAAGGAGGACGTTGTGGTCGCATCCGAGTCGATGGTGCCATCCGAGTGTAGGATATGCTCGGGCATCCCATCGCTAACAACGCCATCAACATCCTCGTCGCTGGAACACTCGGGCACCGTGTAGCAAGTATAATCGAACTGTGACATTGCTTTAATCACAATATTTTCACTTTAAATTTACTTTATATTATTATTATTTTTTTTTTAATTTTTCAATTATTTTTTTTTAATTTTTCAATTATTTTCTTTAATTTTAATTTTTTATTTTGTTTAAGCAAATTAAGTTAATCATATGTTATTTAATTTCATTTCACTTTATTCTCAGCAACTTTTTGGTCATTACACTTTAGTTTAAATAAGAAATATAAATAGAAAATTTTAATAAATATTTTTTTGTTTGCACTTTATTATAACAAATTATAATTACAATTATTTTTTTTTTAATTTTCAAAAATTTTGTTTAAATTAATTAATTTCTTTGTAATTTATTTTATTTCATTTCATTTCATTTCACGCGACTGTCATAATCCTTGTGTGTGGTGCCGAAGGTGGCGTTCTAATCACAAAATATCTCCAACTGTGTTGTTATGATACAAATATGTTTGTATGGGTCCAACACTTAATTAATTAATAAAAAAAAGTCATTTCATTTCACTTTATTCTCAGCAGCTTGTAAATCATGGATGTCACTTTAATTTGAATAAATAATATTAAACAAAATAAATTAATTTTCTGGGTATATTATATTTATATTATTCTTTATATCATAAATATTATTATTTTTAACAAAACTATAATACTTTCAATTTCAAGTATTCAGCTATTTCAAAGTCTTTATAACAAAAAAGTTTAAAGTATATTCATATTTTTACTTTTATATTCTTTTCTCTTGTTGGTACTTTTTTAATTTAATTTTGTTTTATTTCATTTCAATTTATTTTATTTTATTTCATTTTATTTTCTTTTATTTCATTTTCTTTTATTTTATATTATTTTCTTTTATTTTAATTTATTTTATTTCATTTTATTTTCTTTTATTTCATTTTATTTTATTTCATTTTCTTTTATTTTATTTTATTTTATTTCATTTCAATTTATTTTATTTTATTTTATTTTATTTTATTTTATTTTATTTTATTTTATTTCATTTTATTTTCTTTTATTTCATTTTATTTTATTTTATTTTATTTCATTTTCTTTTATTTTATTTCATTTCAATTTATTTTATTTTATTTTATTTTATTTTATTTTATATCATTTTATTTTCTTTTATTTCATTTCATTTTACTTTATTTTTTTTTATTTTATTTTATTTTATTTTATTTCATTTTACTTTATTTTATTTTATTTTATTTTATTTTATTTTATTTTATTTTATTTCATTTTATTTTCTTTCATTTCATTTTACTTTATTTTATTTTATTTTATTTTATTTTATTTTATTTTATTTTATTTTATTTTATTTTATTTTATTTTATATCATTTTATTTTCTTTTATTTCATTTCATTTTATTTTATTTTATTTTATTTTATTTTATTTTATTTTATTTTATTTTATTTTATTTTATTTTATTTTATTTTATTTTATTTTATTTTATTTTATTTTATTTTATTTTATTTTATTTTATTTTATTTTATTTTATTTTATTTTATTTTATTTTATTTTATTTCATTTTATTTTATTTTATTATATTTTATTTTATTTTATTTTATTTTATTTTATGTTATTTTATTTTATTTTATATTATTTTATTTTATTTTATTTTATTTTATTTTATTTTATTTTATTTTATTTTATTTTATTTTATTTTATTTTATTTTATTTTATTTTATTTTATTTTATTTTATTTTATTTTATTTTATATTATCGCATGCTCTTCAGTGGCTGTCGATTATTCATTTTTTAATTTATTTTTTTTTACATTTTTAAAGTATTTTAATTTTTTCCTCAACTGTTGGTTTTACAGCAATATTTTCTCATTTCTTTTAAATATTATTTATTTAGTCTATTTATTTTATCTTGTTAGGTCATTATTTAAAAAAAAAATAGAATCATGCTACACAATTGACTTTAAATAAGTTCAATTTTATAAATACATATATATATATATATTTTTAAGTTTTCTTTGTCTGTTTGACAAATGTTAAACGACAAATTTAGCTTGTTTTTGCTCTCAGTTGCCACAAGTTGCCGCTGCTCTGACACATTTCATGCTCCACTGACTCCCTGTCTTGGCCCACGTATTCATCATGTGTCCAGCTGGAGAAGTCTGTCCCAAGACAAACCCTACCTAGAGTGTCCAGTGATTGCAATTAAAACTCATTTTGTGGCCCCGAAAAGTGGCCCTAATGAGGTGCTGAGCAGTAGAAAAACAAAAACAACCCACAAAAATTGACTTTTCCTACTTGGGTTACTTTAAACGAGGGGCATGTCTTGACCACTTTTCAAATCTCACTTGGATTGTTTTTCTTTTTGGAAAATTGGTTCAATTTTACAGTGAATTCTCCTTAGCTTCGACACAGCTAATTGCGGTTGCAGCACTTAGAGAGGGGTGAAAGGGCGAATAAATGAAAGGTAAAAATTATAACTAGAACTAGAAGTAGGTAATTTTAAATGTGCTGAGTCATTTCACAGTCGATGCACTTGATTTTAATTTAATTTAAATTTGGAGGCTTTCTAATGAAGAAATTAAATTTAAGAACGATATTTTTTGCACTTGATTTTAATTTAATTTGCTTGGAGGCTTTCGAATGAAGAAATAAAATTTATGAAAATTTTTTTTAAGATATTACTGAAATAAAAATAATATCTTTCTTATGTGAAAACGATAAATTCTATGAGTATTTTACATTAAATTATAATTAATTAATTTTTTAATCGATTTGAGTTTAATTTAAAAATTTTTATATTTAATTAAATAATTTAAATACTTTTGGTACAATTTTAAATTTTTAATTTTATTAGATACGTTTTAAAATGTATATTATTTAGAAAACTAGTTATGTCACAGTTGATTTTCAATTTCAAAATATTTACAAAATTAACTATGTATATTTTTTTTAAATTCACAGAGATTTGACTTAAATATAAATATATTTAATTTATTTAGAGCTATCCAATTTAAATTGGCCTATGTATTTGTATATAGAAAAATTCTATTTTTTTTCATTTTTAGGTATTCAACTTGCAATTTTAAAGTCAACCTAGAACTGCAATTCCTTAAGGACTAACCCACTGGCAGCGTGGAATGAACGAGTTGAAGAGTTCATTATGCATTTATGTGAAAAGCAAAAGTGTCAACAGTGAAATCCATCAACAAAGCAATTAAGATGTCAAATACCAGCAAGGGACATGGAACGACATCACGAACCAGAAACATATCCACAGAAACAACAGCAGCAACAACAACAACAATAAAGAAGCAGCTGAGGATTCCCCCTCCCCAGAACAACAATGAACAAAATTGCAAGAGAGTTTTTCCATAATAATGATGATGCAAAAATGAATGAAAATGAAAAATGAAAAAAAAAAAAACTGAAGCAGCGCCGGCAGCGTCTGCATCAGAATGCAACATGGTGTGGAACGGTTGCAGACATGTGGATGACATGGAAGACACGCAACACGCCGGATATGCCAATGTTTTGTTGTTGTTGTTGCAGCAGCTGCTGTTATTTTAGTCTGTGTTTGTTGTTGTTGTTCTTGTGTTTATGGTGATTTTATTGTGGCAATTATTTAAAATGTTTGCGTAAATGAATAGAACTCCGCATATTGGCAAATTAGCTTGATTAATGCACTTGTAAAAATCCGGAACACACACATACATATTCACATTCATATATGTAAATAACACATAAAAACCGGAAAAGTTCAGACTAATAAATAAATAAGCCAATGCACAAACCCTTGGCGCCCTGCCATACCACATACAACATGTCAAATGAGTTCGAAGCGAGTGGAGACTGGAGAGTGAACAGGCTACAGCATTAGCACAAGTGAAGCCAAAGGAAGTGTAGAGTAGTGTGAGGAAGTTGAGCAAAAAGACTTCAGAGCAACATGTAGACAGTTTAATGACAAAATCATTTAAATTAAACACTAGACTATTATGAAATAATTGCCATTATTTAGCGCTTAATTTAATAAGTCTAATATATAAATAAGAGTTGTCCGTAATATTTTTAATATATTTTATCATTTCTAACTAATTACTTTTGTTGCATAATTCTCAAACATTATATATTATATTTTACTCAACATATTTAATTAATTTTTAAGCAAAAAATGTCATAATTTTTACAGAAGAATTTTTATTATTTATTTTAACTTATTGGTATTTCAAAGTCTACTGGTAAATTCATAACTTTTAAATTAATATAATCCAGTCAAAATATTATTTTTTATATTTAGTTTATTTCATTCTAACAAATTTTGAGGAGTTTTTACACGCTATACATACATTTCAAACATCATTTTATTTCAGACTAATACTAATTTTACTCAAATTTAAATTTTATTTCATAATATTTTAATATTCATTATAATCATTATAATTCGCTATATGTAATTTTTTGCTTTAACCCTTTTTTTTAATTAATTAAAAGTTTATATTAGATTTATCATTTATTAAAATTTGTTAAGAAGAGTTTTTTTTGTAATTTAAGTCACACAATTGCCAACGAAATATTCAAAATATTTTTTTTTGATTTTTCAGTGATAAAAATGCAATAATCTTTTGTATTTATGATTTTTTACTTTTAATTTTTTTATTATTATTTATTTTTTTTAATTATTCTTAATAATTTTTTTATCAATTAACGTAAATCGATTTTGACAGTTCATCACTATTTGACGTATTGTTTACGCTAATTATTTCCACATATTTCACATTTTCCGTCTGAATCACAATATTTCTCATGAAACACGTAAAAAAATAATTAGAAAAATATGTAATATATTTTCTCTGTATTTCTCTCATTTTTTCTCTGCCAAATTTATAGCTCAACTAAACGCAACAAATGTGAAATGTCATAATATTAATTAGACAATTGCCTCACAGTCCGCGACAAAATATAGAATATATTTATTTTAGAATTTTTATGATTCTCAGACGGTTGCCAATTTTCACTGTTGCCAATTTTCATGATTGCCTTTTTGCCAAATGACACGCTAATTATTTAATTGCGCCAATTTCTGGGCACATTTCCATTACATTAACTGTGATTTCCACACTTTTCTCACACGAAAATAAGCGAAACGAAAAATTCCAATTTTCTGAAAATTTTCTTTTTGTTTGTTTTCCTTTTTCGACGGCGCGCGTTTCACTCGAGTAAAATGTTGCTGACCGCCGGCAATTTTCAAACTGATTTTGGGAACTGAGAAAAAATTCTCAATGCTACGCGGGCAGCAGCAGCGACAAAGGCGGTGGCGGTGGCAGAGGCAGAGGCGGTGGCGGTGGTGGAAGAGTTCATGAGTTGACGACATGCGCGACAGTCTTAGTTTGCTCAGAGCGCAGCGAGATGAAGAGGAGGGTTACCCCCCTCCACATTATTCTCTACTAAATTGTTGAAATTTTGAGCGCAATTTTGACCAAAAAAAAACAAACAATAAAAAACTGCGAAATTATTGCGGGATAACAGGGCGCATAAGTGATATTTCCGCGACACGCGAAATAAATGTCAAATTCTTCTGCGCTCTTCTTTTCTCTTTTTCTTACTTAAAGTATTCTCTCTCTCTCTCTTTCTGTCTCTCTGTCTTCTGTGTTGTCTCTTCGTCGGCGGCTGTTTGAAAATGTCGTGTCTCTTTTAAAAATAAAATATATTTCATGTTAAAAATAAACTCACAGTTTCCCCACATACGATGTCTGTCGTTAGTCTACTTATGTTAAACTCTCTCTCTCTCTTTCTCTCTCTACAATTTCCCACTTGTTTCGTTTGTCATGCAACCAATTTCGCACTGTTTCTATGTGTGTCATGATGCGGTTTATTGACATCTGTTTGCCCCTCAACAACTTGCACCATCTTCCTCTTCATCTTCATCTTCTTCTTCTTCTTCTTCTGGTTGGTTTATTTGGTGTCGTTTGCGGTTTGATTAATACACTGCATCCAATGCCATTGCTCTATTGCACTGCATTTATCAATTGCACTTGTTAATTAACAACACGGTCGGAGCTGTGGCGTACTTAACCCGCAGCAAACCCAATTTAATCATTCTCACCACACACCCTTGGGCAACGAAACCATACCATTTGATAACAACAATTGCAGTCCGCACAACAATCGCAATTAAATCAGTTCTAAACGGGCGACCAGCGCTGTAAGCAATTGTGGGGTGGAGAGATTGCACAGAGATTGGGCGTGTCGCTTATATGGGTTGCAAATACCATAAAAATTAATTGAAGCCAAAGATCTTGAAGATAAGCAACTCCAACGACAACAGCACTCAAGGGAGCACAAAACAACAGAGAGAGATAGAAAGAGAGAGAGAGCTGCCAACTTGTCCGCAGCTGTGAGCGTAACAAACATGTTTGATCGCAGTCGCCGTAATTTGATTAATCGCCGCTCACACGCAACATGCTTGCACAGTTGCGCAGGCGAAACTAGATCGATGTTCGATAGAACAGTTGGAAGACTTAACTATGTAAAACTATGTACAATACTTAGTTAGAGTAAAAAGTGTAAAGCTTTCATTGCCAACAACAACAATTACAAAAATATGTACCATTTACAATTATATTATTTTATACGCACTATAAGAAATGCAATAATTGTTGAGTTGCCTGCAACTTGTTCTAAGCAACACACAAGTTCGAACAATATCGAAGGCTTCAAAATGTTCTATGCAGGTATAGTATCAATTAATACACACGACGGTTGCAGCCACCGCTTCGAACTTCGAACTGTGTGTCAAACTTTAGCTAATGCGCAAACCACAAACTGCAAACTCTTCCCTTAAACGAATAAAATTAAAAATTTTGCATGCTTTTATAATAAATATTTAAACAAACTAATATGCTACCATTATGTTGCACCTGCTGGCATTAAAAAAAAAAAAACACAAAAAATTAAAACTTATTTACCAATTAAAAACTTTAATTTTTGCTTTACACGTTGACGCTTTCCGGCTGATAATTAAATTGAAACTCAAGTCCAGCCAAGAGTTTCGACTATGAAATTGTCTGCAAATGCAACGTAATTATAATGCAAGAGATGTCAAATGATTTTAACCTCTTAACTCGAATTTGTCATGCAATTGCAGTTAAGCGGCAGACAGAGAAACAGCAGAGATAAAGTGAGAAAGAAAGAGCGTGTGTGAAAAGAAAGAGAAAGAGAGAGAGTGTCAACAACAGCTGCTGTTGCATTTGCATTTTGCAAAATTTAGAAAAATATGTAATATATTTTCTCTGTATTTCTCTCATTTTTTCTCTGCCAAATTTATAGCTCAACTAAACGCAACAAATGTGAAATGTCATAATATTAATTAGACAATTGCCTCACAGTCCGCGACAAAATATAGAATATATTTATTTTAGAATTTTTATGATTCTCAGACGGTTGCCAATTTTCACTGTTGCCAATTTTCATGATTGCCTTTTTGCCAAATGACACGCTAATTATTTAATTGCGCCAATTTCTGGGCACATTTCCATTACATTAACTGTGATTTCCACACTTTTCTCACACGAAAATAAGCGAAACGAAAAATTCCAATTTTCTGAAAATTTTCTTTTTGTTTGTTTTCCTTTTTCGACGGCGCGCGTTTCACTCGAGTAAAATGTTGCTGACCGCCGGCAATTTTCAAACTGATTTTGGGAACTGAGAAAAAATTCTCAATGCTACGCGGGCAGCAGCAGCGACAAAGGCGGTGGCGGTGGCAGAGGCAGAGGCGGTGGCGGTGGTGGAAGAGTTCATGAGTTGACGACATGCGCGACAGTCTTAGTTTGCTCAGAGCGCAGCGAGATGAAGAGGAGGGTTACCCCCCTCCACATTATTCTCTACTAAATTGTTGAAATTTTGAGCGCAATTTTGACCAAAAAAAACAAACAATAAAAAACTGCGAAATTATTGCGGGATAACAGGGCGCATAAGTGATATTTCCGCGACACGCGAAATAAATGTCAAATTCTTCTGCGCTCTTCTTTTCTCTTTTTCTTACTTAAAGTATTCTCTCTCTCTCTCTTTCTGTCTCTCTGTCTTCTGTGTTGTCTCTTCGTCGGCGGCTGTTTGAAAATGTCGTGTCTCTTTTAAAAATAAAATATATTTCATGTTAAAAATAAACTCACAGTTTCCCCACATACGATGTCTGTCGTTAGTCTACTTATGTTAAACTCTCTCTCTCTCTTTCTCTCTCTACAATTTCCCACTTGTTTCGTTTGTCATGCAACCAATTTCGCACTGTTTCTATGTGTGTCATGATGCGGTTTATTGACATCTGTTTGCCCCCTCAACAACTTGCACCATCTTCCTCTTCATCTTCATCTTCTTCTTCTTCTTCTTCTGGTTGGTTTATTTGGTGTCGTTTGCGGTTTGATTAATACACTGCATCCAATGCCATTGCTCTATTGCACTGCATTTATCAATTGCACTTGTTAATTAACAACACGGTCGGAGCTGTGGCGTACTTAACCCGCAGCAAACCCAATTTAATCATTCTCACCACACACCCTTGGGCAACGAAACCATACCATTTGATAACAACAATTGCAGTCCGCACAACAATCGCAATTAAATCAGTTCTAAACGGGCGACCAGCGCTGTAAGCAATTGTGGGGTGGAGAGATTGCACAGAGATTGGGCGTGTCGCTTATATGGGTTGCAAATACCATAAAAATTAATTGAAGCCAAAGATCTTGAAGATAAGCAACTCCAACGACAACAGCACTCAAGGGAGCACAAAACAACAGAGAGAGATAGAAAGAGAGAGAGCTGCCAACTTGTCCGCAGCTGTGAGCGTAACAAACATGTTTGATCGCAGTCGCCGTAATTTGATTAATCGCCGCTCACACGCAACATGCTTGCACAGTTGCGCAGGCGAAACTAGATCGATGTTCGATAGAACAGTTGGAAGACTTAACTATGTAAAACTATGTACAATACTTAGTTAGAGTAAAAAGTGTAAAGCTTTCATTGCCAACAACAACAATTACAAAAATATGTACCATTTACAATTATATTATTTTATACGCACTATAAGAAATGCAATAATTGTTGAGTTGCCTGCAACTTGTTCTAAGCAACACACAAGTTCGAACAATATCGAAGGCTTCAAAATGTTCTATGCAGGTATAGTATCAATTAATACACACGACGGTTGCAGCCACCGCTTCGAACTTCGAACTGTGTGTCAAACTTTAGCTAATGCGCAAACCACAAACTGCAAACTCTTCCCTTAAACGAATAAAATTAAAAATTTTGCATGCTTTTATAATAAATATTTAAACAAACTAATATGCTACCATTATGTTGCACCTGCTGGCATTAAAAAAAAAAAAACACAAAAAATTAAAACTTATTTACCAATTAAAAACTTTAATTTTTGCTTTACACGTTGACGCTTTCCGGCTGATAATTAAATTGAAACTCAAGTCCAGCCAAGAGTTTCGACTATGAAATTGTCTGCAAATGCAACGTAATTATAATGCAAGAGATGTCAAATGATTTTAACCTCTTAACTCGAATTTGTCATGCAATTGCAGTTAAGCGGCAGACAGAGAAACAGCAGAGATAAAGTGAGAAAGAAAGAGCGTGTGTGAAAAGAAAGAGAAAGAGAGAGAGTGTCAACAACAGCTGCTGTTGCATTTGCATTTTGCAAAATTTTGCCGTTGACTTTTATGAGGCAATGCATTAAGTGACACACGAAGCAGACAATAAGGGGAGTTGGCAGCAACAAAAAAAATGAAAGAAAATTAAAAATTAATAAAGAAAAAGACAAAACTTGATAATTTAGTGAGTTAAGTGAAACTGTGCTGCAAAAGACAGTTGCGAGAGACCCCAAAGTCTGACGAGTTGCAGTTCATTTAGTTTAATGACAGCGGCTGATGGTTGCCTGTGGCACGTGCCTCATCTCAATGCAACATGTGCGCAGGCATTGTGGGAAAATTGCAGTTTAGCAAAGAAATATTTTTAATATAAGTACAAATTTAATGCACAATTTATATGCCAATTAGAACGAAGAGAGACACATTTTGGCTAAACAAATATTAATATAATATGTATTCATTTTTTTTTTTTTAATTATTTCTAGAAAATATACTTTATTTCTCTTAATGAATTCGATTATTAAAATTTATCAATTTTAGAATTTACTTTTAAATTTATATTTAAATTACGAGCAAAGTTCGTTATTTTTAATTTAGTTTAGCAGATCAACTCAAGTTCTCTTATTAACTCAGATATTAAAAAATTATGTTGATTTCAAAAATTCACTCAAATATCTCAAACTCGAGTCAATTTTTCACATTTTTTTTTGCCATATTTTCTGAAATATTGCTTCAAACTCAGCTTGGTAAAATATTGAATGTTTATTTTGAAGCTAGAAATCGATTGAGTACCAAAAATTCAGAAATCAAAACTTTAATTTTTTTGTTTGTTATATTTACAAGGTATCCAGGTATTTTGGCAAAAATGCCAAAAATAGGTGAAACTTAAAAAGTGTCACCCTAGAAAAAATTTTAATACAGATTTAAATTACATTCAAAACCATTAAAAAACTAAACAAATTTTGACAACCAGTTGATTTTTGGCAAAGTTATGGCTGTTCAAAGTTTGGCAAGTACTCCTTATAAGAAATTATCAAGTTTAATGAACTATTTTATAATAAAAAGAAAATACGAATATGATGAAAATATTGAATTAGAGTATAAATTGTATTGTAATTAGATTTATTTAGACTGTGCAAGAATAATTAGTAACATAAATGAAACTTTTAGTTTTTCTAATATTTGTCTTTTGGAAGATCAACTGATATCACTTCAAATCTTTTTTAGTATCCTGACTCTATTTATTTTGCCTGAACTTCTGCTTCTGCATCCTCTTCTGCTTCCACCTTTCTTGCACCTCCTATGTACCTCTCGCCCCTCTATCAATCACAGTGCCTGACACTTTGCTATAAACATTTCACACTCCCATTCATTTGCCCGCTCATAAGTCATGCCTGCCCCCATCATAAATCAACTGCAGACACACTTATGAAACAGAAATGTATTCAAAAATAAAATAAATAAATTCGTTGCTGGAAAATATGTATGTTTCAATAAATACCAATGCTCTAAGGGCTAAGAGACAATGAGAGAGAGAGGGAGAGACAAAAGACTAAAAGTTTTTGGCCATTAAAATTGCTGGCGCTGTTTTGTATTGTCTTTAGATATTTCCACTCTAATAGATTAAGAGTGTGAAAGGGGGGGAGGACGTGGTAAAACACATTGCCCTGCATCTGTCACTATAAATAACAAAACAACGACCAAAAATTAATAAACATAAAAACACAAGAACACAACACTAACAAGTACAACAATTTTATTATTAGCCCCACACACAACCCTTTAAACGACGCGGAAAAAACATCGAGTACTCTGAAAATTTATGTGGAAAAACAACAAACGACAAAACAATGCCGATGCTATAATTATGGTGACAAGCTGCTGCTGCCATAAAAAAAAGAAGTAAATTTACCGCCAGGCGGCAAAAAATTCAAGTCTGCAAATTGTTTCTACCTGACGGTATTTTTTTCTGTTTGTTTTTTTTTTAATATTGGCACGAGTTGAAAACGAAAATTGTTTTTGTTTTTGGTTTTTTCATTTTGTGTTTCCTTTTCAACTATTTGGGATGCCATTTAATTACGCGCCAAAGCTCATAAATCACAAAACGTTAAAAATCGCAATAATTGCATTTCGCAATTGCCACAAAACTATCAAATTCAATCCCGATGAATTGCGAATTGAAATTGATATGGCCAATATAATCAACGCGCAGATGTTTCATCGAGATAAACACAATGACAATCGAACATTAATTGATTTATTGGTTTATTATGCGATATCATTATTCAGAGCGAAATATAATTGCCGTCGTTATTGATGATAGTGGAAATAATTTATGGGTTGTTTATTTAAATATATTAAAAATTAAAATATTTTGCTGAACTTTCAGATTTCACCAAATTGCATTAAAAATACTATAAAATCAATTAAAATATTTTGTATTAATTTTAAGTTTTTAAAAAATTGCATTAAAAATATTCTTAAATTCTTCAAAATATTTTCATTTTCAGTTTTTACATAATTGGATTGAAAATATTCATAAATCAAAAAAAAATATTTTTTTACTAATTTTCTGGTTTTACAAAATTGTATCAAATATGATATTAAATGTATCAACATATTTTTTTTTTTATTAATTTTCTTGTGTTACAAATTTGTATCAAAAATATCAAACAAAATATTTTTTTTATATCTTGATTTACATAATTATATTAAAAAATTATTGAATCAATTTAATATTTGTAGAGCGATTCAAACTATTTTTAAATAAGCTGAAACTTTTAGTTTTCATATAGAGAAGTGATAAATCGTTAAGAAATTCGAAAATAAAACAACTTTATTCAAGTTTTTGATGATTCTTTACTGATTTTAACGATTAATTATTAAAATATTTAGCTTAAGTTGCCACAAAGGTAATAGAATACTATTCAGCTGTAATAATTATTTCAAATACATACGATTAATAAGAAAAAACCTTTTTTTCTGATTAAAGCTTTTTCTACAAATTTTAGATTGCTTTCTTCCTTGTTCTCTCTATATCTTGTTCTCTCCCTCAATGCCTCTCTCTTTCTCTCTCTCTCTCTGTTTGTCTCTCTCTCTCTCTCTCTCTCTCTCTCTGTTTCCCAAATACTCAGTAATTAATAATTACCGCCACTTTACTGATTAAAGCTCTGCTCCGGCACTTTCAGTTTTCATAATAAGCTTTTCAGCTGCTTTCGGATCTCACGTTAAAGCGCCTTAATGATGATCAACTCTACTTATCGAGTTTCCCATCAACCTTATGAACAATTGCTATTACCAACAATAATGAATAAATGAATAAATGAATGAATGGCTGAATGAATGCTGCGAATAAACTGGTCAGAAAATGCTGGTATTGATTTCACATAATGAGAAAAACTTTCAAGGGCTTCATTGCCGCGGGTCATCGAAATTACACACTTGAAAAGGTTTTGGATGATAGGCATCTATTTTTTCTTCTTTTTTTCTTATTTTTCTTATAGATTCCCCGCAGCGTTTTTGTCTGGCGGTCAGATCAGCTGGTTAATAGAGTGCGATAATTCAGTAAGTGCCTCAAATTATAGTGAGCTACAGTGTGATGAAGATGGAGTCTAGACTGTCTTGAGACTAGTTGCGACTTTTAGAAAGGCAGTCAAAGTGATTGTGATATCACTTGAGCTTAAAGAGAACATGATTTATAAGGTGTAAACTCTACTATGTTTAGATTTGTCGGACATATGTCGTAATAAGTCGCACTTGTATTCATTAAGAACAACATTTGCTCAAGGTTAAGTTTTTAAAATGCACCAACTGACAGTTAAATTTTTTGTATATATTTTTTTTTTTTTTGCAAAGAAAACAAGTTTCTAACATGTTGTCATATGCATACTTCTTTGCGTGTTAATTTTTTATATTTTAATTTTTTTTTTATTTGTATTTTTTTTTTGGTTTTACACATCACAAAATAATATTTTTATGATGAAGCGCCAAAAGAGACAGTTAAGCAATAAGTCACTAAAGCCAAAACAAAAACATGTTATAGCATGAGGGAAAAATTTGAACGCCCAAAAAAATTTAAAAATTTTTTAATTTAAGAAAAAAATAATTGAAAAACATTTAATAAAATACACTCAATAAAGTAACTAAATTTTAAATAAAGTTTTACTACTATACAAGAATTTTATACTCCAATTTGCTAACAGCTTTAATTAAATTTGTTAATTTACATTTTCATATATTATTAATTTAAATATATATCTACTTTCAATTGCATAAAAATGAAATCATTTAATTTCGCTAAAGAAAGTCATGATATTGAACAAAGAATTAAAATTTAACTATAATACATGAATTTATACATAAGTGACTTCCCACTTGAATGACTTTTTCCAACGCAGCCTTAAAATTCACAACTACTAATTGCAAGTATTAACATCGGAGGTGAGAAGTTGTTAGGAGAGTTGTGTTAACTAATAAAGGAGACACAATTTGGTTTTATAACTAAGAAACCTTATTAATATTTTAAAAAAATTTAATTTAATTAACTTCAATTTAAAACAAAAACCTTCTTAATATTTTCATATTTTAATTTAATTTATTGAAATATTTTTCAGTTCTACCGGCGCCTATTATACTCATTTGCGAGCTACCCCAAATTACCTTTTAGGATAAATTTTTTTTTTAAATTATATTTTATGTAAAATTTTGCTTAACTTCATTGTTTTTATCCAGCACACTCCTCCCCAAAAGTAATTAACCTTTAGCAATTACTGAGAAACAAGTGTACTGGGATTTTCAACGCTTGAATGGAACGAGAACTACAAGAGACCAAAAACAGTGAGCAGAAATAATTGCAATCCAAAATGTATGGCAAGAAATTAACGAAGAAAAAAATGCTGAAATTAATCCAAGTTGGGGATATATACACTAAATCAAAGCCCGATAGCTCTAGATGCAGCAGCAGTGGCAAAGCAACATTTTGGGGCACAAAAATTGCCTGCAATTGTGGCATTAAACAAAAGCAAAAAAACAAAAAAAAAAAAAATCAAAGTGAACTGCAATTTACAACATGCAACATGCTGTTGGGTGTGTAGCCAGAGTTACCAGGAAATAGATAAATTCACAGTCACAGGAGCACAAGAAAATACAGATTAAGTCATAAAGTTATGATTGTTTTTTCTTCTTCGAGCAATGGGAGCAACAATCATTGTGCCCAAAGTTTATTGTCAGTCTAGGCATATTTACTGTGATTCGGGCATCACGATGTTAGCCAGAAGTTATATAGACCCTCCTTTTTAAAGTCATAGCTCAAGAAAGAGAGAGAGGGAAGGAGATAAAATAAGATAGAAAGAGAGAGGGAGGTGGTCGCAAAACCAGTGGCAATTTAATTTGCGCAACGAATGTCTCGTAATTATTTCAGGGCTCATGGGCTTCCCCCGTCGCCATCGTCGTTGACGTCGAACCGCAAACGTTTTCAGCTAATTAGCCAGAGTTGCCAACTGCTTGAGGGACCTACTGAGAGAGAACCACAAATTTGATGGCCATTTAGGAGTAACTTGGGTGCGGCTATAGCTTCGATATGACTTACAACTATTATTCCCGCTCCCTTGCGCCAACTCTTTGTCTCTAATGACACCGCAACAAAAAAAATATATAAAAAAAAGGAAAACAGTTCAAAAAAGTTCAAAGTTAATCAATTGCCGAGCAATTAACCGCAACATTTTGAACTTTTGCTGGCCAGACAACAGCGAACAAGAGGCCAACACAATTAGCCACAGCAATTGCCAAGAGTTCAACAATCCCAGTTCCAAAACCCAATCCCAATCCCGATCCCGATCCCAGGCAGCTGCAAGTAGCTATAGTTGCCACTTTGAGGATGTGTTGGTTGCGTCGCGTCGCGTTGCATCTGCGCTGTGCAACGGCGCGTGTTGCACATTTATCTTGGGCGAGTGCCTCGACATGTTGCAGATTTGTATTTCAGCTGCCGTTGCCACAGTCACTGCCACTGTCACCCGCCTTTTGCTTTGCCTCTCTCCTGTTAACTTAATCCTGTTTCTGTGTCTGCCTGACTTATCGCCAACTTCTTGCCGCACACATTGAGCTCGATTCTCGATTCTCTAAGAGACTTGCCGCATATACATATACTCGAGACTATAACCACCATCAGCATATAAAACACATTTGAGAGCGCAGCACTTAGAAAAATCAACTAAATCTTTTTAAGTACTTTATAAGCAGAGATTAAGTTAAGTTAACTTAAGGCAACTGAGCTCTTGAAGTAGATATATTTCTACAGTTAAAAGTCTGTAGATGTATCTGCTACATTTCATATAGAAAGAGAACTTAAAATTATCTAATGTGAACACAAATAAAAAATGAAGTTATTAACATTTTGCTATAATTTATATAAAAATTTAATATGAATATTTAATAAAAATTTTAAAAACTTTCAGTTTACTTTAATCGACATTAAACCCACTAAAAATATTTTTAAAACATTGAAATAATTAATTAAATAATTATTTATAAAATTAATGATAATTTTTTTAAATGCATTGAGAAAATTATTTATTTTTAGAATAATTTTTCACAAAATGGTTTTGAATGTCCTTCAAAAAAGAGATATTATTTATTTTTATTATATTTTTATTAACATTTCATAAATATTTATAAACCAAGAAATTAAATATATATTTAAATATATAAATATTTATATATAACTTTATTTCAAAATTTATTTAAAACGGTGTAAATCGTATAGAAATATAGATCTTAAAACTATCATTAATTTACATTATACAAGCCTTTAAATTTTATTGAATTTAACAATTAAAATCTATTGTATACAATTTATTCATACATTTAAAAAATATAATATTTTTCGAATAGCTTGACTTTAAATTTTATTTGTCACTTTTTTATATTTTTTTGTGTATTTATTTAATGGTTGATTAAATTGATTTAAACGTTAATTCATGAAAAAAAAAACAACTTCAATTCAATATTTACTTCATTTTCTCTAACTACTAATGTTTTATTTTTTTTTTTTGTAACTTTTAAGCATCTATATTTTTAACTTTATCTTTATGTCAGCTTTGTTATATGTTATATTTGAGATAAAGCGAAACTTTTATGTTGCCTTTAAAAACTAAAATTTCTTAATCGTCTGCATAAAGTTAAGTTTTGAGACATTAAAAAAGCATTTCAATAAATTTTGCTGTTGAATTTGCTTTATTGTTTTTTATTTTTTATAGTTTTTTTGTGTTGTTTTTTCATTGCAGATTTATATATCAACTAAAACGATTTGGCATTTTAATACTAGACTCCAAGCACGGACTGTGTCAAATGATATGTAATTTTCGGTAGCTCCCCAACAAGTCAAACAAATTGTAATGTGGAAGGCAAACAAATTTTGAATTTCAACGTAACTCACAAAACAAGAGCAAGGGAATTGTGTAGAGAGAGAGAGAGACAATCATAGTGAAAGAGAGGGAGAGAGTGGAGAGTCGGAGGTTTGGTTTGCAGCTTGGCCAAGTTTTCGCTTTGTTTATAACTGGTTCAAAGTTGGCACGTCTTTGGCTTATATACATGCAGATCAACAAAAGTAAACTATATAAAAATATGTAAATGAAAATTTGTATTTATAAATACATACATATATAATATATATATATATATATAAGGTGTCTTTCACACAACCAACTTGTTTAGCTGTCCATTTCAGCTGTCTACTGTTTTGGCTGTTTGCCAGACGTCTTATCCTGTCCCAACAGCAACTCCAACAGCAACTCCAACTGCAACTGCAACAGCAACGCCAGGCTCCAAGTGAGCGCCAACAGCTGTCATGGCAGTTAGTCTCTATCCTGTTGAACTCCCCTTCATCATCCCCCTCCACTCGACAAAGCCAATGAAGCGTATATTTTGCATGTATTCCCTAATGTTGAAATGCGGCAAAGTTGACGGCTGCCTCACATTGCCTGTTTGGTTGCATGTTGCCAGCAGCGAGTTCCCTCTCTCTTTTACTCTCTCTTTCTCTCTCTCTTCTACTCTCTCTTTCTCCCCTCTTCAATATGCTAATACGTTGGTCAGTTTACTTGACTGCATTTCCTACTCATATGCTAATTGCGCACGCTTTTTGAATTTTGAATTTCCAGCCACAATTTGTAAGCTGAGCTCAGGCTTAGGCCTATTATTTAAGAGACGTGGCCAACATTAACAGTTAAGAGCTAACTGTTACTGTTACTGTTACCAACACACACATCGTATTTGTCGATGGGCCCAGCACAGTTTTAGGTCAATGAGATTTGTTCGCCTTGCGCCCAATGTGAATGCCGTATAATTTATGTGTCAAGTGGGCTTATTTCAAAGTTGCCAAAAGCTGCAAAGTCAACGCCCAGTTATTTGCACAATATTTTGTATTCCAATTTTTTTCTTTTCTTTAAATTTTTGGTGACTATTTTGCATTTGGCCAAGGCTCTATCTGTATCTGTAGCTCGTGCCATAAACATGCGCCGCCCCCGCAGGCGACAGCATCTCGTGAAAGCCGAACGAGAACTCAACGACCTGGCCAAAAGCCGAGCTCAACATGGCGAGAAGGCCAATAAAATGGCATAAAAACTGCATTTATTAATGGCTCATAATGATTGCAGGTGGTCCCAAAGCACAGCTCCAGCCACAAACAACAATAACAACAATAACAAATCAAAAAAATGCAATCGAAAAAAAATCAAGTCGAGCAACAACAGTTGGTGCCACCCGACTAGAAATATATCTCGTACTTCATTTAATATATCTAAATTCATTTTTATATATTTTTTTTTTTAATCGAGTCATATGATGTTAAGGTATTTTAATCTATACAGATTCATCACTTATTAAATTTATTAAAAAGCAAAAACTTAATAAGTCTCTTAACATTATTTAATGAATACATTGAAAATTTGCACTAATTAAAACTAAATTTAATCTAAAATATGTAAATGGCAGACTTATATTTTTGGAAATTATGCAAAATAACCGCTTATAGCTAATATAAAAATAAATTCAAACTTTGTTATAAGCGAACAAATTTGAATTTATTTTTATTTAAAATCTAAATTCATTTTTCAAACAATTTCAATAAATACTAAATTGCCAAAAATATATCAAGACTTAAAATTTTTGTTTTTAAAATTAAAAATTTACTCCAATTTACAATTTATTTCAAAATAAAAATACTTACTAATAAAGAAGAAGAATTGAGAGTAAATATTTTAAATAATGTTCTTATTCAGCAAATTTCTTAAAACAGGTATTTATTACTGATTTTTATTATTATTTATTATTTATTTATTTTTTATTATTATTTTTTTTTTGATTTAAATATATTTAGTAAATTAATTATTTTTTTTTAAATTAATTTTAATTTTTTTTTTTAATTTATAAAATACACCTCACAAAAAATTGAAACTGTTTTCATCATTGACCGCTCCAAAATATTCAGCACATTTTCTACGTGGTATAAAAACAGAAAACAATATAAAAACAAAAAAGTGGGCGATTACGTTACGCCCACAAATTGAGCAAGCGTTGAAAAATATTTGGCTTTTCTTTTTTGATTTGGCCAAAAACAAAAATTGTAATTTTTTTAATAATATTTGCAGATATTTTTAGGAGGCGTTTTCTTGTTGCTGTTGCAACTGCAATCTGATCAATATAAACGTTTAATTAGAGAGCTAAATGCATTTTGTTAATAGTCTTCAAATATTTTTATTGCAATATTTGCAATCATATAAACATATATCATTTATCACGTTGTTTTTTTCTGTTTGAATATTGAATTGAATTTACGGGCGCTAAGCAAACAAAAGACTTAGGCGACAAACTCGTTGCCATTGTTATGGTGGCGTTGAATTTTCATGAAAGAAAAGTTTTTGTTTTGTTGGCGTATTACTTTTGATTAATGCCATGTTTCAATATTGATTCGAAAATACAATCAAAACGTATTGTCAGCAATTAAAAAAGTTGCTTTTGCTTTAAAACTAACTCATTAAAACTAAAGAAAGAGAGAGACAAGAGACGTGGTTGTGATATTTGTCTGGTGGCCAACAACTTTTGCTCTTTTGGACGGAGCTTCAGCTTGAAGCTATTTTTAAACTGTATTTATTGGTTCGTCATTTGATAAGTTTTTGTTATGCTAAGTGTATAAACAGACGACCGTTTGATATTTTCAGTCAGTTGACAAATGAAGTTGAAAGAGCCTTAAAGAGACTTCATATTTTATTTTTTTTTTATATTTTATAATCGCATGGCAGTTTTGAACATCACGTAATCATCATCGTTCACTGGTTACACCTGTTTCAACGCCAGTTACATCGTGTAATAATATGCCACCAACAGCAACGATTTCTTTAAAAACAAAAAGCGAAGTTCATCAGTCTCTGTAACATGCAACATGCCAGCAACTTGCAACTCTTAGTTGTGATTTTTTTTGCTTTTGATAACATACTCTTTGTACTCTCTTTAAAGTCTCTTCATATTGTTAAGAAAAAGTAGAAAATTTAAAAAAGATTATTTGTTGGAATACTTTTTATTTAAAAAAAACATATTAAAATTATGGGAAGTGCATTTTATAAGTATAAAAATTAAATAAAAGTGCAGTTCATTTAAAAATAAATAAATCATTTTGTATTCTTTAATAACTTATAAGGTGCTACAATTTATTGATAATTTATTATATTATTATTATTTATTTTAATGAATATTGAATTTATCTTAATAATGTTATGATATTATGCTTTCAAATACATTAAATATATTTAAAAATTTAAAAAAAAAATCATTTTAAATTTAAAAATATATATTCTTTTTTGACGATTTTAATGTATACATTTTTTTAAATTTTTCATTACAATTAAAAATTCGATTCAAGTGAAAGTTTTTTTTTGCATAGCTAATTTCGAAATGTACGTTTGTCTCTTTTTTTTAATAAAGTGTTCAATATTCGCACAATTTACATTTAAATGCGATACGCCCGGGCAGCAAAAAAAAAAATTCAAAAAAATTAAAACTTAAAAAAAATCAAACTACAAATTGGCAACGATTTCGTTGCGTTTGTTGACTCTGTGAGTATCTTGTCTACATTTGCATAAACCCGAACCAGTTTCAGTTTTAGTTTTTAGCAAAGATGACACTAAACCAAAAAAAAAAATAATAAAAAATAAAAAATAAAAAATAAAACAAGTTAATAAATCAGCCAAGTTGATAGTTTCAGTTAGTCCACATATTGAAAGTGAAATCGAGAAAAGAAAGCGTTTCAATTTGTTCATTCGATTTTGACTTCATTAAGTTGTAGGAGTTAAGCTCCGAACTCTACACACAATTTGTAGACTTGTCGATAAGATTCTCCACATTAATGCAGCCAAATGTTAATGTTGTCTCTTTAACTTATTTATAGTGGTTATAACTAGTTGACTCAAAACCTTATCGCATAACACTAAATTAAGTTGTTGCTTCAAAATCTTTTATTGCCAACAATTTTATGCACTTGTAATCTGAGATTTATCATATTTTAGTGTAGAGTTTCTTTTTATGATTCCTTTGCAGTTCAGTTTATTGAACTTCAAAGCAGATGAAAGCTGCTGGAAAACAAAACTCCAACACATGTAAGAGGATTTTAGAGTTGTTAGCATGCAGCTGCTAATTGGGGTATAAAATTCTATCCAAGGTGGGAGTATATATAGTGCCGTAACTAATCTTCAAAAGAGTTACAAACAGTAGATTGATTGACTGTAGATTGTGCCAGAGAATTTGCTGTGGGGAACGGAATCAGTGTTAAAAAAAAATTTGAGATTTGGCGGAGCAGAATGAGAATGTTTGACATTTTGAGGACGGAAATATGATAATATTTTATTTAAATTTAATTTTTTTATTTTAATTTTATTTAATTGGATTTCATTTAATTTAATTTTACTTTTAATAATTTAATATTATTTTATTTTATTTCATTTCATTTCATCTTATTTTATTTTATTTTATTTTATTTTATTTTATTTTATTTTATTTTATTTTATTTTATTTTATTTTATTTTATTTTATTTTATTTTATTTTATTTTATTTTATTTTATTTTATTTTATTTTATTTTATTTTATTTTATTTTATTTTATTTTATTTTATTTTATTTTATATTATTTTATTTTATTTTATTTTGTTTTATTTTATTTTATTTTAATTTATTTTATTTTATTTTATTTTATTTTATTTTATTTTATTTTATTTTATTTTATTTTATTTTATTTTATTTTATTTTATTTTATTTTATTTTAATTTATTTTATTTTATTTAATTTAATTTAATTTTATTTTATTTTATTTTATTTTATTTTATTTTATTTTATTTTATTTTATTTTATTTTATTTTATTTTATTTTAATTTATATTATTTTATTTTATTTTATTTTATTTTATTTTGTTTTATTTTGTTTTATTTTATTTTATTTTATTTTATTTTATTTTATTTTATTTTATTTTATTTTATTTTATTTTATTTTATTTTATTTTATTTTATTTTATTTTATTTTATTTTATTTTATTTTATTTTATTTTATTTTATTTTATTTTATTTTATTTTATTTTATTTTATTTTAATTTATTTTAATTCATGTTATTTTATTTTATATTATTTTTTTATATATCAATTTTATTTGGTTTTTATTTTATATTTATTCCTTATAACCTTTCCAAAAGTAAATCGAGTTTTTATAGGTCTATCACTTGCCAATATTTTTATAATTGCAAACATTCTGTATTCTAAATTCAAGCAACTTTTAACAATTTGCTTAACAAATTTTCATTTGTCATAAATAAGCTAATAAGGGCTAATGGATTTGCGAACTGAAAAAACAACTATATCGATATCGACACTATCAATATATAATGTTTCGAAAATTTTGAAAATAATTCGAATCTTAGTTTTTATGCCTATCACTTCAACTTCACTCATCGACATTTTTATAGCTTATTTAAATAAAAATTTATTTATTTAATATAAATTAAAATTTTCCACTTAATATAGTTTTTTTCGAGAAATTAAATTATACTACAAGTTACTCTTAACTTCAATCTATATTAACTTGGGTACATCCAACGAATTTTTTTGAATTCTTAAAGGATACTTATCTCTTTTTAAACGAGATAAAATAGTTTTATAGAAAATTTAAGTTTTTAAAGTTATTCTTAGCTTCAATCTTACTTAAATTAAATTAAATAAAGTCCTTGTTAACTCCTTGTCTTTTCATGTTTTGTTGTTGTTTCTTTTTTTTTGAGGAATGCCAATAATGTGAAATTGTTGTCACATTTCTATGTTTATTTATATATCAACTCATTGCTCAACTTAAAAAACACAACTTTATTTCAGCATATTTAGTCACATGCATAATCATTTTCAGAGCCCCAATCACAACTTGACAGTTCCTGTTGGCTTCTTTACATTTAGCGATCAATTCCAACTCCCAAGAGTAATTAATATCCTATGGGAAGTTAATGAAATGTCGTTAGCCTGGCAATAATGTGGCAAGATGTTGTGGAGCAACAAACTGAACTGAAACGAGTTTCTGCCTCAACAAGAAACCAACAAAGTGTGGCAACAACTGCAACATGAATGTCATAATTATTTAAAGTCATTAAACTTCAAGAAGCAAAATCTCGTACACATATCAAAAAACATAAAATTTTACCCCAGTCAAAAAAAAAAATTGACAACAAAAAATTATCAACCACAACGATAAGGAAATTGTGTATTAAACACATCAATGATTCGACGGGTCTCCAAACAACATAACATATCCAATCGAATCAGAGGGGGACAAAAAATTACCATTTTATGCCGGAGAAAAAAGTTAACAAGTTGCCGGCAAAAAAGTGCCACACCAAAAACCGTTTTCGGCGTCGTTTTTAACTGAATTAAATATTGCGCAATTTCACAAACTTGCGGCTTGAAAACCGCCCGTGTTCATTGCCCATATTAAATGGTAACAACTGTGGCGATCTCTGACAGACGATTGCAACTTGTTTTCATTTGCAACAGTTGTTGCAACAACAACAACTACTACTACAACTACTATTGTTGTTGTTGCTGTTGCCGTTTTAGTTGTCCAATTGAAGTCCACAAATGGCTTAAATGTGCTCATGACCGCAAGCAATAAAATAATTAAAAACAATAATAAAAAAAAAACATTAATATACATAAGAGCATTTACTAAAACAATTCACACTTTCCTCACTTAACAACAAAGACTCTCTAAATAATTGTGAATTTAGATCAATAATTTAAAAAATTATTTTATGCGATATTAAATTGAAAGCTTTCAAACTTTCTATATTGAAATGTATTTGCAGTCAACCGGAAATTTCCATTAATAGAATGCATTAAATGGCACAATAATTATTATTTGAAATGAACTTGTGGCCAAGAAAGGAAATGCAATTGGCTTTAATGTCAGTTCGAATGTGGCAAGAAAATTAAGATGTGAAATCATATAAGAAATTATAGTAAATTTACAATTGAAAAAAATGCTGAAGTTTTGATTGAACTAGAATTTATAAATTTAATTTGTAAATTTTTAAAAATTGTAGTCAAGCTTTAAAAAATTAATAATTTTAATTTCAATTCAAATTATACAATTTTATATGCTTTTCGTAAATTGCATTGTTTTCAAACAATTTTACAATCTTGTTAATGTAATTTATCTTAGTATAATAAATGTGATATTATAAGATAATGTTAAATTTCAAAATTTATTAACTATTTAAACTGCTGTGATCAAAAAGTAAGGTGTATTTGTTTGTAAAATGAATGATCTTAAATTATTGTTATAAATCAATTTTATTCTCTCCAGAGTAATCCTCTAAATATGCTCAATAGTCTATTTCAAATAATGCCATAAGCATCTTCTTCAAATATTTAATTAAATTTAAGTTGCGTTTATTTTCTATAGAATATTAGAGATTCACCTTCTAAGTAAGCTAAAAAAAAATCTCTTTCAAAGGAGTTTTAGTCTCCGACATAATATAATCAGATAATAAATCAGATCAATTAATTCGTCAGATTTGATTCAAAAATTTCAAAAAATTACAAATCTTTTTAGTTGTCTAAATTTAAATCTACACCCTCAAATTAATAGTAGTATGATAGTGCTACCTCTAAAAGAAACACTTCAAGCTGTTAACTAATTTGAAATCGTAGTATCAAGTACAAAGAAAAGAAGAAAACAAAAATTACAATAAATTACAGAGCGCTCGGAAATTGAACGTCGAACGATGACAACGGGCGTGCACTGCTGTCAATTTGAGGGATTGGTCAACGTGTCGTATACACAATTTGCACAATCTCACCGGCAATGGCAAAGCAAGAAAACAGCCAAGATTAGTAAACAATTATGGTTTTGAAATTTGCTACAAGTTAATTCCACTTGTAATTGACAGTGCAGCGAATTCGAAGTCGAACTCGAATTCGAACACTAGACTGCCAGCAGCAGCCAAGACAACAACAACACGCTGTCTAATTTGCTGCCACTTTAGTTTGCATTACATTTTTTTTTTACTTTTTCTTTTTTGGGAAGGGCGTGTACAAGAGACAAAAAAAATATATAATATAAAAAACAAAAAGTAAATGCAATTGCAAATTACTTGAGAGTTCGCCTGTCGAATGCGCTGATTGAATTGATTTTGTATTTTTTTGTATACATTTTTATTTGCAGTTTGTGTTTATTTCCTTATTTAATGTATATTGACACCTTTTTTGGGACACTTCTGTTGTTGCCATTAAAACGAAATGTAATTATCTTGGTATGCTTGTAACTTACTTGTCAATGTAATCGATCGTTTCGATTTCCTTTTGGATTTTCTGTTCGCCGGGACTGTCCTCGCAATTGGCAGCATCTACAACAGTTAACAGAAAAAAAGAGAAAAAACAAATTACGTTAAGTATTGATATCAAAACATGGCTAATTGCATTAGCATGAATGTGTCTCAAATGCATAAATTTGTTATTCGAATGGTAGCAAAAAAAAAAAAATGTAAATATTTCAACATGAGAAAAGTGTTGGCTGCACCTTACATAAATTAATCAGCTCATGTCTGGCATTATAAATCATAATTAGTTGCTACATTTATTTATTCGAATCTTTTTTTTTTTAATTTTTTGTAGTTAGAATTAGAATTACAAATGGTACAAAACATGGAAATACACGCAGCACACAAATGACGACAATTCTCAACGTATATTTAACCTCGTGGCTAAAGTCTTTCTCTGCATAAGCCATGATTAATGGCCAACAGCAGTCAATCCAACAGCCAACACAGTTCTATCGATACACATATCTGTAAGATACACACATACACCACATACGTTCAGATACAGCTACATCTATATAGGTATGTCTCGATTTAAATGGAGCAGTCGATTGACGGGCGATAAATGTCAATCAGTTAAGCACTCGGTAGGGCCATGAAAGACAGTTTCACAGCACTCAGATACAAATAATTCAATAAAGTACAACAAAAAAAAATTTAAAAAAATAATAAATCGCATAATTATTGGAAAAGTAATGGTAGAATTACAAATACTCTACAATTGAATATATACAAAATAAATTGTAATTTATTGCTTGCATATTCAAATAATTCAATAAGTTAAAATAAAAAATATTTAAAAATAAATCACATAATAATTGGAAATTTAAAGGCAGAAATATAATTAAAGTTATTTATTATTTTGTTTTCTATATCTTTTTATTTAATTCCAATTGTTATTTTTAATTATATAAATATTTTATTTAATTAATTTTAACTAACTGTGTTGCTATGATACATATATGTTTGTATGGATCCAGCACTTAATTAATAAATAAAAAAAAAATTAATTTTAAATTTAATTTTAATGTTATTTTTTAATTAATTTCTGTCCACTTTTAAAAGATGAAATGAAATAAAATAAATAATTAAATAAATATTCTAAAATTTAATATATACAAAATAAATTGAAATTTATTGCTTGCTAATTAAAATAATTCAATAAGTTAAAATATAAAAAAATTTTAAAATAAATCACATAAGAATTTACATTTTAAATGTAGGATTATAAATACTCTACAAATGAATATATACACAAAAAATTTCAAAATTTTTCTTGCTTTTTAAGATAATTCAGTAATGTAAAAAACTAATTTTTTAGAAATTTAAAAAAAAATAACATAATTATTGGAAATATAAAGTTAGAATTATAAATTCGCTAAAATTGAATATATACACAATTAATTGCAAGTTTTAGCTTGATTATTTTAATAATTCAAAAAGGTAGAAACAATAAAAAAGTTATAAAATGATTGGACAGTCAAGAACAGTATTTTAAAATTGTAAATTATTTCTTTTCTTAATTAATATAATATTTTAATCTGTAGTTCAAATATATATTGTAAAAGTTCTTCATGTTTTTATGCTGTTCATAAATACAATTATTAAACATTTAATGTCATTATTTTATATAAACTACAAAATATAATTTTTTTAAGTATTGAACTTTGAACTTATTGAAGTTTAAATAAAGAATAATTTTTAATTTATTCTTCATTAATTTTTTTTTTACCCATGTTTTTTGTCATGTTATTTTTCCCCATTATGTGCATTTTTCTTAATAAATTCAAAAGAAAATTGGAAAAAAAACAAAAAATTGGTACCATAACATCACAATTTATATACATTAATTTAGTATATGCATTTTTTTTATTTTAAATAACGCTTTTTAAAATAATAGACAAATTATATAATTTAAAATTTTCAAAGCAAAAAATGTATGCAAAAAACATTAGCAACATTAACAAACATTTTTATAACAATTACAATTTAGTAATATGAACTAATTTAAGTCAAATTAAATAAAATCACAATATAAAAAAAAATTAAAAATAAATAAATAAGACAATTTTTAAATTAAGTAAAAATAAGTAAAAACTTCAAAAAATTGTGAACTTGTCACAGAGTCTGTCTGTCTGCAAACTTTATCGACAGAGTATCAACAGCTGGGCACATATGATTTTGATTACCTGTAGCTAGATGTTGGCATATGTTTGTATATACATATGTATGTAGTTAGAAACTTACAGACACTTCAAGTTCAATTGAAAAGCGGCCAAAGATCAAACGAAAGAGACAGCATTACACAGAGAGAGTGAGACGGGGAATAGAGACCAACCGCAGTGTCAGACAAACGTTGACTTTGGTGCTGAACTGGGCTGGGCTTGGGAGGTATATATACCCATATATTGTATATATATGTACATATATGTATATATACATATATCTATTTCTCAAGGGGTTTTGTTGTTTTCGTTTATGAATAGTTGTTGTTGTTGTTGTTGTTGTTGTTGTTGTTGTTGTTGTTGTTGTTGTTGTTGTTGTTGTTCTGACTGGGGTAAGCGAGACAGTCAGAGACCTCGATATGTCTCGGTCGTGTCTCGGCTTTGAGCCGCAGTCCCCCACTGCCCTCTGCTCCATCGTCGCCATCTGTGCCTCACTTTACGATTTCATGCATGCAAATTGGTTTTTGAACCTGTTGCAATTTGTTGCAGCTACGCGCTGCCAGTGTTAACGGCGCCCTCCAGTGTTGCACTAGCACTACCGTGAGCATGCCACGAATCTGCTCTTGCCACTTTCCACTTGCCACTTGCCTCTTGATTGATTCAATGCCTCGTGCAACCATTCCCAGGTAGCATGCTAATTGAAGCTAGACACTGCAGCTCCTCAAATCACAGACTCGAAATAAACTCATGGAAAATAGTGCACCGATTATGAGAGAGAGATAGATACAGACAGAGAGAGAGAGAGAAACTCACTCGTGCATATCCTGGAGACATGCGTGAGAATATCCACATAATATTTCTCACGGATGCACATGGTCGTTGCAACCCTACGCCCAACAACTACAACCACAACTACAACGACGTGTCGTCATTTGCAGCATGCAACAAACAGTGAGCGCCAGCAGGTACTTGCCACAAAGGGGGGCAGGGTCAGTGTCGTCTAGCCTACACACTATCATATATGTATATGTACATACATTTCATAGGTAGTCATCATGCTGATTTTGAACTTGTGCAATGTTTACATATAAACAACTAAACTATGCTTAAATTACACACACACTAGAGTTCTACATCTGTGTGTGTGTGAGGCATGTTCGAGTGCTGCAACAGCTCCACTTACCACACACTCTCCACCTACCAACAATCTCATTTAATGTCATGGAATATGTAACGAAAACTTTGCATGTTTTCTGCCTGCAACAAGACTAAACACATAGTAGACTTGCAACATTTTGAGGCTGTTGCACTTTGGTCTTAGATCATACTTTAATTTCTGGTATTATTTTCATTTATAGCACATATTACACCCTTACAACAATTTAAGCTATGACTTATAGCGTATTTTCATACAAAAATGAAACTGTTTTACTTTTATTAAAGAATACATATCATATTAAAAATAATCCAATAATAATTATTTAAAAGATATTAAATTTTTAAGAATTTTTTGCACTAAAGAATATTAACAAAACAATGCAAAATATAGTATATATTCGTAATATATAAAATTGTTGTATTAAGGAAAATATTAATATGATCAATAAAGAAAATAAAAAATTAAGGTATATTTTCGTCATGTTAAGGTGCAGTTTATTAAATAAATAACTTCTAAAACATATTACAATTTTTTTATGTGTTTCTCATATATTTATTACAACAATTATGTAATTTTTGAAAATAATATGTTAACAGAAAATGTAAAAAATTAACAAATTTAAAAATAAAAAACCGAAAAAAATTACAATTTGCAATAGTACTGAAATATTAATTATAAACAAAATGAATAAATAAATTATAAAAAAATAATTTGTTTTTCAGAATCCGAAAACAGATTTTTAGTGGAAATTCATAATATAAATATCGTTATAAAAAATAATTATGAAAAATAAAAAAATATAAAGTTATTTAACATTAAAATATATATATTTAAAAATATAAATAATTATTAAAAAGTTTCAAAAATATTTAGAAATATAAATTTCCTATAACAAGTGTATCAGAATCAACATCACCAAACAATGCAAGACCAGTGGCATAGCAGTCAGCTTTTGTCTTGTACTAAGCAAATCTACTTCCTGAGTATAAAAGAATATTTAAAAACACTTTATATGCATATATGTAATATATAATATTCAATTTTTATGAAAATTTTGAATTGCTCAACGGTTGCACAACTGTTGATCTGCTAAGTAAGTCTGCTGTTGAATTTGATTTTAATATTTTCCAATAAAAAACTAAATTTCTAAACAAAATTTCAAAAATTTTTTTTCTTTGTATGGAAACAAATTCCATGGTAAACTAGGTAATCTGTGGGTTTATGAGCTCCAAGATATCATCAAATGTCTGAACAATGTATTGTGCATAAAAGCATTTGTTGATGACCAGTGTAGAGGCAATGTATTAGCGGTAACTTCAATTACCTTTTTTTCATTTTATTTTATTTTATTTTATAGATATAATCTGTCTGAAACGTATAGCCTGTAGCTGATTACCCCTCTTTATGAGGGGTATTTCATTGCTGGGGTTGCTTTCGACCAATAGAGAGAAAATCTGAAGGGAATTTTGTAGAGAAATGAAGCCACAAGAAAGCGATTTAGAGAATCTTAGCCAAGGCCAAGAGACGGAAACGGAAATATCTATGTCAAGTTACGGCAATTTGTGGTTTTAATGGCATCAATTGTAATCCAGCTGAGATCTCTGCTGATGATGATGCTGTTACTGCTCCACATGTGTGGCATCAACATGCCCAGTTGCACTTTCCCAGAGCTGTGGGCACGCCCAGTTGCACAGCAGATTCGCGGACCAAGACAACAATTACAATGATAATAATAATAAACAAAAAAAGAAAGAAAAACATAATAATGTGATGAAAGTAAAGAGATGGCAACGAGTTCAAAAGGAAAAAAATGTGGTTCGAGTCACAAAATAAGCAGCGTGGGAAACTCTTCAGCAAAGTTATATATTAAAGCAATCTAATTTATTATTATTATTATTATTATTGACACAGTTGACAAGACAGAGAGAGAGAGAGGGAGAGGACAGTGTGCTGGAGTGGGATAGACTGTGATTACAATTAACATAAATCTTATTTAACAAATTAAACTCAACAATGTACAACAAAGTTGATAATGGAATTGAAGGGAACCCACAAAAGCAACTCAACTCAACTCAACTCAATTCGATGACTTGACGCGTCTGGAAACTGTTCGGACTTTATAAATAAATTGAAGCACAAATGTGCCGTGTAAATAAAACAACAACAAAAAAAATGTCAAAAAATTACAAAAAAAATACATATATAGACAGATGTAGATGTAGGGTATGCACAACATGGAAATACTTCGCATATAGTATCAATTATAGCTAAAAATTATATATGCATGTGCATTTTTATTATTCTGATGAAATATAATATAATTGTTTCTATTAATTATTATAAATATATTTATTATATTTTATGTCACAATATTTTCTAGCATATTCACAATAAACCCCTTTCATACATTTTATGAGTTGAAATAAGTTGAAATCTTATACTATTCTTCATATAATTTGTCAGACCATTAAAAAAATTAACAGATTATTTTTAAAATTTTGCATTAAAAGTATTTAAATGAATTATAATGAAATATTATAGGCAAAGTTTCTAATTTAGCATCTCATCTTTCACAACTGTGCTGAGACTTTAAATTATTTCTAGTCAAAAATATTAGGAAAGAAATTGTTCATTTCAAGCATATATAACTAAATTTTATATATATTAGAATACAATTTGAAAATTTTCAATAAAAATCATATATTGTTAAATTAATAAAAATTTTTTGTATTAGATAAACACTATATACTTTCATTTTACAAATATGTTTGTATGGGTAAAAAAAAAATTAAAATAAAAATATTATTTAAAATTATTAAATTATAAAATATAGTCTTAGCAGTGTAAACTATAAAATAAAATAATAATTTCCTAATTTTTTTGTGAGTTGACTCTCGTATATAAAACTCAAGTCAACGAGTATAGAACGTGACTATAAAGGGACAAAAAACGTATGTATATGTACATAAAAATAAATATTGTTTTAAATAAATTTCATTCTCCACAAACACATTACACCCTTTTTTATCGTGTGCAGCACAGCAAGTGGCATAAGCAGCATAGACAACAAAATGTTTCTGACAACATTTGTGTTCAAATATGATACCACTTAAAGAGTGACTGTGGGACAGACCAGGTTAGGTTAGGTTAGGGGGTTAGGGCAGGCAGACAGCCCCTAAGGCGACCCACTCCCCAGACAAAAGACAGAGACAGACAGATAGAGAAAAAGAGAGATGGATAGAGATAAAGAGACAGACAGACAGATATTGTCGCGCCAATTTTAGTCGAGAGTGTCAAGTTACATGGAGGACGGCAGTCGACAGCATTTAGACAATAAGAAATCGAAAATAATATAATATCCACACACAAAATACCAGACATGTGTGTGTGTGTGAATGTGTGTGTACTTTGCAATTGTTGCAACAATTACGAGAGTGTTGCAATAACAACAGCAGCAACAGCAACAGAAATGCTACGGCAAGTGACATAATTTTTTTTATATATATATATATTTTTTTTTTTTTGAGGCTAAGGCGATTTACAAAGGCGGCAAGGAAAAAAAAGTTGTAAAAAAAAGAAATACAAAGTATCTACTTGGATATTTTCTTTTATGTTTATTTGGTTTTTTCTTTGCTGCCGTTTTGCCACAACTCTTTAATCTTTGCTCTCATGTGTTTTCATAAGCCTCACATATTATTTTCTATATTTTCTTCTTTCAATTAACTTTGCAATTGTGCAAATTGGTGGAAGAGCAGAGACCTTAAAACTATTCATAGAAACTCAGCATTGAAAGTCTATGATAAATGATATAAAATTTGGCATGGATTAGGAATAATGATAACTTATCTAATCAAGGTAGAGCCACAATTTATAAATAAAAAAAAATGTAAATAAAAAATTTAAATAAAAAAATAATTTTAAAATATTGAAAAAAATTTAATATATTATTAATATTAAAAAAAATAAAAATTAAAAAAAATTGGCAAAAATAATAAAAGTTAAAATGAAACGAAGTATTTAAAGAATTTTAAATAATAATTATATACATTCATCATTTTTTTGCTGAAATTATTTGAAATAAAAAAAAATTAAAAAAATTTAGAAATATAAGTATCAATTTAATATTAATATTTTTTAATTACTTAATATTTTATTATTATTAAATTTTATTGATTGCTTATTTTACTATTACTTAAAATTTAAAGTTAATTTTAGTAATTGTATATTTTAAGAGTTTCTTCAATTAGCTAAGATACCAAAAAAAATTAAAATCTGAAAAATATTTTGTGTATGCACGAAAAATTAATCTGATTTTTTCTTCTATTTTTTGTTTATTTGAAAACCTACAAAAAATTATTGTTTAATGCAATCTTGTTTACAACTTAGTAAAAATAGAGTTGCATTGTTTTTTGTTTCATATTTTTATATATTTATATATTAAATATTTTATAAATATTTTTATACTTTACTTTTATTAATTACTGACATTTTTATGTGTTTATTTATTGAAATACACAGCATTATTTTTAGAAATATATCGTTTTCCAATTAAGTTTTTCTAAAAACAAAAATTTTTCAGGGTGGTAACGGGACTATTAAACGTTATATTTATTTCATCATATATAACTTTAATCAACTAGTTTTCAAGTGATTCCTAACATTAACTCATAGCTTGTAAACAATTTCATATCGAATAACAAAAATATTTTTCCAATTGCGAAATTGCCTTCCAGCCACAAATATCTGTGGACAGAAACTGAAACTGCGTGATCTTGGCAACTTGTTAATGCAATTTATGTAAATATTTCAACTGAAATTCCAGTCCATATGCCTTGGTAAATGATGTGCAAGCACGCAACATGGAAATTCAACCACTTAGTCTATAATAAAGCATTAATTAATGCTATTTAAAATTATAAATTTATAATGCGAATGTCTATCGTTTTTATATTTTCAACTTTAGCGGCATAGTTAATAAACTACATAGAGTTCGTAAGCAATTTACATAAAATATTTGAACAAAAAAAAACTAAATAAATAAATCTCACACGCAAATCACATGGAAAATTTACATATTTATAGGAGAGTGTTTTGGGGTGAGCGGAAAATCTCTGACATATTGTGTGTAAATTGTTGGATTAAGTGCAGGCAGCACGCCTGTAACATTTGTCACAACGCTCTAATGAGCGCCATTCAAAAATTATACAATATATATATATATATTGTTTTCTTTTTGGGGCAACATGCTGCATGCGGCATGCGACACTTGCCCCACAATGAGACAATGAACGGGCAACAAAATGTCACAAGAGATTAAACGGAGCTTAGCAAAGTCACTCGCAAACTACAGCAGCTGTTTCAACCACCACCACCACCATTCCCCACCACTTTCGATTGTAGGGATTAGCGCAGCGGAGACATGAACCAATTGATTTCGAGATAGAAAAAAGTCAAGTCAAGTCAAGTCAAGTCAAGTCATCAATCTTGCCGCAAAACAGACTCCAAATTTATTAGCATTAGTTTTTGTTTTCATTTATTTTTTTGGGTTTTCTTGTAGAACTTGAATTAATTTGAATTTGTAGTTGTAGTTGTTCCGCCTTCAACTGTCTGTGCTATAAGTACAAATGTTGTAGCACTTTTTTCAAGTACAATTTACAGAGATACATCAAAAAGTCAGCTCTGAAGTGGCTTCAAGTGCGGCAACTCATCAAAAGCAACGACAATGGACAAATCAAATATATATATATACATATAAACATATAGAAATATTTATAAGTAAATGTCTATATGGGCTGTAGTTGATGGAATTATGAATGAGCTGGCAACTATATCTTCAATACTCGATGTTGTTTTTTTCTCTGTCTTTATGAATGACCAAGCACGAATATCTTTTTGCTTCTTTTCATTCTCAGTTGAGCCAAGTTTATGTTTCTTTTTATATTTCTTTATTTTTTCTATATATTTTTTGAATAATATTTTGAAGGTCAGCTGTAGGCACTAGGCAATCATTATAGGCCGCCAGCGCGATAGACATGAAAACGAAAAGTGGCGATTAATTTTGATGGCACTTCCATTTGTAGGCATATAAAATCTCAAGTATCTTGAGACTCTTTCGCGTCTGTCTCTTGGGGGAATCGTGGAGAAACGCACATAAAACACAATCTGAGAAATACAAATTATTCGAGTATATATGTATATATAAATAAATTATGCATAAATTAAGTGCGTAGTTCAAGTCGAAATCATATTTAATGGTTTCAAGCAAAGCTCAAAAAATTGTTTAAGGAAATGAACAAATTTTCTGATTCATTGTGAAATTGATTTGTGGGATGAAAACATTTTAAAATAACAATAACCATGTGAATTGACTTGAAATTAAATTATTTCTAATTGGTTAACTTTAACTTTGTAGAAATCATTCGGAAGAATAGTCTTTTGAAGACATTATTTAAATGTTATATTTTTTAAACAAACATTATTAAGAATTAGTAAATAAATTATATACAAGTTTTCTGTAAGTTACCTACAATTTATTTTTTATAAGTTCAATATTTTCATGTTCCAAATTCTATTAATTTTTTATTTTATTTTATTTTTTTTTAATTAAAATTAATTTCAATTAAAATATAATATTTGTTATGTTGGGAAAATATTTAAAAACATAATGAATAACATATTTAAATAAAGAAACAAATTCAAATAAAAAAAATGATATAAATGTACAAAAAGTTAAAGACTATTAATTTTTAAATTAATTTTTATTTATTGAGAAAATATACATAAATATTAAATTTATGACATAAAAAGTAACATCTAGAAAATGTTTGAAAAAAATAATGCAAATAAATTTAAATAAAAATTTTAATTACAAATTAATGAAAAATAAATTAAGTACTCAATTGCACATTAATTTCATTTAATTTATTCTTTTATTATTAATATATTTTTTTTACTTTTTAATTTATTAAAAATATATGCGTTTCCAAAAATTTTTGAAATTGAAAATTTTTAATTATAAAACAGTATTTTCTCTTATTTAAACTTAAAATGTAAATTTAAATGATATATATTTATATTATTATTTAAAATATTTTTTAAATATACTCTTGCTTAATAAAAGTATTGAAAGCTTATGAAAATTAAATGCCATATAAATTTAATCGTCTCCCAATACCGATGATAATAATATGCTGTCTGCTGCACTTCATATCAATATTACAATAAATATTTCTCTGTAAACGCTTCTTTTGACCCCTTTTTAGAAAATCATGAAATCAGTTTTGAGGGATCAGCAGCACCCCGAACAAATTGCCAGAGACTCGTGTTATTGACAGCTGACATTACAACAAGTGTTTGTACTTGTAATTGGTTTTGGGCCCAGCTTCAATTTCAACCCTTGACATGTGCTATATGCCAATATTTTGTATTTACATACATACATATGCATGTATATACATATAGAGTATATAATTACGTGCTATATGATGTGCATATATGCACTTCCTCTCATTCCACTTTTCATAATCATTTTGAGGAAATTTGATACAACCCTTTAGCTGTTGCTGTTGCTGCCGCTGTTGCCCTTGGCACATGTGTCCAAACAACCCTTCCGTTTTTGTGCAAAAATACAAAAAAAAAATAAATAAAATAAAAATCTATACATATGAGAACACGCAAAATTTCATTCACATGTCACACACGCTACCAGACATAATCCCTATTCCTATCCCTTTCCGTTTTAGCTTAGATCCAAAAATGAGTTCAGCCAAATAAAATACAAATTTAGAAAACAACCAAAAAAAAAAAAAGTGAAAAAAAATGGAATTCATATAGAATGACAAGAGAGTTTAGTTGCGACGGCAGCTGTTGCGTCGCCACGCTTCAATGCAGCCAAGACGCGAACCCAGGGGGCTACCGGCAAATGGTCTGAGTCTCGTCTCTCCATTCTCCATCTCTGCTGCCAATTCCACATGTCTCCCATTCAAATTTCATTCCAAAAAAATAAATAAATTGCTGATGCCAAAAGTTTTTGGTTTTCCATATTTCTGTTTAAATTAAAATGCTAAATGCTGTTTACTTGACTGTCATGTGTAGATATAGTATTTATATATGCTTCAATATAGCTATATATACATATATGATTATATAGCGAATATAGAGCTCGGGGCATTAATGCAAAGTGTAATTTAACTGCAGTGCATGCCTTAAAAAACATGACTTGTTTTTTTTTGTTAAAGCATGTGAAATTGACTGCAACTCATCAAAAGTGTTTTAACAATTAATATAATTAATAAATAATTTTACAGCTTGTTAGTCAGAATCGAGCGATTGCAATTATTAAATGATTTCTAAGAATTCCACTTGAAACATGTATTAACATTAGAGTTGGGTAAACCAACTGACAGATTCCAGGTACCACCTTTTCTAAAAATATTTAAAGTAGTCAGATTTGAAACTGTATTTTAGATAATATTAAGTTAGCTGTAGAAAAAAGCGATGAATACTCTCTATACTCTATATAGAATTTCTCATTAATCCTCACAACTTTGCCAAAACTCAACCGATTTTCGAAATTTTTTGAATTACCACAAAATGTTAAGATTTTATATACATTTTGCATCTAAAATTTCTTAAAATTCAAAAAAAAAATTATTTCGAATTGGATGATACTAATGAATATTTGTATGTAATCAAATTATTTTTTCAAATCTATCCCCATTTTAGAAAAGTTTAAGATTGTTGTAGAAAAAAGCGAAGAATGCAAATTAATGCAAATTTTACATTTTTAATTACATGTTGAACAACCTTAAATTAATTTCATAATTAAACATAATTTCCCTACTGCTTTCAAATAATTTCCCAGGCAATTAAGTGCGTTCATTTCCTGCTGCAATTTGCCAATTGTTTAGACTACTTTTGTGGCCACATTAGCAATGGGAATCTCTTTGATTTGCGGTCTACAATCTCTCTATTATGGCAATTGAAAAAAATGCATAACAATTATGACAATTCTTAACCCACTTTCCAGATTCACAACAAAAATATTTCTACGCAATCAAAAGAGTGAGACAGAGAGAGACACAGATGGGGAAAAGAAACATCTGAAGCAAGCGCCGCAATTAATAGCAAATTTCACTGCATTTTCGCATTTTCTCACTAATTGCATGTAGGCTAATTTTTAACCCATTCACAGAGACATTCCCATTCCATTACATTCCATTCCAGAGATTGAGACGAAGACAGTTGCAGTTACGATCACACACACACGTACAGAAGTGGAACGTGCGAAGTGCTTTGGGCATGAGCGTAGAAGAGCAGCCGAGACAAACAGCAATTGATTGAAGTTAGTCAAACGCAAAAGAGAAGAAAAAGAATACGTAAACAGTGTCATGTCATCAGACTAATTTAGTAAGAGTAGAAGAGCGCTAAAGAGAGAGAGCGCGCACGCAAAGCGCAGACAAGTGCAATTGATTGGAGCTAGAAGAGTTACACAGCATGTCCATAGTATTAGGCCAATTTAGTGAGCGCGGAAGAGTCAAGGAGTGAGAGAGCGCACGCAAAGTGTAGACAGATGTAGAGAAGAGATGCAGTGTCATAGCATTAAGCTAATTCTTAGAAGAGGGACGTTCGCATAGTTGCAGACAATTGCAGTTGCATTGTAGATTTTTTTAGATAGAGAAGTGACGGGCACATTGACAGTTTCATTGAACTTGGGTTCAAGTCATTGCATAGCTTAACTTGACTTGGCCCCCATTCTGATTCAGTAATTAAATCAACTGTTCGGTTCCGTTTCGTTCCGCTCACCAACTTGCATAAGTTTTCCATAGTTTTGGGAGACAATATGGGTACTACGACCAAATTGTTGAACATTTAAAGAGACAATTATAAATGCTGGGCCAGCTTTCTGATGACTCAGTAATTGTCGGCTTAATTGCGTTTGCCCGGTTAATTGCATTTCAATTGTCATGGCAACACAGTCAAGATGCAGCCCATTGAAGGTTGCCACTTGCAACACAACATACATATTCACAACATCAATCGATATCTGCCTTTGCAACACCAAAACTGATGGATGAGTCGTGTTCAAGTGCAAAATGCATTTACTGACAAACAGAAAAATAAATGTGAAATAAAAATTAATTCATTACATAAGCGCCTTAAGTAGTTGAGTGTTTAATGTGTCTGTGTGTGTGAGTGTCATAGAAATGCATATGATTTTATAATTGTCAATGACATCGGCACGTTGTTTGTCAATCCGCTGGGCTTTACAATGCTCATTTTAATCACGATTTCGCTAATTTTCAATTGAATTTCATTATTTAATTAGCGCTAACTAATGCAATTGTTAATTTAAACTTGTATATCTATATAAAATATTTATCGTATGAGCAACGAAAATAGTTTAATTAATTAAAGCAACGATATCAATTAAATTTCAGGGCAGTCAGCAATTATCAATTAGATGACAGCTGCTCAACGTTAGTCAGAGACGATTGATTACGAGTTTCAGAGTTGCCAAATTTTGTCAGCCATGCATTTATAATATGCAGGCGTACTAAAAGAGAAACTATCAATTTCGATTGATCATACTTTAAGAGAGAATTACATTAGTTGACTGCAGAAGGTCATAGCTCAAAGTCATGTCACCACACATTCTTACAAACATACATGCCTCCTACATTTGTATTGTCTACCGATCCTCTCTCACATTAGGCAAAGTACGAATCAGCAAACGAAGCACAAAGCAACTGTCGCATTCGGCTGCCTAATTGGTAGTGAGAGAGTGACAAAGATAGGGCGCATCTTCGGCTTCTCTATTATGTCGCTGTTTTTGTTGTACCTAACATTAGAATCATCTGCAGGTAAATTATGAGAGAGCGCTATTTGTCATTGATATACATGCATTGAGAGCGTAAATCGGTGCGTTTACGCTCAATAGCTTTGTGGGTGTATTAGTAGTAGTAGTAGTAGTAGAAGTACATGAGCGAGATCTCCCACACTAAGCAAAGTAGAGCATTAGGTTTCTGCCCGTATGGGTAGGTTAAAGAGAGAGAATCATAGAGAGAGCTCCGCATTAAGCGAAGTGCAAGTGCAGCCGAAAATGTCAGAAGTCTGCGCTCTACATTTATGACATCTTTATGCTCTCATGCTCAGTCTCGTTTCTCAGCTTGAGCTGTAAGCACAATCACGCCTTAGCTGTGCGATCATTAACTCTCAATTATAACGTTGGCATCTCAAGCGCAAACAACAAACGACATTCCATTCAATCAAAGTCGATAACAATCTGCAGTTGTTGTTGGCTGGTGGTGGCTGCACTCGAGACACTTGTCAACATGGCAAGTGCACATCGTAGGCAATCAAAGAACTTGTTTTTGTTGTCATTTTCAGGTATTTTGAACGGGGTCAGTTGGTAACTGATTGGCAACTGCACAGTTGCCAGTTGGTCGACAAATCGGTTTACAGGTCAAACTCAATAGGCCACAAGCACAGACACAATTAAAGCGAAAATACAATTGTTGTGAAACACATTTTCACAAATGCAGAGCAGAGATTGTATCCTTCTCTCAGTATCTCTAACTCTCCCTCTCTCTTTGTCCCTCTCTCTCTCTCTCTCTATGACTCTTGTTGCAGTTCCAGCGAAAATCATTAACGTGTCTTAAGCATAAATAATTAAAAAAAGAAAAAAATAAAAATAAAGCTGACAAACAACATTGTAGTCGAGACTTGAACCACATCCTGTACAGTTGACGGCGCAAAACTGTAGCAAAAGTTGTGCAGAGTAATTAGACAGGAGGATGAGAAGGGGGTAGGCAGGAAACATGCCTGTCAATATGATGAGTAGGCATGTGACCATAGAGAGACTGTCGACTGGTTTTTGACATCTCCATCCATGAGAAAGTTTTCACACTCCAAAGAATCGCAGAGTCACAAGCGGATGCATGTCGCATTTCCGTTTTGCGGAGACTTTTATCTCAAAGTGGAACTCTACAAGGAATTTGTTAAGCAACAGCTTAACTTTGGCTACTGTCTCTCTGTCTCTATCTTTATCTTTATCTTTTTATCTCTATGATTATCTTCCACATTCGAATGAGTTACGAGACGTATACTCAATATTTATATACCACTTAGTGGGCCATTCTAATGCAACAGATAACTCAGCGTAAATATTTAGCATACAATTTAACACCAGAGTGTGTAAAAGAGATAGAAAGCGATGTGTGAGTGAGACAGACATGTCAGACACTCGCTTGACGTTCTAAGTTTTGTGTGAGTCACAAACTTGCTTCGCACGCTCCCACATTTGATAAATATTTAAACATTTTTAATCTTAACTCGCCGCACACACACACACTGCCCACACTCGGCTACTGTGTTAAGCAGCAAAACACACAGACACACACACACACACAGCTACATTTGTATCTGTGAGTGTGTATCTACATATTTGTATCTATGGCCAAGTCTCTCAGCATGCGAGTGTCCAAAAGGTGCGCTTGAACAAACAGTTCAGTGTAGTCCAGTTGAGTTCGAGCCTGACAACTGACAACTGAGCAACTGCTAAAAACATGGCCAAGAAATCACAATAAAAAAGGAGAATAATGTATTACAGTCTTAAGTCAACAATGGAGAACTGGCGAAATGCTCCAACTACGTACAGTGAAACACACACTTCACATAAAGTGTATTTATACAGCACTTGCATAAGTCTTAAACTTTCGCACTGTGACAACTAAAATGGACATTATTGTAAATTACCGAAAATTAACAAAAAAAAATATATAAACAATAAATTTACTTTCCTTTCTGCAAAAATTACTCTGTAATGCATATTTTCTATTATTTAAAATTATGTTGAAGTAACGAAAGTTTTTACAACAAGAGAACTAAAAATCGTGTAATGTCTAAGGAAACTCTTTATATCTCGTACCAAAATCTCATTGAAATAATGGATTTGGTGTAAAAGTATAAGAAAATAGCATTTTCAAATATTTATTGTTAATAAACACCTAAATAATAATAGACTTCCATCGATATTTAATTCGGTCAGTAGATTATATATTATTTATTTATTTCATAACTAACTTTCTATAAGTTATTTTTTTTTGCAAATCAAAAAAATAAGTAATGAGAATTTTTTTTGGCTAAGAAAAGATTGAAAATATAATGAGGTTTTATATCAAAAATCTATAATTAGTTCACACATCTTTTGAACATAAAAATATAATTATAAATGGGAATTTAATACAACAAGAATTAATAATTTCATTTATCCACAATAATTAAATTCCGCAGTAATAAAAAATGAACCTTTTTCTAAATAAAATTATAAGTATTTATTTAATTATAAATGAGAATATTCTTATATGATAACTACCAGAACTAGTTTTAAAAATTTCATCTATCCCCAATAATTCTATACCACAATAAAATACAATTTCACGAATTCGACTTTAAATCACAACATTACAATATTAATGAAATACATAAGTATAATTTATTAATTATTATTTAGATCATTTACAAAAGCCCTATGTTTCATAATCAGTACGAGATATTTCTGCAGTCTATTTCCCTATTGCATAGTTTTTACTTGTTTTTTTTTTTTATCTACATACTTAATATTTGTATGTTAATAATTTGTTGCTCAACTGCAAAAATATGCATATAAATAATATCACTTTTTATTCGCCCATAAAAAATATATTTATGTACGGATTGTAACTACAGCTAAATGACTTTAAAGTGATTTATGATTTCTATGAATTTGAAATTATATTACAAAATAAAAAAGATAAAAAAATAAACTAAAATAAACTTTAAAGTAATTAATTAAAATTTACTATTTTCCAATACAATTTTGTAGTCTAATTTGGTGGCAGATTTTCTTAAGGTTTTTAGAAGTATTTACACTTCACTCAACCGCAGAAGTTCTTAAATATAATTTATTTTAATTTATATCATATAGGATTTTTCATTACTATCCTTAAGTAACCCAATATATTCACACGAAAAAGCAATATTTCTACCATTTGTTGAAAACCTCTGGAACGATTAATAAATTTATATTGTTTCTTTAAGTTTCCTAACTTTGATTTCACTATTTTAGGAAAATCAAAAGTAAAAATAACGTAATAAATGTGGGTGAATTTAGAAGTGTAAAGGAAAAGCCATTAACCATGGCTAGGGAATTTTTAACCAAGTTAATCTATAAATGAGAGGGAAATAACGAGGGGGACAGCATATATCGAATATGGCTTTAATGTGCTTTCAACTTGGCCAACTGGGCATGTTTATTACACAATAGATGTGACAAGGGTTCTCAAAAATAATAAAAAAAAAATATCTATAGTATATATAGCCTATATAGTAGTATATAGGCACTTTACATATGTTCACATTTATGGTCGCTGAGCATAAGAGACATAAAAATCTCAGACAGAGAAACATAACAATTCTAAACCCCGAGCAGAGAGAGGTTTGAATTTGATTCTAGAATTTGAAACTTGCGCTGTTTCTTGTTCTGTATTTTATTTCTGTCTTTTATAAGTATTTTTTTTTGTTAGTTTACTAATGACTCTCGAAGAAGCTCATGGGAGAGGGTGATGGGAGTGGAGAACGAGTGCGGGGGGAGCGGAGAGCCATAAAATTTATGAGGTGTTTTGTTATGTGTTAAGATTTCTTTTCATACGGGGTCGCGACTTTGCGACTTTTGCGCGTGCTCATATTAAAAAATAAAACAAAAAAAAGAATAAAGAATAAAGAAAAATAAAACAAAAAAAAAATAATAAAGACAATTCTCTCCCTACTTCTCAAGTCACAAATTTCTTAGCTGAGTCCATCTCTCATGGCGTCTCATTAAGCCAAGTTTAACAAATTATATGATCGATGAATTGCAAACGGATGTCTAGAGTTCAGGCTAATACTATTCTAACTTAAAAAAAAAATAATAAAAATAAAAAAAAATATCTGAAAATATTCTCATGAAATCACGTAACCCACAACGGCAGCCAACATTTTGAACAGGATTGACAAGTTTTCAATTTCAGCAACCGCAAACAAAACAAAAATAAAGACACCCATAAAACACAGTTTTTTTTTTTTTTATGAAGTTTGTGTTTTTTTTTTTTGACGTAAAAGTGTCAAATTTGTTTATGCCCTTCACAAAATTACAATAAAATTTTGAAATTTAACGATGATTTCGGAGCTAAGTAAGACGAGTTCAAATCTCAGTTTGCAATCTCATCTAACGATTCCGATGACTTGCCCATATTTGTCATCTTTTTGGATTAGTTTTAGGAGTGTCAACATCTACAGTTATTTTCTCAGGCTTATAGACATTACATAAACCACAAGATTATGATTCAATATGTTTAAATATTTATGCAGATTATTTTATTATGCAGAGTGATAGTAAAAGTATTCTTCAAAATGAAAGTATGTGAACAAAAAATAAAAATTTATATTATTTTGTATACGTAACTTTAACAGAATTAATTTTTTCCATTTTTAATTAATTCACTGTTCATTTTTTAATTTTATTAATTAGATTATTAATAATAATGTATATTTAATTTTGTTTAGTTTATTTAATATTTAATATAATTACTATAAACTTAGCCGAATTGCTCTGTTTATGTTTATTTATATTAATATATATTGTTTTAGACCAAAATCGTTTATTTTTAAGTTAATTTGACTGCAATTTTAATCAATTTTTTTTTATGTTTATTAGCTTGTGTGATATATTTAATATTCAATAAAGTTACTGAAATCTGCCAAAATAATTTTATTAATTTTAATTAATTTTTATATAAATTTTTTTACACTGAAAAAATTTCAATTAAGATGTCTTTTACTTTTTAAACTTTTTTAATAATTATTTGCTTTAATTTATTTTATTAATTATTTGAAATAATTTGTAATTATATTGTTTTCTTTTAACTTATTAGATATAAATTACTTGAATACTTTTTTGAATTATTTTTTTATAATAAATTCTTCCAACAACTCCAAATTTTAAAATTTTAAAAATAAATAAATCTTCCACTTTTAATTTTTTTTTCAAACTCCTCTTTAAGAATTATAAAGAATTTTAGCTACAATTACTTATTTATAAAATCATTCATTTAACATTATAGATTGCTAAAATTAAAGAATGATCTAATACATTTATTTAATTTTTTTTTTTTTTTGTAAAACTGACTTTGATGAGTACGTGTTTGGCAAACATAAGTTTCCACTTGGATAAAATATCATTTGACTAACTAAACTGATAAATAAAAATATATATGTATGTATATCTGATATATTGTCAAGTATTTCTTTATACATGAATATACATACATATATCTCATATATATTAAATCTCGCAAGTCAGGCCTGGATTGATATGTATAGCAGCCACACCCGATATCTGGCAAATTTATCAGAACACAATTCGGACGTGTAATATAATACATCAAAAACAATTTGTATGCCAGCGGCGTTATAATATTAAATTTTTTGCTTTCGTGTTGAGTTTTTTTTTATATATATATATTTTTATTTTATTAACCAATCAACAGTTAGAGCTAAGGCAGCAAATGCTGCATAAACATTTATGGCAAATTGTAAAGCAATTATTCGAATCACACGTCGGTGCGGGTGTGATAAATTTATGAAAATTTGTAATAGAATTTATATGACATGTGTGTGTGTGAGTGTGTGTAAGTGTGTGTTGTGGTATGCCACGCTCTTTGCATCGCTGCACCTGAACAGTTGAATAACTTTGCTGATTACTATAGCCGGCAAATGAGTTTTCCCCTCCATAAACAAATTGCGATGTTTATGTTGATGAGAAACTTCGGGAGGGGATGGAAGGGCTGATGATGTCATTACTTATAGTTGTTGTTTAGACATAATGATGATGAATTTTGATTTATTTATTATAGTTATTTCGTCTTTAGAGAATCGGAGGGCTGCCACTAGAGAGTCTGCTTAAATATAATTCATATAGTTATTCAAGTTTAGTTCTCTTAGTCTCCCATAAATAATAATTAAAAATTATAAATTAATTGCTTACATGACAGCCTTGACAAGAGACAACAGAATCAACTTCGCTCGTTATTTATTCGCTTATTATTTGCAGCTATCTTTAATATTATATACTTATATGTATATATGAAATAAAGCTGAACTCTGCAAGATATCTTGTTAAGCTTCTTAGGGGTATTTTATAAAGCTTTTGAATTTAAATTTAAAATATTTAAATATCTTAGTAAAATTAAATCTTAAATATAGCGCATTTCAATCTTAAGTTAGTTTATTTATTTTCAATTAATACTTTCAGTACATCTTTTTTAAAAAATCAAATATATCAAATATTTTAAATTTTCTCTCAAAATATATAATAAAAGAAAAATAATAATAATAGTTCGAAAGGACAGATGCCTTCACAACAACAACCACAGCCCAGTTAAGTTAGTGGACAAACCGAAGCTTATAATTCGCAACTAGTTTTTGCTGCACCTTCATCAGATAACTATCCGCTAAAGAGTATCTATGTTAAGCGTGAAATATTTATACATATTTTTGGAAATATTTATCCATATTTCTAGAAATATTTATCTATATTTCTGGAAATATTTATCCATATTTCTAGAAATATTTATCCATATTTCTAGAAAATTTTACAAGATATCTTCCCGCTCATCATACACCCACCAATATGCCAAGAATGTTAAGCATATTCTGTCCGCAAATATTCTCAATCTAGATAAACTGCGTACATTGACCATAAATATGTGTTTTTACTCTTGTTTTTGGCAAGACTCTGTGGCGCCGGCTTTTCAATTAACTTGGCCAGAATCTCAAGCGACTGTATAACAATATACGAGAATAAACAAAAATCTGGCACACAATGCACTGCGAATTCGCAAATACTGTGTAAATATTATTATTGTTGGCATACGCAGAAAATAACAAATTGCTGACACTGTCAGCATTTACGAGTCTATCTTTACCATATACAAAACAAACAAAAATTTCAACCACAAAATTCAAAATGAAAATAAAAAGAACCACTCAATAAAAAATAAAGTTATTGCAGTTTTGCGCAATTTTCACGAAAATATTTATTGATATGGCTTGTTGCTATGTATCTTTTTGTCTAATTTTGCCACCTGCATTTTGGCAAATTTGGCAGCATTGGCAACTCGGCAAGTTGACCAATTGGCAGCCCCTTAGTTGGCCTATTGATCGATTGGTTATGCCCCAAAATGGCTCCACGCGCACCTCTTGAGAGCCCCAAACATTGTGGGCGAGAGAAAAGGGTAAGAAATCATAGACACATTTTTGGTCAGAAATGATTTATTAACGCGCTCACTTGTTTATGTCCACTCGATGACTGTCTTTGGCCAATTGCAATTTGTTATTTAACAACATTTTTTTGGTAAAGTGATACTTGTAAGCAAAAACTATAAAAAAAATTATTTTAAAAAATACATACTAAAAGTAAACTTTTCAATTTGATATTTCCGAAATTCCTGAGTAAAGTGATATCTCCAAAGAGCAAGCTCATGGGAAATAAATAAAATCTCACAAATTTGTCAGAGAATAAAAAATCACAAATCAAATATAATTTAATTTAATTTTTTCTGCTATAAATTTCCAAGTAAATGAAAAATGTAAAAAAAAAAATAAAATATTAAATTAAAAAATGGTGAACTAAAATCTTTCAATTTCAATATGTTATCTCATAAATTTTTGATAAAAAGAAAAAAATATTTAATATTGAGTAAAGTCATAAATTTTTTTTCATATTTTTCTATTTATTTATTATTTACAATCCATCTATCTAAAAATAAGTAAATATAATGAAAGTTATAAAATAAAAATATACTAAATTCTAAATTATTCAATTTCAATTCGATTTTTTTAAATAATTTTATGCTGAAGAAATACATGCAAGAAAAATTGTACGAAAATAACAAAATTACAATTCAAAATGAGAATTCTGACCATATCAATTTATTTAAAAATTTGTTGAGGATACCAATACTTGTTACGTAAGAGTGCAAAATAAAATAATAAATCTTTTAATTTTCTTTAAGAAATAGCCCGAACAAATGATAAATCTTGAGTTGAAATCGTAAAGCGGAAGTTGCTGTCCATTGGCTTAAACTCCAAACAAAGCCCACAACGAGCCACACTTTTCGACCATCATTATGTCGAGGGAACTTCAAAGTAAAGAGCGACAAAAATTGGCCAACAACAGCTTCAAAATATTGAACTCGGACTGCGCCATAACATTTCTATTCGAGGCAAAAAACACGTGCACATAATGAAGAAACCCCAAACAGAACATCAACAACAATAACAATCATTAAATAATAGCAGCCGTACAATAATAAATAACAAATCATAGCAACAAAAAAAAAATTAAAATGAAAATAGCTTTTTGCACTCCAACAAACTATGCAAATCATGAAAAAGACGTCCCAAAATAGAGAGAGAGGGGGAGATGGAGAGAGAGAAGAAAGAGAGGAGAATAGAGCTAACAATGGCCATAACAATTGTATGAAAATGATTATTGTTGGCGGTTTTTAATTCTCTACAATAGCTGGCGAAAAAAAAAAAACAAATAATAGCCAAACAATAGGTGGCAGAACAAAGTTACAGCTAAAAAAAAAATATATATATATATACATATCTATATAATATACTCCAAAGTGAAACAATTTAAAACTGTTGAAGTTGTGACTTCTGTGTGGGACTCTGGGGTCTCTTTTGGAATTCAAATTTGACGAATGCATTAAAATGGAATTCTATGCAAATTTTGAATTCGTCGTTATGACGTCGATTGGGGAGTCAAAAGCGTAGAACCTGATAATACTACAAATTACCGCGTATTGGATATCATTGTTTTCATAAATATTTGCCAAACAAGTTAATCACATGATTTAATGGGTTTATGAAAGAGATAAATAAACAAAGAAAAGTGATGAAGCAGAATAGAAAAATAGTTATTTTTAGTCAATCGTAGATTGCATAAAAAAATCGAATAGAATTTTTTGAACTATTATAAACTAATTTAAATTTTAGAAAAGGTTTTGGAAGATTTTAGCAATTTAGAATTTGAAAATTTCTTTAGAATGGGCTCAGAGTTTATGAATGCCACATTTTAGACTGAAAACGTTGTTAGACACCAATACTTTTATTTCTCTCGAATTCTTCTATAATCAACAGTAGATGTTTTAGAATTTTTCAAATATTTTAACAAATATTCGCTTCTTAAGTTGATAAGTACTCTGATCTAAAAATATTACAAAAATAATTATTATAAAACTATCACGCAATTCGAAAAAACTACACAAATTGTTTAAAATTAAATTAGCAGAAAGTAAATGTAAAAAAAATAATTAAAATAATTCGAAGTAAAAAAATTATATAAATTAAAAATTCAAGTTATGAAAATTATATTTCCTTTAATTTTAAACAATATATGTATGTCTAAACATACTTAACATACTTAAATGTGATTATAATAAATTTAAAAATTGAAAGTCTGATACTTTGAATTAAATTTTTGGATACTCCAATCTATTTGTAAGTTAGTTCATTTCAATTCTATTTGAAGTATAAATTTTAAAATTGACAATTTAGTCTCATAAACTCTCATATCAATTTCTCACAGTGTACTCTGAGCTTCGTCATTCTGTTCAAACCCTATTTAATTGAGTCTGTTCAATAAGGCCATGATATGTTAGCCATAAAATGTTTTGCGATGCTTTTTAAGTGAGTTTTAGAGTTCCCAATTTACAACTTGGCCATGACGCCAGGGAATTTCAAATAGATCTCCATCCCTCCAACAAACTCGGTCGACACGCCCTATGCCCCTTTTGAGGCTAATTTGTATAGCCCATTCAAAATTTTATTTCGTTAAAATGAAACGTATTAAATAAAGTTTTATTATAGCACAATTCATGCAAATGAAATGCGTGTTTGAAAAAAATTCAACCAAAAAAAAATCAAAACAAATGAAATGCAAAAAAAAAAAAAATAATCTAAAAAAAAGATTGTTAATAAAACGAGAATCCGTTTGCGGAGTTGCAAACATAATTGAGTTGGCTCTAAATACTCCCATTCCAGTGGCATGCAATGCCAACTTGAGGCATGCCACATATTGTGTTTTGGGTGCGTAATGAAAACAAAAAAAAAATGATATAAAGAGGGAGAAAAAAAAGCTGAATACTTTGCCGTTTTCTGGCCACCATATTTGTACAAAATGCGCATGCGCGCGTGCCTCTCTTAGCCCGGCCCGGAGTCGGACTGGGAGTCGGACTCTGACTTGACTCCAGGCTAAAAGAGTCAAACTCAATACAAGTCTCAACAGAGTTGAGACTGTGAAGTTTATAATCATTTTAGTTGTATTCAAAGCACGCGCGTTTACAAATTGAAAACTTGTTAGCGAGTCAAAGAACTGGCAGCAGGTGAAACGTTGAAAGAGTTGTTTTTTTCTTCTCTCGAGTAAGAGACAAACTGAGTGAATGAGAGAATCCGAGAATGGGAGAATGGGAAGGAGATACTGTCATTCCATGTCTTTTTTTCGTGTTGATCACTTTGATAGAGTTGTTGACATTTTGCCACCGCCACCGCAACCGCCACCCCCACCGCCATCGTCAGAAATTTATGCTAATTGAAGATCAAGAAGGTGGTATACACACCCACCCAACTTAAGATCAGGCACAAGGTAGACAGATCAACATGTTATACATACCTGAAAATATACAAAAATAAGAAAATAATAATGCATTAGAATGTTGTTTATATGAAAAAGCGAATACCTTGAGTATGGATATCTTATAACTATGCCGAGAAATTGGGTTAACTGCGTCTATTCTAAAACACATGCCATGATTGCAGCTGAAATATAAACAAAAATATGTATACACATTTTCTACAAATGCAACTCCCTCGGGCCATTGACACATTTCTTTTTCCCGCCGCTGGAGTTTACTTAAGGAAAATTTGAAAAACATTTTCCACAGTCGATTAAGTGGCCTTTTCGGCACTCTCGGCATGCACTTTCCGAATAATGGAAAACATCGAAATCAAAACTGCATCGAAAGGCCATAAACTACTTCCAGCCACTTGAGTCTCCTAAATAAACAAACAAGAGCAGCAACAATGGGCCTTATTTTCAGACATCCAGAAACTCAAGTACTCACATTAATTGCTCTCAAATTGCCCCGGACAGTGAAAAACTTTGGGAGGAAGTTATACATTGATATCGGGTTACCGAGAGGGGAAACAACTGCACATATAAATTGTTGAAATATTTCAACTATTTATTTGTACTCACTTAATTCTAAGTAGTTTGTTTAATATAAAATTTAATACCTTTTAACATGTTTTCAATTTTAATTTTACTAGTTTTTAATAGCATCAGAAATTGTCATAAGCGCGATAATATCATTGCAATGCCACTTAAGCCGATTTGCCGCTTTAATGAGCTTATAAAGTGGCTTGAGCTTTTTATATAGAAAACGCAAAGCTTTTATTTTTATACAGTGGCTCATGAGCTTTTGCAAACAAGATTTGTATTTGTTGAAATAATTCTTTGGCTCATAATCTTATTAAATTGAACATAGGAAATATATTTTAAATCACATATGAAAGTACATAAATAAAGCAGCTTAAAACTTGTTCATAAATTGCATATTGAACAGACAGCAAAATAGTTGGAAGATTAAATAAATATATTTTATAATAAAAATATTTGAAAAACAAAATTTAAAAAAAAATAAAATAAAATTTAATTGAATCAAATTGATACATTTTATAAATTTATAAATATTAAATATAGTTAGAATAATTATTAGAAAAATAACTATTTTATAATAATTGAAAAATAATAATTATCAATATTTTTAATAATTTATAACACGGAGAAAAGTACTCTTAGCAAAAGTAGCAAAAATTAAATTATACAAATTAATTAATAAAGTAAATAAATAATAAATGAATAAAAAAAAATAAAAATTTTAAATTAACAAAAATATTACATTTAAAATTTGTCAAACTATTGCTTGAATATTAGATTATCATACATGTTTGAGATTATCATATATATTTCTAATAACCAATAAAGTTTTTTAAGAAGATTATTATAATTAAAAATTATTTCAATAAAATTCATTTTTTTTAACTTTTCTTTTATTAATTTTTGTTAAATAATAAGTTTATAAGTTAAGTTTTTCTCAGAAATAACGAAAACAAAATAAAAATTATACAAATTTTCTTTGAGTTAATTCAAAAATAATTTATAAATTATGCTAAAGTCAAACTAAAGTTTATTTTCCATATTTACATTTTGTAACTAAATCTGTGTTAAGCGCATCTTGTTTAGATCTCCACACTTAATACGTACACCGCATATACGATTACACCGCATATACGATTTCATCGCACCGCAGCACAGAAGAGACCTAAGACCTGCTCTGAATTGAGGAAATTGTCGGCATATTTGCATTCAAGTTCTTTATGCATATTAAACAACTGTACAAAGTTCCCTGGTTCCCTGACCCACCCTGGTTCTCTCCCTGGCTACAGTCTGCACTCAACAAAGTGGCCACACGGACCAAAAAACCAATTGACACTTGAGCATACAAAACGTGGCCCAGACGACAACAAGTCGTCGTAGGGTAGGGCAAGGGGGAGATTAAGGAGAAAGGAGGAAGGGGATAGGGGATAAGGGAAAGGGGGAAGAGAAGAGTGCAAAAAAGGGAAACAAAATGTACAAAATGCACAGTGGACACTAGACGAGCTGTCGTCCAACCACCAACGCTTAACCGGGTGGCCCCGACAGTCGTGTCTACCCAAAGCGAGTACGGCAGGGAGGGGACATGACTGTGGCAAAGGGCTGGCCCTTGTGGCGTGCAACGCGTCGCATCGCGTCGGCTCGACGTTGACGTTTTATTTGATTTTCCGCTTGGTTGAGTTTTTGCACTCGTCTTGATGGAGTACACCACGTACTCTCCACAAGACCGACACTCGATACACATATACAATGAGTACCTACAATACATATATGTATATATATGTATATATGTATGAATATCCCTGCATTACCATCGATTTTTGAGTGGCTGCATCCAGCAACTGTCCGGTTGGTCTGCATAATTTATAACTATATGACACCAGACCCAATGTCCACCAGCAACAGCAAAACAATGGCCAAAAGATTAATGGCAGCTGTAGATGGTGTCCAGCATAGATCTGGGTTTGTTCCTGTTCCTCTGGATCCACTCTTAACGTGTTTTGTTTATGGCCTAATGCATACACTTTGCAACTATTTGAAAATTCATGATTGCGGCTTAAAATGTTTCGGACTGCTATGAAAACTCTGATGAAATGCGTTAATATCTCATACCAAAAAAAGGTGAGTGTAATGGTTTTATGTAAATGTAAAGCAAAAGTGTTGAAGAAAACTTATGACTGACTGCAGTAACATCTCGTACTTGAAAGCGAATGAGGAGTAATAAGTTTGTGAAGAAATGTAAGTAGAGTCGACAATAAACATATCGTACTCATAAATTAATTGGGTTTGTTGGGTTGCTGCATAGATAACATCTCGTACTTGAATGTGAATTGTATGTAATAGGTTTGTGGCAAGGTTAATAAGGAGAAATATAATTTGTGCCTACAGTAAACATCTCGTACTCATAAATCAATCAGGCGCAACGGGTTTATGTAAAACGATAGGTAAAACGAAAGATTTTTTGACCAACCGTGTAAATACCTCGTACACAAAAATAAGTAGCATTTAATAAGTTTTATGAAAATGTTAAAATGAAAAAATAAGCATAATTTATAGACTAACTACGTTAAAAACTCATGCTTAAAAATAAAATGAATTTTTAAAAGTATGATGCAATGAAAGACTGCGTTATTATCTCTTACTGAAAGCACTTTATTATGAAGTACTTTATTAATAAATGGAACTACGTTGACAACTCATATTAAAAAATATATATAGGCCCGACTAGAAGGAAGTAAAAGTATATAGCAATCAAAGCTATGACAGACTGTCTTAATATCTCGTACCAAAAATGAGATTCCAACTATCTTAATTTTCTTGAATAATGAATTTAAAGAATTTTTTGTGCATTATAAAAGTTAATAAAAACATAATAATTACTTGAATTTCGATTTCCCGTAAAACCTCTAAATATAATTCTAAAAATTGTGAAACACAAACTACCTACGTTGCATTTCTTCGTCTAGCTACTTTTCACTTATTTCGTTGGCATTTTAAAATTCTTAATGAGTTTGCATTTTTTTTTTGGGTGCTAAGTACATGATTTGACATTGGACACAGACACTCATGCGGTACTCATATGACTTCATCCTGATGACAATTCCAGTTGCTGCCACCACCTGAGCATTGTCTAACCCTAGAACAAACTTTGGACCTAAAAGCAAACCTACATGAATACATATGAACATATCCCTTTGTCTGTTCAACATATTGTTTGTCCTCACTTGACACTCGACTCGACTCGACTCTCTAAAAAGAGATAATAAACTAACAGGATTACGTTGCCAGTTCCATGCCATTGTTGGCCTTCGGCATTAGCACTCGCAAATACCACGTAATCCTTTAATGCAGTCAGAAAACCCCTCAACTCCTCAACGCCATCTATGCAAATTTATTTACTTGACAAGCTAAAAATACAACAGTGCATAAGTAACGAGTTGAAACAAAAGCGGGCAACTCTTGGGGAGATCCCATGTCTGCCTTGTGCCAGGACAATGGCTTCAATTGCTCATGAAATGAATGCATCAACCATGATGCACAACCTCTAAAAATAAAACTGATTTTAATCATGGAGTTTTGCGATAAGCATAAAAGCACATCAGATAATCTTTTGTTCAAGATAATTGGCATTAACCTGATGATTTTTAAAAGAAATCGAACCTCGAGGGATTTGAGTTTAGTGTTGGAAGGTACCGAAAAATTGAAAGTGCTGCCTATGGAAATAAATATAGAAAACGAAATGAAATCTGAGCCATGTTGGGATGATTAGGGGAAGTTTAAGTTGAAAGCAGAAAATTATTGTTTTTTAATATAAATTAATACAGATATAAATATGTAAAATATAAATAATAATCTCAAAATTATTTAAAATTAATAAACAAACAAGCAAAATTAAAGAAGCAATAAATCCTTAATTTAGTTTCAAGAAAAAATTCAAGAAAACAATTGAAAATGTTGAATGCGATAAGTAACGATGATATTATCAATATTTATAATTTTATAAATGTACAATATTTATTAAAATATACCATAAATCTTAAGCGATCAAAGTATTGAAACTCTCCCATTATAAAAGTTATACTCCTATATATCGAATTTGAATAATAATTGTGGCTATATTAAAAATTTAATATATGTGTAAATAGCATTAAAAAATATTATTTATTATTATGAAATCAAGAATTAATAAAATTGTTAATAAATTATTTATTCCAACTAATAATGTAATTTACAATTAAAGACTTTGCAATCATAGTAGTTTAAACAAAATAAAACAATAAAAATATCTTCATATCATATCTTCCTTTCTATCTAAAATTTCAACTTTTTTAGTACTTTTCTGAACAACATTCTAACAATTCATAGTAAATTTTTGACAAGAGCCTCGAATCAATCACAAACCGTCAACTAATGAGTTATTTCCTGTTCGTCATCAGCTTTTCAGAATTCGGATTGCAACATTTTGATCGCACCTTGAATAAAAAACTGTTGCAAGTTGTTCCTCAGCAACATCAAACGGAATGTCAGACTAGATAAATAAATAAACATAGACGAGTATGCCATGATTATGGCACATTTGCTGGAAAACTGAACTGAAATTTTTGCCAACTCAAGGCAACTTTTCTTCAAGATTTTTCACTGATTCCATTGAATCAGACGAGAAGCAAAAAAAAAACTGTCTGCTCATGCTAAAACCAAATCAAAATACAATTGGATTTGGATTGAAGTCAGCAGGAAATGTACAAAAAAAAGCGAAAAAGAGAGAAATATATATATACATATGTGTATATATAGAGAGAGAAATGTAAATGTGGCACGATTTCGAAATGTGCACAGAAATGCATTTAAAATGTATATAAAAATAGACAGAGACAGCGGCAAATGGAGAACCAAAGGCAGAGCATATATAGTATTTATATATGCCAATCTCCATCTCTCTCTCTTTCTCTTTGGTATATATCTGCCTCTCTCCCTCTCTGTCTGTCTGCACTTGTTTGTTGCCCGATATTTGATTCACTTTTGTGGCAAGCCCTTTTCAACGGCAGCAGCCGACGCGTGGCAGCAACAAAATAACAACTGCAATTGCCACAAAAAAATCCAAATGATCAAAAATACAAAAAAAAAGAGAAAAAAATAGTGAAGAGTGGAAAATGTACTGTGGTCAGAGCAGTCGAGCACTACTTTTAATGCTGCGCCCGCATTCAGACTGCTTTAGTGCAACTGTGGCAAAGTTTTTCCACCCGCCACACTCCGCTGTGTGCCCCGTGGATGGACCCGCTGCTGGGCGCCATTTGCGGCTCTCATAGGGGGCATCTGTTTTACATACTTGACAAATTAATAATAATTACAATTTCCATTTCTCCCATTTCTCTCTCTCTCTCTCTCTTTCTATCCCTCTTTCATTTGATATGTATCTCATGCTCTTCCCCCTATGTCAGTTTCCCTATTTGCAACAAAATTTGTTACTAATGTTGAAACTTTTAGTCAACGATACATTTCCTCTGTCTCACTCTCTGTTTCTCTTTCTCTCTCCCTGTCTAATTTATCTAATTTCTCTTTCTTTGTTACCTTCCCTGAACCTCTCAACATTTTTCAGTTTTATTTTAATGCATTTCAAAGTTAATTTTGATTGATTTGATCATATTTATTTGATTTATGCGTCATCACGAAAATTAGTTAAAATATTCGTGGGAGCTCTGAAGTCTTCTTATAATGAAAATTTCTTATTTTGAAATTTTCAAAAGTTTAGAAAACGTCAAAGAAACATAAGTAACAAATCTCTTTGGGTAAGTGTATTAACAGTTTCTATATAACACCATCTGCTTGCAATTATAAAAGATGTCATAACTTTGGCAAAATTTAACCGATTTTTGTTTCTTGTGGAATATAAATTTGTTTAGATTTCAAATTTTTTAAACCTCTATATTTCATTAAAATTAAAAATAAAAACTTTATTTTAATTTAACATTTGAATTGTTTATTAATTTTTTATTTTTTTTTATTCAAATTTTTTTTTAAAGATAAAAATATTTCCATTAATTAATTCAATTTTAATGTTATATTTAAATTAATTCTATTTTTGTTGAGTGATAATAGTTGAAATAAAATAAATAAATAAAATAAAGAAAATGATATTTCTGTGATTTGGGTGTAAAATTAAAATAAAATGAAAATACATGAAATTTGTAATTCGCAAATTATAAAAATATCATAAAAGCAATTCTGAAATATGGGGATTCATTTTTTTATTTTTTCCAATAATCTCCCCAATATATATTTATATATATATTAATTTTTATTTTGTTATTTCAGAAACTTTGTAAGCTTTAAAAATAATTGAAAATTGATATCATTCCCAGACTGTTCAAATTGAAACCTAAATTAGAACAAAATATTAACTCGACTGCGTAAAAAAAAAATATACAGAAAATAAATTTTGATTACATTAAAACAACTTGAGTTTTGCATTATCTAGTGATAAGTGCAACTGATTAGCAGAATTTAATTGAGTTTTAATTGATATGCGAGGCACATAATAAAGTACTCATGTCCACGCTGAACATCTCAATAAAATGTATTTTAGAATTTATTGCTCGAAGATATAAGAGAAACTTGTTTTCTTTTTTATCTTGTGTTCAGAATAAATGAGAGAATTGTGTATTACAAGAAGTTTAACAAGTCGTTTATCAATTTTATGCAAATATTATTGAAAGACTTGAGCTGATGCCGCTCTAAAGATACATATACTTAGCCAGGGAGAGAGATGTTGAATGTGGCACGTAGCCTAAAAGGCAGTAAACACTTCTGAAGTTTTTGGTAATAAATTTGTGCGGTGTAAGTGCAAAAATCTAAAATGAATTCACAGTGGGGGTAACGACTACAAATGATACCTCCATCCCCCTCTTCTCTCTCTCGATCTCTCTGTCTATCTCTTTCAGTTGCAGCACATTGCAATTTATACCACTTAAGCACTAAAGTTATGCCATTAAAGCCAAGAAGGCGTTGGTAACACCCCCACAGCAGCTGCAAACCACAGCCGAGGCAGTAGAAGAAGAAGATGAGAATAGAACTTGGCTAAGAGAGCGGCAACTGCAAATGTTTTATGTGCCCAAACTGGCAGCGAACAATGGCCAAAAAGAGACTGAAATATATAGTTTTGTATGTTGGCCAAGAGGATGTGCCCAGGATGTCAGACTAGCTGTGCCTTGTTATCCTGGCTACACAGCATTTCATGCAAAATGTTAATTCATTTCCCCAGTCAACTTTTGTTAACCTGCACACCACATGAACCGGATTCTTATCTCTCACGTGTGCGGAAACCATCCAAAAAAATCCCAAAAAAATTACCAAAAAAAACATATTCGAAAAAATAGAAAAAAAAATGGAAAGGAAAGTAAACTCCATTACTGCTGGCCGCCAGGACTAAGGATACTAACTGAAAATGCCAGCTAAACAAAATGTTGTGGCACGTCGGCCCCAAAAGTTGCGGGCGTTGGCAAATTTCCGTTTCCGGCCTTAACTCTCTGCCATTTTTCGTGGCTGCCACATATATTTTAGAATTTCAGATAACACTTGATTCGCAGCTACGGCTCTTTAAAGTCACTTCTAGCCTTAAATACAATTACAATTATACATTTCTGTTGCACTTAATCAAACTCAAATGGAGTCTGAAAACTCATCCATCACGGCTTCAGCTCAACTTTTAATAACTGAATTTCCGTCAGTTAACTTTTCAATGTAGTCAAAAAAAAGTCAGAAAAAAAATAATATTTACTGTATGAACTTTTAATAGGTTTACTGCCGCAGGCAGGCACTGTGGTACTGTTGCTGTTCAAAAATTGCTTCTTTTATTTTATTAGAGAAATTGCTAGGAAATTCAATTTTGCACTTCAATTATTTTGGGGCTAATTGAAATTGATGTTTTTGATTTAAGATACATAATTGAAAACTTAATACGTTTTAAAATTGATTGAGTTGTATAGAGAATATATAATGACTAAAGCAATTCAAAATATTTTATAAATTATTATCAGCATATTTTAATAAAAATACAGGATACTCTTAAAAATAAAAATAATAATTTGGTATATTTCTGTCTTTGATCATGTTCATGACTTTTATGATAAATTTTATGAATCCCAAACACAAAACTATCATTATAATACAACTACATCTTATTTAATCTCATATTTTACACTTTACATTTATAAAAATTGAACTGAAATCTAATGCACTTTTAATTTTTAAGAACGGAAGATTAAAAGAATTAGTGGTTAATTAATTAAAAACCAGTGCTGACCCTTCTTTAGGTTATAGACTTCGTTTCTATCCTAGTTTTTTTAAATAGTTAAAAATAAAACAAAATTAAATTAAATTAAACAATAAATAAAAATATTTAAAATTAAATTAACATAATTTTGCTCAAATACTATTCAAATTTATCATAATTTTTTTAATTTGGTTCAGGTACTAATCTTAGAGATTATAAAATTAATCAAAAAGGAAAAATTATTTAAATTGAAATAAAATCTTTATTTGCTCAACTAATATTGAATTTGATCATAACTTTTTATCCGCTTCAGGTACTAATATTTTCCATAGCATTCGTATCATAAATAAAATGAAATAAAATTAAAGAAAATGTAAAAAGTGAACCAAATAAAAATAACATAATTTTTCTCAAATACTATTCAATTTGATCATAAGAGTACCCTTTTGCAAGCAGACGTACAATAAATAAAACGAAATAATATTATTATAATATTAATCAAAGAGAACAATTTTTCAAATAAAAATAACCTCATTTTTCTCAAATACTATTCAATTTGATCATCATTTTTTCACTTCACTTTACTACATTTTTCCTATAGCATTCGTACCACTGTTCGTGCATCACACAGACAGGTAGACAGACACTGACCTAAGGATAGCTGTAGTCTGCTCTGTTCAAACTGTCTGTGTTTGCTTTGTTGTTGTTGGTGTTGTTTGGCGATATCCACTTGGATTTCGATGTCGATGTCGATGTCGAATTCGAATGTCGATATATCGAATATGCAAAACAAGTGTGGGTGCCAAAGCTACATGTGTACGTCCCATGATGACAACCCAAACGATGTAACATTGGTGATGCTAGAATCGTGGCTGTATCTATCTCTCTTACTCTATCCTACTCTATCTCACACACACACTCTCTCTCTCTCTGTCTCTCTCTCTCTTTCGCTCTCTACCTCCATTTGATTTTTGACTTTTATTTGGCATCGAATTGCGCCCATTTCTGTTGCAGTTTGTGGCTCGATTTTTGGCGAGTGGCGCCCACATGGTATTGAGATGAGAGGAGGACGCTTTTGTGTCTGGGCAGAGATGTGGGGACATGGCCAAAGTCCGTTGGATGATGTTAAATATGCTATAAAAATAATCTATGAGTTTTATGTTGTTGGTCGCGTGGTCGTTGCATTTACATGACGCAGCGAAAGTGAATCGACAGCGGCGACAGGCAACATCAGTGCAACATCGTTGCAACTTGCAACGTGCAACAACAACAACAACAACCACGACAATTTGACATGTGTTTGATTGGATGCATGGTAGGTAAAAGGAGTTGAGACTTTGACAAGCGAAAGAGTAGGTTGAGCGGTATTGAAGCTGCCGGCTTGCCTGCCCCACTGTTGCATGCCACTTGATGTGGCGAATATGTCGTAAAAACATGACTTGCGGCCGCAAATTATGTGCAGCGGAGGTGCCACGGCTGTTACTGTTGCTGCTGCTGCTGCTGCTGCCACTGCCACTGCTGCAACTCAAGTAGCAACTGTTTTTTTTTTTTTTGGGCGTGGCACGAGCGAAAGAAGAAGAAAAAAGAAACAGCAACAAAGTTGACGCTCAATCAGTTGCACTTGACAGACGTGGCATGCTACAGCATACACAATGCGAAACCCTCTTGATTTACTTGTAATTTGCATGATGTGGAACACAACTTGCTATGCAAATGAACAGAGAGAGAGAACTAGAGACAGACAGAGAGAGAGAGAGAGAAAGAGAGAGGGAGAGAGACAGAGAGATACTGAAGGGCCGCCCCACTCCAGTAATCAGCGCTAAATGCAGCTGAAAAAGTGACAAGTTTCAGGTAGAATCCCACATCGAAGTACCTGCAATTAACAGCGCATCGATAATAATATGTTTAGGCGAACGTACAATCTTTCAGCAGGACTTGAAAATACCCTATAAAAATGGCTATTTATAGCTAACAACAATTCGAGCCTAGAAATCATTAAAAATTTTATTATTTCCAAAAAAAATTAATAAAAAAAAAAAAATATTCTATAAATGTATTCCAAATATTTCCAGTTTAATTCGCTGTGCTTTTTACAATTATATCCAAGACAGACACTTTTTATAACATTTAAGAGATATTTGAGTACATAAGATTATATTTTATATTAAGTACCTAATGAATCTGTACTTTTCCGACGACAGTATTCCGACGACACTTCTCACCGCCTTGGCTATAACTAGTTGCGAATCATAAGACTGCGCTTGTGAAAAGGCTTTTATTGCGAGTGTAGCTGCCATTTCAAAGGGCAATATTTATAGGGTATCAAAATAATGCTGTTAATGCCTTATTTACTCGCTATCATCATATTAAGTCAATACAATTTGCAATTGGTATCACTTACATCACTTACATATGCCCATTTCTGCTGGCAATGCTCTTAAAACATTCATTCCCTGTCCGCCCCCCTTATCCATTTTTAGACCAATGTCTGCTCATCAATTTTTATTATACATACATGGCATGTGGTGTGTTGCCTGTGAGGGCCACAAGTGAGTTGATTTCTAGAAATCAACTGAGCCATGAAAATGCGATGCATGTAATTTATAACAAATTTCCTTTCCCCCTGTTTACTTTAGTTGCATTTTTAAACAGCTCAACTGTTTCTTGTTGTTGTTGTTATATTTGGTATGCAAATTTTTAGTTTTGTTGCCCTCACCAATGCACATTAATTTATGCAACACTTGACTTTATATTTATTATTTTTTCCGTAGTAATTTCTTAAGTTTTTTGTCATGCTACATTTGCTGAGAGTCACAGAATTTATTGAGCACTCGATTTTAGAAGAATTTATTTCATTGGCTTGAGCTTGGCCTTGTTTGCTGTTTCATACTAATTGTTGTTGGCTAAAATGCACAAGTTGTTAGCCAGCCTACTGTGGAGACTCCAAGAGAAGAAGGCGGGAGACGTAGGTGTTTCCGGCACACGCATTTGATCTCAGCTAACATATTAGCCGCTTAATGAAGCTTTTTACGGCTGCCAATCATATGTAATGCTGTCCACTTAAACATATGGCCAACAAAACACGGCTAACACAACTATGGCTAAAGTTCCGGTCACGCCGACCACAAATTAACAACATTTTCATAACTTTTTTCTCCCCCCCCAAAAATATCGAAATAATATATATATACACGTAGGTGTAAGTCTTTTACTTAAATTTGTGAACAGCGTTTTGTTTGAAATAAAATATTGCTATAAAAATAACAAGTCGTGGGTTGTGTTTGTAAGCCATGTCCATAAGGCATCTAATTGGCCAGCTTTACATGCATTGTTGGCATAAAGGTTTTAGGGTCTTTCGTGGGTATTTTACAACACTTTGACTAAGTTTATTTGTGCGTTTTGAGTGTATATGAGTTGATCAGTTACACATAGTTAAGGGTTTAATCAGTGGGATTAATCTAGTAATCCAGTTGATAATAAGTTAACAATATGAAAGTCTAAATTAGATTAAACTCAACCGATTTTCAAGTTGATTGTCATAAATTTAAAGTTGAGACCAATAACACAAAAATGTATTCAAATATTGTTGAAATTCAAACCATAATTTTGAGTGCCTCCACAAGCGTAATTCTATAGACCAATATCGGATTTTGGGCCTCCTTAACCTTTGATCTGCCATAACTTTTTTAAATTTCAACCATTTTTTTTTAAGTTTAATACCCCGATTTCCTAGTTTTAACCAACACAACCAAACTGCATTCAAGGATTGTCCAAATGCAGACCATTATTTTCGTACCCCTCTACAAGTCCCATTCCATGGACAGAATCGGGAATGTTTAAACCTTCCTAACCTTTAATCTTCCATAACTTTGTTAGATTCCAAACGATTTTCAAGTTTGATACCTCGATTTCCCAGTTTTGACCAACACTACAAAGCTGCATTCTAAGATTGTCCAAATTCACACGTTTATTTTCGAACCCCTCTGCAAGCCCTGTTATAAAGACAATATAGGGGCAAATGGGGATTATAGGCCACACTAGAGTTCGAAACATTTTAAGCGACTCCTGTTAATAGAGTCTGGATTTAATTTATATTGAATTATTTTTACATTTATTAATTACAGTGCCATTGACATTTTTCAATAGGTTATAAATCTGACCAAAAGCCTATTTGCTTGACAATTGTCAACGCAGTGCCATTTATTATTTAGTTTATGTCACAAACGAAAAAAAAAAACGAAACCATTCTCGCCTCTCTCAGACATCGGAGGTCAGAGTTGCCACACAACACACAACAATGGCTGAGCAGCAGACGAAATAATTTATAATAATTGTGCGAAATTAAATTATCAATGGCAGCAGACAAACGGAGCAGCGCTCAAAGACTCGTAAATAAATTAATAAATAAATAAATAATATGCGATGGTGGCTGTGAACTGCGAGAAATTGCATTTTCCCACAGGATATGGGCAGCAACTGCAAAATTCCCGAGGGTTAGCTGAGAACTCCAGACTCTCTCTCTCTCTCATCCTCCAACTCTCTCTCTCTCTCTCTCAATCAGACTATCTCTCTTGTTGTGTGAATCTATATATGTGCTTATGAGAAATTGCATCAATAATTGCACAGCCAGTGGCATCCGCCCTAAAACTCCCATATGCCGTTCGTGCCACAGTGGCATGTGAGGCAAGTGAGGCAAGTTTTCCGGCCGTCTGTATTTGCGTTTTGTGCATTTCCGCTCGGACCGCCACGTGCAAAAGAAAATATTGACACAGCCGAAAATGTCCCCAACAGCCTGTAACACCTACCCACCCCTCTCTCTCTCTCTGTCTCTCTCTCTGTGTGTCTCTCTCTCTGTGTGTCTCTCTCTCTCCCTCTCTCACCCTCTTTCCTCTCTTAATTCAATCGCTCTATATTCCATCTCTCTATTTTAGCTCATCAGGAAATTGTCTAAAATTTCATAAGGTAGCAAAATCAACACTGCTGGTCAATATAATAAGAACACTGGTCGAAATTTTTTAAAATAAATTTATTAAAAATACAACTGTGATGAAAATTCAATTATTGTAGTGAAAATAAGATTTTTAAAATTTACATTTCATTTTATAAATACATTAAAAATTCAACTGTGATGAAAATTCAATTATTGTATTAAAAATATTAATTATTTTTTTAATTTATATTTCATTTTAAGGATCATTTAAGATTACAAATATAATGATCAATTAATCTGCCATCGATTGAAGCTGTAATCTTTGAAAATAACGTACCTTACTTTTTATTATTTCCCTTTAAGAATTTCGAGTATAGTAATTTTCTTCTGTCATTGATCGTTTTTATTAATAACAAAAATAATTTATTTTTTTTTTAATTCTTTAAATTGTTTACAATTTACAATAATAAGTATATAATTTAACAAAGGGAATAACAGGGTTTAATCTGTAAAAAATTATATCTAGTTCAATTCGATTTTCTGACCATTTACTCATTCAATGCAGTTTTCCATTAAGTTACGAAAAACCTTCATATTAATTTGAATCAATTATATTTGAATTTAGTATAAAAAATTAAGAAAAAACCTGTAGACAAATTTAAACCTAGCAAAGTTAAAAAACCAGCAGTCTTTTTATTACTACTACTACCGATGTACTTATTATTTTGGCCAGTAGTGTATATATGAGCTCGTGCTGCTCTAATGACGTTAGCTGACAGTTGCCACGCCTCTGCTCTGCTCAGCTCTCCCAATGACAATATGAGATCTAATTTGCCATTGTATCTTAACGTTTTACGTACATGATTTCAAATTCAATTGAACTCAACTAAACTCAATTTATTGCAATGTATTTTTATCAGACCCAAAAAAAAAAATGAATTAAAAAACAACTGGCATTTGTTGTCATTGACATTGTAGTTTGACCTTTGTCATGCTGGCTTAGCACAGGTGCGGGAATTAACGTATTACCCATAATACGTCTATAACTAACATAATATGCATTGTCATTGGACTCCATTGTATCTGCAGCTGGGGCATCGATGCGTTCCTCACATCATGCAAAGTGAAAGCCAAAAGGCTAATTAACTTGATCAAATATGGTTGTACTTTTGTTTAAACAAATATAAAGAAAGGCAACCCAATTTTCCAATTCATATCAAACTGGAATTTGAAGTGATATCTGTCAAAACTTTGCCAAAACTTAACCGATATACAAAATTTCTATATATTTCAAGTCGTAAATGAAGGTATCATAATTGAATTCTTCAGTTTTTAGATACCTATTTTCTATAATGTACAATAATTTTGGAAAATAATGAAATAATTTGAATTAAAATTTTGTTTAAGACCTATGTTCTATAAAGTACTATAACAGTTCTTATACTATGACAGTTCCAATCATTTTTAAATGCACAGGTTCTAGAACTATACTTTGTAGGTTGAGAGGTCTCTCAACTTGCTACAACTTCGTCTATATTAAACTCCACCGATATCAAAAATATATACACTGTTTTTTTTATTTTCTAACTCTGATTTTTAAGTGTGAGATTTTAATCTCCCAACAATTTTATTGAACAATCATTTTTGAAGAACATTGATTATAACTATTCTAAAAATGCAATTATCGCAGTTAAACTTTATTCAATTGAAATATTAAATTATATAAATGAATATTCAAATAAATTTAAAAAAAAATAATATTTTTATTTTTATAAAAATCAAATAAATGTAAATGCAAACTATTTTTGTTAATTCATCATTTGATTAAAAGTAAAACCTTGGCTTCTACGAAATTTTTGCCAATTTATGGAATTGTTGGTAATTTGTCAAACATTTTCAAAAAGATTTAAAGTGCCAAATACCTAAAATGTATAGAATTTATTGGAAGAATTCTTTTGAGTTATTATAAGATATTATAAGCTTGAATGCTTTCTGCTAATTACTCTTGAAATTTGCCAACTCCTCTTTAAAAAAAAATAAAATAAAATTCTAAGCATTTATCAAGCTTATTTACTGCCAAGTTTTCAAAAACATTAGCGCATAATAAAATTTCAAAAATAAACAACATAAAATATTCATTTTGCTGTCCATAGCAGAAAAAAGGCAATAAATTTGCATAAACCAAGCTCAAGAGCATCAAAATAAATCGCAGTGCACAAATATGTTGCGAAAAAAAAACGAATATACAACTTAAACTCAAATAACATTAAAATCTCAGTAATTTAATCAGAGACAAATGTCTGGCGTAAGAGAGAAAACAAGAGAAAGAGACGCATTTGCCATATGACCATATAATACAGATTCATACATCCATATATAAATATGTATATATATAAGACGCCAGTCCTGATCTTGATTAATATAGATCAAATCAAGAGCAACAAGCAGCCAACAACAAAGCAAGCAAAAACCAAAAGGGAAAGAATCGAGTCTGCTCAACTAAGATATACCAAGCAAAACACGAACAAATTGTGATCTAAAAATTATTTACAAATTTTGTGAAAGAAATTGTTATTTCTTTTTTAGTTTTCTGGAAGATTTAAGGAACTTAAGTTTTTTCTATAAGTTTTTTTTATAATTTTGTAAAAGACTTAAGTGAATAAAGTTCTCTCTATAAATACATTTTTGTAAAGGTTTTCAAGCTAATTTGAAAAGAATCAATTTCAGTTCTTTATATAAATACTTTTTCATTATAGATTCCAAGCTTATTAAAAAAATATATAATTCATTTTTAACTTTAACTGCTTTATTGTCCAAGTTTTTAAGCTAATTTTTAGATAAATTTAATTTTATAATTTTCTGAAAACCTGAAAGAACTAAAGCTGTTTTTATAATATTGCTGTTAAGTACTTAAATTAATGTAGTTTTTTTTAAATTTTGTTTTCATTTTTCTAGTGTATTTGAAAAACTGAATTTATTTCTATAAATCTATATTAAAGACTCCAAACTGTGGCATAAACCCATAACTCCGCATACTTCACATAGCTTTTAAAACATGATGATATTTTTACCGAGGAGGCGGCGTCTGGCAATTCCAACGGCAGCTTCAATTAAGAAATTTAATTTAAAAAAAGAAAATTCTAAAAAAAAAAAAACAGATTTGCACCGCAGAAAGAGAGAGTGCGAGACTCTCCCTCCTCTACCGCTCCTGCTACTCTCCATAGACCAGTCCAGTCCAGTTGGTTGCTCTGCTCCGCTCTGCTGATTGCCCTGGACATGCTGGAATTGCTGTCGATGATTGAGATAAACAACGCAGGCAGAAGCAGAGCCAACATTTTATTTGCCGGAAGCTGTGCGCGCACACTGGCGCCCTCTACCTCCATACATACCTTCATACCTCCATACGTACATACAGACACACTTATATATGTATGGATGTGTACCCTATGAGTAATCATATAATTCATCGTTGTAATTTGAATTTTCTATAAATTGTATGACGCTGGCATATTATAAAAATTTATAGCTCAAGTTGTTGAGACGCCTTTTCCAACGCATAAGATAAATGTTCTTGAGATCGCGAATCCAGATAATTCTGGCAGGCACTGTTAAGTGCCTTATTAAACACGGATTCATGCTGATTTTCACTTAATAATCATCAAGTTGCACAATTGATTTATAGTTCATACGCCACATAGAAATTAAGTTATTTCTATAATTGTTTTAGATTATAAAATTGAAATACAAAAAAAAAAACATATTATTTTAAAAATAATATTAAATTTATTGTTAATTTAAAAAAAAAATTTCAAACATTTTTACCCAATTGATTTATAGATCATACACTGCATAGATGTTATGTAATTTTCACAGTTTATTTTAATTATGAAAATAATCATTTATTATTAAGAAAAAAAAACCTGTTTAAATTTTTTAATAGTGTATGAAATATTTACAAATTTTCATTTATAGATAATACACCACTGAGAAACTACTACAATCAATTATTATTTTTTTTTTTTTAAATAATAATAATAATATATTATTACAATAAAAACTTCTTCTAATCTGTTTTACAGCATGAGTGATTTCGAAAATTTTCGCAATTTTATTATTTATTTTTCAATAATATGTTATTTTTTTATGTTATTTAACAGATTTCTTACATTTTAAAAATAATAATTAAATTACATATCAAATTTATGAAAACTTTATCAAACTATTTTTGAAAATAAATTAGAAATTTCCACATTTTTTACCAAGATCATAACCCACAAACAAATAAAACTATAAACAAAAGTAATATTTAACAATTTTTCATATATTTAAAAAAAATTATTTTTTTGGTATTCTCAAAAAATTCTTTTTTAAATTTTTAATGAGTGTATTAGAATTTCCATACTTTTTTCAAACTTCAATTTAATTACCAACGAGGAAATATCAACAAAACAACAAAGAGAAATATTATGTCAAGCTCAGCAAACATTATGCAAGTTCTCAAATGTTTTCTCAGGCATCGATGCCATTTCTCATATCTCCACCAGCTCGAGGCGACAGCTGTCGTGTCAATCCCAAACTCAGATCCAAAAAAAAAAAAAACAGAAATCAAAATCACAATTGACCACACACACTCTCCTACTCTACACTCTCCAAATGTGTGTGTGTGAGGTTCACTTTTCTCCCTCTCTATAAAAAAAAAACCTAGAAGTAAAGTTGTAAGCCCTCTGGCGCCCTTTGTTTGCCTAACTAACCTAACAACATGTCCGAGAATCGACACAATGATGCAGACAACTATACAAATCCAAAAAAAAATAAATCTATATAAAAACAACATCAAATCCATTTTCTATGTTGTGTTTTTGTTTTGATTAAAAGTAAATAAATTCTAGATAGCAAGAGATCACTTTACTTCCAACGAGGGAGACACTCGGTCTGCCTTTTATGGTCATCATTTCGGGAATGGAAAACATTGTCGATTGTTTATCAAAAGCAGTCTGTTTACTTAATTAGTTGAAATGACAACGAATTAAACTTCACTCAAAAATACATACTTGTATTCATTCAATTTGATGACGGAATTGTGTTTTTCTGAGCAAGGAATTTTAGAATGAATATTATATATAGATACTTCTGAAATATAATTCTCAAAGAAATAAATAAATTGTACGACCTAATGATTGACTGATTGACAAACAAAACGGCTGGATTGATTGATACACTATGTATACATAAAAATTTTATCGGAATATAGATTGATTGACGGGTAGATTGATTGATTCACATCAAAGCATTATTGATTGATGAATTTTTTGACTGATACTGTATTTTGCATAAATTGATTGATGGAGCTTTTAAATGAATGATATCTTGATTTTAATTGATTGTTTGACTTAATACAGAGAAATGGTTGATTGTTTTGTCCAGATTGATAGAAATTTTGACTGACTGACAGTATAGTCGATTCGTATAATGCTAATTTTGTAGGTTAACATAAAGAGAAAAATTCCCAAGCATGACCTCTCAAAATTCTTAACCTTCTCAATCTCAAAGCAATTACCTAAAGTTGACTTTGAAAATTGCGCAGCAGAAACAAAAAAAATTACTCTTGATTTCGGCCCAATTTTCAACCTTAAGTCACTTCAATTATTTTCAAATTACATGCACTTTCTCCCATTCCCGGTTGACCATCATTATTAGACAATTTTCCTGACCATTGATGATCACGGGCTAAATGGAGATACCCCAACAATAAAAACACACACAAAACACGCAATGAAAACACAACTTGAAGTTCAGCCCAAACAATGATCACAATGATACTCGCATCTTAGAAATTTCAGCAAGAAAATATACGAAAAAAAACCCGAAAACAAAAACCTAATTTTATTTTCTCGTAGCAGAAAAAACTTTCTTTTTTTCAATTACAAATATAAGAAGCAAAAAGTGCTTTGAAATCCCCCAAAAAAAAGCGAGTGGGCAACGACAGCTAACAACAAAAAGAGGGTCAACAACAAGAGCTAAATGGCGAAAACTGTAACAAAAATCCAGTTGAGAGGCGAAAACAGATTGTAAAACTCCCGATTTGGATAGTTAGATATATGCATAATTTATTTAAATTTGGATAAACCATTAAGACGAAGGTCAAGTCAATTAGACGCCCAAACAGCCAAAATAAAAATTGTTGATTAATTTCTGTTTTGACCAAAATTACAATTGAAGATATAATCGAAATATAATAATACATATAATTAGCAAAGCATATACAGCATATTAATTTTATATAGTATAAGTTATAATTATTTTGTATTTATGAGTTTCTTGTAGCTTAACTTTAGAAATGTTACCAAATTTTCATATTTTTTTAGTTGGCAGCCAAATTTCTAGTTAAAAATATTGAGAACTCCAAATAGTTCCATTAAATTTTAAATAATTCCAAACTTATCTCTAATTTTTGCAACATCAAATTCAACGAAGCGTTAAATCAACAAATATTCGATCGAGTAACTGAAGAGTTTCAATCAAACTAATCAATCATCATTTTCAACAAGAAAAAGACATCACAAAGATCAACAACAACAACAAACACAACTGGGGGTAGCTTCAAACGATAAATGAATTATAATTATGCCCAAAAAAGGTTTGGGGAGTGGAACCGAAGCAAAACCCCGTAACGACCACTGATAGCAAATGATCAAATGAACGATCGATCAGTAACCGAAACCGAAACCGAAATTGAAACCAAAATCCCAGAGAAACGAAACGAAACGAAAAGAAATGGAAAAAAAACGCTATAATTAAAGTTGGGTTCGATTTTGGAAGTCGACTGCACTTTATGAGGCAGAACCAAGTCATCGGAAACTATGAATGAAACCAAGTAAAATCCCATCTGTGTGTGTAAATTATAGCTAATGACTTGTAAAAATAACAGAAAAATCATGCAACAAATACAAAAGAAATGTTAAGAAAACATATACAAACTTATACTTATATAGTGTATAAGTTGTTTGAAAGATATCCGAGTAAGAGTTTCATTTACACGCCATATGAAGAAGAACCCCCCCGAGTTGAGTAATTCTGTTTCTTTCCATTTCTTTTATTTTCTGCATTCAACTTTGTTTATTCTCTTTCAATCTTTCTCCCCAGGTCAAAATGCTGTAAACACAACGGATTTGTTGTTGTTGTTGCTGTTGCAGTTGTTGATGCTGTGGTTGTTATTCATCTGATTGTTGATGCAGTGTATTCTTTGGAAAGCGAAACAGTTAAAGCGGCTGCAAGTCTGCATCTGACGTGTGTCTGCAACTTCAACTTCAGCCAACTGGCAACACGGGCAACACGGGCAACACGGGCAACTTGGCAAAAGGCTAACGACTGTGGCAAGTTTATCAGCTGCAGCAGCAGGCAGTAACAACCAATTTAACCAGTAAAAATCCAGCTAATAATTATGATGCAGCCTCAAAAATACCCTATAAATTTAAAGAAGGTTTCGATACATTTTTTAATTTAAGAAAATTATTTTTTCACAAAAACAATTCGTTCAGTATTCTTTTGACACCTAAAATAAAATTGAGCGCAAGTTTTATAATCGAAAAAAAAATTGAATTATTTTTATTTATATTTTTATATAATATGAAATGCCCAGCAAATTTATGTTTAACGCCATTAATTCATTAAAAAATTAATTTTTATGTAAAACACTTTCTAAGAAGTTCGTTGAGTTCGGAAATATATATTCCGTTTTCAAAAATATAGCAATAGTTTAAATGTCCTGTAAAAAGTACGAACTAAAACTGATCGTGTAAGTAATTTATACTCAATAAAAAATCTATAAATATTTCAAATATTTTTATAAACTTTATTTCTACTTTTGAGAACATCTTTGGCAATTTTTTAAAGCTGTTAGATGGAATGGAAAGGAATATTCAGTGTGTATTACTATTAACTATTGGCTTTGTTAACACCTTAAATTTTAGCAATCAGTGAATATTATAAAAAAAGATTAAGTTAACCCACTGAAAATGAATTTTACAGGGCATATGAAAACAGACAGAAAAACAGTTGGTTTGCAGCAGACGCCAGTCTCGGTCGGGTTTAAGTGAGCGGCTCTGTCGGTTTCTGTCCGCACTGCAGAATTGGGAGAACTGGGGAACGGGCGAGCTGGGAAACGGGAGAAGTGCGGAACGGGAGAACCGAAATGCTGGAAACGTACGTAGCCCCAGCAGAGGCATGACTCACACCTTTCTGTTCGTAGGGGAGATTCGTTTGTAAAGAAAAAGCGTAGAAACGGCAAGAATCGGTAAAAGAGACACAAACAAGTTACCTGCATCGAGTGGAGTAATAGTGTGCTATCGTGACAGTTGTGTGGGTAAGCGGCTTAAGAGATCTTCCCAAAATAAATACAAAAATAAAACTGGGAAGTAACTTGCGGAGCATTGATAGCGACACTGACTGACAAAATTTGTGTCACAGGAATAAACGAAAAGTCTGCTTCGTAATGAAGTTGACGAGAATTATCGTTGCTTTTGAAAACTATTCTCCCTCTCTCTATGCCACCCAGAAGAAGTCATCAAAACCATTAATCTCAAATTTTGTTCTATCATAATAGTTTACTAAAAATTGAACCAAATGGATAGAAACTATAAAAATGTCATAGTAACTCAAACAACAGTTTCTGAGATTCGAAAAAAAAAATTAAAATTAAAACTTGTTTCTTTTTACGAGACAACCCAATCAACGGAGTTGCGAAAACGTTACCAGCTCTATTAAACGTTAGACAGAGACGGCAAAGTTCAAGAAAAGGAGAAGAACAAGTGACGGAGACAACGACCTACTGCGACGACATCAACTAGTTGGCCTGGCCAACAAACATAAAGCCAATATTTTAATGGCGCCAGACGCATCCTGAGCCCGTCGTAACTGGAACGAAATGGAATCGATGGAAAAATCAAAAGACCCCAATGAAAACCCAACATCAACTGCGTCATGAAAACCTACTTAAAACTCGACAGAGAGCGTAAAGCAAAGACACAGAGTGTAGTCATAACGTAAGTAGGACTCTTGTAGGCAGAGTAGCAGCAAAAGCAACCACAACAACATCAGCAATAACAGGATGCGCATGCGCAGCAGAAACCAAAAACCAAAAAGGTGAACGTGAACATCATGATGAGGTTGTGATTGTAAAGGTAGAATAAATATAAGAAATATACATACAAAAACACACACACACAGATACGCAGAGAGCGAAACAGAAAAGCGAAATCAAAGAAATCAACAAATAAACATAAAAGGAAACGTTTCAGCGGCAGAGACAGAGGCAGAGACAAGCGCAGCGCAGCAAAACAACACAAAGAACCAAAGAACAAGAGCGACGAGTCGATAAGAGCAAAGGAAACGTAAAGCGGGCGAACGGGTGGGCGGGGAGTTCGATTCAACTCTAGGCAAGTGTGGCAAAACCCAACGCTGAGCGGGCGACAGGGGGAATGGCCAACGATAAAAGCGTCGACAACGTCGGGCATAGTGGAGTTGCTGAGCAAGGGGAATGGCAAACGATAAACGTCATCGCGCAGATTATGCTGCATAAATTATCAAAGGCAAAAGACAGTGGTGCCAAAAGGGAGCGCCGCCGCAGATGGACAAAAAAGACAAGCGCAGACAGATAGACAGCAGCAGCAGCCGCAACAAGAGAGAGGGCATTTAGCGAGAGCCTAAAACGACCTCAACTCAACTGAGCCGAGCCGAGTCGACTCGAGTCGAGGCAAACATTACGCGCTGTAAATAATTGTAATTTACGAACATATAGAGCCAGAGAGTGAGAAGGGAAAAATGGGCTCGACTGCGAATGGGACTCGCTCTGCAGCAGCTACCTAGCTGCCTGTCTACCTGAGCGGCAATGAGATGATGATAATAAAGAAGAACATGAACAAGAAGAAGCACTCGCAGCAGCAGCAGCGCAATAGCAAACAAGAACAGCACGTACAAGAAATTAGCAAACAAAACTGAGAACACTCACACAGCCAAGTAGAAGAGCGAGAGAAAGAAAGAGAGAACTAAAAGCGAAAAGCAAACGTCAACCCCCCTGGACAAAAACCTCAATATTCTTATACCTATGTATACCTATGCTGCTGATGACGACGCTGACAATGATGATTATTATTATGTTTATTATGATGCTAGTGCCTAGGCCTAGGCTGATCATAATGATGAATGGCCAGCAGCCAGACGTGTAAAGTATCGTATAGATGAAATACAACAAAAAAAATATCTATATGCTATAAGAAAACAGAAAACCCCTATGGCAGCAGTTGTACAAACGAAGCATATGTGGATGTGTGTGTGTGTGTGTGTGTGTGTGTGTGTGTGGAGTGTATTTGTGTTGTACATGTTGGGGCTTCATGGACATTGGACCACGCGTAACGCGTTGCCTGTAATCGTGGCCAGAATCGTAAAACGTGATCGAGTACCTTATGCACATTGGTCATGGTTACAGTTCTTAGTACCAACAAAAAAAAAAAAAAACAAAGTATTGCTTATAGCGCATATAATATTATATTATAATAATTATTATGTAGGGTATTTGCTCGTCGAGCTCTCACTCTGTTTCTAACTGATCTTGTTTTGGCTTTATTTTCTTTTCCTTTCTTATTTTTTTGGATGCGTATCTATCGCATGTAGTCTGATTATTTTGTTTTCAGCTTTTACACATGCTACTACAACTACAACAACAAAAACTATCGTCGAAATAGTGGAGCAAGAAGAAGAAGAAGAGTTTATAATCGTATGTGTTGCTTTATTTTTCTAGCTGTCTGCCGGTTCTTCTTCTTCTACCCCATCTTTGCTGTCTGCGGTCTGTTGTAGTTGTTGTTGTACCTTCTTCTCTTTCCCTGTCCACATTGCCGCAATTTACAAGTCTGGGCCAGAATGAGATTTACATGCAGACGAACTACAAGAGAACATGTCGGTTCTGCCCGCCTGCCATTTCTTCCTCTTCTTCTCCATCTCCGTCTTCGTCTTTAGTTGGTTGAACTATAAGTTGTGGGTCAACGAATCAATGAATCAGCTTGTGGATGTTTTCAACCAACAGCTGTGCGAATTCGTATTTTTAATTTAGCTACATTATGTATTCCCGGCATATGGTATGGGAAACATTTGCTATTTTCAAGAGCTTTATTAACATAATTAAATGAAAATATTATCGCAAGATCAACAGAACAACAAAATATATGCAGTCTATTTTCCAATTGTTTTCTAAACTTTTTACAGCTGTTTTAAGTGTATGACGAACTTATTGATTGAATTAAAAACAATAATATTTAGAAAATTCTTCATATTTACGAAATGTATTGTCTAGTTACTGTAATCACAAGGATCTACTCTTAAGTCAATTGAAGTTTTCTAAATATTTTGCAGCTATTTAAAAAATTTAATAAATCTGGAGTTTTTTTTAGCTTTAGAAAAACTATAATCTTATAATCTCAAGTCTGTGCACTTAAGTCAAACCAAGTTTCTTATCATTAACGCAGAAATAATATTGACTTTGTTTATCTTAAATTCCCATAGTTGACTATATAAGGGCTTGTCATGACATTTGCTCTTAGACTTAGGCAAACATAGATAATGAGTATAGAATTTATATCTTCTTATCTATGGAAGTATAGCTAAGGATGGAGAGCAAAAGGGGGCTACTGGAAACTATAGTTGAAAAGAAACTGCATACACTGAAAACTCTATAAAATATGTTCTTCATTTGGAAACAAATTTTTTTTTAAATTTTTTTTATTTCATTAAAATTAAAGGCATATAAAAATCAGTCGATTAATAAGATTTTAAACAAGTTAAATTAAAAATAAAATATTTTAAAAAATTGGAAAAACTTTAATAAATTAGAAAGAAATAAAAAAAATTAAAATGATACAAAAAAAAAAAAAAAAAGAGGACTTGCCCAAAATATTTTGGGTAAATTTCGAACTATATTCGACTAACAAATACACTGCTCAGCAGAAATTATGTTATTCCAACCACGATATTCATCTCTTTCTATAAAAATACCGAATATTCTCTCTTTCTAACTAGACTTATCTGCCAACTTAGCCCTTAATATCTCTCGGTGTCTTTATCTTTCTCTATTTTCCCTAGCTGCTCTATCACCTACTTCGTCTCCCACACACACATATAAACACAGCCACCTGACATTATCGTAACTTTACAGGTTATGCAAAATCGATGTCTACAAAAGGTAACGATCTCTTGATTCGCTTTCTGCTCTCTGACGTCACGGCTTGAAGCCTACGAACAGTAATGCTAATAAGTTAACATACATATTAACAAAAAATTAAACCAAAATTTCATTGATGATAAAACAAAAACAATTCCACTTTATACGATATTTATTAATGCATCAACTAATGACTTCCGCTGAAAATAAATATAAATATGCAAATCTCTTGTCATCTCTCTCTATCTTACGATATTTAAAAAAAATACATCTTATTGTACAATTACGAACGAGATCAGAGTCCATTAACTGTTGACAAATGTCACCTGTCTCACATCATAAAAAACATTTGCATAGATCGGCAATAATCGCAGATAATTCCAATTATTATTATAGTCGCGCCTTCTGTAAATGGCCACGCCCACGCAAGAAACATGTGGCAAAGTAAAGGCAACGACAAGAGGGTATTCGAAATTTAAGAACCTATCGAAAACAATTACGCGCATAATTTATCGACGATATCTGGTTGCCAAATCAGAACAGGTTTTCACTGTGATTTAGAGTTTAGATTTAGATTTTGACTACAAATACTTAGAGTTCACTCTTACCACTTTTCAGACGATCGTTAATTAAATCCTCAATCAGCTGCGGACACTCGCATTCGATGGCATAACAAAACTGTTTGAATTTCTCGAATCCACTCTTCGCGATAATATCGATTAGATTCGCGCACTGAACACGTAGAATTTCAGCATCGTTAAGCGATTCGGTTGCAGCACCGATGCCGCCAGAGGGCGTTAACGAGCGATTGTCGCTTTGGGCATGATCACCATTGACACTGGCACTGCGCGAGGAGCCCGCTAAACTTGAACTATAATCACCCCCGCTGCCGCTACCGCCCACACCAGTCACACTGGCGCTGCCACCGCTACTGCCGCTGCCGCTGCTACTGCTGGCGACTGCGCTCAGCTTACGTTTGGTCAATGCGCCCACGCTCGATGGTGCGCTGCCGGGCTCAGTGGCGCTCGTGGCTGATGCTGATGTTGTTGCAGCTGTTGCGGCGGCTGCATACGGCTTCAGTAGCAGATCCTCTTCGGATTGGCTGAGCACAGAGTTCTTTACCAGCACGGCTAAGAGATCGGTGCTGCCAAGATCGAGCATAATGCGCTCCTGGTGGCGCGAGAGCAACAGGCGCACTTCTTCCTCTTCTTCGCGAGTCATTTTCGACTTTGTTTTTGTGTTTGCTTCTTTCCTTTTTCACTCGATATTTACGTTTAGCTTTTCTTGTTGTCGTCGTTTACTATGCACTTTTCTTCATTATTCCGTTAGACACACACGCATACACACACTTGAAATTGCATTTGTTGTTGTTGCTGTTGCCGTTGTTAATATGTATTAGAAACGTGATTATTCGTATTATTATTGAGATTTGCAATTTCCCTTTATATTATTTGGATGTAGATTGATTGTCGTTCACTCGAAACGCAAAAAAACAGAAACGCGCGCCATTTATTGGCGTTGACGCCGTTTAATTCGTTGCTCCGCTCGCACAACGTTCGTTCAACAAAGTCAGAAAGTAACTGAAAAACCGGCTCGGCTTAAAGCAGCGACGCAGTGTCTCACACAGACCTAACCTGAAAGAGAGTGTGAGAGAGCGAGCAAACCGCCCGCACATTACAGAGAGCACATTGCACAGTGGATCACAGCGTGGCAGTACTTCATGAATATTTCAGTGAAACTGCAATCAGCGTGAAATTCCAAAGATATTAAATGAGAACAGCTTAAAATAAATTTATTTATTTTTTTCAAATGCATATCATTTATATTCTATATGTTATACTTATATCGATATTAAATAATGCGTAACATAAGTTTTACATATATTTAAACTATTAGTTGACTATAGTTTGGTTGACTTTAAATATATAACTAATCAAAACCATTCCACTATACACAACAATTTATCATTACGTTCAATTTATTGTAATTGTAATTTGGGCACAGCCCACTGTGCACTGCGCTGTTGCTAGTAAATGTGGTGGCTTCTCTTGCATTGGCCCTGCAGCTGCAATTGTAAACGATAACAGTGGATTGTTATTGTGTGCGTTTGCAAACTGCGACTCTCTCTCTCTGCTCTGTGAGTGTATGTGTGTATGCGAGAACGTGAGTGCGAGCGTGTGTGAAATAACAAAGTCAAACAAAAAGTAATTGCATTTGCTTTGTCTCTCTCACTGTGACTCTCTGTGTCTTTGTGTAAACAAAACGCAATTGCGTTTGCTGTGTTGTATATCGTATATCGTAAATGCAAAGTAAATGTCGGAAATTGTGTTTTTGCTTGAACAGCGAGTAGTTGTTGTTCTGTTTTTGCAATGAAGAAATATATTATAACAATATTTCAAGAGTAGATTATTTAATAAAATGTATGTATTAAATTTATAGCTAATATCGACAGCATTCAGTTAATTATAGACCATACAAAGCTCTACATGTTTCTCAAGTGATTTTGCCATTTCGAATCAATTCCCACACACACACACACACATCTACAGACTTTAATTACATGTATTTGAGTTTGGGTTTTGGCCTGATTAGGGATATTGGAAACGGAATTGTAACAGCTGCGAGAAAAGCCGCAACAGCAAACGGATATACATAATTAAGTGCAATCAAAGGATGAGAAACTGATAGATAAAGAAAATCTTAAATTAAAAAGAAACATCCAAATAAAATTTTATTTTTTTAATTGTCTACTAAATTCTGGTTTGTGTTAATGAGCGGAAATGCAGATCAATATCATTACAAATCATTTGTCACGTACAGATCAATTGAAATAGAATAAGATGACACAAGACGTGCTCTATCGCATTTACAATGTGTTTGACAGAGATAGAACTACATATGTAATTCAAATACTGTTGTTGGCGGCAGTTTTCAAACAACGAAATGTGCTAAAAAATACCAACAAAAGTACTATGTGCTAACACAGGTGTGAGTGTGTGTACATATAAGTGCGCTGCATGGGCAGGCATATTAACAGGTGGCGACACCTACAGCCAGCGAACAAGACTAATATGCATAATAATAAATGTGCTTCTATGTATGTATGTCAGTATGTATGTAACTGTGCTTTTACATATATTTTGCATAAATTGATTAGCGTAATTGCAGCGATCGCGCAATGTGAGCAACTTGATAGTAATGTGGTAATAAAAAAAATCTTGAAAATGCCGCCCTCTCTCGGTGAAAAACAGCCTCGTTGAGTAGCTTCATAATTTATGCGAAAATGTCGCAGCAGCTAAATTCTAAGCCATAAATTGCTACCACTCACACACACACACTGACACTCCCTCAATGTTGCTAGTCAAAATAAATGTTAACTATTTGTAGTCATTCTTCAATTGGAGCAGAGCTCAAATATTTTATGGAGGAGTATGCCATAAGTTACATACATACATACACACATTTAGGTGTGTGCTTTACACACTCACATACATACATACATATGTATGTACATACATATACTGCTGCAAAGTTATTATCTCTCCACCCCAAAGCCTCTCACACCATGTCAAAAACAAATCAAAGATTACAATTGCAAATGCTTCCACAAATTGATAGAGGGAGCCAGTGTTATCTCAGCTTAGCTGATGTGTACATATGTATGTATGTACTCTGTATATGTATGTATGTGTGTATGTGATATTCATTTAATATGGCTTGTCACGTCGCAGCAGCAGCAACAGCAGCAGTAGCAGCTTCCTTCGCAATTAAGAGATTTGGTCAGTGGACGAAGTTCAAGCTCTTACACTTTTGCTCCCCGCTCTCTTTTGGTTGTTAACATTTTGTTGCTGTCTTTGTGTCTGCATGTCTGCTGCATTTCCTTTTTCCTCAATTCGTTAGACACTCTCTCTTCGTCTCAACCAGCACATGTAGTAGGAGAGGGTGCTGCTACTGGTTGTGCTTCATCAATGTTGTTCTTGTGACTGTTGGCGTTGTTGTTGTTGTTGCTTTAACCCTCCATGTTGCGCGTTTGCCTCTCTCTTGTGCTGCAGGTGAAATTGTTCGATAATCGCCAGGGGAATTAAAGAGCATCATCATATCTTATTATTCGGTAGTCAATTTCAAGATTACTTTCCACTACTGCACGTGGTAATTCTCGCTGGAGCTGCTTGAGTTATCGCACAATTTTTATTATTTTGTAATTACTTAATAGACATGCGACAAAAACAAAATCGAAAAAATGAAACGAACGCCTTTTGATCTTGCTGAAAATTAAAACAAAAAATACATAAAATTTATACGTAAACAGCTGAATTTAATTTATAGGTATTAATAGTCGTAAAGTAAGTGGTAATTGCATTTAATTATGTTGCTTATCGAACATTTGTTGGTTCTCTTGAGAAAGAGAGAAATACCAAAAGTACCGAAATTACCAAATATTTTTATCAGTTCGCTTTGTCAACTTCATTATATGACAATTTTATAACGTTTTAAAATATGCAGCTTACTTATGCGAGGGACTGTTAAATATGTACCAAATATAATTATAATAGTATATTAGAATTATGCATTTAACATGATAAGTTAATTTTATATATGTATGTATGTATATTAGTAAATTTTTAGTTTAAAACAATTTTACAATTATTTTATATTTTTTTTTATTATTGTTATTGTTATTATTATTATTATTATTATTATTATTATTATTATTATTATTATTATTATTATTATTATTATTATTATTATTATTATTATTATTATTATTATTATTATTATTATTATTATTATTATTATTATTATTATTATTATTATTATTATTATTATTATTATTATTATTATTATTATTATTATTATTATTATTATTATTATTATTATTATTATTATTATTATTATTATTATTATTATTATTATTATTATTATTATTATTATTATTTGTTGAACCACTAAGGTTTTTTAGCGGCGTTTGTGATATTAAATAAGAAATGCACGGGATGAAGTTCAGTTATTGTATCGTTTATTGTGCACTGTACAACTGTGAAGAACGTACATAGGCGTCTTGACACGGGTTGACGATGCGACTGATATGTAAGCGATGTTAAGAGACAATGTTTGTAATGCAGACAATAGAAAGTGTAAGAAGTCGCTGCCGATCTGCGAGGCTGCAGAACAGTTACAGAGAGAGAGAGCAGCGCAGTCGCTGCCGGCAGCCTGACCATTACAGTTTAACAGCTACTGAATCTTATGCTGCTCCCGACATACTCCCCCGTTGGAAGCTTCTCTTTCAACAGAATCATTAGAGGGCAGCAGACACACAGCTCGCATGGTAGTTCCAGTGGACGTCTTCAGTTCATGTCGTTGAAGCTGCTTACGCCTATTGAAACCCTGCCGCAGATCTCGTTCACGCTGGAAAGTCTTGTCGCAGACATCGCATCGGACACCTCCAGATCCCTTCGAGGATGACTTCGCCTTGGGTTGCAGCGGCGCCTGTTTCTGATAGGCTTGCGGCTGTAATTGCCCAACGGCATCTGCTTCCACGTACGGATGTAATGGCACTTGGAACTGCTGCTGCTGCTCTACTGCCGTTGAATTCATGGCAAGCCTTGTATTCTGTTGCTGGAGTTGCACCGCGTCACGCTTGAAGTGCACTTGCTGGTGAATCCGCAACTTATCCTTGCGCGCAAATGATGTTGGACAGCGATCGCATTCGTACGGCTTGACCTCGGAATGTGATCGTGTCTTTGCTAGAAGAACGGTTGATGGCCGAATACTTTGAGCTCTATATTGCTGTGGTGCTGAAGGCGCAGCATCTGGCTGAAAAGACATGGATACTTGATCCTGCGGAACATAATGGTGAAGCAATGTGTGATGCCTTTCTGTACATTGGCGACAATGGCTGGCATTACAGTTCCGAACAGTATGCCCGAACTTCAGGCAGTTAATGCATCTTCCGATTCGAAAAACCTCCTTATAACGCTGTGTTGCCGTCATATCCAAAAACCGAGGACACGAGTAAATTCCATGTCCACCAGTTTCGCAGCATGCGCAGACGTGAGGGTTACTCTGAGTAATGACAGGCGCCTTCCGACTTGTGTTATTTGGAATGTCAGCCCATAACGCGGCCATGGCATGTTGCAGACTTTCAAGGCGCTGACATCTTGTGTCCAAGAAATGAAGGAATCCGTCGGTTGTGGGCACTTGGTCGATGACTGACTTTTCTTCCCAATCAGATTGCGTTGCCCTGTCCAACCTTTGCAGGAGTATCTGTACGACCATGCAGCCTGCTATCTGCTCCAAGCTTCCTAACGACTGCAATGCACGCATGTGTGTATTTACTTTGTCAGCAAATGTTCTCAGAGTGGTTGCTGAAGCAGGATCTGCGAGCCGGAGTTCTAAAATCTTCATCACGTGGGCCTGGAACACGAGTTTCTTGTTGCTGAACCGCTTGCGAAGCATCTCCAAGGCCACGGAATAATTCGAGCTCGAGACCTCTAGAGAACAAATCGATTCCAAGGCGCATCCCGATAGGCAAGAGCGGAGATGCTGGAATTTCTCTATAGGCTCAAGGTGTGGATCATCATTCACCAATGTGTTGAAGACCGAAACGAAATCTGCATATTCCGTGTACCCACCAGAAAATGTTGGGAGCTTAAGCTCAGGCAGTCGCATTCGACGAGGCCTTTCGGAGGCACTACTTGACTGCCCAAAACTGTCGTCTGCCCTCATGGTGGATGAAGTTGGTGCACGCAACTGACGATGCTCAAGATGAACGCGAAGTCTGCTTTTAAGTGACACGATAAGCTCATCGAACTTGTCACGCAGTTCACTGCCGATCTCGTCGTAGTCTAGCTCCTCTAGACTATTGTGAGTGAGATTAAACGTGGCTTGCATCTCTTCGACGAGTTCAAGTCGCACCATGATTTCGGCTGCACTATACGACTGAACACACTCCTCATGCAGCGTTTGGTCCAACCGCATTACTCTGTTAAAGATTGACGACGCCTTTCGCTTTAGATATGGAACCCTGTTTAAGGGTGTACCAATATCTCCGGATGCGACTGTGCTTGGCAGCTCGTTTTGCATGTTGTATTTAATCCAAATATAATTTATAAAACAGCTGAAGCAAACGAACACAGCACAAAGAGAGCGCGCGATAACGGTCAGAGTTCGGTACACGAGTATGCTTGTGTGTGCGCACAAGTTGAAACGTTGAAACACTATTGGCACCAACAACGTTTAACTGTTCGCAGCACAGTGGTTCGCGACTCGCGTAAACTTTGTCAAATTATAAATGTTTGTATTGCACGAATATTGTTTCTTCACTTATTTATATCTCGCCGGGGCCTCCAAATGTTGAACCACTAAGGTTTTTTAGCGGCGTTTGTGATATTAAATAAGAAATGCACGGGATGAAGTTCAGTTATTGTATCGTTTATTGTGCACTGTACAACTGTGAAGAACGTACATAGGCGTCTTGACACGGGTTGACGATGCGACTGATATGTAAGCGATGTTAAGAGACAATGTTTGTAATGCAGACAATAGAAAGTGTAAGAAGTCGCTGCCGATCTGCGAGGCTGCAGAACAGTTACAGAGAGAGAGAGCAGCGCAGTCGCTGCCGGCAGCCTGACCATTACAGTTTAACAGCTACTGAATCTTATGCTGCTCCCGACATTATTATTATTATTATTATTATTATTATTATTATTATTAATATTAATATGTTTCGACACAAATTTTAAGTAGTTGAAGCCACTGTAAGATAAGCTTAAACAGCTACTTGCTTGGCACAGTGAGTCACTGTAACATTTGCCTTCGTTCGTAGTTAAGGTAGAAGACAAACGATAACCGTTACTTTTACTTTTTGCTAGTACATTGATCAATGCAGATCACCAATACCAGCACACAAAAGTCTCCACACACATATATAAGTACACACACGCGCGCGCATGGCATAGTACAATTGATGGAGAGAGATAAAGGAAAAGGCAAAGACGAAGTGAAATCATTTCTGTCGAAGCAATGGTGAGATTCAGAAGTGAATTTAACGGCGTGCCGAACACTTACAACGACCGCCTGACGGCATTGATTGAAAAGTTGACCACGTGGTGCCAACAGCAGCTGCAGTTCCAGAGGCAACGTGGTAGCCAACGGTTCCATAAGATCTTTATGCGAGCAGATTGCTCCATATTTGGCGCTAAATCAACATATCTACGGAAATTGAAAAAGCTTTTCACAGCACGGCAACACTGTAAGGGTAATCAGCAAAGAGCAGCAGCAACAGCAACTACAGCAACCAGGCTCAGTCAAACTGAGGAGCAGCAGCAACTACAATTTGTGGCTGCATTACTGATATCGACACAAACTTATAGATATACCAGCAGTTCCGACATGACCATCCTGGACGATACCTACATATGGGTGCGTGATGAATATCCAGATATTGATGCTGAAATTCGCGCCATACTGTTGGCCCATGCCCAGCATGGTATCACGATATCGAGCATCAAAGGTGAGTCCCAATATCGATAACTACATATATCGATAGTTAAAGCGTGCAATGTTAACAGTGTTGTCAAGAGTACTCACAGAAACTCAATTCTCAGTGAAATGAAACTGGGAGCATTAAAATTTTCAAATTTTCTGACGCATAATTGGGAAAATACGGGTTTCGTAGTAAAAAATTAATTAACGGTGAGACAAATATATTTTTGGAAAAATCTATTAAAAGAGACGCTAATATTTTATGCGATAAACATTTTTTTTAAAATACCTGTAACAAATTAATGTGGAAACAATTAATGCATAGAAATTACTGCCTGAGCTAAAAAAAATACTTTAAGTTATTTGCAAGTTATATATATTTCAAATATGCTAGATCTGGCTTGAAAAAAGCTGAGCTGCCAACACTACCTGGTGTACAACACTAATAATTCGATAACTTCCGTTGATTTTTGAGCAAATTTTTGAAAGTTGTAAAATGTGATTTGCAGATGAATATCGACAAATAACGGGCAATACGTTTCCACTGCACGACAACGTTACGGATTTTCTGCTCACCATACCGCACGTTACGGCGGAATGTTGCAAGTCCGGCAAACGCATCTTTAACATCAAATCAACCGATGAAAATCGCCATCTCCACGAAATGGTGATGCAGCAACGTCAACGCGATGGCGGCCATATTAAAAAATTACATTACAACAACAACTATAATAAAAATAATAATAGTAATGTGATGGAACCGCCACGACTTTGGAGATCGCAGTATAGACGTCGTTATCCACAGAACATAAACTACAATCTGAATATTGAGGAGAAGCTAACGGTTGCCAAGGTGGAACAGTTGCAGCCCCTGGCCAAGGCTGCGACGACAAGGGAAGGAGTCTATCTGGACAATTGGAAGCATCTGTAAGTCCTCTACTATTTATTAATATTTTTATGTATTATTTTGAAATTTTCTTAATACTAGGAAATTATTTTTTTGGTAATTTAAATTTCATATTCTAACCGTGATTTGTTGTGGGTTGATGAGAAATTTCAAAATTTTTAATATTTCCGAAGTAATTTATAATATATACATTTTTTGTTTTCCTTTGAATTCAAGTTTTTATACTCTATAAATCTATATTGTTATGCAAAATAATATTTAATTTTTGCACATTGAAGCTTTTAGCTAGCTCAAGGTCTTGTATAATTTTCATAGATAAAAAATATCAATTTAATTTAATATATCATCATTTTAAAGTAATAAAGTTAAGTTTAGTTTATTATTTTTTTAAATCAATTAATTGCATACATCACCATTTTAAAGTAATAAACAAAACTATAGATAATATATTTTTTTAATTTAATTAAATGAAGATTCTATAATAACAGTAAAATAATATACCTTGACATCACAGTTTAATAATTATATTTTTGATATTTTTAAAAGTTCAATGAATCTCTTGCATTTAACTAATTATTAAATTTTTATTGCGATGCAAAATAATTTTTATGGTTAAAAAATAAGATCATAATGTATCAAAAAAATGTATTTAGGAAAAAATGACTGAATGTCATGTTGGTATTTTTTTAAAGCATAATCAAGGTTGTTCCCAATTGCGAATCCGAATGAAAATAGTGGATTTGTTATTAGTTGATAAATCTGTAAGTTAGGTTAGGATTCATAATTAAGAAAAGATCTGAAAATATTCACATATTATTAAATTATTGAATTATATTATTGAGTACTAATAACAGGCCTGAACATATACAAATATTATATATTTATTGAATTATACTATTTAGTATTTTAATTTTTTTTATTCCTTTCGCTCCTTGAAATTGAGCAAAGAAGACTGTTACAATCTTCTCCGATATATATTTTTTAATGACACTGAGGAATATAAAAATATATTTTTTTTTAAATATAAAAATTGTATTTATTATATACATATATAATTATATATTAATTTTTTACTTTGAACTCCATGGATTTATTTTATTGTGTTTCCATTTGACAGCAACAATCAGTATCAGCTGCGACAGTTAACGGCACTGAACAACCAACCCAACAGCAACAACAACAACCACAACAACAACAACAACATCAATCACATCATCAACAACAACAACAATCACTTGTACTCTGTCAGTTCCAATACAGCACAACTAGAACTAGCACCAATGTCAGAACAACATCATCATGATCATCATCATCACCATCAGCAACAGCAGGAGCAGCATCATCTCCAGCAACAACAACAACAACATCTACAACAACAACATCAACCACAACAAGTTGAAGAATATACACACGGTCGTCGTGCGGAATTTACACCAACGCCAACAACATTGTCATGTCCATCGCAACATGATTCCATGTTCACCATCAACTCGGACCAGGATGCATATCTATTAGATTTCCCACTGATGGGCGATGATTTCTTCTTGTATTTGGCACGCATGGAACTCAAATGCCGTTTCAAGAAGTGTAAGTAACACACCCACCAAGATCACACACTCCTCCACACTAATCTTCTCCATCACATACATACGTCACATCCGCAGATGAGAAGGTGCTGCAATCGGGACTCTGTGTGTCGGGGCAAACCATAAATGCGGCTCGTCAGCGCATCCAGCACGTGGATCTGCCGGAGATGACACAGATCATTGTGAACATCGGATCGGTGGATATAATGCGGGGCAAGCCGCTGGTGCAGATCGAGCATGATTTCCGACAGCTCATCAAGGAGATGCACAATCGCCGATTCGTGCCTGTCCTCACCACATTGGCACCGCTGGCCAACTATCGCCACGACAAGCAGATCAACGAGAAGGTGTCGCGATTCAACAAATTCATTCGCACCGAGGGACGACATCTCACCGTCATCGACATCCATTCCTGCCTGATCAGTGAGAATGGCGTAGTGCACTTCGATTGCTTCCAGAAGTAAGTAAATATTACAATATTTTTGATTTATTATATTACGATTTTTTATATTTTATTTTTTATATTATGAATATAAATTATAAATATAATAATATATATTTATTTTTAAATTTATTTTTAAACATATATAAACAAATATCGATTTATTCCAGAAGTAAGTAAATATTAAAGTATATTATGATTATATTATAAATTATTAAATCTAAACAATAGTTCAATAGTTTTATTTTTAAACATATTTAATCAAAAATCGATTGCATTCAGAAGTAAATATTTCTTAAAATTAATTTAATATTTATTTTTAAACATATATGTATATCAAAAAATCGATTGCATTCAGTAGTAAGTAAATATTTCTTAAAATTTTTATAATATTTATAATATTTATTGATTTACTTATTTATTTATTATTGTAAAAAATAAAATAATTAAATATTTAATATTTATTATACATACACCAAAACAAGCATAAACCAAAAAAAATAGTATTTTAATAGAACTCATATATAAATAATAAAAAATTAACCATAAATTAAAAATATTGAAAATAAATAAATTAAGATCTTAAAATAATCAATTAATAAAATTACACATAATTTTGTGTAGTAATAAATAATACAAGAGGATCTATAAACTGAAAACATTTTATACATTTATAAATACTATTAAAACTTAATTAATTAAACTAATAATAATGGCGATTAATTATTATTAAAATTACTATTAAAAAATAATTAATTAAACTTATAATAATATCATTTTATTGGGACTGCCTTTAAAAGATTTTTTTTTAATTATGCTCTAAAAAAGGCGTCAATATTATTTTTACATTTATTAATCTACAAAAATTATTTTACAATTAATTAATAATAAAAAAAAAATAAAATAAAATAAAATATTGAATATCATAATTGATAATAATATAATTAATTAAAATTTATATATAAAAAAATAAACAAAATTAATGATTATATTAATAACTAAAATTTTTATAAAAATTACTAGATTCATTTAACAAATTTTTATTAAAATGTCAAGAAAATTATTCATTATTATTTTTAGTATTTTTTTTGCCAAATTTTAATTTTATTTAATTTTAATAAGCATTTTCAAAGGATGGAGAGTTAAATAATTCAATTAAAGTTAAATTATTACAATTTGTATTATTATATATTAATTAAAACTAAAAAAAGGAATTCTAGAGGAATTCAGTAATAATTGCAAAAAAAAAAAAAACGTATTTAGTTATTAAAGTTTATAGTTAATATATTTATAGATATAGTTTAAATTTAGTTATTTATTTAATATTTATAAATAATTATATTAATATATAAATATATTAATATATATTTTGTTTATCTTTAAAGCGGACCACGTAGTGTGACCGGTTCACAGGAGCCATATGTATTCTGGAACAAAATCGGACGGCAGCGGGTGCTACAAATGATCGAACAGAACTTGGAGTATTACTAGCGAAGTGAGGACGAGGGGATGGATTGTCGACCAAGGGGCTGGTACCGGTTGCAGTTGACATACATACATACATATATATTTAAACATATAAATAATTTTATCAAATTTATTGGATGACGTCATGCTGTTGGTTTTAAGAGAGATCCCATTTTCATGTTCACTTCAAAATATTTTCTGTGTTTAGTTTTTAGTGTGTTTTATGTCCTGTATTGTCCGTAGTTTAGCTTAATGTAAATATATATATTTGTGTATATGTGATAATTGTTATATGTATTTATTGTGTATGTGTCTTATGTGTTTGTCATATTTCTTGGAAATTTTTTCACATCTTTTTTTTGTTATTAAACGAACTCTTGTTGCATCTGTTTTTGCCGCTATCCCAAAAACATTTGACAAGAATTCGCTTAATAACGAAGCATTTTTGGATTTTGTAATTCTCATAGAGAGTTTTTCGCACAGAGCTCTTTGAGAATTGCTGAAATTCATTAAGATTTCAAACAAAAACATTGCAATGTTATTAATTAATTGTTCTTCTGTCATTGGACCAACTTTGCCCATACTCATGTATATTAACTATATCTTGCTATCTTCCGATTTCTCTGTGCCAAAAGTAGCTTATTTAGTTATACATTTGAGTCATGTTTCCCAATTTTGCTCCATAAAAACTCAAATATGAAAATTAATTTGTTTCGCTTAATTATTGCAATGCTTGCACAAAATCATTGCCGCGGCTGATTAATTGTGTCTAAGCAAATATTAATTAAGTGAAACGAATATCTTAATTTTCATGACTTCGTTCCAAATGTTTTCCATTGTTTGCTGTACACTGCACTGAAAATTCGGGCTTCTTTAAACTGAGTTTTTTCTTGCAGTGTAGGCATTAAGTAACTTTACATAAAAAATTAATTGCGATCCTCATATAATTATGTGAAATTATTTATTGAGATGTATGTATGTTTAGTGTATGTGATGAAGTTTTTTTTTTGTATGTCCAACCATAACAAGCAATGTAAAATCCAAAAAAAAAAATATATGTAAACAAATCAAATCAAGAAAAATGTAAATCTGAGTTTTCTTATAGTACAATTTACATTACATGTCAAAATACTCGATCATATCAGAGTTAAAATTTACAAATATTTAAATATATATTTTGAGGTTCCCAAAGGAAGATTGTAAAACAGATTAGGCACCCATTCGTTTTAATACAATCTTTAAATTTGAAGTTTTAAATTTAAATTAACGACTGTTAACTATTACGGATGCAGTTATTCCCGAAAACTATCGCTATCTTAATCGATAGTTTATTCGATATTTCAATGTGCACCGTGATACCAAGAAAATAGGTAAGACTGTAATCAACCTATTTATAAATTCATTTATTTTAATATTAATCAATCAATTTTATCAATGTAATAAAGAAGCTTAGTGATTTAAATATCGCAAATATCGGTTTGCACAGCAAATCGCTCAGCTGTTGATGCAGTGTGGCCGTATTGAAAATACTAAAAATCGTATCGATAACAGCACTGGCAATTTCAATTTAGCTGGCGAGGGAGTGAGTAGCAGTTTCATTTATAGGCGAGTTGAAATAAGTGCCAACAAAATTTTATTTAGTTTAGATCGACACACATTTATAAAGCAAAATGGCTTCAATTTTGGCGCGTACTGGCAATTCTCTCATCGAAACAATCAAACCAATAGCTGTCGCAAAGGTAAGCAAACTGCAACGTATCCAAACTGCACCAAAAATTCATTATACATTTTACATAATTGCAAAAAAAAAGTGCCAAAAACAACAACAAAAGTACAAGGTGAACAATCATACATACGCCGTGTGCTCTCTGTCAATTGCTCTCGTTCTCTCTCTCCGCAGTACGGCTAAGAAAGAGAGCAAGTATAAAGCCACCTGACTTGACTGGCGGTATTTTCGATCAATTTGTCTTTTTTCAACATAAATATACATGCGTGTGCTTGTGTGTGTGTGTGACGCAACTCTCATCGGTGTGAGATAAAAATGAGACCTTGAACGGCATATTACCGCTATGTGGATTGCTTTTATCAATGGACAATGTCAACTGTTGCGCTTTCGTTGGTCGAGCCCACTAATTAAATCTACTCGAAATCTATGCGAATTAAGATTTGATTATCATCTCTAGTTAAGCGCGTCACAATTCCGTCTCAAAATTCCCATCATTTGTTTTGACCTACAAAGATTCGAATACAATATGTATGCGTCATATTATTAACATTTTTATTGTTGTTGGTGCGGAGCAACTCGTGACATATTTGTTTATTAAACACTTTTGTATTTCTCTTGTAGATTCTCAACTATAGCCCAGTGGCGGTGCAGCAATCGAGAAATCTTAACGTGCAGGAACATGTCTCATACACACTGCTGAATGAGGGCAATATTTCCACTCCACGGTAAGTGCAAAGTTCAACAGCTGTTCGACTAACGGACTTTGGATTTGTGTCGAGTTTCTGTTTGTCTATCTGTGAGTTAATTATAACTATAAATAAGTCCGGTTTGGATCTGACAGCTGATGCGGCATATTGATAACAAATTCAGATCTACTGCGAAAATAGTCAATAAACTACTTCGTTTTTTTCATACAATTAATTTAAATTTGAAATATTTGTATTTTAGCGATCAATAATATTTTTACATATTCAGTTAAATTAAATTAAAAATTAAGAAAATAAATAAATTCAGATTTACTGCGAAAATATTTAATAAAGAATTTTTTGTAAGTATTTTAATAATCATAATTTAAATGTAAAATTATTTTTATTGTTGCTATCAGTAATATTTGCATATTTAATTAAATTCAATTGCAAATTAAAAAAATATAGATCTTTTTTTGTTTTTTGATAAATTAATTATTTGCTTATGTTCAGTTAGATTTAATTTCAAATGTAATAAAAGCTAAATCTTTTTAAATTTAAGTAATTTTTATTTTAGATTTATAAATTTTATTTAACTTATTTTATACATGTACTGATATTAGTTTATATTTATTATTACATCATAATTGAATTCAATTACTATTAAAGCTGTTTATTTTATTTTTTTTTTATATTTATTTTTATTTTATATATACATATTTATTAATTTAGTTATTATTACTATTTAAAAAATCTGTGGATAATCCCATAACGAAAGTATTTTGAGAATTCCAGAAATTCTCGCAGTGTTAACAGAGATTTCTCATGGTGATAAGAAACCGTTAATCAAAGTCTAGGTCCTACGTCAGTGCTGCTTATCATAGGCTATACAGAGTTCATTGTGTCAACAACTTTTGGACTCTGTTTAATTGTTTCCCAAGTTCCAAATGATGAGTCAACTATATTTACAAACACTTTTTCCATTTGTTTTTTAGTTTTGCCGTGGCCAAAAATGGCAAGGAAGCACTTGAAATTGCCCAAAAACTGAAGACAGATAATCTGGTGCTGAAAGCTCAGGTCCTGGCCGGTGGGCGTGGCAAGGGCACTTTCAAGAATGGCTTCAAAGGAGGCGTGCGTGTCGTATACAGGTAAGTTAATTAAAAATTAAAAAAAATTATTTGTTATTTTAATTTATATTAATTTTATTTTATTGTAAATTTAAATTACATTAATTTCATTATATTGTAATTTAAATTTGTAATAAAATAAAATTAATAAATATAAATTAAAAACAATTTACTAAAATTATTCGCTATAAATAATTGTGATTCAAACTTTATAAATTATGTGTCGTCTACAGGTAAATTAATTAAAAATTAAAAAAATACAAATTTAATATTAAAATATTAGAAATTCAATTTTGTATGTTATTTTCATTTATATTTATTAATTTTATTTTATTGTAAATTCAATAATTTATAATAAAATAATATTAATAGATATAAATTAAAATAATTTACTAAATAATTGTAATTAAATAATTGTAATTAAATCTTCATAAATTATATTTTAATAAATTAATTTCAATGTATAATAATTCAAATAAATGAGAGACTATCTATTTTTCAATTTTAATAAAATTAATGAAATTAAATGATTATAATTTAATTATGTTTTTTTTTCTATAGCCCGGAGTCTGCGGAGGAGTTAACTGGTAAGATGGTGAACCAACTGTTGGTCACGAAACAAACCGGCGCCGCTGGACGCATCTGCAAGAAGGTGATGGTCGCCGAACGTAAATTTCCACGCCGTGAATTCTACTTTGCCGTCATGATGGAGCGTGCCTTCAACGTGAGTTCAATTCGAAAATATTTAAAAAACCCTTTCTTTTTTTTTGTAAATTTACAAATATTGTTGATTTATTGTAGGGTCCCGTTTTGATTGCTTCGAAGGAGGGCGGTGTTGACATTGAGGAAGTGGCTGCCTCCGATCCCACTGCCATTCTCTATGAACCCATCGACATTGAAAAGGGTCTGACCAAGGAGCAGGCCGCCAAGATTGTCGAGAAGGTTGGCCTAACCGATTCACCCCAGCAGCATATCGACATGTTGTTGAATATGTACAAGCTTTTCGTGGAAAAGGATGCGCTGCTGGTTGAGATTAATCCCTATGCCGAGGATGCCATGTCCGGCTGTAAGTTGTTGCTTTAAAATGTGTATTATGAGTAGAATTAATCACTTAATTAATTTACTAACAACCCTGCTTCATCTCATGTCGAATTCACTTGGTATCATTTTACGTGCCACTTTCATTACTAATGCTGTCATATTGTGTCGTCTCCAAAAGGCTGTGAGTATCTATGTTTCAAATGTGCCATAATATTTCCCCCATAACTATAATGCTATAATAATTATAAAAGCAATTATCCAATTTAATTTTTATAATTAATTATTAACATAAAAATATGAACTAAAATGTGTAATTAATTTTTTAACAAATATTTTCTCCAACTTTTAATCTATAATACAAGCTATAATTCTAATATAAAAATTGAAAAATACGAATTAATTTTTTTTATAATCGATAATAACAAATTTAATAATTTAATGAATAATTAATAATGTTTTTTGTCGATTATATTAAACACTTTTCAAAAATTGTTCATTTACATTATTATATATATTTTTATTCACATTTAAATTCTATTACTTATTTATTAATCGAATTATATTATGGAATCTATAATTAAACTACTTTTTTATTTCTGTATGTAGTCTTTGCCCTGGACGCCAAACTGCGTTTCGATGACAACGCGGAGTTCCGCCAGAAGGAGCTGTTCAGCATGCGCGACTGGACCCAGGAGGATCCCAAGGAGGTGGAGGCAGCCAAATACAATTTGAATTACATTGCCCTGGATGGCACCATCGGTTGCATGGTGAATGGCGCTGGTCTGGCCATGGCCACTATGGACATCATCAAGCTGTATGGCGGCGAGCCAGCGAACTTCTTGGATGTGGGCGGTGGTGCCACCGCGGAGGCTGTGAAGGCCGCCTTCAAAATCATTACGTCGGACAAGAAGGTGATGTGCCTGCTGGTCAACATCTTCGGTGGCATTATGCGATGCGATGTGATTGCCGAGGGTATCATTGCCGCTGCCAAGGATCTGAACCTCAACTTGCCCATTGTTGTGCGGCTGCAGGTGAGTATCTTAATTCATTTTGGATTGTTTACATTTTGATTATTATTTTTAATTATTACAGGGCACCAAGGTGAAGGAGGCACGTGACTTGATCCGGTCGTCGGGCTTAAAGATCCTGGCACGCGATGATTTGGATAAGGCTGCCGATATGGCCGTGCACTTGGCGCAAATTGTGAAGTTGGCGCGCGAAATGAATATGGATGTTAACTTTGAGATTCCCGATGCACAGAAGTAGATCCTCAACAATATCCTCAATAACTACAACAACAACAACAAATGGCTAAGTCAAACCACAACACAAAAAAAAACAACCACAACATTTACTCAACAACATAATTCGCTTTGTAGTTAGTAAACATAAACAATATTACGTATACGTAACATGATGTTGTCGCTTTCAAAAATTGTTTGATCGATTTTCCTAAATATTTCTCGAAACATTTTCAATACGAAAAAGTTGTGCATTGTTGTTAAAAACTGGTCAAACCACACACAGACTTGAGATATACACAAAAATATAAACAAATATAAATAATACAAAAAAAAAACATAAATAAATAAATAATAATATTAAATATAATTTCGAATAATCATAAGAGTTGAGCAAGTTTTTTGCACATTTGTAATTGTTATTAGCACGAACAACTGAAAGTAAACATAATAAAACTACAGACTTGATGTAAAATTAGACAAATAACTATTTGCAAAAAAAAAACTCATTTAATTTATTGACAACAAACAAAGAAACACAAACCGCTTCACATGTAGAATGATTGATCGTGTGTTTTGTATTAATTGCTATTAAAATTAGTTTGCCTTAAATTAAAACTCAAATGATATATACATAAAAATCACACACTGGCTTTTTAATTTTTAATAGAACTCATTTATTTTTTTTATTTATTTATACTTTCAAACATTTCCAATTAAATGTATAATTTCCTCAGGAACAGCAAGGCGAAGAAGTGAAGCAGAGTTGAGAAAGTATAGACGCTACATGGCTGGATAATTCTATTTGATTGATCTAAAAGATAAAATTCTATAATCTCTAAAAATTGTATAATCATTATTTGAATCTAAATTGAGCACTTAATTTTTGCCGCATGGACGTGTTATTTGTTTTCTTTTCTAATTTTTCAAATTTATTTAGCTAGTTTAAACGGGGGATAGCAACTAGTTGATTCTGGATTGAAGGATAATAGGAATAGGATAGTAAAAGTTGCCTTAGAATCGATCGACTAGTGAAAGTATATGCGTCTGCTCCTGTTCCCGCCAGTCCGTGTCGCCATCACCCAGATTGCCAGCATACTCTATAAATAATAAAATATTTAAAGAAAAAATAATAAATTTATAAGTTATTTTTCTCACCTCTCATAATGCTGCGTATGGTTTTCATGGAGGCGCGACGAAGGTTTAAGATTTGCAGAACCCGCTGCTTGACTGTGTCCATGGTGGCGCTAACCTCCAGCAGGATGTAGTCGATGCGCTGCAGCGTAAACAGACCGCCAGTCAAGCGCTTAATATAGTTGTTCTCCGCCTCCTCATCCTCATCTATGCTAGCATCCTGCAGGAAATGAATCACAACAAATCGATTGTAAATTTCAGAACAATAAATATAAATAAATAAAGCAAACATAAAAAATTCAATTAGTGAATTTTTTAATATATATAGGTAATTAATAAAACATGATTTTTAAATAAATAATCAAATTTAAAAAAAATAAAATTTTAAATGAATTAGAAAAACTATATTTAAAACTTACAATCAATTCAGAAATTTTTTTCCTTTTTTAAATTTTTTTTTATCTTTTCACAAAATGAATAAATTTTCTTAAACCTATTCTTAAATCCGAACGAATCCTGCGGTTTTGGGGTTCGTAGCTATTGTAAAACCGCATGATTAGTTCGAATTTGGAATTAAGAAGATGTCTAAATATAAATTAAAAACAAAATATGAATTTTAAATTTATTTATCACTCAAAATATTGGAAAATTAATACTCACTCTTGGCTGCTGATCAATTTCCCTGTCAATTGCCTCCACTTTGGCCAGATATTTGAGATGCAGCTCCAGCAGTCTGTCCACCTTCTCGAAGTCATTCTCCGTGAACTTGGCCAACATGCGCTGCCGCTGGGCGCCCTTGCAGTTCCGCAACATGGACGCAATGGCGGAGCACACATGCTCCTCGTGCTCATCGATGGACAGGAGGCGTTGCTTGTTGCGCTTCGGTGTCTTCATGAACAGGGGGAATATGGTGCGTAATCCGAGGATCTCTACAAATTTGTTGCAGTTCTCACGACCATCCTGGCCAGCCATGGCATGATCCAGCACCTTGAGGGAACCATTGCGTGACATTTTCTTCTCGCGGAGCATGAGGTTCATCAGCTGCAATCCCTCGCCATTCAGGAAGCGATCGCGGTTCTCCTTGGCCATCAAGGCGGAGCACATGCAGTTGAACAGATTGGACATGTACTCCTGCTCCTCGTTGCTGGCCGGATCGTGGCGTTTGTATACAGCTAGCTGCTGTAAGAGCACATCCACACCGTCCAGCATGCCCAGGAGCAGGCGATTCTCGTTCTCCGTCTGTATCAATATGGAGAGGATCTCGCTGCAGTAAAGTTTATTGGGATCAAAGGGGGATTTGCCTTTAAGTCGCTTCAGTATCCAGGCGAGGAGACCCTGTGTGGCCGCCTCCCGCACAAATTCGCTGTCGATCTCGGTGAGATTCTCCACAATGGCCAGCGTATTATGGACACCGTCAGCCTCCTCCTTGACCTGTTCGTTCAGCCGTTCCAGATTCTGTACCAGCAACGCACAGACTTGTTCCTTACGCAATGCATCGATCAAAGCCTCTGCGCCCTCGCTGCTCTCGCCCAGAATATCCACATCGGTCACCTCCTGCAGCAGATCGACGACGGCCACAGCGATGTCTGTGTTCTGATGTGCCAGCAGCTCCAGCAGACTGTGCAACCCGTGTAGTTCCACCAGTAGCGGATAGAGATCGGGCACTGTGGCCACCGCCTTCAACTCCTGTATCACCGTGTGTAGATCCAGCTCGGATTCCATGAACTTCTCTGGATTGTCGGCGAATTTGATGCGCATCTCTTGATTTTTCAGATTGCGTTTCTCAAACACAAGTATCAGCTTCTTGAGACCCTGCTCATCAAGGACATCGCCCTCGGCTTCCTCACTCTCCACGTACTTCAATATATTCTGTCGCTCCTCCTCGGTTAGCTCAGGATCAAATTCAAAGGCGCTGGCTGACCCTGAGCCTGTTCCGGCCGCATTCCCATCATGTGACTTTCTGTAGTTCGCCGTCTCCTTGGCGTCCGCAATGCGACGCATTCTCTTTGACTTTTCATCGTTGCCGCCGCCGCCCCGTTTTCCAATATCGCTCGCCGGTTCGGGCAGCGCGAAATCATCGTCGTCCTCATGGGGTCGCTTTGGAGTCTGCTCCGGCTGTGTCACGATGTCGTCATTAAATAGGCGAATCATTTGATTTTCAAAATTATAATATTTACCTTAAATGCCAACAGTTCGCCGATATCCATGTTAACGCAGCAAATTCAATAAACAACAATGCTGTTCGCACAACTCCCACCGATAATACGTATAAAATACAACGCTTATCGATAGTTGACTATCGTTTGATAGACGCGTTATAGTATTTTTTAGTACAAAATGGTAATGTACGGGGAAGTAGGCTACTATTAAATATAAAATATAAAATATAAATATACTATATTAATTTAAATTATATTTATTAACTTATTAAATAATGTTTTTAATTGAATTGATTTTATCATATTAACATAATACAATATTTTTACTTGCATGCCATATATATAATTTTTAAAATAACCGCTAAAAATGTAAATTAGTTGAAATGGCAAATTAACATACCCCATTATCTCATTATATGCGCAATGGGTATACATATTAGAGATGCTACAAATTGAGGTGCGGTTAAGGGTTGCACTCAATTGGATAGGATTTTTTGGGGTCGCTGCCAAACGAAAAAGTGTTTCCAACTAGACGGTTCATTAGTGCCCAACGTATTAAGCGCTTAACAAATCAATGTAAGGGGAAAGTCGGATGAATGAATGTCTTTTGAATTATTAAGGACTTAAACTTTTCTTTTAGTTAACTGGTAAACATGTCTGGCAGTCCGAAACCTGTTAAAAAAGTGCCCATACACTTGCAAAGTGCCCAGAATCGAGTCTATATACGAAATGGGGAAATCGTAAATCACGACAAGACCTTTAAGGCAGATGTTTACATTGAAGATGGGATCATTAAGTAAACAAAATTGTACAAAATTAAACATTTCTTAAAAATAACTTATTTATATTCTTTAGGTTTGTGGGACCTGCCAGTGAAATCACGATACCCGGAGGCGTGCGCACCATTGATGCAACAGGAAAAATGATATTGCCGGGGGGTATTGACCCCCATACGCATATGCAGCGTCCCCTGGGAGATACAGTGGCTGTCGATGAGTAAGAAGCAGAATTTTCAAATAATTGAAAAAAAAAATATTTTTTTAATTTCTTTTTAAATACTTTTTCTAGCTTCTATCGTGGCACCAAAGCGGCTGTAGCTGGAGGCACAACTATGATAAGTATGTCTTGGCGAATTATATTTACAACAAACTAAAAAAAAATTAAAATTTTAAATTCAATTTACAATATTTTCCCTTATTAGTTGACTGTGTGCTGCCCAAGAAGCATGAATCTCTGGTGGAGGCCTATGACAAGTGGCGCAGCTGGGCAGATCCCAAGGTCTGCTGTGATTATGCCCTGCACATGGGCATCACTTGGTGGTCCAAGTCCGTCTCCGATGAGATAGGCATTCTGGCCAAAGAGTTGGGCATCAATTCGCTGAAGATGTACATGGCCCACAAGGGCCTCTACATGCTCGGCGATGCGGATCTCCTAGATGTGCTGGAGCGTATACGTAATATTAATGGGGTTGCTTTGGTAAGCCTGAAAGTATGCTTTCATTTTTTTAAGTTTTTGCAATTTTCTTAAAATTATAATTTTTTGGTATTTTTTCATTTTATTCAAGCTTGAAGTTGAAAATTATAAAAACCGAATATTAATGTTATCCACTGTAGGTGCATGCTGAGAATGGCGATATTATAGCCAAGAATGTGAGTAAATTATTGGCGGAGGGTGTGCGCGGTCCGGAGGGGCATGAGCTGTCACGCCAGGAGGAAGTGGAGGCGGAGGCTGTCTATCGTGCCTGCACCTTGGCACATCAGGTAGGAAAAGAGATCATATTTTTTAGTAATAAATAAATTTATATTTATTAAATCCATTAAATTTAGATGAAAACTCCACTGTTTGTGGCTGGCATTACGAGCAAATCCTCGGCGGAAATTCTAGGACGTGCGCGTCGCAGTGGATACTGTGTCTTTGGCGAAACCTTGGCCAGCTCCATTGGTCTGAGCATGAGCCAGGTGAAGAAGTCGGAGCGTTTGTATTATATAACTAGTCCGCCCATACGCATGTCGCCAGAAACTCCAAGACAACTGATGAAATCCTTGGCGTAGTAAGCAGCAATTCAGATGGAAACTTAGCAAAGGATACTTAAGATTTGATCCTCTCATATTTCCAGCGATGATCTGCAGGTCACGGGCAGCGCTAATTGCAGTTTCAATCGCAAGCAGAAGGACACTGGCGACAAGGACTTTACGAAGATACCAAATGGCGTCAATGGGGCCGAGGATCGCATGTCCTTGCTGTGGGAGAAGGGTGTGCATCAGGGTCTACTCGACCCCTGCCGTTTCGTGGCTGTTACCAGCACCAATGCAGCCAAGATCTTTAATATTTACCCACAAAAGGGACGCATAGGTAAAGAGAATATTTCTGCATTTTCAATAATAATTTTAAAATCCTGTAAATCCTTGACAGCTGTTGGCTCGGATGCGGACATGGTCATCTGGAATCCACAGGCTACACGCACCATATCCAAGAACTCGCATCATCATGCCTCCGATTATAATATCTTTGAAGGCATGACTGTCCATGGTGTGCCGGAGTATGTCCTGGTCCGTGGACGCATCTGTGCCGAGAATGGCGTAGTACGGGTAGCCGAGGGATTTGGACGCTTCATACCGCTGGCCGTGCGTCCTCCTTACGTCTATGATATCATCGAGGGCAAAGTGAAGCCCTCGGAGGCAGCTCACGAGGAATACCAGAATGGCTTCGTGACGAAGAAGTTTGCCGAACTGGATATACAGATACCGGCGGAGGAACCCATGGCGGCCATGTTGGCTGGAAATATACCCATGCCCGCGGAGGGTTCCATTTGCAGCACAACACCCTCGGTCAGGGGCAAAGTGGATGGCAAACGTGATCTTCAGGAATCTACTTTTTCTATAAGCTGTGAGTCAAGTTCTTCATAATTTATCCCTATTTTATATTAACGATGTTTCTTTGCAGCGGAGTTGGACAACTCTGGTGTGCGTTCCAGCATTAAGGTGAAGAATCCGCCGGGAGGCAAATCATCTGGATTTTGGTAAATCATCTAAGGGGCCCAAAAACGCACAAAACATTTACAACAGAGCTCAAATAGTATTATTAATCGATCTATACATATATACATGAATATTAGTGGAAATTTTAGCTTGATTTTTGAACATTTTTTAGCTATATTTGTTGAAGAATTTTAGAGAATTTTTGAAAATTTTCATACGAAATTCAAATTTTTGATAGAAAAATTATACTTCACTTAAGAGAACTGACATTAAAATAATAATTGATATTTGTGAATTTTTGAAAAAAAATTCAAATATTTTAATAGCTATATTGAGAGGTTTAGAAACTTTAAAGAATTTTGAAAATTATTTAATAGATCAATAAATGTTATTTCATATATTTAATTTCATTTATATAAATATTATATTTATTATTTATATTTATATGTAAACTTATTAACCTATAATAGGGAACTTATCTTTTCGAAAATTATAGAAATTATGTCGAAATTTTTTAGAGATTTTCTGAGTTGTGTAATAACATGTTTAGATATATTTATTCAACATTTGTAGTCAAGTTAAAAATATATATAACTAGTAATCTCATATGCCAATAACTTAACTGAAATCAGACATTGCATTTATATAATAAACTAAACTTTAACTTTAAGAGAAAAAATACCTTCAAAACATTATAATCAATAAAAAAAATCCACCGATAATATATACCCTTCCTAAAATAATACAACAGATGCCTTTTATATTTGTATATATATGTTTTATTTATTGTTTCTATTGTAGGTGTGCAGGCTTTAGTTGAAAATGATGCTTGCCAAACTACTAAAAACTCAAGTGTTTTTTTCTTTATTTGTATTAATATTATATTTTTATATGTTTATTATATATATTAAATCAATACAAGTATTCATAATATACATTTGATTATGCTGAATACATAATTGTTGGTTTTCTCATTCTAACAATTTATACAATTATCATGCCGTTTTGCAAAAAAATTAAAATAAAATATCAACAAAATTGGGGAAAAATGAGTTAATATGTTATTATGTGGGAGTACTAATAAATTAATGCCATTTAACTTTTTTTTAAACTTATTTGAGATAAAATTATACGTTTTTGTTTACTTTTGGCTTGTTTGTCTAACCGCCTGTCTGCCTAAATTTTCTTCTTTTTATTTGCTTTTGCGTGTTTCTAGCACTACTTACAAATTGTTTATTTCTGGTTTTAAACTAAAGAAACAATCATGTTTACACGTTATCTTGTTTATAATTTATGTTAATTTCTGGTGTGGGACTGCACTAGAGAATTTCTTTGATGCTTACAAACTAATTTGCATTTCAGTAACTCTAAAAATCATGCAGAATGTAGGTTAACCTAAAATTGACTTAATAATTAAACTTTTGAAATTTCAATTAGCAATGATAATTAATTAAATATTTGCGCTGACGGGCGTGGTTACATATTATTTTGTGATTGCATTGCATGATGGAAAGGCGTAGGAATGCATGCGGCCATTAAACGATGTTGCGTGATTTTACATTGAATACGCTGAAAAGACAATGGTATAATTAATATTTATTAATTTTATTTGATTAATACTTTATTATTATTAAAGTCGACTACAGTCAACTGAGAAACATCAATTTCACGTTAACATAATGATTTAATATAAATAAATGTAAAGTAAAAATATAAAATAAAATCTAATAAAATAAAATTAAATTTAAAAAATGAAATTTAAATTCCTTTAATTATTCTACATACCATCTCTCTTCTGTCGCACTTGCTTATAGCTTCTTTAAATATGCTGCACACTTGACAGCGCTGCTCACTTGCCCCGTATTCAGCACGCTCAATTTCTTATGCTTGGCGCGGAATTTCTTGACATACGCATCAATCAGATTCTTGATCTTATGCGGATTTATTTCGCCAGACCGGCTGTGGCAGATCTGTATAATTAAAAATAATCACAAACAAAAAAATGTATCTCAAATATGGAAAACTTTATGGACAATTGATTCACTTACTTTTGGTACCGCTCGCCGCATAATGTCCTTGTAATCTTCTTTCGATATCACCTTCTTGTTAAAGTGTGGCTTCAATACCAATTTCACTTCCTCAACCACACGTTCTTGCCGATTCAACTTACGCAAAAGCTATAAATTCAAAAATACAAAATATTTTAGTATACTATGAAAATAAGAAGTTACATGTATAATCACTAAACTTCGACCTTAATTCATCACCCGCTGTGATATCTAAGATATCGAAAATATACTCAAGTATCTCTATTTTTGAAATATCGAGTTTTCGTAACTTTGAACTGCCATTACTTCACCAAAAATCAACCGACTTTCAAGAAATTTGAATTTTTGCAGTGGTTTTGAACCCAAAAAAAAATCTGCATTAAAATATTTTCTATTTTAGGCAATTTAAATTTTTAATTTTTTTTTAACATTTTTGCAATGCATATTGGGGTTAGCAATACAAAATCTTCACTTTAATCGATTTCTATACTCAAAACTAGCATTTTTATATGAGGTGTTTCTGATGAGCATTTTCTTGGATGTGTTCTAAAATTTCCTACAGTTTTTCGTAACTTTAAACTGCCATAACTTTGACAAAAATCAACCGATTTTCATGAAATTTGAATTTGTGTTAATGGTTGTGAGGCCATAATAAATGTGAATTTAATTATTATCCATTTTTGGTAACTCAAATTTTTAATTTTTATTTTGACCATTTTTGCATACCTTTTGACAATATCATGATGAAAAAAAGATAAATTTGTACCCTACATTTTATTACAATTTGTTTGTTTTTTCCCTACATACGTACATACGTATATGAATAATTTTGGAATACTTGCACTTACCCTGTCATTGTTTTGTAAATCCACTGTCGAATTGGGTGCATCCTCGAAAGGTTTGCCATGTTTATCCGCCAATTTGCCAGCTGAAATATATAATTAATCATTAAAAATATATTCAAATTTATAATGTTTAAAAAATTTTAAATCATATTTTTGTTTGTAAAAATGGCAAAAAATTAACTCAAGAAATGTTCCCTAATGCCCCAACCCTACTTAAGTAATTAACTTTTCTAAATTGGCTTTGTTAATAACAATTGAACCCACCTTTGGTTTTGGATTTTCGTTCAGTTTTGTTATTGGAACGCTGCTGTTGTTGTTTGCGACCGCCGGAGCTGTTGAAGCGCGAACCTAGGCGCATTTGACCCACCGGCGAACTGCTGCCAAAGAGATTATCGAAGATTTCCGCTTTGCCGCTATTGGCGGCGCCCTTGCTGCGGCGACTGGAGGAGGTGCCACCCATGGGATTGCTGCCATCCGGGGGCGGCTCAAACAGATCCTCATAGTCCGCGGAGCCGGGCGAATAGGGACTCTCAATTTCCATGCTGTATGGATCATCACCAGCCGGCGCAGATGCACCACCGCCACCACCACCTCCTGCACTGCCACCACTTCCTCCACCATTACGCAGATTGGAGCTGCCCGCTGGTGCCATGCCGCTGCTGCTGCTCGCCACACTGCCGCCTGTTTTGGACAGCTTGCGGTTCAACGGTGGACTCGATATGACCGGTATGTGTTGCTGGCTGGAGGAGACGACGGTGCTGCTCGAAAGCAGCACATTGGAGAGTACAGTGATGGAGTTGGCACTGGAATCGACAGATTGCTTGTCCTCGGCACAGGACACTGTTGTCGCCAACGATGCGCTCAACGTGGTGCTGCTACTAAGATACTGAGTGGTGGTGCCATCGCAGGATTTCGTGCTCAACTCCTGTTGGACACCGACACTTGGTTTGTTACTCATTAGCGCCTTGACCAGATCTGCGGGATTTAGAGAGTTTACATTGGTTTGGGTCGTCGTATTGCTGGCATTGCTGGAGAGATTGGATGTAGTGACGTCCACACCCAGCTCATCGCTGTGACTCAATGCCTCCATCTTGTCCACGCCCTGGCCAACTCCTGACGCCCCTGTTTCCAGATTCTGGCCAGAGGTCGGTGTGGGTGAACGTGGCGAGAGAGAGGGTGACTTGGTGGGCTCGAATGGATCATAGGCATCCGGCGAACATGGACCCGACTCTGGTGGTGTATTCGGTCCAATCTTCTGTTGTGTGGACAACAACAGGCCGTCGTTGTTGGCATGCGCTGGCTGAGATTCACCGCCATCGCACGCCGTCTCCAACTCATCCGCCGAATGTATATCCTCGGCCTCATCATGCAGGGGATTATTGCGCACCTTGTGCTGCTTCTTGGCGGGTAAATTGAACTTGACCAGATGACTGGGCTCGGGCGGTGTTTTCGGACCGGTTGTCTGCGTTAGATTCTCATACGATGTCTCCATGATCGTTTCCAGGCAATCCGTTGGCGGCGTCTTCTCCCCCTGCCCATTCTCGCCCCGCATCAATTGATGTTCGGCGGGCGAAGCAACGCTACTGCGTCGCCTCTCTCGCCTCAGTCCCAACTGATTCTCATTGGCATCCTCGCTATCGGTCAGCACAATCACATCAGCCGGCTCCTGATGCACCTGGAACGGCGAACGCTCCAGATCAATGATGGCCACCGGCTTGGCATCCAGTTTCTTGCGTTTGCGCTTCGATTTCTTGCTGGTGATGGCACTGTTGCTCAACCGATCCATGGAGGTGCGTCGTCCCAGTAGAAAATCATCTCGTGCCGGAGGCAGTACCGTTACCACCGTTTGCTGTTGTGTCGTCGCTGTCCCGGCGAGCGTCGCGCTATTCGTTTGATCCTTGTTGAAGCTAACGCTGACAAGGATGTTGTTGCCGGACGCGAAGACCTCCTTGGAGGGCAACGGTTCTGGGGTAAGGGTACGCCGTTTACGCTTCTTCTCCTTGCGCTGCTTCTCAATGGGTTTCTTCTTGCTCTTCTTACTCTTGTCCCGTTTCGTCTTGCCCTTCTTGCCCAGCGCCGGCGATAGACTGCGTCGTCCAGGGTCGTCATAGTGTTGCGCACCCGACACTGCTCCAGCAGCGCCAGAGCCCAATGGTGGTGTCCAGGAGGTGGGCTTTTCCGCTCCCATGTAGTTGATGTGTTCGCCTCCGTCGGAAAGGCTGGGTGTGGGCGAGGGTGACCATTGGGCTTGTGTCGAGGATTTCTTTGATTTCTTGCTCAGCTGCGGCGCCAGGAAGTCATCCGCATCGTCGAAGGGATCACGTTGCCGCGAGATGCGACGATGCCGTCCAGCAACTGGACTGCTGCTGGCAGCACGTTTCTTGCTCTTCTTGTTCTTCTTTTCCGTATTCTTTTTCTTCTTCTTGCGCGGACTCTTTGAACGACTGCGGCTCAAGCGTGGCGTATAACGTGGCGAGTATCCCGGAGAATTGAGTTTTCCTCCCGCGCCAGTTAAATTACGTCCTCCATTGATCCGGCCCGTGGCCATCGTCGGTGTATTGGAACGGGAGCGCAAGGATAAGGTGCTATTGCTGTGCTGGAGCTGACGGAGCGGACTGATGTTGTGACGCGTTGCCGCTGGCAGTGGCAGCTGGTGCGGGGAGGGTGAACGATTGTAACGCCTTGGTGGCGGTGACATGGAACGACGTCGTCCCGCCCCCGCCAGCGAGTCGTGATGATGATGCTGATGCAGTTGTGCCGCCGATGAAGGTTCCGGCGATGGCGATATGCTAAAGCTGCGAAAACGTTTTGGGGGCGTGGCGGAACGACTGGAGCTGCGCGAGAAGCTGCGCCGATCATAGCTAACGGAGCGACTACGCGCACCACCACGTGTCGCATCCCGGCCATAGCGATCCTTCTGCTGCTGATGCCGGGACACGCTCACCACGTGCCGTACATCATAACGCTGCAGCTCCCGCCGCTTGGGACGCTGCGAGTTGGGATATGATTGTTGCTGCTGGGAGGGATATTGTTGTTGGTTGTAGGATGAGGATTGCTGGTAGGATCTGTTGCTGCCTTGATAGGATGCCGACTGCTGCTGTTGTTGGTTGCGATAATTGAAGCGCATCTGGCCACGTCCTCGAGTTGAACCGCGACCATAATCCCTGACGCCGCGGTACGAGGAACGATTCCGGCTGCGTGAATTCGATCTGGAGCGACTAAAGGATTTGGAGCGGCGACGACCACGATCACGTGACGATTTGCTTAGGCTGCGCCGGCCACGACTCCGACTTCGGCTGCGGCTTCGACTCCGACTGATGGAGCGAGACGAACGCCTGCGGGAGCGACTGCGTTCCTGTTGCTTGTCGCCGCGATAATTGCGATCCTTGCGACGCTTGCCCACCTTCTTGAAGGTCTCTGCATTCTCCTTGCCGCGTTTCGAACTGCGTCTGGACTTGCTATCCGCATCATTGCGATGACGACTGCGGCTACGACTCCGACTCCGACTCCGACTACGACTTGGACTAGGAGTGCGATTCCGACTCCTACTGCGTTGCTTTGTCTCCTGCTCGTTGGTTAAATTCTCATCCTCAGAGATAAGCTCTGTGCCCATCGGACTGGGGCGTCGCTTCTCAGCAGCATCCACCTTATCCGTGGATTTTTTCATTTCTCTTGCTGGAGTTTCCGTCTTCTCTGCCTGTGCGCCATCCTCCTCCGAGTTCTTCTCATCCAGACATGGTGTATAGGAACGATCAGGAGGTTGGGTTTCGTTGCTCTCGGGCTTTGCTGAAGATTCGCTCTCTGCGGATTTTTTGGCTTTGCTTGGGGTTTGCTGCCCCTCGGCTGCCTCCTCCGCCAAGGCCTTTTCAAACTCTTTGGGTCTGTCGATCTCCAATTCCTCCCAATCGCTGTCATCGTAAAGTTCCAACACGCCCTTGCCTCTGTCCACTTTCAAGGCCGGACTTGGTGTATTCCGCGCCTTACTCTCCTCATCATCTGCTGCCTCTGGCTCAGGATCTTCGCTTATGGAAGCTGGCGGCGGTGTGTGTGATGGACTTGGAGTAGGTCCAGGTATCACGGCAGTTTCAACTGGTTTTGTCGTAGCAACTGCATTCCTATCCCGATCCCCATCCCCAGCTCCATTATTATCCTCTTCGTCATCTTGCTCTTCCGTGGGATTCTCGGGCTCATATAGATCATCGCCAACATTATGTGGCTGCTCTACGGCTGTGACGGCACTCTGAGGTGGCTCCGGCGGCAATGGTATGTCATCGTCATCGTCTAATTGTACTAAATCTTCATTCATTTCGTCGTCGTCCTGGGATAAGGTAAAAGTATTTGTGAAATTGAAAGAAAGAAGAAGAATAACAATAATTCAAAGTTAGTATGCCAAAGATTCTCTCAGCTACGTTAACGATATCGAGAATTCATTTGGGATTTCTAGCGACCTGGATTTCTCCAGTCTTAAGGATGGATGATAAAAAAAACTTTCCCTTCATTTAGTACTTAAAAGCAAGTAGGACTTAGGATCCCTAATTCCAGCATAAGGTTAAGCTATCAGCCTTATGCTCTGACATCTTAAACTAAAAAGAATCAAGGACCCCTGAAACCTCGGGTTTATTATTCTTCAAAGAGGGTTCCCTTAGCATGGCTTTTAAGAGCTTTTTTCTACTCGAGTTTAACTTTTAGAAAAACGGAGTTGTCTAGTCGGAATCTCTTAGCTTTCAATCGCACTTACCCTAAGCTTTTAAGCTCGAATCTAGATTAAGCTCTTCCACTTCAACTTATGAATACGCATTTTCACTAAACCGTAGGATTTAGCTCTATCTGCAGGATTGATTAATTAATAATATGTAATATTTAAAATCTTTATCAGAAAATTTAATAATGGCTATGATATATTCAATGGTGTTTAACACCAGGATTATTTTTACTAAATTTGTTATAATTTTAAAGAGGTGATTAAAGTAACATCAAAAATGGTTCAAAGGTAACCAAGGATCATCTTTCAATGATTTTATATCCTATATCTCTATAATTTCAAACGTAGCTGAAGCTAAACTCTCTTAATCGATTCTGTTGTCAATGGTATCCTATTGAGTCTGGGGTTCTTTAAATATAAATCAAGGCTCTACACCCACAATTGAAACTTCAGCTTTATAATCCTGTCAATCCTGTCCCTGCTCACACAATCTTATAACTTTCCGCCTGTAAATATATCCATGAATTATATGGTCCTCTTTTTTGCCATTTCCCAAACAATACATTAAAATAATAATGGATTCTTCATTCATACCTTAACGGCAGTTTCGGCGGCTGCCTGTGGTTGGGCAAAGAGTTCCGTGGCCACGGCCTGTGATTCTTGCGAATATATAGAGAAATTTGGACAATCATCCTCGTCATCGTCATCATCATTCGCGTTATTATGCTTGTCCGCATTGCCGCTGCTGGTGGAACTGGAGCCGTCATATGACGTGCTCAGCTTGAAGAGCGGATGTGTTGCGGGTGGTGTGGGTGGTGGTGGCACTGTCATGATCGGTGGCATCATAATTCGGTTGCTGGTTGCATTCACAGGCGGTGGCAAACCACCAAAGAGTTGCCGCTGTGGTTGTTGCGGAAAACTGTTGTGCGGAAAATTGCTGTTGCCGGAGGATTGGGAGACGGGTGTGTTTGTTAGGCGGGTTGGCGGCTGGTTGCGTTGTTGCTGTTGTTGCTGCTGCTGCTGCTGTTGTTGTTGTTGATGCTGGTGCTGCTGGTTGGGTTGATTGAAGCGTATGTTGAAGGGCGTAAAGCTGGCATGGGGCGTGGCATTGCCAAAATTTGAGCCGCCACTGTTGGCATTATCACCACCTTGTCGCTGATATTGATTTCCTCCAGAACCGCCTCCTCCACCTCCACTACGATACCTTCCGCCGCCACTGCTGTTGTTGTTGCCGCCACCACTATAACGATTATTATAGTTGCCTCCACCTCCGCCACGTCCAAAATTGGGACCGGCACCACCGCGTTGATAGAGCGGCGCCTGTTCCACGACAGGCACACTACTTGCAGCCGCCTCTGGCGCCGTTGGTTTTGCGTCACGCTGCGGCAAATTGAGGCTACCATCGGCACTGATGTGGACATCGCTCAGATTACGCGAAGCAACATTCCAGCGATCCTGCAACTCCATAATGCTCGACAAGATGTCACCAGCCGTTGCTGCCGCTGTGCGTGCCTTGCCCGCGAGCAGACTCTTGCGATTCCGCGTCGTGGCTATGCTGCCTATGCGCACCGCGGTGCCCACTTCCGCATGCCCCATGCCGATCTCCATGCCATGCTCCTGCATATGATCGCTGTCCGAGAAGTATTCCAAATCGTTGGCATTCCCGAACAGTGTGAAACTCGATGGATTACCCCGATTCAGCTGCCCGCTATGTGCCCCATCCGCCTTCACGCCAAGCTGCTCCGCCAGACGTTTGCTCGCCGTCATCCGTACACAGTCCTCCATCTGGGCACGACTGCGTCTTGGCTGGGCTTTCCGTCGACGACGTCGTCTGATGACCTTTTTGCTGGTTTTCAGGGCGAACTTCTCATCGAAATTATTGAGATCGTACTCCACCACGTAGGTGCGATGCCGCGTCCGTCGTGGACGTCTGCGGCTTCTTGTCGTGGCACGACGTCTACTGGTCGTGGTGGTGCTGGTCCGGCTGGTACGGGTGGTGCGTGTGGTAGTGCTGCTGTTGCTGCTCCGGTTACGACGAGTGGTTGTTTCCGTTGTTGTGGTCGTATGGGTGCGGGTCTGTGATCCACCAGCCGTTGTCGAGTTGGTGCGTGTGTGGCGCAACACGGCGGCTCGTATGCGTTCATTCTGGCGCGTGCGAAGAATGCGCGGCGGTTGCTGCACCTGGCGTACGCGTAGACGGGTCTCTGGGAGACCCATGCCACGCAGATCCTCGTAGAGGGAATGCAAATCCTCGGCTAGCTCTAGATCCTCATCTTCGGCTTCGTCGTTGGAGTCGATGCAATTGTCGCAATACCAGGAGCCCTCGGGTATCACGAAGATTGGAGGATCCAGGCAATCCATGTGATAGCCATGATTACAGCTATCGCAGAGTAGCATCACATCCTCCCGTTCTGGTGATGAGCAGATTTCACAATTGGTTATCTCATCCTCGCCATCACTGACCAACAGTACATCATCGTCCTCCATGACGAGCTCCTTCTTCGCCGTGCTCAGATCCACACGCACTTCGCGCACAACATTCCGATGCTCAAACGTGTCATGCACAATGATTCTATCGAATTCGAGACGATCGATGGGGCAGGTTTGTACATTCCTCGACCACGACTCGATGCAAGGTGCACAATAGTAATGGTCACATGTAGCCGGTTTGCCCACCTCCTGCTGACGGAACGTTATCAAGCAAATGGGACATTTCTCCAACAAGTCGTTGCTGCTGCTATCCGAACTTGAACCGGCATCCACATCCACATTCGTGACCTTCACTTCATCATGGGCATCTGAATGATCGTCCTCGGATGGATTCAGTGTCTGTCGCTTACCACGTTTACGCATTCTAATGGTATGCTCGTCGATCTGCAAACCGAGCACAGATTAGTATATATGTATCTCAGGGATTCAATTTCACCAGCGAAAGTAATTGGCGATGATGAAGATAAGAATTATTGCTCATACATACCTCACTACCACTGGATGAACTGGAGCCGTCGATTCGCAAACGATTAACACGCCGTCTTCTGACAGTAGATGGCGCTTTATTGTCGTCAGCGGCTTGCGTTCGGTTGCTGCGGCGCAGTTGGATATGCGTTGAGCTTGATGGTCGCGTATCAAGGTCATTGTCGGAGGCCGCCGCATTATCTGAGCCGTCGTTGTTCGCGTCCGTATCATCCGAATCGTTGAATTCGATACGCATGATAATGCGTCGACTTCTTTTCTCGCGATCTCGATTTCGTGTTGTCTTCCTGCTGCATGACGGCTGATTCATCTCTGCATCGGTGCTGCAGTCGCCGGAATCGGGCATGCTGATGCAATTACGTTTATGGTCTTGAGTCTTTGTTTATATTTACTGTCGATTGTAAATATTGTTGATTTTGGTTGTTAGCACTTGACCAGAGTACTAACCGTGCAGGCTTTTCATGTATTTTCTTGTTTATTTGAAACTTTTACTGCTTGTTCATATACGAATTTTCTACTTCTTCGCAGCTACATTGTAGAGTTAAGTTGGTTGCGCTTATGCAAAACTATCGATAAGTTTGGAAAAATTTGTAATTATCGGTTTTACGACACCCTTCTAAAACTGTTGACCGCAGTGCTTCTCAAACAGCATAAAACTGGCAGTGGCTCGCCAACTGTAATATTTTTTTACGATACATTTGTAGTGTCAATACAGCTTAAATTACACAACTTTTTATTTGTAAAAATGTGTGGATGACTTCATTCATTAATTTCGGATTCAAATAACATTTTAAAGGATAATAGCTTGTATAAAATACAATTTTTATTTAATTAACGCACACATACTAACACTGCAGTTCAACTCACAAATTATCGTCCCCGGACACTAGTAAATATTTGCATATATCGATAATAGCAAACACAATTTGGTTCAGGAATCTGGTCTTACTTTATTGTCTATTCTGCGATAGTTAAGAAAATCGAATTAAATATTTTTCGTTATCCAAGCAAGCTGCAATAAAGTACATTTCATCAAATATTAATTCATTGCAAATAATAGAGTGCCTCGCGTATTTTATTCTCCCTACCAATTTAATTCGATAATAGCTGCTCATAATCGATAGTTCGATTAAAATTATTGCACATTCGCTGATTTCGGCGCCGTGTGCGCGCTAAAAATATACGTTCGCTGTGGTTGACGAGCTTAATAAAAGTAGAATTCTCTAGATCAGCCAAGGCGTCAGCGCCATTAAGTGAATCGCATATAATTGTGTAAGCAACGCGTTCATTTCAGTGAAAAGTAAAAGTTGTCATTTGTTTTCGTTGTATTTATCACCGACGTCGTCGCCGTCGCCGCTTCGTACATAAATACATAAGTATATAACAAGCGAGCAGAGCAGACACATTTTTAGCATAAGAAAGTGATTTGTTTAAGATATTGGGCAATTAAAAAACAAAACATGTTCACGACACGCAAGGAAGTGGATCAGCATGTCATCCGCATGATGTCCAAATTGCAGCCCGGCCCAGACGTAAGTTCCATGCAATTTCAACGTGCATCGTAATTTTTTTTTTCAGCAAACGCTTGCGAAATAATGGCTGCCCGCCATTTGTCGATATGCATGCATATGTACTTACATACATATGTGTGAATATAGGTATGTTGTTGATGTGTGTGTGTGTGCTTCGGCGTCTATTTGTCGTGTGCGTCAGAATGCCGCTAAAATTCAAAACAAATGCACATATTCGAACTGTTGTTGTTGATTTCGTCAATTATAATAAATTCACAGGCACACAAGCATGCAACAACAACGTTTGTAATGCAATATTATGTCCTAATGGCAAATATACATAATTAAAACATACCTACACAATTTTGAGGTTAAGTCTGATTGCATCTCCTCCTCTCTTGACAGCGAGACATCAAGGGCTTTGTGGTGGGGCGCATGTACTCAAAGGTATATGAATATGCCAAGGCCATTGAATACATGACGGCGTATTTGAAAATAAAAGAAGAGCCCGCTGTCCACAAACACATTGCCTTCTGTTATAAAAATCTAAAAACACCGGACTATCGTAAGGCCCTGGAGCATTACCAACGATCCATTGAGATGGATCCCAAACAGCCAGAAATTGTCAAAGATGTCACTCAAATGTTGGTAGACCAGCAGAGTCTGCGCACTAAGGAGAGAGTTGAGTATTGGGCTGAGATATCGAAGAGATTTGAAGATATCAAGGAGAACGATATATTGGCCGTGATGCGTTGTAAAGCCTCCAACGAACCCATGCCAGAAATTGAGAATATGATGGATTCCATTTTGGAAAAGGAACTAACTGCGCGTCCTCACGACTACGAGCTGCGGATTCGTTATGCGCGCAACCATTTGGAGAAGAAGCAGTACCAGGAGGCGTTCCGGTTTGTGCATGAGACGGAAATGGCCAATCCCGGCGAGGGCGCTTTACAAGATTGGTACGAGATCATATTGCTCGTGCTGCAGAAGCGCGAGTACACGCACAAGGATTGCATCAACGACTGGTCATATTGGCAGCTGCTGTTCATCGCCTACGATCGGTTGTTACTACTCTCGCTACTTTCGGACAGCAGCACCAGTTTGTCCAATGCTCTTGGTCAGCTCTTCAAGTTGGATCAGTATTTGTATAGGTTCAGCCAACTAAAGGATTCCCTGCGTGTCAAAGGCTTCGTTTCCGAGTATCATCAGATCTGCCAGGAACACTACACAGGTCAACTGCTGCTCCATGCCGTCACAGTGCTCTTCAAGCGTGAACTACTCGGCAACAAGCTCAAATGGTCCAGCACTGTGCGCAACTCCTTGCCGCTCCTTCTGTTGGGCTACCAGCTGAATCCCTTGAATGATAAGGATACGCACTGGCAGCGTCACTGCAACGCGGAGCAGCGTGCTCTGCTGACCCATTGGAAACAGCAGATTGCGTTCCGTTGCGCCCAGTTGGGACGAACTCTTCATGGCTGCCTGCAGCAAGTGGATGATCAACCCGAATTCGTGGATCTCTTTCCCAACAGTGATGATCTGCTGTCTGCGGCGCGTAAACACTGTGCGGATGGTCAATGGCGCAGCCAGCTGTACCAACTGCTGTACACAAATGCGGAGCACAAGCTAAAGGAGAAGACATCCCAGATGTTCATGGAGAAGAGCCTCCAGCAGCCGCTTTACGAGATGCCCACCATCGCTGATATTGAGCAGCATGAACTGACGGCGCAGGCAAATGAGTCCCTGGCACTGGATCAACATGTATATCTGACGCTGGGCAGAGATCTGCTGGCGGAGTCAATGCCTCGTTTGGACTTTCTGCAGAAGATGCAAAGCAATGCACTGCGAGAGAATCTCACCCAGTGCACTCTGGAAACGCTCAGCGAGGTGGATGTGGAGGTGTTCCTGTATGCGGTCAGTCTGCAGGCGCAGCGCAAGTGGCATGTAATTAACCAGGATCACGGTAAGCGTCATGTGGGCAATCGTAATGCCACAGCGCGTCCCACTATGCTGCCCTACGCCAACGTCATGGCACAAAGGGATCTCATCATGGCGGAGCAAATCCAATGGTGGCAAATTGTACAGCATCAGGTCTTCAAGAAGTTAACGGTGCAGCTGGATTTCAAACGGAATGATCAGCGCGATAAGTTGCAGCGTGGTCTGGAGGCCATACGCGGTATCAAGGGCCCCAATGCGGAAATCATCATAGTACTGCAGCTGGCCAAGATCCTTAGCAAACGTAGCGATCGCAGCAATCTGGAACTGCGCATTGAGATGCTCTACAAGGAGGGCATCGGCATGTTTCGGCGGGATCAGCAGCAGCAGCTGGAGCCATTCTTTCGCTACTTCAAGTACGCGAATGCCGAGGACGAGTCTGTTTGGGTCATGACTCGCCAGCTTATCGAGGATGCCATCAACTATCTGAGCGCACGTTACTTTAGACGCAACGAGTATATCAAGTTTGTGGACGAGATGCGTGGTCTGCAGCTGCCATTGGCCATCTACATGCAGGCCGAGGCTTTCCGTCTTTTGGCCGAAGCAAATCGGACATCGCTGTCGGGACGCCAGAGCTTCCAGGAACGGCGCTTGCAGTGCCTGAAGCAGATAGTTGAGTTGGATTTGGATAATCCGCTGACATTGGTAGGGCAGCGGGAGCTGAGGGCTATGCAGGCCGAGATGGCAGCTGCTGTTGGCTCGCCCGAGAATCATAACAATTCCAGCGCCTATGAGGATGCCGAGGATGATTACTATGCAGCGGCGGCGCAGGCCTTAAATCGCTCCAGGCGACAACTGGCCCCCACTCCAACGAAGTCCAATGTTCCGTCCAATCCTGAGCTGGAGCAGACAGTCAAACAGCTCTGCAAACAGATGTGTGGCCTAAAGGATGACCTGGGCTCCATGCGTGCCGAACTTATGGCTCTAATCACTGATAAATTCACTGGCCTCGAAGAGCTGCTCAAGAAATGCAAGATTAGCGGCACCGATTCCTCCGATAGCCATGAGGCACGTGATGTGGATGCCGCCGCTGCGGCTGCTGCACTGGGTCTCGACGAGTACTTGAATATGGAGGATGCCAACTTCCTGAATGGCGTGCAGACATCAGCAGCAGCAGCAGCTGCTGCACTTGCCCAGGAACGTTTTTATCCCAACACTCCGGTGGCAAACGGAGCTGGTCCGAATGCTCCTTTCAATCCCAATGTCATGTTCAATCAGAATCAGATGTACAACTATTATACCAGCCAGTTCTTGAGGAATCCTCCAACTGCCGCCAACATGCCGCCCAATTTCTTTGGTAAGTAAATGCAATATACGAAAAACCTCGTACCAAAAATACTAAGATATACTTGATATTTGATGATTTGAATTTAACAAGTATAATATTCCGTTAATTAGTTTAATAATGTTATTAATTTAATTTGCTAGTTTTCTCATTATCACAAAATCATATGAGAAATAGTTTAGTACGTTTTTCGAATTTTAAATTATGTAAGAGATATTTTAATAGTCTAGTTGTCGATTGCAACTATTAATTGTGATACACTTTTCATTTGTAGGCGCTCGTGGGCCTCCAAACTTTGGCATGCCACCACCGCATATGTATGCCAATCCGGCAGCCACACCGTTTATGGACAGTCTGAATTATGGCATATCGGCAACGCCGCCAGCCGCTCCTAGCTTGGTGATGCCACAAGCCGCACAGGCAGCACCGCCACCAACATTGAATCCGACAATGCCGCAGACCAATCTCTCGGTCACACCAAATGCTGCTGGTGGTTTCTTTAATGGCTCACCATTTGTGACGCCACCGACCATGCCAGCGGCACCGCAGCAGCAGCCACAGCTAGCACCATCAGTGCCACAACAGTTGCCGGCAACCATGCAGACACCTTTGGCCCCATATAAGACCACGCCGGCTACTCCTGCAGCAGTCGTTTTGCCAACTGCTCCAACTGCTGCTCCGGCGCCCACCGTCTTCAATCGCGCTCTGAATAATCAACCGGTTGAGAAGGAGCCACCGGCCAATGTGGTTATTACCAGCTCCGATCCATTGCCTAAGCCGGCGGTGGCCACCGTACAACCTACATTGAGTGTAACCATTCCCGCACAGCATATCAAGCCAAGCCTGGTCCAGTCAACGGAGCCTCCCCCAATGACAGCTGTTGCTCCTGCTGCCGGTGCTGGGGGTGACTTCAACTTCAATTTCGGACAGAAGACCGATGCTTTTAAGGGACTCGCCACAAGCAGCTTCTCCTTCAAGACGCAAGTGGCGCAAGCAGCCGCCGAGAAGCAAAAAGAATTGGAACTGGAAGCAGCTGCGGCGGCGGTGGCCAATGCAAGCGGCGCCAGCGACCAGCATAATCAGAGCCTTGAAGCGGATTATGGAGATGTGGATGGCAATTATGATCCTCGGCCAGATTTCAAGGGCATCATACCGCTGCCGGATGAAGTAGAGGTGCGAACAGGTGAGGAGGACGAAGAGATTGTATTCGAGCATCGTGCCAAGCTGTTCCGTCTCAAGGAAAAAGAATGGAAGGAGCGTGGCATTGGTCAAATAAAAATCCTCAAGAATAAATCCACGAACGTGCTACGTGTACTCATGCGTCGGGAGCAGACGCACAAGATCTGTGCCAATCATAAGATCACTGGTGAGATGCATCTAACCACACCGGAGCAGGACAAGGATAAGAAATCATTCATCTGGGTGGCCAATGATTTCGCCGACGAGCAACTTCAATTAGAAAAGTTCCTGGTGCGTTTCAAGGAATCCCTAACAGCGGAAAAATTCCAGATCGCCTTCGAGGATGCCGTCAAGAAATCAAAGGTGGAAAGCAAATCCAAATCGGTCTCCTTTGGTAAGGCTGTGACCAGCACACCGGCACCGGCAGCAACACCACCAGTTGCGGCCATCAGTCAACCCCCCGTTGCCGCCTGGAGGACCACCACGGATACTCCATTTGGCAGCCTGGCCACCAAATTTGGTAGCGCCACCACAACCGCCACTACTACCAGCACTACACAGGCAGCGTCACCTTTTGCCAAGTTCAGCTTTGGCCAGACCACCAGCCAGAGCTCCTCTTCCGGCAATCTCTCCTTTGGCAATGTTTCTGCTGTGAGCAGCAGCAACGCCTTCACCACCGCAAATTCCAGCAATGCCTTTAACTTAAAAATGGACAACAAGAATGACTTAGCTCCAGGTGCAGAAGCAGCGGCGGATGCGGAAGTTGTGGAAGAGTATGTGCCCACCGCACAGTTTGAGCCGGTCATTCCATTGCCGGAACTTGTAGATGTGGTCACGGGCGAGGAAAATGAGCTTGTGCTGTTCGAGCACCGGGCCAAGCTCCTTCGGTTCGATAGGCAGGCCAATGAGTGGAAGGAACGCGGCTTGGGCAACATGAAACTGCTGCAGATGAAGTCCGATCCTAGTCAAGTGCGTCTGTTGATGCGGCGTGAGCTTATCTTCAAGCTGTGCTGCAATCAACGACTGCTGCCCGATACCAAATTCAGTTACGCCAAGAACTCCCAGACATCCCTTACCTGGGCTGGACAAGATTTCGCCGAGGAGGAACTCAATGTGGAGCTACTATGCGTGCGATTCAAGACTGCTGAGAAATGTAAGGAGTTTTACGATGCAATACTCGCTGCTCAAGCACAGATGAAGGGTAGCAAACCAAAGGGAGAGGTCAAGGAGCCGAAGCAGGACCTAAAGGCGGAGGAGCCCACTAAAGGGTTTGGTGATGCCTTTAAGCCGAAAGCGGGCAGCTGGAGCTGCGAGAGCTGCTACACTAACAACGATGCTGCGAAGCTTTATTGCATCGCCTGCGAGCAACCCAAGGATCATACTGTGCCACCCAAGCCGGCAACGATCGATCAGAGCGAAGGTGTCTTGAATCTGAGCAGCACCAGCACACCCAAATTCAGTTTTGGTTTTCCGGCTGCAGCAACAACCACAACATCATCATTATCCACAACTAGTTTCAGCTTTGGAGCAGCAAAACCCAAAGCGGCGGAGCAGCCAATCTTTGGTGCAGTATCTACTACCAAGTCGGAGCCATTGCTCAAGTCTGATCAAGCCGGATTCGGAGATGCCTTCAAGCCAAAGGCTGGAAGCTGGAGCTGCCCGGATTGTTATACCTCCAATGAGGGTTCCCAGTTGTATTGCTTAGCCTGCCAGGCGCCCAAGGATGCAAGCGTGCCCAAGAAAGACAACAACACATTGGGTGTAAGCGGCGGCGTTACATTCCCACCCACTACGAACAAGTTCTCCTTTGGCTTTGCTGCTCCAGCAGCGGCACCAGTTGCTTCCGCGACGACAACTACGTCTTCACCGTCGCCATTTGCAGCTGCCATCACCTCAACTGAAACAAAACCCAGTGCAGCTACCTTTGGATCGGCGAGCTTTAACTTTAAGCCGCCAGGCGGTGCTCAAGTCTTGGCCACCAGCAGCAACATTAGTTTGACCTCCAATACATTCAACTTTTCCATGCCCAAGCAACAGCAACCGCTGCTGCAACCCAAGAGTCCAGGCGGTGCCACTGATGAAGATGATGGACACAATGTGGAGGAGGAAAGCACAGCCTACTTTGCGCCAGTGATACCATTACCCGACAAGGTATGTTTAAAATTCTATGTAATATCTTATAGTTTTAAGTTTTGAAAAGTGAAGACAGATCCAAGATTGGGAAAATAGTATATAGAGACGACAAACTTGAAGACCGGTTATTATTTAGAAAAGTTATGACCTATCGAAGATAAAGATGGCCTAAAATACCAATTTCTCTGTATAGGTCATGGCTTTTGGAGGGGTTCGAAAATTAAGATTTGAATTTCGACAATCTTTGAATGCAATTTTGTAGAAGGACCACAATCCCGATTTGGTCATGGAATGGGACTTGTGGAGGGGTTCTAAAATGAAGATCTGAATTTGGACAATATTTGAATGCAGTTTTGTAGTGTTGGTCAAAACTAGGAAATCGAGGTATTAAGCTTGAAAATTGGTTAAAATTTGACAAAGTTATGGCAGATCAAAGGTTAGAAAGACCTAAAATCACATTTTGGTCTATGTAATGGGACTTGTGGAGGGGTTCGAAAATGAAGATCTGAATTTGGACAATAGTTGAATGCAGTTTTGTAGTGTTGGTCAAAACTAGAAAATCGAGGTATCAAGATTGCAAATTGCTTAAAATTTGACAAAGTTATGGCAGATCAAAGGTTAGGATGGCCAAAAATCTCATTTTGGTCAATGTAATGTGACTTATGGATGGGTTTCCAATATGATTATCCGAATTTGGACAATATTTGAATGCAGTTTTGTAGTGTTGGTCAAATCTGGGAAATCGAGGTATTAAGCTTGAAAATTGGTTAAAATTTGACAAAGTTATGTCAGATCAAAGGTTAGAATGACCTAAACTCAGGTTTTGGTCTATGGAATGAGTCTTGTGGATGGGTTTCGAATATGAAGATCTGAATTTTGACAATATCTGAATGCAGTTTTGTAGTGTTGGTCCAAAGTGGGAAATCAAGGTATTAAGCTTGAAAATTGGTTAAAATTTGACAAAGTTATGTCAGATCAAAGGTTAGAATGACCTAAAATCACATTTTGGTCTATGTAATGGGACTTGTGGAGGGGTTCGAAAATGAAGATCTGAATTTGGACAATATTTGAATGCATTTTTGTAGGGTTGGTCAAAACTAGGAAATCAAGGTATCTAGCTTCACAATTGGTTAAAATTTGACAAAGTTATGGCAGATCAAAGTTAGGATGGCCTTAAATAACATTTTGGTCTATGTAATGGGACTTGTGGAGGGGTTCGAAAATGAAGATCTGAATTTGGACAATATTTGAATGCAGTTTTGTAGTGTTGGTCCAAAGTGGGAAATCAAGGTATTAAGCTTGAAAATTGGTTAAAATTTGACAAAGTTATTGCAGATCAAAGGTTAGGGTGACCTAAAATCAGTTTTTGGTCTATGTAATGGGACTTGTGGAGGGGTTCGAAAATTAAGATTTGAATTTGAACAATATTTGAATGAAGTTTTGTGTAGTGTTCGTCAAAACTAGGAAATCGAGGTATTAAGCTTGAAAATTGGTTAAAATTTGACAAAGTTATGGCAGATCAATGGTTAGGGGGACCTAAAATCAGATTTTGATTGACAATCGTTGAATGCGATTTTGTAGTGCTGATCAAAACTAACAAATAACGATATAAAACTTGAAAATTGGTTTAGATTTGGCAATGCTATCTCAGATCGAAAGTTAAGAAGGCATTTAAAATGAATATTCGCCTAATAATGTCTATACAATGTGACTTGTAAATGAGTTTAAAATTAATGGTCTAAATTTAAACAATCTTTGAATGTGGTTAAGTTAGTTAAGTTAAGTTAGTTGAAAATATCAATCATGAAAATTGGTTGAGTTTTAAACAAGTAATGGGGCTTTAAAAGCATTCGTTAATTGCTATCACTCTTTTAAGGACAATTTTAAAAACAACGCATAGCTTTGTCAAAATTCAGCCAATTTCCAAACATTTTTTAAACTTGGTCAATTAAATAACAACCATAATCATTTCTTAATCTTTTCCAGATTGATGTGAAGACCGGCGAGGAAGACGAGGAGCTGCTATATATACAACGCGCCAAACTTTATCGACACACTGATGAGGGCGAGTGGAAGGAACGTGGCTTGGGCAACGTTAAGATACTGCGTCACAAGGACAATAAGAATCTGCGTGTAGTGATGCGTCGGGAGCAAGTGCTGAAGATATGCCTCAATCATGTGCTCAATGAGAGCGTCATCTACAAGCCCAAGGACGAGAAGGCGTGGATGTTTGCCGTTCACGATTTCAGTGAGGGCGAATCTGTGCTCGAGCGTTTCGCGCTGCGCTTTAAGAATGTCGAAATTGCTCAGGCCTTCCATAACGCTGTGACCAAGGCACTGGATGGCACCGCCGAGCCCATCGATGAGCATGCCATTCAATTGCAAGATAACAACAAGACGCCCAGCAAGTCAACGATTGAGGAGGCCAGTGATGAGATCAAAGCGTTGGCGAAGCAGCTTTCGCTAAACTGCGAATTCCTCACAAGCGAAACAAAGTGCAGCGGCTGCATAGGATGTGATTCCGATAAATTTAATTACGGACCAACAGCCACACCAACAGAATCTGCTAAAGCATTACCCATGATGCAGCCCGCCCTTAAGTTGCCAGTGGCAGCGTCCAAGGCGGCGGAGGTGGTGCCATCGGCAGGTCGAACGCTGCTCAAGTCAAGCGCATTGTCAACCAGCACCAGCAGTGGCAGCACCCTTGGAGGCTTTGGTGGCTTCGGTAACTCAGTTTCGGCCAATTCCACGGCGGCGACGTTAACAACACCTGCCAAATCGGAAAATTCGACACCTGCTCAAGGTAGCGCTGGCTTCCTCTTTGGCAGTAATCCAGGTAAATATATTTTTAAAGCGAATTAAACAATTTAAATTAATATCGTTTTTTACATAACATAAAGCCCAAAAAACAACATAAATATTTAGAATTTTTATTGTCATAGTAATTACTATATGTAAATTTATTGAAAAAAAAACTTTAAAAATTTAGTTGATTTAATTTAATTGTTAATTTAATTTCTTTAAATTTTGCAGAGAAACCTGTACTTGGCCAGACTACGCTCTTTGGCGGTAATGAAATATCAAAGCCTCAGCAGTCTATATTTGGTGGCGCTGCTGCGGGGGGCGAAAAGCAAGGCTCTATATTTGGCGGGACAGCGAAGCCACAGGAGTTGACCTTTGGCAATAAGGATGACTCCAGCAAGTCTATCTTCAGTGGTTCCATTTTTGGTGGCAATAACTTTGCCAACAATAGTACCAGCGGTGGATTTATGTTTGGTTCCGGCAACAACTCAACCTCCATATTTGGCAGCGAATCAAAGGATGCCAAGCCTTTGACATTTGGCGACTTGAGCAAACCTAAAGAGCCGATAAAGGAGGATAAGGAGAACGTTTCCATATTGCCAAAGGTCGGATCAACTTTCTCAATTGGTGATAACACTAAGACGGCAGCACCTAGTTTTGCCGATCTGGCATCAAAAGCTGGCGATGATTTTGCCAGCTTGGCTGCAAAGAATGCGGGCTCTGCCATTGGTTTCCAGAAGTCCGAAACAGGCGGTTTCTTTGGCTTAAAAAATCAGGATGCTTTCAAGAACTTTAAATCGCCCTCCAATAGCAACACATCTGAAACTGCAACGGTAACAACGAAGGAGGATCAGAATGAAAGCGATGCGGCCGCAAACGATGCGGATTATGATCCACACTATGAACCCATCATTGCGTTACCCAACGAGATCGTGGTCAGCACTGGCGAGGAAAACGAGACGAAGTTATTTGGTGAACGCGCAAAGCTTTTCCGCTTCGATGCTGTCACCAAGGAATGGAAGGAACGCGGTAAGCACCAATATTTTTTCTAAATTAAGTTTAATTTGCAAACTCTTAGAATAGTTGTTTTTCATAAAACTCTTACTTATTATACTAAAATTTATATATTTAAGGGGTCGGAGAAATCAAGTTTCTGAAGCACAACACATTGAATAGCTATCGCCTGTTGATGCGTCGCGAACAGATCCATAAATTGGTACTCAATATGAAGGTGGGGGCAGACTTTTCCATGGACTACATGAATGAGCAAATGAAAAGCTTCATCTGGGCTGGCATGAACTATGCAGAGTCAGAATCTGGTGATGTGGAGGGTTTAGCTTGCCGTTTCAATAAGCAGGAGATTGCTGCTGAGTTCTATAAGGTGATTCAAGCGAGCATAAAGCATGCCAAAGACCTGGAGGCGAGTGGCGGAGGAGGAGAAGCCGATTCTTTTGTGGAAAATGGAATCAACACTAAAGCGCATTAACTTTAAGATCATTCATTGTTGTATAAGATTTAATTTGAAAATAAATGAAGTAATTGAAAATAATATTTTGTGATCTTTGTGAGAATGGTACAATATATTTGTATATTTTTATCGATTGTGCCCTGTCTATTCACCTGTATGAAAGTATGTTTACAAATAAGATTCTTCGTTCTCTCATTTATCTTTTGTCGGTCACTGAGGAAATCTACTCTGAGAACGAAATATTTAATATATTGGTATTATAAAATATTTTATATATGTATGTATGTATATTATCTGAAAAGTAAACATTTGTTAGTCTATTTTTGTCATCCACCACTGATTAACTAACAATGCACCGTTATTTGGATAACTGGGTACTGGGTATACCATAGTCGAACATTCTCGGCTATATCTTTATTACTTGTTGAATTTTAATTTAAAATTTGTCAATATATTTTTAAAGTCCGGCAACACTGCGTACCAACCTGGGCTGTACAACACTGTGAGAGACGTGTATGTATTATACAACACTGTCAATGATTTGACATTCGCTTTGCTAAAGAGTAAAAGAGAGAAAGCATTCGCACCATTTGTCATAATGACGTGGTGAACTGTGCGTGAAAAGAAGAACAATAAATTACGGATGCCGACACAATTAGTTAATCAAAATTTTTCGTGATAATATAAACAAACAATAAGTTTACTAGTATCTCGAAACAAGTGTTTAGCAGGCCCTTATATTAGGAAAACACGCTGACAACTCGAATCAACAAAAAGTCGAGCAATTCATTCAATGAGCAAGAAGAAGAAGGTCGATCAGGCGAACGGAGAACGTCTGAGGACGGCAATGAAATAATTTTCGACGTAAACGCGACGTGTGCTGCTTGTGTTGCCAATTTTTGTGTTCCATCTTCTGTTTGCTTATGTTATTTACATTTAATCAATAGCCGAGCCACCAACGACGACGTGGTTGCACCTCTACCATCGATATTATTAATCCAACACACAAACAAAAGCCACGAACAACGTTGAGCTAAGAACGTGAGCAATACTAAGTGTAAGGGAGAAAGAGCATACTCTACACTGTGAGAAAGAGAGAAGAATTACAACGGAAGGTTGCACAGTGGAGCGGCGGGTGCAAAGCACGCTCCAACAGACATGATGAACGAAGACAGTGGGAGTGCCTCGTCAAGTGGCGGAGGCAATGTCGTTAAGAAGTTCTTTCTGCGTTTATCACAGGTGAATATCAAACAGTAATAAAGATTATGATTTTTAAATTGTAATCGAATTTATTGTTGCTCTTGCAGACATACCAATCAACATTAGATCGCTCCACGTCGCACACACGTATGCGATGGGTGTTTGCCGGATTCCTATTGCTGCTATTTGTTTTGCGCATATTCATCTACCAGGGCTGGTACATTGTCTGCTACGCCCTGGGCATCTATCATTTGAATCTGTTTATTGCATTTCTAACACCAAAAATTGATCCGGAATTCGATTCGTATGCACAGGACGATGAGGATGACGGACCCAATCTACCCACGCATAGCAATGAGGAATTCCGGCCATTCATACGTCGATTGCCGGAATTTAAGTTTTGGCTATCGGTGGCAAAGAGCACGGCAATAGGACTATTCTGTACGTTCTTCGATTTCTTCAATGTGCCCGTATTTTGGCCCATTCTGGTCATGTACTTTATCACACTCTTCTGCATAACAATGAAACGACAAATCAAGCATATGATCAAGTATAAGTACTTGCCATTCACACGCAATAAGCCGCGCTATCAGCGCGTCAACAGTCCAGCGGGCGCTGCCACCCTTGGCGGCAATTCAAAGTGACAATTAGCCGCACAGACGCCAGACTCACAAGCGACAGCATCTACATCAACATCAGCAGCAGCAGCAGCGGCGGCATCAACGTCAACAGCGGCAGCAGCAGCAGCAGCAACTAGCGATAACTCAGCAGCGTCAATGGGTGGAGTGACGACAGCGGGGACCACTCCGACGACGTTGGGCACCTCCAAGCCACCGCAAATCATAGCAATTGAGGACTACTAGGATGTTATACTAACTAAGTGACAAACAAAACCCAAAACAAATTCACATCAACAACAACAACCGATAATCGATAACAATATCTGCAATATTTAATTTCATTAATAGCATGCAATTTTGATTTGTTTAGGCTTTTGTTTTTAACTTATGATTTGGCGATTTGTAGAGCTTTGTCGTATATGGCGATCTGTGCAACACATTGTTTATTTTTTTAAATAATTTTCTTGATTAATTATGTATTTATTTAAATGCAATCTATCTGTAATTTCTCAATGCAACAACAAATTGATTGAGAATCGGTAACAACAACAAGAGAAATAAGAAGTTCAAGTTTTTTAGCCTGCAATTAATATTAATTTAAATTTATTATATTACCATAAAATTATGTAAACATTTAATTTAATGTTTATTTTATCCAAAAAGTAGATTTACTGAATCTAAACAAATATTTTTGATTGCCTACATACCTTGAGTAGAGATATGCTAAAATATATTTTGCATTATATATACATATATTTTTTGTTAGCGTTAATTATACAAAATGTTAGAATGAAGAAATTGAAGCAAACTTAAGGTCTAAAAAATGGGTGCATCGTATGAATAAAAATAAAAAACAAATGAAAACAGAAAACTGATGAAATAGTTGACAATTTCTTTGTAAATATTTTTAATGATTTCGCGCCAAACTCACCTTTTTATTGACGTTACCGTATCGCATTACTTCGCCAGCTGTTTTCTTCAGCCCTGTTTTGAATGTGGTGTATAAAATATGGGCACACTTATTTGTCAGCCCTATAACTATCACGGCTGTTGCGAAATTGCACCACGCAGTGTGTTGTGATAGTCCTAAAGAAATTTTCGTTGTGCCAATTTTGAGTCCGTTTTTATCGTGTTTTTCTTAATCCAACCGTGTATCCAAGTGATGCGGCAATGTGCCTTCACTTTGATGGGCGCTCCTGCTGCTATTACCAAAATCAACTCACTAACGCCGTCGTCGCGGCCGCCGCCGACGTCGTCGCCACAATCACAAAAACCAATTAAGAGCTAATTCGACATTACCCAAAGGCGTCCCATCAAATAAAAAATACGTCACAGCACGTATAATGGGCAAAAACAATGATTTGAAAGGCATCAAATTACGTCGCCGTCACCTAATCCTTTACACCATGATCACATCCATTGTAGTCGCCGTTGCCGGTTCACCCTCAGCCACAGCGACACCAACATCAACATCTTCCCATCAAACCATCAAATCATCAACTGAATCTACACTGCAAACTGCAGCAGGAACTCCACCAGCTATACCCTACTGTGTGGAGCAACAGGAGAGACGCATAGGACGCAGGTAAGAAGCAGAAGAACTTTTTGTATATCGAGCTTAGTTTGCAGAAAGTTGCATATGTATGCATGTTTACAAAATTGTGTACGTGTGTTTGTGTAAATTACATACATACATAAGTGCGTACTGAGCATTGCACGTGAAAGAGAGAGAGAGAACGAGAGAGAGAGAGGTTAAGAAAGTGTTCTCGAAAGTTCTGTAATATTATTAGATGCAAGTGAAATATTGCTCCAGCTCATATAACAAACAAAATAAAGTAAATAACAAATAATAATAAACTTGTTCAAAACAATTGCCACAAATTAGAGTATACGTTTTGCTAATTACGGTCAACTAAAAAATGTAAAATGTTCTCAACCATTTCAATGCGATATTGTAATTAACCTTATACGAAATTCAATGCGTTTATGTGTAACTGGCTTTCTCAACGTGTCTGCAAGAAATGTCTACGAAATGCCTAAAGTACAAGTTAGACGCTTGTCCAAGCTTATCACAGCTGAGGTGAGTCATCAGCAAGAGTTTTTAGTGTTCATTTGGCTTCACCTGAATGCGACGTCAACGATAAAAACAATAACAAATGAAATGAGTTAACATATCAGCACAATGCGTGAAATTTTTGTATTCTGAGTGTAAATAGTATTCGAAATACTTTTAGCCTCTTAACAGTTGCACATGTTTTGATTTGTTTGAAACGAATTTCGAATTTCACCATTCTTTTCGTTCTTGCCATTTACTCTTTTCTTCGCATAGGTTGCCCGAACAGTTGTGTTTTGCTTTTATGCTTCGGCGCCATCTTCGCCGGCCTCTGTGCATAAGTTTAAGTTTGTACTTGAATATGTGTGTATGCGAGTGTGAGAGAGACGGAAATGGTGTTTGTGGAGCATCTGAGACACTTGTTGATTTACTGTGTGAGTTTGCGCGCGTTTTTACTTACATAAGGAAAACAAAAACAAATCAGCTGTTGTCTGGCTGCAGACACACCTCCCGCAGTGGCCCCACATAACTGCAGACAATGATGTGGGCTTTTATCATTGGTCAGCTGTGCTGTGCAGCCCTGGTTTTCAATAAGCAAATTTAAATTACATGATGGTAACTGCCTGTTTTCAATCAAAACTTATTCAACGAAATTAAATTAAAGTAATTAATTCGGTTGTTAACAAAATTACTTATATTTTCTTTTTACAATCTTGAAATATTTTTTAATACATGTTACTTTGTTTAAAATTTCATGGAATTAGGGTTTAGGGTTTTATTTACCTTTTTTGATCCTTATAATTCACAAATAATTTAAAACCAGTCTTTATAGACTGAAGTATTGATTTGAAAATATTTCGTTAATCGAAAATAGTTTATTTATCAATTTAACACTTTATCGAGCGTGCTTTGTATATAAGATTTTTAAAATTCTTCATAGAATCCAATGAGAGAAGGAAAATTAACGTACGAGGGCAATGACTAAAAATAGGTTGCTTTATCTATAATTTTTAATCTCTTTCTAAGAAATGCGCTAGACATTCCTCAAAGTATTTATTTTTATATAATTTAATGGAATAGTTTTTTGAGTGTTGCTCCCACCAAAAATTTTAATCACTCTGTGACGACACTGATAACCGATAAACAGCTTATTGATTGTGGTCATGGTCTTGTCTGATAACTAATGACAGCATTTTCTTGGGATCTTCATAGATTGCTGTACATAACGACACTGGATGGCCGACTCAGTGCTCTGGATATTGCCAATTCGGGCAAGATGCGTTGGAGCATTGAAACTGGACCCGGGTCACTCATCTCGTCCAGTATTCATCGCTTGGAGCTGACCAATAACGGGCAATTTGTGCGCATGATTCCATCGTTGAGCGGCGGGATCTATAAATTCGATGGCGACTCCATAGATCCGATACCGATAACAGCCGAGAATCTGCTTAGCTCGAGCGCAAAGTTCAGTGATGATCTGGTCATCTCGGGTGGCAAGGAGACCCGCAACTATGGTGTCTCGGTGCGAACAGGGCAATTGCTCTACGAATGCTCAATAAATGGTTGCATCAATGCCACCAGTGATCCGCGCGCCATTAACGAAAAATTTGACGCTGCAGAGGATCAACGGCAGCAGCAGGAGCAACGTGACGATGATGATGATGAACAATTAAGGGATGAGCATGGCTATGTTTTACCGCATGATCCATTGCTGGATGATGTCATTGTAGTGCGACGCCAGACACAGACTGTGCGCGCCGTTGAATCCCGTACGGGCGTGGAGCGATGGAACTTCAGCGTGGGCCAACATGAATTGGATTTAATGCGTGCCGCCGATTGTCACAAACAACCACGTAATGAGCTGGAGCTGGCAGTGCTGGATGTGGACATTAGGGTGGTTGTGCCAGAGGGTATAATCTGTGCCTTCAGTAAGAGCGATCCAAACTCCATGCTCTGGAAGTATAAGGTAAGTGGAGCATACTTTTAGGCGAAGAAGAGTTGAGGTTTTTAAAAATCCTTTTTCTTGTGCAGTTCAATCATCCCATAGTGAGTGCCTGGCATACGAATGCCGCGGACGAGTTGGAATCGATTGATCTGTTCAGTTCAGCGCAGTGGCTGTGGGAGAATGATGACCAGCCCAGCAATGTGCCCTCCATCTATCTGGGCATGTACGATAAACAGTTGTACATACAGGAGTCCATACGACTGCGCCGAGAGTTATTGGACAAGACACAGCTCCATTCGCAGCTGACAGGAGATCACAGCCTCATGCCCAACATACCCTGGCGACCCATTGCAGCGAGCAGCAATTCCCTCGCCATATTCCAGGAGGATCGTGATACCGTCGTTATTGGCGATGATATTCAGCAACCTCAGCAAGGGGAACTTGTGCCATATGATGATCAGAACTATGCGATAGCTGCACAATCAGTGCTGAATGCCTCGGAGTTTGTCAATGGCAATGGATTCTATTTCTATATGGATGACAGCGGGGACAAGTCGAATGCCTTGGAATGTGGTGCCAATGATACAATAGTTGTGGCTCCAATTGAGGCAACAACAGTGAGCAATGATACTGCCGGCAATCACACGATTAACGATGAGCTCGGCTTCAGTTTGGACGATATCGATGCTCCCGTTAAGGTTGTGATACTCTCCCTCTGGTTCTGGTGGAAGGAGATTGTGGTTATAGCCTTCACCTCTGCGGTGCTGCTCAACATGTTTATGGGTCATCGGAATCAGCGTGTGGAACGTGAATATTTGGTGATTGAGCGCCATGTGCCGGTGCAAACGGCCATTGAGGCCACCGAGGCATCCACACAGGCACTGCTTGGACCAGTGGTGCCCCTAGCAGCGGGCTCTCATCATCAGCAGCGTGGCAATCGGTTAACCTATTCAGCGGGCATGGGTGGAGCACAGCGTTCCATTTCGGAATCCACCACTCATTCCGGGGAGCATTTCACATCGCGTTTCCAGACGGACTTTGAGTTGATGCAGTGCCTCGGCCGAGGTGGATTTGGAGTTGTCTTTGAGGCCAAGAATAAGCTTGACGAGAATCGCTACGCTGTCAAACGTATCACATTGCCCAACAAGGAGTCATCCCGGCAGCGAGTGCTGCGCGAGGCACGTACTCTGGCCAGCTGTGAACATCATAATATTGTGCGATATTTTCATGTAAGTTCCCTTTGGAGAATACATTAGATTCGTTATATAGAGCATTCGATGGTGGATGGGAGGACGATGAAACCACTTGTGGCGACTAATTATTTTATTCACAATATCAATTGTCTGGATACTGATGTATATTATCTTTTCAGTCTTGGGTGGAGACACCTCCGGTGGGGTGGCAAGAGGAGGAGGATCGTAAACTGTTGGCACATGAGATGTCCACATCGATACAAATTGAAACACCCGATGGCAGCACATTGCCCTCGCTGTTGGACTACACCCAGCACAAGCGTAATCATTTGATATCCTGGGTCTCGGATACTGCCAATAGCACCACTGCCCATAGCTATGGCAAGGATGATCCTCACCTGGAACACATTCAAGAGGATTACTCTGAGGAAGATGATTCGCTAATCGAATTTCGTAGCGAGTCGCAGTCGGCAGCTCTGCGGGCCGAAGAGGACGATGAAAGCGATGAAACGGAGGAAGTGAAGCCAGTAAACATGAAGCAGCCACCACCACTAACACAGCCAGTTCAGCCCCAACGCAGTTCCTCCGCCTCCATTGACATACATTCATCCTCGTTTGATTTGAAGAATATTAACTATTCGCAACATCAACTCTCCAATTCGTTTCAAATTGAATCCATACGCTGCAAGAACGATAGCAGTGATTCGGAGGATGCGGCTGGTGCAGGGGCAGCGACACGCAGGCGCAAGCCAATGACCTTGGCATTACCCCACACCCACACCCACAGTCCAACATCAGCAGCAGCAGCAACGCCACCACTGCTCCAGAACGGTATAGTTGCTAAGCCCAACAAGGTCTACCTCTACATACAGATGCAGCTGTGCCGTAAGGAGAGTCTGCGGGATTGGTTGCGTGATAATCGAACGGAGGCACGTGCTGCCCACATTGCACACATCTTTCATCAGATCGTGGATGCCGTGGACTACGTACATCTCAAGGGACTCATTCATCGTGATCTAAAGCCCAGCAATATATTCTTCTCACAGGATGGCCAGATCAAGATTGGAGACTTTGGCCTAGTCACCGATACTGCGGATACACCCAATGCTTCTAATGAGTGCGGTGATCATGCCGGACTACTGAATAACGTGCGGCATACCCAACAGGTGGGCACACATCTGTACATGTCGCCGGAGCAGTTGAGTGGCCAGCACTATGACTACAAGGTGGATATCTATTCGCTGGGCCTGATCTTCTTTGAGCTGCATGTTTACTTCTGCACGGAAATGGAGCGCATCAAGACGCTGCGTGCGCTACGCGATGGACAATATCCGGCCGATTTTAACACTCGGTATCCGGAGCAATATGAATTGTTGCAGCGCATGCTCTCGTCGCAGCCATCGCAGCGACCGCAAACGAAACAGTTGAAGCAGCAGCTCCATGATATTCTGGAACTTCCTGACCACCTGGTGGATGGACACACTGAAATGGCGGCAATGGCAGCGGCTGCTCGTCGCCTGAGTCGCAGCCGTACCTTTAGCAGCAGCAGCGAACATCATCAGTCATAAATACCAATCAATCAATCAGTCATCAATCAAGCAATCAACCATTCAATCAGCATTAATTTATAAGTCTTGTATAAATTAATTGCAGGTTTTACTCATGACACCAACCATGGCTATGCCTCATCAGCATCCCACTTGACTTAACATTATCCCTTCCATAGCAATCAGTTAGGCTTTAAGTTAAAGTCTTAATTATAATTCTTATATAATTAATATCATTATTATTATTATTTAAGGCTACGCATTAATTTTAATTAAAATACTGAGCGATGCTGCTGATCTAAGCGATAAAAAAAAAACAAATTTAGTTTTGCTTTTGTTTAAGTGACTTAATTATACAAATTGATTAATAATTATTAGGAATTAAAATTATGACATGTACATACCACATACGTAAATACATATGTACATTATTGATGTGTACTCTAAACAATTTGTTAGCTTACTCTTAAGTAATCCGAATTATATGCCCAATTCGATAATAGTTAACTTTTATAAAAAATGTATCCACATTTTTGTTTTTAGCGCTAAGAAACAAAAAAATAGAGTGAAATAGAGCAATAAACATGTAAGAAAGCTATATAGTATTTACTGTAGTTTTCGTAATTTTAAGGAAAATTTATTATCCCTTTCGAAAAGCGGCAGACTGTAGTCGAGGATAATGGGGTCATCTACCGATGATAGTTCTTCTTGAGATCACATAGATTGACGAAGATCTGGCTAGGATACCCAAGGATCCTATTGAGTTGTAGGTTTTTTTTTCTAGAATTTACGATATTACGGATGATATAAGAACTTTCTACTTGGTGTCCACACTACCTGAATAATGTAGAAGTATTGAATGTGTAAAAAAATGTGTGTAAAAAATTCCAAAATATTTTTTAAAAATATTGTTAATGGAACTTCATTAAGTGTATTATATTATAAATTTCAATATAATATTTTTAATTCCGCTTTAAGTTTGTTAGGTATTAATTTTGATATTAAAGTGTTACTATAAATTTTTCTATTATTGTTTACTTTATTTATTTACTTATTTGATTTATGTTTCATTATTATTATTTTTAACATAAATTCTTTATTATACCTTAATAATTTTATGTTGACTTTATTTTTACTTACTTTTGCCATTATTTTATTATAATTTTAATTTATTTATTTTTCAATTTCTGTCGTATTATTTTTATAATATTTATTATGCCTTAATAATTTTATCTATGTTGATTTTATTTTTGTTTACTTTTGGCATGATAATTTTGTATAAAAATGAAAAGAATATTTGTTTTTTTGCATTTGGTATCACTTTATTCTATTTTTTTTCATTTATAACGGCTGTTCGCGGCTTTTATTCCAAAACTTTTGTCTACATTGTCTAACGGATTAGTCGTTACATACACGCAGATTGTGAATTCGGGCTGTACAAAGGATCTCGAAGCCCAGAGACACAATTTGAACACGTGCCACAATATAAGTACATACATACATAACTACTATTATAATGATCATTAATTTAATTTATATTAAACATAGTTATTTTTGTTAAATGATGTTGAGGCTTTTTGCATTGCTTAACAGTTAGTTTATGGAGTGAATTTATTATTATTATTATTATTACATATTTGTTAATTTGTATTCTTGTGATTAGTTCGCGTTTTAAGTACGTATACTTAATATTTCCATGAACTATTGTATTAGCTATGTTATGTTCTGTTCTGCGTTTCGTTAAAAAAGAGATCATGCTTCGTCTACAAGTATTTAAATATAAATATTCATTATTTGGTTTTTAATGTGATCTTAAGTTTAGTTACTGTCACTTAACTTCAATGGGTCTTTGAACGCGTTGAACAAACAATAAGCAGCGATTGAAGCATATTGCATATGATTTAAATGTTATATATGTTTATTGTATTTTTATAGAAATATATTATTATTATTATTAGTACTATTATTTTAGTTTTACTGTTGCAGGCAACGCGTTTTTTGTTTAAATATAATTCAACAGCAAATCGTTTTTTAATTATATTCTTTAACATTACGACTTTAGCATTTCAAGCTTTTACTTTAAATTTATATATTTTGTTCAAAAAATTAACAGCCATTTTGACGAATCCGTAAATGTTTCAAATCATAAAAGAAATCTCAAAACAAATACATATACAAGTAGCTTACATACATATACATATATATATATATATACAATACGTATTTTATTTAGTATTATATTGTTTTCAGAAATTTTTAATTGTTAACTCTGTTTGGGTTTTTCTTTTTTATTGAGAGCCAGCGAAATTATTTAAAATCTTCATGTGGAAAATGGTTCGAAAGAATTAAAAAAAGTCAAAGAAATTTGGCTGAATATTTATAAATTTTGTATTATTTGTAATCATACAAATCTACGCTATGGTTTTGGTTAAGTAAATATATTGTTATCAAAGCTTCAATGCTACTAATTTTTGTAGACAACAATGTATATATAATTTAATTTATTTTTTATTTAGATTTTTTTTTTAATTATTGCCTATGCATTTTACCCTTTAATAAATTCCATTAACAATAACAAATCTGTAACCATTACCATATTTTGATTAGCTGCTGGATATTTACTGAGCAAATCAATTTATGTTTATATTATTTATATATATATTTATATTTATCATTCATTTCATTTATGGCAGTCCAGAACAGTATTTCCTTATTCGATTTCTGTTAATGATTTGTTTTCGATATTTTCTGTTTTTTTTTTTCTTATTTGGCGTGTAATAAAATTTTAGTTGAAATCTCTATGTACAAAGTCAGACTTGATTGCTTATCTTTCGAGTGTTTTGTTGAGGTAAAGAAAGAATTCGGTATAGAGTTACGTACATAGATTTGTAGTATTGTGAAAATATAGTTGACGAGTGTTCTATTTGTTATGTCAGCATTTAGCTCTGGAAACATATATCTCATATCTAAGTATATATAGCTAAACTCTACGATACTGCCATGACCTTTAGATAACATTATAAATAATAACACAATTCTTTCTCGATTTTTGTGCGCTTAATTATTATGAATAAGGCTTTATACTTAATATATCTTCAATTTGGAATATCTTCAATGATTCGCAATGTGATGGAAATCGTTTATGAGCAGCAAACATGAATTTGTTTAAAAATCAAAGAAAATCTAGAGTAAACATTATTTTTTGTTAATTAATTGTTTGTTTGTTTGTTTTTCTTTTTCTTTCAGGCTTTTAGGCAGTTTGTTCATCTATTTGTTGTTGTTTTATGTATGTATGTATGTTTGTTGGCTGCCTATAAACAATTTCCATGGCATTTGAAAATATGTATGCATGTTGTTGGGAAATATTATATATTATTTATTTGTCGAACCCTTGTTTGGCTAAGCTTAAGTTTAGGTATCATATACTTGGGTTATATATGTATATCTATATGTATATGTATATATGTCTATATGTATCTATGTGTGTGTTTATTTACTTTTACTTGACCTCAACTGATGTTGGCTTAAGGACTAATTCTTGAAATGATCACAACGTTAATGAATCTTTATATTTATGTATATATATATATATATTTTGAAATATATATAATGTATATCGCTTGGAGTTTAGCTACCGTATAAGTATACCATATATACTATATGCTATTGGATTCTTTATGCAGTTAATCTCTTGTCTTTTAATTATGTATTTAGCGAATTCTCATTTCGTCATAAAATGTATTGTAAATTATGGTGGGATTATTTGCCTATTTACGTACAAAATGGAATCGAATATACATACATAACATATGTATGGAGTCTCCAACTAAAGTGACAAAACCCACAACATTGGCAGCTTCTCATAATATCTATTCCTATCTTGTGTATGCATCTCACTTTCTTTTATTGTTTTGCTGAAGTTGCATATTCATGGCTGCAACGTGGCAGCTCCGAGGCATTGAATTGCAAATGGAAAATGCGGAAAAAACCTATAAAGTTGCAACTGCGTTGATGCTGAGCACTTTCTACGGAGAAATGTTCTAATAATGGCAAACAGAAACAGCCAAAATAAACAAGATAAATAAAATGACCAGCTGGGAAGATTGAGATGCGGTGGAAGCCAGATAAAAAGACGCAGTCAACCTGGTAAATGTGTCGACTACTAAATATAATATAAAATTGTATGTATGTATGTCGGTCTCTCTATTGCTGTATGTGTATTTCAATAAGTATATGCTAAAATATGCACCAGCTGAGCATTTACATTCGCATTTGCTATTGCCAAGTTGAGAATACGCATACGCCCCATTGTCCCCATAGAGTATAAGATAACCGGAAATTCAGAAAGGCTTCTTCTTCCTCTTCTCCCTCTCCTTCTTCGACTTCTTCTTCTTCGTGTTGTGCTTTGGCTCGAGATTATACTATACGCGCGAGATCAAAATGTTTGTTTACTAAAATACTTATGCAGCATTTGCTAGAGTATTGTACAGCGTCCTTTATTCCTAGTTGATTGTGAGTATTCAGTGCCAACGAGACCGCCGCCAGTAGCCCCAGTGACGCCTCCGCTGCTGCAGCCCATTAGCTCACGAAAAACATCGCCAATTTTGTAGTTGTATCTGAAATACCCAAAATGTACATGTATACATACATAAGTATACGCATATGTGGAGATTGATATCAATTTGTTATAAATGTTTACGTACTGCGCGGAACATTCCACATAACCACAACGCCAATGTTTACGCACCAACGTAGAAATGTCCTTGAGCTCCTGAAAGGCATAGTAATGTGTGTGGGAGAGTGAGATTATTTTAGCAGATTGCCAACTAAATCAAAACGAACATTTGCCACATCATTTTTGTGGTTTGCACGGTAAAATATCAAAAATGTTTTACTTATTCAAGCGGTTTTTGTGTTTCCTTTAGTGACAACATTCTGCTCTTCTTAGTTAGCCGATATCACCCTTCGCTATCGATATATCGATCGTGTGTTACATTACAATATTTTAATCAGACCGATATTACAATGAATTTGATCGATATATCGCTTGAATTTAATCAGTTTTTAGTATTCGCCGCTAATCGGTAAATTTTGAATTTGAATGATTGTTGTTTATATTTTTATTTCTAACAATAAAGATCTTAATTTGTTATGTGATAATATTTATTTACCTGCGAGTTGGCCTGCGCCTCAGTCACATTGTCATATTTATTGCCAACCACAATTATGCTAAAATCACGATGACTGAAACTATCCAAGATTTGATCTCTGATGGAACGGCAGTACTGCAAACACAACGACAACAAAAACAAGCAATCATTAAATAGATGAATTTATTTGGGACTAGGCTTGACCTACCTGAAATGTTTCCAAATTGCCCATGTCATAGACTAGCACATAGGCGTGCACCGTTCGCAGCCCCAGCGGATGCCCATTATTCCATTCAGCAAAGTTATCAGCCGGAAATCGCTTCTGGCAAGATTGCCATGTCAATTTGTTGAGTGTTTGTTTTTCATCAGCACCATCGTGTAGACGTATCCGTGTGTGGATGTGTGTTTGTTTGATTGTTTGAATGTGTGTCAACGTTGGCGTTGTTACGTATTATTGTTTCGTTTTCGCATACATATGAAAAACAAACAAAGCAGCGGAAGACACCGAGAAACAGAGACAAAGAGAAATATGCTTTTTATTATATTTGTTTGACTAAATGAAATCATTTTTGGAATCCACATGCACACATACATACATGTTTACTGCACATACATATACATATCTACATTTCAATATGTTGAAGAATGCTTTTGCTGGGTTGTTCAACTCAATTTTCATGATGGCCCTAAATACCACAAATACTACTGCAAATGGTATTTACTGCGGTCACAGTACGTGCAACTCGACAAATGTCGTAAATAATAATTAGCAAGCGCAGTGGGACCACGACTGTAACTGCAACTACTACTGCATATAGACTCTGCTGCCATATTTGCGATGTAACTGAAATAGCTTTCTCTGTGCGCGTGTGTGACTAGTGGGAGTGAACTCTATGAGTAAATATGACAGATGCAGGTATCAGCATTTTAATTTATTGCACCATTTGCGCTCCATATTTCAACTGCATAAAATATGTCCTTAAACTGTAAAGTAAAGTTAATATAAATTTAATTTTTTTTTTGATATTTTTCGAGTTCAACTTTAACGGTCTCATTTAAAACGTGTTCGATTAAAAATTTGATATCGATACTCTGCGCTTTCACTAACATTCTCTGTTAAATATGTAACCATGTTTACTCGATATATTAAAGGCTAAGACTTACAGAAAATGTAAACTTCATAATTGTAATTTAGTTTATTTAGATATTTACTGAGATCAACTTTAACGTTCCCATTTAAGTGAAGTTCAATTAAAAAGTTGATATCGATACGCTGCGCTTTCACTAACATTCTCTGTTAATACTTAACATAAAAGGTGCAACTATGTTAATTTGATTTTTTTAACGGCTGAAACACAATGAAAATGTAAAATTAGTTTGCATTTTCTATATTTATTACAATATTCAGACTATTCTTGCCAAGAGCTAATCTAGACTGAAAGTGCCATAACTTTGCCTGCACTCAATCGATTTTCATTCATTTCTTTCAATTTACTTAATGCGAAATTTATAGAGAGTTATGCTGGCTTTGCAAATATTGAAAGTGGTTTATTGTGACTGTTGGCATTTGTTACAGTAACTGTCAATTGAGCTTGCCTCTTGCAACGTTGCAATGTTTATGCACAAATCCCACTTAAGCAATTGTCTAAGTGCATCTTTGAAGATATGCCGTGGAAATTGCTGAAGCAGTAAGTCCGATTACGTCTAGTAAAACAAGTTAGCAAGCTGGCGTATAAGTTGTGTGCAGTTGTGTCGTGCCATGCCATGCATTAGCCTTATATAAAGTCAACTAACTGTAAAATGTGGCAGTTGCGTGCTTCGTTTCCTTTACAACATTGAGTTAAAAGCCTTTCTGCCCTACAGTACGAGTTAAAGTAGTATATAAAGAATACTGTTTTCTGCTTTATTATTAGTGCACTTCGTCGGGGAATCGTAGGACAGAGCAGGGCAGGGTGGAGCAGATAGCTAATAAGTGCCTGGGGAAGCGGTAAAGAGTAATGCGAAGAAAACTGTAGCCTGATGAGGGCGATGGAGGCGGGAGACCGTAAATAAACGTTATAATTAAATTTGCGCAGCAGCATTTTAGGCGCAAACAAAAGCCAGACAAGACAGGCCAACAAATACCAACTACAACGAGTGGGAATACAAACTGAAATAGACATAGACACAGACACAGTCACAGACACAGAAATAGAAGCAGCAGCTAAAAAGGTGAAGAGCAGAGAGACAGCTTCGCTATTTAAAATGTTGCCACACAGCTTAAGAGTCCACCATGCGCGCCTTGGCACCATTCCGTCTGCGTCCTTCAGCTGTATCCCATCGACCCGACCCGCTGACCCGACTTCACTGACTGCTATTGCTCTGTGGCCTCTCTCTCTCTCTCTCTCACACTCTCTTAAAGATGCCTCCCTAGAGCCACTGACACCATCCATTTACTCGCTATTTGTCTGGTTGTGTCATTCTGGCTGGCAGCCAGTCGACGTCTTCGTGGCCAGTAAGTTAGCTAGATTTACGTTTTTGATTAAATTTCATTTAATTTGCGCTTTCCCCTGCCTATAATGCTGTAATTGTTGTTGTTGTTGCTGTTGTTGTTATTGCTGTCTAGATGTTGATGTTGTTGTTGCTGCTTTGTTAATTAAGGGGCTGCGAGTGAGTTGCTCGTTAGCCAATGGCAATGTGTCCAAACTGTCCAGCTGTCTGATTGCTGCTATAATTGTTGCTACTCGACGGAAATTGTTTTGTTCTTGTATTCAGATATTTGTTGAGATTGTGTGCTGCCTTTTGGCTATTTATGCCCTGAGCTCTTTTCCGTTATATGTGTTTGTCTGCATTTGCTGTGACAGCAAACACCAACAGCAACAGCATCAACAGAAGCAACGGCAGCAGATTTGTAATTTTTGGCACAAAATAAACACGAAATGTTTAGCTCCATTTGTGTGTGTAAACAGTGTAAGCAATTAATTAATCGAGGACATTTAATTAAATTTTTGAGAGAAATTAGGCAGCTGAGTTAAGTTGGCTGTGCGTATAACTAGCGTTAAGTGAGCTGCGATTAAGTATAAAATACTAACTACTATCGGCGATGATCGTAACAACGATGTCAGCTATATCGTGTCACTGTCAACCACTATCGATATATCGTTAAGCTTCATTTGAAATGTTCAATGTTCATGCAATATAAAAATATTATTCAATTTAATACCATTAAAGCAGTGACTAAATGTAAATAAAGTTATCTGCGATTTGTAGACTACTTAACTTGACTTTGATTAATGCGCAAAGATATTTTGTAACATTTTCTTTGAGCTATTTGCTGTTTGCTTTGCAACATAATGCTTCAATAAATGAAACAAAATGACTGCTGTAAGTCCCTCACACAGGCAAACACACACATACATTAAGACAAACCCCTATAGGCACACTTGTCATTTGTATGTCTGTGTGTGCGTGTGCACTCTATAAATTGTCATTTCAAGTTGTTCTACTTGTGGTGGCCACTTAAAATACACAATGACCAACTAGGTGCCTGCCATTAAGAGAAACAGAGAGAGACAGAGAGAGAGAGAGAGCGAGAGACAAAGCATGTATGTATGTGTGCCATTGTGAGTGTGTGCGTGCGAGGGGGAAATCTGTTGAAGAGCACAAAATGGCGTTCATACAAGTGGAAATCATTAAAGCGGACTTTGAGTTATAACTGGCAGGCATTGCACTTGACGATGAAAAATTTACCACAATCAACAGAGTTTCCCCAGCTCCCCTCACATCCATCTCACTTAGAGTTTGGGTTCATATCCAACATGGACCTGAATCCCGCGTCAGATACGAGGCAGGCAGCTATTTGGTCAACACAATGGCTGTCAAAAAAAAAAAAAAAAATCACCAAAAATGAGAGCAACGAAAAAAAAGTGAACAAAAACGTATACTCAACAAGTCTTTAAGACTGCTGGGGTAGCTCTGACTAGAAAGGGTCAAATTGTGCTAGCGTTGCCACCTAACAATGCATGGCAAGGGATAAGTCCGCAAATAATGGTTACATGTCCTTTGATTCCCCGATTCTGCTTTGACATTCCAACATTCTTTTGATTAATTTATAATACTCGTGTTGTAAAAATTGCCATGTGTACAGGGTATAGAAAGCAAATTCACGCCAAAATGGACATGAATAAATTGAAAGGCATTGAAAGGTGGCGGCGGAGTCATGGCTGCTGGACGGGGGTGCAATTTGGTGGAAGGGATCCCTCCTCGGTTGCATTCACTGCCTGTAGTTAATATGACAATGGAGGTTGGCCAACTGCCTGAATGGCAACTGCTTTATCCTGCCTGTCAACTCTTTCAATACAAATTTCTTGTTCTACTTTTATGTTTTTTTTTGTTCTTTTTCGTTTTTTTTTTAGCTTTCTCCCCTTTTGTTTCTTCTTCCTTTTCTGCAGATTTCCTTTATGTGGGGTTGGAAAAAAGCTCTGATATTTATAGCGATGCCACTATAGAGATATGCACAATATAGTCCCCATGATTTTTCCTTTTGTTGTGCTTGGCGACTTGGGTGACAATACACTTGCCAAGCTTGGATCAGCCAAGGGCATGTGTAATTACGTAATAAAGCTGATTTCAAATTTTAAATTTAAATTTTTTTTAAAACAATAAAATATTTCAAGTTGAATTTAAATAGTGACTATGGTAAATAAAAGTGATTTTAATCGATATTTAGCAAATATCGATATTTACTGTTAAGCACATTACCAAGCGATATATCGGGTGGGGCTGCTGGCGGTATATTTAAAATTTGTACTATCGACATTTAAACTACAAACAAATTTCACATAAATTTATTAGCTGCTCCACACATTTATTTGTAGAGCATTTAAAATTCGATGTGGAGGCGACAACTTGTAAGTTGTTTTATGCTATGTTTTTGTGTGTTGTGGCATTGTGTAGCAAGTCAGAGCCGGAGGCAGTACGAATGCGATGAAAAAGGTCGAAAACTTTGCTGTGCTTCTGGTCTATAAATATTTTATGATGCTCAGCTTACAACAGCATAGGAAATGCAAAGAAATGCAAGCGAATTGAAGCCAGGCCAAGTCAAAGCAAGCCACAGGACAAACCATCGAATCACTCGACGGACTTAACTGGGCTGCCCACAAAACTGATGTCCAACCAACCGAGCAACATTTTGGCATCCATCTCTGTGTTCTGTGCGCCTCTGATATGCGGTTCTTAAAACTGCTTGCTAATTGCTCGACCGACATTCTGCCTGTCACTGCCCCAAGCCAAGGATGTTGGGTGGGCAGTCATATAATATGTCGAGTCAACAGTCTACCTAGATACATACATACATATCTGTGCTGTTAGTTTATGATCGTAAATTGCGTTGATTCCATGTGCGAGTGTGTATATATATGTATATGTATAAATGTACAATAAAGTGGCAGCAACTTAGTCCAACATCTATATCTACTACACATTCCCTCACAATCGTATACACAGCAACACACACAAATTACATGAATATAAAGTGCCGCAGTCAGGCGCAAACTTTATAGCCTGGCTATAATTGAGCTTTCATGCGAATTATAGTACTCTTCAATGGCAATGGCAATGGCAACGCAGACCCAAAGAACACGTGCAGCAATTTCAGAGCAATTAAAAATTAATAAAATAAACCTAACACAGCCAACATTGTTGCAATATCAAAATGATGATATACTCCTGCTTATATACACACATAGCGTAGAGCAAAATATTTGGTGTATTTTATGGTCATGAACATGAAATTTAATAAAGTAAGCGGCGTTCTACAAACACATTACATTACATTATTTTACAAACTGCAAAAGCGCTTAAACTGGGCTCAAATTGCACATCTTCCCCTATTTAAATCAATATACGAGTAAGAAAGTCGGTCCTTTAAATTAAGCAGCTTCTGTATTAGTTTCAAAATTTAAAATTTGAATGGGAAAAACGACAAACAAGTTTTTTTAAGCCACACAAACTCAAATTACATATTAAATATTATTATTTCTTGTTCAAGCATTAATAAAATAACCAATTTTTCTTATGAACATTCTTTGAAAGAGTCGTAATCGTAATATTCTATTATCCTATTCTATTATCTTAGAAAATAGTTATTTTATTTCACGGTTTTTTTAATATCGATATATATATTTGCAAGCTTGTTTTAAGCGATGGGCTCATCTCTAAGTAAACTCGTGATAATGCACGACTATGTTAAGTTAGTCGATATATATATCGAGTTCATAGTTAACAAAATTACGTGGATAAACGACATGGCGGATCTTTTTAATTTAAGTTTTAATTTTAATATTAAAAGTAACTGTTTTTTACCTTAAAAGATATTTATATATATTTGAATATAAGTATGTAAGTGCTGCCATAAAATTTAAGAAGTTTGTCTGAGCTGCATAACGTATGTATATGCCCCCTGGGCAACACGTGTCGGCCATTTTGTTTGTGGCCGTGATGTCTGTGGCAAGCTATTCTGCTGCACCTGCAGCGTTTCTATTAAAAATATGAAATCTATGTCAGTAATGAAAGCGCAACAGCAACAGCACAGATTGCGTCTAGACAGCGCCAGCAGTCATGCCATGAAAAGAAAGCTGGAGTAGCGTGAGAAATGTAGCTCAATATATTGAGCGAATGTCAGTGTAAAATGAGAAAATGAAAAGAAGGTTTACTTTGGAGGGTGTAATTTTTTTAGTTTCAGATTTGCATTTGGCGTTAATAGAAAGAGCAAGCAAACGAAGAGTGTCAAATAAATTGAAAGCCACTTGAGACATGTAATATGAACTTTCCAGCTAAAATTATTTATTTATTGTCTGGCGGGTATTGAAAAACGATTCAAATATTCATGTGACTCCTTGGACCTCTTCAATTTAACAGAATTTATTCACCTAAATGATTAAATAAAATATGAGCTGAAGCTGTTGGTGCGTCAAATGTAAGCAGATGCTGCCATTACTTATGGTTCGTACATATATCAAATGCAATCAGCCCATAAGCCACACCCACCATCAACCAGCCACTACAGCTGCTCCAACCGAACCCAGCTGCATTGGAAAATACTTTTACGCAGCCATATTGCAAATTTTTATGAATGTTTAAAATTGATTTTTTAGCATAAACTATAAAAAATATTAAACTGGCAACGAGAAATTACTGGCGTGGCCATCATAAAGTTTTTAATTGAAATACAAAATAGTTGACTGAGAGTTTTATTACCAAACAAAACATTTTTTTAAAATAAATTTATTAATTTTTATTTTTGAGGTGTGTACAGTAAACTCACCTGGGGTGGAACGTCCAGTACTATCAGCTCCCGAATGCGGGTATCGCAGACCAAACAGTTTTTATAAATTTTACGATGCGTTGTCGTCTGATGAGTCTTGGGAAAGTCATGGTAGAAAAATTGCTGCAAAAAAATATAAAAAAATTAAATATATGCACATAACATAAATTTAAATTTAAATGTTTGTGAACTGTAATTATAAGCTTAAGCAATTATGCGTACAAATAGCAAAAAAAGTCCCTTTTTGTTAAATTTACTATGAGCAGGAGGAACGATTGCGAGCATGTTTGAGCTTATTTATTATATTTTTCCGGGTTATATTTTTTTTACTTTTTGCTGGCATACATTTTTGTTGAATACCAGATTTACGCTTAGTCACGCACACACTTAACATGGGTCCATGTGTATGGGTGTGTGTGTGTGTGTCGGTGTCTGTTTCTGTGCTTACTTTCATGCAAATTTTAAGCATATTAAAAAACGTAAGTGCAGAAAAGTATGCTACACAAAATGTGCACGCTGCGGCTTTTGCTCAGGCAGCCAGAAAAATTATTACAAGGATTAGACTTTTATATTACCATAAATGCATAAACGTATAAATAGCATAGTATATATAGATGTGAGTTATTTACGTGTGAACTTCTATTTCTATTTTCTTCTAAAGTGGTAAAGTGTCTGCCCAATTATTTATAGAATTTCTCTATTATTTGTATGCTTGACCTCAAATCTATAGGTCCCCAACAAAAAAAGTAATCTAATTTTGCACTTTGCTTCTTTGTTTTCCTTTACTTTTTATGTATTCCTTCATTGTCAATAAATTGGCCAAATGAAATAAAAAGCAGAAATCAAACGGATGCATACTAAAAATTACGCATACGCCCCGCATAACCATTTGTATAAATTACGCAAGGCAGCGAAAAAATGAAGAAAACTAAATGTACTTAAATATGCACGAGGATGCTGCCCCGCTGTGTGGGCATCATGTTGAGCGCACTTTATGGCACAGACATGGACGCGGCGCACTATAAAAAGGCGTAAAGCCGTCCACTGAAAACAAGTAGGAGAAGATGCCGGGAAGAGCATGCTGAGTTGCCGAGTTGCCGAGTTGGAGGAGTCGCTAGAAGGCTATCAACGTCATTTCTTATTCAATTACCAGTTCAATAAAAATAAAACTCAATGATATGCGGCGATGGCACATAAAAGCGCGACGAGCTGCGGCTCGCTGCATATGTCTCCTCCCACACTCTCCACTCCCCCCCCCCAAACCATGCTGCGGGTGCATAAAAAAGTACTTATGCATATACGTATGTGTGTGTGTGTGTGTGTGTGTTTGTGTTGCATATAATTGAAAGTTAGCCGGCAGCAGTAAAAGCATTGGCGTTTTTAAAGCAGCTGCCAAGACAGATGTTGTTGCCATTTGGCATTCGCCATTTGCAATGGCGCTGGCCACTTCCGTTTCCGGGCGATCCGACCGCGGGGTAATTGAATCGTAGCGCGCATAAATCGCGCCTGATTTCATTTTCAAGTCGACAATGTTACAACTGATTGCCAACAGCAGCAGCAGCAGCAGCAGCAGCATCAACAGCATTTGCATTTAAATAAACTTTGGCGGGAATATCTCACGACTGCTAAAAAGTATCAGAAAAAAGGCAGTATTATTAGCCAATATTTGGGAGTGGCAGTGTTTAAATGGAACTCTGTCTTTTTTTTAGATCGATAGCCTGGACGGACTTATCACAGCACACACGCTGGCACGACAATTGCCAATCTCAGTTCGATGAATCGGGATACCAGGCCAATAACAACGCATCACTTTAAAACGCAATCAGACGTAAAATATCCTTTGAGCCTGTCGCTCATTTCGCCTCATGTATTGCCAGCAAAAACCCATCAGCATTAGTCCACACATTCACACACACACACACACAGGATAAACTCGACTGTGACTAACTCTCAGTGAATAGCAAGTTTGCTTACAGGGTAACTTCAAGTCGAGCACTTTCCATCAACTGTCTGCATAATGGTTTTGTTTTCCTTCTTTTTCCACATTCTGTTTTTTTTTTTTTTTTTTGGGCAATGTTGAAAGATTTTTTTCGCTTCGACTAAAATTTATTTTATAGCTTTGCCGGCGAGTCCTTTATACCTCGAACCCCCCACTATACTGCCATTGACTGTGATTCCCTTTGACTGGTAGTCAGCTTGGCTGCTTTTAGCCCAAAATTATATAACCTGGCTGAGAGAGAGAGAGAGAGCGGCTGAAACTGAGACTGCTTGCGGGTTAATGGCATCGTTTCGGCCACGTTGGAGTTGCCTTTTCGCTGGCCTAATATTGTGAGCCCGCTTTTGAATTACGATTATGTTTGTCAGAATCGGCAAGTAGTGCATACTTTAAGGCGCATGCAAAGTTTTTCAGCTAGTCTGAATGGTATATCAGTATATGCGTATATCTTTGAAATGATTTGCTTGTTTTTTTGCCTAACTCGACTTTAAAAGTCATAGAGCTGCGCCCACGTTTGACCACAAATATCCATTAAACACGCACGTAATTGATTTTGTAGCGCTTAAAATGCCATAAAAATGCGAAAATCTCGCATTACGCACAATAAAGGCAACCGCGATGGCCGCAGGAATGCCAGTGACAAGGCCTGTGTGCACAGCGAGTTGGCTAAAAGCATAAACACGATTCAAGTTAATACACTCAACACACAGACAAGCGCACACATCGTATATGGGGTGAGGAGTAGAGAGGAGTATATTGACCCACATGGACATTAAACGCAGCATGCGAAATAATGAAGAGTGGGCCAACAAATTGGAAACTGGAAAGTGGCTAACAGCGAGATGGCAAACAGCAAATGGCAACTGGCAATGGGAATGGCAACTGGCAAATAGTGAAATGGCAAAATCAGCTAGATACTCCACTCTGCAGTTAATTGAATTTGCTGCAGAAGCCAGAAGCAGACAAAGGATATTTGTTGAACCACCACAACACGATATATGCTACTACTTTGATATGCTAACCAAAATTAAAAAAAAAAAATTATAGTATATTTTTTTAATTTGTTTTAAAATATATAAAAAAATAAAATATAGTTTTTACCGGAATTGATTTTTATTAATATTTAACATCACTTGAAATTGACTTTATATTCATGGATGCAAATTGGGGAAATATGTGCAACTTTAAAATACCGAAAATTGAATAAACATATATCGATTTCTAAGAAACTTTATATTTTCTGTTTTAATAATTTTTTTAATTTCTCAATTTTTAAAAATCGATAAATAGGCGACTTAACTATTTATTGTTCTTAAATGCTTCCGGGACTTAAAACTAGCATACAAAACTTTCTCTGATGGGGTCTAATGAGTATTTCTCAAGATATGCAATAAAATGATCTCAAAACTAGTTTTGAAAGGGAAATAACAGTTACATCCGTATTTCAAATAGGCGTAACTTTAGCACTACTAACCCGATTTTTATAAAATTTGTTTTTGTTTTTGGGATTCTAGATATCCGCATCAAATATTATTCATTTATTGGAATTTATATTTTTCTCTTGTTTTTTATTTATCCATTAGAAAATCATAAATCATATTTGTATACAATTTTGTTTTATTATGTATACATAAATGACTAAATGTCTTTATATTAAATTGTTGACAAAATAAATCTTCTAAATTGAATAATATATGTAATTAATTTATAGTCTATTCACCCCAGAATTACATATTTATTTCTTATTTTTTTTTTTAAATTCTAATTTTTGTGTTTAAATATATAATTATTTAATTTAATTAATTTAATTTTAGTTTTAATGTTATATTTTAATTAATTCTAATTTAATTAATTCTAATCGACTGATAATAGTTGACATAAAATAAATAAATAAATAAATAAATAATTAAATAAATAAAAAAAAAAAAATAAATAAATACCTAAATAAATAAATAAATCCTAATTTGAAACACATACTTAATAAATTATATGAACTTAAAATTCACAATATATGGTCACTATTGAATTATATGAATTTATTTCTAATCGCTTTAAGTTGATATTTTATAATTTTAAATAACATTTAATTTAAAGAGAATAACATAATAATTTTTCAAGTTTATTTTAATATTTTTTTAATACTTATTTAACTATGTTTCATGATATTTCAAACTCAACTCATTTAATTTACTAGTTGACTTAAGTCTTTCACTAATTCATATACCCCACTTTGGGTAGAGTATTTGGCTCACATATGAGTGCTTCTCGGTCCGTCGCTTTGCCAATGTCTAATTAGAAAGAAAAAAACTAAAGATAAAGCCACAAAAGATGCCGTTGTTGCGATGCGTCGTCGAAGCGTAAAGGAAATCAAATTAACGTGGCTCCTTTGCGAGCTTTACGAGAAATTCTATTAGTTGAGGCAATAGGGGATGAAACTTTTACTCGCTTCAACAAAGGTAATATTTGAAGTGTTGTTTAGGGTTGGGGGGGGGTGGTGGATACAGTAGAGGGGAGGCTAAATGCAGCTGCTGCCGTTGGAGTTGCCTCATTAAAAGTTGCTCGGCTGAAACTTTTTGGCTTCAATGGGATGACATTAATAATGTAGAATCAAGTCGGATGTAAAATGTGCAACGTCAGCGATTTCCACTATATCTATTTCTATGTATATATATGTGTGTGTGTGTGTGTGTGTGTGGGCGTGGCACCAATTGTGCTGAGCATAAAATCCAAATTGTTTTAATTGAAATCCATACACAATGTAGTTAAATACCAACTGAACTCGACACTCAAATATTGATGATGATTGCAATGCGCATTATGAGCTCGACGATAATCATGATGATTTCTCATCTAGGGCCATTAATTGATTTTAATTGCAATTTAAACAGTTGAGTCCTTAATAAAAATTAAATATGATCACAGCAGTTAACTTTTAATTACGGAAATTTATAGGGTCGACAGTTCATTTGCAATTTCATTCAGACTCTTTTAACGACCTGGATGAAACACGGAGCTCCATAAATTTATACAATTTCGGCATTTGTCGATTGACATTTTCCATTCCCATTGCCCTCATTTAAATGCACAGATTTCTGATTATGTATATGCGTGTATTTTGTCGAGGATATCTGACTTTTTATCGGAATTTGTAGAATATACACAAACTGGGTAAATTTTATGTAAAGGGAACTCCCTTTCAATGCAAATGATATTTTTTATTTACGAATAACAAATTGTTGATGGTTTGACCTAAAATGGTTTTCAGTATTCAGTAATTTTTGAAACATTTGATGTGAGAAAAAAAAAATTAAAAATGTTCAACAGTGGAATTAATTTATTATTGAAATTAACAATAAAACCATTATGGCCTACACATTCATATTTTTTTAATATTGAAATTAATTAATAAAAAATAATTAAATAAAATATAATTAATAAGTAGGTAAAGAATACAATAAATTATTAAAAAAATTAATAACAAAATTAAATTATTTAAAAATCAAAATTAACAATTAATTACAAATATTCTGCCTTAAATTCAAATTTTATTCTTTTTAGTGCAATTAATTTAGATTTATTTTTTTTTTTTATAAATAATTAACAATTATTTATATTTTCTAATTTTGTAAATACTTCAATTTATTGCTATATCAGTATTTATCAAGCATTTCATTAACATATTTAATACATACATATGATATATTATATATTATATTTAAAAAAAAAATATTTTTATATTAAAAAAAATTTAAGTTAAAAAAAAATTAATTATCGAATATTTGGTGTTTGACTGCAAAAAATATGTGTCCTACAATTTTTTTATAATATTTTTGGCTATATGTATTGTGTTATATTTTTAGAAATATAATATTCTTAGTATAATTAGGGCGGACTCGAGAATGAAATTCAAATCTGTTTGAGAGCTGCTCTTGTCTTAAAGTTAGTTATCTAACCTACCTGCTACCTTCATGAGATACACCAAGTGAACACTGTAGGTAATCATGGTCTATAGGGTATCCTACCTACCTGTAATATGCTTGTTTTGCCGACGCCAGTAGCCCCCAAAAATGCGGCTTTAAGGGGGCCCTGCAGCCATGGCGGCTCCGCACCACCCTCCAGAGTGATACGCTATGCCGAGATGCACTTGTTTTGTATATGCAGCTCCATTTCAATTGAGATTTTTGTTGTATTTGTCGAGCTTGTGATTTGACTTGGTTTCTGTTGTCCTTTGGCTCCTTTGATAGTTGCTGCTGCTCCTGTTGCTGTTGTTGTTGCTGTTGCTGTTGCTGTTGCTGTTGTTGTTGATGCTGGTTTCGTGTGACTATTGATTGCTGTGATTGCTGTGGCTGTTGCTGTTGCTGTTGTTGTTCTTGCACTATCACCGACATAATCAACGCTTCGTGTGCTCCCGATCAATAGTTTCTTAGAGTTTGTTGGCGATATAGTACTACTCCACATTATATTATTATTATAGTTGCTATTATTATTGTTGTTTCTCTTTAACGACGCCAGCTTGACTAATTTATCAATATGCACTCTCCCAGAAGAAATTTCAAATTTTTTGTTTTAAATATTATTGTTAATATATTCTTTAAAATTATTATACGGGTTGTAGGTGGAATTGTTTAGTTCTTGTAGATGGGTTGAACAAGGCATAGTACAAGTTGATTCTTTTATTTTCTTCGGCTCCAGAAATTTCTGAAAATGAAGAAATTGAGATTCACTTAAAATAAATCATTTTTTATTTTTTTATATTTTTTAAACTGAATGGTAGCAGACAAATCCGCTTTAATTTCTTGTAAATTTAGTAGAATATTATAAGAAAAAAATGTATAAAAAAATTACAAAACACAACTCCTTCCTCTAAAGTCATTTCAATATTCTTTGCCCTGATCTCCGCCAAGGCAATTCGCATAATTGTTATTGCTTTTCTGCATTCACAGAGTTGTCAATCAGTTTTGTTTGTTTGCTGTTTATCAAAAAGAAAAAAAAAATATAAGGGAGTGAAAAAGAAAATGTATTGAAGCGCCAAACGGATATTGCGCATTGATTTTTATGATTTCATTTTAATAACATAAATATAACTTAATATTGACAAAGTCAAATGCGAACTGTGCGTACTATATTAAATTTCAAATTTCACATTTCACTTCCGTTCAACAACGGATGTTGATTTCTCGCCTCCATTGCGGACACGATGGGGTCGCCATTTTCCTTTTGCCTATTTCCTATAGCATTCGAGAGATATATGCTAACCGATGGCTATGCTAGACTAACATATACCCTAATATGAAGTATTTTTAAAAAATTGTATCTTAATATATTAATATATGATTATGCCATTAAAATATTATAAAAAAGAAAATAAATTTAAAATAAATATAAATAAAGAATAATTTTATGTAATATATTATTAATATAATTCTTAAGTTTTTTAGTATTCAGTTCTATTTATTAGTTAAAATAAAGGTCAAAACTTGTTTTTATTTACTTTTATTTACGGATCTGTAGAATCCGCACAAAAATAACACAAAAAAAGCACAGTAAATAAAGTAATATATATATATATATATATAAATATATATATAAATTGAGAATTTTTACAGGGTATTGCCAACAACGGAAAGTGATGCAATGAAGCATGAAAATTATGTGCCAATTTTTATGAGCTGTTTTTCAGGGGCGCCCCAAGCTATATGTAAATATTATCGAAGTAGCCTTATAATTAGAAAACTTTTATCAACACAAAAATACAAGAAAATAAATGACAGACGACGCAGAAGCAGAAGCAGAGGCAAGTAATTGGATTTGATTTGCAAAAATGTTAATCGAATGTCGCTTAAAATTATACGGCAAACTTTTTTCGAATTTACAATCGAAATAGACTTGTTTTGATAAGGGCATGAAAAAAAAATTGGGAAAAAAATAATACAACAGGAGAAAAAGAATTTCATTTTGTTTGGGGTTTTTCTAATATTTGCAAATGGTTTTTTGGGCTAATAAATTATAGAGTGAAACCTTGACAACCGCAGAGCTCAATTAATTAGTCCCGCCGCCCACTAAAATGCCAAAAATTTCATCTATCATCGTCACTAATGTAGTTGTTGTTGCTGTTGTTGGTTGAATTTGCCAAATTAAATAACCACAATTGAGATTGGGGGCAGAGATTGAGAGAGAATTCCCGACACCCACAAAAACCTCCATTTGGCCTATTTATAGCCAAAGGTTAACAACACAAAGCTGAGAACCCGCTGCTCCCACATAGCAAAGCATACGTCATCGAAGCTGTAAGAGGCGCCACCTACTTGAGAGAAGCAGAAGCTGCTTATTTCGATGCTTGATTCGATTTCGGTTGTTAGGGGCGTGCCAGCAAATGTGCACATATGTCTGTGTGTGTGTATGTGTGTGTGTGTGTACGCACTGAAGTGAGCCACAAAATGTATTCTTACGCTATCGTTGTTGTTGTTGTTGTTGTTGTTATTGACGGATAAACAAAGGAGACGTCGAGTGACGCAATCTGATTGCTATGTAACTCGCTTGAGCATAGCAATGGCAACGGCTACTTAACTTTTTGACAGTCTTTCTTGGCTTTTCGCATGCAATGCAAGTTTAGAGGGGTTTGGAAAATTTTTAAAAAAATTTCACCAAGTTTTATTGTTTTTATAACTTAAATTTCTGTAGTTGAAATTATAATATCTATTCATTTTGCTAACTATAATTCCAAATTTTTGAAATGGCGCTATTTATGTTGATGCTATTTAAATTAAAAATTATGTATTCAAATGGCTTTAAAATAAATTTTTAATTTTAAGAACTCAATTTTGAATTTCTAATGTGTTATAACTTGTCTAATTCATTATCTTTATTTCCCAATTATTTATTATGTCGATCCTAATTCACAGTATTAAGAAAATATTCTCAAATTTTATAAAAATGTTTCCCAAATATTTAGTATATTAAATTTTAAGATATATGTATATGTATGTATTGTATATAAAATATAAAATATATGAACAAAACTTTGGTTTTCAATTTTATATAATTATTAGTACTATTTTCCAGTTAATTGTACATATATTTCATATTCCCATTTTCTGTTATATTAACAAAATATTTCTTATGCTCCCATTTATTATGATGCAAACATATTCCTCTTATTTTTGGTTTTGCTATTTTTTTTTCTGTTTACTTGCACATTTTGGTCTGTAAATATTTCTTTTATAACTCAAGTATTTATTCGTTTCGTGTTGCGTATACGCCCCGTGGCACAATTGATTGATATGCCTGCCGAAAGTATGTCAACAGCTTAGAGTGTGCCACTCTCTCGCTCTGCCTATGTATTCCTCTACCTCTCTTTCGGCACAGTGGGTCTGCCTTACCATAAATCCGGCAATTGAAAAGTTTCCACTTGCCACTTTTACCATTATTTTCTGTATTGTGTTTATTTTTTATTTTTGTTTTTGGGGCGCTATAGTATAATTTCCATCAACAGCGCAAAGCACTCAGCATTGAGGATTGAGCATTGGAATCACAAACAAATTCGGACAATTGCAGCTCAGTTACTTATGCTGCTTTATGCCAAAACCTAAGTCGTCCTTATTGCCATGTCTCCTTCCTTCCCTCGTTCCTCCGATCCGTGCTCCCCGCTTCTCTCTCCCCGCTCCCTTCTCCCTTCTCCCACTCACTGCTGTAAGTCATACCTCAAGGCACTTACAACAAATATACACGAATGTTTACACTTACACGCACTCGCAGAGCCTGTGCGCCCAAGTCCAAGTAAAATTTCTTGTATCCTTGTTCATCCCTGCGAGCCGACGTCCTTCTGTCCAGGACAAGTGAGACAAGGGCGCCGTTGCTTTTGTTTTATGCCTCAGCTATATGCCACGCACAAGTACTTTCAATGGGTATATTTGTTGATGGAGTAGAAAACTCTCAAGTTCTTCTCCGAGTTGAGGTATTTCTTAGTCCATCAGTTTTTGGCTGCACGTGCCAAGCAGCTTTTGTCTTTGTTTTTGCCACTTGTTTTCAACTGAGTTGGGATTTTTTTGTTTTTTATTTCTATTTTTTTTGTTTGCTGTTTGTCTGCTACGCGCCACTAAAATTTGATTGGTTTATTTATTGTTTTTAGCGCAACTTGCCTCAGTTTGCTTACAACAGCAAGAAAGAGAGAATAAGAGAGAGATATAGAATGAGAGAGAGCAAGAGAGAATGTGCTTCATCATTTTGTCTGCTTGCTATGAGCACTTAACGCTCGACAATCAATTAAAACTTTGTGCTGAACTTAATTGCGTGGGCTTTTGCCTTTGTATGTTGGGCTCTTTGACAAAAAACCAAGATCCGGATTGGGGAATCCAATTTCCCTAGACCTCCTACATACAAGCCCAACTGCAATTGCACAACACTTATCTGCGACTAAGGATTTCTTTAATCAGCTGTCAAAGGACATCGGCGCGCTCTTTTTGCCTTGCATGCAAATTTAAATCAAATCGATGCCAACTACATAAGGTTGTATATATTTATATATACATATCTGTAATACTGTATGTAAAAAGTATATGTACATACATGCATAGTATGTACAGCCATTTCATGTTATGCAAATTTACGTTTGGGTTGCGCGCACACAGGATAACGACTGACGTTTGAAACGGAAATGAAATGTGTGACTTTTGCTATGGCCACAAAAAAAAGGATATTGATTTTACTTTAGATGTCAAATAGACAGACAGACGTACAAACTGTCAGATTAATCAGTTTGCCAAACAGTAGTATTTTAAAATTTACACAATGTATGCATATATGCAGGTCAAAATCCCTTAAAATGCATAAATGAATATTTGGCAGCTTAGCAAATATTGAACGCAGTTCAACTGTTATAATTGTTAGCAAGCTAAATGCTATTAAACTTGCTTGTCGAAGCTGTTTGATATGACACGCTGGCTATCATCATGTATCATCATGTTGATTGGTACTGTAAAATTCCGCTAAGACTTTAAGAGTTCATTTCTGCACTTCACTGATTATCATAAGCTGATTGCTTTGCAACTTAGGTGCGCTTGCAAAAGCTAATTGATTTGTTGTAGAATTAAACGCGGCACAGCTTGCACTTAATTGTACATTTCGCTCATCATGATGAGCATTAAGTGAAAGCTGTCTCAACTTATCTCACTTTCTCTCTCTCTATCTCTCTCTCTCTATCTCTCTCTCTCTCTCTCTCTAAATATGTATGTCTCTCTCTAAGGCTAAGGAAATTATTCAATCTACAAAGTCAGCGCAATTTGCACTTTAATCCCTGGCAAACATTTAAATTGTTGCTGATATTAAAGCTTTGTGATTAGTCAAGAGCTTTACTCAATTTGTTGAATGAGAAAGAGTGAGAGAGAGAGAAAAAAAGACTAAAAGAAAGAGAAAGAATAATACATACTACGTGTAGATGGCTATAGACACGTGTAACTGTAACTAATCTCGCCGTATATCTCTCTGTATATGTGTGTGGGTTTTTGATATGAGATAATTTTTTACGATTATATGCTACTAATAAACGCCTGTAGAGTCGCATCGGGGAACGTTACATAACGGTAACAGCGACATACATACATAGACTGGCGTCGCACACGTGCTGTGTTAACGGCACTTCAGGGCGAGACAGAGATGGAGAGATATAGTAAGAAAGAGAGACATTGCTCTGTATAAAAGCAAAGCAAAGGTATCATTCAGTGGAACATCGTCAAGTATCCTGCTGACTCGGGACTATTGTCAACTGTGCTGGGCCCTAACGGTACAAAAATTACACTGCACCACAAAGTTGGGTAACTTTATTGCCTTCGTGTGATGTGCAGATATCAGAAATAATTATAATGAGTGACGAAAAATTCTGGGATGGGAAAACTGTTTTTAGTTAACGAAGAATGACAAAAATAAATATTTATTATTCCTTACAAACATAATAGATTTTTAGTTAAATATAAGTACATACGAAGAATGTATATTTCCAAGAAATAAAAATCTTTAATTTTTCTTCTAATGTTTCTAAAATAAACATACATTATATAATCATTTTTGTTTTTATTTTTTTAATCAATTATTATTATTTTTTGTATTTTTTTGTTTTGTTTTATTTTATTACAAAAATTCGTGCTCACCCTAATATTTATTTAAACATTATTTTTAATTTGTGAAATACAATGCAAAATGTTTTTTTTAAATAAATTATAATTATAAAAAATTCAAAATAATAAAATAAAAATTATTTATTATTGTTTTGACATTATTTTATAGGTTTCTATTTCAAGAATCTGAATATTTAGTTTCAGTTGAATTTTCTGTATTTGCATTCAAATGTTATTAGCCTGAAATTAGTAAAGATTTTCTTGGCTCGCCTTGATTATTGTAATTTGCCGTCTGGTGTTATGGACCACCTGCTGTGCAGCTGCCAACGCCTACACTGCGGATCCTTTGGGAAGGATAGTTCACGGATGGGGGAGGGAGGAGCAGTCAAATCGGATTTTGGGCTGCAGACAAAACACTTAAGTACTGTCAATGTGTTTGGATTGCGTTGATTTTGCTCCTCTCACCAAAAGCAGTATTGAGGGAGGGTGTGGCGGGGACTCAAAGTAAAGGAACTACTATTGGGGGTGTCATCCCCAGCGAGAGTCCTTTGCATAAGGAAACAGCAGCAGCAGCTGCTGTTGAGGCGATACAAAACGTTTTACTCCCTTTTTGCATAATATTCTTATTTTTCTTGCTCCCCACACTCTCTTCATCCTCTCCCCTCCCCTCTCTGTCACTCTCATGCTGTGTATTTGCTGTCTCTGTCATTTCTTAAAGGCTCCCTCACATCGTTCAAGTGCTCGCTCTGAGTGTTTAGCAAATACATGAGCACTTGCCGTGGCTTACCGCGGCAGTGCGCCGATGTGAGCAAGGATTGGGGAGGAGTTGAAGGATGGGGAGCAGGAGGAGCGAAAGATGACAGAGTGGGGTTAGCGGCTACGTCACTTTATCACTGCTGTAACTTGAGCACGTGCTGAGCCCCCCTCTTCACTCCACCCTCCACCCACTCAATGATTCAGCTTGATTACTTCAACTCATACTCAACATTTGAAGCATAACGTGTAGCATAGTTTTGGGCGCTGCTCTTCAAGCAGTCTTAACACCTTGACATTGCCTGCATACCAAATGTGAGTTCGTAGTTGGATGGAGTGTAAGCTGCCAAAACAAACAAAAAGTTAAACGCATTGCTTTACATTTACTTAAGCAGAGACTTCTCCCACTCCCTCGCTCTCTGGAACTTCTCTTACACTTTTATTAAATTCGTTCGCTTGCCGAAAACTTTTGCAATATTTCAAGTAGAAAAATTTCCAGCATTTCTGTATATTTTTGCAATATTTGCTTTTAGCTTCGATATTTTTTTTATTTTTTTTTTTGGCTTTTGGTTTCTGTTTGCCATTAGCTGCAGCTTTATATAATTGAGTGGAAGGAAGCAGCTTTAGCCGCACGACTTAACCGAGAGCTGGTTATAGCAGCCAGCTTTATGAATGGCATGGCTGTGAGGGCGTGGCAAGTTACACGTTTACTCTGCTCCTTTTTTATTGAACTTGTGCAACTTGAGTGCTCGAAATCGAATTGTTAAGCTGCATGAGCACAACTTGAAATTTCCAGGGCATTATCCTCAAAGCAATAATCGCCTCAATTAATTGAATTGCAATTAATGTCAAGTCGTAATCCTTCATTAAGCATGCCTGAAGAGCTGTGCGTGTGGTAATTGTTGTTGTTGGGTAAAGTGTCAGATGACTGTGCAACAAATTTTCAAGTCCATAAACTAGGCCAATGTCGAACGCACTTTGGCCATGGAGTGTCATATCAAACAGGTTAACAGCTGTCAAATGTCACGTATTATAGAATTCAAATGTTCGTAGATAAGCCACAGCAGAGGCAGCGGCAGAGGCAGCGCACGAGAGCACGAACACGAACAGCACAGACGACTGAGAGAATGAGAGTGAGAGTGGGAGAGCGTAGCTTCGTCAATGTATACTATACATACATATGTTTGTATGTGGGCGTGCGTGTGGGAGAGTAAACGTGTGATTATGATTGTTAGAAGTCAGCGTAGAGTAGGTGAGAGAGTGAGAGTGGGTAGAAGAAGAAGATACTTTCATAGTCAGCTTGTTGATGAGCCGCATTGATTGACAACGCGTGACAGAGACAGAGGCAGCGACTGAGACTGCGACTGAGCCTGTGATTGTTATGAAACGGGCGTGTGAAGAGTGTGAAGGGAGTGAGTGTGTGTTTGTGTGTGTGCGTGTCACAAATGGAGTTAAGCGAAAAGCGCATAATTGTCACAGTTGTAGTTGAGTCCGCTATCTTCCTTTTACTGCCTCTCTGCCTCACTGCTCTCGCTGCTGTGGGCATGTCATAAAGTTGGGTCCTTGTCGGAAATAACACATATCCTTTCTGCAGAAATTTGTAGCGGAAAACGAAATAATGAAGCAAATGAAGCCAAAAGTGAAAAGTGCCAACAAATCGCAACTTATGACAAACACTAGCAAAACTTTGCCCTCAGCTTTGAACCCAAAGTTTCCTTAAACAGACATCAGTGCAGTATGTGTGAGTAGTGTGATGTTATATAAATCTATATATGTATAAATTTATGTGTATATACCTATGGCCATATTAAAGGCGCGCCCATATCACAGAATCAACGAGGCTTGTGCTAATGTCAACAAATGGAATGTCACTTAACTCTCTGCACAGCTGTGGCTGTCTGTCAACTTGTGCCTGACTAAAGCAGCCTGATAACAAAGAGAGCGAGATGGATACAGAGAGACAGACAGACAGACATACAGACAGAGAGAGAGAGGGAGATACACTCTTCCTGAAATAAGCTTATGCAAAATTAAATCATTAAAATGCAAGACAGATGAGTTATTCTTTTTTCTTTCCTTTCGTTTTCCCTGTCTTAAACTGTTTTGCGCACGAGTTGAGAAACACACATGGAGTCACACCCCCACACACCCACGTACACTCATGATATGTGGCGTGCTTGTGCCTAAGTAGATATTTCAGCGAATTCTCAAAGCGAATAGAGATAAGAAACATGGCAACACAAATTTAAAAGCGTTTTTGGGCTTGGCGGGAAAACTCTGTGTTTAGTCTTGCTTCGCATAGCAAGCGTCTTGACAAAAAATCCCCACCCACCAACATAAAATAAAATAATACAAAAAATAGCATTACACATACCTACACAAACACACACACACACACACAGAGATAGTAAATACACACACCCACACAGCACTGAGCAGCCGAAAAAATTGAAGCCAAAGCTTAAAGGGTTTCCCATAGGGGATCTGAAAGTTCTTACAGTTATGTTACGAGAAGAAGTCGTTTCCATTTCTTTGATTACGTTTATGAATAGTATATATTCAAAAATATTACGATTATGTTAAATTGTTGTTATGCTTATTATAAGCTGATGATTTTATTTTTTTACTAAAATTATTTTTATAATAAACAAGTAATAATGTTATTGCTATGGGTTCTAAATGGTGCCAACAAACATTTAATTTTTCTTGGTATTGCCAAGGCTTCAAAATATAAAAAGGGAAAAATTGTCAAAGATCTAAATACAGATCATTTACAAAAATATAAACTTTACGAAAATCGGTAGACTTTTGAACAAGTTAGAACAGATCAAAGTTATGAAAATTTCAATGTTTTTGATTATGCAATTTTCCATCAGTTTAAATAACATTTTTAGCCATAATTCGAGAAATTCTCATAAAAAACGCATCAAATAAAACCCAAATTGAGTCCAGAAATCGATTAGAGTCAAAAAAATTGGATTCGTACATTTTTTGATTTTTAATGATATCTTTAATGCAAAACCAGTCAAAAATTTCGAACAATAAAATTAACTGAAAATGAGAAATAATTAAATGCAGATTTTTAATGAGATCAATATCATTCACAAAAATCCAAATTTCATGAAAATTGGTTGCTTTTTGCTAAAGTTATGGTAGTTCAAAGTTGGAAAATAACCAATATTATGAAAATAGTTACATTTATTAACTTTTAACAAAATTTCAAACCATATCTCATGAAATACTAGGCAGAAAAACCTTAAAAAGGGATCAAAACAATGATTAATAATCATATTATGAATATTATGAAAAGCTAAAAATTTATGAACATTGTTAATTTTTCAAGAATTTATGGCATATCAAAGTTAATAAACAGTTACAATTCAGCAAAATACGATTTATTATACCTTTTCAGCACATATTTGGCCATATCTCGATATACATATTTCTATCAACTCTCAGATTATTATTAATATAAAGAGAGACTCAAATTTCATGAACATCGGTTAATTTTTTACGATTTTACGACATCTAAAAATTGGGAAAGAATTTTCAGCATAATAGTGTTATTATTATTAAATTTTTTTTAAGAATAAATTTTTATTTACTGTAAGATTGATTATTATTTATGTGAATGTATTTCTTGCTGTTTTTTCTATTTTTTTTTATTTTAATAAATTTAATAAGTGAAGAATCTGTTCAGCTTAAGGTATCTTAATTTTTTGCTATTAAGTTCACTTTTCTTAGTTAAGTTAAATTTGTAGAATAAGTTTCCAAAATCCTTGTGTAATTTCTATTTTGTTGATCGATAAGCCGCACTTAGCTGATAGATGACTCCTGCCTTGGCAGTCAATCGATAAATGTAATCGATATTTTGATGGGGTCCTTATTAATTTTAAAGCGCATCGAAAGCGATAGAGTTGCCTGCGCCAACAGAGCGTATACTTAATGGCAAATACGTGTATTTATGAGGGGGCAGCCGAGCACAGTTCTGACAGTAATAAATACCTTTTTACACACACACTGGCACTCACTCGCACACATACACTCGCACACACCCTTGCCGGTGCCTCTGGACTTATTAATATGGAAGGCAGGCAATACACATTAGCCCCGTCGAGAGACAGATATTCTCGGGGCAGAAAACATTCTATCAATGGCCTGCGATTAACATTGCGGGTAGCCTTGTTCCCTGCTGTGCTTAACATTGAAAATGCCCATGTTTTTATATTTTGTTGCCCCGAAGATGCTAAGAAATTAAATTCTAGTTACGCTCACAGAATTTAAAAAAAGGCACAGCAGAAACAGAACAAAAGCCTTGGAAAACATGGTCTGGTTGCGTAGGCGGTGAGGCGTAGAGTTTTGGGGGCGTGACACGGCTATTGAACGTGTCCAAATTGCCGAAATGCGTCAAAATTATGTTGATGTTGTACGTGACTCGATGCCGAGCTACAAATTGAATACGTCTACGAGTGCGAGTGCGAGTGCGAGTGCACGGCGAAGTATTTAAGCGCTTGAGAAAAGTGTAGCCTACTCTCAGGCGCAGCCTTTAAAAATAGAACAGAGCACTTCGGAGAGAGAGAGGGAGAGAGAGAAAAAAAGAAGCTAAGAGACAGCTTTAAGTTAATTGAAAATGTTATTTGCTCAAGGATTTGAGTTTTGGCATTACGTTGATGTTAAAAATATATAAAAGTATCTTGCAGCTTATATAGTAGATAACATGGAAAAGAGAAATGTTTTTAAGCTCGCTTACATAATTTTTGCCTTAACTCATCAGCAACTTTGTGGAGTTGACGTGACATTTTGTTCAACCTTAGACAACATCAGGCATCTATCTGCATGTCGCTTTTAATGACTTTTCGTGTAGAAATCTGTGCCTTTTGGCAATTTGTTGTCAACAATGTCAACGCCTCGCGCATAATCAGTTCAGGCCCATCAACAGCATGCTGGCTGTTTGGGGTTTGCTTAGACCATGATGATTATAAATTTTATTATGGCAACATTGCTGTTCAGCTGCAAATTGGCAGACCAGTTTGCTGATTGCTGTAAATCCAAACCGAAACCGAAACCCAGACTGAGACTGAAACCGAGACCGAGAGCACAGGCTCAGTCATCGCTGGCTCAACTAATTTACATCTCAAGGCGAGCACAAGCCGCAAAGCTCGTTAAAATATTTGGCGGCACAGAAACCGCCAATCAAACACGCACTCACATACACAGTGAGACAGGCCCGAGAAACCTCAGCGCTGCATATGTTGGAGTGCCAAGGATTGATTATCCTTGCAGCTGGCAGTGAGCCATGAAATTTCCTAAAACCCACATAAAAATAAAAAAGCAGAGAACAGAAATTCGAAAGATTTCTGGCTCAACTTTTTTGCCAGTTAGTTTTAATTAATGCAAATTGGCATGAAAAATGGGGGAATAAACAAACAAAAATTGAAATAGCAGAAAGTTTTCAATTTGTGTTGATAAATTGAAAATGTATTCGATACGTAACGATTGCAATGACAGTTCGCATATAACTCATACGCAGCGTGAGCCCACATGACGTATACATAACGTATGCTCTTTGGCCAACACTTGAATGTGTTGGTGTGTGACAACATGTAAATGATGTGGCAGCAGTGACTATCACCCTCTCTCTCTCTCTCTCTCTCTGGCACTCTATATCCCTTCCACTCTCTATCTATCTCTCTCTTTTACTCTGTGTTACTTTCTGTGTTAAAAGTTTCTGTGGCAATAACAATGTTGCATGCATAAATAGACAACTGGCAAACGGCATGAAAAGGGAAACTGTGAAAAGCAAAATGGAAAACTATGAAAATATGCGAAACATGTGCCAGCAATTTGGTCATAACCTTTGACACTGCAGCAGCATCAACTGGAGCAGCAAATAGAAACGAAAGCGAAAATGAAAGCGATAACTCATGACAGCACAAAAGTATGCTATTGATAATTTTCAGAAAGTGCATCTTGAGTATATGCGGAAGTATCTTAGTATAGACTTGCTTAGTTGGTCTGACTATCATTAGTGGAGGCTAATTATGATGTTGAAAAATTTCTTGTTTAAGTACAAGCTTTTGTGCTTACTTATTGCCACTTGGTCATAACCTTTGACACTGCAGCAGCATCAACTGGAGCAGCAAAAAAAGAAAACCAAAGCGAAAACGAAAACGATTACTCATGACAGCACAAAAGTATGCTATTGATAATTTAAAAAAAGTACATCATGAGTATATGCGGAAGTATCTTAGTATATACTCGCTTAGTTGGTCTGACTATCATTAGTTGTGGCTAATTATGATGTTTAAAAATTTCTTGTTTAAGTAGAAGCTTTTGTGCTTGTTTATTGCCATTTGCCGCTCGTTGTCGTTGTGGGGTTGTTGTTGTCACATTTTAATAAAAATTAATGCGCCATAAGCTGGAAAAGTGTTCATAAAATGCTTCTCAAATATGCGCATAAACCCCGACTATATGTCTGGCTATAACTACACACATACTTATGCACATAATAAGCACATGCACATACATACATAAGTATTCATGTATACAGTCATTGCTATAATAAGTTGTACGAGCCAAGGCTCCTGTTTCCCTCCAGCTATGATATTTTGCTCCAAGATTCAACTCATAAATATAAGCATACAGTTTACAACCTCATACTCATCTCCATCTCCATCTCCATTTTCAACATCATCCTCATCCTGATTCGCATCTGTTAACGGATTGGGGTTCGTCCGGAGTCGAGTAAATCGCGTTTTGCATGAGAATCGAGCGGGGAGATTCTACATTAAAATTGTCGAGGCGCTCGTTTATTTTAATTTATTACGATTTCTAAGCTGCGTATTAATTGTGAGGCTTTGTTATATATGTATAAGGCCTAAACCCAGAATCACACACGCACATATGTATATATATATATATATGTATATATATATATAACACATATATATGTATATGTGTGTGTTTTTGGCCTTTGCTTGTTTTGCAGTTGAACCATGAAAATGGCATTTAAATAAGTCAAGGCAATAAAATTGCTTGAAATATATACTACATTCCGCTGCCAAGTATCATATAGAGTTGCAAAAATAACAAACAGCTACGAGGGAAGGAGGGATAAGAGACCATGAATGTAGGTAAAAGAAATTAAATGACATTTTAAATGGGGATTTATTTAACAACATTTGGCTAAAGTGACAGCGGAATTAACAGAAAATTTATATAAAGCTGAAAATGGAATTAAAAAAAATACAAAAAATAATGAAATCGAATTTACTTAAATATTATATTATATAACTGTTAATATACAATTAATCATATTCGACAGTTTCGTAATTAGTTTTAAAAAAATTGAAACTATTTTTATATATATATATTGAATATATTTCCAGGACTGAGAATAATTTAAAAAGAAAATGGAGAGTATTTAGTTACTTTTAATTATATCCAATTATTTAAAAAAAATTGGAAAATATTTTTCAAGTTGCAAAAAGTGATTATATAATTTTATTGAACTTTTAGGAGTAATTAAATAATCATATAATTTATACAAAATTTTATATTACAGAAGTAAATTTTTTACAGAACTAATCAATATGGAAATTTGCTACCAACAGTTAATATAATTTTTATAATATTTAAACTTTCACAAATTATTTGAAATTATGTTTTAAACTGGTTTTTAACTGCCATAAACGAATTATTTTAATGCATTTTGATTTTAAAACTTTTAATAATTTTATTTATATTTATAATAATATGTTTAAATATATATGTATATAGTGTCTTCAGGTTGTTTGCATAATAGTGAAATATGATTTTTTGTTTTGGCCATTTTCGAAAATTGGCAACAGTTTAACATAGTTAGATTTCAGTGTAAGTTCATAGTTGAGCCATAAATCTAATAAACTTGAAAACTCACGAGCAACAGCAAACGGACTGAAAACATGTCCTAGAGATAACAGTTACACAAATGGCTGGCCAACAAACAACAAAACAGGGCCTAAATGTAAATGGCCCTTAAAGCAGAGTTGGAAAGTGGGTTGGCCACAAATACTATACTCACTTTGTGGCAACAACAAACAAGCCAATTGAGACTGGCTGCGCAGTGCAACAAGGCCAAATACACATCGCACAAGAAGAATGAGGTGAAGGATGGAAGAGAGGAGAGGAGAGACAAGTGGAGATGTAAGGGACAGTTGGCAAATAAATTTAATTGCAAATGCAAACTGCAAAACACGAAGGGAAAACCCTCAATATGGCAAAAGGGAAGCCAATCGAGTTAATGGCACATAAGGTGCTGCACAAGTTGCAGCTGTTGCATGGCATGTGTGTGCGTCTTTGTGTGTGTGTGTGTGTGTGTGTGTGTGTGTGTGTGTGTGTGTGTGTGGCAGGGCTGCCAGGTTGCATAATCAATTTGAAAAATTAATCAATTTCAACGTGCAAGGAAGCATAAGACTGATATAGATGTGTGCGGGGTAGAATAGAGAGAGAGAAAGGGGAGAGAGAAAACGAAATTGTATAATAAAGAGAAAGATACATATAGTTGAATAGAGAGAGAGATATGAAATTTAATAAAACCCACATAAGTGCATTTCACAAATAATTTGAAATAAAGTGCGCAAACATTTTATGTAGTGAAAAAATGTTGCAAAAATATTAAATGTTTTGCTTAGAAAAATAGTAATAAAACAATAAATGAAAATAAAAAATAAAAATATAAAATAAAGAAGATTATGGCAAAATATTTTCTGTACCATAACGAAAAATTCAAAACATAGTCACTGAAGAATAAAATAAAAGTGATATAATTTATAATTGGAAAGTAAACAGCACATGACTTAAAAGTGCATACTGAAAATAGCGAAGAAAACATTCTATAATTAAATAATTAAAAACTAAGACATATTATTATAGTCGATTATATCAGACTATAAGTCACCCTGTACCGTGGTTTTAAATATATTCTTTAACTGCTTATGAGAATTGTTTTATATATTATATTTAATGTTAGTAAAGTTAATAAAAAGAAAATTTAAAATAATTTACTTAAATTAATATAAAATCATATAGGTAAAATTAATTGAAAATCTAAAAATAATTAAATTAATATATGAAAATAAAACGAAAAGAAAACGAAGGTCTGTATAATTGCCAAAAGTATCAGGAAAGTAGCTTCTTAATTACATTAAAATTCTTCACATTCTTCACTTATTAAATTTATTAAAAAACAAAAAAGAAAAGAATAAAATTAAAACGTTGCTTTTTTAATAATAATTGAAAATAAGAACAATATATTTTTATATATATAAATATATATATATATAGAATGTGCATAAAAAGTGGAAACCGTTCCTTAATAATTTTCTGGTACGTTAAAAAACTAATTTAAATTAAAATGTAGTTCCTAAAAAAAAAATAAAAACTAAAAAATGATATATATGTATATCTATAAAATAAAAATTAAATATAATATATATTAAACTTAAAGTTCAACTCAAAAATCCCAAAACGTGCCTAAAATGAGAAAACCGTTCCTAAAAATGTTATGGTCCGTTAAAAAACTAAATTAAAATTAAAATGTAGCTCTTAAAAAATTAAAAATTATATATTTGTATATCTATAAAATGAAAATAAAATATAATGTTTATATTAAATTTAAAGTAAAACAGAAAAAATGCAAAACTAAATGTACGTACCCTTGTCTGGTCACCCACTGTCCAGGGTAGTCACCCCCTATCAACGCTTGGCAACCCTCCATGTGTGGCCAGAGTTGTGGCGGCGTCAAAATGATTTAAGAGTTTTGGTTCGAAATGCTTTTGGCATGGAGCGAATGCAATTGAATGTTTGGCTGACAATTAAATTGATTTGATTCAACAAATATTTGTTCAATTTAGCTAAAAATTTGCCAAGCTAAAAAATATCTGTTAGCGATTGATGTAAATGGTGACAACTTTTGAAAGTGAATTTTCATTTTCATTTTCAGTTCGCATTTGGATTTCAATATCCATTTGCATTTTTATTCACTCAATTAAACTTTTCGATTGTTGACAAAAATTGATGGAGAAGTTTTCTCTGTAATTTTTACAATATTTGAGTATATTGTAGCTCTGGGGAATACCTTGGATATTTATTTCAAATCGATATCATTTGAGACACAGACAAGCTAGGTCATGCCTAGCTACACTTTTGCTGTAAACAGTATTTAATCAACAATTGCGGCATGTTTACACAGCACACAAGAGACGAGGAGCCACCGAAGAAACTGCTGAGAAAAACCAAAACATGCCACAAGCAACAACAGCCGCAGCAGCAACAACAACCGGCGGCAAGTGATGCATTAATATACTTGCCACGGAATATCATAGTTTGCGGCAAGTATCGCATTGGCAAACATCTGGGCAGTGGATCCTTCGGTGAGCTGTATCGTGGCACCGTCCTGGACGATGGCAGGGAGGTGGCCATCAAGCTGGAGCACGCCAATGTCAAGTATCCGCAGCTGCCACGTGAGGCAAAGATCTATCATACCCTGACTGGTGGCACGGGATTTCCGCAAATTCACGACTTCGGGACCGATGGCATCCACAACATCATGGTGCTGGACCTGCTGGGACCCTCGCTGGAGGATCTCCTCAATTTTTGCGGTCGAAAATTCAGCCCGAAGACGACTATGATGCTGGCGGATCAGATCATTTCCCGCGTCCGCTATCTACATTCCCATAGCCTGCTGCATCGAGACATTAAGCCGGACAACCTGCTGATGGGTGTGGGTCACCAGCACACTCGTCTCTTCATGATTGACTTTGGACTGTCCAAGAGATACTATTTCGCCAGCAGCGGCAAACACTTGGAGTACCACGAGCAGCACAATCTGGTTGGCACTGCCCGCTACGCCTCCATCCATGCCCACTTCGCCGAGCAAGGACGTCGCGATGATCTCGAATCTGTGGGCTATGTGCTGATCTACTTTCTAAAAGGTTCCCTACCCTGGCAGGGCATCCATGCCACGACCCGCAAGCAGAAGTACGAGAAGATTCTCGAGGTCAAGAACTCGCTACCCTTGATGGTCCTGTGCGGCTCCCTGCCCTTCGCCTTCTACAACTACCTCAAATACTGCCGGGATCTCCACTTTGGCCAGAAGCCTGACTATGCATTCCTGCGGGATCTGTTCAGGCATGAGCTATGTAAATCTGGACTGTTGAATGACCACGAGTACGATTGGCTGAGTGTCAAGGCGGAGCTGGACAAAAAACAGATGCTCAATCATAATGAGAAGAAGAAACTAGCCTCAAAAACGACATCAAGGACAACTTCAAGGGTGAAGCTTGATCAGCTCGAGGAGAAGCAGAAGCATTTCGATGAGAAGTGCAAAGTGCAAAAATGGATTGAAGCTAGTCGAGCCAAGGTCCTCTCTTCTTAGTTCTCAATTCTCTACGTTCTCTGTTTGTTTTTGGCTATTCGTTGTGTGCCGTTATCCTTTATCCTTGCTGGAAGAATTCAATAGCAGCGACAGCTGCGGCAACAGTTGCCCATAATTGGCAAACATTCCGCCATCAAAGGCATTTCCAGAGAAAGGAGAATAAGAATGTATTGATGAGCAGGGGGGAGGGTGGGGGAGTACGTATGTGTGTGTTTGTGTATGTGTGTGTGTTAATGTACTCATTTGGCCGTCTCAATAGCCATTGTCTGGCATGGAACCCACTTGCATTCCAGACGAGGAAAGTTGTTAGCTCCAACCTGAGTTCGGTTCGAGTGGAACTAAAGTTACCCCTAAATTTTTTAATGTTTACTTTTGAATATTAATTTTAATTTTTAAATTAAGAAATATTTACAGATACACCTAAATGTCACATACACACTTTTATCACAATTAAAAAAAAATAATTTCGAAAATCTAACTTATAAATTTATTAATTAATACGCATAACCTGTAAATTTGTGAGTTCAGGTATTAGAATGCATGTTAATAAATAAATTTATAAGTTATTTTTCTGAAAACAAAAATAAGAGTAAATAGTTACAGAGCATTAAATATAACATAAAATTAACAAAATTAACAAATAAATAATATTACTTGTATTTATTACTACACTATTCTTTAACACCTTACTATATATAATTCACTTTTCACGTATTAAATTTATTTGTAAAATATATGAAAATTTTTTGAATTATTTATTTTAATTAAAAATAAAAAGTATATGTTTAAAAACAATTAAAGAAAACATGATATAGTAATAATAAAGCATTTTTTTGTTGCAATTATATTAATTATTGTATATATTTTAGTAAGTCAATAAAAAAAATATAATTTGTTTTTTTAAATATAGCATAGCAATATAGCTGTGTTGTTATGATGCAAATATGTTGTATGGGTCCAGCACTTAATTAATTAATAAAAAAAAAAAAAAAAAAAAAAAAAAAAATATAGCATAAAATTCATAAAAACAATATTTATTTTTAAACTAGTTAAAATATTTTAATATTAATTTACAGTACTTAGTAAACTCTTATTTTTTATATATATTTCTGCTAATTTGAAAAATAAATTCTACTAAATATTTATGAGTCTTAATTATTACCAGTATTGAAAAGTTAACAATATTGAAATCTTAACAAAATATTATTAAAGTCAATTACTATTATTCTGAAATAAAGGGCTATTTAAACATTCGCTGTTAGGAGATATTATCTCTTTATAATTAAAAGAAATATATAAATAATAATTGAGTTAATTTAATGAAATTATATTTATAAAATTGTGTTAAATCAAAACAAATAGAATATTTCATAGCATATTTACTGGAATTATAGCAAATTTATATTGCTCACCATAATAATATGTATAATAAGGGGTCTCTTAATAAGCACGATATCTAGAGTATTTTGGAGTTATCGTAGCTGGCAGCTATATGTCAGTCCATAATATGAATTGGAAGCTATCTTTAAGCTAAGCGACTTTTGAAGTTGATAGAGTAGATCGACATCGACAATTTCCTGGACAAGTAAATGCCAAGTCATCGTCAACCCACACAGACACACATTCAAACACACACACACGCATACACACACACATACACAGAGAAACTTATATGTTACTTGGAAAGCATGTTAATAAAAGGGTTAATTAGAATGGCAAGTCAGAGCCATGTTCGATAACATGCTGCCAACCACTAACTAGGACCAGGCTAAACACCTCCATTTGGCCCCCCCACATTTGGAAAAGATGAAGGATGAAGGGGGAAGAATATGAAGATGAAGAGTAGTGAAAGAGGCTGGACTTGGACTGGATCTGTGCCAAGACAAAGTAGTATGCTTAGTTGCGCTGCAATAATGCCAAATGGAGCACACACACACACTATACACTATACACATACACACACATATATATATATATATATAGTATAGTAGTTTGTTGTAGGCGATGGTGACTTAACTATTTGCAGCCCCAAAGCGATTTAGATGAGCTCTTTTCATAAGACTCCAAGCAGTCATGTGTGAGCATGTATGTTATGTATTCACAGACTCTGTGTGTGTGTTTGGGTGTATGTGTGTGTGTGTGTGTGAGTATGGGTGAGTGGGGGGGGGGCGGAGTGTGTGGGGAGTGCGTATATAATTCTATAAATAACTCTGGCTCTGGTCGCACGTACCAAAGAGGGGTGCCAAAGCATGCCTTGAAATGGCCGCAGATGCGCCTTTCCCCCCATCTCTCTTCCTATCTGTCTCTGTCTCTCTCTGTCTCTGTCTCTAACTGCCATTTTTCCTCTCTCTCTCTGTGTCTCTCTCTCTGTTTGTCTCTATCTCAAGCTGTATGTGAGTTTTCGGCTGGCTGAGCAGAGCGGACTTGGGACACAGTCGAAAAGCGTACCCAAAATCCCCACAGATGCCACACACACACACACACACAGACACTAGATCCGGCAAAACTTGCCGCGTGCTGGTGCATGCCTAATGCCAAACCGACTGCATACACACACACCAACACACACACACACATACCCGCTGAGGCATAATAATATTTGGTTTCGATTTTGGTTTTGGTTTTGGCTTCTTTCTTTCCAACATATTATCATTTTTTTTGGTTCTTTTTTGTTTTTTTTTTTTGTTGGCTAAACCATTTGAAATTAAGTTTTTTTCTTTGAATTTTGTTATCACTCTTATTGTTGTTGCTTTCTCAATTCCCCCACGTCCGTTCAACGAAATGGCAACAAATTTGTATTTTATTTATAAGTTGAGTGGCAGCCAATGACCAAGCAAAACAAATCCAAGCCAAGCAGCACATTATGCAAAGCATTAGTCCATTTCTTTAGGGGATGGTGGAGATCGGGGGTACCGACATCCATATTGGTCACTTATCGAGAATCGCATGATTTACAGGTCAATAACGATTGCTCGATGGCCAAATAATGCGCTAAAACCATGCACATAAATTATCCACACAAAGTTCAGCAATCGTTTCGAAATTGACAAAGTTTTACATATTTGTATATATATATATAGATAGTTCAAGGGTATATATTATAAAGCTATTTAGACTACATCAATTTTCTTCAATATGTTGCTGACCAGCAGCGAGTTGACCAAGTAATTACAACTACATAATTGGCAGCATAAGAATTCTTATAATTATGAAGCCAAAGCAAAACTTTTGCCACACATTAAGAAATGACTCAAATTGAGCTTCATTTTCCTTTTTAAATTACAACTACAATAATTCATTTAAGAGCTGCTGAGTCAGTCCAATTATAAATGCGCTGCTGATGTGTTAATTAAAATATTTGCTGATAACATTATACACAGAGTTGCGGACAGGCATGAAACACATGCATACATAGTACATTTTCCTGTTAGCAGGTAATATTTTTCGACCTCAGCCGGCAGGCGTGCTACAATTTTTTGCACTTCACTTTGAGTTGACTGTGTGCAGACAGCTTAGGTAATATTAATGTGAGTTTAATTTAGCTTGGCAGCCTTTTAAATAATGTATATTAATTTTCCTTTGCAGCATAGATAAATTCATTTTAAAATACATAAATTATGCATTAGTTTTGAAGTTATCTGCTTATTATTTGCTATCTTAACGCTGCGTTCACTTGCAGCAGTTGAAAATGTAAATAATTTGAATGCAGCTGGAGAACATTTTAAATACATTGCAGCTCGTTTATTTATGTGATTTGTGTTTAAAATAGTTAAATACAATTGGGAATAATGTAATATATTTAAATGTAAAATAAATGTCGAAGTTTTTTATTATAATTAGAACAATAAATAATCTATTATTGATGAAATATATATTTATTTACACTTAAATTAATGTTCGTATATGATCAATTCGATATATATATGTACATATATATCATTATAAAATTCATAACATTTATTTTTTTTAACATTTAGTTGCATTACTTTAACAGAATATCGCATTAAATTCTTGCGCCATCCTGAAAGTATGCTACAGTTTATACTCCATCCACATTCCAAGTACCACAAGGAAATAAATATTACAAATTGTCCAATTAAACGCCAGCCTTTTTTAATAAATTATTAAAAAGGATTGTCCAACTCGAAATTATCCGCAAGCCACACACGCTCATTAAAGCAGATTTTCATGCGTAACTTTCGTATTAAGTTTTGCAATGAAGGCTGCGTGAAGAGCGCATGCTAAAATATCTGATTGCAACAGCAAAATCAGCATCAACAACAGCACCAGCAGCTGTTGCCAACATGAAATCCGTCAAAAAGGCAGAAACTGGTGTTGTTGTTGTTGTTGTTGTTACAGGCATGGTCAAGACTTGTATTGGCATGGCTGTCAGTGTAAAGCGTCGATAAGCAACCGCCATCATGTCACACTCGGTAGGTAACACACGGCGTATGATTAATGTGTCTGCACACAGCTTAATGCATTTAAATACGCATAAATGATTGGCCATCGAGCTCAGCTGGCACCACACAGCACTTATTCCTGCACATGTCCTGCTGGCATCCAAGTTGAATGTACCGTTTAATGCAGTTTGTCAGGACACACATCTGTCATTTGATTAGCCACTGCACAGTGGCTGAGCTTAACTAGAAATTCGGCCATAAATACTCTTCACTGGTATGTGTTCATCAAATGAAATTTTAAATATTGAGGTCAAAAACTTGACTAGAGTTTTAGTGTGAAAATATCGTTTCAGGCAACTCATTTGTTTCATCTAAAATCAATAAGTGTAGAACTTTTCTCACCCCAAAAAATGAAAGTGTACTCCAAATTTTAGGTAAACAATGTATTTTAGTTATTAATATTCAAATAAAAAAAATTTGATTATTTTAAAAGATTTATAAAGAAATATATATATATAAACTCTAAAAAAATAAATAGTACTTTCTTTAATGTACTTAGTTAAAGTGTTTACATTGTTATGTAAGAATAAATGTAATTAATTTATTATAATTAATAAATTAATTATTTTAATTTACATAATTGAAACTTTGTTGTATGTAAAAAAAATTAATAATCATAAATTATAATTAGATATAAATTGAAATGCATATAAAACTTAAAGTAGTTTAGATTTTGTCCAGTATAATTAATACTAAATATATTTTTTTATATGTGAGTATTTTCATGTATAATATTAATAAATAAAAGTAATTTAATTTATATTCTAAATATTTCAGAAAAACATTCTTGCATTTTACAAAAATTGCTAATTATAACATATACATATATATATTTTAATTCATTTATTTACATTTTATAAATTATTGTATTTGTTGTACATAACGAATTTAAATAATTAAAAGTTAAAACTACATATAAATTGAAATGCATTTAAAATTAAATGTAGTTTAATTTGTGTCAAGTAAAATAAATAGTATATAATATTTTATATGGGAGTATTTGTAATTTTAATAAATTAAAATTAATTAACTTATATTTTATATATTTGAAAAATATACATTTTTGCATTTTAAAAATTTGTTGAATTCACTTTTAATATTTTTTAAATATATTTTTAATTTTTATTTATTCACTTTTAATAAATTTTTGTTTTTCTTATTATTATTTATAAGGCATAAATCTAGTGGGAAGTTTTTTTTCAATTAAACACAAATTGCCATACTCCCCAATGTGGTGCATGATGGAGGCTCCGCTTAATGCAGTTTGCAAGTATATTGGTCATCTGATTAGCCCCCCCCCCCCCTCGCTGCCTTCTGTGCCACAAACGTTGCACCATCAACTGTCAGTGGCCATTTTGAGCTGCAAATTGAACGCAGCTGCGATGAGTTGAAAACTCATTAAACACAAAAGGCTTCCATTGGCATCGATTGGAACTGATTCTCTGCAGGACATTTGTGTTTTGGTTGTGCTGGGAAGGGGTCTAGGGAAGGGAAGGGAAGGGAAGGGAAGGGAAGGGAAGGGAAGGAAAGGGGGTAGGGTGAGTCAAAACTCATTTTGTTGTAATTAAGTCTCAAGTTGAATTGTTGACCTCAACCAGCTCAAAATGCTGATTAAAAGAATGGAATTGAATGGAAATATAGAGGGAGGAGAATTCCAGTTAAGGAATCATCAAATGGAGTGTAAAATTACAAGTGCTTATGACAGACTCCATATTGTGTTTGGTTCTAGCCTGGCTTATTGATAGTAAGCCAAAGTAAACTCGCAAATCGCTGACTTGGCCCCAAAAATTTCTTAGCATAATCTAAGCCACAATTTAACGCTCCATTTGCCCCATGGGGTGACAGTCTTCAGGACACCACTTCTACCACATATACATATACACAAATATATATATGTATGTTTGTATTTGTTTATGCATAAGTTATTTGCTAATTAGGCAAATATTTGGCTCACTTGTGTTGCCAAAATAAAGCCATTTAAAGCAGCCCAAAAGACTTGAACTAAACAGTAATCTAATCAAACTTTGATTGATGCGCTAATTGAACGTTTAGTCACAGTGCCAAAGTCAAATATTGATTTTATTGACACCCATATATATATATATATATATATGTATATATGTAAATCGAAAGTATTAACTCAAATAAAAGAGGAAGTAGAGAAAGAAAAACAGTCGTGGCCATAAAAACAGCAACAACAAAGTTTTGTCTAAAGTTGCGTTTATATATGTAGATATATTTTTTTTTGTACTCGACATTTTGAGAGAGAGAAAATGTGAGAATGAGTGGGAAGGGAATATATATATTTATATGTGTGTGTGTGAGTTGCCTAAAGCCCATGGCTATTAAGCCAATTTAAGGACACGCCAGCACACACACACACACACACACACACATACACATACTTGCAGCGAAAAATTTGTAAAGTGAACAAAAGGCGAACAAAAAACATGTTTTTTTTATGTAATGTATATTTTGGTAGAAAATGTTGACGGCTTTTGTGAGTTTTCTTTGTCTATTGTTTTGACAATGGCCATGCCACGCCCACTTCTGACATCTGTCAACCCTTTTTAATTGCTCAACATTTGCGTTGAGTTTGCATCTAAAATTAGCTAAATACATGCAGCCTCCAGAGAGAGAAAGAGAGCGAGAGACAGAGAGAGAGAAACAGAGAGACAGAGCGCATACTTTAGAGCTACTTAAGGCACTTTTCTAAGCTCCTCGCTTAATTGCTTTGATTGCCGCCCCTTATCAGATATTTCGACCGCCTCTCTCTCCCACTCCTTCTCTCTCGCTCTCTTTCAGCCATCCCCACCCCAGCTGACCTCACCCATTAACCATTTTCAAAGTGAACCTCAAGGTCATTGATTACAACTAGCTGCTGCCGCAGCTGTGGCAAGTTCACAGGCAGCATTAATAATGCAACAAAATTGTCATATGGCCAATTAAAAGCCAATATATATGTATATACAATATATCTATCCCTTTCTACACTCTACTCCATCTCTTTCTAGTAGCCGCTCTCCACTTCTCCATCGCTGCGTTTTGGGCCAGAAAGGCATTGACGTGTCTCTAATTTGTTATGCCCGTTGTCTGTTCATTCACATGTTTTGCGATTCCCAAAAAACACACGAATTGTGAATGAAAACTGATTATATATTTATCAAGTTTACTTTGCCAGATATCTGAGCTGCATGTAGACCCCTCTTAATATGTATCATATAGTAGTAGTAGTAGTAGTACATTCCCCCCTGGGAATTACATCAGCTTAAGGACCAGGGATTGACACAATTGCAGAGCATGTCCTTTGGCACAACTTTTATCGTTCATAATACGTTTACTTTGATGACTTTGTAGCTGCAATGTGAGCAAGGACAATGCCGGCAAATACAAGGATACAAGTCAGCTCGTCTATGGCATCATAATAATTAAATGGCAACTGTGTCAAATAATATTATTATCTGCTCTTCATAGCGCACAAACTTTTGCCTTAACAGCTCATAGAAACTGCATTAAAAAATTATGCGAATTTTACTTTCTCAGATTTTCAACAGTTGCCTCAAATGAGTTGAATATTGCTGACTTAACTGATTTAATTTGAAATTTTTATATTAGTTCAGACTTTTTTACACTTATAATTGAGCAACAAAAAAAGAACTGAAAACAAGCCGTTTTTTAAATTCTCAATTTTTCAAAAATAAAATTTTTTCCTAAATATTTAATGTATGTGATACCCTTGCATTGAAGAAGCAAGAGATTATATAAAAAAAACAAAATATATACACATATTATTAACAATTCTTTTCATTTTTTTTTAATATTTAAATATTTTAATATTTGTTTATTGATTAATTTTGCAATTAACCCTAAATTAAACGGCAAATTCACTCGGATTTCTAATTTAAAAATTTAACTTTCATGACTACGACAGTATTATATATTTAACTATTTTTTTTGTTTATTATTTAGTTATAAATATTTAATTTACTTTGCTCTTATTCAAAATAAATCGGTTTAAATCAATTATAAAAAATTTTGACGGTGATTTTTTAATTATTAATTAAATTAATTAAAAAAATTTTGTGTATTACCCACAATAGCTGTTTTTAAATTTAAGATATTATATTTACTAAAATAATTCTTAATATTAATGACCCCCATTTCCGTTTTGAGCACAAAAAAAAATACAGCTAAAGTTTTGGAACGTTTTCGTTATCACAACTGGCAAAGAAATTATTCTCAATATTCATTTTAAATATATTATAAGTGTATTATTAGAATATGTGATTGCCATAGAAAACAAAAGCATCATTGATAAATATAGCTTTCAGTACAATAAATGGGACAAAAATAGAATAAACCACTTCAATTTATTTGTTTAATATTATTAAAATTAAATTCAAAACTTTGTTTCACTACTTTTTTTTATAATTTCAAGCTATTTTGAGAATATGAATAAAATAATTAATTTAATAAACTTATAAGCTATTAAATAATAAGAATACACCATAATATTAAACAAAATATTTTATTAAATATTAGAGCTAAATGAGAAATGAGAGAAAGAGGGATGTATATATTAACGAGATAGTTGCCAGTTTAAAAAAAAAACCAAACACACAAGAAAGAGACTTTTTTAATGACGGCAGCCCAAAGGATATAGCAGGATATATGTATATAGCTTGCTGATGACTTCATTGCGAAAATTCATTTAATGCCGGGCACGAAGTCCGATTCAGACCCATTTCTTATGTTAGTTGAAAAGCTGCACGCAAAGAGTTCAACATGCCTCACTTTTCTCTTTCTTATTGTACTCCACTCCCTCTCTCTTTGGGATATACTAAGACCAAAGACAACAGCAGCTGATAAAAAATACAAGATTCGAAGCCAGGGCTGGGCAGACTGTTTGCCAATGCTCAGAGTCGAGTAGTTTCATTTTCCACGCATCCCTGCCTAACTGAAGGCAACAGTTGCATTCACAATTACACATGTATATATTTAACAATATCTGTGTGTGTGTGTGTGTGTGTGTGTAGTTTCCGGTTTCAAGACACACACTCACACTCGCCCTCTCTCTCACTCTCTGTATCTCCCTTTTAATAGCCATGCCTGCCGCTTTTGTTTATTGTCGGTTTTTGTTTGAAATTGTTATTGCAATTTCAGTTGGCTCTGTTTGTATCTGCTTAAATTGTTTATTGAAGGAAGCTCACTCTTATGTTTTTATTAGTTTTGTATCCTGTTTACTGTTATGTTTCTCGTTCCTTGTCGCCCCCGCCTTAGTTTAGTTTTTATTCTTTACCACACACACAGACACACACTATGATCAAGTTTTGCCAGTCGAGTGCATAAACTCTGTTCAACATGCATTGCCACAAATTCTCGGTGCTTTTGTTTTTAAATGCTTCAAAAAAAAAAAAAAAAAAAAAACTTATTTCTATAATCTTTTGAACAAAGTTTCAATTGTCTTGCAGCATGAACGTAACTTTATACATAGTATAAAAAGTTGTCGAAAACAGTCTTGCAATTTCTGTGAATTATAATATATGTGAGCATTGAAATTGTACAGAAAATATTGCTAAAGAAATAATTTTAAATTTGCAAAATAAATTAAACCCATTTTAATATATTTTTATCTGAACTTTTTAAAAACATTCCTAATAAACGTAAATGATTTTTCAAAGAAATAATTCTCTTACATTTTTGCATATACATACATATATATATTTCGTTTCATTGAAAAATTGCGATATCATCTTTATTAGTAATAAACAGCTAAAGTTCTGATTCTAGTGATAGCATTAAAACTGAGCACGCCTTAAATGGGGTTGATAGTAAAGTGAATTCAACAAGACCGTGTGGCCTAATGGATAAGGCGTCGGACTTCGGATCCGAAGATTGCAGGTTCGAGTCCTGTCACGGTCGAAGTACTTTTTTAATTTAAAAAATATATTTTTGTTTACTGCTTAAGTATTTCAACAAAATAACATATTTTACATTTTTATTTTGAAACATTTAGTTGTTTATGTTAATCTCCAGCAGATCGGCAGAATTAAAGTGTTCAATTGTATCTTGAAATAGCCCCATAGCTCAGTAGGCAGGGCGTTGCTTCCAAAGGCGGCTTCAATCGACAGGTCGCAGGTTCAAGTCTCAAACGGGACGAAGGTTGTTTCATATTTTTTTTTTTAATATTTATATTTGGAAATGGTTACATTGAGTTAAAAATTAATGCAGAATAAATATTGAATAGATTCAAATTACGGGAACTCAATCTGAGCTTTCCTATGTCTTTTAGATTGTCGTTAAAAAAAAGAAATAAAAACAATCATATGTTATTAAACCTTCCGAAATATGTTTAAAAGGCATTGAACTTAGAATCTATAAATAAGAATAGTTAAGACATAGTTAAAGCTATCGGGATATCACTGTAGCAAACTAATTTCAAAGCAGAAAAGTCCGGCATGCAATTATAAAATTCTAAAAACTTTTCTAGTTCATTAGAGAATGTGACAGAGAGAGAGAGAGAAAAAGGGAGAAAGAGACAAGGAGGTAGAGGCTAACTATTTATTATGCAGATGTTCTCCACATGTTATCTATTTGTTCTCATTTTATTCTCATAAGTTTCTGGTACGCATATATAATTAGCCGAGAAATCTATAGATGTAGAGATCGAGTGAGAGGAGAGAGAGAGAGAGAGAGAGAAAGAGAGAGAGACAGAGAGAGAGACAGAGAGAGAGAGAGAGAGAGACAGAGAGGGAGTGAAAGAAAGAATGAGACAGACTGAGATAGGGGAGAGAGGGAGAGGAAGAGAGAGAGTGAGAGTCAGATAGGGAGAGAGGGAGAGAGAGAGGGAGAGAGATAGAAGCAGTGAAACATAGAGACAGGCTGTGATAGAGTGAGAAAAAGAGGCTGAGAGAAAGGAAGACAAAGAGGAAGAGAGATTGAGAGACAGAAAGATAGAGAGGGATATAGGATATGAACTGATGCCTCAATATATTTCACATTAGTTTGTTGCAAGTGTGTTTGAATGTTGCAAGCTACAGTCATATAATTTTTCATGTGACACTGAGAGAGACAAGCAGAGCAACAGAGACATAGAGAGAGATAGAGAAAGTGTGCCTCATTTCCGCATTACAAGCATAATCTTAGTGTCCAGGATGTGTCCGCATAGCACGTCGTAGTTGCCCCAAGATTAATGGTTGCCATTGTTGCACACCTGACGGGGAGAAGACAATGAGGGGTATATCCTCCTCTCGCTCTCTCTCTCTCTCTCTCTCACTATGTATATGTATATATGAATGTATATGTGTTGTATATACATTTTAATAATTAATGCATAAATAATGATTTATGCAAAGAACGCTCTGTGGTCAGACTAAAAGCCTCAAGCGAAGAAATAATACACATAATAACTGAAAGCAACTGAATGGGAGGAAAGAAAGCGAAAAAAAAAACCAAAAGAAAATGGCAATGTAGAAGATGAAGAAGAGGAAGCAGCAGATATTGAGTGCAAGGAAAGAGAATTAGAAAGAGATAGAGACAGAGATAGAGAGAGAATGGGAGCAGAAACCAACCTTTTTGCTGTTTGGTGCTGCCACTTGCAACGCAGCTGCTGTCTGCTTGTGATGTTGCCTCTGTTGCTGCCACTGTGACTTTAGTTTCCGTTGCTGCTTGCCTCACACTCCACACTTGCCACACTTGCCGCACTTTGCAACAAAACAGTTAATCCATCATCATTATGAATTTGGTTTGTTATTTTTTCGCCTTTTATTTCTCTTTTTTTGTTGTGTTATCCCTCTCTTTCTCTCTCACTTCTATTTTTGTTGTTGTTCCAGTTGTTGTTGTTTTGTTTTATCTTTGTTGCTGTTTAAGTTGCCTGTGCTACGGATGCTGCTGCTGCTGCTGCTGCTGCTGCTGTTGATGTTGATGTTCTGCTCATGTTGGCAGCAACATAATATCCTCTTCTTCTTATCGTTGCTTTTTTTTGTCTCTTCTCTTCTGTTGTACTTGTGTTGTGCTGTGCTGTGTTGTGTGTAACGGTTAAATAACAACAAAATGGCGACAAGCCCAGCTGCTGCCACTTGGCAGGCAGTCGAGTTTTTGAAATGGCGAATCCTTGTTAGGTCAAAGGTTGCACGTTGTGTGGTATTCTGGTTGCCGTTGTTATTGTTGCTGTTATTACATGTGTTTTCACTCAGTTTGCAATGTCTATGGCATTATACATTTAGCACTCCACCTGCAGGCCAAAAATTGATTTTGATAAGAAACAACAAACAAAAAAAAAACAAAACAAAACACAACAAATATTTTCATATTGCTGCCAACTAATGCAAATTTAATTAAATTTTAATTGCATTTTCTTTATGTGGTTGTTGCTGTTGTTTATTTGTTTGTTGTTTGTGGCAAGTCCTTTTTTAGTTTCAGCATCGATTTTTGTTGTTCATTTTGTCGTTTGTCGTTTGTTTTTCACTTTTCACGCCTCAATGCTTTTCTATAATATTTCCATAGCATACTTTTAGGCGGCGCCCTTTTCTAGTTTCCTGTTGGCAACGGCCATGTTTAATTTGCACTTTATGTTTTGTGCTGCAAATTAACTTTAACTTAATGTTATGTACGCATCGTCACGCCCACTCACTAAAGTTCACTCCCCATGACCCCAACACACACACACACACATCCACCCACACCCACACACATAGATAGTCTCATTACGCCCACACACTCCACTCTATGCTTCTATGCTATAACTTGGAGCAGCAGCTGTTGATGCTGCTGCTTTTGCTGTGTTATGTTGTGCCACTGTTTTGTTGTTGTTGTTCTTGTTTGTTGGTTGTTGCTGTTAATGAGCTTTACCATGGAAAATTGTGAAAATTGAACAGCCAGTGGCTGCCTGGATAGTCTGGCTGCCTGGCTTAGCACGGGTCAAAAACTGCAAACTCATCTTGCTGCTTAATGCTTGTCGAGCGGCTAATTTGATAATGCCGATCGAATGAACTCTGCTCTCCCCACTAAATGTATAAGTTTTGCACAAGTTACTATAACTTAATGATTCTTATGGTTTAATGAAAAAAATTGTGATTGGGTCGAATACCAATACCAGGATAAGAAATGTATGGAAAATCTGCTGTAGCTTGATTTACTTGTTGGAATTGAAGGCCACTTTAAAATAAATTGGAAAATTTGTAACTTAATGGTTTATTTAAAATATGTAAATTAAATATTTCTTTTTCTATATACAAAAAGCAAAGTAAAGTTTTAAAGAAAAATCTATGTCAATAAAAATGTATTATTAATAAATTAATGCAAACAGCTTTAATAATTTTAGCTTCTTTAAAACAAAATTAAAAATTTAATAAAATGTAAATATATTAAAAAGTAGGTTTATTTTACTTGTTAAATTTTGTAAACTAAATTATTCGATGTATGTTTCATAATTTATATTTATTTATTTTTTGGCTGATTTACTTAAAAAATATTGGCATATGCAAATAGAGCTTTTTTCATTGGGGAATCATTAAAAAAAAAGATCACTTAACGATTTAAAAACTTAAATGGTTTTTATTCTATTATTAAAATAATAGCAAATTATGGGCAGAAGTTAATGGTCATTAAATAATCAATCAATAATGTTGTTTTGAACTGGGGAAAACTAGAACTCAAACTTTTAAATATTTAATTACAATAATATATTTTTTCTTTTCTTTTTCTTTTTAATAAATGTATTAAGTGAATGAACTGTAAAGCTTAAAGAACCTTTATTTATTAACTATATTTAAAGAACTCATGATTATTAGTCAAAATCACTGGAATATATTTATAGATTTTTTTAATTTAAAGTTGAGTTTAGCTTCAGCAGACAATCTCGAAGTTATTATTTACAGAAAAATATATTTTCAGACATGTGAAGTTTAAATCACACCTAATGCAATGCAGTGGTATTTAAGGATGTTTTACTGTTTTTTAAATTAAAATATATTAATTTATTAATTTATTATTAAAATTTATTAAAGAAAAATATAAATAAAATAAATATATTTAATAAGTGATGAATCTGTACAAGTACCTTAAAAATTAAAAATTATTCGCCTTTATTCAACTATGAACAAAGACTTATATTTGGACAAGTTAATGCACATAATACAAAGAGATGTCCCAATTGTAATGCAGCTTAACTTTTTTTTAATAAATGTATACATATATATATATACACATACATATGCAGTGCAATGACAAAGGACATACCAAACGGCATTTGTCTTGAGGCGTGCAACAGTGCGTATACGTTATTAAAATGTAAGTGAAACGAAAGCATTGTTGGCTTCGTAATTGGGCTGCTGCACGTTACATTTGTTCTACTTATGCTGCTCATTATTATTATTATTGCTATTGTTGTATTTCACTTGGCATGTGGGTGCGATAGAGAGAGAGAGAGAGACACAATAGGAGAGTGTGTGAAAGAGAGAGAGAAAGAGAGAGTTTCGGGTACAGCAGCTGTGTCATGAAGTGATGATGCTAATGCGATTTTCATAGCTTTTCTTGTTGCTTATTGGTGGGGCATCCCGAGGCAACAATGACAACAACAATAACAACAAGTAAAGCGCGCCAACATGCGGCGTTGTTGCTAACGATACTCCATCCCACCAAATGTCCCTCAGTCCCTCTGTCTCTCAGTCTGATTTGTCTCTCTGTCTGCCTGTATGTCTGCCCTGGTACTGCTGCTGCTGCTGCGGCTCGCCTCTTGTTGCTGATGATGATGTTGATAACTTATGTAACTAACGCTGCATAAATCCGTGCACACACACACACACATACACGCAAGCAAGAGGTTCCCCTACACTCACCGTACATCTCTTCTACACACACACACACATTCACACTCAGACAATTGCAAAAATTGTAACAAGTTTTTCTAGCTTCACTATTCAAATTCCATTTCTTTTCACTCGCAGTTGCCAGCCTTTTTTTTATATACATATAAATATTTATTTTTGGGGTTTTTACTGTGAATATGTGTGTGTAATTTGGCACAATTTCTTTAGTTTTGCACTAATTTCTTATTTCTATATAATATATAATATTTTTTTTGGCAAATTCTTGGCTGTTTTTACCACTCAACAGCAGCAGCGACAACAACGATGGACGTAGTTTGGGGCAGCGCTAAAGGCAACACTGCACAACACACTTCACGTTTGGTCTGATTTTGTTGTTGGCGACAGACGGGGACACAAACACAAACACTGACACAGACACAGTCATATACACAGACACTAACTAACTCACACAGACATAGAAGCGCGCACACGTTTTGCGAGTTGAGTTAACGGGACCAACAACAGGGCTGCGACAACTGCGGTTGCGAGTGCGAGTGCGGATGCGGATGCGGATGCTGCTGGCGGCTGTTCATGTCACGTCGATGGACCATTTTTGACTGGCTTCAAATCGAAGTTATCCGAAAGCAGCGCACAGATCTTATAACTGTGTGTTGCCCATCCAACATGTCTCTTTGCTCTCTGCTTCGCCAGCAGCTGCTTCCTCTGCTGCTGCTGCTGCTGCACACAGTTGTTGTTCTTTCATGTTCTTCTTTCTGCCTCCAAAGAGAATCGAAGAGCGTACCAAAGAGCAAGTGTCAGTCGGAAAGAGTATGTGCTGTGTGTGTGTGAGTGTTCGTGGGAGAGTGTATGCCAGAGCCTTGTTGCATATGCTCTTTCCTTGTTTGCCTTTTGCTGCTTTCAGCACGTGAGAATCAACTACAGAGTTGCCAGACTGTTGCCAGATGAACTGCAGTTGGAAGCTGCAAAATATGTTCATATGCTGATGATTATTCTAAGTAAGATATAAGATATAATATAAAGTATTATTTTGTAAGACTTACAGTATTAAAAAAATATACAGAATATTTTAAAATTTACAATATTGCCATTAGAAAAATCAAATACTATTAATTAATAATAAAGGTACTTTAAACTAAACGAATTCTTCATTTATTAAATTTATTAAAAAAAAACTATATATATAAATTAATATTAATATGATTATAATAATAATAATAATAATAATAATAATAATAATAATGATAATAATAATAATAATAATAATAATGATAATAATAATAATAATAATAATAATAATAATAATAATAATAATAATAATAATAATAATAATAATAATAATAATAATAATAATAATAATAATAATAATAATAATAATAATAATAATAATAATAATAATAATAATAATAATAATAATAATAATAATAATAATAATAATAATAATAATAATAATAATAATAATAATAATAATAATAATAATAATAATAATAATAATAATAATAATAATAATAATAATAATAATAATAATAATAATAATAATAATAATAATAATAATAATAATAATAATAATAATAATAATAATAATAATAATAATAATAATAATAATAATAATAATAATAATAATAATAATAATTATAATTATAATAATAAATAAATAAAATCAAAAAAAAAATAATATTATTAATTTTTTTTTAAACTGTTCCGAATATTTGAACAAATCGGATAGATACCAACGCTAACTTTTATAGTCGCTTCTCACAACTATATTATGTAATTTGAAATTATCTGGCAGCTTCTTAATCTCTCTTCCTATCTCTTTATTTTGCATAAGTCACTCTTATATGCGAGGCACTCTTATACTACTCTTTAACTGGCACTCTCAGCTGTCTAAGGACATGCGCACTCAATGGCCAAACAACTTTCAAAGTGGAACTGCAGACTAACAACAATTGCAGGACAACGACGAACAAGAAGAAGAAGAAGATGAAGAAGAAGAAGAAGATGGAGCAGAGAGAAACTCTGCAACATAATCGACTTATATAGGTAACCGCAGGAGGAAAACGCGTTTAGTTGCCGCGTTGACAACTTTGTGGCACAACACAAAACACTGTCTATGTGCAGAGGTGACTATGTTTCTAAGACGTACACACAGAGACACACATACATATGTAATGGATATGCTGTGTGTAATACGGGGCGTATGGATGATGGGTGATTTCTGGCAAAAGAGCGTCAACTTCGTTGTTAAGAAGTTGGACAAGCATTTGGCAGAAGCATTGACCTGGTTATACACCCAAGTACACACATATTATATACAGAGTAAGGATTTATCCTGGCCAGGAGCAAGTCAACCAAGTGTAGGGATCTAAAAGAGACAGATAGATACAGAGAGAGAGAGAGAGAGAGAGAGAGAGAGAGAGAGAGTGAGACAGAGGGGGAGAGAAAAGAATAACAATGAATGGCATATAAATCTAATGTTAAACTTTTGACACTGTCTCGGCACGGAGCCATGAAGGCACTTCCCTCCACTTCCGGCTTCGTCTGACTGTCAGCGACAACAAAAGGACACTCACTCACACACACACACACACACACATACGCACAGAGTGACATGCGTATGTGTACGCTGGAATTTATGATCTCCTATTATATTGGTGTTGTATTTTTAGAAATCTTTCGCAGCGCCACCAAATAAATAATAATAAATTTTGCGCTTTTTATGCCATTCTCTTGTTCTTGTTGTTGTTTGCCTTTGGTTTATTTCTCATCTGTTTCCCACATTTCTTATGACAGTGTCAACATTTCTTGGACGAAAACTCTAATGGTATCTCACACACACACATACACTCACCACACACATATTGTCACACAGTCTGCTTATTCAGACAGATAAATTCGTACATGTATTTTCAATCAGTTTGTTATTGTTGGCCTGGGTCGGGTTATAAATTTGCCTGAGCCTTGTTTTGTTGAAGGCCACGTAGCCTAGAAGTATTTTGCAAATAATTTCTGATTTTATGTGAACACACATACATATACACATAGAAAGGAAGCACTTATATACAGACGTTAGCACACATGCGGCGCCATAAAGTGGCCTTCGCTATTTCAGTATTTGTGTTTTGTCATTTAATAGAATTTTTGCTATTGATTTCTAATTTTTCGTGTGGACCTTAATAAAATGTGCCAACAGCACACATCCATACACAGACATACATACATTATGTATGTGCGCATTGATTTCGTAATTTACGAGCGATTTGATGAATTACGCAAATAATTTTTTTCGGCATTTATATTGTGGGGGACTTTGCGGCATGCCGCTTGAGTTTCTGCTACATGCTGAGGTATGTGTGGTTTATGTGTGTGAGTATGTCTGGGTGTTGCCTGCTTCACTCTGTTGTTAGTGTGTGTGTGTGGCTTTTGTTGTCTGCTTGTATCAGGAAAAACTTCGCCTTCATTTAATCTTATTAAGTTAAATATGACTAAACAAAAAAGTGTTGCCTACATTTCGGCGCACAGCGAAGTATAAACAAACATAGGCAAGTGTGTGTGTGTGTGTCTTTGGCTGGCGAATGTTGTGAGGGTTTCAAATTTAAAAAAAAAATTTTTTGGAGCAGCAAAGGCAACGAACCAAAAAAACTGCAGTACAGCATGACTTTTTGTTTTTGAATGAGGTCAAAAATCATAAAAATTAAAGCTAAAATTTGAAATGAAATTTATTTATCTTATCAAACATATTGCTGATCACTAAAAATAAGCAAATAATTAAATAAGCTTTGCTTAATTTTATATAAAAAAATTATTATTTTTTTGTTGCCTTTTGAACTCAAATTACTAATTAGTCACAATTGAGCAAATTAAAATATGAGACAAGAAGATTTGCAAAATGAAACAAAAATAAATTAAATTTATATATGTTGTTTAGTGTTTAATGAAAAACAATTAAACTAATTGTCATATATTTGAGCCTGAACCACAAGCCGTGGCTGTTTGTTTAATTTGCATAATGTGCACATCGAGGTCGTTGAATTTGAATTGAATTTGCTGTTGCCAAAACATTTTACCAACATCTGAATTTTGAACGCTAAATGCACTTGACAAGCCAATTTCATATTGGATTAAATTTATATGTGTTTTCTGTAAATAATACATGAGTGTAGATATTACCAGTTTAAATGAACTCAACCAACAGTTTCCACACAATTTGACGCAATCTATAGTATAACTATTTTCAATTTTATTAATGCATTGTTTATATTAATTGAAAGCATATTCATAAATCATGCAACAACATGTGGCATTAAAATAATATCAATTTATATATAAATGCATATTATAGTTTTTAATGGGAATTATTTTTAATAAATTTTTTGTGGATTATTTGAGAAAAAAAATTAATTAAAAGTGACAGATGTGATTTTCAATTACAATTATTACAATTTTTAATGGTGTTATAGCTATTTTAAAATTCTTCATTTAGAGAATGACACTTAAAATACGCAATTTAAGGATTGTGTTAAAAATAATAATTTATTTAATTTTATAGCAAATACATCATGTGATGCTAAGGTACTTTCAGCTATACAGATTCTTTATTTATTAAATTTATTAAACAAAAAAAAAAAAATAAAATTTTTAAAACTTTTTACAAAATATTTTTTTTATGAACATGAGAAAACTGAACATCTTGAATTCATATTTTTCCTTTCGGTTAAAGAAAAATATAATGAAAATATACGGTATTGAAAAGGAAATCAATTGAAAGTTAAATTTTTTTTTACATTTTTTTTTTAACTTAAAAAACAAAAATTTTCAAATACATTTACACCAAAAAACTACAGGGTTAGAAAAATTTATTATAATTGTTGACCAACAGTATAATGTTCCAGAAAAACTTTAGTTGCAATATTAAATCATAAATATAAGTCTACAATATTAGAAAGCCATTTAAAAAAGATCCATTGAATTTTCTAAAGCTCACAGTGTATGGAATATTCTATAAAATCTATCTATTAATTTGTGTTAACTATCTTCGAAAATAGTACATTTACATTGAATAATTTAGAGCTTAGTTTTGTCACTTCTGTGTGAACTTTTGGGTGCATAATTAAACATTAAATATGTAAATTAAGTTAAGAATGAACATTTTGTGTCAATTTATATGACATATTTTATTTGGAGGCAATAATTGTTCGTTTGTTTTTATAGGTCAAACATTATTGGGAATTATATTAGAAAACACGAGAAATGAAAACAGGAAAAATAATCAATACTTTTAAAATTTGCATAAGCTCTGTTTGAAACAGATGCTACATGTCGACAGCCAAAGTCTGTCAATAATGATGATATTGCCATATGTGTGTATGTATGTGTGTGTGTATGTATGTATGTATGTTCCACAATCGCACATTACGCATACGCCACGTGCACATGCACGAGAATTGTGAGTGTATGTGTGAAGAGAGTGTAGATGGCGAGAGAGATGGAGCTATAGAGACACTGCCTAGATTCGATTGAAATTAATTGTGGGAAATCTGCAGCCGGTGAAAAGTCCATTAAAATTATATGAACCTGAACGTGAATCTGAATTTGTAAGCGAGTTTCTTAAGTATATAGGAGAACGTAGACTACGTAGGGTATATAGTATATATACTACCAACTGGATTTTCATTAACATGTAGCTGGGTCTGGTGAAAATAATTCAGGGACTTTGTCCCGATATCGTTGACCAGACGTGTCCTTGCCTCATGTACTTGGCCGTCGACCAAGTTGTTGGGCATTGCGTGTGTTTTTTTTTTGTTTTTTGATTGAAAACTAGAAGTACATGTACTTGTCCTTTCCATATACATATGTATGTATGTAGGTGTAGTTTTTGTTGAATTGAACTCTGGGCAAAACTAATAATCTTTTTAGATTTGTGTGTTCATTAACGTCGACGACTCGAAGGCGATAAGTTAACACGCGGCTCTCTTGACGGTTATAAATTTAATAAATAAATATATATACATATATTGACAGCTTGAACTCTCAACTTGCCAAAAGTCAATGAAACAAACTGTAACAAAGTTCACAAATTATTAAGACAGAAACTTTTGCAAGATGATTGTGAATTTATCTTAAAAGTGCAGTGGAGTGTATAGAAAATTGCAGAAACTTTTCAATCAACAAAACAACTGTAACTGATTGCATTTTCATTTTTATTTATTTCCTAACCATCTAAGGTAAAAGTCTGCGAAAACAAAAATTTGCAACTTCAATTCAGAAAAATAAAATTTTTGAAAATCAAATAAATGTATTTTAGATTTATTTTTATTATAATATATTTTCTCATATATTTTTTAAAAACTACAAATTTTAAGAAATCCAACTTCTTCAAAAATTCTGCCAAATCAACATCGAAAGATATTTTTAATAAAAAATCTCATGACAGTTAAATTAAAATTAATGCAAATAATTAAAATTTTGATGCATAAAAAATTGATTAACTCTTACAGAGTTTTGAATAATTCACATTTTTTAAATTTCCTATATTTTATATTTATATATTATATATATTATATATTTATATTTTTTACATTACATAATTTACATTAATAATTTTATTAAAAAACTCCTAGATGAAATTTTTCTTTATTTAATTTGTATTCAATGATTTTTTATAAATCCAATTAATTTTTATACTTTTTTTATTTCCGAAAAATTAAATTTATTAACATTGAAATTGGTATAATTATAATAATTAAATTCTAACCCGTGTCCACAGATGACAACATCAATGCAGCCGAGTAAATATACGGGCCTCGTGGCCGATCTCATGCCGAACATCAAGGCGATGAGATACTCTGGACTCTTTATGCATAACTTCACGGGGGGAAGTATGTTTATAAAGCGGGTCTATTCATCGGTGCACATGGTGCTGATTATCATACATGTGGGTCTAATCCTGGTTAATCTGGCACTGAACTCTGAGGAGGTCAACGAATTGTCGGGGAATACGATTACCACTCTCTTCTTTACGCATTGCATTATCAAATTTGTTTATCTGGCCGTCAATCAAAAGAACTTTTACAGGTGAGTTGAAAAAATAAATAAATAAATAAATTCATAAAAATAAATTATTGTTAATAATTACTTTAAAATTAATTAAAATAATTGAAATAAAAATATAAAAAATAAAAATTTCTTCCATATCTGGATAACCTTAACAATATGTATTTTTTAAATATATAAAAAAATAAATTGTTTTTATTTATATTATTATACTTTCAGTTGATCCATAAAAATAATCATTATTATTATTAAAAAAAATTAAATAAATATAAAAATAAGACTATAATAGAAAATACATTATTTTTTATAATTACTTTTAAATTAATTAAAATAATTGAAATAAAAATATAAAAATAAAAATTTCTTCCGTTTCTGGATAATCTTAACAATATGTATTTTTTAAATATATAAAAATATAAATTGTTTTTATTTTTATTATTATACTTTCAGTTGATCCATAAAAATAATCATTATTATAAAAAAAAAAGAAATAAATATAAAAAATAAGACTATAATATAATTCCATTCCCTTTCTCTAGTACCTTTAAAATATACATATCTTTTTAAATATGAAATTATTATTAATTAAATAATTAAAAATTAACAAGTATAGTATTAATTATGTTTCCATTTATGTAGAACCATAAAAATAATAATTATTTTTATAAAAAAAAAATATTAAATAAATTTAAATAGTAATTATATATAATATAATACTTTTCCTTTTCTGTAGAACCTTTAATATACATATGTATATATATTCATTTTTTAAAATATTAAATATTAAAATAAAAATTTAACAAAAATAATATTAATAATGTTTCCCTTTCTGAAGAGCCATTAAAATTATAGTTATTTTTATAAAAAAATAAATAAATATAAAAATAATACTATAATATAATTGCATTTCCTTTCTCTAGAACCTTTTTAATATTAAATTATTATTATTAAACTAAAAAAAATGTAACAAAGCTAATATTATTAATGTTTTCCTTGCTGTAAAGCTTTAAAAAGAATAATTCTTTTCACAATATAATTATTTTCCCTTTTCTGTAGAACCTTTAATATACATATGTATATATATATATTAATTTTTAAAATATTAAATTATTATTATAAAAAAAAAATTTAACAAATAATGTAACAAACATAATCTTAATAATGTGTCCCTTTCTGTAGAACCTTAAACATATGGAATCAGGCGAATTCGCATCCTCTGTTCGCCGAATCCGATGCACGCTATCATTCCATTGCCCTGGCCAAAATGCGGAAGCTCTTCTTTCTGGTGATGCTGACCACGTTCGCCTCGGCGACGGCCTGGACAACGATCACGTTCTTTGGGGAGAGCGTTAAGTTCGCCGTTGACCATGACACGAATGCGACTATAACGGTGCCCATACCACGATTGCCCATCAAGATGTTCTATCCGTGGGATGCCAGTCATGGCATGTTCTACATGATTAGCTTTGTGCTGCAGGTCTACTATGTGCTGTTCTCCATGGTGCATTCGAATCTGTGCGATGTGATGTTCTGCTCCTGGCTGATATTCGCCTGTGAGCAGCTGCAGCACCTTAAGGGCATTATGAAGCCTCTGATGGAACTCTCCGCCTCGCTGGACACCTATCGACCCAATTCGGCGGCACTTTTCCGTTCCCTCTCCGCCAACTCCAAATCGGAGTTGATACACAACGAGGGTGACTATGCTGGATGGAGATGTTGTAATTGCTTGTCCGAGCTGAACATTTAATTGCAGAGAAGGATCCGCATGCTGACATGGACATGAGTGGCATCTACAGCACCAAAGCCGATTGGGGCGCACAGTTTCGGGCACCCTCCACCCTCCAATCCTTCAATGCCGGCACAAATGGCACAACCGCTGCTAATCCCAATGGACTGACCAAAAAACAGGAGATGATGGTGCGCAGTGCCATCAAGTACTGGGTGGAACGCCATAAGCATGTTGTCCGGTAAGTCAAATGGCCCCCCCCTTTCATCCTCCCCCGTTCTGTTGGGGAACCTTCCACAAATTTAAAGCTCGTCTGGGCAGCTCGAAATCGGATATACGTTGGAGTGTCCTTGCTGTGGGATTTATGATGTGCGAAGGACCATAGTCAAAGATTTGGAATCAATGCAGACAGCGAGACATGATATATTGCATTGCAATGCACAAAAACCAATTCCAAATAACTTGTTAGAAAACTCATTAAAATTTCGCAATGCTTTTCAACTCAGTTCAGGATATTTTGCACCTCCAGCAGTAGAGCTTCTGTAAGAAGGATATTCTTATGGGAATGAAACTTTCTGTAATAAATTATTTAAATTGAAATTTAAACTGGAAAAGAATACCATTATTTCGGTAAATTCACTTCAGATTGCTACAAATACAGTTAATATAGTGTACGATTATAGAAAATCCAATAGGAAACATTTTTATTTTATATTTTTTTTTATTTTTTATTGTATGTCAACTATTATCAGTCGACAGAAGTAGAATTAATAATTAATAATTTAAATTCAAAATTTAAATTAAATTAATTAACTTAAATATTTAAAAAAGAAAATTAGAATTTTTCCCAAGGGTTTTCCCAACATATGTAGGATTTTAAATTATATCTTCATATATAATGAACATATCTTATAATATGAATATATAAAGTTATATAAAGTTAATAATAATAATGGTGTGCTTAAGTGAAATTAATCGTTGGTTAGTGTTTAATTAGATTTATGCAGTTTTTGGGGTGATTTTAAATTTTAAATATTCTTAATACATCAAATATACAGATATCATTTATCTCAACAATTTGATTTACTCAGCTTAGTAAACCAATATGAAATATTATATATTATTATATATTATTAAATATTATTATTATGATGAAATATTATTATAAATATTTTTTTTAATGTATCAGTTTTTTTTTTAAATATACATATATATATATTCCCAATAAATTCATATTTAAAAGTGAAAAAATATCATAAAGTTTATTATTGAGTTAATTTGTACTACAATTAAAATATGTTTACGAATTCTCTAGATTCGTTATTTTTTATTTAGACTGAATAATGAAAAGAAATTATCTTAATAGGATCAGCAAAATGTCAGCAAAAAAAATTTCATTTTTTTTAGATTCATAGAATTATATTGAAGCTGCTGATATACTATGTATGCTATTCAATATATATACATAAATATATATTTTTTAATAATTTGTATTCTTTAAAATAATCTTTAGGTGGTATTATATGTTACCTACTCGTTAATTACAATTTAATTCTAATTTATTATTTTCAAATAACTATGCATCTAATTTAATATAATTTTATACTTAATTTTATAACATTTTTTGGCATTCCACTCCTGAATAGTTGAGTTTAAGCAAATAAGTAATTATTTAAAAAAAATTATTTATTAATTATTTACCATATTTCTTTATTTCTTGGTATTTTAATTACCAATTTTATTTTTAAAAATATAAAAATTTAATTAAAATAATTTAAATTAAATTTTTATGTTATCTTTTAATACATTTTAGTCGAGTAATTAAAATTCACATAAAATTAAATAAATAAATAATAAAAAATAAATTAAATTATTTGTTTGTAATTTGCACTTTCTGAAATTTTATGTTCTTACTTAAAAGTCTTCGCTTGTTTTTTCGTTCCCATATAAATCTCTCCAGCTTCCCCTAAACAAAATTGCTCAGCATTCGCACTGTTCGCTTTGTTATTGAGTTTACTGCCTGAAGGATATCATGAGAGTTCCCCCCTCCTTTGGCTACCATTTGGAATTGTTTGTTTGTTTGTGTTGATGAGGGGTGAGGCGGTGAGGCGGTGAGGGGTGTATAGCAATTGCTTTAGTTATTTGTTTGATTTATTATTGATCAACCTGTTTAAATTTGCAGCACCATCGATGGGAATCTCAAGATACCTCTCTCTCATCCTCTGATTTTCTTTTCCAGATTGGTGGCTGCCATTGGGGATACATATGGGGCTGCCTTGTTGCTGCACATGTTGGTGTCGACCATCATGTTGACCCTCTTGGCCTACCAGGCGACCAAAATCAACGGGGTTAATGTGTATGCCTTCACGGTGATTGGATACTTGGGCTATGCACTGGCTCAGGTGTTTCACTTCTGCATTTTCGGCAATCGTCTGATTGAAGAGGTGAGTGTCCGAGAGGAATAGCAGTATTCACAGTATAAAATATAATCAAATATATGTATATAGTACAACTGTGATAAATAAAATAGTTCCACTAGGCGAAATCTATTTGAAATTAATTTTGCAAGATTTAAAAGCACATCTTCAAAAATAATTAAATCATAACGAGTTATACTTTGATTTAATATTATATTTTTAAGCTGACAATTAAAGTTTTTAATCATTTCAAAATAACAGTGAATAATAGAATAGTAGCACTTTTGCAGAATTACTAAAAAATAAAAATAAAATTATTTGAGTATTAATTACTTATTAATTTATCAATTAACTAATTTATTTATTTAATTATTTATTTATTTTTATTAATTTAATGAAATTTGTGTGTAATTTTATTTAAGTTTTACTTACTTGATTGCTTTACCAAAATAATAATATGAAATGGAAAAGAAGATGTAATACATATATAGGAGTGTCCAGAGAAAAACTATTTAGAAAAATAATATTTTTTTCATTACAAAATGGGCAGTCTAAGTTCGTCTAATTTATTGACCAAGAAAATTCACCTTATTTTGGGTAGCTTTAAGAAAATGTTTTAAAAACATAATTTTGTTAAATTTTAATAATCATTTGAATATTACATTTAAAGTATCATTAAATACCAAATATTTCTGCATATCAATTTCATTTCTATTATTATTAAAATAATAAATATTAGACAAACTTTAATGTATGTCCAAAGAAAAGCTATTTTTACCTTTATATTTATTTAATTATTTATTTATTAATTATTTACTTATTTTTTGCTTAGATGGAGTATTTTTTAATAAATTTAATGTATATATTTTTTTATTAAATTTATTTATTATATTTTCGAACTGTATAAAAGTGTGACAGTGGTTATATTTAAATTTTGAGAGCTGTATTTATCCGTGTTCATACTCTTTGCTTGCAGAGCTCATCTGTCATGGAGGCCGCCTACTCCTGCCACTGGTACGATGGCTCCGAGGAGGCCAAAACTTTTGTACAGATCGTTTGCCAGCAATGCCAAAAGGCCATGAGCATATCGGGTGCAAAATTCTTTACTGTCTCGCTGGATTTATTTGCCTCTGTAAGTTTGATACACCTACCTCATCTCAGCCCACTCCTGTCCTGCAGTTACAGACTCTCAGCTTGCAAATTTACAAATTCCAAACATATTCGTTGTATTGTTTTTTTCTTCTTCTTTTCATGGGGGCCATCAGGTGCTCGGCGCTGTTGTCACCTACTTCATGGTGTTGGTGCAGCTCAAGTGAAGACCCCGCACAACAGCAGCAACAAAGACAACAAAAACAACAACGATAAATTGCAATGAAATTAAAATTTATAAATTGTTTTACTTGTTAAACAAAAATTGTGTCAAAGTTTATGCTTTACGTTAGCTGCACATCAGCAACAACAATGAGTTGAAATAACAATAACAATAATACATATTAATATCATTTAGCCCAACACACATAATCCTTGCTAAGCCATTTATAGCTACCCTCAACTCACCCCGTTACCACCCCTTCACATTTTAAATAATAGAGCAGCTTTAATAGCTCTAATTCATAATTAATGATGACATAACAACTAAGTACTTAAACCATTTATAATATATATATATATATATATATATATTTATTTCAATCAACATGCAGACAACATACAAATATACATACATATTTATTGAATTATGCAAATTTGTAATTGAAAGCTTGTCAACACAAGTTACTAAATAAATAAATAAAAACAGTAGTAAAAAATGCAAAAAAAATTGAGTGCTATTATTTCTTGAATACTGAAGGAGAGTTAAAAATCATTGTTTTTTAACATTTAAATTCCTTTTTTGCTTTAATACATGAGTTAGGTGAACAAAAGCAGAATATTTGAGACATTGAATTTCGGAAAAAATCAGAAAAAAAAGAATTTATTAATTTTATTTAATGCAAACAATTTTATTAACACTTTTACAGCTCAAAAATTAATCTGGGAGATTTCATAAATTTATATTAAATTTATATTTTGTATGTAAAGTATTTAATTTAAAACAAATACATATTTTTCGCTCTATCAGCAAACCAAACTAATGGAAATTTAATTTTTAAAAATTAAATACATTACTTATAATTTTATATTAACTTATTTTATTTCTGAATATATTAAAAATTTAAGAAATATATACTTTAAATCTCGCTGATAACGAGAAAATGCAAAAGATCTAGTAATCATTAAAAATACAAACAAAATATTTATTATGTTAATAATGGAATTTCGATATTATTTTTTTTTTCTTTTTATTTTCTATTTATCTACATTAATCATATAAAATTATTTTAGTTATTTCTCAATAAAACAAATAATTTTTTAATTATTTTTTTCTTTATTAATTAAGGGCTGGACCCACACAAACATATTTTTATTAATAAATTAAAAGTTTAAACAATATTTTAATTTATTGTTTATTAACAATATTTTCCATGCTTCACTTTAACTTAAGAATTTGTTAATCAACTTGACAACCTTTTGAACTGCTGTTAGTGCCCCATAAAAGAACTCACTTGCTGTTTATTTAAGTGGCAGTCAACCCATTTCTATCTAAAGTTACGGTATTTAAATTTTAGATACTCCAACTAGATGAAATCATTAAACTTTATGAACCGCGCAGTGTAAGTATTGCCCTTGCCTGAATACGAGGGAGTCCCAATTGGGCTTTCATCGGAGACGAATCTGTTTTTTTTTTTTTTTTTTTTGATTTCATCGTTCTACGAATCTATTGAAATAGAGCTTTTTTAATTCAATTTAATTATCATTTAAAAAAAAAGTATTTTTATTCCAATATATTTTGTAATTTTACACAATCCAATCGTGTGATGTTAAATTTACTTTACAGGTTCTTCACTTATTAAATATATTAAAAAAAAATGTAATTTTCTAATATTTTAAAAGATATAAATTAATCTAGTCTGATTGATAGATAGTTAGATAATAATACTTCATCACAGTCTCTAACTGAATACAGATTTTGAGATCTAGAAATAATGACCAAGAGTTGTTTTTGCTTATTAAATGATATAATATTAAAAAATAATCAAATAAAAATAAATATATTAAAAATAATTAAATTAATAATTAAAGAGATGAACAATTTTTGAATAGATGAACCAAATTTTAAGGCAGCATCTAAAAATAAACAATCAATAAATTGATGGTAGTCGAAACAAGTTGAATATCTGAAACTTCATATGAAAACATTTTTAAATAATTTTGGCAATCTTTTTATATGCATACATAGTTTAGTCCCAGAAATTGCTTGAACACAAAATATATCATTGTTAAAATTTTCACATTTTCGACAGTATGTTAACTATGTATAAATATATAAAGTTAAAAAAGCAATGAAATGAATTCCCACAGATAGGAGGCATATATTTTCAGGTCCCTAGAAGCGATTGAAAAAAAGATTTTTTAGCTTTAAGAAAATAAACGAAAGATTTTAGAAAGTAATTATATATAAGAAACGCATTATATTCAGTAGAGGAATCTAGATGAAGAGACATGAACGGAGAACTACACATGATGCATTGATTTCATCCATGTTTCTGGCTAACAAAACATGCATTTCTCACTTTGGTTAAGTTTGGCTCCGAAACTCGGATAATCCCCAGCGTCATATACCACCAGCTTACAGCACCCCAGAGCTCTCAACAAAGGAAAACATATAAAAAATTAAAAAAATAGACGTTGTTCGCCTGATAAATGTGCGAATGAAACTACTCGGACTAACACACAAGTCTGCCCCAGAGATGCTTGATGTTGCAACACTTTGCAACAATTTGGCATAAAATATTTAAATGTTTTCAGTTTACATGGAATTCGCTTAGATGTACATACATACATATGTAGAAGGGAATTCAGGTAGAGAGTTAGACAGTTAGACAGGCAGACAGACTCCCACACGTGCAACTATTTAACTTTGGTGCATCTTCACGCCTGGTTGCATTTTTAAAATATTTTTTTGTTTATTTCTTTCAATTTTATTTTTTTGGTTTGTTCATAGTCTCTTTTAGTGTCTGAGCTGTCTTAATTGAATGTAAATTATAAATGCCGATTTCTAGTTGTTCGTCTTGTTATATTTTTTATGATATAAAATTTTTTGGCAGTCGCATTAAAAAACCAAAAAAAAAAAAAAAAATTAATAAAAGAAAAAGAAAATGAAAAGAAAAGAAAAATAGAAGAGGCAACAAAAGGCAACTGTTAGCCAAGTCAGTTATGGCAATAACAATTGTAGACAAAGGCAATTAAACTGTGTTGAGTGTTTTAAGCGAAATGTGGCAAAAATGTAATTTAACAACAAAAATCATATATACCCAACGAGATATATATATATATATATGAGATATTTTGAAAGCGCGCTTTATGTTTATGATTTCTCGTATTTCCCAATTCGAGCTCCGAAAAAACTGCAACTGAACTGAACCACGTTGAACTCGGTCTAAATGCGGCCACGCTTATAAGTTGTTAACACTGTATGCATGTATGTGTGTGTGTGTGTGTGTGTGTGTGTGTGTGTGTGTGTGTGTGTGTGAGTGGGTTTGCGTGTGTGTGTGTGTGTTGGGCTGGAATTTTATATAGTCATAGAGTTTAGTTAGCTTCTTACAGCTTTCATGTGCTTGACACTAAAAGTTTTGCGCCGGGAAATAAGAAATATACGCATAAACTTATACAAGAAGTATGTACAACCACCCCCCACCCCCCTCCAGCCCAACTCAACCCCTAGTTGCCACACACCCCTCCCCCTTGCCCAAAGTCCTCACCACTTACTCAACGCTTTGTGAGTCGTCGCGTTTCTAGCTCGAGTAGTTTTGCTGTTAATTTCTTTATGGCTTAGACGAAACTCTTACCAATGAAAGTTTCTTGACTACAACAACAACCACAACAACAACAACATTGGGCCAGCAGCAGCAGCAGCAGCTGCTTAATTTATTAGTCTACTGTTTAATTAGTTTTCTTGTCTTTATCATTGTTGTTGCCAACAACGAAGAGGCAACACAGTTGCCACTCAACAACTGCCACTCGTCTTCACTTTAGACCCATCCAAAGTGGGCTGGCAACTACAAAGAAAGGGACAGAGGGACGCACGGAACGGGGGGCGGCATTGTGAAGAAGGGAGGGGTTAAATTTTTTGCGCATTTTATTTCTTATTTATGCGAAATTTTCAACTCGATTTGTCATTGCGTTTTTTTAATGTATTTTATTTTTATATTTTTTTTCTCAGTTTCTGTCTTCCCCTCTTTTAGTTTTTGCCTCATCAGCTGTGTCAATTTCTTTTTAATTTTTAACCTCTCTTTTAACACATTTAACAAATTTTAGCAATTTTTATTTAACAAAGCTGTCAAACATGTGCATTAAATTGCATACAATTTTGATTATTCGCTATTATTGTTACGCTTTGTCATTTAAATTTATATATATCTTTTTTTTTTTGAGATATTTTTTTATTTTTTTAATAGCCTGCAAGTGACAATGTTTATTTGATTGCGTAATGTTTGCACTCTGGCCAGAGTAAAGGTTATGCGTGCTAAAGATAAACTCACAGATCGCAGTCGGGCCAAGTATCATAGCAATGAATGCTTTCTCTATGAGCAACACATCGGTGGCAACCAGTTTATAATCAGTATATGCTTTTTTCTAACACTAAATTTAGTATTATTCTACACTAAAGTTGATATGCTGGTCGCATAAGCAAAAAATGCTCATTGTATTTGAAAAGTATTTGTTTTTTGCATAGCATCAATTCAAGAAATTCGCTTAGATACTTTCAACTAGATTTTTATATTTAACTACTCGTTTTATAGTTGGCAGGTTTTTTCTAAATATTTTTTGATTATTTTGCGAAAACAACTAAATTGAAAAAAAAAAACAAGACAAATTAACTATTTTTTGCCCTTTTAAAAAAACGGGGTAAAATTGAAAGATATTAAAATTATTGAATTCAATAAATAAAAATTTTAACAAATAAAAAAAAATTTAAAATTGTATAAATTAAGAAAAAAGTACATTTTACTACTCGTTTTACAGTTGGAAGAATCTTAAACAAATTACTTGGCTATTTTGCAAAACTACTAAATAGAATAAAAAAAAATAGGTATTCCTTGCCCTTTTCAAATGACTTTACACATAAATCGGGATAAAATGAAAAATATTATTAAATATTTCTTTTATATTAAAATTAAAAAATAAAAATTATTTTAACAAATAAATAAAGTTGTATAAATTGATAAAAAAAAATATAATTATCAAAACAAAAATACGAAATAATTTCCAATTATAGTTGTGAAATAATCATATTTGTGTTTTTTATTTGTGTTTAAAAATTAAGAATACAAAAATTAAGTGTTTACAAAAATAAGAGTAATAAGTGTAATAGAGATGGTATCGGAAACACAGAGAATGAGTAGAGAAGCAGTTGAATTTTCTAAAAAATTAGTTGAAATATTAAAAAATAAAATAAAAGTAAAAAAATAATTTATAAAATAGGCATTATAAACATTATTTCACTCTCACTTACAAGTGCCTAAATAAATTTCTAAATAACTCTCAGTTCTTTCGATTTCTATTGCTAAATTAGCCATAAAGCAAATGCTTGCGGCAAGTTTCAATCAAATGCGAATCATTGAGACGCACATTGGCAGCTGCTGAACCTGGCCCTAAGCTGATTGTTGGCAATCAGCAAGTGGAACAATCAAAACACCAACAACAACAACAAATCAAACTTATAAACTCATGAGGTAAATGCAAAACACAAAACGAAACTGAAACAGAAACTGAAACAGAAAACGCAACGGCAGCCACTGTAGTAGTATGTGTGTGTGTATGTGTGTGTGTGTGTGAATTATGGAAAACGTTTTTCATTTGAATGGAAATGAGGAAATGCTATATGACTGTCTGGTGGCAGTGGCACAAGTTCAACGACTCTGCCACTAAAAAGAAATATAGCATATTGCAGACCAATCATAAGCCACATATTAGATGGTGGTGTGTATAGTATATAGACTAACGTTAGTTAGATATTACGGATTGCTGTACAAAATTGCTTAATTGAAAAATGTCGAAAATAAGCCGAAAAGAAAAACTCAAATAATTATGGCAAAAAAGTGATTTGGGAACAACAACAACAACAAAAATTCAATGTGCACGCCAAGGCGTGTCGGACATAGGCAATATTCGATTCAATTGCCAAGCGGTTCCCCTTTCTATCAAAGAGCTCTCGCCTTCCCCCCTTCCAAAGAGGGGAGTTCGCTGCATGGAAAGTATGTAGAAAAGTTTGCAATGCATGCAACAAATTTTTATTTTATTTTTTTTTTTTTTTTGGTGGCAACTAACAGTGCTGGCAACCGCTAAAGAGGCGTGTGAGCGAGCTAGAACTATAGCAGAGAAAAAATAAACGAATGACTTAAGACACGAACTTGGCCGGCGACTGACAGCACAAAATGGTTTGAAACTTGGCTAAGTGTTGCTGGAACTTCGAACAAGTCGTGTTTTGCTGCAGCTGTTGCTCTGTGAATAGCTGGCAGTGGAGCGTGGCTGAGTTGCTGTTGTTGTTGTTGTGGCCGGTGTGTGCGCTCATTGAACTTATCTTGCGCAAATGACAAGCTGCCCCTTGCTGTTTGCTGCTGCTGTTGCTGTTGCTGCTGCTGCAGCTGAGGAAAACCATGAAAACTTACGCAGCGCCAGACGATATCGTAGACATAGACGTAGTCGTAGACAGCAAAACTGGCCTGAGTATCGTGCGGATTTTTCTCTTTGACCGATTTCCATGGCATGATCTGTTTAACGGCTTTCGGTTTTCTTTTGCCCAAGTTGCTGCTGCTGCTGCTGTTGCTGTTGATGTTGCTGTTGTTGCCGCAATTGTTGCCGTTTCCATTGCCGCTGTTCGTATATTTCTCCGTTCGCCATTCGTTGTTCGTCAAGTTTTGGCCACTCGCTGAGTATTTATATGCGCGGTAACTTGTTTCGAGACATTCAGATTTAGTTAACGTCTTCAGCGTTTCGGTTGTGTTTTGTGCCAAACAATTCCAAAAATATAAAAATTTCTCAAAAATTACTCCCGATTCCTGTGCTGCCCTTTGGATACATCCGACAAAGCAACACCTCCGCACCTTTTAAGGATTACCAACAAACTAACCAATTAACACTTTAATCAAGGTGAGCTGAACAAAAAAAGAGTTAAATACACACACACACACACACACACACAAAGTTAAGAGTTCTCACAGTGCTTGCCAAAAATATTCAACATAAAATTTATCGCATATTTTGACTGAAAGAAGAAAAGAAAATATTTCAAGAATTGCATTTGCATTTGCAGCCCGGAATTTCAATGAGTGTGAAATGAATGAATATAAAATGTGAAAGAAATTGTGCCCAAAGAAGAACAATTGTAATTATAATCATATGCCGCCAGTGGGCAGTTAATTTATGCCCAAAAACTGACAACAATAACTTTGCCAAACAATTGTAATTCAATGCAGTTGTAATTCATGGTGACAGTGCCTCAAAAATATTTCCTTAACAAAATTAATAAACAATTCTTAATGATATATATGTATGTTTAAAGGTAAAAAATGCAAACTTCAAAGGAATCCGCTATGAGAAAAAAAAAACAATATTTTAAATTGTGAAAAAACAGAATAGAAAGGGAAATTTATGTGAAGGAAATTCGAAAATTATAATAATTATAATTTTCAAAAAATTTTAACTAAGATAACTCAGACAGAAAATTAAGAATATTTCTTACAACAAATTTAAAATATTTTTTATATAAAGAAATATGTTTTTTATTATACATATGGAAATTTTTCATTTATTTAATAATTTTTTTTTTAAATTAAATACTTTGATAAAATTCCTTACTTAATTTTCAATGTTCATCAAAGCCACATTTAAAAGTCAATAATTATTTTAAAATTTTTTCTTAAAATCTCTTAAAATTTTAAATAATTTCTTTTTAATACTTAGGAGATTTTTCTCCAATATGTGGGAATATATATCAACCTTAAAAAATATTTTACTTAGAAAATACTTGAAAAATTTGACTTAATTTAAACTGACGCTCACTTTCAAGTTGCACATTTCCCGCTCAATCAAGAACTGCAATAATATGTATCGGCCACAAGTATTGCCTTAACGTATTTACAAATCATTTCCTCAAGCCGTTTTAACTTGGCTTAAAGCGTTGGCCATAAAATGTGCCGAAATTCCCAACAATTGCAAAAGCAACACAAACAATATTAAAGCAATAACAATAATGACAAGATACATAGAGAGAATAACAGAGAGACATAGAAAGAGAAATAGAGAGAGAAAAACAGAGACAGAGAGAGAGAGAGAGAGAGAGAGAGAATGGTAGCTGAGATTTAAAGAGCAAAAGGCAGGCAATAAACTCGTTTCAGCTGCAAACGCCTCTTATTTTTGTTTTTTTTTTTTCGCGCAGAGATTTTTCGCAATATTTGAAGTAGTTGCAGGCAACATTTGCAATAAACGCAACGGCCATTAATAACAACAACAACAGGCTGCCACATGAGTGTGCATAGCGTAATTGGTGTGCGGTGTGTCCATGCCACCGCAACCACATCGACATTAGTCGAATCTGCAACCGATAGTAATTTTTGTTGCTGCGGCAAGCTCAATGGTTGTTGCAACTTGCAGGCATGTTCTGGCGCTTGCGGCATATGCTGCACATGTTACTTGCCACTTGCAACTTGCCACTTGCCACTTGGCCTCAATGAGGCACGTCTGGGACGCTTTTGTCTACTTCAACATGACGTTGAAAATAGTGTTGCAAATTAATCATCAAACACATACGTGCATAAAACTTATAATTATTATTATTATTATTTTTTATTGTTGTGGTTGTTGTTATTGTTGTTGCGATTGCGTTTTCCAATTAAAGTTAATTTACTAATTTTTCCATTTTCCTTTATGCTTTGTGATTTCCCTGTTTTGATTAATATTTTTCGTTTCTATGTTTATTTTTTTTTTTTTTTGATTTTTTGGTAATTGTAATTATGAAAAAATATGAGATTTGGCAATATCGGGCGAAACGCAACTAGGCATAACCAATGGCGATTGCAATTAACACATCAGGTGTTAGCACATGGCCAACAACAAAAAGATATTTATGTATTTGCCTAGCACCAAATAAGCCAAAAGAAAATATCAGTTAAAGTCAACAATAAGTCTAGTTGCCAGCTGGCCATGTCCATATTCAGATTGACACACAAAATATTGAAGTACGTGTATCTGAAGAGCTCTTTAGCAAAATATATATAGTCTCCCTACAAAAAGACCCTCAACTGCCAGACATCTGCCACGCCCCTCTATGCTGTCTAACAGCACTTAAAAAATAAATAACTTAATCGGAACTGAACAAAGGCCATTTCGACAGCAATTTCGTTCATTTAAGTCTACTTAATGATATTTCCAAAAATAATATTTAAAATTAAAAAAAAAATTATGAGAATAAAATATGTCTAACAAAAAAATAATAAAAATTAAAAAAAAATAAAATAACAAATAATGAATGAATCCCCTACAAAAGTCAAAAGAAGTTAATTTAAAATGACACTAAATTTTTAAATTAATTAACTATCATAATTATTTTAAAATTATTATAAAAAAAAAAAAACATTACTAATATTATTCTCAGTCATGATTTACATTACTGTCTACTTCATCTACTTAGTTCATTACCATGTGAAATATAATATTGATCAGGTTCAGAAACTTTTGATTTTCGTTTTGTTTGTTTTTTCTCAAATATTTTTTTTTTAAGAAACTGAATTGTTCTTTTCAAATGCTTATTATATTGTATAGAATAACTATTTTTTTTAATTTAATGTCTTCCAAAAAAGAAATAATACAAAAATATAGTATAAATAACATTCCTGGTTAAAAACCCGATTTATTCTCATAGCCGAAAAAAATTATACAAAAAATACACAAAAGCTGTTCAGATTCTTCACTTATTAAATTTATTAAAAAACAAAACATTTTTCAAAAATAATCAAATAGTTTAAAATTTATTTATAAATTTGTTCATATTTCCCACAAATGAGTTTGGCACTGAACAATTTGCAACTGCCACCGTAACAACTTTATACACAATGCAAAAAACTTTAAATGTTTTTTAATAGCATTCCTATCAAATTTGTTTTCAATTTTGTTACTTCAATTGTTGAGGTCGTTTAGCGCATGATTTGCCGCCAGTCAAGATACAATATATCTTACGCAAGTGGGCGTGACTGTAACTGTGACTATGGGGGTCTGGGTCTGGGCCCTCATTACGATATATCTTTTGACGAACATGAACTCATATAAGGCCCGACTTGGCCTGACAATGCTAATGAAACGAGGCAGTCGCGTGTGACTTGAGCTCGACATTTCGAAGAGTTGTACAATTAAAATTATATATCCGACGATATACACATTTTGTTAAATAATGAAAGATAGTAGATAACCAGTCAAAACCAAAATAATAGTAATAACAATTATTGGGCAACTCGAAGAGGGGACATCCCCCTGCGTCCACAGACAGACTTATGAAGGCCAAGACATATGCAAAGATTTACTATCCTAAGTTGGGGGTTCGGCACTGTCAACTGCAGTTACAAGTACATCCAAAATTTAGCTCATTATATGATAGATCTCAGTAACTGATAGATCTGTCTCGAATTGTGATGAAATTGCAACGAGTAAGTAAATTTCAAGTAGTTTTTTGGTTAGATTTTGATTTTAGGTAAGCTGGATTTTTTTTAAGAAATTATTTAGCTATAATAGTAACTGATATATCACCCTCGATTTATGAGGAAATCGCAGCGAATTATATGAGGAAATTGGAGTACAAAAAAAATTCCATTTTTTATTAAAAAAATGTTTTTTTTCGAAATTATTTAGCGATAACAGACATGTACTATATCTGAGATTTCTTTGAAATTTAAAATGATAAATCCTATTACCTGATAGATCTGCCTCGACTTATGATGAAATTCCAGCGAATATTATATAAGTAAATTATGGGTTAGATTGTCATTTTAGATAAGCTAGATTTTTTTTAAGAAATTATTTAGCTATAATAGTAACTGATATATCTCCCTCGATTTATGAGAAAATCGCAGCGAATATTATATGAGGAAATTAGAAGTAGGAAAAAAAATTCTAATTTATATTAAAATTTTTTTTAGAAATTATTTAGCAATAATAGACATGTAATATATCTAAGATTTCTTCAAAATATAACCCATATTACCTGATACATCTCCCTCGATTAATGATGAAATTGCAGCGAATATTATATGAGAAAAATGGAAATACCCAAAAAGATAGATTTTCATTTGTAATAAAAAATTTTTTTTTTTAGAAAATATTTAACAATAATAATCATCTACTTTAGCTAATATTTGTTCATAATTTAGCCCATAAAACGATAAATACTATTACCTGATAGATCTGCTTCAACTTTTGATTATAGCAAATATAATATATGAGGAAATTCAAAGTACTTTTTTTGGGGTAGATTTTCATATTTAATAAGCAAGTTTCCTTTAAAGGCATTATTTAGCTATAATAGACATAGTATATCTATGATTTCTAAAAAAATTTAGTCATTATACGATAACTTATTATCTGATAGATCTGCTTAGACTTATGATGTAATTGTAGCTAATATCATGAGGAAATTGAAAGTAAATTTTTTTGTGTTAGATTTTCAAATTTGATAGTAAAGTGTTTTGTTTCCAAATTATATAAATGTTATCATTAAACTTTAGATCTTATTAGTTAATAGATGTGCCTCAACTTTTGTAATTTCAGATATTATAATATTGAGAAATATTAATTTATTCCTAATTGACTCTAAGGGAACTTAAAAGAACCATGAATTATATATACATTTAATTTCTTATTTTTTTTATATTATAAAAAACATATATTTTTATAAAATATCCCTATATAGATGATGATGCTACACCCCACACCAGACCAGCGCGTGAGCATCCGCGAGGAGCTCCGTGAGCCAGAGGATCCAGCAGACATTGAGCGGGACATTAAGTTGATCCGTGAGTGGCTGGAGACGCAGCCTCATCTGCCCAAGGACATGGATGATATGCGTCTGACGACGTTCTTGCGCGGCTGCAAGTTCAGCCTGGAGAAGGTGAAGAAGAAGCTGGACATGTACTACACCATGAGGAATGCGGTGCCCGAGTTCTTCTCCAATCGCGACATCAATCGTGAGGAGCTCAACATTGTGCTGGACTATGTGTAGGTTCACCATAATCCTTAACCATAACCTCCGCCCTATGTTAACCTCTATGATCTGTTCTGTGGCTTAGGCACTGTCCCACTCTGCCGGGCATTACACCCAATGGACGCAGGATTACGTTCATTCGTGGCATTGACTGCGATTTCCAGCCTCATCATATTCTGGACGCCATGAAGGTGGCCCTAATGATCGGTGACGTTCGTCTCGCAGAGGAATCCGTGGGCATTGCTGGTGATATCTTCATTCTGGATGCGGCTGTGGCCAGCGCCTCACACTTTGCCAAGTTTTCACCGACTGTGGTGAAGAAGTTCTTGATTGCCGTCCAGGAGGCATATCCCGTCAAGGTGAAGGAGGTGCATGTGATCAACATCTCGCCATTGGTCGACACCATCTTCAACTTTGTGAAGCCCTTCGTCAAGGAGAAGATCCGCAGCCGCATCACCTTCCACAACGATGTGGAGAGCCTCTACAAGGTGGTGCCACGTGACCTGCTGCCCAACGAATATGGCGGCAAGGCGGGTCCCATTGTGGAGCTGAACCAATGGTGGAAACAGAAGCTCGCCGACAACACCAAATGGTTCAAGGAGCAGGAGGACAAGAAGGCCAACGAATCGTTGCGCCCAGGTGCACCAAAGACCAGCGATGATCTGTTCGGCATGGAGGGTACCTTCCGTCAGTTGAACATCGATTAAGCCTGAGATTATTCGTATCGTATCGTATCGTATCGTATTTTATATCTAATAATTTCATACACAGTTTTGTTTCATTTGTATTTTTATATTGTATTCAATTTCATTTATCAGTTACCATTTGTTGTTTGTTCGCTTTACGCTTCATCTCCTGTCACATATGTATGTATCTTATATTATATCATGATGTCGCCACATCGCCGTTCATTGCAGTAATTACACAATAAAGAAGCCACAACATATTAAGGAATGAATAAAAAAAATAGCCACTGTTTTCTTAATAATGTCAAATCCCATAACTGCCAAAACTTCGCCAAAACTTATCTGATTTCACGACATTTGAAGTCCTGTTCATGGTTTTGATCCCAGTTTAATTTGCATTCAAAGATTTTTGAAATCGGGAGTTTACAATTTTTAGAAATTTTTCGACCATCAAAAGTCGAAAAATTTTCGACAAAAATTTTTTGTTTCTTATCGATTTCTGTACTCAAAATTAATATTTTTCTTTTTATGTAAGGTGTTTCTGATAAGTTATTTCCGAAATATGGTCAAAAATATGTCGAAAACTTACCAAGAGTCCCATTTTCAATAATAATAATTCTTCACTAACTTGGAGCTGTCATAAATTTGTCAAAACACAACCAGAATTTTTGAAATTTGAACTATATTATTATTTAAATAATAATCTTGATATGATCTATGTATATGAAATGTGTTTCAAAGTTACCAAAAGTACCAATCTTCGTCTTATCGGTCAATTTCCAACTTTGAACTGCTAAAACTCCGCCAATTTTTATGAAATTTGAATTTCTGTTGATGATATTGATCTTAAAATAAATTTGCATTACAATATTTTTCATTTTCTGCAATTTAGATTTTCTGCAATTTTGAACCGATTTGCATACTAATTCCTTGAAAATATCGCCAAAAATTCGAAATATTTTGTGACCCCAATTTTTTGATTCTAATCGATGTCTAGACTCAAAACTAGCATTTAGAGCTTTATTTGAGTTGTTTTTAATGAGCCAAAAATATGGTTCGATGTGACTTAAATTGTGCATTTTCGTAAAAATCAGTTAACGTTCAAATTTGAAGACCTATAGCATTCCAAATCTCATCCGATTTTGATGAAGTTCTTAATTTGTTTTTGATGTAAATTTAATTCTGCATAAAAATGTTCTAAAACTTCTAAAACATTTTTTGTAAATATGGCGCCTCATAACGTAATTCATTCATTCTCGATAGTTGCTGTTGTTCGTTGTAGATGGAAATATACTGTGTTTGTATATATTACTGCAAGTACTGTTAACTTTAAAGTGATAATATTATAAAATAGAGTTGGACAGAGCTCTAACTAAAATAATAAATTCACAGTCAACTACCAAAATTATTAAACAGAGAAGATTACTGTTGTAGAAGCAAATGCCACAGACAGAGAGAGAGAGAAAGAGTGAGACAAAACGAGAAAGTGAGAGAGAGTAGAGTCCTTTAAAGAGATCCCATAACATTTCCACAATTTGACGTTGCTTTTGCTTGTCTTTCACACCTTTTTTTAGTTAACCGAGAGGAATAAAAAATAAAACTAGAGGAAAATGCATTTTTTGACTTTGTCATGCTGCAGACATGCACACGTAGATACGACATATGGATGGATATTTGGAATACCTCCCACTTATCCTCAAAACATATCTCTTGTCGTATCGTCTCTCTCTCTCTCTCTCTTTCTTATTCTCTCTCGCTCTCTATCTGTCTCTAGTTTTTCTCCTTTGCCGTCTTTTGACAATTTCCGCAACCTCATGTCCATTATTCAATGACGGCCATTAAAGTGATGAGTCGAGTTGAAAGCCAGCAGAAGATGTCCAGTTGTCCATTCGCTGCACTCACGATTGATTCACTCCCATATCCGCACAAGCACGTACCATGTGCTGTATATACCTACATACATATGTACATACATACATATGTATGTATGAGTGTTGAGTGTGTATGGGTATGTTGCATGCCGCTTGTTGCCATTGTTGGCGCTTGTCTCAATTTGGTGCAACATGCAGGCGTTGTCCGTTGCAAGAGGAAGCGGAAACTTGTCGCATTTCTGCTTCCATCTGTGTGCGATATTTTTGTGCACCACTTGCAACACCCACCACCCTTGCACCACTGCACTAACCCCTGCCACCAATTGACTGACATATTGCCCCATTGTTATGTGTCCATTTCGACGTATGAGCTGAAATATATCGCAGTCACGCCGTCTCCCTCCCCATCTGCTGCCATTTCAAGCATTCTCTTAGGTATCTTTAGGTGTATTTCTAGCTGAGATATTTTAACTTGGAGTATTAATCTTCCTGCTCTGTGACGGACAGTTCCAAATTGCATGAAATGTGTCTTCAGGTGGCAAATATATGCAGTTGCAAAGCATTGTTGCCAAATTTCATTACCGCTTGCCAAAGTTTCTCTTATAATTAGTTGCCAAATTTCAGTCGCTATTTCGATATTGTATAAATTTATATACTTGGCTTAAGTAATACAGTGTTAAAAATAGAAATTTATTGCTTCAATTAACTAATAAATTACTCTAAATGAAAATTTCAAAAGTTGCAGCAGTGTTGCCAATTTTCATAGGAAACGTAACTATCTCAACTAATAAACTGTAGACTTCAAAAATCTCTGTCTTCTTCCAAATTTCTTTATCTTTCAAAATAATAATATAGCACAAAAAAAATTTAATACATATATAAATAATACAGCAAATTCACCCAAAATAGACAATGTTAAAAATATTTAATTTTTGAGAAAAAATAATTTTTTTTATCAATATATTTAACTGAAAGTTCAAAGGTTATTCCACACCCATTCCACATTAGTAGATGATATATAGTATGTTGGCACATATAATTTAAATAAATTATGATCTTGATAAAGGCTGCCCTCAAATGACAACCCTCAATTACATCCATCAAAGTTTCATTTAGTTACATCCACATGAATAATTGAAATTAAAATGAATGTAGAAAACTTCATCACAACTTTGGGCATATACTTAAGTAAAAATAGCTGAAATTTCGTGCAACCCCAAGAGATCTATATGTAGGCTATAAAAGCACTTCCGACTCGGAGTCGATTCCCTAAAGCATTCAGTATGCAGCGTGTCGAGGACTCTGAAAATTCCAAGCAGAAACAATGGCCACGTCGAGATCTCTTTGGATTCATACGCTCCACTCTGTGTGTGGCAGCGATGTATCCATGGAGTGCTGGGAATCAGAGCAACATCTTCATCAAATACCCACTGCAGTTATTCAATGTGTGCTATGAAATCTTCAATTACTTCGTTTGCATACATATTGCCATACTATATATCTGTACAATCTATATACATTACGATGACGGCTATCTGGAGTTCATAGCCAATTGTTTCATTCAGACAATCATCTATTTGTGGACCATCTTCATGAAGATCTACTTTCGCCGAATACAATACAAGCTCCTAAAGGACACCATCGATGTCATCAATACAAAATATCAGACACGTTCCGCCAATGGGTTTACGTATGTAACCATGTCGGGAGCCCTACGCTATGCTAATCTCTGGGCCAAGGGATTAATCTATAGCTGCTATATAGCTGCACTCTTTTGGTTGGCATTGCCCATTGTCTACAGGGATAAAAGTCTGCCCCTGGCCTCGACTATAAGGTGAGTATTTGGAAGAATTTCTAAATTTGATGGAATCTTAATGGATATTTTCTTGCCAGCAACCCGTTGTCTATGAGATCATATTCTTTCTACAGGGCATGGGTCAGATACAGATATCGGCGGCCTTCACTGCTGCCAGTGGCTTATATATGGTGCTGGGCATATTCATGTCGGGACAATACGACATACTCTTCTGCAGTCTCAAAAATGTGCTGGCCACCAGTTACCTGGAAATGGGTACCTCTTTAACCGAACTAAGGTACCTTTAATCCCATTCTCCAATTCAGTTTATTGAAGCTCTCTATTCCTCAACAGAAACCTTCAGGAGGCACAATCCGTTGCAGATGCTGAAGTCAATCAATATAGTTACGCTAAGGAGGAGACCACCTCTCTGGAGGAACTCATTGCTCATCAGCAGTCTAATCAAAATTTAAATTTCCCCATCGTCTTCAATCGTTGCTTTAAACGATGTATATATCAACATCGGTATATTATTTCGGTGCTGGAAAAGATTGAAAGGTTCTTCAGTCCCATCTGGCTATGCAAGACCGGTGAGGTTACCTTCCTTGTGTGTCTGGTGGCCTTTGTGTGGACGAAGAGCACCGCTGCCAATTCCCTCATGAAGATGGTCATTCTGGGACAGTATCTGGTGCTGGTGCTCTTCGAGATGTTCGTCATCTGTTACTTCGCGGAGATCATCTATCAGAACAGTCAACGGGTGGGGGATGCCCTCTGGCGGAGTCCCTGGCAGCTGTGCCTCAGCCAAGTGCGTAGTCACTATCTGTTCTTCATTATGAATGGACACAAACACTTCCAGTTGACAGCTGGAAAAATATATAATCTAAATGTGGAACGGTTTCGTAGTGTGAGTACTGGAAGCTCTTAAGTTCTTACGTTCTTAAAGAAGAATTTTTGACTATCGATAAATTGAATTCTAGATAATTACGACGGCATTTTCAGTCTTAACTTTGCTAAGGAAAATGGATGAAAGGGAACAGGCAAAGTAATTAAATAAAATATTGCAAATATTTTGGAAAATAATGAACATATATGAAATTACATTTATAATCTGTGTATAACAATTCAAATGTGAATAAAGTATTAAATCTTTCCTTTTCTTGCGTTTTATTGGTCATATTTAACATAATCTATCGAATATGCTCTGAAATTCAGAAATAATCAGAATTTTATTTTATATTAATGGTAATTATTAGATTGTTTCATGTTAATTTTATTCCTAGATTTTGCTAAACTCATAATTTATTGCACGAATTATGACTAAGCGGAAAGAACAAAATATAAATACATAAATAATAAATTTATTAATTTGATAAGTAAATTAATAGAAAATTTCTATTAATTGGAAAACCTTCTTATGTAAGATCTAGCTTTGATATATTCAATTTTCTGTGGTTTTGCAAAATTTAGAAAAATATTAATTAACTATTAAGCTAATTCTTTCTTTCTTTTTTTCTTTCTCATGAAATAAATAAATTAAAGAATATATTCAATATCTGGTATATCTAGATAGGTATTGACTGCAGATTTAATATGTATATTTAAAAAATTGTGAAACTATAAATTCAAGTCAAAAACATATTTTAAAATGCTTTGAATTTAATAACTATTGTCTTTATTGTATAAATTGTAATTATTTATATAAATAAATATTTATTTTAATTTTTTACATTATGTCATCTATTATCAGTCGACAAAAATATAATTAAATAAAATATAACATTAAAATGAAAATTTAAATAATTAAAAAAAATATAAAAAATTAAAAAAAATAGAGATATTTCTAAGCTGAAAATTATGTTTATACTGATTTTACACTTAATTAAAATATGAATTTAATTAATGTATATTAATGTATATCATAGTGTATTTAATGCTGTCTAATACACTGAGCGTTGCTCGGACTTTCCCAGAAATTAAATTATTGAGCGTATTATTTATTTAAATTAAATACAAAGTAAAACTTTTGCGCCAAAGTTCTCGCATGACTTTCAAGCCAATAATTTGTGCTCAATATTAAAATTTTAGATTCCCTCATGAATCTATATAAGAACAGAGACAAGCCATGGGCCGTCCAATATTCATAAGAAGATGAAGCCAGCTGAGGTTGCAGATAATCCTCTGGAGGACCATTGGACACGTCGGGATCTGTTTGGCTTCATACGTGGCACGATGCAAGTGGCGGCCATGCATCCCTGGACTTTGGCGAGGGAAAGGAGTTTCCTCAGCTACTTCATCATGGTTATGGACTTCATCTATGAGCTCTTCACATACTTTGTGTGTGGTGCTATATATCTGCACGATCTATATATACTTTGGTGAGGGCGATCTGGAGTTCCTCGTCAACTGCTTCATTCAAACAATCATCTATATTTGGGCCATCATCATGAAGCTGTACTTCAGGAGATTTCGTCAGAAGTTGCTGCTCAAAATAATCCTCGGCATTAATGAGAAATACCAGACACGTTCAGCCAAGGGATTCAGCTATGTGACCATGGCGGGTGCACTGCATCACTCCAACATATGGATCAAGAGCTACGTCTATTGCTGCTTTGTGGGCACCATTTTCTGGCTGGCATTGCCCATTGTCTACAGGGATCGCAGTCTCCCGCTGGCCTGTTGGTATCCCTTTGACTATAAGGTGGGTTGAGATATATCTTCAAAAACTAATCTCTTTCAATAATTTCATTAGGCAATTTATTTTGTATTATTTGACTAATTAATTATAAAAAACTAGACACTACTTTCGAGATTTCTAATTGAAGTTTAATTTTGGTTTCTTAATAATTAAAACTAATTTGAAATTAACTTTATATTGTAAATATGTATTTTTTTATTATTATTTTTCTTTAAAATCATTTTCAGGTTTTTAATAATATTAATATTAAGGATAATAATAATATTAATATCATGTATTAAATAAATTATGTTATTTTATATTTCACTTACATATCACTTATACTTATTTATTTAATGAATTTTTTCTTATCTTTTTTTGTATTATATTTTAAGTCAATCTAAGTTTAATTAACATTATATTAAAGATATATATTTTTTTAATATTTCTTTAATATCGATTTTAATAATATAATAATAATATTAATATTATGTCCTAAGGAAATCAAATGTTCTTTTATATTTCACTTATAATATAATTTTCACTTATTACATTACCATTTATTTTTCAGCTACATAAATAATTTGGATTTTTCTATATATTTTTTTTAATATTTAATTAAATTTAGATTTTTATTTTAAAATGGTTGGAATCTTAATTTGTAACCTTTAAATTCACTTTTGGAATTTTAAAAATGAATTATTTTTGGTCTGATTGTTTAACAAAGAATATTTTAATAACTTTTATTTTATAAATGAATTAAATCATTAATATATATTTTCAATCGTTATATATTTTTAGCAACCCTTTGTCTATGAGATCATCTTCTTTCTGCAGGCCATGGGTCAGATTCAGGTGGCGGCGGCCTTCGCCTCCTCCAGCGGCTTCCATATGGTGCTGGCCATACTCATCTCTGGCCAATATGATGTGCTCTTTTGCAGTCTTAAGAATGTCCTGGCCACGACTTATCTGAAAATGGGTGCCAGGCTGGAAGAATTAAGGTAAAATACAAATTTGTAAAAAACAAATTGAAAAAAATTATTTGAAATTGTTTTTCTAACGTTTAGCCAACTGAAGCAATCACAAGTTGTGGCTGATGCCGAAGTGAATCAGTTTAGCTACGCAAAGGAGCTGTTCAGCCGCTTGGAATCGCTGTTGTCAGAGAAGATGGCTCCACCCAGACCAAACTTTGCGCTTGCCTTCAGAGAATCCTTCAAGCACTGCCTGGAACTGCATCATTATATAATCTCAACGCTGCGCAGCATGGAAAGCTTTTACAATCCCATTTGGATATTCAAGATCGGCGAGGTGACATTTCTGATGTGTCTGGTGGCCTTCGTATCCACAAAGAGCACGACTGCCAACTCCTTTATGCGGATGGTGTCGCTGGGTCAGTATCTGCTGCTGGTGGCCTATGAGCTCTTCATCATCTGCTACTTTGCCGAAATCATCTATCAGAATAGTCAACGTTGTGGGGATGCACTCTGGCGGAGTCCTTGGCACTTGCATATGCGGCAGGTGCGCAGTGAATACTTATTTTTCCTAATGAATTCCCGGCGACAATTTCAACTGACGGCGGGAAAGATCTATAATTTGAATGTGGAACGCTTTCGTGGAGTAAATAATTAACTTAATTATTTACTTAGTTAATTATATTTAAAATTCTTGTGTTTTTTTCAGACCATGACTACCGCGTTTTCTTTCCTGACTCTCTTGCAGAAAATGGATGCACGTGGTTAAAGAATATGCATATATGCCAGGTACGAGTGGTACGATGGCATATTTAGTTCATGTAGATTAAGTACTTCAAAGTTGATAATACTTCATTAAATCCATAGCATTTTTACTTAACATCTAACATGAAATTCATAATTTCAGCTACAATTTCCATACTTGTCATGTTTATATATTTTTGTTTTATTTTCTTTTTGAATTTTATATAATACAATTAATATAATTAAAAAAATTAGCATTAAAATGTAACACATACAAATAGTTAAAGGGCAAAAAACACATTGAAGACATGCTGGTGCCTCAAACACAACGCTCATTTTGTCATATTCTCAGATTGATATTTGTTTTAATCTTAATTGTTGATAATTGCTCAGTACACAAAAGATAAGAATAATAATATTAATTGGCGTTGGCTTCTCATTATTCTCATTGTTATGATTATTTGTATTATAGATGTATAAATATAAATTAAAGTATTTCTCAATCGTATTGCAATTTGCAGCTAAACATAAACTAATAATTAAGAGAAAATTATATTGTTTAGATGTTTTTTCTTTTATGTTTTTAATAAATAAGCACTTTGTATTCATTGTATTTCTGTTATGGCTATAAAACTATAATCAAAAATCATATATATTTATAAGGTACTTGGGTTTATTCTATACGATATTAACGTTTTCCCTCCCACTGATCTTTCAGTTTCTCAGTATCTCTCTAACTCCCTCTTTCTTTTTCTCTCTTACTATTGTATGTTAACTACCATTGAGCAAGAAAAATCTTTAACAATTATTGTTGTTGTTATTTTGTTTTGTTACAAAAGAGTTTCAGTTTTCAGTTTAAAGTTGTTGTTTTTTGTTTTTTTGTGCTTGGCAATCTTACACATATGATTTTCATTTACAAGTATCAAAAGTTCTTGTTGCAGTTTTTTGATATTTATAATAATAATTATAATATTGTTGAAGCAAATCATTAGATCATCTGCTCATATTGCATACTACAGTTTTCTCTTTCCTCTTGATACACTTACAATTAGTTAAACAAGTTGTAATTTTGTTAGGGGGTTTTGCTTTGTTTTGCTTTGCTTCAAGTGAAATATACAATTTTTTTATTTATAAATTTTATCGACTGTAAATTTCATGCGCTTATTTTGAATAAATTAATTTACTCAATGCTTTGATTTTCTCTTACATGGTATAAATAATGTTTCGTAAGGACTGCTTAGGTTATATACAATTATTTCCATAAATATATATATATTTATATATATATATGTATGTATGCATATGTACATATAGATAAATAATTCTATATCTGTTTATAGAATATTTCATAAGCATGCCTTTTCTTTATTTTTTGTTTTCACTTTGTATAGGCAGCAACAGCAACAACGATGCAATACCACAAATTAATGTTAATAATATAATGTGTGGCGGGGGGGAGGAGGTGATCACAAAACCAAACGAGTCTATCAACAATCAACTTTGTGCAAAGGTGATAGCAATTATTTTTGTTTGTTGTTGCCTATAATAAATGCAATAAGTTGTAGCTTGTTGTTGTTCTTGTGCTTGATCTCGATGTGGTTGTTGTTGACTTTGATTTTGTTGTTGTTGTTGTTATTGTTGTTGCTACTGTTGCTCTTTGTGCTTTACAATAATGATATTTGTTGTGCCTGAGTATCTGCTTAGACAGTCGCAATTGCATTTGTTTATTGCTGCTCAGCACCAAGATGATTATGCCACTGATGTTGTTGTTAATGTTGCTCTTATTGTTGCTCATGCTTCTGTTGTTGTTGTTGTTGTTGCTGTTATTACCTATGCTGACTAGTTGTGAGTGGGGGGTGCGTTGCTAGCTCGCAAGCGACATTTGTACGATGCTCGTGCTGTTGTCATGATTGTAGTGCTCCGTGTTCACAATCACCTGCACCACATACCCCTGGTGTATGCTGCACTCATCGATGGGCACCTTATCGCCCAGAAGTTTGCCGCTGTAGAACCAACGCTGACAGCACGCATCGACGCCCTCCGTGGCCTGCAAAAATCAGAGAAGGAATTGATTACTGAATTCATTTCAAAAGTTACCTAATAATTAGTCTACTGACAATTTTAAATTAACGTAAAATATATCTGATCAGTTTAATGCATTTTTAAAATTAATCTAGAAATATTAAATTATTATTATTATAAAAAGGAATTTTTAAAATAAATCTAGTAATATTAAAATGAATATTATAATAAGGTAAATACATAATTATTAATTATATAATTTTTTTTATTAATTAATTATATAATTCAATTTAATTTTGTTGATTTAACGTATTTATGAAACGTAAAAAAAAATCAAATAATATCTAATAAATTGTTAATATATAATAATTCATATTTTTACTTTTTATAGATTGATTTTAATTTAATTTTTAATTTTTAATAATAAGTGATCTGTTAAATATTTAAATTTAAGCTGAAGGTCCTTCGGAATAAGATAGCTAAATTTTATATTAATTGATTCATTGTCCCATTAATAATTTAATAAATTACTTTTTATTCTAATATAAATAACTCAAATAAAAAAAAAAACTAAAATAGTATAGAAAAAATTTGTAGATAAGATATTAAAAATTATAAAAAAAAATTTAAATATATATCAAAATATACACAAATATTTAACTTAATACCGATACCTTTAATGTGTAATCTTCAAAACAAAATAATAAATTCAAAAGTATATAAACATATTTACAAATACACTGGTTTTAATAGGGATACATTTATTGTGTAATATTTGAAAAAATAAAAACTTGACATACCTGCAGCTTTTTCTTGCACTGACCCACTGTATCCTTTGAGTATACGGGCAGTTTAACATCAGTCATGGTGGATGATATGCGCAGCTTGAGAATGATTTCGGTGCCCCCATCGACGGGCTCTGAGTATTCAGCCGGCGAGTCCCGTCCATTCTCCTCCTTCACAATATTTATGGGATATGATAGACAGTAGATTGGCACCTTGTACTGCGTGCCCAGCTCATCGTAACACTCTGTGAGGTACCTGGAATCATCATATGAATGTGCATACATATGTCTTTATCATATATGTATTTGCTCCAATCTGTTTTTTATGTGTTTATCTTATCAGTAACTGCCTAAAAAACAGCTTTGGACAATACGTCACTCGCTACATTTCTTATTGGCAATGCCAAGTACAGGTTGTTGTTGTTATTGTTGTTGTTGTCGGTCAACAGATAACAACAATTGATAAATAAACTATGATTACAAGACTGTGAATGGAGCAAGGACATCGTGGGTAGTATTTGCAGAGAAAAAAGGTCAGCGCTGTATTTAAATAAAATATGACATTTGGCGCATATTATGGGACTGCATTGTCCGAGAGCGTCACTCGAAAATCGATTTCTAATAAACATAACACGGATTAATCTTCGTTCGATTATGACGAAGTGTGAATACCCTAACTAGAAATAATCAGATTTTGTACACTCTTCTCGAAGGAAGTTGATTAAATTTTTAAATATATCATAAGTAGAATATTTTTAAAATGAAAGTCGTTAGTTTAGCAGCTAATATACCCTGATTATACCCTTATCCACAAATGGCCGTCGACATGCATTGATGGAGTTATAAAGTCAGCCTAAAATCACAATATATACATATACTATTGATTTTGTTGCGGGGAAGCAATTAGTGGCCCAGTGCTCAGTGCTCAGAGCTTGGAGGGCTGCACGCGCGTCATTAAAGTTCTTGATAAGCGGCTGATTGTGATGGGGTTGTTGGGACAGGTTAATGATACCACTTACCCATTGGGCACGGATATATTGGCGCCATCTAGTATGGCTTGGGCCATTTGAAAATCGAGTCCTTCGGCTGCATTTGTGGCGGCTCGCAGTGCATCCCATATCTCTTTGCGGCCATCGAATGCCGGAGCTGTGTCCCAGAACTCGTCACGTTTGGAGCGCAATTGTCCTTCGGTTAATGGCACATCCGAGCGCCATTTAATGGTCTCATGGCACAGTGGGCGATTTTTGCGCGTTGCGCCTCCCAATGGTATGCCTATCGATATCGATAACGATATTGATATCGATACAATGCACGCAATGCACAAATTTGTTGTGAATTGTTGTGTGTGAGCGCAAGAAGAGAAGATTGTGGTGATATATGTATGCATGCATTTATGCTGGTGTGTGGACAAGGGCACTCACCTGCGCTGGCCGGACGAGAGGCGCTCGCTGAGGAAACGCTCATTGTCTCATTGTCGGGATTCATGCGACATACACAGGCCCCCATTGTTGTTGCGCCAATGTTTGTTGCCTTCACTCACATCAAAAAACTGTTTACGGCTGCTGGTGTCTGCGCCTTTGTGTAATTTTTTAACAACTTTTTACACGAGCAACAGTCGAACAACGCGACACACACAAAATTTTAACGCAATGTGAGTAGAGTTGTATTGTATCGCTCGGATTTAGTTCGCTACAATGACTCACTGAACGAACTGAACTGTACGAACTGGTTCTGTAATTATCGTTGTAACCAGTTCGATTTAAATTCCGAAGCAATCGAATCGATGAACTGCTCTTAACCGCTGCCTGTTAGACAAGACTTTCAAAAAATATACGTAATTATTTATTTGTCAAATTTTATATGTTCATTAACTGATCAGCGCACTTTTACAAAGAAAAGCTCAGCTCGATATGTTAAAATCGATAGTTGGCAAGTGTGACCAACATTGTGAAACATACACAATATAATGAAAAATAGGGGGCGCTAAATATTAGCCGTTAGTAATACAAATAATTTAAACATTTTTTAACAAATATAGCATTAGGTGTTGAATAATTAGAAATTATAAGAAAAATTCATCTTATATTCAAGAATTCAATACCATTAGTAAATAAATAATTATTAATATTAAATGGATTTCTTTATATTTTCAGATGGCACGCATGCGCAACAACTTTATTTCCAATGGATTCAACAGCTGGCACTTCCAATTGCATCGCTCTCTGGCTTGCCATTTGGAATATTGGAGCAGCGGCGAAGTGCAGACAGCAGACACAAAACGGCATCGTAGAAATGAAAAACAAGAAACCAGACGACCTCGACAAAGTTGTCGCAAAAAATTGAAACACCAACAACAGCAACACATATTATGGCTGAATGTATGCATGAATGTTTGCATAAATATGCACAATATATACAGACTATAATTATATAGGTGTCTGAAAGAAAGGAAATCTTGTACGATGTGTGCTGTGTATAGACAAATATTTGAGACAATAACTTGTTAACCGTTACTTACACTTGGCCACATCAACAAGAGTTTGAGCCAACACCAATACCAATCACAATATTGGTAAGCCGAATCAAATTAAACAGCAACAACAACAACAACAGTTAAATATACATACACTTCCAGTCACCAATGGCAGCAGCAAAGAAACGAGCAGCAAGCAGCAAGCAGCAAGAAAAGAGACGACGACGCAGTCGCGACCACAGCTGCGACCACTTCCAATAAGCAAAACCGAAAGACTTCAATTCAGTTTGGCGAAGACAACGAACTCGACAAGAGCTTTGTGCGGACAGTGGCAAAGATCGAACGAAGATACAAGAGAAAGAAAAATAAAAAATACAAGCAAATACGAACGGGAAACAACAACAACATACAAATATCTCGAAAACGGTACGTGTGCGCATGCGTATGCGTCTGTCTATGTGTGTTTCAGTGTGTGTGTGTGTGTGTGTGTGTATAACTGGCTAAAAGTTTAATGCAGCAATATCAACAACAACAACAAGTAAAAGAAGAAGAAGAAGACAGAGTCGAACAATAAGTAAGCCAGCCAAAAACGAGCAACGTCAAAGAAGTAACAAAAACAACGAAGATATAAAAAAAAAATTAATGAAAAAGAAATCAAATGCTAAATACGTACAAACAAAAAATCAAATTTGAAAATTTGTGAGCCACGCAGGCAAAGCGAAATACGAAAATATATACATATATTTTCGCAAAGTATTTAAAAAGTGAAATGTGTTACAGTGAAAAGCAATCTACATATACATGTATACATCTACATGTATGAGCGTGTGTGTGTGTGTGTGTGTAACACAACATTCCAATTCTCAGCAACATTCAGGAGAGTTGTCGATGCTGTCGCAGCTGCTGCTGCTACTGCTGCTAGGCCAACATAATTTCTCTTAGCCCAACTTCTTTAGCTTTTTCTTTTCTTTTGCTGCCGCTGCTGCTGTTGCTGCTGCTGCTGTTGCTTCTCATTTTCATTTTGTTTTGTGCCATTTCATCGTCAAGTGGCAGTGGCATCAAACGGTACAAATTTAATGCCATGTGAAAGTTATGCTACATGCAAAGAAATAAGAAATAAGTAAAGAAATGAAATGAGAAGAAAAGAAATAGAAAGAAAAGCAAAAGACAATCTCATTCTCAGCCACTTCCATTTCAGCTTCACTTTTCGTTTTCAGTGGCTCGCCACGATTTATGTAGGTATAAATTTATATACATACATATGTATATATTTTTTTTTGTTGCATTTTTTTTCTGTTTTCTTAATTTTTGTTATCGTCATTTCTCTCATTTCATTGTTAGCTAACGGCTTTTGTGTAAGACATTGGCAACACTTTTGCTTTTTATTTAGCCATCATCTAAATAAAATTCCATTTGTGTCCATTTCAAAATCTCTCTCGGATAGCACAGATTTTGCGTTGTTGTTTATTTTTTTTTTTTTTTTTTGAATTCTATCTGCCCAGCGTTAAATTTCAATTTGTTTAAACTCGTTTTTCCAGCGGACACACAAAAACATTATGATAAACTAGAATAAGCCAAGACGCAAAACACACCTTAAAAAAGTTTAAAAAAAATATATATATATATTTATAATACGAAATAAAAAACGAGTTGTTCTATATAAAAGTTTCGAGTCGAAAAAAAAAATAAATCGGCATTTCAATTAATTAGCAAGCCATTTTCTTGGCATTTAACAGAAGTCTGTCAAGTGAAATTCACTCTCTACCTCTCCCTCTCACAGTAACTGTTTGAAAAACGTCTATAAATCAAAGTTAGTTTTTTTATATTATTTTATTTATTATGCTGCCTCTCAGCTGATTCTGTTGCTATTGACATGACATTTGCCAACAACTTGCCTCGATATTTGCCAAACGCCCACAACAAAGTCAAGAAGAGCAGCATTAAAGCTTGCCGAGTAATACGATCTCTCTCCCTCTTTGTCGATCTTTCGCTCTCTCTCTCTCTCCCCATGTTGTCTCTCTTTCGCTCAACATCTGCTCTTTGTCTCATTGAAATTTCGCGCACAATTCTGTTGACTTGACAATGTTTATTTACATTCCATAGTTGGCGTCAATTATTCCGTCAAACAACTGTTATACTTTAAAGTTGTTATACTGGTATACTGTTATACTCTAGATTATTTTAGCTATTTTAGCAAAGGCGTGTTCTGATCATAAAGAAATCAAGAAATAGTTGCTATCAAATATAGCTTTGAACAACTGTTATACTTTTATTGTTATACTTGTATACTGGTATACTCCTATATTATATTTTTGCAAGGTGAATTCGCTGTACATTCAGCAATCAATTCATATACTTCGGCTACAAGTATTCTATTAAACCACTGTTATACTATTATATTTTCATACTGGCATACTGTTATATTCTGAGTAATATGTTATCAAAGCGAGTTCTGGATATTAAGTAACAAAGTGACACCTAATGTCTACAATTTTTATATCAAGCAACTGTTATATTCCAATATTGTTATACTGGTATACTGTTATACTCTAAGGTAGACAGTTTTGCAAGACGTGTTCTGGCCATTAAGAAATCAAGTGATACCCATTTAGCATTTGGCATCGAGTGTTGTCATAAACAATAGCCAAGAAACAGCAACATGTATGAATTAATGAACTTGTCCTTCAAGTTGCCAGGCACACAGTCATCAGTTTTGGGCTATAATTGTACCGTACTTATTAACCAAACCTCTTTAAGCCAGCGCGGCGACGCGTCATTCTTTTACCAACTAACTTAAAAGAGATTCGAATGCGAATACGTATTGAAGAAAAAACCCAAAGATCCCAATTAAATGTCAGTTTAAAAAACTTGACGCTTAATGAAACTGAATGAAATATTTTTTTTTTGTTTTTGCCATGTGACTCATTTAACATTTTTGTAGATTTTTATAAAAATTTTTGTAGATCTTTCGATTGGTGGTAATATCTGTCCTTCCCTATCGATAGTCACTGTTGTCTGTGACTCAGAGAATTTTGGGAATATATTTTTTGTTTTTGCATTATTTACTTAAGCTGTGCTTTGTGCATGTGCATAACGGTAATATGGTTGGCAAACAAAACAAATCGCAGTTATAAAAAAAGAGCTTTATCCGAAAGTTGACTTAATGAGTTGGCGAAAAAGGTGCTTTCAAGAATATTTAATTGACAGGTACTTGAGCGTGATTTGAGCTTGAGGTTTAATGAACTACAACAACCAGTGGATTCAGCTGATTGACAAATGATTGAGCTTTGATTGATCAGACTTTCTGCGTGATTGTCTGGCAATACAGACAGAATGCCATATATGATCAACTTGAGCAATAGGCTTCAGCTGGTTGAACATTGATTGAGTTTCGATTGAGCTTTGATTGATCAGGCTTTAAGCCTGGTTGCCTGACATTTTATACAGAAATTAATGGCATATATTATTATAACTTGAAGTTTAATTAACCGCTGACGCTTCATCTGATTGAGAAATGACTGAACTTTGATTGACCATAGATTGAGCTTCGATTGCTCAGACCTTAGCCTGGTTGGCTGGCAACAGAGGCATTAATCAATGCCATATATGGTCAGCTATAAACCAGATTGAACCCACACCCGGGCCATGTCAGTAGTTCTGGCCAACAACTTTTTTTTACAACTTCAGCCATTGTATTACTCAAGACTCGAATCGCATGCGTTTTCCTGTACTCGCTATGCTAAACTGGTTGGGTTGGCCAAGTCCGGCAATTGACCACATACTTAGTCGCAGCTTGACTTGGTCTGGCGTGGCCGGTTCACTTCCATTCCACTTGGATACAATTCGATCCGATTCGATCCGATCCGATAATATACGATATGCTACGATTCGGTTTGAGTTTGGTTTTCGGATCGATAGGTTTGGTTGCTGTTGTTGTTCCCGTTTTGACTACTTGGCTTGAAAAATGTGGCAATCAATTTAAGCCAACAACAACAGCGACAGTTGCAACTGTTGTCTTATTCATAGTTTCGCATTATTATTATAACATTTTGTTGGACTTTCACTTTTTATTTTCCTGCTGACGTGTAGTGGCTGGAATAGTTGGCCGACAGTCGAATGTTGGCCATAATCTACTAAGTACATGCTTAACAAATCTGCTTTTGGCCATAAATTGAGTAATGCATATGTTAAGACCAATCAACTCTTGGCCAAAACGCCCACTGCACCCAAAGACTGAGCAACAATTTTTAGACAATTTTATCTTCATTTGGCTGACTTGCAGCTGCGGCATTGTTATAAATCTTTTAAAAAATATAAAAAAAAAATTAAAATAAAATATAACAATTTTGTACAATTGTGAATGTAACCAGTTTTGTGCCCAGCCCAAGGTCTGTACAAAAGAAAACATATATGTATGTACAATATAATGATTTGCCTTTTATTTTTCCTGTTATAGAACCGGTCGCTTATCGTGGCTTATAGATCTTTTTGTAATTGGCGCTGTCTTTAATCCTTTTCTTCACTCTCATGTACTCGACTTTTCTAGCAGTACCATGTTCCATGTACCATGGGACAGCTCAACAGTCATAGTCATAGTCACAATCACTCGTGTTGCATGCGCAATTAACTTGAGGAACTCTTTCATTTCTGCGGAATTCCACGTTCACAATTGTTATGCGAGGCACGAGGCACGAGGCAACTCTTGTCGTGGGAGGTTAACTGGGGTTAACTACATGAACTGTTACGAATTGCTTGGAATAAAATCGTATAATCGAAGAGTGTAGAATCAATAGATTTCTTGGCCGATAGTTAACATGTTTTTTTTTTGGGCCAAAACTTGACTGACAACTTGATTTTATTAGCCAAGTGCTAATCATAATCTTTGTCTTTGTCTCAAGTCTGATCTCAAGAGCAGCTGACATTTGGAGACAACAACAAAGACTTTTTGAAAAGTAATCGACAGACATCATCTGATGACAAAATACAATACAGATAATTAAATCATTGAAAATGGTAGACCATTAGATACCCTATCAGCTATTGTAGCACAAGTACAAAATTTGTCTATGTATTTAATTCCAACACTTGTTTCCCCATATTAACATTTTACTTAAACATTTATTGGGTATGCTCTAACCCAAAGTATTTCCCAATTTTTTTCAGTTTATACTTTTTTTAATGTTGTTGTTTTTTTTTATTAGTCTTTTCTGACCAATTGCATATTTCTACATAAAATTGGCGATGCAAAAACAAGTTTCTGAGGCAGTTAGCGTAGATAATAATCAAATAAACGGGCAACGAAGAATTATAAAAAAAAATCTGTTTCTTTGTTCAAAAATGTTGCAAAAATATTCAGTAATTTGGTTTCAGAAGTTTCATATATATATATGACTTAAGAAAAAAATATTTAAATAAAATATTTTAAATAGTTGGACCATTTATCTGTAAAATTAAATGTACCAATCTTCAGGATATTAATTATTTTCATAAGATTTTTTCATATCGTACCAATACTTGTAATAAATGAAAACAAATTCTAATTTATAAATAAGAATCAAGTGAAGTAGTCTTTAATATATATATTTTTAATACGCAGTCTAAATTGTGTCCACTAGGTACTCATTATGATTTATAATCATATTTACATCATGATAATTAAAAAAAATATACATCTCTCGACCGTGACAGGACTCGAACCTGCAATCTTCGGATTCGAAGTCCGACGCCTTATCCATTAGGCCACACGGTCCTGTTGTAAGCCGATATTTGTAACAGACTTATAAGTTGCTAAAGAGGAGCACATTTGGGCAAAGTTAAAGCATCCCTCTACACATGCATACACCCAGAAACACACACACATACACACACTTACGCATACCGGGTAAATCTACCCTTAAGTGATAAACCGCAATTGAAGAGGGTGGGATGCAGCGACAGTAGCAGCAGCAAACGCTTTCGAGGGGTTGCAATCATATGGCCATGACATGACACTGATAATGACATCATCCTTCATAAGGTGTTTTTTACTGCGCAGACTCCGGAATAACAGCATCCGTTGAACTTTTTAAATATAACGGAAAAATAGGTGAAGTAGAATAAGTATAAAGTATAAACATGAATTGAAAGGGAATAAATTATATACAAGAAATTTTTTTAATTATATTATATTTTGAAATTTGTAATTAATTTATTATTAACTTTATAATTACAATTTAAGAATTTTGGACTTGGGAATTAAATTTTATTTCTGCCATCAAATAATGATGGAACTTAATTATCATTCACTATTAATAGTCCATAAACGCCAAAATTAAAACAATCTTTTAAAAGAATTAACATAATAAAATAATTTACTCAAGTGTTTATAGGTGAAATACAATAATTTTTCCTAAATAACTCTCAGTTTTCCACTCCATTTCATCACATTTTCTTTTACATATATAATATTTACAAGCACTTAAAAGATCTTTGCAATCATTGAAATAATTAGAAATGTTACGCCCTAAAAGCTTTCATTATCTGATTATTATACTATTTTATGCCTCTGCCTTAGTTTCGGCAGCTACAATAATCAGCTGATTCGTTATTGTTGCCAAGATGTGGCACAAGGTCTTTGTCTATAACAATGCAGCCAATATGAATACCTAAAGATATCTGATGAGTAACATCTGACTCTTTGAGGCGAAGACCAAGTTAAGCTACAGACTTACTAACAATATCCAGCACATACAAGGTGTATATTTTAAGACAGAGTGTTTAAAATTTGAATTTTAAGGGATTCATGATACCTACACTATATACATACAACATAAGCCAAATCCTATTGCGATTGGGATTTTGTTCCTTCTTAACCTTGGAACTGTCATTGATACATCGATTTCTTAGTTTTGACCAACTCTAAAAAACTAAATTCAAGGATTGCCCAAATTTAGACCTTAATATTCGGACCACTCTACAAGCTCCGATCTGTAGACCAAAATCTGATTTTAGGCCATCCTAACCTTTGATCTGCCATAACTTTGTCAAATTTCAACCGATTTTCAAGTTTGATGCCTCGATTTCTTAGTTTTAAATAACGCTACAAATCTGAATTCAAACAATGTTCAAATTTAAACGTTAATTTCCGAACCCCTCCACAAGCCCAATAACATAGATCGAATTGGTATTTTGTTCCTTCTTAACCTTGGACCTGCCATAACTTTGTCAAATTTCAACCAATTGTCTAGTTTGATACCTCGATATTCTTGTTTCGATCAACAATACATAACTGCATTCAAAGATGGTTCACATTCAGACATTTATTTTCGGACCCCTCCACAAGCCCAATCCCATAGACCGAATTGGGATTTTGTTAATTCTTAACCTTGGACCTGCCATAACTTTGTTAAATTTCAACCAATTTTCAACTTTGGTGCTTCGATTTCTTAGTTTTGACCAACACTACATAACTGCATCAAAAGATTGTCCAGATTCAGACCTTCACTTTCGGACCACTCCACAAGCCCCGATCTGCAGACCAAAATTTGTTTTTTGGCCATCCTAACCTTTGATCTGCCATAACTTTGACAAAGTTCAACCAATTTTCAAGTTTGTTGCCTCGATTTCTTAGTTTTGATTAACACTACCTAACTGCATTCAAAGATTGTCTAAATTCAGACTTTCATTTTTGGACCCCTCCACAAGCCCAATCCTGTAGACCGAATTGGTATTTTTTTCCTTCTTAACCTTGGACCTGCCATAACTTTGTCAAATTTCAACAAATTTTCAAGATTGATACCTTGATTTCTTTCTTTTCGCATTTAAGGTCATATATTCCATTATTAAAAAAATACTACTCCATATACATGCGTATAGCTAATTCATTTGTTAGTTAATTGAATTATCACATATTTGTGTAAATATTTAATGAAGTTGAGCTTGAAGTGAAAGTGAAAAGTGAAGAGGAAAGTGGATACAGCGGAGATGAAAAGCTTGTTAATTAATGAGTGTCTAGCGGAAAGTGAATCACGATGAATCACGACACGAAGACCAAGTGCAAGAAACCAATGCAACTCCATTACAATTTCCATTTCAATATTGTGTTGAAACCGGTTGGAGTTTATTGTTGTTGGCTGAATGAGTAGGGACTGTGGAAGTTCAAAGGACGCGAGTCCTTGAAATCGAAGTTGCTCATAAATCTGTGTGCATTAAGACCGACCAGAAGTCTTTATCCGCACGGCATGCAATTAATTTTTCAACTTCACTTCGATATATCGCATTGACTTGAATCTCTTTGCAGGCAGATACATTTAAGCTTGGCTGGGCTGGAGGCGAACAGGGACAGGGAGAGGGACAGGCAGAGGCAGAGGCAGAGGCAGAGGCGTCTGGCAGCAACCGTGGGAGATGTCTGCGGTGCGGCATCGGCCGATGGCACCGCCAGCAACTGGCGAGCATGGCGGCGGCGATAGCGATGACAACAACTTCACCGACGACGAGAGCTCTCCGCTGACACACGATATTTATGGCGGCAGGTAAATCTAACAACAGCATCAACAGCAGCATTACATATAGTGCCAAGTTGCAGCCTCATCTATCATGAAAATTTATGCAAATTGCTGGAGCCCTGCAACATCAACTAAAAGTATATGCCACCAGACATACCCTCCGACTTCAACTTGTACTAAGATAAACCGGAACAAAAAAATATACTGTACTCTGGCCAAAAACAACATTAATTGGCATTCCCACAGCTGGAATTGTTGTCAGATCTTGAGCAACTGTGTCTCTGACAATCACTTTTCATAGCGGGGTGTGGCCACACAGCACAGACATACCTGTTACCTGTGCCACAGTCATACATAACTCCCAATGACAACAACTCTAGGGGGCACTGAAATGCCGGAAGCAAAAGTATCAAAAGAGCCAGTCAATTGTATTCAATTTGCGGTCCGCCTTTAGGGTCATTCTCAATTCTTCTCATTTTCAATCTGAAATTTTGCAGAATACTCTAGATTGTCAGAATTTGTAGATTCTTCAACTAAAAGCTTCTATACCTTAGATCAGGGTTGCCAAAGCAGCTCTTATGGATGTCCAAATTACTGTTTTACACTGAGCGGAAAATATGCAAAAACTTCAGTGAACTTTTCTAATGTTCTATCGAAATTCTACCTGTCGAATCTCAAGTACATTACTGTTTTTCACAGGGATTGAATGCAATTCGCGGTCCGCTCATAGGTTCATTTTAAATTTTTCTTATTTTCAATCTTCAATTTTACAGAATATTCTAGGTTTTTCGAATTTTTACACTCATCTCTCTAAGCTTAAATACTTTCGATTATCTGTGATACGAAAGTTTCCATTTGTAAACATCTGGTATTATGTTATAGGACTTTGAACTTTAATTCGGCATGACCTTGGCAAAATTCAACCAATTTTGAATTTATAGTTTTCCTCTTCGATCTGTACTTATCGTCTAACACATTTTTTTCTTTTCTTCCACTTTCTCACTTAACTTAGTCAACGTACCATACAGGAAACAAAAGGCTGGGATGTGTTCCGGGATCCGCCAATTAAGATCGAGACGGGCTCTACGGCCAATCAGGAGTGTCTAGAATTAACCATTAAGATTTTAAAAATCTTTGCCTATATAATTACGTTTATTATAGTCCTAACGGGTGGCGTTATAGCCAAGGGTACCGTATTGTTTATGGCCTCGCAAGTGCGCAAGGATCGCAAGATTGAATACTGCAACAAGGATCTGGTAAGTGGACCACTCGACAACTACCATTTGGTTATCTCATAGAATTTGTTCTCAATTTTATAGGGTCGCGATAAGAGCTTTGTGGTGCAGTTGCCGGAGGAGGAGCGCATAGCCTGGATCTGGGCGCTGATTATAGCATATTCCTTGCCAGAATTCGGTGCTCTCATCCGAGCAGTGCGCATATGCTTCTTCAAGACGTTTAAGGTCCCCAAAACGGGTCACTTTCTGTTCATTTGGCTGATGGAGAGTATGAGCGCCATGGGCACGGCCCTGTTGATGTTTGTGGTGCTGCCACAGATCGATGCCATCCAGGGCGCCATGTTGACCAACTGTCTGTGCGTCATTCCCGGCATCTTTGGGCTGTTGTCGCGCACCTCCAAGGAGGGCAAGCGTTTCATAAAGGTCATCATCGATCTGGCGGCTGTGGCGGCACAGGTGACAGGTCTGGTTATCTGGCCGCTGCTGGAAAACCGACGAGAGTTGTGGGTCATTCCAGTGGCCTGCGTCATGATCTCTTGTGGCTGGTGGGAGAACTATGTGTCGGCTCAGTCACCGTTGGGTCCAATCCGAGCACTCGGCCGCATCAAGGAGGAGCTGCACAACACACGCTACTTCTGTCACATGTTCCTCTCCATCTGGAAGATTCTACTCTTTTTCTGCGTCACCATGCTCATCTTCTGGGCTTATGGTGATGAGCCCAGCGATCTGTTCAGCCTATATGGCGATGCCTTTGGTCCACATAAGATTGTCGTCTATGAACTGCCAGCGGGATTGGGGGGTGTACTGCCGGACACCTTGGAGTCGGCCAACATTGATACCGTTGATGTGGATGCCTTAAACGACAGCGTCATCTACGTGCTGCTCCTACAAGTCTTTGGCGCCTATCTCTGCTACATCTTTGGCAAGTTTGCCTGCAAGATTCTGATCCAGGGTTTCAGTTATGCCTTCCCCGTCAGTCTCACCGGACCCATTGCCGTCTCCTTGCTGATCGCCGCCTGTGGTTTACGTATCGAAGATCCGTGCTTCTTCCATAACTCCATACCGGACTATTTGTTCTTTACGAGCCCCTCGAACTTTAGATTCAATAACTTTGTCACCGAACAGATGGCCTGGGCATGGATTCTTTGGCTACTCAGTCAGACCTGGATTGCCTTGCACATCTGGACACCCAAGTGCGAGAGATTGGCCACCACCGAGAAACTCTTTGTGCGTCCCATGTACTCCGCGCTTCTAATTGATCAGTCCATGGCGCTGAATCGCCGTCGAGATGATCAAGCTGATGTGAAAACGGAGGTAAGAGAATCGTTTGTTAGCTTCTAAAAGCATAAACAACAGTTTCTATAAATTTTCAGGACCTCTCGGAGATTGAAAAAGAAAAGGGCGACGAATATTATGAAACCATCTCAGTGCACACGGATAGATCGTCTGCGCCTCATAAGCCCTCGATAAAGTCATCGGACAACATCACTCGAATCTATACCTGCGCCACCATGTGGCATGAGACCAAGGACGAGATGATGGAGTTCTTAAAGAGCATTATGCGTATGGATGAGGATCAATGTGCCCGACGTGTCGCCCAGAAGTATCTACGTGTGCTGGATCCGGATTACTATGAATTTGAAAGTGAGTAGGAGACATAGGAGAACCCTGATAAGCAACTGCACGACCTTCCCAGCCTATCTGTTTTACCACTTTCTGAAATCTACCATCCAATGTATCCTTCGATCGATCCTTAAATATAGGATAAGCATATATCTCTACAATGTGCGATGATCCTGCACATATCTTCGCCCATATATCGATAGCTTTTCAAAGTTATCTGATCCCTCTAGACCTTAAGATGATAGAACTACCCAACCTTTAACAATAACATATGTATGTATGTGAGAACCTAACAACAGAACCGCCTTATCAATTCATCGATAATATCCTTCGACCTTTAAACCGTGAAGAACCTCACTAATTTTTGATTTTTTATATAGCCCACATTTTCTTTGACGATGCCTTTGAAATTTCGGATCACAGTGACGATGACATCCAATGCAATCGATTCGTGAAGCTACTGATTGGCACCATGGACGAGGCTGCCTCTGAGATCCATCAGACAACGATACGACTGCGCCCGCCCAAGAAGTATCCCACACCATATGGTGGACGTTTGGTGTGGACCTTGCCGGGCAAAACCAAGTTCATAGCGCATCTAAAGGACAAGGATCGTATACGTCATCGTAAGCGTTGGTCGCAAGTGATGTACATGTACTATCTGCTCGGTCATCGTCTGATGGAGCTTCCCATCTCAGTGGATCGCAAGGATGCCATTGCAGAGAACACATACCTACTAACCCTAGACGGTGATATTGATTTCAAGCCAAATGCTGTCACTCTGCTGGTGGATTTGATGAAGAAGAATCGTAATCTCGGCGCTGCCTGTGGTCGCATCCATCCAGTGGGCTCCGGACCCATGGTGTGGTATCAGCTATTCGAATACGCGATCGGTCATTGGCTGCAAAAGGCCACCGAGCACATGATTGGCTGTGTGCTCTGTTCCCCTGGTTGCTTCTCGCTGTTCCGCGGCAAGGCGCTGATGGACGACAACGTGATGAAGAAGTACACGACAAAACCGACGGAGGCACGTCACTATGTGCAGTACGATCAGGGCGAGGATCGCTGGCTATGCACATTGCTGCTGCAACGTGGCTATCGAGTGGAGTACTCTGCTGCGTCGGATGCCTACACGCATTGCCCGGAAGGTTTCAACGAGTTCTACAATCAGCGACGTCGTTGGGTACCCTCGACCATTGCCAACATTATGGATCTGCTGGGAGATGCAAAACGGACCATCAAGATTAACGACAACATCTCTCTCCTGTACGTCTTCTATCAGATGATGTTGATGGGCGGCACCATTCTGGGACCCGGCACTATATTCCTTATGTTGGTGGGCGCCTTTGTCGCCGCCTTCCGCATTGACAACTGGACCTCCTTCCACTACAACATCGTGCCCATTTTGGCGTTCATGGTCATCTGTTTCACCTGCAAGGCGAACATACAACTATTTGTGGCCCAGGTGCTGTCCACCTGCTATGCGCTGATTATGATGGCCGTCATCGTGGGTACCGCACTGCAGTTGGGCGAGGACGGCATAGGGTCGCCGTCCGCCATCTTTTTGATATCCATGGTGGGCTCATTCTTCATAGCCGCATGTTTGCATCCCCAGGAGTTCTGGTGCATAACATGCGGCTTAATCTATCTGCTATCGATCCCATCTATGTACCTGCTGCTCATCCTGTACTCCATCATCAATCTGAATGTCGTCTCCTGGGGCACACGCGAGGTCGTGGCCAAGAAGACCAAGAAGGAGCTCGAGGCGGAGAAGAAGGCCGCCGAGGAGGCCAAGAAACGTGTGAAGCAGAAGAGTATGCTCGGTTTCCTGCAAAGCGGCATAGGCGATAACGATGACGAGGAGGGTTCCATTGAGTTCTCGCTTGCCGGTCTCTTCCGCTGCGTATTCTGCACCCATGGCAAGACCACCGACGAGAAGGCACAGCTCACCAACATTGCTGAGTCGTTGGACACAATTAAGAATCGCATTGATACCATTGAGAGTGCGGTGGATCCGCACGGACATCATGCCAGGCATCATCACAATAGACGCAGAACCACTTCAAGTGGCTCCAAAGATCATCACTTGCTGTCGTCGGTGGCAGAGAAATCGGGCGACGAGTCTGACGATTCGGATTCGGATACTTCGGCGGAACCCAAACAGGAACGTGACTTCTTGACGAATCCCTATTGGATTGAGGATCCTGATGTACGCAAGGGTGAGGTGGACTTCTTGTCCAGCTCGGAAATTCAATTCTGGAAGGATCTCATCGATCAGTACCTATATCCCATTGACAATGATCCAGTTGAACAGGTAAGTTTCTCACATGCCCAACGCATATTCTTGACTAGGGTCAGTTTGGGAAAATGTAACCCAAATCAAGAAGAAGAAGATGTAGAAGAGAAAAAAACAATTTTTGTGGTAAACATATTTTTTAGGCACGTATAGCTAAAGACCTCAAAGAGTTGCGCGACTCGTCGGTGTTCGCGTTCTTCATGATCAACGCACTCTTCGTGCTGATCGTGTTCCTGCTTCAATTGAACAAGGACAACATCCACGTGAAGTGGCCCTTCGGCGTGCGCACCAACATCACCTACGACGAGTCCACTCAGGAGGTAATATATCCCCAAACAAGTTCTCACTAACAAATTTCTTTTTGTTTTCTTTCTTTCTTTCTATTTTTTTTGTATTTGGATTTCGTGGTATTTTTGTTTGTTTTTGGTTTTTCGAATATTGGCGTGTTTTAGGCGCGCATCGCCTCCGATCTGATCGAACTGAGGAATAAGTCGGTCTTTGCCTTTTTCATGGCGAACGCCTTGTTCGTATTGATCGTCTTCTTGTTGCAATTGAACAAGGACAAGTTGCACATTGTTTGGCCGTTGGGCGTCAAGACCAACATTACCTATATCGAAGAGACATCTGAGGTTTTTAATACCACTTTGTTTTATCAATAATAATTATTACTTACTATTTTCAATGTGTGTGTGTTTGTTGTTTTTTCACATTTTGTTTATGGTTTCTCTCTGTCTACTACCAACAAAAAAAAAAAAAAATCAATAATTACAATCAAACTGTTTCTGTACTGTGTCCTTTACCACATTGTGTGTCATCTTCAAAGGGAACCTCTTAACTTCCTTTCTTCTTTCTATATAAATATATCTATCTCTTTCTGATACCTGCTCCCTCCCTCACACACACACATATACACATATCACACATGTTCAGTCACAGTTACATAATCGTATAATCTAACGAATGTTTCTAATGTTTCGTATTGTATGTGATTTCTAAATACTTCTTTGTTTCTGAATAATACAAAAAATTATATATACATATATACATATCAAAGTTGCAAGCCTGAAACCCTTGACGTAGGTTCTTGGCAGGTTCATTTTGGTGTGAAATGAACCTGTTTGAGAATCGTTATAATTTTTTGAAGGTATCGGCTTAATATCCCCACCCTGATACTAAATATTAAGTAATGTTTCTTTAAGAATTCCCAAAAATCCCAATATGATTTTGAAATCCTTTGGTGACATTATTTTAAAACTGCTCCCTTTCAACTTCTACTTTCCCAATAATTATCATACTAACTTTCTTCCACTTCTATTCCCCTCCCACTTTCTATAGTATAACAAACTATCTCCCTTTAACTATGCCACTAATATTCCATCTTAAAGTGTCACTGTCCCTTTCCTTTATACTACCTTCCCCATGCTAACCCCTAATCCAATCCTACCCGAACCTCTTGAAAAGTTTTTATATGTGGTTTGCAGCCCTGATAAGTCCTTTAAGCTGTTGAGTTTGTTTGAACCTCTGTTATTGGCAGCCCATCCTAACGGTTCCGGCATATCACCAACAACAATAAATACTATATCATATCAACGACAACAAAACACATTCAGGTTGTTTCTAACAGTTAACCCAAAACACGGTAAACTGTATATAGCATTTTGCCATAAATCTCGAACCTCGAAACCTGTGCCACATGCCGCGCCACTCTGATCCGCATGTTTCATATATATACTCGTTACTATATAGAATCAAATCAAATCAAATCCAAGACATGTAACTATCACACCTAATCCAACCTCTCGTCTAATGGGGAATCACACATAAACATGGCACCTAAATCACCGACAAAATGGTACTATGTATGATATCTGCTCATTTATCCCGAAATCGAAATCAATTGCTCTCAAATCGTTCCATGTTACTAACAAGACTCAACTAAGTCTAAAGAATTCCAATTAATATCTGAAACTATATATATATAGGTACACATCTCGAAAGAGTATCTGCAACTGGAACCAATTGGTCTGGTCTTTGTGTTCTTCTTTGCGCTGATTTTGGTAATTCAGTTTACGGCCATGTTGTTCCATCGTTTTGGCACCATCTCACATATTTTGGCATCCACGGAGTTGAATTTCTGCAAGAAGAAATCAGAGGATCTCACACAAGATCAGCTCATAGATAAGGTATTTAATTAAAAATTACATATTCCCAACTTTAAATTAAATATATATTTCCTTTTTGCCTAGCACGCTGTGGAAATAGTCAAGAATCTGCAGCGTTTACAGGGCATTGATGGGGACTATGATAATGATTCGGGTTCAGGGCCCGATCGCATTGCTCGTCGTAAAACCATACAGAACTTGGAGAAGGCGCGGCAACCGCGTCGACAGATCGGCACCTTGGATGTTGCCTTTAAAAAGCGTTTCCTCAAGCTCACAGCGGACGCTGAGAATAATCCAGCCACGCCCATATTGACACGACGACTAACGATGCGAGCCGAGACGATACGAGCACTCGAGGTGCGCAAGAACTCGGTGATGGCCGAGAGACGAAAGTCGGCCATGCAAACGTTGGGGGCCAAGAACGAATATGGCATTACAACAGCCTTACCGGTAAGGATATGAATTATTCTATCTAATGTCACTTAAATTTCATATTTTTAATTATGATCGCAACAGATGAATAACAATGGCGCCATATCGAATCAGCGTAGTGGACGCGTGTCCAATGCGGGCATCAGCATCAAGGATGTCTTCAATGTGAATGGAGGACCTGGTGAAGTAAGTATCCCGCAATTATACATGATTTCTATATATTTATGATATCCAAATTTCATTTACTAGCAAATTTATGGCTCGAATGGCGGCGGCACGATCAATCAGGGCTACGAGCATGTCATCGATGAGGAGGGTGATGGCAACTCGCTGCGTTTGACGACGCGGAATCCGCATCAAGTGTCCTGGAGTCAGAATACCAATGGCAACAATACGGGACGCTTGTAAACTAACAACTGATCACGAACATATATAGACATATAAGATAAGCTAAGTTAGAGAATTATGAGCAAAAATTCCGAGTAATTGTAATTTTGTATATAGATGTCCATGTATGGAAAGGATATTTGCAGGATCCTTGTCAATGCACAACGAATATTATGCTTAGCTAATCACACTGCCAGTGATGTTTTCGAATGGCGGCGTGTTCAGCCGCCCACAAAGTTCATACACAATCTCTATGTACTATACATACATATATAAAACTATATCATTTGTTAGGTTAGGTTTAAGAAATTGTGATGCTGACAACCGATTTATCGATCGATTTCTATGGATTTATCGTTGCAATCGGACATGTCGACAACAATACCAGTGTATGCTGACACATAATACTCATTGTAAAGCTGATTTTGAAAGTGCAGCAATGCAAAACCGACGTAGAAACCTATTTATATGAAGTACTTCGTAAAAGAATTGAATCTTGCTATAGTACTTAATAGATACATATTAAATAACTCAATTGAATATTATGTAAATTGTTTCGAATATAGCAATAAATATACATTATTGATTAATCAAATGATCGTTGAAGTTCTTCAGATTGAAAATCAAAAATTCTTCATAGAATTTTTCAAATTCTAAAATATTTTCCTACCCCAAATTCTAAAATATTTTCCTACCCCTTTTTTATTTTGTTTGTGGCTACGTTTGGGAAAAATAATATATGTATATATCTATGAAGTAAATCGTCTGAAAGGGATACATATTTGGAAAAAATAGTAATAACCAAACCAAAAAAACGCAATTAGTAATTTTCATTAACATGAAATGAACCGTATTTAAAATGAAAATGTAAGCGCCCTCTAGTGAGCAGTGGCGGTACTACAAATAACATTTTCATTTTTAAAATCAATGTTAAGTTAACGGCCATTTGAATTGTGAGCAATTCTATCAACTGCTGAAACTTGTGTTTTTTTTGACTTTTAGTCAACATTTATTTGGAATATCTTTATTCGTATTGGACACATATGTATGTATTGTAATTTAGTTGGAATGTTTCGCTTGGAAGCTGCTACGCGCTCTACTTAGCCATGACTTGGGATGGGGAGGAAATTACATTATATTAAGAATAGATTCTCATGATACATATATGTATAGTACTAGACACATAACATTCTTTTAAATCTGTGATCAAAAGCCAAACGAAACATAATTGTAAACACGTTAACACATTGAAATTGGCTAAGTTATGTGATGGAATCAGGTGATTAATTAATGGAACAACATGTTGCCCTTCTTGGCTGCAATTGGCAGACGATCATCGGGACCCACTTGCAGGAATGGATTGGGCATGGCATCCATGCGGAGGCCGGCCATGTGGGCAGCTTTCTTGTCCACGCGGTTGGCATTGTTGAGGGCATTGTTGTCGCTGCCAAACTGTTGCATCAGGAACTTCTCAACGGCTGCATTCATCTCGCTGTTGTCCGCATCTCCGCCAACCGCGTTCTCCTGCTCGGCACAGTCGAACATATGCTCGTTGTCGCAGGTGCAATCCTGGGCGGCCTGAAACTCCCGGCTGTAGATGGCGGTGTTGTCAAAGTCAGTGATGCAATTGCCACCCTGCTGTTCCATATCATAGCCCTCGGGGCAGGGATTGGGGGGATTGCAGTAGGCAGGCAAGCTGGCATCGGTCTTCACAATGGTATTGTAACGATTCTGTCCCTCGCCCATGCCCCCAGTTATGTACTGATGACCCCACATTGAACTGCGCTGCAAGAACTCCTGATCCCGCAGCGAGGGATTCGAATTCCCCGACTGCAACACGCAGTCATTGTTGCCATCGCAGAGACGGGCGTACTCCGAACGCGACACCAGATCCACGTTATCCTTGTCGGCAGCAGCGGCTGCTGCAGCCGCAGCCAATGCACCCTCGTTGTCCACATCGTAGTAACCCACCTGCATATCGTTATCCATGCGATTCAGGAGCTCCGACAGCAGCACATCGGCAAAAATGCTGTCCTTGGTCTGATAGTCTTGCACAACGGCGCTGCTCCCGCCCAGCAGCACAACAACCATCGAAAATACTAAAAATGTATTTATTTTTTAGTTTCTTCAAAAAAAAGTTAATACATTATTCAACTGACCTGCGGTTAAAGACAACATATTGCGCATTTTGTTCAACTATAACTGTTATCTGGTTACGTTCGTGTTTATTGATTTTTCCGATTGCAGCTGTTGCGATTCCCTTGCGGCTGTGTATAACAATATTGCGTCAATCAACTGTTCACGAACTAGGCAACCAGTTGAATACATTCATCATCCATATGTTACCGTCAGGATTCCTGATAAGCTTCAACTTCCGCACGCGCAGGCGCTGTTAACATTTAACATTGAGCATCTATGTTACTTTAATGTTAATGTTAAGGGGAGAGTATTGCCAAAATAACATGAAATAACTAAATTGCGTTGCTAAACTATTCTTCAAATAGCGAAAAGGCATTACAATTAATATTTTGCTGTTAAAAATCAATTTTAAATTTTTAACGAACTAATCTTCGCCTGAAACTTTTGTTAAGTTAGTTAGGACACAAACCAGTTACAAGTTTTAATAAATGTTTGCAGTTTATCGATAAATAAATGCAATAAAAATACTATATATATTTAAATTGTCTTATATTTACATAAGTAACACATTTCAGCTACAGCATTATTGTTCAAAATTTACTTTTTTTTTTTTATTAATTAATTAAGTGCATACTAAAAAAAATTTACGAAAACAAAACTCTACAGAATTTATCTGTTAAAATTTATTCGATTACAATGTTGATCGATATTTATTTATATCTACAGTAATATATAAAATTTACAGTTACATCAAGCTCAATAAAATTGGCGCCATTTGAAACATTCATTTCTTGCATTGCAATTCAGTTTTAATAATGTTAAGTGATAACGAGATGGAATTTTCAGGTAAGCTGGACATTGTTAATATTTTTTGCAAGACGTGGCTTGGAAAATTGCAATTTTACTTGAAGATAACAGCAGTGACGACAGCTCTGGAAGCAGTGCTGCCTCTGCACGTCGAAATTTGGACTTCTCGGACAGCGAAGATGAGTTTGAGAATGCTATGTCGGCATTATCACCGAGAACTCTATTGAGTATAACTGGCTTGCGTTCACAGGACCTCGACGACGACGACGAGGATTCCAGTGAGATTGACTATAGCGATGATGATGATAATCAGGAATACAATTATAATAGTCATGATGATGATGATAACGATGACAATGATAATAGTGATGATGATGATGAAGATGGGAACGAAGACGAGGAACAACCGTCGAGCGCAGATGGCGATGAGACTTTTTTCGAAGAACCAGAGCATCAAGAAGAAGCAGCTACGTCACGTTATCGCCAGTCTTTCAACTATAATATGTCCCGTCGCAACTCGTCAGCATTTCTGGTGCCCAAAGTGGAGGATACCTTCAGTTCCACACTGTTGCCCCCGTCCTCCTTGGGCAACTATCAACATTCTCAACTGGAGATCTCCAGCGACAACAAGGACAATATCATAGGTCGCGGACGAAAGTCTCGTGACCTTTCACCACGCAACGTTCCCTCGAAACCTAAGACCTCAAACCTGGTGCAGCCCACCAAAAAATCATCCATGCGCAAGTCATCAGGGAATGTGCAGGCACACCCAAAGGGCGGTGGCTTATATGAGAAGGAGACACAGAAGCTAAACGACATGCATGTCCAACTGACGAAGGCGATCATGCAGTACGAGATGGTGTACAAGAAGCGACCCGAAAAGGCTGCTCAGCTCCAGAACCGCATTGATGGCTTGAACCGTGACATTGACATCAAGATGAAATCCCTGGCGAAGATGAAGAACTCGCAGGAGCAGCCATTGGCACCAACCAAGTTGTCCAAATCGAGGGTTAAGAAATCCTCGGAAGATGTGCCCGACTGGGAACAGTTGTCGGCTGAAGTGGATCGCATTAAACCCTCTCATAAAGGAGCTCAGGGCATGGCCACATTCAACGCGCAGAAGGCGCTTACGCTGGACACACTGAGGGTAATTGCAGATGCTACCGATCCCTTGCAGAATTCTAAACATTTCACTTCATTCTTTGTAGAACTTGCACTCCTCTTTGAAGAGTTGTCCCAAGGCACAGGTGCTGGCCGCTGATCCGCCCGGTTTGAAGGTCAAGCTAATGGATCATCAGAAACATGCGCTGGCCTGGCTCACCTGGCGTGAGCAGCAACGGCCACGTGGCGGCATCTTGGCCGATGATATGGGCCTGGGGAAAACCTTGACTATGATCTCACTGGTGGCTGCAACCAGGAATCAGAATGTCCTAGCTGGCGAAAGCAGCGATGAGGATGAGCCAGATATCAATGTGGGCAAGAAGCGAAAAAGTGTTGGTGGCAAAAAGTCCAAGGCATCCCTTAAGAATTGTAAGTCTCCCCAGCCCCTCGTAAACTCAGTTCTAACCCAATCCCTATCAATTGATAGCAATTAGAGGCGGCACCTTGGTGGTTTGTCCAGCTAGTCTGCTGCGTCAGTGGGAGGCAGAGGTTACCTCGAAGATGTCACGTCCGCGGCTTAAGGTCTGTGTGCATCACGGCACAAATCGCACCTCTTCGCCGGAGGAATTGGCCAATTACGATATGGTCATCACCACATACAATCTGGTGAGCCGAGATGATAAAAAGACGGGCTCCTTGAATGGCATCCATTGGCGTCGCATCATCTTGGACGAGGCGCATGTTGTCCGCAATCACAAGGCGCAATCCTCGGTGGCAGTTAGCTCCTTGCGTGGCAGGTTCCGTTGGGCCTTGACCGGCACACCCATACACAACAAGGAGCTGGATGTGTTTGCTCTCCTAAAATTCTTGCGCTGCTCTCCCTTTGATGACATGGCCACCTGGAAGACCTGGATCGATAACAAGAGCAGCGATGGTCAGGGTCGTCTCAATCTGGTAATAAAATCCCTGATGCTACGTCGCACCAAGGCACAACTGCAAGCGGCTGGCAAATTGAATAGCCTTCCCCAGAAGGAAATTCGCTTGATTGAGTTGACCCTGGACACGGATGAGATGAATGTCTATCAGCGGGTAATGACCTACTCCCGCAGTCTGTTCGCTCAGTTCCTATTTCAGCGGGCTGAAAAGGACTCCGATGCGAACTATGTTGTGGGCTCCCGCAAGCCGACCTACAAACAGATTAAGGATCCCAATGGCGCCTACTACAAGATGCACGAGATGTTCGCCAATATGGCTGGCCAGAGCAAAGAGGTCCGATCCCATGAGATTCTGGTGTTGCTGCTACGTCTACGTCAAATATGTTGTCATCCCGGACTCATCGATTCCGTAACTACTTATATATTTTATTCAACCGATTTGAGTTTATTATGGATAATTGTTAATCCTTGCAGATGCTGGAAGATGGTCATGGCCATACAGACTTCGGTGGCAGCGATAGCCGCAAGCCGGAGGTGGATCTTTTAGCCCAGTTGAACAAGATGAGTATCAACGAAAGGGGGGGTGGCTCATCGCGTCGATCTGGTGTGTCGGAGGCACGCCTGGCCAAAGTATCGCAAAATGTGCTGAAGCGAGGCAATCCCGTCTTCAATCTGAAACGACCATCGTCCAAAATGCTCAAAGTTCTAGAGATCCTCAGGTCCCAAGTGCTAAGAACCAGGAACGACAAAGCTGTCGTGGTATCCCAGTGGACATCTGTCCTGGACATTTTGCGTAATATATTGCATAAGGAGAAGCTAGCGACCTTGTCACTCAATGGAGCCATTGCTGTCAAGGATCGCCAGACAATTGTCAATGAATTCAATGATCCAAAGAGTTCCAAACGCATTCTATTGCTCTCCCTTACTGCTGGTGGTGTTGGCCTCAATTTGGTTGGCGGCAATCATCTCATCCTAATGGACCTCCACTGGAATCCTCAGTTGGAGTCACAGGCCCAGGATCGCATCTATCGCGTTGGCCAACAGAAGAACGTGGTCATCTATAAGATGGTCTGCCTCGACACGGTTGAGCAGAGAATTAAAGCGTTGCAAGAACGCAAGCTGGAGCTGGCAGATGATGTGCTATGCGGAAAGGTTGGATCCAAGCTATCCATTGATGATCTTAGAGGTCTCTTTGGCCTATGATTTTAACTAGATTTATACTACTGTGATTTAATGACCAAAAATTGTTGGATTTATGTTTCAAATTGATATAATAGTATTTGTGCTTTGTGAACGGAGTTACTTGTATTGACATATAAATGTTTATTAGACTTAAATATATTTCAATTACTAATAAAAAATAGAATATTAAAAATTACTTTATTTAAAAGGTGTTGGTTAACAGACGCTGTTCAGTTTGCACCACATTCGCTTATGGTGAAAAAATTGGCTGACATTAAAATGATCTTTAAATTATGTTATAAATACATTTTAAAATAAAAAACTCGAATATCTTGCGCATTAATTAGAAAATTTCTCTAAAAATATCTATATTTTATATTTTTCAAACTACGCGCCCTCTCAATGTTAATTAACATGGGTCGGCCGGCAGTAAAAAGTATACATAACAGAGCTGTAAAATCTGGCAACATTTCGCGCGATTTTTTGTAAATTATTCTATAACTCTATGCTTGTTTGTTTATATATTCCATCACCTTTGATTCATTTTCCGTTGTTAACCGTGTTTTGAAATCCTTAATAGACTTTTCCAATTTACCTTTCACAACGCAACCAAAAAGTTTTAGATAGTGTTCGACCTGTGAGCAGGAATACAAAAAGAATATATTGCATCTGAAATTAGCGATTAAATTAGCATCATACTGTCATTTCCGTTTCTGAGCAACCCAATTTCACAAATTCGCACTGAGGTGCCCGTTTCACATGCTCCTTCCAAGGATCGTCATTGGACTCCCAACCGTCCAGTGTTTTGCCGCACACAAAGCAAGTGGCTGTATCGATTTCATCTGTCGAGCCGGTCCAATAAAATCCCGCTTCTGCCATCTAGAATACAATATTTCTATTTAAACATATTTCTCTATTATTATCACTTTAGCGCATCACTTGCCTTGGCAATGCTACATGCCGACGTCGCTGGAAAGGGCCAATCCTTGAAACTCAAGATACGATCGTTTTCCAATAAATACAGTTCACCAAATGCGCTAAATGGTTCTTTTTCGTTTAATATTTTATCAAACATGACTAAATTGTTGAAATTTCCTTACAATAAAACTCGTACCGAAATTTTCGTGCAGCGCGGTGTTTGAGATTTATTTGCCTTGTTCTGCAGTATTTCGATAGGCTTTTAACATAAATAATCGATATTTTAGTGTTTTTCAGATCGATTGTTACTGAATAGTCTATAGTGTAGACATTGTTATTTTTTATTATATTTTTGCATAAAAATTTAAAAAAAATGGGAATTCAAAACAATAATACGTTTTATTAACTCTATCATAGCATCCACTCATATTGTTCTTGAGATAATAATTCTCTTTTTTGAATACTTTTCATTATCAGCATTCATGCTGTTAAAGTACACATACGTATGTTGTAAAACTACGTACATACATAACTACATAGAAAAACATAAATAAGAAATTAAAATAACTCTAAAATCTAATCGATTGGCTCATTGTCATCCAATTCTTCATCAGAAATCTCTTCAATCTCCTCTAGATCATCATAGTCAAGTTCAGAGTCATCTTCCATGGTTTTGTTATTGTACTTCTGTGATCTGTTAATTTCGTTACATTATATTAGACATGCAAATTCAAATATTATGTATGTATGTTTTTCTTACTCAAATTTGATTTTGGTGTGTGCGATAGAGTGAAAATTTAATTCTGCAATGCTTTTGAAATTAGCGTTACATTCCAGGCAGGGATAAGGTCTTTCATTCAGATGAGCTCTAATAAAATGAAATTTACACATTATTAACCAATTAAAAATCGACTATAATCTACTCACAATTCATGTCGTTGTTTGGTGCTCCTCTCTAGAAATACTTGTCCACATGTGCTGCATTCGAAGGTTCGATTTCCGTCGTGTTCTTTGCGCTGATGCAATCTTAACATAGACTTGGTTGGAAAGAAGGCTTTGCATTGGTGGCATGGGAAAAATATTATTGACTGCTTTTGCTCAGCATGACCTTCCAGGTGACTCTTATATTCATCCTCTGTGTTGAAATATTTACTACAGTCCTCGCAGATAAAGAAATTTCGTTTCTGTTTCTCTCTGTTTGCTTCCAACATGGCCCAACATGGTTTCTTGGGATTCATGGTGCTGCTGTTGCTAACCGAGTTCTGTTGCTCCTTATGATTTTCATCATAATCCTCTTCACTCTCAACATCAACAACTTCTTTAAGTCTTTTCCGATTTGCTGAAGTGCGTGATTCCGCAGCACTTCCAGTTCCAATGTTGTCTTTCTTTTCCACCATTTCCTGCAGATAGTGTTGTGAAAAAATGCAGCGTTCGCGAAATTTGATTGCTAAGTCTAGTTCTGAATAACAACGGTCACAGATGAAAGTCGGCAAGTTATCATTGTCCATTAGCTGCACAATAGAATATAAATTTAACTTAAATTAGTAATTACATGTTGTTTACATGATGTATTTACATCTACTCCGGTGATGAGCATAAGATTTTGCAACAATTTTCCCTTTAAGTAGTTGAATATGTGACGCTGCCGTTTCTTTTCTTTAATAGTATTTGCACAAATTCTGCAGATATCATTCAAATTTATTTTATTTTTGTTCATTTTATTAGATAATTGCCAATTCGAATTATAACTTAACTAAATAGCAAGTCTACAACTTATCAAGTGTGACCAGCTTAAATGCCTACTCGACAGCTGTAAAGCCGCTTTCGATACATTTTTAGCATTGCCAATTTTCGATAAGTTAATCGACCAACATATTCGCTATGCCAAATCAAAACAACAACTACGACAAAAAGAAAAAAATACATTTTGCGCGGGAGCATGTCTAAAAACCTTTCCACTTGTTTTGATAAGTTTACTGAAATTATAGTTGAAAATTAACCATGTCTGGTGAAGCAAGCTTAAGCTCGTCGTGGACGCGACCAGATGACGTATTAAAAATTGTTTTCTCAACAAATTGTCAATGCTCTATTAACATTATTGCAATCTTACAGTTCATAAAACTACAAAGACTGAAACAGAAAAGGAAACAATTGGCGGCACGTGTGAGCTGCAACAATAACAACAATAAGCGTACCGAAGTAGACGAGAATGATAAATGCAAGTTGCTGGAGGCAAAAATTGCCCAAAAGCGCAAGAATCCATTTGCCAAGTGAGTCTCCAAATACATATCTTTAATCATATGTTGTTTGTGTCAGCCAATGAGGTTTCCCACACAGATCGACAGATGGCGCTAAGAAGGCAAAAACAGAGGAAGAGGAAGTGCAGCCACTTCTTGGTGATTGTTTTGTTCGTGAGACGCCACCGACACGTCCACCACCCGCTAAGATTACATTTCAGAAATTCGATGCCCAGGCATTTGCCAAGTTGCTTCAGCAACAGAACAGTGTGCTGGCCGATGAGGAAGACGATGCTGCTCTAGCGGCACGCCAGAAGCATACAAAGCATCTGCCCATGGATTGGTGCCTGAAGACGCGAGTGCGTTTCTTCTGTCCCACCGAACTGCCGGCCACACAACTGAAGACCTCCCAATTGGCCAGCGGGCTCACCAGCTTTGTCCGTTGCTTCGATACAAATCACACGGAGAGCACATTGGACATCTCGGATGCCACACGGTTCAATCAATGCACCTACTACTGGCAGCATCCGCATTTGCCCTGGCTAACACTCTATCCCCGCAATGCCAAGGAGAATAACGGAATAACCATCGGCGAGAAGGAGCGCAAGGCTCTGGCCGAGGAATGGGATTACAGCTTTCGAGGACTCTTCCAACTATTGCGTGCCCGACAATGTCCGTACTTCTATCTATGTGCTAACACCTTCACGGTGCTGTTCCGAGCAGCTGGCTGTGCCGGACGCGTCGAGATGCACGCCCTAGTCACCCCATCCACGCGGGGCATGCGTAATGCGCTGCGTCAGGAGGGCATCGAGTACAGCATGCCACTCAAAAAGGATGCCACCACTGGCAGTCCCAACACTAGCCTAACGGAGGAGTCGGAGGCGGCCGCTGTGAAGCAGGAGAACACAATAGGTTCCATAGAAGCGGAAGCCGCGAAACCAAAGGTCGAGCAAGTGGAGGGGCAGCAGGAGGACGACGAAGATGATGAGGATGCCTGGCTGGAGAGCTTGGGTGTGGATGAGCGCGAACTGCGACGCATACAGACCACACATGCCAGAAAGCTCCAGGCAGCCGAGATGTCCGAGGATTTCAGCGACAACTCGCTGCTCCTCATCGAAGGCGTCGAGTGCCAAGGACTCTTCAGCTACCTTCTAAATGCCAAGAGCACCATCACCAGCGTTGGACGTTTGGCTGGCGTGCCCCCCACTTTATTATCCTCGGTGGCATTTCCCAAGGCCACCATGCAACATTTGGTGCCACGTTCCAAGAAGGTGCGTCTCGATGGCGTCGATTACCATAGCATTGATATTAAGGGCTTGCTGTTGCCCACATTCCTGCCCAGCGTGGCAGCGCTGCTCTGCGAGACCCGACAGATGTTTAGCGCCACATTGGCCAGCAGCATCAACACATTGTCCTTCAGCAAGGCCTCGCAACGGCTGCTGGAATCATCGCCAGAGGAGGACGCACAGAGTGCAGCGGAGCACGAAGTGGGGCAGGTTTTTGGTCAACAGAATCTCTCCGAGTGCGGTCTGCTGCCAGATGTTGTGGGCGCCATCTGCCGGACAGGTCAGCATGCTGTGGGGCTATTGGAACGTGTCTGCTATCAGCGTGGAGAAGGTTACGCATGGAGCTGACAAGTTTGGACACTAGATGGAGCTTTTCTAGATTCATTTTTTTTAACTGTATGTATTTATGAAGATTAATAAAATTCTTATAGTAAGTGTATATCGGACTATTGCTACATCTACCCCAAGCTAGTTATCCACCATGATTAGCTCGTCTATGCTCCAGTCTTCGTAGGAGTGATCAGGCAGATAGCGGCGTATAATGATTGGAATTTTCTTCTGCTTCAGCTCCTTCATTGCAATCTGCAAAGGATCCGTCTCGCCGTCCAGCTCCACCATAATGGGTGCGCACATGGCGATTTGGAGTGCTCTGGTGCCAAGTACACGAGCTCTTTCATATTTCGTCATATATTTGGTGGTAATACGTTTTGACTTAGGCACGCCACCGCCTCCTGTTGCGCCACTCGGAATTATCTCAATGTTGTCGACTTCTTCCTCTTGGGCAATGTCCTCGTCCACGTCCTCATCGACATCGTCGAAATCATCACCACCGACACTAAAGTCACGAAATTTGTTAAAATTCTATTTCAATATACAATGGTTAAAACTTACTCATCGTTATCGAAATCTCCATCATCCATTATTATATTTTTTATGTAAATAACTTAACTAGAAATATTAAGATGTTTTAGATGTTTTTTTTTTTAACGCACGCCGCTCGTTTGCACGCTTTGCAATATTTTTTAATGTGGTGGTCGGACGATAAGCTAAATTATCGCAACATCATTCGATATTTGTGTTTAACGATATTAGTGATAGTAGTGACACTGATGTTGGTATTTTGTGTTGCCGATATTTTGGCATTTTGCGCTGCATTTTAAATATTGTTACCGACTATATCGACTAGGATAACATTTGGCATCCGTAATGTTTCGAATATTTTCATTACCACTGTTTAATGGATGTGGATATGGTTGTGCAAACGAACATGGCAGAGGCCTAGGATTCCTCGGGTATATGGGCATCGGTGGCATTCGCTTTGGTTGCTGTCTGTTCTCTGCCGGATTAACAGTATTGTAATCGTAATCTATAGCAGCGCGTATACTGACATTACGACGGAGTCCATTCGGCTCCCAGTTTTCGCGTTCATATCTTTTAAAATCGAAGATCGCAAATGGATTTGCACCATGAACTGAGTTATTTCGATATAGCGAGCCATTGGCTTCCAGATTATTATGATGATAATTGTTGAGATCAAAGAACCCTAAAGGGTTCGGATGTGGATCTAAATTATTTGGAGCTTGTAGTTTATAGTTATAATTTTGATCATTGAACCTTTTATCCATATCTGGGCTACTTCGAAACGCTGGTGGAAAGAGTGCTGCCGGTGGAGATGGATTATAGCTGGATATGGGATGTTGTGCAGGTGCCAAAATGAAGTTAGGGTTCTGAGACTCCTGCGGTAAAGATAACGATTCTATTGTTTGATTCATAACCGGGACTGACGGAGCAGTAGGTGTAACCTGCCATGCTGGAGGAGCTAAAATATTCCTACTCACGGGCGGTTGTGAATTGTAACTGGACACGAACTGCTGTGGTGGACCCACTAAGAAGTTGGGATTCTGCGCCTCCTGTGTTAAAGGTATTGAATGATTCGCAGGCTGGAATGCCGGTGCTGTAGCTGCTATCGGACTTGCTGGAGGAGCTGCGGCATACATTTTAACATTAGGTCTGCTACTTTCCATTGTTGTTTCCATTGGTTGATTCATGTCCTGGATAGCTGGCGTTGATTGTGGAAGTGGGTCAGCTGGAGGAACTGTTTCAATGCTGCTTTCGGGTTGTTGAGTGGGATTCATTGGACAGTTGTTATTGTTGCATGACTTCTGATGCTCGGAATGTGCTTCGCCTTGTGGATTGCTTTCTTTTCTAGTAGAATCTAAGTCTTTCTCCCTTGCTGGAATCTCCTTGGTAGCTAGGCAGCAATCACAATTGCACATGATTGGACGGCGTCTAATAGTTGGAAACCGGATTACAATCCTAGTATGTAATCTACGTCGTCGGCAAGAGTTGGGGCATCCTTCTGTCTGTGGCGGCTGTCCGCAGGGACAACGACTTGATTTATTGCCTACGAATATATTCAATTTAAATATTAAACGGATATATATCGATAGTTGCTGTTAACATGCCCATTATGAGACCGATAATTTTGGTTTTCTAATCGATCGTTTCAAGACATCGTTATTATTTAAATTGGCAATTTTTTGATGTTGTTAGTGTTCATTTTGTTGCAAACACAGTTAATTTAGAGTGACATTTTGTTTCAAATGTATAAATTTGATTGCTTGCTATGTTATGTTGATTTACTTGCCGCCAATCATCGACCATCTTCAAAGTATGTTGCATTTACGTTTGCGTCGTCGTGGATTTTGGCAGCTGAAAGTTGTGTCTTCCTTAGGCGGACCGCGGCACGGCACCATGATGATCTCTGGCTGTGGCTGTGGCTGCGGCCGTATGGGATCACATTCGCAAGGCGTATTATTTCTTTGGGGGCACGAAATGTTTAGAGCCGGATCCCTGAACCCGATAACCCCAGCCTGATTCTGAACCTGAAGCGAAAGGTATTGATCCAGCTGCCGTTGCACTGGAGATGAACGTGATCGTTGTTCCATGTTTGGCTTAGAATTTGGAATTTTTTGTAGCTCAATTTTGTGGTGTATTAAAAATTTGGAAAATGATATTATTTGAGAATATTTCGATAACCAACTTTTAAATGGCTGCTTTGACCAAGGTCAACTTTCATTTGATTTGATTATCTTACAAATTCATTCATTGTACGATGCATTTCTTGCCTTTTTTGCCCTGAGCTCTACAATGTTGACATGCCTTTTGATTTGGAGCTACTTGGTAAGTTGGCTGCACCTGAGCCGTGGGTGCCCCATAATGCACATTACATTGTGGAGTCGTAGGTCTCCCACAGGCGCCTGACAGAACACTTGGGTCACAACCAGAGGTCTGAACCCCTCGCAGTTGGTTTCTGTCGCAAGTTTCGTTTCGATTGTTGGCCATTTTTGAATTTGAAATATATTTAAAACTTGTGTAATTCCGAGAAAACAATTGAATATGGTTTATCAACTCTTCATTTTTAGAACTTAAACAAGATCATTTTTATTAATGCCAACACATTATTGTGATTTCGTAAGAGAATTAATTTCCAAATAACATTTCACTTGCCGTTTTTATATAGCCTACTTTATGCATGATTTTTATAAATCTTCAAATTTATTATTGAATGTTACATTTCTTCTTTCTTTGGGAACGGCAGTGTCCGCAAGAGCCTGGAGCCTGTGGAGCAGGTGTATAATAGTTACGTGGAGATTGACGTGGTATTGGTTGTCCACATGTTATGTGCTCATTTGTGGAAGGTTGTTGCGGTTGTCCACATGTTACGTGCTCATTTGTGGGAGGCTGTCGCGGTTGCGGTTGCTCCACATGCCTATGTACTTGAGAGATGGGTGGTTGTGGATCAGGTTCACATTCGCATGTTGCCGGCACTGGCTTCGGTCGGCAGGTGCACCGTTCTTCCATGGGTGTGTGCTGCCTAACTGCCTCTGGCCGTGGTCTGGAGCATGTATACGTATCAGCGAGGGGCGCCTGCACAGTTGTCGGCTGCTGATTCCGCCGGGATGTACACAGACATTCTGTTTTAGGTGTTTTACGTGGCTGAGGGGGTATTCCTGCAGATGTTTCCGGCATCTGTGGTTCGATTCGTTGTTGGTTTGGCTGCTGAACTTGAGCTGGCTGTTGTCCACTGGGACATGGACAGGAGTTACATTTTCCACAAGGCGTTCCAGCTGGAAATTTGCATAACACTTCAGAAATTTCCGCATTATTCTTATACTTTCTTAATTATACTTACGCATTTTAGGCGGCAAGTTATGTAAAGGATTAAACCAAAATATTTCAATAGAGTAAATTCCTAAAGCAATTCAAAATATTCCCTGAATAAATTTGATTATGTTGTATATGATAACTACATTTTGACCGTTACGACAGCTACGACATTTAGTATTTTGAAAATTCAACATATTCGTCAGACTTTGGCATATTTTGGTAGACGTTGGCTGGTCACACTGGCAGTCACGTATTTCAGTATTTTGTTTGCTTTTACTAGGTGCGGGACGTGTCGTCGGTCGCAGCGCTAACGGCTTTATTGTTTTTTCGTTATTCTGCACAGTTATAGATTTACGCATTCTATTTAAAATGCCCCTTATGGGTATAAAGTGTCTGTGAATACTATATATACATATATACACACATACACACACATAGTGTCAATTAATACCATAGTACTGCAATTGGAGAGCGTGTTGTCAAACTGCCGTTAGAGGTGCATGCATTCGCTTTTCTATAGTATGTGTTCGCGTGAGTGTGTGTGAGTTTCAATTGCTGTGTGCGAGTGCAAAATTGCAATGTATATCGAATTTTCTTGATTTCTCAACCACAGCAACATAATTACAAATAGTAAAAGGCAGCCTGCACCTCATATGCAACTCTAATTGTATGGATACACGACTACAACGAAGGTGAATTTCAAAAATATGTTCTTAATGTAAATGTATGCTGCTGCCGGCAAATAGAAGAAGACAAGAACATCATCTTAATAGGTGCACATGTACTTGCTTTACAATAAACATGCATAGAAATTGACACAGACATTGTGTAGGCATATCACATACTACGTATATACGATACTTACATTCATGCATACATACATGCAAATGCCAGCTTGTATACACACACAATGAGACATGCCCAGCTGTTGTTGTGTTGTTGCGCTCTCAGCTGTGATAACGGCGCTTGTAGTAATGTCTATATGCGTTTGCCTGTGAGTGTTCTGTGGGAGTGTGCGTGAGTGTGTGCGTGGGCTTTTTCGTTTGTCTCCCATTCTCCCCATCTCCTGCTGAGTCTTTGACTCAGTGATGCCAAATATATTTCTAACAAACAACAACAAAAAGTAAGCGCAAAAAAGAGATATTTGGATTAAGCTCTAAAAAAAGATAGAAAAATGGCTGTAATAATGTATACATTTCTGGTAATATATTTTTTAGCTAAAAGAAAGTTTTCTACATTAGCTATAAACAAATCAAGTAGTGAAGTAGAATGCAAAAAATTGAAAGAGAATTGAATTTTTTTCTTGAAATCATAGCTTAAGCCCAGCATAGAAAGTACATGCTGAAAAGGTTAAATTAGCATCACTGCAGAGTCTGAAGTTCTTTTGTGCCTGTCAGCAGCAGTGAGTGTATGTTCCCGTGAGCGTGTGTGAGTACAAGGTACATCACTGTGTTTGTCTCGTTTTATTTAGCAGCGCTTGCAGCGTCAAAAGGGCAAAGGCTAACAAAAGGTAAAGCATACCGTTTAGGTGTATGTGCGTTTGTTTGCGGCTTCCATTAAAAACGCCAAGTGTTAAGAATATCTTTACTTCACCTTTTGCTGTCTGTTTGCTTTGTTCTCTTTGGTATTCTTTCCTTTTGTTTACCAATCAACTTGTCATTAGTACTGCGTGTAACAACAACAACAAAACCTCTAGCTAAAATAACTCAAACCGAACTTTTCTTATCAGGCGAACTGTTGCCGCTCACCGCACTGTCTAATAGAATTGTCTTTTATGTGCTTGTATATCATTTTATTCTTTATGTCGTGGCAACTATAATAATGTGTACATTGTCTGGATTCGTGTATGACCCAGAGGTCAACTGTTTCCACTTGTCATACTAAAGCCAAAGCAGGTCAACTGCCTGCGATCGATTCTTGGCTGGCTAAACAGTTCACGTAGTATTTTCTTGTCGGTATTTTATGGTGCATTATCAGTTCCTTATGACTGGTAATTAACCAGGGCTGGCAACGTTGTAAATGTTGTCTGCTCTCTCTGACGCACACAGGCAGAAAGTTCTTCGATAACTTCTCACATCTTTCTATCGGTATAAACTAGAGAAAATACTTCCGTTCTGAAATTGGATCTTAATATATGTATAAAACACAGAGCCCTCATCGTATGTACATATATACTATCTACACGTTCGTTATTTTTTATGGGGCCCGCATGACTTCGAAAGGAGGGGAATAATAGACGAGTCCGTATTAAATATTTATTGATAGCATGTGATTAAATGATAACATGTGTATGACTCACGAAATACGTTGAAATACGATATAATTTGTTTTGGCCATGGAAATTATTCATGCATTACAAGAGCATTAACGACTTTAAGGCGCTAAATAAAACAGACCAAATTCAAATCGAACTCATGACTAAATTTAATTGAAATTAGTATCTGTCTTTATCTTATCTGTATTTCAGTACTGTGATAAGCAAAACTCTTCAGTTGTTGGGTACTAAAGAACCGTATTGTTTTGGTTTAGCTACGACTATTTCAATAAATTTGATATAATTGCGTGCATGTGTTGAGGGTATGATTAGAGTTCCCACTCATGCTTAGAGGCGTAACTTGTTTACAACTCGTATTTGCTGTTGGGTGGGCGGGGCAAATCGTGTTCAGATGATATCAGAGCAAATTATTTGCACTCCAATTAGAATCGAATATTATGGGCTATTATGCGATTCAATGATGAATGAAACTGAACATGCGAATCTATACGAATACTACACAGATGTAGATAGCTAAAGTATGGAATCAAGAGATATACAATTCTCAATAGGGACTATTAAAAATCGCTTAAATTTTGTCGATGATTAGAAATGGAACTTTATATCACGAGTGGTGTATTTTTCTCATTCTGCATTCCACTTGAATTTTTCGTAATTATTTATTAGTTACTGTTCAATAATTGAAGTCATTTTCACATTTATTTAAATAATATCGTTAGTCATGCCTATAAGCAAAACTATAATCGTGCACAAAGTCACGATAATGTTTTTCCTGGCAATGTATTGGAAGTAAATTGTCGCTTTACGTTTTGACTTACGGTTCGTATATTTAATGACAATTCGATTACTTAATTACTTATTTGGCCAGAATTTTTCACGCTTCTGGAAGAAAGTTGGGGTATTGTTAGTTTACGCAAATTTAAGTGACAGTAAAATATTTTTATTTTATTTGTATATTAAATTTTTTTGTTTTCCAGAAATGATAACTTAAAATAAATATAAAATTTTATTTTTTAATTTGTATTTCTTTTAATTGTTTAAAATACACTTTCGTGGACATAGATTTATTTATAATCAATTTGTATTTAGTTGTATGAAAAGTATTTTTAGAGTACCAACTTTGGGCTAACAACATAATTTTGTTAAATTTTTTTTATCTAACAATATACAAAATATCTAAAGTGACTCTTGGAGCTAAATTTTATGATTTTATTTTTCCAATATTTCCTCGCTTTTCCGTATGAAAAGACAAATTCCTTATGCACAACTAATTGTTTGTTTTCTAAGGAAGATAGTTTATTTTATATTTAATAAAATATTAAGATATATGTTAGTTTTTTCATTTATAACCCCTAAAGTTGCCAAACAAGTTAATATAAGGTTAATTAATAAATTCAAAAATGTTTTTTTTCTGACAAAGAAAAGAAAAATAATATTTTCTAATTAAATCTACTGAATGCGAGTGTTCTTATTCAAGTGCCCTGCATTGTACATACATATGTATGTATGTATATTTAGAGACTGTTTCGTGGTCGTGGTATTGCCCAGTTGATCACTCTCGACGAGTTTCTTTTACGATTTTGTTTGGCTTCCCAAACATATTTTTTACGAAAAACACTATATATTCGCATTGAAGGGATTTCGGCATTATTCGTAAAATAAGTAAATTAATCCGGCAAATGTCTGTCATCGGCTGTTGTTCATTATGATTCATTATTTGTTTGTTGTAAAGTGCCAAACAAAAAGTTTATTTATTCCGATTATAATTAATTTTTGGCATGCTCTCATGCGAAGGGCGTGCTAAAGAGTAACGAAAAATTGAAAGTGAAAACAAAAAATATGAAAATTTAAATTGGAAGTACATAATTAAAATGAGCTAATGACGTTTTTGGGTAGGAGGTGAAATGTTTCATTAATTGCAAATTATTTAAACAAATCTGTTTAATCGTATTTTCAACTGCAAAACTAGTTGAGATTATGATGATAAAATTAACAAACTATTGCATGTTGGCAATTTAATGGAAAATTAAAAATGATATAATTTAATAGTTTGTTTCAATTACAGAGATTTCTATTTGTATTGAAAGGGGACAAAGTATTTAGCATTAGGTGTACATTTGTATAATTTGTTTAATGAATAAACTAGCGCTGATAGAAACATTTTGCAAATTGATACAAAGTATATTGAGTTTAATATACAAGGTTACTTTGTGTACAGAATAACTGTACAAAGTATCTATAAAGTTTAGCAACTTTATACAATGTTATGCTAAGTAGATACAAAGTATCTAAAGTCTCTGCGGTAGAAATGCATTGTATATACAATGAATCTGAGGTTGCTGCTGTGGATATATTTTGTAGATACAATGTATCTATATTTTATACTGCAAAGTATGTATAGATTCTGCTAAAGAAACGCTTTAAAGATATAGCCTGTAAAAGTATTTTTAAACAAATTAATTAAAAATCGTAGTAAATCTGAAGAAACTATTTCTAGTTTATCTTAAGTAAGCTACTTCAATTAATAATTATCTATGAAATTTTCATTTAAAAATTGTAAGTTATTTTATAGTTCTCTACATCATCTAAAATTTGGAGATACTTTTAGGTTTAACTAGAAACTAAGTTAGATCCCTTAATAAATATATAATACATTTTAATTTAAAAAAATCTTAAAATATTACACATTGTAGCTATCTACATCAACTTAAGTTCAGAGATACTTGTTGGCTTCACTTTCGTCCTTGTGGCAGATCAGTTACCCTTTCAGGAAGCTGACCTTCAGCATCTGACGATGTCAAGTGTGTAGTTAACGGCTCATAATTGCAGTGTCATCAGGAAATTGAAGCAAGAATGAATGCAAAAAGCAAACTTGACTCGAGTCAATAAAAAACCAAACTCATAATAATAAAACATGCATATGTATGTACATATAAAGATATATATAAAAAACTTGTTTCTCTCCCGTCAGAGACAACATACTAAAAAAGCAGACCGCAATCTGAGAAGACCTTCTAGTCAGACTAGATACATCTGTTAGAGTCTTCCGCTGCAAACATAAAGTTTAACAAAAAATACAAATATGGAAAGAAATATTATAATAATCTAAGGTAGTATAATGCACAACAACCGAAAAAAGGCAAAAATATAATATAAAAATAATAATAATATACTACACGATTCAAGGCGAAGGTCAAGCGAACCGCACGCAACGATGCAAACTGTCTGTGGGGAGCAACTCGTTTGGAGCGGCACATTGTCTGCTGTTTATTGTTGTAACTTTGTATATCTCGTACTAGAGGTACGATATGTTATGGATTTGTGATTCGAAAAATGTACATATGTGTCAGTATAAGGCAAGTGTGGGTAACCCTATAAAGTATACCTGTATATTAGGATTCGGGATCAACAGAATTGGATTCAATTGGTCCGAGTTTTTTGGAAACTGTAAGAACTATATACTAAATCTGTTCACTAATCTATTCAAAGATAACGCAGCTCACAGTTGCCCGGTTACAAATAAATGTTTCTCAATTAAATTGAACACTTTTTTTAAATTCTCAAAATTGAGAATATCCGCTATCAAACTTGAAAATGGGTGGAGTATTGGGTAAGATTAATACGATTAAGCTGGTACGAGATATTTGGAAGTCGGGAGCCAGACTACTATAACTTGTTTGTTGTTGTTGTAGTTTAGCAGCTTCCTCATAACGTTTCGATTCTCCAACTAAAGTTGTCGCTTTGGGAGATGAACGCATAACCTTGAATGTTGCTCTTGACTATATACATATGTACATAGATATATGTATAGGTCCTCTGATGTATACATATGTGTGGGTTAGAAATTAATGTGGTTCTGGTTTAGCATACCCTGTAAATATGATAAATATGTTAACTGAATATTCAAACAAAGAAGTAAATATTATACAAGCGGGTATTCATAAAAGTAAAAATTAAGATTCTTTTTAAGTTGATTGATAGCTGCAATATTAAAAGTCTCTGAGTATGTGAAGGTTTTGTTGCAGATACGCCTTAGATAGTCTCAGAAAATATAGCATATTAAATAATATTATAGTTGTGTGTGCATATATTATTTTTATATATTTTTTAATTACACCCATTAAAAATCGCATGTGAACTATTGACCTTCATTAACTCAGATAAATATATGTATTAACAAAGTTATGCACATTCACATATAGATATTATAAAGAATTAAGAAAATTTACCGATTGAGTGGAACTTTTGCGTTATTTTACGAAAGAATAGATTACAAAACAAGTTTTGTAAATGAAGCTTGAAAACATAATTTACTTTAATTTAGTTTATTTGACATTAAAAATTGGAAAAATATTGTTTTCTTTACATAAGTGGAGAGTAACAAAAATTGTGTTAAAAATGACTTAAAATATATTGAGAATTTTCACGATGCAATTCATTTTAAACTTTTTAAAATTTCTTTCATTTCCGGAATTACATATATTTTTTATTTTATTTATTTATTTTATATCAACTACTATAATATATAAAAATGTTTTTGCTTAGTATACATAAATATATTAAAATTTTAAAAGTCAAGCTATTAAAAATAAATAATTTATATACTGTATTTATGTATTCTGAAATTATAGTTATTTCAAACTAGTTTAGGTGCACTTATGTTATATATTTGATTCGATTTATAAAACATTCTGAGTTGGGCAACTTTTATAAATTGAAATGTCTAAATTTGATCCATTTGTTTAATGCAATGCAACTTCAATCAAGTTTTTTACAGTTGTTCAACTGGTTTCAAAGTGTTCTAATTGCCTTCATACAAAATCAACTTATTTCGAATGCAAAAAGCAGATTTTGTAGAGCAGCACTTGAGTGCGCACTAGTGTGTAGAGTATTTGTTAGTCGCTGTGAAAACTTGCTGACTCATACTTAATGTGTTGTTTTAGACAATTCGATTCTATTATGGTGTGACTTTGAAAGTATTTGAATATATGTATATATATACATATATATGTATATGTATGTGTTCTCTATATGTGTGTCTAATTAGCAATAACAAATTGCGAGCGCATTTTGCAGTAACTATCAACTGATTTTTGTTTCACATTTTGGAATTTTCGTTTCACCTTTTAGAAGTACAAGTGAGGCCAAGTTGGCAGCAGCTCAGAGTTGTTGATTATTCAGCGAATGTTTATTTGCTGTTGTGTTTGTATTTATTTGTTTAACCATTTTGCATATTTGCGACACAAAATCGTTCTTTCAACTTGCGAAACAGCTCAAATAAAGATGAGACTTCAGCGGCGAAAAGTGGAAGAGCGACAACAATAAGTAAGACAGACTTTTTAAAAACCTGTTTTCTTATAATACAAATAATATATGTATATATCTAGACTTCTTTTTTGAGAAATAATAACTTATAAATTCCGTGACTTAAAAATACTGATTCGTCTTTTTAGAAAAAAAGATAAGATATTCAGTCTAGATAAAAATATATTTTTAAAGATTTTAAGTTTAAATTTAACTCAGAATAATTGAAGCAGTTCAATGCTAATTTAAAATATAAATCAAATATTTCTGTTTTAAATTTTTGTTTTGAAAGCATCTGGTTTGGTTTAGTAATGAGCAGCAATTTTATGGATTCGGTTCGTCGCTTACCAAAAAGCACATAAAACAAATTGAATACCGTCAAAAAAATAAAATAAAAAATATAATATTGAAACGTGGAATGAGAATTGTGAATTGCACTTCTATGTGGCGACAAAAAAATAAGCAAAAAAAAGAAGCAAAAATTATGGCAATTTGTGGGAATTGTGGGATTTGTGTTTATGGCTCATTGAACTCATGTCTGACAGTCCACGACTTGTGAAATTGTTTGCACACTACCAGATACCCTATAAAAAAAAGTGCCAAATAAAAATATGTTGATAAGCAAGTTAAGCTACCCGCTTGGCAGTTTATCAAAAATGAGTGATATTAAGAAAATGGAAAGAAAACAAACAGGTTTTCCTGGCAAATATTGCCAGGCATATTCTCAAAAATAGAGTTGAGTGAACTCTGCTATATTCGGAAATTGTTGAGGTAAGGTTAGTGACAAAAATCTTACAAAGAGAAAAATCTCATGAGGAACGTTATATTGCAAATATATTTTGATTGATTTATGGTAATACAACTATTTGCACAATTAGCTTAATTTTTAAAAATAGTTGTTATATTTTATTTGCCAGAAATTTAAAAAAATATTTTTTCCTTTTTTTTTTGAGAAAAAATTATATTTACATATACATAAAAAATTAAAATAGAATTATTATAATTATTTGTGCTTTAAAAAAGTAATGCAATATTTTTTAGTTTAAATCTTAATTATTTTGAATGTAATTGAAAACAAACTTCTGAGTTAATTAATTTAACTTCATAGTTAAAAAAAAATCACTTGAAATAAACCATTTATTTTGAGTTTTTTTTTTAGTTTTTTTAAGTAACTTAAAATGATGTATTTTGTACATAAAGCCAAAAACTAAATTTATATAATACTAATCTCACAATTTTCAAAAGTTTTTTTTTGTCAATACTCCGTCACAGCTTTTGCTCAAATAAAATTAAAGTCGAAATCATTTTGTCTATAAATCTGACCTCCATTGACCTTTAAGTCGGCAGAGTCTCTATGACAGTATCGCCTGCTGGGACTGCAGATTAATTAACATCACCATGTTAATGAGAACTAGCAAAAAAGGTTTCGATATCATCTCAGTGCCGATTCACTCCAATGATTTAATGAAGTCTAGCCTGTGATTGCGTATGAGCAGATATTCAACTATATATATAGAGATATATCTATACTGCGGAGTAAAGTGTAAACTGAGCAGACATCATAAAGTACTCTTAATGTGAAAATCATTAAAAGCCAGAAATAAGAAAATCATTTCGCAATCGGTAGTGATCGGTTTCCAACATATCTCGTACTGGCTATGTAAGATATACATACGTTCAAAAACATTATATTTTCGGTAATTGTCATATGTTTTTAGAAATGACAACAAACATAAAAGTGTAATTAGCATCGTATTAATGCCAGTTTGCTTGTAATTTCAAGGCATATTCAATTTCAATTCTGGAATTAACTATATCCTATATGAAAAATTCAGCAAGAATTTCTGCATTAAACATAAATTTTGATTTAATCGATTTAATTTTCTAAAAAAAACTAATTTTTAAAATATATATTTGATATAAAAAATTTAATTTAAAAGTTTTCATGATGTAATATGTGAAAATTGAAAACTTGTCTACATGCAACCAAAATATCTGTGTATTTTTGGCACGAGATAACACTGGTATACGTGTGTACTTTTAGTATGAGGCATAAGAAATGTAAAGAAAAAATGCCAAAGAGAACGGTGCAAAGTCGTAACTCAGTTTTTAGTTTTTTAATTGTACAATGAGACAAACGTCGGACAAACTCCACGCCTCGCCTCCCCCACTCCGCTGTGACTCAGCTGAGTTCTCGCCAAGCTCTACCTGTTGCACGGCTCCTCATCCCTCGCTCTATGAACACAAGTCTTTGTTTGGTGAAGTGTGTTTTTGTTAAGTACATTTTCTAATGGAAACCGGTTGCGGTTTTGTGCCTCTTGCAGATCCAACGCGAACCGAACATGACGCAGTTCAGCGGCGCAGAAAATGGCAAGTCAACGGCCAACGGTGTGTGCTCCTCGGATGTGCTGCTCAACAATTTCCAGCTGAAGAAGAAGAGCTACCGTGTGCTGTTGCATGGCCAACGTTTGGTCTGGGAGCGCATGCAGCGTCCTGCAGCCAAATCCCAAGCAACCGCATCGCCGGAAACCCACAAGCCGCCATTACCTGAGGAGGTTACTCCATCCCCTGACACAGACACGCCCATCTATGGCATGAACAGCCATGTGCTGCACATGGATGACATTATCAGTGTGCGGAGTGGCAACACCAAGCAGGAGAGCCTACAGCCTCCTTCGACTCTGGAACTGGAGCAGCAGCAGCAGCAGGATGTGGCGGATGTGAAACCTACGGCACAGTTTCTCACGATCAACTATGCGGAACGTCTGAGTAAATCCAAGTCGGATTGCAATCGCTGGGAGCTGAGACGCCTCACCTTCTACAATGCGGATGCCTACATTGTGCGTCAATGGGAACTCCAACTCCTGGCACGTCTGGAGACTTCACCAGCTGGCGGGCAGCGTGTGCGCCGTCTGCTGGTGTTTATCAATCCGTATGGTGGGCGCAAGGCTGGTGCCCAGACCTATGAGCGGCATGTGCGACCGCTGTTCCAGCTGGCGGGCATCGATGCCACCTGCATCACGACCCAACGTGCCAATCAGATCCGAGACATACTACTCAGTCATGATCTGGGCTGCTATGATGCCGTCTGTTGTGTGGGTGGGGATGGCACCGTCGCGGAGGTGATCAACGGTCTCGTGTTCCGACGCATACGTGAACTGGGCCTGGATGAACAGCGTCCAGCATACATACCTCGCCCTGGCTTGCCAGTGGGAGTCATTCCCGCCGGCAGCACCGACACCATCGTCTATAGCATGCACGGCACAGCGGATGTACGCACCGCCGCCATCCATGTGCTGTTGGGACAGCGACGTGGCCTCGACGTCTGCAGCGTGAGCAACAGCAGATCCTTGTTGCGTTTCTGTGCCAGCGTGTTGAGCTATGGATATCTGGGGGATGTGGCCGCCGAGAGCGAACAATACCGCTGGATGGGCACCAAACGGTATGAGTATAGTGGTGTCAAGGCCTTCATCAGCAATCGCGGTTACGATGCGGAGCTGCGCCTGCTCGAGGAACCCTTGGAGCCGGAGACACCACAGAGTCCACTTAGCGTCTGCTCCGAGCCGCCCTCGGTGTGCTACGCCAACTGTCAACGCTGCAGTATCGCCAGCTCGCTGCAGGAGCAACGCTCCACGTTGTTCGTTAACGAAGATTATGATGATGAGCAGCAGTTGATGCGTAGAGAATCACAGCTGAAGCAGATGCAGCAGCCGGAGCAGCAGTCAGAGCAGCAGCAGCCGCATCAGTCACATCTCCAACTGCACACTCCAGCCACGGGTAATCGTGATCTGCAGCTAAGTGCCAGCGAGACGGCTCTATTGCGTCCTCGCGTCCAGCGTCCGGATACGTTGGCTCTGCAGCCTGGCAGCACTGCATCCTATGGCTCCGATTTGAGCCTGCGCAGTGGCGAGCAGTGGAAGATTATACGTGGCAATTTCTTTATGATATGCGGTGCGAACATCACCTGTGCCTGCTCCCGCAGTCCCAATGGCATCTCCCGGTATAGTCATCTCGGCGATGGTTGCCTCGATCTGATCCTGGTGCGTAAGACGTCATTGCTCAATAATCTGAGGTTTCTGCTCAATACAGCCGGACGAGGTGGCGATATTGTAAGTCAACATATGATATATTCATATATATTTTATATTTATCAGTTATTTTTACTCTTCCGCAGCGTGCTCTGCCTTTTGTGGAGGTTTATCGCACTCGAAAATTCAATTTCCGCACACTGACGGCATCGCAGGAGAACTACAGCATTGCGGGCTCTCGTCAGCCGATTGCTCAAAGTGGCAGCGATGGCATCAACTCTGAATATTCCAGCTGGAATTGTGACGGAGAGGTGGTCACCGATCTGGATGTAACCATGAGGTAAAATGGCTTAAAGTTGAAGTTTTTTTGGCTAAATTAATGTAAGGGTCGCCATAATAATTTATTCGGCCAGCTCGGCGCGTTGAATACAGGCTACTGTTATTTTTTTTTACAATTTTAAGTTTCATTTGTATCGGGATAAATACAACCCAAAACCTCATCAGATAAAGATTGCTACACTCAGAAAAGGCAACAGTTACGAATTTTTCGTTTGTAGCTTATAATTCTCAACTTGTTTTAGCTGCTCTCGATATTGATGCAGGGTTGATACCAACTCTGTTTCAATTCTGTTGCTAAGCTCTAAAACTAGCTAAAATGATTAGTATTAACTATTGTATTTTATATAATTATTTAATTTTTATTGAATTATTTTATTTGTATGTTAAAATTTTGTTTTTTTATTGCAGTTCCCATTGCCAACTCATTGATGTTTTTATGCGTGGTCCACATTCCTATTGCAAGCCGCAAAAATCGGGCCTAGGCACGCCCATCACACCGGACAGCTCAAGCGATAATGTCTATTGCTGTTGCAAGGATTAAGTTTCGCAAAAATATATATAAGAAACAACAATCGAGAAAGCTTTAAATTTAGTGAGACACTAAGAAATTGGCCGTGACAGTAGCTCGTAAAATTTGTTATAAAATATATACTTTATGTTTTGTAGTTAGCCTAAATCGGGACTATCCAAATCCCTGCTCTATATTCGATATTCAATTAATGTATTATGCGATCTATAAGATACAAACAGCTGAAAAAAATGAAGAAAAAAAAAAACAATTACATACATTCCCCTACAAGGTGTGCATTAATATTCTACATATACTTATATAAATTTATATATATATATATTTGGGATATGCTATGAAATTACAGAAAACCTCCATTAGCAATAATAAATAATGTGAACGCAAAAGATTTCAATCAAAAAAAAATTGTGGTGTTAGTTTTATTTGTTTTATTTTAAGTTTAAGCGGTTTTTTCGTCCTGTCAAGTAGTGCGTATTAGAAACATAAAGGGGATTAATAAAATATATAAATTGGAAATTTGTCACCAACACATAAATAAGCACTCCTGCATTTTAAATCAAAATGGTTTTTCTCTCATTTGATATTAGATATTTTGAATTTTGGCGCGGATGTAGAAACACCCTGTGCCTCAAAAATTATTGCCATTCAGCAGTTGCAAAAACACGCTGCAATCGATAGTTATCGTCATCATATGTGTTGTCAGTGTTGTGTAACGTAAATGTTACCACGCTGCTGAGCACTGATTCGGCTTTTATTTGTGCCTGTCATTCTGCAAGCGCTTTGCTTTATTCCGATTCGTTTTTTCGAGAATTAACTTAGAAATTACAATAATAAAAAAAATGTTGAGCAACAGCTGGGCACAGCCAATGTGGCAAAATGGACCGGCACCTGGCCAATTCTATAATTTCATTGGTGGCAATACCAACGGAACTGTGCAGCTGCCCCGTGAATTGACCACAGCAGGACCCTTTGGCACCAAGCACAGCACGTAAGTTGCCTCCAACCCTGGACAAGTTGCAAGTCATTTTAATGTAAATTCACTGCTTATGTGGTGTTCGCTGGTTGCAGTTCTTCCATTACTACTGGTTCCTCTGTGCTGGGCATTCGCTTTGATGGCGGCGTCTTGGTGGCCGCCGACACCCTCGTCTCCTACGGATCCTTGGCCCGGTATCAAAACATTGATCGCGTCTTCAAGATCAATGGGAAGATCTTGCTGGGTGGCAGCGGTGACTTTGCCGATATACAGTCCATCAAGCGTAGCATCGATCAGAAAATGATCGAGGATCAGTGCTGCAATGATGCCGTCGTCATGAAGCCCAAATCTCTGGCCAGCTGGTTGACACGCGTCCTCTACAATCGTCGCTCGCGCATGAATCCGCTCTACATTGACGTGGTCGTCGGTGGCATCGATGAGGAGAATAAACCATTTTTGGGCTCCGTTGATCTGCGTGGACGCGCCTTTGATGACTATGTGGTCGCCACCGGCTTCGCTCGTCACTTGGCATTGCCCTTGGTGCGCGAACGCAAGCCCATGGACCGTGAGTTCACCTTCGAGGAGGCATGCAGTCTGGTAAGTGATATTGGACTTAATTACAAATTGTATTAATCAACTACAATTGATTTAATTAGAATTAGAATTTAATTAGAATCAATTAAAATTTCACTTTAGTTAAATAAATTTTGAAATTAACTGAATTTAAAAAAAGATGGAAATTTTAATTTTAGTTGAATTTAATTAATTAATTAATTAATTAATTTTTTTAAGTTTATTTTTTAATTAAGTTTCTAAGTGCTTAAACAAAATTCATTAAAATTTAATTCAGTTAAATGAATTATTTAATTAAAGAAATTTTGAAATTAAATTATAATTGATTTAAATTAATTGAGAACTTTTATTAAATTTAATATTTTATTATAAATTTTTATTATTTATTATTATTACAATACATTTTAATTATAATTTATTTTTTGATTATCTTTAAACATCATTAAAAATATTATCCGATTAATTTGAATAAGAATTTAAATAAATTTTATAAATTCTAATTAAATTTAATCGGATACTATTCATAATGATAAATGCGAATTAATTTAATTTTTAATCAATATTAATTTTTCTTTAATTTTTGAATCAATTAAAATAAGTAAACTACTAAGCTAAATAATTTAAATTCGTATTTTCCAATTAAATAATTAATATTAATTTATCTTTAATTTGTAATCAATTAAATTAAGTACTTTAAGCTAGTAAAAAAGATAAATTCTTATTCCCACATTAAATTATTTCCAATTTTAATTAACATTAATTATGCTATTAATTAAATTGTATGTAATATTTAATTATATTCGATTTCCCCTCTGGCAGATTCGCGAGTCCATGAAGGTGTTGTACTACCGTGATACCAGGAGCATGCCCAGATACACCGTGGGCATTTGCACAGTCGCCGACTGCAGCGTCAAGGGGCCCTTCAATGTGGACGAGAACTGGAAGTTCGCCGAGACCGTTGAGGGCTACTAAATGGCATTTCAAGATTTGTAATTAAGATAAATTCATAACACAAAAAAAAACAACAACAACAAAAATTGATAAATAAAAAGCCTGAGGTTCTTTTGGATAAACTAAGTTACATGAATTTATTTCACATCGTTGAAACAATTATTTTCTAACAATTAATTTGGGAGTTTTACATTTAAATTATAAATTGTTGCTAATAATAGTATACATAGTAATAAAGTAATTTTGTTAATATTTGTTCCAATGGAGCGAGAATCAAGCAGTGTGCAGAAGCTCTAACGAAAATATCAAATATACAATATGTTTATGTTTCATATTTTTGTTGCAATTGCTGCCGGAATAAAATTGTCTTTAAGTCGCCAATGCCACCAATTGATCATTGATCCTTTCTTTCATTCCTCTCCAGCTGGCAATTGGTCTGCTTAACACTCTAATTCAGCATCGTGTGTCGATCGTAAATGTGACGTCGTTGCTCCCGGACCTGTCGCTTCCACTTGTCCTGCTGGTGGCCAACACGATTCAGGACATTGGCGCGAGCGCTCAGCTCCTGGTTGTTGCCACCGCCACCGCCGCTACTGCTGCTGCTGCCCACGGGCATTGGCGGTGTCGGCTCGTCCTGTCAAGCGTGGAGTGGATTGGAAGAGAATAAGGGAAGCAGATGATTAGTTGTGAACTGGCCAGGATTAGTTTGTTTAGCAGTTGCAAGCATGCATGTGTTTGTGTGTGTGTGTGTGTGTGCTTGTTAGTAACAAAAAATAAAACAATAAAATTATTTTGTAATAGAAATGAAATCGTTTGATTTGCGTATGAAGATCAAACGCTGTATGATTCTTTATTGTCAACTAGCTGCGCCCGCTCATCATCATCATCATCATTGTGATCATGATCATGATCGTGATAATCATTGTCATGACTCTGATCATCAGTATCAGCGTCAACAGCAACGGCTAGTCGACTATATTTAATGCCTGCATATTTGGAACTGGAACTGGAATTTCTATGTACATCTTCATTGGTGTGCTCCTGGTAATTGTTGGCCTTGACACGTTTGTTCAGCAACGGCTCCAGGCACATTAGGAAGAGCATGTATATCACTAATATGGATATTATCCAAATCACAATGATGACAACGACCTGCAACAGATATACATACATACATATGTACATTCACATTTATATACATTTATTTATTTTGTAAATACCTTTATTAGCGTTGTATTGCGCGCTACGTGGGCGCATTTGCACTCCGGGCAGATGGGCAACTCCTTGCCATTTGCATCCCTCTGCGGCAGCAATGCGCCAGCACATGCACTAAAATAATATACACAAAATGATATTAATTAATATTTTTAGAAATATTATTTATGTTTTGTTTGTTTTGTTTACCATTCGGGGCTGCTGCTTTTGTTGCTTTGGCTGGTCACATTGGCGCTGCTCAGAGTGCTGCTCAGCATCTTTGGAATTGCTGCCGTTGATGCTGGCGTCGCAGCTGATGAGGCTGGTGTTGCCGCATTGGGCGCTAGAGGAGGTGGATTCACTTGGCTGGCATTGTGGTTATTGTTGTTGTTGCTGCCGCTGGGCAGTGTTTGTGTTGCAGTCTCAGCCTTTGTTGATGTGAGATCAAAGAGTGCGAAAAACGAAATCAGCCAAGATTTTAATTGGCGTTTTAGCCACGACGCAATTACTTACCCATGTCACGCCAACTAAATAACATATCGCCAATAGTGCTGAGTATATAAATAAGCGCTTGTGTGCCATTAATTTCTCTTTAAGTGCAATTTTTCTCTAATTTTCACAATACAAACACAAAAATTAGTCCATGAAGTTGCAGTGTTGTAAGCAGCTCTGCATGTATCGCCAACAACTGTTATCGTAACCATCGATAGCCGCCTATCGATTGGGCTTGGCAAATTTTACAGCACTTACTCGGTGGCTGTCAAAATCATTTGTTTGCGTGTCTGTCTCTCTCCCTCTCTCTTTCTCATTTCGCCGCACGGCTTCCTTCGCAAATTATATATTAAAGTATCAATATATTAATATAAGTACTTAATCATAAACGCAAGCATACATACAGCATGCTGCACACATTAATATTCATTGCCCTGGCAATGATCAGCTGTCTGCCCAGCAACTATGGTAAGTCTTGTCAGCTCCGCATTCGGATTTATGTGGTCTTCTGTGATTGGCCACGACACCCTTTGCCGCCCCACAAAACCCAAATAGTTGGAGGCCAATAAATAATTATCATTGTCAATCTATAGCTGCCCAGAACAATTATGTGACTTGTGGCTCCATACTGAAACTGCTCAACTCGGATTATTCCTTCCGGCTGCACTCCCATGACGTGAAATACGGCTCCGGGTCGGGGCAACAATCGGTGACTGGCGTGGAACAGAAGGAGGATGTCAACAGTCATTGGATGGTCAAGGCCATCACCAACAGGATATGTGAACGTGGTGAGCCCATTGAATGCGGCTCGAGCATCAGATTGGAGCATTTAACAACCAAGAAGAACCTGCACTCCCATCACTTCTCATCTCCACTGTCGGGAGAACAGGAAGTATCCGCCTATGGCGTTGATGGAGTTGGAGATACCGGCGATCACTGGACTGTCATTTGTGCCAATGAAAGCTGGATGCGTGATGCCCAAATTAGACTGCGTCATATTGACACCGGAATGTATCTGGGCATGTCGGGTCGGTCCTACGGTCGTCCCATCTCGGGTCAAATGGAAATCGTTGGTCTCCATAATCCACAACATGGCACACGCTGGACTACCTCTGAGGGTCTTTATATTGTGCCCAAGGATAAGGACTCGGCGCATACGGAATATGCTCACACTGAGCTGTAGTTGCAGTCTATCAACAAATAAATTTTTACTATTAGTTGTTTAAATTATAATTTAGCTGAATTAAATGTGTGGATTTTATTTTGAGTGCGAATTTGATAAAGAAAATACGGAATCCAATAAGTAAAAATAATATTTTGCTGAATTGAATTTGTTTGATATTTACCAACACTGGGGTTAGCTTTTTGCGTCTTTTTTAGTGTATTTCTGTCGCTTGAAGCGCGCTCTTTGTTTCGCTGACGTTATGACAAAAATTAAATAATGTTAATGTGTTAGTATATTAAATTCAAAAGTAGTATTAAATGCAAAGTGTAGAGAAGTGAAGTGCAAGTTAAAACCGTTTGTTAGTATGTTTTAAATAATACAAGAGTGAGAATATATTAACTTACTATGTGAAAATGTTAAATGCCCCCATTCACTTCAATTCACTTCCCTTATGATCTCCATCATTTCTGACAGCTGTGCAAGCTTCGTTCTTAATTTAAATTACAATTTATATGACCGGCAGCTGTTTGCAGCAGACATAGTAAGTATATATATATATAAATATAATCATCAAATGTATATGCCTATGTAACAACGTTTTTCAATTTGCTGTGATACGATCATCAGGGCATTTGCATAAATTAAAGTCAAATTATTCGAATTCACTACGTGTTCTATTTTCGTGGCCGCCATTTTTTTTATAAAATGCCCTGCATTTGTATAGTCAAATAAAATTTTCATTTAGCTTTAGAATTTCTTTATTAAGATCGATATTATTTGTAACCAAGTTATCGCAAATAGCGCAAAGGACGAAAACGTTGGAAAAGAAGAGCTTGTTTTGTGATCAAGCAAAAAAGTGTGCCCATATATGCAAAAGTGAAATTTGTATTTGTCAAAGTATAGAGAGAGCAACACTAAAATGGCAGCTGCATGCAATTAGAAGCTGGTTGCTACGACACCGTCGTCATATTCTCTTTCGCTTTTAAAAGTAAAAGAGCGTTTTGAAGTGTTTGCTTTGTTTTCTGTTGAAATTCAAAATTATTAAACAAGTATTTTGATGTAAAATGTAACATTAAATATTTATTTTTTTAATAAGCTACAAATGCAAACACAAAGAATCCCAATTAGAAAAAATATATATATTTAATTTTATTGTCTAGACTGACTGTCTTCGACAAACCCCCTTTACCCCTTTTCTTGCAGGTGATGATAGCATATTTAATTTTACTGATAATACTCTATAAAAGTAAACATTTATGTTTGGTATACATATGACTTATTTAATTCAATTATAAGTTAAATTTCATATCTCTCTCAAAAACAGCGTATCTAGAATTGCTCACAGTATATCTCAGACGATTTTCGCTGCTTTTGATAAACAATTTATCAGTTATTAATAGCCCGCATTGTATGGAGAAAGGTTTAATTAAAAGTGATCTATTGACCAACAAACCATAATGCATACACACATATTTATTTTCATATTTATATGCATGATTTGTGCTTAATTCTTGATAGGTAGACAAACAGAAGCTGCCAGCTACAAGCATAATCATTGGGAATTGTGGGACCTACGAGTCACTTGCTTCTCCATTGTGTTGCATCCACATGCATATCTACATAATACAAAGTATACAAATTTCTTGTATTTGTATTTGTATTTGTTTTGCCTCATCTTTTGTTTAGAGCTTAGTCAATGCTTTTGTTGCTGGCATTGCCTGCTAATAGCCTGCAAAACTTTTCTAAGGTCAAATTGACAGTGGCATGAAATTAGATGGGATGGGATGGGATGGGATGAGGTGCGGGGCAACAGCCAGAGGGCGGTGGTCCCAAGCCGCGAACTCATTCACAGATTTTCATAATCGTGTTGTCCTTGTAACCATTTACAGTATAAATAGACAACAGACAACAAGGATCCATTGTGTTCTCTTTCAGCTTCTGCTTCTGTTGAGACTTTAGTTTATGAGACATTTTCCAGCCTGACGATTAGAGGCTGGGGAAGTGAACTTTAGCCTAATTATACGCCAGCTGCTTAAAAAAATTTATAAAAAAAAATTCGAATAATTTGTGTCTTTATTTTTTTTAGCTTTTTTTTCCTTTTTTTATAAATTTTAAACTACTTAATATACATATATATATAATATATATATATTTTATTTGCTTCAGAGATAATGTTGCCTACTTTTTTTTTCGTGTTAAAAAAAATATTGGAATAATTTAACACTTTTTTATTTTTTTTTTATACAAACTTAGATTAAAAAATTTTAAAGTTTTTTTTTGGTAGCTTCAAAAGTGTTTGTTGATTTGGCTTCGAATTTTGTTCGTGTTAAAATAAAATTCAAATAATTTCACTCTCCTTTTTTTGGTTTATTTTATAAACTTAAATCGTAATTTCCAAAGTGTTTATTTGATTTTGGTTCGTAAATAATATTGCTTATATTTTATTCGTGTTAAAAAAATATATTATTATTTCTTTATCTTTTTTTATATATTTCATTTGCTTTAGAAATAATATTAAATGAATTTTGTTTGTGTTAGAAAAAATATTCAAATAATTTCACTCTTTTTTTGTGTTTTTTATTTTATAAACTTAAATTTAATATTAGTAAATTTTTATATTTATTTCATGGTAATTTCAAAAGTGTTTATTTGATGTTGCTTCGTAAATAAAATTGTTTAGATTTTATTCGTGTTAAAAAATTATATTTGAATAACTTCTTTATCTTTTTTTTAATATTTTTAATATATTTAATATATTTTTAATATATTTAATATATTTTTTTAATATATATATTTTAATATATATTTTTTTAAATATATTTGTTCGTGCTAGATTTGTATTGGGCATATATGGGATATACGATAAGGATCAGTGTGAGCGGAAATTTGTCGACGCATCCTTCACATGTTCCTTTTTCGGAATGCACTCGCTGACAGCCTAAACATATGATTTGAAGAGCGAGATCCCAATTCCAATTCCAGTTTATAGCGTGGCGTGGGGAGGTGCCACAATATTGCCAAATATATATTTCTGTATTTTGTGTGTAGTGTGGGTGTGTGTGTTGAGTGTTGGTTATTACTGTTGTGCTACTACCAAACAACAAAGCGTTGAGGGCCAAACACATCTCTCGTTTGGCTTTATCGATTCTTGTTTATCAACGGGCAGACGAAGGCGACCAACCTTCACAGCACACAAAACTTGACGAGGGGCTTGACGCGACGAGGCGTTGAATTAAAGACTTTCCAAACGGATGACTGACTGACTGACTGATTGACGTGTGCTATAAGTGTGTGGCTGTATGTATATCTGATAAATTCTATACTACTTTGTATGTGTATGTGTGTGTGTGTGTGTGTTTGTGGGCGTGTCTCCAGCTACTTCCATTTAAATGCTTTTTACTCAGGGCTAAGCCAAGTTGAGCTGCAACAAAAAGTGTTGCCGTCTTTCAGGCGCGCATTTAACATATTTCCAAAACGCACTTCAAATTGACCCCAAAACTGTTGTACAATCAATAAATTTAGCTAAATTGATATAATAATCGATTATTCTATAAACTGCGCGCTTTGAAAACGTTTTATATATATATTTAATTAAGCGTAGAATCTGTACTTTAACAATGTACCTTAACAACACAGTTAAATATAAATATTAAATATTACAAAAAAAAAATAAAATTTTGTATTTCTCTTCAAAAAAATTAATAATTTTTCTGTATGCGGAGGTCACAAGAAATTTTCAAAAAGACTTGTATATTATTGAAGTTGTTTTGAATTATTGGAAATCTAAAACTAATTGAACTGTTACTGCATTTATTATTTAGTTGCAACTTACTTAACTAAACTTTGCCTTATACAGCAGTACCTGTGTGAACTGCAAATTGTGCTCATAAATCAAAAGCTTATTTATTTATTTATTTATTTATTTATTTATTTATTTAATGTCAACTATACACAGTCGACACAAATTTAAAATTAAGTGTAAAATTAAAATTAAATTTAAAAATAATTAAATTATTCATATTAAATATTAAAAATATAAAAATTATAATTAAATTGAAAAAAGAAAAAATATAAAATAAAAATAATAAATAAATAGTTCTGGGGTGAGTAAAAGTAAATTGATTCAACATTTGTTGCTAGGATTGGGGAAACCCAGGAAAACCCAATCAAATCAATGACCACCACCAGAGATTAAATTGATTAATGTGTGCGTAAATGTTCTAAGATTAAGGCTTTATTGGTAGAAATAGAAGACTCTAATCTAATAACCCCGTAAAGTCTGTTAAACTCAGAACATAGTACTCTAAAAGGTTCATGCATAAGGTAATTAGTATGGCAAGTGCTAGTTGTTAATAAGGAGTAGAAACGAGTTGATCTAATAGGAAGTGAAAAGTTTAATTTGTTTAGTAAGAAAGGAGAGTCAATATCACCATTTATAAGTTTTTGAATGAAAGTTACACCCAGCATAATGCGACGGTGTGAAAGGGAAGGAAGATTAATTAATAGTAATCTACTAGGATATGGCGGAAGGTTAAGTTGTGGTGACCAGTTTAAGTTTCTTAGTGCGAAAATTAGAAACTTCTTTTGCACCGATTCAATTTTGTCTTTATAAGTCTGATACTGTGGCGACCACAAACAGGACCCATACTCGAGGATGGGACGTACCAGAGAGACATAAAGCTGTTTAGTCGTATAAGGGTCATTGAATTCCTTAGACCAACGCTTAATGAAACCTAAGACCTTCATGGCTTTATTTACCATGAACTCAATGTGATCGTTGAAAGAAAGTTTACGATCAAGTAAGATGCCTAGGTCATTAATTTGAGATATATTCTCAAGAGGATGGCCTTCTAACAAGTATTGAACATGCACAGGTTGTGTTCTGCAAAAAGTCATGGCTTTGCATTTTGAGCAATTGAGGGCAATAAGATTGGTTTTGCACCATGAATTGAAAATGTTAAGATCAGCTTGCAACAAAGAAGCAGAAATAGGATCCTTATAAGAGAGGCATAATTTAACGTCATCTGCATACATCAAAACAGCACTATTCTTAATAATAGACGGAAGGTCATTAATAAATAAATTGAAAAGCAATGGTCCGAGGTGGCTACCTTGGGGCACTCCTGAATAAACAGAGATCTGCTTAGAGAGAGCAGAATTGAACATTACTCTCTGAGTTCTATTTTTAAGATAGTTGGAGATCCAATTCATAAGAATATGAGGAAAACCAAGAAGCGACAACTTGTGCATTAGGAGAGTATGGTTTACAGAATCAAATGCTTTACTGAAATCAGTGTAGATGACGTCCGTTTGCATCGAGCTATGAAACCCACTAATGACAATAGAGGAGAGTTCCAATAAGTTTGTTGTAGTAGATTTGGATCTCACAAAGCCATGCTGGGTTGGTGAGATGATTGAGCTACATAAGTGTTGCAGTTGAGAAGTAATGATTTTCTCGAATAATTTAGGAATAGCAGACAACTTAGAAATAGCTCTATAGTTCATGACGTCAGACTTAGAGCCTTTTTTGTGTAAGGGAATAACATAAGATTCTTTCCATAACTTAGGAAATAATCCGGTCGAAACGGACAAAGAAAAAAGTTTAAGAATTGGCTTACAGAGCGAATTAGCACAGTATCTGAGAACACAGCCAGGCACCCCATCTGGCCCAGGAGAAAAAGATGGCTTGACCAAAGTCAGCTCACAACCTAACGAACTTTCCGTAATCTGCGGACCGAAAACAGAGTTAGATGGATAAATTCTATAAGGATAAGGACACTTAGAATCGTAAATCTTAGACGAATAAGTATCCTGGAAAAAATCTGCAAATAAGTCCGAAATGTTTTGATCGGTACTAGCTGTTTTCTCGTTTAGAGTTAAGGAAGAAGGATATGTAGCAGTTCGCCGTTTAAGATTAACGAAGTTATAAAACTGCTTAGGGTCTTTAGCAAATTGTAATCTACAGCGAGTTAAGTATGCACTATAGCAACGGTGGTTCATAGTATCAAAGCCAGACTTAGCGATAACATACCTTGAAAAATCAATAAGCCTACCAGATGATTTGAACTTTTTGTAAAGTTTGGATTTCAAATTTTTAAGTCTACAAAGTTCCCTAGAGAACCAAGGTAGTTTTGTAGACTTAGAATGATATACCCTAGGAACATTCAATTCAAAAATAGAGTTAATAGCTCTATAAAAAATATCAATCGCACCTTCTAAATTATTAGAAGAGTACAATTTCGACCAATCATAATTATTAAATAAAGTGTTGAGATCACTAAAGTTAGCCTTTCGAAAACAATAGTGTTTAGTCTTTGGAAATGTTTTAAACTTGCTGCCCGGATGGTGACAGCAAAAGAGCGAGCTCTAAAGTGGGGTGAACTTAGCTAACTGAAGTCCTTTCAATGCCACAGGTTCCTCTCTGTTTGTTTCAATTAATGCAGCCACGCGCCAAAAGCAACACAACAATAACAGAAGCAGCAGACGTCATTGGCTGCCAAATAACAAATACAAAAAAACAACAACAACAACAAAAGCAATCAAGTACAGTTTGGCTAACAACGGCTTGTCGAAGATTTAATTCCCTTGCAGCCTTAGATACGCCCCCGAAATGTATGCTGTGAAATTTATAATGCTTTGCGCTGCGACTGTATAATAACTGTATGTATGTATGTATGTATGTATGTATGTACGTATGCATATGTTTATGGTTGTGCAAGGGTATGGGTATATAATGACAAGGCCAGAGCGAAAAATGTTATCATAAAGAGCAACAAAGTGATTACACAACATCACATTCTCACAGCTACGCACATAAACACAACAAAGGGCTACTATGCGTGGGTGTCGTATCAGTCAGCTAGCCGTACAAAAGTTGATTGCTACGACAAGAGGCGGGCTGCCAACAGCTGTTCGCCAATCAAATGAAACAAAGAAATGGAAACACCAGAGATATGTTAATACAATTGCAATACTAATGCGCAAAACGATGGCAGAAGATAAAAACAATAATTGAATTGCTGCCAATCGTTGCTGCAGTGCACAAAATCTAAAGGCATAATTAATTGCATTGCATTGTGCGCTGATTGTGTCTACTTTGATTAGGCAGAGGCAGATTCAGAGGCAGAGGCTGTGGTAGCAGCATTTGCGTGGGCGGCCACGAGGAATTTACATAGACATCGCCCACCAATCGAGGGAATACTCCATGCGCTTGGCCTTAGATTTCTGCTACGTATCTTTCTGGCCTTTTCACTGACGCTGCTGTTGTTGTTGTTGTTGTCGTCGCGTCTCGTCGGGTTTGTTGTTGTCATATGCGTTGTGCGCTCTCTCACACTCTCACACTCTCACTCTCTCTTTTTTCTTATCGCACTTAACATTGAAAACTGAAAACAAGCCCCCAAGTGAGCCAGAAAGGCCTATCAGCATAACAACAAGAAACAAAAGAGGAAGCAAAGTAACAACAACAACAGTTAATGCGGACGCTGTTCTCTTTGAGTTTGCGCAGCTCTCTCACAGCTGCAGCAACAACAATTGCCAGCAATAAAAGAGCGAAAAGGGAATGCGTCTATATGTATATATGTATGTGTGTGTGTGTGCGTGTGTTTGCATGCTGATAGTGAAAGTTTTGTCTGAACGCAGCAGCAACAACAATAGCAGCGCTTGCGGTTTTGAAGTTTACAGCGCACTGTAAATAACATTCAGAGCGGTAACTTAACAGCGGGAAGCAGTGCTGTCGTTAGAAGTGTTGTTGGTCCCTACTTGAAATGCTAAGACGCTGTTATGCAAATATCTGCAAGGAATAAATTTAATTTCTTGTAAATAAGGAATAGTTATGTTTGGTGTAAATGTGAGATATAAATTAATTATTAAATTATATTTATAATTCCTTGCCGCTGCTTCAGCTGCCTTAACAGCTTTCTACCAGCTGTCACTGTTAAGAGTAACATTAACAGCGAGAGAGCCTGTTTGCCCTTGCCAATTTGCAAGCCCGGCCAGTCCATTATGTTTGCATTCTCTCGCTATTCCACTTTCTCTCTCTCTCTCTCCGACATACGCAATATTTTATAGATTTTGTTCTCTCTGCATTTGGTAGAGTCGTAAATACCGTAAGCGCAGTACGTCGTGAACAGTTGAGCGTGCAAGTATCGTTCGGTCGAAAAACTCAATTCAAATCGCATACAAACAGAAACAGACAAACATTAAAACAAAAAGAAAAAACCCTAACAAATACAATTTGGAAACAACAACAAAAGACGCCATTAGACATGGCCAGAGTGTACGCGTAAAATAAAAATTATATATAAATTGAAAAATCCATTAACAAAGAGAGCATATAAATGTACATACATAGTTTTAGTTGTACAAATTGTGTGAGAGTTTTTAAGGCGGTTTAGCTGTATGTTACATAAATCTCGGCGCATATGTATGTGTATTCGTGTGTCTGTGTGAGCGCGCGTGTGCATGTGTTTGCAATTGTGTGTGTGTGTATGTGTGTGTGTATGGCGCGTGTCTATGACTGTGCGTTAATGTGTGACTAACAACAACAACAACAACAATTGCAACAATCATTATAATAACAACAATTAAGTATTGTTCGCAAACAAAACAGTGTCAATTAAAATAAACTAAGTAAAGGAAGCGGAAAACATTACTCACCTTCAGCAACAACAACAACAACTATTTAATAATGTAAGCAAATATAGTTTTTGATTTTTAAAGTTTTGTTATAAATATAATTTATTGAATAAGAAACAGCTCTAGTTGGGCGTAAATAATGTGAGAAAACAATACTAAAATCCAAATTATAATTATTATGTTAGTTATTAAAAAAAATAATTTTTTATTAGGAAAATCTTGCAAACATTTTTAAAATTGTAATTTCAATAGTTAATAAAATACAATATAATATAAAAAATATTAATATAATAAAATGTATAACTATAATATTTTTTTTTATTTCAAATATTTTCAAGTGTGCCTTACTTAAAACATATTTTTATTTTTTATTTTAAAATAAATACAAATAAATAAATGGAATACAACATTAAAAATAATTTTTTTATTAAGGAATTCTGGCAAATATTTAAAAAAGCATAATATTTTTTTTTTATATTTACAAGTATGCCTTAATAAAAACATATTTATAATTTTTATATTAAAATAAATACCGTAAAAAAATTAGTTAGCTTAACGAAAATTTGAAAAACAAAAGCGGAAAAGTATTTCTTTTATAAAGAAATGAATAATACTTAAAGCCTATACAAATTAAGTAAATTAATAAATAGTACTATATGTACATTTATATATATATTTATATATATACATTTATTTAAATGTTTTCCTTGATGAAAAATCTGTTTTATTTTCGTGTCGCAGTTGACATTGAAAATGGCGCATTTTCCCCATTTAGATTTCAGTTAATTTCGCTTCATCAGCTGCCGCATGTGTAACAATTTCCCAGCGTTACATTTTCCACAACATTTATTGATTATCGGCCCGTAAAAACATTGCCCACCTCACCCCTCCCCATTCTATCCCACCTGCCACCTTGCGGCTAACCGTCTCTCTGGCCAACAGGCAGCAACATTTCTTGACCATTTCAGTTGCTCGGCCTTTTGCTCGACTCAATTGCTTGTTAAATTTAATAGCGCACTTTTCCTTTTATTTTGTTGTTTTCCCCCTGCATTTCTCTTAATTTCTTTAAATTTTGCTTTTTGCTCTTCTGTGACAATTTCCACAGTCTTAACTGGAATTTGTTGTTCCCCTCCCCATAAACAAAACTTTTCTTGTTTTCTATTGTATGTATGTGTGTGTGTGTGTGAAGGTGCGTATTTATACAACATTTGATTGATTTGAGGTCCAGTCATCTCAACTTTCCCATTTTTGTTATGAATTTCTGTTTTGCAAACTGTCCAAGCAACAGAATATCATCATCCATCAGTCTTAAAAGTAGCCGAGACATTTCACGAAATCCAATTTTCTCTCGTTTTCTCGTTTGCCTTGTTTCTCTACGCATGCACATTTGATTTTTGCTCTTGAAAGTGTTTAATAAAAAGTAAATATTATTCGAGTGGAGAGTTGGGATACGTACTGCAAATGACAAGAGCAGGATGTACACACATCCATTGTAGGTAGCGTGCCTTCATTTCATCATAGGTTCAGTGCCCTCATAAGCATGCTACAATTTTTACATTTTTGGCATATTCTTGGCTTTTTAGTGCTTGGGCTTTACAAGTGTATATACATACATATATGATATACATATGGCCAACAAGTTGTAAATTTTCTTAAAACTGTTTTGCTTTTAATTTTCTTTGGTTCTTCATATTTTTTTTTGTTTTTACTATTTGTGTTATGTTGATATTAAAAATAAATATATGTAAAGTTTTTCATTATATTATTAAGCGTAGAATTTATAGGCAGTTGAATATATTTTTACGCTGGCTTCAGTAAACATCAACTAGCCTTGTTTTTGTTGAAATAAGATATTGCTTTTACTGAATATGTTTTACATGCAATATATTCATCTTTTATCTGAGAATTGCATTATATATTAATGCGTGCAAAAAAATTTAAATTTGATCTATTTGTAGAAATTATAAATGACATTATATTTCGAATTACTTGCCTTAAATTTAATATTATCATTAATTCTAGCAGAAATAGATGAGTCCAATTTCCTGTTGTCCTTTGTGACATAAGCAATTTTTCAATGCGCGCAGAAGTATGCAACACTTTTTGGCATTGAATAAAGTTCCATGTTCCTTCTTTAAATTTATAGATTCTTTTAGTATTTTTATTATTTATGCTGATTTTTTCTTCAATTTTATGTTTATTGTATTTTTATGCATAATCTTGCTTTGTCGCACATTTCAGTACTCTTCTCGTGCCCCACACATCTCCTGCCTTTACATCTTTTATGTGCATTGAGAAAAATGTTGTTGCTTTGCTTTTATTTGAAATTACAAGCAGCTGCTTATTATTTTCATTTGTGCTTCTAAGAATAAAAAAAAAGGAAAATTTGCTTTCTTCTTGTTGTCAACTTGCTACACTTTTGTCCCGGACTCCCCTGTACAACTGTATGTATGTATGACTTGGCGACGTTTCCTGCGCCCAGCAAAACGCATGTCCTTCTGGCCTGTTTTTCCTGCTGTTTTCCTGCTACACGCTGTGTTGAGCCTGCCATTGTTGTAACGTGTATTGTGTATTGTTTGTTTGTTTGTTTGCTGGTATGTGTGCTTCCTTGCGTGTAGGTACACACACACACACACACACTGACTTGTATGTATTTGGCCAGCAAAACGAGTGAAGACAAAGTCGCCGTCATTTCCAGGACATTTTCGCCAGCCTGCCTTCCATGTCCATCTCCACGTCCATGTCCATGTCCATGTCGCTGTCGCCATTTCATTTGTTGTGCCGTTTATTGCTTTTGGTCTTGATGCCAGTTAACAGTTGCCAGCTGCCAGTTTTTGGCCGCCGCTTGTTGCAGGATTTGGACTTGAAGTATTTTAGCCATTTTGCTGGTCAGCCATCATCAGTCAGAGCCCAGCCTATTGAATAAGCCAACAACACACACACACACACACACACATTGTTCGTTCGTCAGGGCCAAATGCGTGCCTCTTAAGTTGTGGCCGGATTTCCATAGCATTTGAAAGCCCGAAAACAAGCTGAATCACTCTAAGGATATTATTACCATATTTTCAGCCAGTTTATGAGCAGACGACGAGTCCTCCATTCGGGCCAGAGAGCCAAAGTCTCAGACTCTGCAATAAATTAAGATACAATATTATGCAAAGTCTAACGTATTTTACAGAGATAAGGTAGATTTCTATAGCACATATAAGATCAGTTTAATATAGATTTATGTTCAGCTTCGAAATATTCTTGTACATTTTATAGCTCTCTTTTTTTGTATGGATATCATTCTGTGTGTGGTTAATTGATCTTCATTGAATTTTAGTTGTTTTTAATTTTTTTTAGTGAAGTTTGCGAAGTTTGTTTTTTTCTTAACACAAATTAAGTAATATTAAATACTTTAAAGGATTACAAAAAAAAAAAATAAATAATAATTTCTCTATTTTCTGATTCTATATTTAAAATAATGTATTAAGTATTTATTTATTTATTTAAAATTCTTAGTTTACTAAAATTGCATTATTGAATGATATCAAGAAATTGTTACACATTTATGTTATAAAATAACAACTTTTTCAAGAAATTGAAAATTGTCAGAAAATTAGTTGAACTCTTAACGTTTCTCAAATACTTACAAAATTTAACGTTTCATTTATTTTATTAAAACAATTTTGCCAATCTTATAAAGAATATCTAAATTTTATATTTGAATTTTTACTTCAATATTTTTCTTCGTTTTAAGTTCTTTCCCCACAATCAATAGCCAATAATTTATGCCTTAAACTTATTCCAGTGCCTAAAACATATGCGAATATCTTATGCTAAACGCTTCTATTTGAATGAGTCGTCGCTTAAAAACTTTTCTTAACTTGCCCTCAAAGTTTTGTTCTTATGTTCGTTTCGCTGAAAATTTGATGAGCTTTCTCACAGTTGTGCCTCCTTCGGTATCAATAGTTTAAGAAGTGACTTTAAACTAAGTAAACTTTATTAAATATAAAAGAACTTTGAGTATAAGTTTAAGAATTCATATATAATCGGCTGCCAGTCTAGAAAACTCAATTATAATGCATGAATATGTGTTTTGTTAATGTTTGCTTTCGGTATAAGAAACTCAATAATCAATTTTGCTGGCATGTTTACATAGCTAACAGCGTGTTAACAGCGGCTAGGCCAACGACTGTTAAGCTAACAGCAAGCAGCTGTTGTCAGTTCAGTTTAACAGTGAACTGCGCGCATGCAGTCAAAGAGAGTTAAATGGAGAGAGAGAGCAGCAGCAACAACAACAGCTGCGGGCAGAGCTGCTCAGCTGTTTTTAGCTGCGTTGCGTGCTTTGTCCTTGACAAGGTTTTGTTTTTTTCCAACATTGGCAGCGCCGCCGCCCGCTCTCTCCCTGTCTATGAATTTCTATATGTGTGTGTGTGTGTGTTGTAGCGTATAGAGAGCGTATAGAGAACGAGAGCATGTGGGAGCGGCGCAACTTGGCCATTTTATGCGCGGTATTCATTCACTGAATGCTAAAGAAAAAAAAAGGAAAACGGAATGGCAAAAGAAAACGATATAGAAATGGAAATAGAAATAGAAAAAGCAAAAGTAATTTTTCTTTTTCGTTTTCATTTTTGCTGCTGTCGAGTTAAAAGCATTTTACGTGGGTGCTCCAAGTGTCCTGTGGCATACTTACATACATAGGAAACTTATACACTTACACATACATATGTATGTATGTATATATTTTTGTGTATATTTGTATATGTTTCTGAAGTTGGATATCTTTTCCATGCCGTTTGCGTGCGAATTGCGCATAAGTTGTGTGCAGCAACCGAAATTGTTTGATAGTTTTGTGACGAACAGACGGACGAACAGACAGACAGATAGAGAGTCAGTCGGACAGTTGAACACAGGACACGGGACATAGTCAGCCCACAGGACTTTCACTTTCGGCCATTAATTGCGGCATTGTTAGACTGAGACTCAAACTTGCCCTACAAAAAATTACTTTCTTTTGCCAAAAAAAAAAAATTAACTTTTACTTTTATTTTTCCTTTTGCTGTAACTGTAGCCTTTCACCGTTTTTTGTGGCTTGAGGTAGGACAACGCACTGTGGGAATTCCAATTGAATGTCTTGGCTGCTTCGCCCACAGGATCGCACCTTTAATTGTCGCCATTTTGTGTTGGCAATTTTCATTTTAACTGCCGCGCACGTGCCGCTATACAAATGCCTGAAAGTCGTAGAGACCCATAACCCCCAGACCCATACTATTATATTTGATATCCCTCTGGTATTTGTTTTAAGTGCTACAGCTGGAGGTCCTGCTCCTGTTCCTTGCTGCTGCTGCTGCGTGTATGTTAATTAAAACGTTGATAAATTGTTGACTTGCCCGTTTTGACAACCAGCAACTGTCAGTTATGTTAGACAGAGATAGAGACAGAACGATAGATAGAGAGAGGGAGATAGAGAGAGATAGAGTGTGTGAGAAAGAGTGGTATAGTCTGTGCATGTCTAAGTATTTTCCTATGTGGGCTAATTAACTTTCTTGTGTTTATCCTTGGCTTTTAACTTGGTCTACAACTTTATAGCGCCTGCTCTGGCTGCAATTTGTTCGCAAATTGCCCAAAATTTTAACTGCCGAGATTATCCTGGCCAACTTCCAATTCAATTTTATGATTTAGATTATTTCTAATTAGTTATTTGGATTTTAAGTTCACTTTACTATTTGTATAATTATAAAGCAATTATAAAGTTTTTAACACAAGAACCTGAAAACATTTAACATTTAAAATGGATAACAAATTATAAGTATTAAAACTTCTAAAAACTCTTAAGTTAGTTAAAAATATATGTAAGAAAGAAAATATTAAAGAAAATGATTCATTTTCTTTGACATTTAAGTTTTTATTTTATTTCATTTTTTTTTGTTATTTATTTATTAAAATATATTTTTATATTTACTTAAACACAATATATTTTAACCTATTTATAAATTTATATTTCATTTAAAATTTATAATATATTTTTATATAGTCAAATATATTTCCCACAGACTCTAAAAATGATCATCTTATTTGAAATTTAACGGTTTGATAAATGTGTTAAAAAGAATTTGTTGTTCATATATTTTAAATTTGACGGTTTTTAATATATAGTCACAATTCATATAAATTCACATTTATTTTTTATTTTTTTTTTTTGTAGTATAATTCACTTTAATAATAATATTTATTTAATTTTGAATATTTTTTAAATGATAATTGGCCTAAAATAACACTAATATAGTATTTAATGGTTTTTAACATTTGTATTTTTCATATTTGATAAATGATATATGGCCTCAAATAGGGCAAGTATAACTAATCAAATATATAATATTTTTTTTGATTTATTTTTTCATATTTGATCAATGATATATGGCATAAAATAAGTCATGTATAACTTATATAAAATCGAACTGGAAGATAATGTATATATTCTCGAAAATATTTATAATTTTGAGTTAGAAATTTTTTCTATTAATTTATGATTTCAATGTTCTAGGAAATTCAACTTCAAGTTAAATTAGACCATAGAAAAGAATAGTTAATTTTGTAGACAAAATAATTAAAGCCAAATCACATATGGGATTTTCCTCGCTACATATTAATATCATATATTTCATGTTTCTTTTAAAATAAGCTTGGCCTCATTTAAGTTTCTTAAAATAGATACAGGATATATTTACAAACTTAAATGGCGTTTCCTTAACCCATTTTATAGACACTTCCCAGCTGATTTGGCATAGTTAACATGCCTAAGTATGCCAATGAGGGCCAATAACAGTTATGGCTGGTTATGGCCAGGCTTTAATAATTTGCCTCAAACTGTCACAGGACTCAGACTCTGACTCTCCAAAGGCTAGTTAAACCTAAACATAAGCTGGGCTGCTTTTGCTCGTGTTCAGTTATTAGACATAATGAACTTAGGTTGATGTAGTTGGCTCTTTGTAGGTGACTCCATGTGTGTGTATAAGTGGAGGTGTGTGGGGGTGTATGTGAGGGTGTGTATGTTTTTGGAGTGCAGCCTCTGGCAGCTCTTTACACATTCATTCTGGGCTGCCTTAGACATTCAATGCATAAGTAAATACAAGCTGAGCACAAACATTTTATATCATAGATGTTTCTACCTACATACGTACATACCTCTTGAGGACTTCTTAGCCACTTGGCCCTGGTTGTAATGCAGCGGCAGCAGCAGCAGCAGCAGCAGCAGCAGCAGCAGTCAACTAACAAGGCAGCTAAGCGCTTGGCAAACGTTGCGTATACGTAATGTTATAGAGCAAGCCAAGGAGGGACACTCTTCTCTTCTCTTCTCTTCTCTTCTCTTCTCTTCTCTTCTCTTCTCTTCTCTTCTCTTCTCTTCTCTTCTCTTCTCTTCTCTTCTCTTCTCTTCTCTTCTCTTCTCTTCTCTTCTCTTCTCTTCTCTTCTCTTCTCTTCTCTTCTCTTCTCTTCTCTTCTCTTCTCTTCTCTTCTCTTCTCTTCTCTTCTCTTCTCTTCTCTTCTCTTCTCTTCTCTTCTCTTCTCTTCTCTTCTCTTCTCTTCTCTTCTCTTCTCTTCTCTTCTCTTCTCTTCTCTTCTCTTCTCTTCTCTTCTCTTCTCTTCTCTTCTCTTCTCTTCTCTTCTCTTCTCTTCTGTGTGTCAAGCTTTGGCATTAAATCTGCACTGCAATTTGTTATTGCTTAATCTCTGTATGCTGAGAACACACTGCCCCTCTCAGCACACTTCTCTCTCTCTCTCTCTCTTTCTGTCTCTCTATATATGTCGCTTTCTTCCCCTTTCCCACTCTCTCTCGCTCTTGATTGCAATTACGACTGCACTTTGCCAGCATTTGTAATTGTCAATTGCAGAAGCCAAGTTAGTCAATCATGGTCTACTTAACGTTGCCAAATAATTGCCATATATGTATGTAAAGGGACTCGTAATCTATGCAGCAATTTGCACAGATTACGTATACGCCGCGTTAACAAGTCTGTTTTTTTTTACCTCTCTACCCGATGATGACTCATTCTTTTGCAACCAATTTGATCTAATTATTGACCTATAAAGTATATATATGGGAGTCTTTTGTCTAATGCCTATCATTTGTTGTTCCATGTTCTCTCTCTCTCTTTTTCTCATTCTCTGTCTCATATATTGTGACAACTTAATTGTGTTTTGTGTTATTTTGTCGTCGCTGCCATCGTCATCATCATAATCATCATCATTATCATTATCAACATCATCATCATCGCCTGCGGCCAATAGATTTTGTCATGCAACCAAAACCAAAGCAACTTTCTCTCTCTCTATCTGTCTCTCTCTATCAATTTCTCTCTGCTCTCTCTCTCAAATTTAATTGTAATTTATGCACTCGCATATGTTGCCAATTGTCATATATTCATTTTCCTCGCCTAGTTTGATTCCTCTATTCTTCACGCCCTTTCACTTCTTATTTGTTTATACTTCAGCGATATAATATATTTTATATCTGCTTAATTATGGAATTGCGTATAAATCTTAGACGCAACTATTATGACTCAAGTAATTTGTTTATTAGGATTTATGGGGTTTTTTGTAGGTAAAAAATAAATTATATGTATATTTATTTTATTAATTAACATTTATTATTTATTGTTTCGTTACATTTTTATGATTGGTTGACTTCGTAAATTAAAAGAAAATATGTAAGATAAAAAGCCTATCAGAAATTTTGAAATCAAATAAGAAAATCGTTCAAAATCTCAAGAACTTCCATAATACTAATTTTTTAGTTTACATAATAAATTTATACATTTTGTTTTACAAAAAAAAAAAAAAAATAAATAAAATAAATTGAGGTTAAAGTAGTGTTTTTCAATTTTAACATTTATTTCTTTATTACTATAATGGACAATGAAGCTAAAATATATATCTTAAGCAAAAAACAATCTATCATAATTTAAAATTTTTTAATTAAAATATACTTTTATTAGAATTGAATGTTTAAAAATATTGATTGCAAAATTTGTTGTCCCCAATCGATTCCTGACAATAATTACAACAATAATATTAACAATTTTTTAGTAATTTTTTTGGATTGTTTTTAAATTTAAAGAAATATTTAAAGGTATAGTTATTTGAAATTCAAATTTGAATTGAAATTGATCTTTCTTCGATCTGTGGTAGGGAAATCCAAGAAATTCTAATATCAAAAAGTTTTTTTTAATATATATGAATCTTTTTCATCCTAATCGTATATATAAACATAACAAAACATTTTAGTATTTTTTTATTTATTTATAATTTACAATCTATCTATCTAAAGATAATAAGTATATATTATCACAAAGAGAATGTCGGAGAAACTATATATCATTTTTTAGTATTTGAGGTAAAATTTTTAAATTATATTTATAGATATTTCAAATAAATACAATAAATATTTAAATTTGAGTTAAGATTATAAAAAATTATGCGGCATTCAATTAGAAATTTTGTGATAAATAATTATTGTAATAATTAAGATTGAATTATCAAAATTCATAATTGAGAATAGGTCTGTATATTCATTATTATTATTATTATTATTATTATTATTATTATTATTATTATTATTATTATTATTATTATTATTATTATTATTATTATTATTATTATTATTATTATTATTATTATTATTATTATTATTATTATTATTATTATTATTATTATTATTATTATTATTATTATTATTATTATTATTATTATTATTATTATTATTATTATTATTATTATTATTATTATTATTATTATTATTATTATTATTATTATTATTATTATTATTATTATTATTATTATTATTATTATTATTATTATTATTATTATTATTATTATTATTATTATTATTATTATTATTATTATTATTATTATTATTATTATTATTATTATTATTATTATTATTATTATTATTATTATTATTATTATTATTATTATTATTATTATTATTATTATTATTATTATTATTATTATTATTATTATTATTATTATTATTATTATTATTATTATTATTATTATTATTATTATTATTATTATTATTATTATTATTATTATTATTATTATTATTATTATTATTATTATTATTATTATTATTATTATTATTATTATTATTATTATTATTATTATTATTATTATTATTATTATTATTATTATTATTATTATTATTATTATTATTATTATTATTATTATTATTATTATTATTATTATTATTATTATTATTATTATTATTATTATTATTATTATTATTATTATTATTATTATTATTATTATTATTATTATTATTATTATTATTATTATTGTTATTATTATTATTATTATTATTATTATTATTATTATTATTATTATTATTATTATTATTATTAATTTTTATACAATTCAACAAGGGTTATTCGCAGTATTTAATAATTGTAATTATAAACTTAAGAATAAGTTATAAAAAAATAATTTCTATTCTAGTCTAGTTAAGATTATGTAAAGTTGTAGGACAATCAATCAAGTGCGATTGACTGCAAGCGTTTAGAAGTGATTGGGGCTTATTGATGCATATCCAGTGCCTGATCAGCCATATCCAGCGGGATGAATGTGGCCAATGAATGTGACAGGTCAGGGACACAACCAGGCATAGGTCGGACACACACACACACACACACACACACTCACACACACACACACATATACTTGGTCCACACTCAAATTGACTCGATTTTCGATTCACTTTTTTTTTTGCATAAATTACATTTACACTGGGGTTACGCGGGAGTTACCAACGATATATATGCATTTTCTTTTTTTTTTTTTAAGGGAGAATTTTGCAACCTTTTGCCATTTTGCATGGGATTTCTGATTTTCCGCACTGTCAGTTGCATTACGTATACGTCATGTATGCCAAGCCAGAGAACAGAGAACAGAGGAGAGAGAAGAGAGCACGGCCAACGGGCATTGTCAACGTTGAATGGCGAAAAGTTGGAAAATGACAAAATACGCGAATGCAATTTGCATTTTGGATAAACCCACATACACACATACATATGTATGTATACTATAGATGCATACATACACAACATGATATACTGAGAAGAGGAAGAAATTGAAGCTAATGTAGTTGCCACATGCGGCAAAGTGCTGCCCACAAATGCAGCGTGTGCGGATAGTAAATTCAACTCAATTAGAGGCAAATGAGTTGCACATTTTGTGTGAGGCAGTGTTAAGCAGCTTTAAAGCTCTTTGCAGTTATAATCAGCTTTCGGCTGGCGAAAAGCGCAATTTAAACGCCACACGCAGTGCAAATATTTTTTCAGTGTCAACTCAAGGATATCCTTGATGTTTGCACAGCGCAAACTAACTCAACAAAAAAAAAATGTGGCAGCCAAAAATATACGGAGAGTAGCTCGAAAGAGAGGCAGCAGAAAAGCGAAAAGAGAAAGAGTGAAAGAGAGAGAGAGTGAGAGAGTGAGAGAGCTAAATAAATGCATCCTGCAATTATGAATGAAAAGAGTGCGAAACTCTGGCGGCTGTGAAACAGAAACGAACAGCAACGAGGTGCCAGGAAACATCATCACAAAAGCTCTAGGGAAACGGAAACTGTACACACTTATATCTGTATGGGTGTGTATGTGTGTGCTTGAGTGTGTTTGTGTGTGTGTGTGTGTGTGCAGCCACCGCACGGCCAAAAATTAAATGCCCGGCAATGTTGCGATTTAAAGGCTTAAAGTTCGCCGTCATTTTAAAAAACACTTTGGTCACACTGTTCCACATGCACATCCACTCTCTCTCTCTCTCTCTCTCTCTCTCTCTCTGTCTCCTGTATATGTGTCCCTCTCTCTTTGTCTCGCTTTTTATGTGTGTGTGTGTGTGTGCTGCCTTTTCTCGTACATTTATGACCTCGCTTAAGTGCATAGCCTTCAAAATTGCTATAGGGGGCGTATATGCCTATCTATCTCTCTCTCTCTATCTTTAGCTCTCTCTCTCTCTCTCTCTCGCTCTCTGTAAGGACAGGGGAACTCGCTTTCTATGCTTTTGCCAGGCGGCATTCATTACTCAACACACAGTCGAGACATTAAAACAAGCGCACATATTAAAAACACACTCACACAACCACACACACACACTTTCAAGTTCGCATCGTAATACAGACATACATACATACATACATACATACATATACACAACCACACACAGTTACTTCCGCAAATGACACAATGACAATGGGCGTGGCACGGGCATTCAGAAAAGTTTGAATTTCAGCGACAAATTGCGCAGGCAATTAATTAACCATTAATTGATTAAAGCACAATACTTAAATATTTATAACAAAAAAATTTTAATTTTCAAAAAAATATACTTTGATTAAGTAAAGCAGTAATTAATTAAAATTTATGGCAAAAAAATTAATTATACAAATCGATATAACAAACTTTGGTTTAATCACCTATCTTGCTTAAATAACATTATTGAATTTATTGACAATAATTTTATAAATACAGTTTTTAATCATAAATAATACATATTATTATTGTTTTGATAAATTTACATAGATACTCAAAATGTTTAATATACCTAGAATTTTCAAGATGAGCATTTTTTCAGGCGAATCTTAACATTGTTTTGCTAAAATTAACAAAATTACATAGAAATAATTTTATCACTTTTAAAATTAAAAAAAAAAAAATGCTGCTTGTAGTATTTTGGATGCACAAAAATATAAAACTATAAAATTGCAATATAATAGGCTGCCATAAAAAACCCAAGAGTTCTAAAAAAGTTAAAAAGGAAGTATTTAGAAATTCAGTAACTCTCTTGTTCTTCATTTAACTTCAGCTTATTTTGAATTGTTGAAACTTTTTATACTCTACTTGGCAATCCACTTATCGTATACTTTAACACCTCGGCTAATATAAGTTAAGAGTGTGCGCTATAAATTTTCATGCATTTACTCTGGACACGTTAACCACAGTGCAGCCCTGCCAGGGGTTCTCTCGTTCTCCCTCTCTCCAACTCACATCATTTGAGTCAAATGCAAGCGAGAGCATTAAATGTGGCTCGCTGACTGCACTGACATTCCCCGTTGCTGTCGGCGTCGACAGCGTTTGCTGCCGTCGACTGCTTTGACTGGCTGCTGCTGCTGCTCATTTTGTAGAGCGCATACAACAAATGCGAAAGGCAGCGACGAATAACTATAAAAAGGGAATGCAAACGGCAGAGACGCAGCTGTCACAGTAGTGGCAACAAAATTGTGTACAAAGCCAAGCAGAAGCAGAGCGTAGCGTGGGAGTCAAAGCAGAGAGGTATAGTGAGATGGAGAGATGCTTCGTAGGGCCTTCGAGCACAGCAGACAAAGCGTGAATGCCGGGACATTAACTACAACAACTGCAACAACATAAGCATAATGAGCTTGCTTATGTATGCCTGCAATCTCCAGAGAGAGAGAGAGAGTGAGAGAGAGACTACATGCATGCGAGAAATATATATGTATGTATTTGTGTGTGTGACTGCATAAAGTTGTGCTATGCACATTACTGTGGTGACTGCTGTCTCTGCTCTGCCATGTCAGTGTTTCTGTGCTGCGTGTGTATTAATCCCATGAGACGGCACTCAACCAGCCGAAGTCGGCAGTCTCTTAAGCATTTCTGCTTGCCGCGTTTTCCTTTTCGTCTTCGTCTTCAACTTTTCTGCCTTATTGCATTGCTAAAGATATCGTATAAGGGAAAGTGCTGCATTTTCAAGAGATTTTGCAAAAAGTTGTGAATAAAGAATTGCATACTTTAAGGATGCAAGTTTAGTTTTTCTACATTTAAGCTTTAATCTATAGATTAGATTAATTAGAATATATTATCTATATTTAAAATATAAAAGAATATATTGAAACTATGTAATTCAATAAATCATTATTATTATACAAATTTTCTTATACATTTTTTAATCCAAAATTTAAAGAAAAATAAGATAGGTTTTGACTAGAATCTCGCATATATCTATACAATTTTTAAGTGATATTTTGAAAAATGTTCAAATATTTTTTTATTCATGTACATAAATACAATTCTGAAGAAAACTTTTGAAAATTTTGAAAAACATGAATTCTATGTAGCTACGCTGACAGTCAGTTTACAATGTATATAAAAAATGTAGATGTTTAAAAATTCAAAACTTAAAACTACAATCCTGTCATGAAATTATTCATGTCCAATGATAATCATAATTCTAATAGCATCAGTCAGAGTATCTTCTACATTTTCCGCCAAAAAGGAATCAACTTTTTTCAGCAACGAAATTTCACACCAATGTGTGTTCGTGTTTTTCCTCCTTTGCCTCCCCGTCCCCTCTATACATGGTGCTGGAATTGCATTCCATTTCCCCCTCTTTGTGTGTGTGTGTATTTCCCGTGCTTTTCTCTCTTCTGACATGAATAATTCATTTGGCAGCTTTCGGTTATTTGAGAGAGGGCAAACACTTTAAATGCAACTTGACATTGGTTTTAGTGTCAAAGTCGAACACACACACAGTTGAATGGCAATGGGCATGTTTCAAGGTTTCTGTTGGCAGGACACGTCACTTGCCATTTCCATATCCTGTTCACAACTTTTCTACAAAACTGTTCAATGTTTTGTGGCTACAATTGTTGTTTTGAATTATTTATTGAATTTCATGCAATTCACTTTGATATTTGTCTTCAACGACAAGTCAACGAGTTGCTCAAAGTTAGGAGATTGCAGCGCTTCCGTATCCGTCGATTTTCTGCTTAAATTTCAATTTTTTTTCATTCGTTCACTTTATCGATTTTTAATGCATTTCTCATCGCCTTCTCCTCGAGTATCAATTGCACGCACTTTATTTTTGTAGTAATATTGCATAGCACTAATAAAAAGAATAAATATTAGAAAATGTTAGTCAAAACAAAAAAAAAAAAAAAACATACCCTCAAATTGCAAAACTTTGAACAGCCATAACTTAGTCAAAAATCAATTGATATTGATAATTTTTTTACTTCCATCAACGGTTTTGATTTTATAATGAAACTGCGGTTAAGTTTGGACCATATTGGCAGTTTTTAGATTTTCGATGTTTTTAGACAGTCTTATACACTCCTGCCCATATTTATACGACACCTCGAAAATTTTAGTTTCGACCCTCGTAGGAGAATGGAAAAGCAAAAGAGAGCCAAAATGAGTATGCAGAACTAAAGCTGTATTAATTCTGCTTTGATCTGATCTTCTTATCTCTGGTTGCATCTTGCGTTTTCAAGTAGCGGTAACAAAAGCTCAATAGCTCCGTTTTTGCTATGCCTGCAATTGTAACAAAATTATACGACACTTTTATAAAAAGTCAAAAATATTGAAAATTTGGAGATCCGATTTTTTTGTGGTTAATTAATTTCTGATGTCAAAATAGACATACGTAACTTTACCAAAGTTGATTTGGACCAATATTTTGGAAAATATGGTTAAAAATGTACAAAATTGACCCTTAAGAGACTTTTTCAATGGGAAGCTTCCCCTTTCCAATTTAGAAACGTAATAAGTTTTCCAAATCTACACCGTTTTTTATAATTTTTGGTAAATAAGTCGATTTGGACTAATATATAATTTGGAAAATATAAAGAACAATGTAGAAAAAGGCGGATAAATATACATATATTCATTGCAAATGGCGAACTCGATAGATAATTTCTCTCCCTAAATATATTTCACCAACTGCAACTTTACCCCAAAAGCGCTTAAATGTTGTCATCTGCTGTCATTTCTGCTCTCAGTTTTATATTTTTCTCCCCTGGCACAATTTGTAGTCTGCATGAAAAGCAACATTTGTAAATTGCATAAAGTGGAATATTTGAAGAAGACAATTGCATAATGCATAGTGGGAGTTTGGAAGTTCTGAGATGTGTTTCGGAATTTAGGAAAATTGGATTATGTTTGATAAGCAAGCAAAAAAAGACAAATAAATTGTGGTTTGATGGCGGGTGAATTAAAGTTTAAATTTTTCTAAGAAATTCCATCCAATTTGGTAAAAACTATAAAACTCTCTAAATAATTTAAGATTGCAATACAAGTTTAAATAAATAAAATTCCTTCCAATTTGGTAAAAACTATAAAACTCTCTAAATAATTTCAGATTGCAAAACGAATTAAAGTTTAAATTTTTCTATGAAATTCCTTACAATTTGGTAAAAACTATAAAACTCTCTAAATAATTTAAGATTGCAATACAAGTTTAAATAAATAAAATTTCTTCTATAAACTATAAAACTCTCTAAATAATTTCAGATTGCAATACGAATAAAAGTTTAAATTTTTCCAAGAAATTCCTTCCAATTTGTTAAAAACTATAAAACTTTTTAAATAATTTAAAGCATTTGACAAACTTCTTCGATGCGTATTTAATAAATTGTCTATTTTAAAACAAATAATCAATTTGCAGTATTTTAAATAAAATTATTTCACTTAATATACACTTTTTCAAATTAAAAATAATATTTTATTTACACCCCCTACCCATATGATGTTAAAATATTTATTAAGTTGTACAGATTCTTGACTTACTAAATTTCAAAAAAAAATAATAATAAAAAAAATAAAATAAAATTAATTCATATATTTTACCGATTTGAAAAATAGTTACAATTTCTTTCGAAAATCAATTAATTTCCAAGTTTAGTGTCATTTATTTAATGGTGATAATTTAATCAACTAATTTAATGATTTGATAATAGCTGAAATTTAATAAAATTAAATTTGTAAATATTTAATTAATTTGAATAATTTATTAGGTATTTTTACTAGCAATTATTTCTCGACTCTTTACTCTACTATGCATTATCAGATTGTTAAACAGTAATAAAATATCTAATTGGTTTATATTATATTATTTACTTGCAGGTTCGTTGGCCACAACTACCATATCTAATCTACATGCTTAACAATATTAATGAAATTAATAAACAACACACACACACATGCACCTACTATACACACATACAATGACACGTAGACAGAGAAAGCGATTCGATGGGAAAGAGAAGGAATTTCATCGGTGCTGAAATTAGATACAGCGATGACAATTACACCAGACAACAAAACAAATGAGACAATTAAACAACACAAATAACAACGACAACAACAACAACAACAATAACAAATAGAGAATATATCCAATAACAAATACACAAAAGCGAAAATATTGCTAATTAAATTATGAATACGTTAAAACTAATTAAACAAGAGAATGCCACAACCATAACACACAGACACAAACAACACATATAGACAGATACATACATACCACATATATACATATATATATATATATATATATATGTGCAGCCAATAGATATATGTCAATATTTGTGCGAAAGAGAAGAGAAGAGAAAGCAACACAACAAAAAAGCAAACACAACCAAAAAAGAAAAAAGAAATGAAAACAAATATGTATTAAGAAATATATGCATTAAAAATATATATCATATAATCTAAATATGATCTAATCTATACTATATAACATAGATCGTTTCAAGCTCCTATAAATGTCTGCCTAAATGTTTAAATACTCTACATGCAATAATAGATCAATTAATGTACATAGAATATACAACACTTGAATGTGCCTTCATAGATTCTCCAATAATCTTAATCCCAAAAATCGTTATCGTAATCGTTATCGTTATCGTATTCGTATTCGTAACTCCAGCTAAATGCGACTGCTATGCATTGCCTATGCCCAACTATATTACGTCTAGATAATCCCTTCCCGTCTAACTATCCAATAGAGTACAGTCTACGATAATATCGAATATGCCTATGTAAATATCTATTAACTATATACCCAAATATATACACAAGTATTTCCTTAATATCAAATTTTCAATTTATCAATTATTTGATTTTCGATTTTTGACGAAATTGGATGCGCTTAGGGAACCAGAGATATTGGATGATATTGCACGCGTAGTGCGCCCAACGCTCAGCTGGCTACAAAAATGTGCGTTTTTCTTTGCCAAAATCCAAAAATATACAATATTCCTATCTGCTTCTTCTTTGCCTTCTTTATCCGATTATACCGATTGTTGCCCCTCAACTTTAACGCTTTTATATCTTACGAAATACTCAAGAATAATATGTGAAGCATGTTGCTTGCGATAGTCTTAAAACTCTTATACATCACTTACACAATCATTGCAGCCTATATGCAACATCTTATACCTATTTTCTTATACTTATATGCTTAATGGCAACGCAAATTATAGCGTAGCCGATCTATCTATATAGTTCTTATACTAGGTTCATTCATAAATCGAAGGCCTATCACACACTATATCTTATACTTATCTTAATTGTTATACTCTTCTGATTTGGCTTATTTAATACGTGTTAATTATCAACATTATAATCTTTTATAGTACTCTTATAACTTTAACACATCTCTTATATTTCTAAATTCGTTGACAAACGTTAAATTAAAGCTTTATCGTTAGCACACTTTTTATAATAATAATCTTATAAATCTATCACAAACTCTTATACTGCCCCCGCCCCCCTACATCTCCAACTCTCTCTAATTGAACATTTCTACTTTACTTCTAAAATTCGTATACTGTTCGTTATTTTTTTAATCAATATTCAACTTCAGTTTAACTCTATATGTCTACTGTATTCAATACATCTCTTATACAGCTTATATTTCAGATATGAGTAACAAGCTACTTCCGTTTCTCTTATATTATTTCAATAAATTTTCGTAAATTTTAACTCAATTACATTAATACTCTTATATATTTCCTTTCACTTTTCTACTCTAAAGTACTCTTATACTATTCTTACACTACTCTCATATTCATATCTAACTCATTTCCCTTCTAAGTCTTTATAAAATAATTTTACTCAGTGCTACATATTCTTCGACAACGAATTATATACTCTTATACTTTCATACTCTACTTCTACTAAGTCTATCTCTCTCTCTCTCTCTCTAACTATCTTATATATGTTTTATAAAAAGATTTCTCTAATCGCGTGTGATGAAAACATAAATCATTTTCTTCAGCTCTACTTAATGCAATATCAATATCTATATTCTGAAATGTTTTTCATTCGAAAATAATTTATTTAATGAAATTTATTTATTTTTTATGGTCTATGCGTACTACCTCAACCCAAAAAAAAAAAAAAAAAAAAAAAATAGCAAAACTTTTTCACCAAATTTTTGGCTCTATGTGCAATTAATAATAAACTTCACCACTTAATAAACAATTTATAAGAACTGCAATTCAAAGTTCAGCTCGCTCGTTTTCTTCATCTAAAAACCTTAAAAAAAAAAAAAAAAAACAAAATATAATTTTAAAATAATAAAAACAAAATACTTAAAGAAATGCAAATCAAATGCAAATAATTGGCTGCCATTGAACTAATTATTTTATGCTTCTGATTATTTTATGCAAAATTTCTGTTTTAACCAAAATCCAAACCAATTCAAAAAAAAAAAAAAAACAACAACCAACTCGTCAAATCAAAATTGACAACAATATCAATATTTAAAATAAAAAAAAAACATGTCACGTGAAAATTCGCCACGTCATGGCTCGATACGTCGCCATTTGAACAACAGAGATTCGCCAGCGGGCTCGTCACCTGGTTCACCACATCAATCGAACCACCACCATCATTACCATCATCACCAACAGCCGCCGATAATGGAGCATGCCGCCGGCGCACCCATATCCACATCCGCCTCAAATATCGCCACGGTGCTGGAGGATGGCGAGAATCCCATATTGCCGCCCCTCACCGGCTCCGGACCAAGTCGACAGCGTTCGTTGCGCGATCGCCTCAAAGATGGCATCACCGGCAGCTTCTCCTGGCAGTAAGTGCAAAACTTGTTCTCTTATAATTTCTTGTGGCTTTTTTCCCCCCATCCCAACATAAATAAAAAACCAAATAAGTAAACTTACATTATTCAAGATTTTTTACAAAAATTAGTTTTTTTCCTCCATTAAAAAAAATGTTGCATTTTTAAGTAGAATTTTTTTATAACTAAATTGATAAATTCGATTGTGTAAAATATTTTGATATTGTTTTGAGAAACATTTCTTTTGGCTAATGAAACAAAACGTCAACACAGTTTTTTAAGCACTATGTAGTAGAAAAACTCTTATACGAAAATGTCTTATACAAAACAAAAAACCCTCGCTAGTTTGCACAATCACGTGAAACAACTGCACCAAAAATATTAAATAAAAAATATATATATATAAAAAAACCGTAACTGCACCTACAGAAAACCACTTATTTAGGTTCCTAACTAATGGCAAAATTTTCAAGAAAAATTTTAGATCAAATAGCAGAAGTAACGCTGGGTAAGTGACAATATTGAACGACGCTACGAAACTTTAAATTTAAATGAAAAATATAAATATATAACTCTATATAATATCTATATATTTGATTTAAAAATTGTGCTGAACTCAGTTATATTTAAAATATATATGCACATCAATTTGTTTTTTTTTTGTACCGAATTTCACAGAGATACAAAGAATTTTTGATACACAAAAAAGTTGTGTTGAAAAAAAAATTCACAAGAAAAAAAGAGCACATAAATTAAACAAACATAAAATGTGTTTACTCGCTTCACTTTTAAACAAAATAACAGGCAACAAAAACTTTGATTGACGTTGAATGCTGAATGCTTTTAGCGCCACAAAAAATAAAGGGGGGAAAAAAGGGCGAAATGAAAGCGAAAACGTAAACTGGAGCATAAAATTCGCTGACACTGTAGTGCCCAAAAACTGAGAGAAAAAAATCTTGACGTGCCGCAAAAAAAAAAAAAAAAAAAAATTGTGGTATTTAAATGGTAACAGACAAATGAATCATTGACCATAAATCAATTGAATTTGACATTTTATTTTCGTACATTTCGTCCTGAATCGTCATCCATCCCCTTGCCTTGACTTCCTCAATTCATTCGCTTGGAGTTCAAAATATGTTGAGATTTTTATGGCCAGATTGCAATTAATGGGCTGTAAAAGGCCACTTTAAGACCTCTTAATGAAGGCTGTCAATTGGTGGCTAACTAACTTTAATTCCTTACACTGTCATTAAAAAATTATAATACTAAAGTTCTATAAATACACCCTAAAGTTATGAGCTCAGCATGAGCTGAACATAAAACAAAGAATCAATTGACGATTGAAAACAATTTACGAAGAGTCGAGATTTTGAATATTCCACTGAAATACACAAATAATTGCTCTTTAACTGGAAACTAATCTGATATGATAAAGAAGACTTGGCTTTCAATATAATTTTTTTTTTTCATTTTTAATTAACTTAATTAAATTTAAATTTTATATCTTTTAGTATCGAATTTCTAGAGAGATTTTAAATATATGTATTTGAAATTATAAATTAATATATATTCGAACACAAATTTAATATTTGCATTAATTTTATTTATTCAATATAATTTACTTTTTTAAAATTTTAAATTAATTTAATTAAATTTAAATTTTATATATTTTAGTATCGAATTTCTAGAGAGATTTTAAATATATGTATATGAAATTATAAATTAATATATAATCGAACAATATTTAATATTTGCATTAATTTTATTGATTGTTATTATTTTTTTACTACAACTAATTTTTTATAATTAATTAATATTATTAATATAAATACATATTTTTTTTTCATTACATTAATTTTATTTATATTTATTTTATATCTGCTTTTAGAATACTAGAAAAAGTTAGTTAACAACAGAAATATTTATTTAATTCCATTTATATATTGAAAATTGTATCTTCTCTAATTTTGATATTTTTAAGCTATTTATCCGCCGCCCACGCAACTTTAAAGCTAAATAATTAACAACCATGAACTCTGAAAGATTTCAATATTTATTTTTGTGATTTTGCTGTGCGGAAACTGGAAACCCCTTGACTCAGAGTCAGACACGCTAATTAAAATCGAAATAAAAATATTGCTTAATTTTTAAAAAATAATTAACACTTTTATAAAAAAATCTTTTATACGGCTCTCGAGCGCACTCTGCTGCATTCCTATCCAATTTTATGTTTAAACTGTAATTAATAATAATATAATTATTTTTTTATAATATTACATTACAATTTCTGTGATATTTTCTTTGAGAGAAAATCACTTAAAAATTTATTAATAAAATTACAAAATTACATTACAGCTTTGAGAATATATTATTAAGAATATTTTAAAAATTTATTAAAATCATATTTTGCCTCAAAAAAAAAGATGAAAATTACATTACGTAATTTGAGAATATATGCGACTATAAAAATGAATAGCTTCAAAATATTTGTAGCAGTTGTCAAATGTCATTTGAATAATCAATAATAAAATAGAAAAAATTTACAAGACAATCAATAATTGACAGTACTTGGCACGGGCAGCTCTCCTCCATCCATGGGCAATTACTTGTTTCTTATTTTATGTATTTTTGTTGGAAAACATTCTCATAAAACTTTGCGGCAAAGCCTGCTTATAAGTTTGTCTCAGTGGAATACCAAACTTTTATAGAATATTAAAAAAAAAGAATAGAGAAATAATGGGGAAAGTATGATAAAGTAGAGAAAGAGAGAGAGAGGGACTGTAATACGCTCAAGTAAAAGTGATATTTAGTTTGTTATAGAACCATACTGGGCGTATGCGTAATATTTGATTATGTTATGCAGTGGAAACTTTCACTTTCACTGTTGCCAACACTTTCTTTGGTTAATATGCAATTTCTCGCAATTGTTATATTTATAATCTCTAGAATTATATATATATACATACATATGTATGTATATGTTACTTTCGACAGCTGCAGCCGACCTCGATATGTGGCGAACATCTTAAACTGGTTTTCAATTGGTTTCTCAATTTGTGGCCAGGATCGTAGTCAGAGCAGCTGCTGTCTTTGTTCTTGTTGTTTTAGCTGTTATTGTTGTTGTTGTTGTTATTTTGCTTCCTCAAAGGCCTTTTCGCAGTCTGTTGGCCAGGTATAATTTATAACCTTGAAACCCATTTCAGTCTTGGCCTTGATCAGCATTTAATGCCTGATTTTGTTGTTGTGGTTTTTTTGAATTTCTGTGCAGCCTTTGAACTTGTTTGGCCACTTTTCAATTTACATACATATTTGTAAATATGTTAAATATATATTATGAATATGTAGATGCAATATTTTTTATGTAAACATGCATATGTTTATTATATGTATAAGTCTGAGAGTGCACAAAAGCAGCTAGATGAACATTTGCAACAATTTGTTGAATCCACTAAATTTGGAATTAAAATAATTTTAATTCTGTTTATAATTTTATAAAATAATTTTTAGACTGCGCCATTTGTTTTAGTGATTTCAATTATATGTGGTTTATTTACTATATTATTTATTTATTTCTTATTTATTTCAAAAATGATTAGATATTTTGTTTTATCTGAACTTTTTGCTTTTTCTAATCTTATATCCCATATTTTATTTTAATGTTGAGTGAATTAAAAAAATTAAATTAAGACATATATTTCTGATAAGCTTAAGACGTATTTGGAAAACCATAATTTCATTAAAATTTTATTTATTTATTATTATTTATTTTATTATCATTTTACAATTATATACACAAATTTACGTATAAATTGTTTTATTTTTTTATTTGCAAAAATCTCATCATTTAATTTAATGCTGACTTATAAAATGAATATACTACACATAATCTAATATAAATTTTTATTTAGTTTCTTTTTTGTATATGCAAAATTCTCATAATTTAATTTAATTTAATTTTGACTTCAAATAATTTATTGTTTATTTAAAGAATCAAATATAAATTTTATTTTATTTGTGTTTTTGTTTATTTGTTAAAGCATCTCATAATTTAACTTAGAATAATTTAATTTTGATTTAAAAATTCTGGAAATTTTTTGGTTTGTATATTTTAGCCGCATTTCTAATACTCTTAATACTGTAAGAAAATAATATAACATATTAGAAGGCTTGGCAGCTGAGACTTTAAGATATTTTTTTGGGGTATTTAATTTAACCTTTTTCTCCAAAAATCTCAGCTCAGCTTGACTTAACTTTTTAGCGGTTTTTTTCCAAAGTCTTAAACTTCCCACTCTCCCCACAAACAGTTAAGATTTCTACTAATTGAAATGCGTTTCATTATAAACAAAAACAAACCCATAAAAAGAAGGCGAAGTTAACTGTCAACATGCCCCCTTACGATTTGGGCAACCATTTGCCATTTTATCTCAAAAATAAATATACTCAAATTCAAAAAGTGTGAATAATACTATTGTAAATTTGTATGTGGGTTCTAGAAAGAAATTAAAATTGTCAATAATAAATATGGTTATAGAGATGCCAAACACGTCTCAGTTGGGCGACTGTTTGGGAGCCATACCAATGAGAAGAAGAAGAAGCTGCTGCTAATGATGATGATGATTATGATGATGATGATGATGATGATGTTGATGATGTTGATGATGATGATGTTGATAATTGTGTTGATAGACAGCTGCTGAGTGGGCGCTTAATAATCCTTTGGGCAATTTCGCATTGCAGCGCGTTTAATTCGCATTACTTAATGCCACACCCACACACACACCCACACACACACAGATACACACAGATTCACACACACACACACACACCCACACAGTCGCTGCTTGTATGTGTGTATGCATGCGTGTGAGTTGCTGTTGACCCTGAAATGCACAGAGATTGGGAGAGAGAGAGAGATAGCACAACACAGAAAGAGAGACCAAAAGAGAGAGAGAGAGACGCACACACACACACACTGTGGTTGTCAGCAACTTTACCCCATAGCTGACGTCTCAAACCGACCCCCCTCCCCACCCCCAGATTCCCATCACATATGTATATGTGTGTGCATATATTTGACTTTCACTTGCAGCTGATGTTGTTATTGTATTTGTTGTTGCTGCTGTTGTTGTTGCTGTTGTTGTTGTTGCGCTTCCACTGCGCCTGTCAACGTCAACAACAGCACATAATATCGCATTGGGAACAACATAAACATATTGGCCATTTGCTGCCATTGCAACTGTTGTTTTTGGCATCGGTTTTTAGCCACAAATTGCCTAGACTACAGTGGCACAAAACCTATGCAAAAAGTGCCACAAAGATAAATATTCGAAACAATCGGTTTTTAATATTAATAAATTTAATAAGATATTAAGTGAATAACAGTGCAAATTAAAAAAATTTATTTAGTTTTGTAATAAATATAAATTTTATAATTATTTTGCTAAATTTTTTGAAATTAATTTGAAAATTTTTGCATTTTAATAATTATGAATTATTATTACTTAACAAGATGAGAAAAAAATAATTTTGATATATAATTCTTTTAACAAATTTTCACGTAATACTTAAAGTTTCAAAAAAATACGAATAGAAACATTAAGTCCAATTCAGTCAGTATATATAATTATATATTTTATGGCATTTAGGTTTATTTTTTTTTTTAATTTAAAAATTTACATATTGCATAAGTAAAAGTCTTCAATTTAACCTTAATGCATTAAAACTTAAATATCATATTTTGTTTCCGAATTTCATATTGATTTTTGTAAATTATGAGTATTATATAGAATTTTTACGAGCATTTTTGAAATTGTTTTTTTCTTTACATTTTGGAACATTAAAAAATATAATGGTTCTGGATTAAAGCCAAAAAACAGTTTTAACAATAATTGAGAATTATATAGTAAATTTAATTGGATATCCTTCATAAATTTTATTAAATATTTTTAGTCATGTTTGCATATACTGTGCCACTGTGCAGCATCCGCCACCTGTTTTGCTTATCGCTTGATAGGCGTGGCAAGCGGAGGCGTTGCCTATTGTCGATGTTGTGGCCAATGTTGTTTGGCCGTTTGTCGTTTTGTCGTCCGCCATTTGAAGCTTCTGCTATTGTTGCGGTTATGTGCCCCACTCGACAACAAAATGCTGCACGTTGCATGCTGTTGCTGCCGCTGTTGCACACACAAATTGCGATTAGTGTTATGTGTTTGTCATTGTTGTCTACATGGAGCTTGTTGCGGATGTCCCAACAGCTGTCACATTATTTATGTTTTCTAGATCGACAAACGTTGATTATGCAATTCATAAATTTAAGAATTTTGTGAGAAACGCAAACAGAAAATGGATATCGAATTGAAATTGAAATTTAACTGAAACTGGAACTGAACAGGAATTGCATAGAAATTGAAACTGGAAATTGTTTGATATTTTTTCTTATTTTATTGTACAACGTGTCGTATGCGCAATGTGGTAGCAAATGAATATGAATGAATTGCGGCACTTAATTGAGTTAGCAACGAATGCAAATTGCGTATAATTGAGAATAGGTATTTTTATAGGAAATTAGAAATTTATTGAAAATTTATTACCAATTTCTTTTGATGCATTTTCAAAGACTTAAGTAAACAATTTAAATACAAGAATTCAAAGCGATAAAAAAACTTTAGCAAATGGGGTAATAAATTAATATTTTTTAATTGAAATAAATAATATTAAAAATATGTGTAAATTATCCGAATACCTTAAATTCACTTACAGTCACTTTCGAAATGAATGCGGAAAAAACTAAAAAAAAAACATTTAAAAAACATTTAAATTCAAAGGGAGTTACATTTTCATTCAACACAATTTCTTAGAATCTATGTCATAAATAAAATTTGTGTATTTTAATTATATTTCCATAGAAAAATTGCTGGCCATAAAATATAAATAATTTAATAAAAAACGTACTTTTCCAAAAATTATTATTTTTTTTTGTGATGATATCATCCGAGTTACGTAGATATAACTGCTACTCAAATGCATAGGAATTCTGAACTTGAATTCAATATTTTCTTAGCAAACTGTTTGCACGATATAAAGTCTTTAATCTGGAAACTTGACTGACTCTTAATTCACTTTATATACCCCCAACTAAATCTGTGATTAAACACATTTCTAACTGATTGATGTGTAAACTCTGCATTCGCTCACTGCTGGCATTTTAATCACACTTTTATGTATTTTAAATACTATATAATTTAATGTTTTCTTCAACAGATTTATGGCATCATAACTTATCAATTATATATCATGAATTAAACGCAATCTTAAATATTCATACAGTTTAGCTACTAATTTTTCAATGATTCATAAAATACGTTTAGGGCTCCTATTTACTACATAATCGTGCTTATAAGATATATATATATCTATATATATATATATATATATATATTCATAGTCTGGTTGGCTTGTGGACACAATGCCATTGTCATTTGCTGTTTTGCGTTGACATTTCACTTGACATTTTTGTAAACAAACAAAAGTCAACAGAAAAAAATATACTGAAAAATATATAGAAAAAAAAACACAAATTTCATTTGTATTAAATGCGACTAAATATATATGTTATCTAAGCAAAATATAGATGATATATAATATGTAGAACACAGAGAATTTTTGTGTTTTTGTTGGCCATGTATCTACGAAATGCATTAGCCAAATTGGCGACATTCGTTATGCATTTTACCACAATTTTTTTTTGGCTATAAATATCAATGGGTTTACTTTTAAAAATTTCTGAAAAATGAAATAAAATTAATATATTTTAAATATATAAGAGTCTGTCCCTGAATTTCTTTTTGCTTGTTGATATTAGTTGTGAAGTTCTCAAACTATAGTTTTTTTTTTTCGTTATTTTCTGTTTCTTTATCATATTCCATTTTTTATTTTTAACTACTATTAGCTGCCATCTTTTCCTCTTTATATTTTTTTTACCTTTAAGCAACTTTCTTCTATTTTTAGTTACAAAAAAAAAAAATAAAATAAAATATAATTTAATTTAAAAAATAAATTAAAAGAATATATTTACTATTTAAATTATAAATAAAAATAATATAATTTTCTAAAATTTTTATTGATTTGCAGATTTTTTCACACATTTATCTTACTTTTTCTATTAAGTTTTTCTATTATTTTTTATTATTATATTATATTTTCCATAGATAGACTTTCTCTTGAAAAATCTCAACTATTTTTTCCTCGTTTCAATTGCTTTATTAACCTCTCCAATTATATTTGATGCAGTTCCACAACATAAAAACCTTTCCTCATCTACTTGACCTACAGACCGCTGATAGTTCAGATATTTTCTCCCCAATATACCCTTGTAACTGTAAATATGTTCAATGTCAGTTCGCTTGACATTCAATCATTGTGAATAATATAATATAATAATTGTTAAACTCAATCACTCGATATAGAAATAATTACACATGATTATTGTTTATTAGATTTCAAAAAATAAAAAAAAAAAACTAAAAATTATAATTCAAAGCAACATTCATTTCCCCCAACACTTTAATAAATATAAAACTATAGTTAACATAAAGTATAAATTACGAACAAAAACAATATAATAAACAAAAATTATATTTTGTTGTTGTCCTCGATCAACGATCAACAGATCAGCGATCACCGATAAGCGATCAATGTTTCAGATTTGCAATATGAGTTTTGAGTTGAACAAATGTAACACTTTCGAAATTTGTTTTGTGTTGGAAACGAGAAGCATTAAGTATACGACATGTTAACAAGGATATGACAAACAGCTGACAGACGTAGTTTTATAGATTAGCCAAACAGCTCAATTTAGCGGCATTTCAAGAAATCAGTCAATATATATATATATCAATATATATTTGATTATATATTAAAAATATATTCTCAGCAATATTTATAATTCCAGTTGATATAATATACTTCCATTCTTGTTGGATCTCAACACCATATTCAATATATATTGAAATTTCTTACTTTGCTTAACATGCTGAGCAATAATTTCCATTCACATTGAACATTTGCTTATCAGTATATTACCTGTTTAATATTTGTACCCGAAATCTTTTAAACAAAACTCTTATTTGCCGCCCCGATAAGCCCCGAACAACAAAAACACACACAGCTGTACCAACTATGCAAATAGTTGAGCTACGGCAAGTCCCAAAATTTTCCAAGAGTCTCCCCTTCCCCCCTTTGGCATACCCTCAGCCAAGCCAAATAAAATGTCATAAAATTCCCTTCAGCACGACTGTCAACAGAATGCGGAGCAAAATGCAAACAAATCTTTTATACCATCAGTTGATAGAGCGTAGCTACTTATGTTTTTGTTATTATTAAATGGGCATCAGACGCACTCACACTTGATACTATTTCTTATTTAATGCGATTACAAATACCCTGTAAAATATTCACAAATGTTGCAGAGTATGCTCAATATTTTTGCTTACGCATTTTTATAGCAATTCAAGAAGAAAAGTTTAACAGAAACTGAAAAAGAAATTATCTGGCTTGTTCTCAATTCCAAATCCGTGCGGGACGTGCGGTTTTGGAAGAATAACCAATACTGAAACCGCGCATTTCTTTCGAATTCGAAATTAGATAATGAATTATATAGAAATCAGATAAATTTCACATTTCTTTAGCAAAACTTCTATACTGGATTCGATAAATGATACATAAAAAACTTATAAAACAAATTTTGGTAAATTATAAATTAAAAATGGACCTAAAACTTCTAATATATTCATAACTTTGCAAAAATTCGTAGCATTTTTAAACTGAATATTATTTAATATTTGGTTTGATTTCACAAATCGACTAATTATGATATTTTTATTTAAATATTTTTTTTTGTTCTTTTTTTTTTTGGTTTTTATAATTATTAATTTGTTTATCTATTTAGGTCAAAAGTTTTAGTACACGACTGAAACAGAACTATAATTAATATAAATTATATTTATAAATTATCTAATTAAAAAAACTGATAAAAAAAATTATAAGTTCTAATATCTATATATTAGTTTGCAATACATCTTATTTTTTTATTGATACACCTTTTTTTTTTGAAACATTAGTAAGTAATTTATTTACTGCTTTCATCCAAAGAACCGAAATGCATTAAATTCTGCTGCAATTTATAGGGTATCTGTGCGCATATACAACTGTTATAAGCTGTCTACATGTTTGTCGACATCCACAAATCTCCTTTGTAGTTGAGTGCATGGTGTTTAGCACGTGCAGCACTCGTCCACAAGAGTGGAGGGTGTGAAGAGGGGCACCTATCGAAAGGAGGGGGGAGGAGGGTTGAAAAATAGTATAAAAGGTAACAACAGTTGCTGTTGTCACTCATGTTGTTCTCATACGTCACGTTACCCCGATTAACAAAAAAAAAAAAAAAATACAAGTGCAAAATAAATAAATTAAATAAAATATAATTATAAAATAAAGAGAATTGCGATTGAATTAATTTGTGGCAAGAATGTGGCCTTGTGGCAACAACCACTACAAGTTGTTAACTGGTACAGCAGGATTCAAAAGTAAATCAAGTTGGGTTTTTATTGTCGTACACTTTGCCAAATTACTCACAAATGTTATCAACATTTCAATTAATCAAGTCATTAAAAAAAATAATTTTTTTTATATGTATATAATATTTTGGAGCATTGAGATCGGCATTATAATTGAGTGGCTTTCTATGAGTTGTATGTTAACATAGTTGGGTTTCGAGCTCATATATCTTTTAAGTCTTGTGATTCGATGATGGCCCATTATAATTAATAATAATAAGTCGATTGCATGTTTGCACAAATCTCCACATAATTGATGTGATGTGAACCCACATAACTAACTAAACAAATATTGTACACCATAAATTATAACAACAATATTTGAGCTACGACATTGACCCCAAAAAACGAATAGTATATTTTTTAAATATCAATAAATTCTTTTTAGGCAAATTGTTAACGCGCAAAATTTATTGATAACTAATTTATACTATAATTTTATTTTTTTTTTTAAGTTTTTGTGTCAATAAATAATTTATCATTTTAACGTAAAAATATTAATCTGAAATTGTCGCAACTTTGCCACTGCAAAATTTATCAAATATTTCAACAACCAAACACATTGAGAATAATTTATTCTCTCTCTCTCTGAGATATCTATGCATAATTTAATGTGTCATGATAAATGTTCCATTTCCCTCCCCCCCATTGGTTGACCCCCTCCAAAATGTCAATAATTTTATCACTTTCCGGTCGATTCGATTCATTTCCATTCGTTTCGTTTATCGATTTTGAATATGCAAATTCAATCGAATTTATTTTTTTTTTTCAATTTTGGCAAATCATTCAAATTAATTTATGAGCAAAAAAATATATCTAGACATGTCAGCAAAGTATAACAAAAATCATTGAGTATATTTGTATATACAATTAAAAATCTCTTGAGAATTCCGTGTACCTTGAATATGTTTTTACACAATGAACTGAAATCTATAAATCTTTAAAAAAATTTTCAAAAATTATTTTTAAGTTGCAATTAATTTTAAAATTTCGTTTTTAATGTCTACTTTAAACTTTTATTAGTTTTAATAGACTTTAATAAATTTAAATCTAATACATTTCCAAGATAGAAAATTATTTCCTAAAAATTCTAGATTCCAGCTCTTAAGACCCACAAAGCGTTAGATTATTTTTATTTTATTTTATTTATATTTTTTATTTTATGTCAACTGTTGTCAGTCGACAGAAATAAATTAATTAATTAACATAAATTTTAAAATTAATTAAATTAAATTATTTATATATTAAAATATATATATATATTTAAAAATATAAACTGAAATTCAATGAAAAGAATTAAAAAATAAAATATTAAATAATTTCTCAAAACTAAGTTATTTGTTACCTCTAAAGTCTGTCTACTGTATTCAAGTTTACCGTATTTCTCAATGAAATATTAAAAAAAATAATAATAATAAAAAATTTTAATGAAAGGCAAGCAATAATTGAATTGCTTTATGCTTTGGGTTAGTGGAGGGGAACGTTAACCTCATTACATTTATAGGTATACATATATATATATATATCTAGTATACCTATCCGTAAATTTGGCCCATTGCTTTGTCAATTTGTCAGCTGACCAAATAAGGTGCAAAAACAAGGTCCAAAACTGTATGTATATAGCTATAATATATTATATGTATATAATATATTTATTTGCTATATACTATAGACTATGTAAACGTGCAACAAAAATACTGGAAAAATCCAAGCGAACCAAAATAAAAAGTTTGCTGTCTTTATGAAATTGTTTCGCTAAATACCCTGTAAAAAAATTTTATCAAAGCTCTTAAGCAATGGAAACATATTTAAAGAAAATTATTGCAATTGAAATATTTTTTATACTCTTAAAAATATATTATATTACGAAAATAACCTAGAATTCAAACAACTTTTTTAACTAATATTTTTTTCTCAATTAAAAAATCTTCTTGAACTAAATAATAAATTTTAATTTATAGATATTTATTGATAAAGAATTCGATAAATGAATTTTTTGATTCTTAATTTTCGCAAGCATTTTTTTAGCTATATTAAATAGGTTTTCTTGAGAAGAGACCATTTTTTTCTAATTTTTTTCAAATAATATCGTTAAGTTCTCCTTATTTTTCATCTAATAGAACATTTAAGTATATTTCGATATTCATTTTTGATTTTGTAGGTGCAGTTCAGAATTTTTGAGTACATATTCGAAATCCCAATTTTTCTTATAGAAGTGTCTGCAGTTGCGTTTTAGAACTTTTCAGTATATTACGAAATTCCATTAATTTTTATAGGGTATCTGGAGGTGCAGTTGACTAGTCTATAATACCGCCCGCCGAGTTGTACAAATTTTTTGCATTTTTTCCTCATTTAAACGAAAATTGTGTTTTCCTGTCAAGCCGGTTTTTCTTTCATGCTCTTTTTATGCATTATTGGACCACACCAACACCATCATCATCATCGTCGTCAGCCATAATCATCATCATCATCAACATCGTCTTAGTTGTCGCTGTCGCTGTCGTCGTTGGCGTCTCCGTTGGCAGCATAAAAGCAAAAACCAAAACAACTTGCAATCAATGCTGACGTTGTCGTTGTCATTGCTGTCGTTGTTGTTGTTGTTGTTGTCGTTTAGCTATTTTTAGCAAGTTGCAAAAAAACAACAACAACAACAGCAACAACAAGAAAATAAAGCGCGCTGTCGAAACTTGGCAGCAAAGATTTTACACCTTCCGCTATATGGCAGACGAAAATGCCACTACACCAATACAGACACACACACACACACATAAACACGCACACATACACCCATACACATATACACATATGTATATGTATATACAGCTATAGTTATAATAACGGCAGCTTTAAGCTTTGCATACATTTAACAGTTGAGCTGTAAGCAAAAAATTTCGCACTGCTGAAAGCGCATTAAAAGAAAAAGATTGGCGATTTTAATTCTTTGGCAAATTATTTCGGAAATTGCAACAGCTGCAACAGCACTGAAAGTTTGTTGCAATTTAACAGATATTTAAAAGCAATAAATACTCTGTTGATAAATTCAATTAAAATTATGCTGGCATTTTCAAAATGCAAAATGGTTTTGATTTGGAACTGCAACACTATGGGGATTATTTAAACAATATGTTGTTTGTCAAAATATTTTGCTTTTTTCCATTGTTTTCTTAAAATAAAATCGTAACTTAAATTTACTTTAAACTGAAACTTTAAATTATTTTTTTAAATACTATAATTGGCAATATATACTTAAAATAAAAACGTCATTTAAATGTACTTTAATCAGAGACTTTAAATTATTATTTTAAACATTAAAAAATATTAATTTCAAAAAATTTAAAACATTTCAGATACTTCCATTTTTTAGGAAAGATTTTATGGTTTCTGTTTATGAACTGTCATAAAACTATAAGCAAAGAAAATTAAGCAATGTTTAAAACTCTGTTTAATTTGATTAAAGTTGCTAAAGTTTAATTAATTTAATTTCATTTAATCTTGAAAAGCTATTAATTCTACCTATATTATAATTTTACTCTGATTATTAGTTTAGCTTAATAGTTTATTTAATTTTTTTTTTTAATAATACTTATATATTTTATATATTTAATAATTTTCTTAAGCATATTTTACATATTTATTAAACCAAAAAATATGATCATAATTTTAACTGTATAGTTTGGTTACAATATTAATTTTGTTATTAATACTTTTATATTTTATATAATTAATAATTTCCTTAAGCATATTTTAAATATTTAATTAACAACAAGCTATGATTATTATAAAATTGTTTAAAAATTCTTTTACATTTTATAAATTTTATAATTTCTTTTAAGCGTATTCTATATTTTTATTAAACGAAAAAGTTTGCTTTTATTTTTCCATAAGTTTTTTTTTAAATGGTAAAATGTTTAACTTTATATTTACTACAAATATCATAATTACCTTAAGTATATTTTGCATGATTCAAACAAAAACTATGATTTTAATTTATAGTTTTTTTTTTTAAATTAAATAGTTTAATAATACTTCTAATGAATACATTCAAGTTTTACATATTAAAATAATTTCTTTAGGCATTTATGTAAAATATATTTATGAAACAAAAAATAAAAACAAAAAACATCACTTAATTTACTTCCTTTTTGCGGAATTTTCTGTAGGTTGATTGACCTCATCCCCATTAATTATTGTTGCTTACAATTTGCACGAACTGTAATCAAAATGGCAAATGTATTTCCTTGACTTACTTTTTGTTATATGTTTCATTAAAATAAACAAAATATAATTTTGTGTGGCTTTGCCAAAGACAAATAAATATGAATGTGAATCATGGCGAAACAAAAACACAAACATAAAATTACAAAAGAAAAATACAAGGAATACGAATGATTTTTACAAAATGTTTGTTATTTTAAAAACAACTGCCAAATGTTGAATACATTTACAGATATTTGCCATATATCATATATAATATGCATTTTGAGCAATCAAATCAATAAATTGAAGTATTGAAATTTATGACTTCGCTGCTAATTGGCAACTAAATTGACTGACAACCAAATTATGAAGCTGTCATGAGGAGGAAGTAAATAAACAATAAAATATACTATGATATGTTTAACCATAATTCAGACAACTAATTGTCTATCAATAATTGCAATTGCATTATTATTAATATAATTATGCTGCCGATTGTGTAAAATTTGTCTTGTTTTTGAAGGTTTCGACAGAGAATGCCGCATGATGTGGCAAAAAAAAAAGGAAAATCAGGCAGATTTATAGTAAATGAGAAAGAAGAGAAGAGGAAGAGGCAGCTGCTCATGGAAATTGCAACAGAGTGGCAAGTTTATTTTAGACAAGTCATGGCTTTTAAGCGATCCACAGATGAAGAAATTCTCATGCAACAATTCAAGCTGAATACTCAAGGCTAACAGCTTAACATATTATGTACATATACAAATATGTATGTATGTATGTTATACGTAATGTTAACTGCATTCATGTTAATCGTTTGCCTTGTGACCTTGACGCAATCTGTAAGTTTCCTTGTTCAACTGGTTGTGGCATAACTAAACTCGACTCTACTACTTGTTGTCTCCTTTCAATCCAAGGGTGGCACTTTCGCACTTTCACCCTAACAGTGACCTACATACGATGTTCAGCTGATGTTAATGCAGGAAATGTTATGCGTATGTTAATGTTATGCATGTATCTAATTGCATGCCGCCTCTGTAATTATAGGACGGCAACCATTGCGTATGAGTAATTTCATTGCAATTACAAAGTCAGCTGGAGCTATGCGACTTTCAGCCTCCAAAATGCAACGCAAACAAACAACAAATGCTCAACAATATATACACTTGGATTAAACGATATATACATATGATATACAACAAAAAAAAAACCAGTAATATTGCTGAAAATGCAACTATAACAAGCTTGGCAACATTTTGTGGTTTGGTTGGCAACACGCCTTGGCAACATTTTGTGTTGCCAACTTCAATTTAGAATGTCAAAGTTTTGTTTTTAACTTAATTATGCGACTTAATCGCAGTTTAGCCAAAAGTGAAACAAATCCATTTTAAACTGGATTGCATAAATCATAAAAATAGTAAACTCAAAAAAAAAAAAAAAGTTATTTTATAAAAACAAAAATTAAATATACATACATACATTCGTATAAACAAACTTTGTGCTGCGCTTAAACCTGCCAACAAAAACAAGTTTATGTTTATTGAAGCACATGGTGACGCGCCCAGAGAGACTGTGTGTGTGAGAGAGAGAGAGAGAAAGACCGCCAACAGCGGCAGAGAGCGAACGTCAGCTTGACGGCGGCAGCGAGAGAGCGAACGAACGCACGAAAGAGTTGAGCGTAGCGCTGCCCTACAAAAAACCAACTAAGCACTGTGGTCGAAAGTGTGCAGAGAGCTTGCTGAAATTAATGTTGTGACAATAATAGTTGCTGTGCTTTATAAACTAATTGTTTAGCTAACGTTTCACATTGTTCATAAAGTTCATACGCACACATTTATAAATACATCTCTTGTATTACAGTCGTATAATAACAGCTTGTTGACATTCAGAGCAAAATATTTGCGCTCCACTGTGCGACGGCAATAAATAGCATAATTTACACAAGAGCGTCGACTGCGACGACAGCAGCGGTAACAGCGGCAGAGCCAGAGACAGCGAGCAGCGGCAGCGACGTCAGCGTCACACCAAAGATCGTATATGTGTGCGTGTTTGGTGTTGGTTCGATTTGGCTGTTGATGTCGCTGTTGCTGTCGCTGTCGCTGCCGCTGTTTCTGCCGCCGCCACTGCTGCTACTGCTGTTTTCGTTGCTGCTGCTGCTGCTGCTGCTGTTGGCGGTGTTGTTGTTGTTATTTTATATTTCTGAGGTTTGTCGCTGCTTTCTGAGACTGCGACTCATGCACGTTCGTTTTACGGTAGAAATTTTCGATCAGTTTAAGTTTTTCATTTGCAACGAACGCAAGCAAATCGCTCTGAAGACGGCCGACAAACGAAACAGCAAAAACAAAATAAAATTAAATTAACTCTTGATTTTTGTGTAGCTCGTTTAAACGCGCGCGCGCGCATTCGGACACCCAACACCAACAGAAAAAAAAAAAAATAAATAAATACCAGCAAATTAAGGAAAAAAGAATAAAGTAAAGCAAAAGAATATATATGAATATGTAAAAATAAATTATAATACAACAATAATACGTGCTAAATGATATACATAAATAAATGCAAATACGGGTTCAAATGTGCAGCGACTGCGAGTAATATTGTAAATTGTTTAAAAACAATGCAATACTCGGCAGCCAAAACAAAAACAAACAAAAAATAATAAATAAAAATAATAATAATATATACCGTCATACATTCCCATGTTTTGTTTAATTGTTAAATTATCTCTCCTCCGTATGTCTGCTTCCAATATGTGTGTGTGTGTGTTTTTTAATTTGTTGTATCCACAGCAGTAATTGTTGTTGTTGTTGCTGTTGTTGTTATTGCAACTGTCTCTGATATTGTCTGTGCTCAATTCGTGGTTAGTTTTTGTTTGTGTCTTTTTATTTTTTTTTTTTTGTCTGTCTCCATATTTGATTGCCGATTGCCTTTGATTTACCGTTGCCTAAGCTTCCATTTCTGTGCCAGAATAGAAGAGAGAAAAAAAGAAAAACGATAATTGCATTTTTATTTAAATTCAGTAAATTCAGTAAGTTTTTATCAAACTTGGGAATGTGTGTCGTCTCTGCGAGTGTTATTATTGAATTTAAATTTCAAAATTAAATTCATTTATCTAAATAAAATTTCAGAGTGCATTAATTCTATACTCTTCGCCTGGCGCCAAAGAGAAACCAAGAAAGGCATTTCAAAAAAAATCTTCTGTTAATTTAATTGAAAGCGAAATTTTAACAATTTTCAATGCGCGAGTGCTTGTGCTAAAATTAATTTTAATAAAATACATACGAATTTAACGTTTTCTAAAAAGTTCAACGAGAGTGATAAAATACATACACATATAATTATAATATAATGAGAAGAGAGCAAACAACAACAAAGTCAAAAAAAGTGAAATGAATACCTGTTAGAAATGTGACTAAAACAACTTCAACGAATTTACCTGCTTAATCAACCCAAATCTAAGAGAGATAGAGAGAGAGTGAAAGAATCAAATAAAGTGCATAAAACACACCGAAAGCGAAAGGAAGCAAGCCAAATAAAAGAGTGCATACAAAAGGAATTCGTAACTGGAAGTGTGCAGTAAGAGCCCGGAGCTCAGAAGGCAACAACACGATCTTCCAGCTGGAGAGCAGGTGTGTGTTTAAATGTGTGTCTGTGTGCGTGTGTGTTATGATGTAAGAAGAGAAATAGGAAGCGCATAAGCCAAAAATTATCAGCGCACTTTGTCACTCTCCTCCCCCTCGCTCTCTCACTGCCATTGCAAATCTGTGCATAAAAATAGGCAAAAGAAACGTTTGCAGTCAAGTGCTGTCAAGTGGAGTGTGGGACTGCCGCTGCTGCTGCTGCTACTGTCTGCATTGCAACATAACGTTGTTTTTCGCTCTCTCGCTGTGCAGTTAACTCACGCTCTCTCACAGTGCTCTCATCTGTTTCAACTTTTGACACAGTCTCACAGTCGCAGGCCCTACTTCTTTTCGCCTCTGCTGCGGTTCGTTTCTAAGTTTAGGCAGTGTGAACTAGGGTTGCTGAATTTCTTATTTATTATTTCTTTAAAAATTATAATTAAAAATATAACTTCATAAACTCAATACATTAATAAAATGTATATTGTTTTATACTCGTAAAAATGCTATTACTTCACAAAATGAAGTTATTTAAATAATTCGAAGCAAATAATTCTACCAAAATGTTAGAAAAATTTTGTATTATGTACTTTATTATTATTTTATCGCTTTGCTATGGAAAAGTGTAATTAATGCATAGTTTCAAAAACTGAAAAAGTTTTGAAAATGTCTTATTCATTAACAAAAATATTTGTAGATATATATATATATACATATATATTTTTCAGATAAATATGTATATCGATTTATTGTTATTTATTTTGATATGTTATCAACAACTCTGGTTGCTTAACTCACTTTTTCTTCTTCGTCTTCCTCGCTGCAGTTTGTTTCTAAGCTTTTCTTTCTCTCTTCGCTCTCTTGCAGTCACATGTTGAAATGCAGGCAGGCTGCCAGAGAGCAGAAACTCTACAACTCTGAAATTGTTATTGTCCTCTCGTTATGTTTCTTCTTTACTGCATTACATTCACTTTTATATGCATGTACAGGTGTGTGTATGTGTGTGCGTACGTATATGTGAGTGTATTTGTGGCGGTGTGCTAATCCAAGCTAACCAATAAAATGATTGCCATTATTCTCGGCTCTTGCCTGCGGGTCAAGGCATTTCGACCGCCTCTACCTCCATGGCTATTGCTATCTCTATCTCTGTTTCTGTCTGTTGTTATGTGCCACTCCATTCCCATAGCCGCTGCTTGTTATTGTTATTGTTATATCTTACGAATGTGTAAAAATATTTGTTATTTATTACAACTTGAGGCCAAAGCACAGAAAACAGCTGACCAGCCAAATACAAAAAAATATGCAGACCAGAAAAAAAATAGAAAAAACAAATCAAACTTGGCCACAAAAAACGACGCTGTTCGTTATGACGTGAAGGGAGCGAAAAAAACTGAAGAAACAAAAAGAAAAAAAATCAAATGAAATAAAACTGAAGACCTACGCCTAATTTAAGGTCATCAGCACAATAAAACAAAAAAATAAAATAAAATAAAGCAACCCCTGCAACAACAACAACAAAAGTTTAGCACGCAAGTTTGTCTCTTAACGTCGTGTTCGTCATTTTTGGCTTGACTTTTTTTTGACAGCGGCCCTTGTGAAGAGTATTCAAAAAGGCAACGGTATGCCAAAAACTAATGAACTCACACACATACACATTTTACATATGCATGCAAGTATGTACATACATATGTAAATCGCTGTATGTATGTATAATTTAATGTATAAGGTAAAAGCTTAAAGCAAAGCACACAGATATTAACATTAAATACCGTTGCCCTTCCACTGACTCTCTGACTCACTTAATTCATTCATTTGGCTTAATGGCCAACAACAACAACAACAGCACTACTTGTACTTGTACTTGTTACTGACCTGAAATTAAAATAAGAAAATAGTTGCAATTTCATTTTCTAACTGTTATTGTCCACTTTTTCTTGCATTTCTTGCTTCCCCTACAATTTATGCTAATCCGGCTCAAACTGCTTTAAATTCCGTTTTGCTGTAGACTGTCTGGCGGCAATCGCAGCCTCTTCTGCTTTTCTGCTTCTATTTATGTTTCGGTTTCTCTTTAGCAACCAACGCTGTGCTCTTTCACTGCACCTCTTTCCCTCTCTCTCTCTTTGGGAAGAGCTTTAAACTCCGTAATGTTATGTGGTGTTAGAAGTTGATGTGTGCAGTGTTGTGTGCTGCTGCTGCCTTTGCGCAGCTTTTGCCTGAAATGAATGATAATAGTAGTAGCAGCAGCAGAGGCATCATCAATCAGGATTTAACTTCTGATATAAATTATTTACATATTATGAAAGAGTCTCAGCTTTGATAAATTAACTAACAAATTTGTTGATAAACAAGGTTCACATAATTACTTGTTTTTCAATTTATTTACATTAATATTGATGGTGGAAAAATTGAATAATTTGCTGTGCAGGTGTTAGTTAAAAAAACCCACTTAATTTTCCTTTGTAACATTATTTTTTTAATGATTTATTTAAGTTAAACATTTGAAAAAAATATAATCGTTTCAGTTTAAATGGTAAAATTTATTAATTTATATTGATTTAAAATGAATTACTCATGTATTAGTAAATTAAAAATTTCATTTGCTTAAAATGAACAAATAATAAATTATTGTTTTCTTAATAAAATTGATTGAAATTTAATATATGTATACATATGTATATCAGAAATCAATAAATTTAAATTTTTAATTCTTTTAAATTATTCTTTTCATTTAATTTTAATTCTTAAAATTATTCTTTTTATATGTATGATTATGATTTGATGTTAATATAAAAAATTTAAAAAATTTCTTAAGGAATAAAAGTATAATTTTATTAATTGATTTTAGCAAAATTAAATTATTTTAATATTTTTTTAATTATCTAAAACTATTAAATCATTAAATTATTCCTTTTATTATTTCATAAATTATTTAACTTTGTATATTAATAAATATTTTAAATATTAAGTGAAGAAAACATGAATTTGATAGATTGAGAATTTAACTATATATTTATATAGACATCTGTTGCAGTCATATGTGAAAACTACATAAAATAATGAGGCGTAACGTGCCTTTTTTGGGGGCGTGTTCGCTATGCAAATCAATTTCGTTGATTCGAAAGCAACTGTAAAAATGCATTCAAATTAAGTGCGTTAATAATTGCAAAAGCCAACACGGAAATGCAAAAATATATATACATACATATGTATATAATCAATAAAAAATATAGTATATGATCTGGTCTGTCTCTCTCTCTCTCTCTGTGTAGGCAAAACAAGTAAAAGATGCAAGCGCAGCGCGTAGATACTTTTGTATCTTTTTATTGATTGCGCTGCGTTGGGCTGCCCGTTGAGCTTAAATTAATTTCCACAGATACATATACATATTTACATATGTATATATGTATTTATACGCGGTGTCGTGTAAAACATGTTGACATGAGGAAGTATTTCGCCGGCTTTGCCCGAATAATGCACTTAATATTATTATCTACAATTGTTATTTTTTTTCTTTATTTTGTCTTTGTCTGTCTGCCTTTTTAAGGATGCCTCGAAATGTTATTGTTGTTGTTGTTTATTATTGTTTGTAGTACATAAAAGTAGCTATCAAAAGAAGAGGCCTGTCGCCTTTATATTTCCAAAATGATTTCGTTTTTAATTATTTTTCACATAAATTTGTTGTTTTTTTCTTTATAATTTAAATGTACATATATGTTTGGATTATTGATAATGTTTTTTTTTCTTGAATTGTTGTTGTATTTTGTGCCCACAAAGAGACTTACTGTGATGTTATTATTTGTTTGTTTAACATGGCGTGAAAAAAATATGTCATAATTACACAAATAAATACCAAAGAAAGAAAAATAAGTAAAAAACGTACAAATCATTTAAAGAGCAGCAAAAAATCAATCGTCTTTTTTTTTTTGCTCAGACAAAGACACTTCATCTGCTGCTTGAGTTGCCAAAGTATCTGACGGCTCTTTGTGCTCACAGCTTCCCCACAAAAGAGTCATCGTATTCAGATTCAGAGTCAGTCGTTTATTTTCGGCATATCGGATTTGTTATTGATGATTTTTGAGTGTAGTATACATATATTATCGATGATAATGTCGATGATTTAATAAGCGCACTTCAATTGTATCTTGTCGATCTTGGCCAAGTCCGGTAGCCTCACCCCGACCGGCTGCCACTTTATCACGTGCATATATTTTGAATCTTAAAATATTGAAAAATATTTCAACATATTTCACATATTCTTGAACATTTACGAATGTTTTCAAACTGCATTTTCATGCCTTTTGAACTGTGCAAAATGCTCTTAAGTCTTTTGGCATTTCGCAATTATTGCAGTTTATTAAATCGTTTTATAAATAACATTTCCCTAATATATCTAATATACACAGTTTTATTTTTCGTGTGTGTTTTTTTGAGTATTTTGGCAATTGCATTCAAATTGAAATGCGCATTACAAATTTTGAAGAAATTGTGTAGGCGATTTTGTAGCATTTACACTTATTTCATATTTGTGGCTGGAAAATATGATAAAAAAAAATTATTCTATAAATATACATATATAGATTATATTTTTCTTGATATATGAAATGACATTATAGTTCAATTATTATAGATCTATATAGATATTTATACAGTTGGCAATAGATTTACTTAAATTTCATATATTTGATAAATTAATGCTATTTAAAAAATATATATGTTTATTAGTTTTTTTTTTAAGTTCTTAATTTATTTTTCTTAATAAAAAGTGTTAGTTCATAACTGAAAATTCACAAAAATAATTAATTTTATTATAATTATTATTAATATTAATATTATTATTATTATTATTATTATTATTATTATTATTATTATTATTATTATTATTATTATTGAGCATTTTCTTCAAGATTAAATTAATTTAAATTTTATATAATTTATAAATACATTTTCTGATTATTTTGTGGCAAAATCACATTTATTTCTTAATGCTATTCAACGTTTTCAAGAAGTCTATAAAATTAAGGAAAATTTTTAAATTAAACTTGCATAAGTATTTATTTTTTTTATTGATCATCAAACTAATAGTAGTAATAATAATAAAAATAAAAAAAATTCTTATGAAAACATTTCCGTTTTTGCATACTATGAAACTTTTTATATAGATCGGAGACAACATAAGTAGGAATCGATTCTAGGAGGGGTTCGGCAATCATTATAATTGAAATTGAAATTGAAGTGAATTGAATTGAATATTTGCTGATTTTGGTTCCGTCTTGCGGTTTAACGTGCCGCTTGTTGTTGTTGTTGTCACTTGTTGTTACAAAAAAAAAAAAAGAATAATAAATAAATAATTGTTGATCAATTTATATATTTTGTTTTTGCGGAACAGAAACTTGACGATTGATTGGGTTTGATTAAGCACACAGATACAGATACAGCTACAGCCATAGCTACAGATACATATGTATCTAGGTAGTTATGAAAGTAGCAAAAATGTTGAACTGGTTTTCACAGAAACAAAAAAGTAACATTAAAAAAGTGTCTAAACTAAAGCCCAGAAACACTTCCGCAATAGTAAAAACTTTTGCTTTGTTTTATTTATTTTGTTTTTTATTTACTTAATTTTTTGTTTTTTTTTTGTATATGTATTATTGTAGACTTACAAGAGGGAAACTTTGTTGGGGATTTGTTGTTTGAAGACCTGCGAATAATATTAATTATTATTGACAGCAGTTGTCTGCCTTTTTGGTGGTGTGACATACAGAATAAATAGCTACAGATACATATACAGATACAGATATAGATATAGATACTTTGCTTGTCAGCATTCTTGTGGCCTGTCCAGATTCCCATACAAAATCGTCTCAAGTGTCGCTGCTCACGGATTATGTCACTTATTGGCATTCTATTGTTGTTGCCACAATAAGAAGGCACTGTGTGGTGCCCCATCCCTCTCCCTGCCCCACCCACCTGTCACTCCCTCACCAGCACTTGACGCGTCATCGCTTCCTACGAAGTGTCATGTGCATTGTATGTGATTCTCAAGCGGATTTCACCTCTTTCTCTCTCTCTCTCTTTCTCTCTCGCTCTCTCTCTCTTTTAACTGTCTTGTATTGCATTAATTCCACAAATATCATACCTTAACTTACATACATACATACTTATGTCTGCGTTTGTTTCTCATGTCGTTTCAATTCTAATTTTTATCCGGCTTAAAGTTGTCCACGTGATCTGCACTTTGCTGCTCATAAACAACCACAGCAAATTGTTGGCTTATATTGAAATGTTATGCTATTGCCACACCCCCTTTTGGCCAATGCCCCACCCAGAGTCATAGCCAAGTATCTAATAGCAGTTAAGAGCGCCAAGATGCGGAACATGTGTTAAACTAGTTAGTTTCTGATAAAGACAACAACACCGATTAAAAATAAAATGTTGTTTATGATTATTTATATCACGGTTGAGAATATGTATCTAGAGATATATTAGCACATAGAATTGCATCAGCAAATTAATGGAATTCTTTGTTTTCGTCATGAGAACCAAGTTCTTTAAGTTGCATTTATGCAAATATGATTAGTGGCAACATGCAAAACTTAAGATCTATAATTATTTTAAAAGTCTTTTAATATTATGGAGATTTTTATAAATAAAAAATTCTTTGCTGATATAAATTTTTAAAGCAATAATTAATCATATTGCAATTCTAAGTATTAAAAGAAATTGCCGAATTATTCAATTTTTTTCAATAAGTCAACTTTTGTATTTGTACAATCATCGTTGATTATAGTATAATTATTATTTTTATAATTATTAATTCATCATTTTTAACTTTTTTTTTTCTTAAATAAATTTAATAAGTGATATATATGCATATTTTTTAACTAAAAGAAATTAGAGAGATTTCTAATTTTCGTTTTCATGCCTATATCATATATATTGATATGTCAAATAAATATTGATTTTCAATCAGAAAGTTTCTTAAATATTAGATAGCTATTTTAAATCTGACTTTTCAAATTAAAGTTCAATTATAAAATATTGAAAAGAATTTTTTGTAATATTTTTTTGAAATATATTTCATATATATGTGATATGTTATTTAAAATATATTTAAAAAAATATATTTTACATATTTCCAGGAATATTTTTAAATACAACGATATGAAATCTTTTCCCTTTATAAAATATTATATTATTTTTATACATTTAACCTGCATATTCAATTCCAAAATTTTATCCTCATGATCTTCTTAATAATAAAACTAAAAATAATATACTCTTTTTTTTATAAATTTGTAAAATAGCAAGTTAAATAATCAAAAAATAAATAATTAAATTAAATAAATAAATAATTAATTAAAATTTACTTTAGAAATTTTTAAATTTAAAATTTGAATCTTAAATTAAATTATTCAAAATTTTTTATTGTTTTTACAAATTTTGACAATTTATGAATATACATAATATATGTTTCACTGATAATTTCAAAATTTGCCCTTTTAAGCAAATATGGTTGTAGTTTAATTAACAATATTGCTCACAAGCAGTCAAAAATAAAAAAAAATTATACTATCTTTTGCCACTTATGTTATGTTGTTGGCACTTGACAATTTTGCTAATGAAAAACAAATTTTGCGGTCAACACGGTAGCAGATACCAGACGTGTAGATACATTTGTATCTTACGCATACAGACGCATGCACCCACGGTTCAACGACTCGCTGTGTGCGACCAGTTTGCAGTGCCACACAGATACAGATACAGATACATATATGTATGTATAAGTACGTGTAGCATAGGTATGAGATACATTTATTTGAGAGTAAATTAAATGATTTCAATTGCTTGATTTATGAGCTGAAATTTGATCAGAAGACAGAAAACGCTACTGAAATGTATCTGTATATAAATGTTGGAAATTCCTTAACGGATTGTGTGAATTGTATACACACACACACACACAGTTACACTCAAGTGATGTGTGTGAATTTTAGCTGCTTGTGTCAAATTTGAAATCAAAATTTATGATCTTAAGTCGGCTTATTAGCGAATTGTTTTGTTGGCAAACGGGTTTTATTTTTGACAGCGCCGCATTGTCACTTACAGATATACTATACACATATATACTTGTATGTATGACCAAATGTATCTGATGAATGAAACTATAGCTAAAGCCCCACCAAAGTTCAGACGATCAACGCAAACTGGGCTAAAAGTCACATGAAATATTAATGCGAACATTAATTAAGTTTGCTATGCATATGAAAAGTATCTTGGTTCACAGATGCCACTCCAAATTTATGAACTTAATAAACTGTCTCCATCCCGCTCTCGCACATACCATAGTTTTACAGCTAATACGTATATGTTTCAGTTATAAATATATTATTATTGCCGTCGTCTCTATATAGGCTATTTGTAGAGCTTTGGCATGCGATATTTTGATGTTCACTTTGTCGCACAACATTAGATACATTTGTAGCTGAAAAGTGGCAGGTGTATATATATATGTGTATGTGTGTTTGTCTATATATATGTATATGTTGTTGCCATACCCCGTAAACTGTAAATGGGACATAGTAAATATAAGACCATGTTGTCTCAAAATAATCAGTCAATAATTTGAGACTAAAACATGTAGTATTTTCTAATAAAATAAAGTAAACTTCAAATATAAAATTTTTATTCAAAATCAGATAAAGATTAAAAGAAATGAAATTTTCTTAAATATTTTTTATTATAAGACATTTTTAAAAGGCAATGGATACATTTAACTAAAGATTTTTAAGACAATGCTTTAAAATAATTAACACTACTTATTTTTTTTTGATATAATATCTTTTAAATTTATGTTAATTAATAAATTTATTAGTTATTTTTTTCCCCCAAAAAAAAGGTTTTCTCTATAATAGCAAAATTTCAATTAAAAAGCTTAATTCAATTGTTAAATAATAAATTTGAAATTGGAAAAAAAATTAAAAAAGTTAGTAAATATAAATAATTTTAAATTAATATAATTGTTAAATTTGAATTTAATAAAACAAAATTTAAAATTAAAGTAAATGAAAAATATTTTAATTTAATATAGTTGCAGAAATAATTATTCTAAATAAAAATGAATAGTTTGACTAAAGAAATTATTTTGTATAAATGTAAAAATACATTTCAAATAACAAGTAACAATTGTGAATTAGTAGATAGTAATTAAAAAGTAAAAAAATAGAGAAAGGACTTAAAAGGATTTAAAACAAAAGAAAATAACATTTTTATATATTAAAAGAAGAGTGTTCCAAATTCGAATTTTTTTTTTGAAATTATAAATATTTTTAGAAAATAATGCAAAAAAAATTAAAAACCAAATAAATATATAATAAATTTTTTGCTGGAAATGTAGTATAAATTTTGAAAGTTTATTTTCTTTAACAAAACGTGCATACTTTTTACTTAATTTAAAAATTACATTATTTAAATATTTTTCAATTATTATATATATATTATATATTATTATTATATTTCACTCATATCAGATAGTATCTCGTAGTTTATCATTTACATGACTTCTGGTCAGTTTAACATATTCTTTCTTTTGCGTTTCATTTCATTTGGCAGCGGCATGTGCTTCGCCCATTTGTTTTGACGTGCGTGGCGTGTGTTTGTGTTTGAGTTTGTATCTTTCAGATACATTCACACACACTGCAATTTTGCAGCAACGAAACAAAGCAAAAGCGAAAGTGCAATTTTACATGTACAACACACACACACACACCTACATACATAATGTGGGTGTGCCAAGCCCATACAATTTGTGGTACAACTTGTTGTGGCGATGGTTGTATGTGGTTGTATGGTCACCCTAATAATATTTTTATTCTAACAAAAGAGAAAGATTGACGCAACTTGGCTGATTTGCGGTTAATTTACGGGGTATTTATATGGCAAACAGTTGAGCTATAAATTGCAATCATTTATAGATTAATTATGTTATTTGAATATTTCATTTTTTTTTATATAATTATTATTTTTTTTTTTTTTTTTTTTTTTAAATATCTAATGAATTCATATTAATTAATCATTTTATTTTAATATTTATCTATTCCCCCAAAATTTGTATTTAAAGTTTTGAAATACATTTGTTATCAGCGCCACTTGCCACATGTTGCAAGTGCAAATGCTCAGCTCAGCATGCGCAGTATTTGTATTTATCTGCCAGTGTTGGGCAACGTCTCGCATTCATTGTGAGCAACGTTGTTTGTTGCACTTCCAATCAACTATGAAGACAGAAAGAGAGAGAGAGAGAGACAGAAAAGACGCACAGACAGACGGACGGACGGACGGATTGTCTGATGGTATGAATGGTTGTTGTACTATGTATGGATGCATGTCATTTGCTCATGTGTCCAAAGTTGTGTTGTATTTTTGTGCTTATCAGCGATTGACGCTTATCACGTGCTGTAGTTTTCCACTTTGCCTTGCCACTGTTTTCCCATGCCATGGAAAATTTTTGTTTGACTTGCAATCTTGTATGCCACAGATTGTTGTTTGCTACGCTGTGGCCGACAATCAACATACATATGTATGTATGTATGTATGTACATACATCACGAGACATGTTCGATAAGTGCTCGGTCAAGGGGGAAGAGGGGTTTTTTTCGGTTGACTGACCGTGACATTGACATAGTAAAAATGTGCTCTTTTAACCCATCGAATCGCATATTTTATTAACATATAGCATATATATTGTTTGTCTTTATTTATTTATTTATGTTTTATTCATTTATGCAACTCTTGCACAATGGTTGTCGGATCCAAAAATCTGTTGCCTTCATGGCCCAATGCAATTTTGTCAACCTAGACCTACAGAGGCACAGACTCCATCTCTACCACAGCCTCAAACTCTAGCTGTACATATACCTATACCTCCACCTATCCCATTCCTATACATACATATACTTATATCTCAACATCATCCTCAACCTCTAGCTGTACCTATCCTATACCTATACATATGTATACCAATACCTCAACGTCAACCACATCCTCAACCTCTAGCTGTACCTATACCTATACCTATACCTATACCTATACCTATACCTATACCTATACCTATACCTATACCTATACCTATACCTATACCTATACCTATACCTATACCTATACCTATACCTATACCTATACCTATACCTATACCTATACCTATACCTATACCTATACCTATACCTATACCTATACCTATACCTATACCTATACCTATACCTATACCTATACCTATACCTATACCTATACCTATACCACAACCTCTAGCTGTACCTCTCTTTCTCTCTCTCTCTCTTTCGCAATCATAACTGATCGGTGATCAGTGATCAGCAATGAAGTGCGTTCCCGGCTCTCAAGCATGAACTTTCTTACAGTTCAGTACACTTGAGTTCACCTCACATCGTCTTGGCCATGTAACCGCCTTGAGTTTTTGACCGGTTGTGGTCAGTTTCCCAGTCGAGACTCGGCAACTTGGCGACTTTTGCAAGGTTGCGAATACGAGTATGAGTAATTAACTTATTCAAATTGCGCATTTCCTATGTCTTATGTTGATGGCATTACTAGTATTATTATGTCAACTATTTGTTGTTTATATAACAAAGAGGCCACTCTAGTTAAATTTAAGCTGAAAATCCCCCATTGAAAACAAAAACACTTGAGAACATAACCTGCTCCTATCTAATCGGGCAGAAGAGAGTTGAACCTCTACCTGTATGAATATCTCAATTTCCCCAATCACTGCTAATCGAACTGTTAAATGCCGTGTAAACACGAAATTGAATAAACTAGCGGAGCAATTATAACCCAACTGTGATCCAACAAATTGTCGTGAGAATTATATACGACAATAGAGGAGTTGAGTCCGAGTCTAGTAGGTTCGCCGAGGCGTATTAAAATTCTATAGAAAGGGGTGCCCCCAGTTTATAGACCCCAGAATAATAATTAGAGAGTCACAAGTGCATATGTCATTATAGTATTTCCATTGTTTTTCATATATCTAAATAAATATAGTCGATATAGATCTCACTTTCATTTTCCTTTGCGTGTCTTGCGACGCCTCTCCAATCTCGTCCAGAATTCTATACAGATCGTCATCATCATCATCAACATCATTATCATCTGGGAACCAACCTGCTATTCATTAAATTATTGTCTATCTCTCTGTCACTCGTTTTTTATTATTATTTTTACATAGTTTTTTGTTGTTGTTTTCTATTATGTGGTTGTCGTAGGTTGGGCATATTGTCATGATGTCATGAAGTTTGTTATTATTATTTTTTTTTTTTTGTTTAGCTAATTTGAATTATAAACATTCAGCATCAGTTGTTGTTGTTGTTGCCTCTGCATTCGCAACTTAGTCAATAGTTTAAGCTATATTTGCTTAACTATGTGGCTAATTTGTTGCTCATACTATAATTTATAGTAGAATGTCATTAGCTCTGACTTGTGTAGCCACTTTGCAAGACTTTGATTTTATAGGGCTTAGATTGAACTTGTTTTCAGCGGACTTATGGAACTTAGACAAAAGTTGAATTTACAAAAAAAAATAATAATAATTGGAATTTATTAAGAGTTGATTTCTGGGGAAATATATATAAAATTGAAAAATAAATTATTTTAAAAATTTGATTTCTGGGATATTATATTAAAAATTGATAAAAAAAAAAAATTATCTTACTAATCTTAGGGTTAAATTTACAAATAATAAATATTTTATTAAATAAAATAAATTTATCTTATATATTTTTAAACTGATTATTCGATAAATAAAAATTATCTAAATATTTTATTGGGGACCATATTAAGAATATTAATGGATTTTTTCAATTGATTAAGCATTTTTATCACAATAAAAATATTTAAAAAATAAACATTAACAGAATTTCCATTTATATAAAATTAAAGCAAAAAATTTATACTTTGTTGTTTTAAAGAAATCTCTTTATCTCTTGATTCATTAAAAAACTATTATAATAAAAAAGGTTTTTTTGTTAACATATAGTAATAATTTTCAATGGGACTTTGAATTTCCCAATTGTCGTCAAATATGTTGGACTTTTAATGAGATTGTTTTGGCTTCGATAATATAATATTATGCAGGGCAGATTCTATTTCAAACTACCCCAAAACGGATCGAAAACGGATCCCAAAACGGAATGTTTCAAACCCGCACGTTTCGTGCGGATTCAGAATTGAGAACAGCCCTGTTAATATTAAGATTACCTGTAACTTCAAGATCTGTTTACTTAATGTGATAATATTGTTACCTTTGCCACGATTAATCAATATTTCTTTATATAATGTTAAATATTTGAACTCGTAGCTGTAATACACATTGTAATATCAGTTATTCCGATGACAATTGTTTACAAAGTAAAAGCTGCGATGATCATCGTAGATGATTAATCTATTCGTTATGGCAGCGAGTTGTTGAAGCTGCAACAACAATTGCGGTTTCATTGGCAAAAAATGAATGCGCCCAGTGTTTAATTAAATTTACAACTACTACGACTACGTCTATAAGGCGTGACATGCACTCACTCAGATAATAATGTGCACAATAGGCGAAAAGCAAAAAACAATAACAATAACAGAGTCACAGTTATCGTTTGAGATTCCAGGTGACCGACAATGGCCTGCTAATTACCGTGCTAATGCCGGTTCAATGGAGTTCATTGAAAGTAAAAGTTACACTGCAACAAAATGCAAGTGAGAAAGAGTTTAAGTGAGAGAGAGAGAGAGAGGGAGAGTAGTCTCTATAGTTTTATGGCAATATTCATGCCTCGTTTTCTACTGTAACTTGACAAAGTGCGATTATTACATTTGATTTTAATTTTTGTTTTAATTTGTTAATTAATGTTTGGCATACTTTGCAGTGCACTTTAACTGTAGCCAGTACACAGACACATACCCACACCCACCAAAAGTCCAATTTCAAGCCAGAGCGAATCAACATCAGCATCATCATGAGCGTCATTGATAATGGCAAATATCGTCTGCGCAAGGATTGGGCCAGCGCCTCCATACCATCATTGGTCAACATCGATGAGCATGGCGGGGATGCGGATGGTGAGCTGGCGGACACAATGAATAAAACGGCGCCATTGCCGCCACAGAAGCCGCCACGTCGCAGCTCCTTGGCCCTGGGACTCTTCTCCAGCAAATCGGATAAGAATCAGAAGAGACGCAGCTCCATAGCAGTATCATTTCTGCGACGTGATAGCAATAAGGTGAGTAATCGAAAAATTCAAAATTTCAAAATTTTCCAAATTAATAATATTTAATAAATTTATTTTTGTTGATTTTTGGTTTTGTTTGCAGAACTCTGCCAAAGACTCGTATGAATCGGCTGTGCGCAGCGAGAAATCCGATGGCTCCGCCACGCCCACAAATAGCACCGATCTGGTATACAGTTCGGAGGAGAATATTAGGGCCAGCTCACCGAATGAGCCTGGCAAATTGACATATTTCGAAGATGGGACACAGTCCCGTGCCATAGTACAGGGCATGAATCCCTACGAGACACCGATGAACGATCGCCAACGTCGTCGTCGCAGCTCGCTGCAGACCAAACTAGATCGTCATCGCCGCAAGAAGATGGAGTACATCAATCAGCTGAGCCTTGACTCCAATCTCGTGCACAGCGAATCCCACGGCGATCTGACCAATGATAGTATGGCGGCGGTGAATGGCAGCAATATGAGCAGCAGCAGCATTGGCTATGCCCATGATGATGATGATGACGACATCATCGATCCCAATCATGCCGGATATTTTCCGCGCGAGAAACGCCATTCCTGGTGGAATATCTTTGTGCCAGATAACTTCAAGAGCAGGTTCGATATCCACATATCATATGTATATCAATCTTAACCATAACAAAACAAAACAAAACACACCTATTCGAGAACTAACATGATTGAAGTGTTCCTCTAACCCAACAAGTATTGAATGTTTAACAAACGCCAACAACCAAAGTGACTAAATTGCATTGATTGATTGATTGACTGACTGATTGATTCGCTTTTGCATTAGTAACTAATTCAATTGCGTTTAATCCGCTGATTAATCGTTGTGTCGTATTATCTGGGTACATTTACATTTCCGCCTTTCGCTCCTTTCGCAAAGAGATTATCTTTCATTAGAGAATTTTTGTTTTTTGAGAAATTATTATAAATTTTCGAGAGATCAACAAATTCTTGGCATTGGCCTTGGTCGAGTATTTATTTTTTTGTAACTTGTTTGCAGCTTCTACTTTATCACTTAAGCCATTAATATTGAAAGCGATTGATGGACTTAATTTGTAAATACCTAATTATCTTTTTCAAAAATTTCGAATTTTTTTTTAAGACTTTTTTAGTTAGTTCATTAACCCGAGGGGTAGTCTGAGGGCGTGTCCACGGTTGCAAATCACTTCTTAGTTGAGGCCAAAACTTGGCCTAAGTGAAGTGCAATGACTGTCCATGAACTGCTCAAAAAATAATATGTATTTAACATTTGAAAATATTTGTCTAACGATTTTTGCCACGCCTTTGAGGCAATTGATAATCTATGATAATTATATATTAATTATTTATTTTTATTAGCAATCTCTTAAGCCCATTTGTTGTTTTCATTGCTGTTTTCGCTTATTCAATGTTGCATGTTATCTGTTTCGTCTCATTACAATATATTTATATACTTTTATGTGTTTTTTTGTTCATACATATATTTTATATTTATTTGTCCTCAATTTTATATAAATTTATGTAGTCATACAATCATTGCATTTTCTTTTCATAAAAATATATATTTTTCTATATTAATTTAAATCAGATTATAGGTCCAACTTGAACTCTTGCTAAAAGTACAAAGTTATTAAGCAATTATTAATTTTTTTTTTTTTTAATATTATAATAAAAGGCTAATCAATCAAATTATAAACAAAGCCAAGTCCAAGGCAATTTGTTTTGCAATGCAAATCAGTTATTGCAGACATTTCATAAACATTGGTTTATTGTCTATGCTTGTTGCACATATTATTTTTTAATCAAGTTTTTTTTTTTATTGTCTTCCACTGTAAAGGTCTTCTTTATGTAGGAAACAAACGAATCGAATCAATTTGAAACGAATTGAAATAAAAAGAAGAGTCGCAATCAATTGCGCAGCTGTTGCCTTGTTTCTTGGCTCCCTGGCAATTCAATTTCAATGTCAATTGAACTTGTAAAATGCATTAATTGCCGAATGAAATGTTAACAGACCGACAAGAGAACTAAACTAAATAATTGACCGACTTCTACAACAAATGCCCGTAATTGTTGCAATTGCAGCTCCGTTCCCATATCTCTTAAGGAAGGTGCGCGTATCACGTTTTTATGGCACGCGATGGGGTCCAAGAAATCCCCATATACTATATACAAATAGAGCTGAAAGTATACATTTTATTGGGGGGCAATATTTTCTAGTTAATTTCAAAAATAATTTTATTGTTTTATGGCACTGAAGAATGAGATTATTCTATTGCAAAAACTTCTAATACTTTTTTAAAAAATTATTTATTTGCTATTTTCATTCAATATTTTAAAATATTATATTATTTTAAAGCAGCAATGATTCAGGGAATCCTCATTTACAACAGTGATTTGTGTTTCCATTTTTGCACATTTTTAGCAATATTTTTTAAAATATTTGTTCAAATGAGTTGAAGTAAAGTTTTTAATGCTTACTATAATATCAGAAATAAAATTACCAAAAATTATTAAAATCGGAGATTTTTTACAAAACTTATGACTTTACTAATTTCGAAACGGAAACCTTTCCATAGAAATAGTCCCAAGTGGGTCAATTTTTATAAATTTTTTTTAGAAAATATCTAAAATATTGGTCAAAGTCCACTCCGGTAAAGATGTTTAAGCCTATTTTGACACAAGAAATCAGTTAAGCACAAAAAATACCAATTTCAAAAATTTTCACCATTTGTTTGAGTTTTTATGTAATATGTTAGTAAAAAAAACTGGCCAAAAATATCGAGAATGAGAAAAATTGCCAATTTTAACAAAACTTAAATGCAGTTTTATTATACAATCCAAACCATTGAGGAGAGTGATAAATTATGAAAATCCGTTGAGTTATGACAAAGTTATGACTCTTTAAAATTTAGGGGGAACATATTTCAAGGGAAAATTCTTACTTTTGGTTTATTTTTCCACAATTATGTACTTCAGTAATTTTCTAAATTACTTATATATTTTCCTTAAAAATATATAAGTATTTTTTGTAGAAATCTTTCATGATTAATTAAAAACATTTTATAATATATCACTAAACTTATGTTAATATATAAACAGTATTTTTAATTAACTTTTGGTGAATTTAAATATCACTCGCTTACCCAACGGACAATGTGCTAGTTGCGAATCATATTAATCGGAGCACTCTTCATTAAAATTAATTCAAATTAAAACTTTTCTTATTTTCATTTCATTAAAATTGTATATACAATCTCTCTCTCGCTCTCTAAGCCATTAGAGAGCTTTCCCTCTTTATTCAACGAAAGTTTTAGTTTGAAATTGAGTCTGCAATTTTCACATACAAAATTTCTTGCACTTGTCATTCGAGAATCAATTTCATTTTATGTGCTACTAGGTCTGTCCCTTTCTCTCTATTTCTATTGTTGTTGCTGTTGCTGTTTCTGTTTCGCATGTGTGTGTTGGCCAAACAATTTGAGTATTCAATTGACACTATGATAACGCTCCACTGACAAACTATGAGCATTAGACACGCTTCATGTTCAGAATGTTCGCACTTGAAGTTCTTAATTAAAGCGCTCCTCGGCTCTCATCTCTCTCTCTCTCTCTTCACTGTGTCTCTTTCGTCCGCCTCTCTCTTTGGGTGTCTGTTGAGCAGCCTCCAAAAAGCAATCTCACGTGCCTGCCGTATGTATGAGTAGTAGTAGTAGTAGAGAGACCTCCGCACGTTGAGTATTTGCACAGTTTGACTTGACTGGGCCCATCCCCCTTCCACCCCCTCTACAGTTCTGGGCTCTCCTCTCCCCTACTATCCATAAACTGCAGTGTGTGTTGGTCATGCCTTGTGTTGTCTTGTCTTCGCCACTTGCCATTCGCTTTCGTCTGTTGCCAAGCACTCATATTCGTATTCTCGCCTTTGTATTCGCATACGTTCACTCTCGTATTGATATTCATCTGGTATTCATTCTGTCAATAGCAACAATTGCGACTTCACTCTCCCCTTAGTATGTATCATAATAGTATGCCTACTATTTTAGTTAGTTAATATACCATATACAGTAGTTGTTTAAATACCAGAGTTATTCTAGCAAATATTTAACATACGTAAACAGAGTGAGAGAGAATTACTGAGAAGTAAGACAGAGATAGGTATACTCGCAAACTCGAACTTCTCCTTGTTGAATACAAAAACAAAGTTTACCTCCCTGGAAGGTGAGGCCCCAACGAAGCACTTGAACAAACTCTAGACCATGTCGAGCTCAGAGCTCCATATAGAGAGAGGGAGAACTCTTCTCAAGGGGGCTTACCGAGTGGTAAGTCTGTGTTTACACAATTGAAGCATTGTCTACATACATATGTATGTATATGTAATTGTAAATAGCAAGTTGAATAATGCAAAAAAAAAAACAAAAATAAATATTTTAAATAATATTAAGCGGTTATAACTAGAAAAATTCTAAAATATAAAAAAATAATATTAAGCAGTTAAAACTTGAACATTCTTAAAAATATATAAATATTTATAAGAGAAAAAGAACAATTGCTAAAAATACTATGCATATGAATATTTTTGAGCTGCAAAATATTCAAATTAAAAGTAGTGTTTTCTTATTAATTTAAAGAAAACATGAAATTAATATTCATTTAATTTAGAAAATAATACATAAAAAAAAATTCAAAAAAGTTCCACAAAAACCATAAAAAAAACAATTAAATTGAATATGAAATTTTGAAAAAGAAAAAAAAGGAATCTTTTGTTTCAGTAAACTTTTGTTTGATAGCAAAAACAAGCGCTTAATAATTAAAATACTTTTTTATAAATAGACCAAAATCTAAAAAAAATAATGCAAAATACTTTTTTTTTTGTATACTTTGTGCTAAACACCCAAATTTAAATTCTAAAAATATATAAATGTTTATTCTGTCCACAGAAGTTTTTTTGTGCAATTTTTGGTTTTGAATGCAAAAAGTTGAAAGCAGGTTTAAAATGAAAAGAAAAAAAGATGAAGCCAGCTTATTTAATAGTTATTTTTAGACATGTCAATATTTAATTGTTTATTAAATGAGATGGAAAATGTGAAAATAATAAAATCATTCAAGTCCATTAAAGATGTGAAAGAATATTTCAGGCAGTAAGTTGGAAATTTATAAATTTTTGATGGCAAATGAAAGAAATTATTGTAATAATTACAACTATATATATATATATTAATAATATTCTCTAAATTACCACATATTTGAAATGAAAAAAAGAAATATATTTTTTTTTTTAATGTGGAGTGATTATTTTTTACGAATCATATTTTGCAAAATTATATATGATTAATGAAAGCAGATATTTTTTATATACAAAATTATGTATGAATTCCAAAATCTTTAGATTGAGTTGAGTTAATTTTTTGAATTTCTATGAAGATTATTTTACGAATATATTATATATTTACCATGCCATATTTTTCCCGTTCTAAGACTCTTTTGTGTGCAGAGCAAATTTAGATAATTCTCTGAATCATCTGGTAAGAACCGCAAGTGAGTTTAACTCTGGCACCTAGACCCTAGACCAATAATGAATCATATCTATTATGGGAATTACTTTCATATCGAAATCAAGTGATTAGTGAATGTAGCGTGTTTTGGGGCACTTCAAAAGACACTTGAAAAAACTCCTCATCAGGGGGCAAAGTTGCAAATGGACTTCAGTTGGTTTTGGTTTAAAAGTGCCCACTATGTACGAGTATCCGATGTATATAGGCATACTATATACCAAATGGGGCTTATCGCACCCACAACAATAACTGAACATTGTTTTATAATCAAATATAGGTTTTATTTCCTTCTTAATTTTTTTGTTATTTTTTTTTTTTGGTAAGACGTAAATTTGCGATAGGCCTTATGGTCAATAAGTGCGTCTATTACGAGTGTTTATAATCGCTTGAATTTATGATGGGACTGTACAGGCATATATATACAGTATATATATAGTATAGTATTATGATCTCTTTATTGCCAATCAATAGAAATTATTTGGCCCATATATCAATGTTTATTGTTCACCCCGAACTGATGTTGATTGGGAACAGGATGATATGGAAGACATTATTAATCTTCGTATTTCGTTTGATGCTGGCATTTCAATTAAGCTTCAATTCCAAGCAATTTAGCATAGGGATTATAAAATTGATTATTGCCGATCTTAACATATGTATATATATATATATATATATGTATGTATATCGCGTAACACGGAAACTTATTCTCAATTGAGTTTCATTTTTTATGGCAATTATCAAAGTGAATCAGTCAGATGAATGATGCTCAGCACTTTGTAACTGAATGGATTGATCAAGATAATGGTAATACCAGTTTCAGATCGATTTAACGTAGTTCCATTTAAGACTCGTTGGGAGTAAACGATTTTTCATAAGATTGTTGCTATCTCGAGGTTATAGCCGCAACTATAGTTTGTTTATAAAGTTAATAATAATTATAGTGTGATTGCGTTAACTAATTTTAATAACAGGTAAAGTGGCATTTAAGTCGTTAAAACTTAAGAAAATTATAGGGCCTAAAGCGCTTTTAATTAACAAATTTATCGAGCTGAGAATTATATTAAATTGATCTAATGTTCAGAAAGAGAAGTGAGGAGATGTGGAAGAATTGAACTTTAGGAACTTAGTTTTAATTGGATACTACATAGGATATATATCTTTTTTATTATACATTAAATTCTACATTTTGAATATATTTTTTTCTATTTTTATACTACTCTTAAAAGATATAATTACGCATTTTTTATGCTCGAATCGAAGAAGTTAAAATTTTTGTGATACAATTTTTAAAATTAGAAAGTTATTTTTTTTTTCGACAAATTCAATATACTTCCCTACATGGGGTACTGGGCATAAAAAGAGAACTAACCATAGCAAGGGTCAAGTTGATTATAATTTAAAATATGTAAAATTAATAAAATTTTAAAAATATTTAAGAGAGTCACTCACAAAAGATGAGGAATTAGCGTAGAACGATGGTCAGAGGAGAGAGTTGAGCAAAAGTTATCTAAGAGATTTATGGATAGTTATGAACTGCGATAGTCTAATGCGAGATAGACCGAGTGAGAGAGAGAGTAAAGATAGAGTGAAAGATAGAGAGAGAGTAGGCAGAAGTAGGGAATGAGAATAGCATAGTTAGATAATTGGCGCAACTAAATTAACTGAACTATTAATAAAGCCTGTCTATAACTATACTCTATTCTAAAAACATCTCTCTCGCTCTCCCACACTATCACTCTCTCCCTCTCATTCACTCTCTCGCAGCATGCTGAGTATCTGTGGTCAGTCCGTGGTCCACTCTCTCTGAATACGTGCAGCTCCACACAAAGTCCACAATGACCTTTTGCAGCGCTTGAGTGGCTCTTGAACTAATACAATCATATATAGTATATGTATATATAGTATATATTTATATGTATTTATGACAAGGTCCAGCTACACTGTCCAGCCAGTGGTCTGTGGGTGTATCCAACAATTAAGATAATACAAACAATATACATACATATGTATGTATAAAATTGTGTCTGCGGTTCATACTCAATAATGTGATGAGCGTATGACAATTCTCAACGAGAACTCTCTCTCTCTCTCTGTCTCTCTTTCTCAGTCTGTATCTCTCTGTCTATCTCTATCGCTCAGTCTGAATTGAAAGAGCTCTTCATACAGTTCCGAGATTATGGTGAATGGATATGCGGTTCAGTTTTCAACGGAACACGCGTCTCGACATTTGTGCCGTTTCAACTCGCTAAATAAATATTATACAAAAAATTTATAAAAAATAAATAAATATAATAATTTGTAAATTTATGTAAATTACATAAAGTGCAAAAGCATCGAACTGTTGACTGTCTCGCTCTCTCCCTTTCTCTCTCTCTCTCTCTTACTCCCTTTGTGTAATAATTTATAATTTAATGAGAGTAGAAATTATCAAAACATTTAGTACAGAGCAAAGTGTGAGCTGAAATTAATTTATTGCATTTATTTTCACTTAAATCGCAAAATTAATTACAATTAGTGCACAATGCAATAAATTGCATAACTTTAATTATACTATATAAATGATTGCGAATGTTTGCAATAGTATAATATAAATATTGCTATTTTCTATTTTGCATTTTAATAGCCCCCATTTGTTGTTGTTGTTGCTGTTGTTGTTGCTGTTTTGCGAATATTACTGATAAGTTGTCGCTTATCGTTTCAATATATATATATAAATATTTATATAATAAATACGAAATACTATATATAGTTTGAATTTCATGGCAGATAACTAACTGCCTTTTTTTTGTTGTTCTCCAGCTATTTGTTTATTAAATATTTACGCATATTACGTGTATTATGCCCTGTAATGTTTGCTGAACATTTTTCAAGGAATTACTTAAGGTTCTATTTGATTATTTAATTGAAAACGAACTACAAGTTTGTTGAGTATTGAGGGGGAAGAGGGGGTGGGTTGAATTATTAAATTCATTCTATTCGTATGTCAATTGATTCATTTTTTCTGCCAGATGACGACATAGATTCAAAAATGTACAAAATTGTCAAAAACAGATTTAAAATTTTCAAAAAACTCTTTAATTTTACTAAATAGGTTAATTATATTTATATATCTCATAAATGAGATGCTGATTAAAAATACTCAATATTTTTAACTGAAATTAAAGTTCCACGGAAAAGAAAAATCTCAAAATAAAAAAAAAAATTTTTTTAAATTCTATTTTTTTTTTTCTTTTAGTTTTATATAAAAAAAAATTGATTTCAACATTATATTTTCATTAATTTCTGTCGACTGATAATAGTTGATATAAAATAAACTAAATATAATAAAATTTAAAAAAAATTATTTATATATCGATAAATATCAAAATAGAATATATATATAATTAATAGATAATTGTTTAAAGAATATAGACTACTTCAAAAGAATTTCCTTATCAATATCACAGTCAAAAACCAAAAAAAATTATAATATATAATATAATATATAGTTCTAGGAATTGCAAAACTAAAAATATCTTGGATTCGACAGCGTGTCACATTTATCATGGCAAACCCAAAAGACTTTCTGCTGGGAAGAGTGTATATAATTAATAATAAATACAGTTTTATCGGGCCGCAAACACTGCAGGGGCTCGTCTCTCATAGCAAGCGGGCCAAAAGGGTGTGTGTGTGTGTGAGTGTGTGTGGGAGGGAGTGTGCGTGACTCTTGGCCCAATATTCTGGCCACACCTGGGCCAACTTCGATTGGTGCTAATCAGCTTCAGTTGACAATTTGGAACTCATCACAAAATTTGTGGCCACAAATTTGTGGCTAAATGTTTTTTACACACACACCATTCAGAAATTCGAAACTAGAATTTATGCAAATTTCAATTAGAATGGAAATAAAGAAATAACCATGTTATTGCCACCTCCATTTTTAACCGGTTATTTAACTCTTGACGTTTTTCACATAATTTGGGCGGCGCCGTCAAAAATAAAAATAATTCACATAAAACTTTTTACGATTCGGAAAGAAATCATTACAAAAGCCAATTACGCAAAATCACATAATGTAATTAATTGGTATTAATAAAAACGCCCCAATAATTTATAACATTCGGCGTCAGTTTTGTTATTTAAAAGCCGCCAGTAAATGACTAAAATATGTTCATTATATACGAACACATATATGTATATTTGCCAAAGGCTTAAGATACTTCCTATACCAAAAAAGGCAAAAGAAAAAAAAATTAAAAATTAAATAAATAAAATAAGGTAAAAACAAATGCCAGATAACGGTAACGTATTTGCTTTCTTTATGCACAAAGACCAAAAATAAAAAAAATGAATCAACAAAAAAAAAATATGTATAAAAAAAAAATTGCCGCAAAACTGAAACTTTAGCCTTAACCCAAATTTTATTTGTTGTTGTTGTTGTTGTCAGGAGATTACTTTCAAGTGCAAGTTGATTTATGATAAACAAAAATGTATGGAAAAAAGTGAAAAGTAAAAACAAAAAGAAAAGAAAAAAACACACACACACAGATTGACTTGACCTTGTAAATTGTTGTGCAAATTGTGAAACATTTTTTCTTTTTTTAATTTTTTTTGGATTTTACTTGATTTTTTGTGAGTTGGATAAACAGCAGGAAAGTTAAGGGAATGCCATTAATAATGCAAAAATATTTACAATTCCTTTCAGCACAATTCTCACACTCGGAGAGTACAGTGAGCACAGCTTTATTTGAGCTCTCTCCACACTCTCTCATTCTCATTCTCTCTGTCTCTGTCTCTTTGTGTTTGCTCCTTGTGTTCTGAAAAAGAAATTAGATTTTCAAAAGCCTTGTTGTCTCAGAGTGAAAGAAAATGTATATTATATCATATATTTATATTAGAACCTTAAAATTTTTATATTAAAGGGGTTTACAATAAGATTGTATTAACTATTTTTTTATATATTTAAAAATATATTTAATATAAAAAATAAAAATGGATTTTTGATATTATTTTCTTATCCTTAAAAATTGGTTTAAATGAACCAATTGTGGTTAAAAAAGAAATTCATTTCAGTTTATACAAATATTATATATTAATAATTATTAATGATTTTAATTTATTTATAATAAACAAACAAATAAATAATAAATAAATAAAACAAATAAATAAATAAAAATACAAACTTTTTAAATATTCAAAATTCAACTTTTGTAGCTATTTTTTAGTTGTAACTTGCTATTTATGGAACACAATAGTCTAATTTTTTTGAAACTGTGATCTTTTTAATGGTATTATTTTTTAAATTTTTTTTATTTATTTTTTTTTTTTTGTTAATGAAATAATATATAAAAATAATAGTCATCCCATGGTATAATTATTTATTAACATTTTTTTTATTATTTTTTTGTTTGTGTTAATGAAATATATAATGAAATATATATATTATATAAAAATAATAGTCATCCCATGGTATAATTATTTATTAAATTTTTTTTTTGTGTTAAAGAAATAATATATAAAAAAAATAGTCATCCCAGATCTTCACCTTCCATTTAATAAAAATTTTCTATTTCAATTTCTCTTACTTGGCGCTTCAATGAACATGAAAATATTTATGTAAATTATTCTGCCTCATCACGTGTGCCCTGTTGTTCTTTCAATTAACCTGTTCAACCTGCCACTGTAAATATTTCTAGTAAATATCAACAAAAAAAACACGAAAAATAAAAAAAAATAAAATAAAAAAAAGTAAGCACAACACTGCGGTTCTCATAACGTAACAAGATAAAATGATAACAATGCGGCAATAAAAAAATAAAAAAAAGAAGCAAAGAAAAAAACAAAAATGAGAATGGAAATGAAAATGAAAAGAAACAAAAGAGACTCTAATTAAACGAGGCAAAAACAAAAGCAAATGAAACGTGAACTATGAAACAGAAATTTAAGATAGCGTCTCAAGAAAATTAAACAACATGAATGTCAAAGCATTTTTCAAGTCGGAGTTCATGCGGATGCTGTTATTGCTACCGTTTTTAAAATACTACAAATAAAATTATTAATTTAATTTTTTTTTGTTTTTGTTTTGTTGTGCTATCAATGTCAGTGGGTCTTATCAGTTGCAGCAAGGGGCAAGCACGTGACAAATTTCCAGTTTGAGCTGCAACTGATAAGAGCGGAGAGTTCTCGGTTATGCGAACTCATGACCATGATGCGATGTTGCCACTGACTCAGTGTCTCCCTCTCTATCTCTCACTATGTCTCTCTCTCTCTCTTTCAGTTTGTATCTATTTTGGTCTGCCATTAATTGGCTCTATCTCTCTCTCTCTTTCGGTGTGTTTTTATGGCCCTCTCTGTTTCACATTTCGTGCACATTTTTGACAAGCTAATTAATTTCGTAATCAATATTGCCAGCAAATACAACAATGACAGCAAAATTGAGTCATTAAATGTCAAATTTGTCGTTTTATAATATGACTCTGTGTGTGTGTGTGTGTGTGGGTGTGTGTGTGTGTGATTGTGTGTGTTTTTACAGCTCATCTGTCGGCAAAACTGCTGCTACTGCCACTGTCTTAACTTGGCTGGCACACATTGCGTATGATTGATGACACGCATCAAATTGCTTTTGCCAAAAAAAAAAAAAAAATGAAGAAAAAAAATACATTTTGATTTTCATTTTTTTTTTTATTAGCTTAATATTTTGCCATAGCGGTATAATCATTAGTTTGTGTGTGTGTTTAAATTGAGCAAATGTTTGCTAAAAATTATCGTCGGCCAAAATGCAAAACATCATGATCACGTCACAGCAATATTGGTAAGAGAGCGCTTAAACAAGTCTGAATTGGGTCAAATAATAATAATCTACAATTTAATTGAAATAATTTATTTATGCTTGATTTGATAATAATTAGGGTGGGATACTGTAAAAAGACCATACGATCTTTCATTTTAATATACAAACTATAAAATTATTAGAAAAATCTATTAGAGAAAACTATTAAAATATATTATTTAATAGTATTTGGTAAACCGTAATAATTTTAATTAATAATTAACTATTTAATTTGCAATAATTTATTAAATTAGGCGTGAAATGAATCAAATATATTTCTGATATTTCTGATTCTGACTGATCAGTAGAAACTCTGTGTGATTACTACTTAATAAATTCAATAAATTTTAACAAGGTTGTATTTTTACAAATGTCTGCTGAAATTTAATTTTTTTTTTTATAAAAATTTGAAATTTTTCGCATTTTCTATTTCAAATTTAAATGAAACAATAGTTTAAGAATTTTTTTTATGTTTTAATATTTTATTAGAGATAAATTTTGAATTTTTTTTAAATTTTTGTAAAATATTTTCAACTGTCTACAATGTTTGTTTACGGAGAAATAAAAGATTGAATAATGTTCCTTTAATTTTCAACGTTCATCATGCCATAACTTTGCCAAATCTCAACTGATATTCAAGTTTGATATCTCAATTTCTTTTTTTTTATAATCATTGTAAAAGTGCATTCAAAGTTTGTTAAAATCCAGACTTTCATTTTTCAACCCATAGGCAAACTCACTTCCAAATCTCAAATCTCAATCGATTTTTAAAATAAAATATCTCTTTTTCCTATTTTTGGTTCTACCTTTTTTTTTAAGAAAAAAAAAGCAAGTTATAATTTTATTTGGTTCAAGCTTAAAATAAATTCTATGAAAGTTTTCTTTAAAGTTTATTAAAAATATAAATTTTATATTTAATGAAAATATCGTAGCTTCTCTTAAGCTACTACACTTATATTACAATATGACATTAAATGCTCAAGTCTACAAATTCTAAAATGTATCGATAGTCAAAAACTCCCACTACATAGAAGTTGAAACTCACTCTCTATTTGCTATACATATGTACAGATTTATATATATGTTCCTTTTCAATTCTCAATTCTATTCAATTTAATATGTCCCACTCACTTCAGTATAAATCGCAGCTAATTTGCAACAATCGCTTCGATCTGAGCACGGTGCTCTCTTCTGCTGCTAGTTAATCTGTCACTAGTCGTTGTGCCTCAAGGTGAAGCTGCCGCTTTAAAAAGTGTCGGCAATTGGCGTTTCCAATTTTAAATGCTTAGCATAAATCACGGTTGAATTACGCGCTGAGCGGAGCCAAGGTATTCCACAATCTGACTCATGACAGTTGCACGCGCGCGCAATCGCGCGCTCTCCTCGCTCTCTCGCGCGCTCTCTTGCTTCGACCTGTTCTTAAGGAAGCTGCTGGCATATGCAACCTCCAGTGTTAATAACGTAATCTCGGACAGCATCCGGCAAACCCACAACACCTTTTCTCTCTCGCTCTCTCTTAGTCTCTCCCTCTCCCTCTCTCTCTCTCTCTCTGTCTCTTTCTCGATCTGCGTTGCTTATTCTCTCTTTGTGTGGCTGTTACATGCGAAGTCGCGCCACGCATGCGGTCCGGCACGTACGCAGTCAAAAAATGTTTGTTGCCGGAAGAGCGGCTTCCCCGTGCTCATTTGCTTAACGATCCCCAACCCTGGACATGTCTCTCCCTCTCCCTCTATCTCACTCTACACTCTTTAACTCCATCTCTTTCACTCTAATAAAACAAAAGCTGATATTGATGATGTGTGTTAAATAACATCTATTAAAATAAAAAATTATAAAAAGTTGTTAATTGTCATCGAGATGCTGTGAAAATTGCTGCCAATTGATTGTAAAAATGTGTTAATCAATTGATAAATTTTTTTTTATACATTTATTGACAATTTGAACCTAATTTTATTTATACCCAAGAATCACAAAGCATTTCTTCGATTTCGTAGAAGATCGCTCTCAAACATATTCAAGTCCATAAAGATAAGCAATCGTATGTTGCTCAGGTGTTGGATCGTCTCATAATAATATTATATATGTTATATGGGAGTATATGAGGTGCTGTTATCGATTCTCACACATCGCGTGGGTTTATCTTTGAAGCATTTAAAGTGTTTTTAACGACAATCGATAAGTACTACAAGCTGAATTTTATTCGCCAAATAGAAAATAGAAATACATGTGTTTCTTGAGATGATTGTCTGGATCCTTGACTATGAAGTATCGATTAGTGCTCTGAGTGCTGACATTGAGATTCTGAACTGATTGAAATTTGTCTGATTAGTGGCCATATTTGAGAGAAATCTTAGATAACTGCACTGAAAGTGAAGTTGCACACTTGAGCGTTGTTATCGATAACACAATTATATATAAATGCTTATCAAATTAACAATGTTAACTAAATTCTTTGTTCTCTATTGCAAGCTATGCAGATTTGGTTTGTAATCAGCAATTTATAGAGTTCTTTGGTTACGAAAGCTCTATTTTTAAAAATGTTATCGATAATAGGTTTGATTATATATAAAAATGCATCAGATTAAGTTGTTAAGAAAATCAAAAGATTATTGTACATCTTATGAGAGATATTTATTGGACGCGACAGACAAATTGTTTCAACGATGTTATCGATATTTGTTGTCAGTCTAAATGACAAGGCAAATCGATAGGCATTCATCGATTAATTTTAAAGATATTAACAAACTTTGATGTACTTCTTATTATTTATAATAAGGGATTCTAATTGATTTTATATTTGCAGAATGGTTTTAGATCTTAAATTAGGCAGCCCTCTTATCTGCCTTAAACTATGAAATGTTATCGATAAATATCGATAACTCTCAAATACTATTTGAAGTTGGTTTAAAGAATTTTTATAATTCTATGAATTCGCCTTAATTGTATGCATTATCTATATTTCACGCTCCAGTTAGCCCTAAATCGTGTCCTATATAGTATATATCTGCTCGTTCCGTTGCATATCTTAAAAACACAGTTAGAACGTGTCAAACGATTAATTGGCAAATGTTAAACTTGACATCCATTAAGTACAAAAGCGTGCTTACATTATCGCCACGTGCTCAATGCTAAAAAATATTGTATATATATATATATATATATATATATATGTATATATTGAAATAGAGAAATGAAAAACACTTGTAAAAATCAGCTAATACTCGTATATATCATACGATAATCGTTACACGTCGGGTGGGGTGCAGGAAAATGGAGATCTACGGCTAGAGAGGGTTACGTGAGTGCATTACGTACGTACATATGTACATACATACGTATGTAGTTATTGGCGTTTGTTAAACAATAAATATGGTAAAAGTACAAGTCGTACAACCGCATAAATATTGAATACGAATATATATACCTGTATCTTCTATATGCCATATGAGTATAAAGAAAGTATTGTAGAGAATTTGTTTGTTATGGTTTCCTTATCGAGTATGTATTTGCAATTAACTATACTATATAATTTGTTGTTATGATTATTTGTTTTTGTTTATTTTCCTCCCCACCTCCGTTTTCTTTTTGGCACAATTTCGTATCGTATCCGTATCCGTATCCGAATCCGAATCCGTATCGTATCGTATCTTTTGCCACTCCTCCACTTATCATTTGTAACGTGCCAGGTCACGTAGGGCAAGTCAAGATGTGTCCAGTTTGTCACGCAGCGTTGACAATTTGGCGATTCCTGTGCGCAGGTAAGTTTCCTTAACAATAACAACTAACCCAAAAAAACAACTTAACTTAACTAATTTCCATACACAATTATTCACACATACTGCATATATGCATCCATTTAAATAAATTGTTAATAAACAACCTGTAGCTAAGCAACCCAAAATTGCATGTTCAAATGTCATATTTTTTTGCCTGTTGCATCTGCATGTTTTGCATATAACACATATATAATACATAGATATAGCCAGTAACTGAATAATAAATTATTATAAATATTTTTCCATATATTTTGAGAATTTGTAAACATTTTTTCCAGCCAATTGTGAGCCTAAAACTGACCAACAAATCAAATACAATTTATTGAAACAATTCACAATAATCCAGAACCCAATTTATGGAGCTCCCTCCCTAGTTATATAAATATTATGGTTATTATTTATAGATTCCCCCCAATATTGATAATCTTAATATGCGTTGTCGCTCCTCATTGAACAAGAAAAAATTATATATATATATATTGATAATTTATAAGAGTCGCAAAAGAAATATCAAATTGTTAACAACAATAACGACCAAATGATTAACAGGTCGAAAAAGAAAATGAAGAATATTAAAAAAAAATACAGAAAAAAATAATAAACTCAACATTATCGTGTTTATAGATTAGCTCAAGATTAGATTAATAAACGCAATCAACTACTCTACATACATACAAATATATATGTTTATCAAACATAACATAACTATTTGTTTGTTTATCAAGAAGTGCGTCAGTTGAAGATACATAAATATACATACATACATATATGAACTTTCTTTGCTCAAGACCAAAGCGTATATCTTTGTGAACTTCAGACTCCCAAACGTGATTTTGACTACAAGTAGTATCAAGTTCAAAGACCCATAACTTGTCAATGATCTGCAGTCAAACAACCATCAAACAAACAGAAGACCGAAAACCGAAAACTGGAGACTGAAAACCGAAGACTGAAAACTGAAAACCGCAGACAGAAGAAATCAAAATCGAAAACAAACAAGCGACAATTTGTATATGTTTTTAATTTATGGTAGTTACAATTAGTCAGCGTCGTGTTGAAGGTTAAGTTTTGTGTGGAGTTCAATAGTCGATGGAGTCGTCGATACTCTGTAGGTGGGGAATACAGTTTGTTTTGGGAGTAATAGTTTTGACAGACTGCAATATTTTTATATGTGTCTATAAGCAGAAAAAATTTAAACTTATGAGATTTTTTGACTTCAATTGGTATGCTGTAGTTGATCAGTGATACTACCTACGTTACTCGAAAGAAACTAAGTCCTTTCTGCACTGAAGTAGTTAAAATAAAAATATTAATAATATTGCAAGGAGCTCCAAAAGGTTCTCGAAATCCTCATTTATATGGATGAACAGGCGGTCGAACAAATAGACTAACTGATGAACCAATGGACGAACGAAGAGTTTAAGAAAGATACGAATGAGAAAAACAGGCGAACGAAGAGACGAAGGAAAATACGAACGAAAATACGAACCAAAGACGAACGAAGAGACGAACGAAGAGACGAACGAAGAGTTTTAGGAAGATACGAACGCAGAAATCAAGCGAACGAACAGTGGAGCAATTAGATGGGATATCAAAAAAAAGATGGTCACTCGGTCATAAAGAAGATGAATCTGAACCTCAGAGGATGAACAGACATAAAGGCAGACAGTAAAAAATCGGAGACGAGACTTACAGAAAGACTTAATTAGTTATTTACCTTCTCAGATATTCCTGATAATTAAAATATATTTTCGTATGTGCTTATTGAACTATTTCTCAATTTGCCACAAAATACTTCAACTAAATAACTTGTAAAAAAAACAACAGAGTACCTTATGTTGATGTTTATCAGCTGTCCGTCCGTCTGTGCGTTCGTTCGTTCGCCCATCTGTTTGCACAATCGAATGGTGTCAGTGAGACAACGGACCGTGCAACAACCTCAACATTTTGACTTCTTCACACTTGTCATTACCAAAGCCGAATGGCTTAACACATCATATAGACAGGTACATATGTACAAACATATGTATATATATATATATATTCATAGGTAAGTTGGTAGCAAGCACAGAGTCCACGGCCAAAGTATCTAAAGTCAACATGAATGCAGCGCAGCAGCGATAAGATATACAACTGAATGAATGAATATATACTCAGATTCATTTGTATTATTCGTAAATTCGAATAGTCGTAACTTATCATATAATCGTTTGTAAACCAGAAACTCAATTTTTATGGCCTTTGCTTTGATGGGTTTATGTGCTGAGGCACTTGTAACACCAATAAGCAGCTAGTTTATAGATCAAACCATATAGATTGAATATGTCGAAAGTCATTTTCATTTTTTTAATAAGTCAAACATTTATTAAAAAACAGCTGACTCGAAAGTCTAATATAGAAAGATTTCTAGATAGCAAAAGTACAAATTTATTGTCTAGCCTTATTTTAAACATTTTTAATTTTAATTAAAAGACAGAAATTTAAGCACAAAAAAAGAACAGTTTCCCTATTTTTCAATATTTTTTCATTCATTTTATTTTCTAGGATTTTCTCCACATTTGACTTTTGAAAGGCAGTTTTAATTTAAATTTAAAAAAAAAAAGATTTACTCATGCTAATTTTTCTGTTAATAAATCATAATTTTTATTTCTGCTAAAAGTTTTTGTTGTAAGTTTTTAAAGATAAATCTAGCTAAAGAAAACAATTTCCTGATTTTTCTAAATTTTTTTTTAATTTTCCTTTTCGTTCTTTCTTTCTTTACAATTGTCAATTAAAAACAGTTTTAATTTTGAGTTAAGGTTTGGCAATTAAATTTTAATATATTAATTATGAAATTTAGATTATTTCTATTTAAAATAAATTTTATATTTAATTTACATGAACATTTATAAAATAAAAAATGCTTTTTGGAAAATACGGAACTTTGCTAGGATTTTATTAAAATTCAGTACATAAAATATATCTAACCATTCCCAGTTTTCTCAATATTCTGAAGATAATTATTTCCCCCCTCTAAAGTATCTATCTAAAATATCTTAATAAATTTCTGCCATTTTCACATTCCCTGAGAAAGCTGATTCATCATTAGTTGAGTTGAGAAATTGTTGCTAACCGCGCTCAAGACACTGGGAGGAATGTGCTAAATAAACAATAATAAATTTGTGAAAAATAATAATCGAAAACAATATAGAAACCTCCGAAAAAATAACAATAATAACAACACGAAACTGAAGTCGACTTGTGCCATATAATTATTAATATTTGCGCTCGCATAAAAAACAATAAAAAAAATAAATTGTGATGTTATTTTCATGTGAGACGCAAGAAACAACTGAATAAATGAAATTCCTTAGAACTTAAAAAAAAATAAATAAAATAAAATTAAATGAAATGGAATAGAATTTGTGTCGCCAATTAAAAGACAAATACAGTTGCCCTCGCCTTTATTTTTAATGTTATTTTATTTTTTATTTATTAATAATGAAATTCAGTCGTGCAGGTAAATGAAATAGGCCTAAAAGCAGTTTAGTTAAAATTGTGAAAAAAAAAATATAAAAAAAAATGCAGCTGCGCAATTTATTAATATATTTATGGCAATAACAGCAACAAAAACGTGTCAACAATTAAATGAACTTAAATGTTAAAAAAAAACGTCGAGGAAAGAGCGATAAATGATATCGCATTAAATATAAACAAATTTAAATGACAACAGTTTTTGCAGACAAAGAGAATTTCTCCCTCTTTCTCTCATGATTATTATAATTATATCAGTAATTCATTTAATTTTTTTTTTTTTTTTTGGGTTTGTTTTTCTGTTATCTTTGATATTCAATTTGTTTATCGCCTTTGACATTTTGCAACTGTTAAAGACACGCGCAAAACATTTTCATTTATTTATTTATTATTATTTTTTGTTTATTTCAAAGTGCATTAATCGTCAATGGCAAATGCTTTAAATCAATCAATTTGTAATTTTCAATAAATATTTAGATTTCATTTAAGGCCTAAAGTGAGTTAAAAAGTTCTGCAGTTGTTAAGGATTTTTTAAAGTTGCTTTTTGATTTATAAAAGAAATAATTAAAAAAAAATTAAATACTTGAAAATTTAATTCGCTTTTGAAAATGTCGATGAAATTTAAAGAAACTTTGTACATCAAAAAAAATCAAATTTAATTTATATTAATTTATTTTAGCGTAATACTTTGCAAATACTACAAAGAATTTTAAAATTTGGCATCTTAAATGCTTTCAATACATTATATTTTTCTTAAAATTGCCTTTCATCTCTCTTCAAGTCATTTCAGTTTCCCCTTTCATAATATCCTGAAAACTTTTGCTTATTTCGTTCGATTGACAACTATTTGTTGCATGCAACAAGCTGTCAATCAGCAACCATTCAATAAGGAAACAGGCCAAGCGGAAATTAAATTTTCCAATCAGAGAAGAAGCATCGAAATAGTAAGAGAAACACAATAAATGCAGTCGAAATATAGTTAAGCACAGCTAGAAGTGTTAAATGCAAATGACGACGTTATTTTTAACAGTCGAAAATCGATAACAAAAAAAAACAGCAAATCATTTTTGAATTCGCGATAAATCAAAGCGGCAGTTAAATGTGCGCCACATGCCAAAGCGCGCTCCTCTTTATATGGGGTTTGCTTGGCCAGATCGGCCCGATTTGGAATCTGTTTGGGTGGCTTGGCTCCGATTGAGCTGTGAGTTGGCTTTGAATCTGGTTACAAACTTGGCGCTAGGAAGCAGCACACGCTGTCTATGATATGACTACGCGATATGATGATGATGACGATGATGATATCGTCGTGGTCGTCGTCATCGTCATCAAAAATTCCGTGCAATACGCCCGATGGCATATTAAAATGTTGAGAATATTCTAAAAAAGAAGATACGAAAAAAGAAACAAATACTTGAAATGCACGACAAATGAATATTAATTGATTTTAAAATGCCTCACTGAATAGATACACTGTTAGCGCGCTGCAAAAGAAAAAAATGATAAACTAAATGCAAATAAAACAGAATTTGTTAAGCAGGAAAACCAAAAAAAAAAAAAAAACAAATTTTCATACAATTTGTATGCGCACACCATTCGAACCGCCGATAACGTCTAAGCCGGCAACGAATTGAACTGCAAAACGAATATCAAATTTAAATAAAACGAAATTATTATTAATTGAACGTTGAGCGAAACTTGCCTCGTAGTCAAAGCTATTGATCTCTGATTGCTGCTGTGGCTGCTGCTGTTGCTGCTGCTGTTTATTGTAAAGTTTAAAGCGTTCCACAACCGATACCTGGCGATAGGTATCGGCTGTGAAACGCGATGATGTAATGTTGAAGCCCTCGATAAGTGCCAACAGCATGCCGCCCATAACAGCGCTGCTTAACATGGCAGGCAAGCCTGCAAAATGAATTTGAATTCGCCGCGTTAATCGATAGTCACAATTAGTCGCCTTACCGCCACGTGCTGCCAATACGCCGCCAGTCAGGGCTCCACTTATTATCGAATTCCATGGATCCTCCTTGCCGCGTGCATAGACCAACATGCAATCGAACATACTGTAGGTGCCGCCCCAAATGGCAAAATGGCCACCCATCAATGCCGAGCGTGCACGTAGGGCGGACATGGCGCCCAGCAGACGTTGCTGCATGCCACACGGTGCATTCCGGAATCCCTTGACGGCCTGGAATGCGGCGCCACCCACAAAACCCATGGTGAAGGCGCCGCCGCAATCTTCGGAAATGCGAAAGGGACACGGCTCCCGATAAAGTTCCTCCATTTTCGCAATAAAGATGTGTTGACTTACGAGAAGAGTTACATATATGTATAGATGTTTAAATATGTCCCAGTTTAAGTTGAGTATTGAAAAGTAGAGAGTGAAGGCCTGCTTCGAGACAGACAGAGAGAGAGAGAGAGGGAGAGATTCTCTATGAAATTCCATAGTGAGGACAGAAAAGCGTTAGAGCTCGTGACAAATCGAAAGTATTTAGAGGCTAAGTCGGTTAGGTTAACAATTTATACATCAAACAAAATGCGTTGTTGACCATTTTTGGGTTTGCTTCTCGTTTGTTGATTGTGCCCGATAAAAACACATCGAAACATAATAAAAATCATTAACAAATAACACATACAGGCAGACACAATAAATTGTATTATTAGCTGGTTATGGCCGCAATTGGTTGCTGGAAAATTTGTAAGTGATAAAGATCGCAGCTACATACAAACATATGTAGCTGTTTTACGACTAAATACATATTTCACAAGATTTATTAATTTAATAACTTTTTGAACGTGCCTCGTCACGGTTCATTTGTTTTCTATTTCGACGTACTACAGGAGCAAATCGCGTAGTGTTGATCATGGCCTTGCGGCGCCTTTCGACTTGGATTCATTGCGTTCAAAAGTGGAGCAACGCTTTGAGAGCGTCGACAAATTATCAAGTGAGTATGCAATCAGTTTGTTCTACAGTTTTTTGAAAATCGCGCTCACTTTTGATGCACGCTAGCGCCATCTATACTGTTGCGCATTAAACTCAACGTATGTTTAGTAATCTGCGCACTGTTAGTTAACAGCGCGCGCAAATGTTATGTTATACCAGCGTCGGTTAATAAGTGAAGTAATTTGAAATTTCCATATCAATAGCATGGGATTTGTGTTGTGAATCAAACATGCACTATTATTGTTATCAATGTGATCATTAGTGAGTCACGCTGTGATATTTTCAAACTCACCTCGTTAATAGATAACACACCAATAATCGTTATCAATTTAATAAAACCAGCTAATTTTGTTACACAAGTTTTGTTGTGTTGCCAGTGAACAGCTGACTCTCTAAATTTGCTGTCAGGTTGCGGCCAAAAATGCCGAACTCGGCAATTTTTTAACTCCCGGCGAAGTTTTTATTTTGTGTATCTTCTTCTTTTCCCTCGTTTCGTTTTCGTTGTTTGCTTTACTAAAACGACAATGTTAAGTTCGTTGCGGCGTCGTTGTTGTTGTTGCTGCTGCTTGCAGCAGATTAACGAAAAGGGAATAGAAAGAGAAAACTAAGTGAAAAGGAGAACGAAGTTCGCCGCTAAAATTGCGGTAAAAAACGAAAACGGTTCTTCGGCTCTATTTTTTATTTCCCAATTCGTCTTGAACTTGTGCGCAGTTTGAAGTGATACAATTTTTTTTTGATTGTCTGTAAATCGATTTAATTATGTTAGAATTCGTGGAAATTTATTGGAATGCAGATGTGAATCGTAAAAAGGAAATGGCGAGCAATGATTTTGTCATCATCTACTTGTGTCGCCAGTTTGCGAGCGTCGCCAAGGATGCACTTGAAACGGGCATCATCTATTCCCGCCTACGTCCCGATGACGAGGAGTGGATAGTATTTGATAAATTACCCGATATAATCAAAAGTAAACACACACACATGAACATTTACATACATTAACATAATATACATATTTCATATTTGTTTGATTTTGTATTAATCGGGAATTCCCCACAAATTTTTATGTGTTCTTCGCAGAGCAAAAGTCTTCATTGCCCACCATACCCACCATTTCCTACACCGTGGGAAATCGCGACACATTGACATCGGTGGCGGCGCGCTTTGATACGACACCATCGGAGTTGACACATTTGAATCGTTTGAACAGCTCGTTCATATACCCGGGCCAGCAGCTGTTGGTGCCCGATAAGAGTGCCAAAGATGATGCCTCCACCAGTTCGACGGGCACTAATGAAGGAGGCGGTGGCAGTATCTCCGGCAAGTCCAGTCCCATTGAGCGCAAATTGTCTGGAGACGAGAGCAAACAGGAGAAAGGTAAGCGACGCCTAACAATGGAAATGGTGCAATTGGTGCGATGTCATTGAAGCCTCAAAAAACCAAAAAAATAACAAAATCAACGCTTGTTATAAATTTGCATTGCTTTCGCTTGATACACCACCTACATACATTTACAAATTTAAATTGCGCGCCGGTTTTGCTTTGGTTGGCAACACTGTCAAACGCTTGTTTTGCAACACTACACATATCATGTAAACAACAGCAACTGTGCAGCCCTGTACAAACAGCTGTGCGCTGCGGGGTCGTGAAGCCCTAGTTCCGACAGAACTTCGTGACAGCTGCGATATATCATTTGTTTTTGTGTGTGCGAGAGACATAAACAGACAGGCAGATAAAACGCAAAGTGCTACCAACTTATTGGCCACGCAATAACCACTAAACACAATTAAAAGCAAACAACTAATACATATATACATTTACAAGTGCAAGTGTTGTGAAGTGCAGAAATAGTGAAAGACACTGCCAGCAGCCTCAGCATGCATACGGCTGTATTTTGGCGAAATGGAGGTCATTTTCTAGATTCCATAATTTGTTAACGTTGCTCTTTTATTGTTGACAATTATTTGTTTAATTGATTATACATATACATATATATATATATATATATATGTTTGTGTGTATATGTATGTTTGTGCAGCTGGCCGGCCCATGCCACGAGTTGCATCAACATTTGATCATCGACGATGTCACATGGGCGCGCGCATTTAGAGAGATTTAATTTTAAACTAAATATCACATAAATCAATTTGGGACCCTCTACTATCTTATCGCCAACTGATAAAAATCACAACCCACCCACTTACTGCCCCACGTTCTCATTTATTTATACATATGTACATATATATATATTTTATTTTTTAAATATATTTTTTGTTTTCCGCCTCCCTCACAGATATTCTCGAGGGCCTGCGTCCAGGATCCCCGAAGCCAGGACACATTGAGCGTGTGGTGGACAGCAGCAATCAGGCGGCCGAGGATAGTGCGGACAAGAGCGATGATCCTGTGATCACACAACGTTTTCTCAAGATCAATGTTAGACATATCACCGATGGCCAGGGGGTGGTCGGAGGCGTACTTCTGGTCACCAGAAACGCCGTCATGTTCGATCCGAATGTGAGCGATCCCCTGGTGATCGAGCATGGACCGGAGAGCTATGGCGTCATCGCACCCATGGATCTGGTCGTGAATGCAGCCATCTTTCATGACATTGCCCACATGCGTGTGGCCGGCGGAGCCGGACCAAGTGCGGCAGCAGCAAATGCCGGCAGCGATGCGGAGAAGCCAGAGATCTATTATCCCAAACCAGTATTAGTTGAGGAGGACTCCAAGGAGTTGGTGGAGCAGCAGCAGCAGCAGCATTTGGAGCGTAAGTTGATCAAACAACTCAAACTTTAAATTGAAATTTATTTGCTTTGCTTTTAGCGGAAATTGGTTCGCTGGAGATCAACGATGATCAGGAATCCCTCTGCTCCAGCACTGGCCGCGACGGCGACGCCTTTCCCAAGGCCTTTGAGCGTGAACGTGTCGATGTAAGTCGCTTATATGAATGTATAATTAATTATATATACATAAATTAATATGAATTTTCGTAAGATATTTAAGTTGAAAAACGAATCCTTTGCTAATTGATTATGCTTTGCTTTTAGGATTCATCAAGCGATGCCAAAGATAGCGCTAAGACTGACGCTCACGACGAGGATGAGATGAAGAAGACTCTCGGCCTGACCAACACACGCAGCACATTGGAGGAGCGACGCAAGAGTCTCCTGGATCATCACTGGGCTATTCCGAGCAAAGATCGGTTAGTTAACATGGTTGCCATTTTATTTTTTTCAAGTATTTTCATTTTTCAAGTATATATCATTGTAGTATCGAAACTCTAACAACATTGGAATTTATTTTACCATATATGCTATGTTTTTTTATTTATTTTCCTTTTTTATTTATTAATCATATCCACCGACATCCAATACTTTCTTTAATATACCTTTATTACTTATTATTTTGTACATATATTTCTTTTTAAATTTCTGAGAAAAAAACAAATTAAAATTATCATTTATCATTTCTTAAATAATTTAAATTTCGCTAATATTTTTGTTAAAATTTTATCAAATATTTTGAATTTCTTTAATTTCCAAATCTCAACAAAAACTCTAAATGTCGCAAATTTCATTTTATTTTTGTTACACTTTTTTGAAATTACTTAATTTTTATATATAATTTTTGTAGTAATTTCGACTAATACTAACAAATATGATTAAAATCTGGCTAACAAATTTCTAAATTTTTCTAATTATCTTATGATTTGTTTTTAATCATTTCAAGTTTTTAGTTATTAGTTTTATTTATATTTTCTTTATGTTAAAAAATTCTATTTATATGTCTTCTTATTATGTTTTGTTTTTTAATAATCTCTTGTTTTTGGTTATTATTATTTAAATTTTCTTTAATTTCAACTCAACACAACTAACAAAAATCAAAGAAAATTATGCAATTCAATTTATATTTTTACTTTTTCTAATTTATAATTTTAATTATTGTCACAACGTTACTAACGATTATCAAACGAAATGTTAATAATTTATTTATGTTATGTTAAACATTATTTTTATGTTTTTGTTTATTTTCATATATGAAACCGCAACGTTCTCCCCTATTTATGTGTACAATGTATATATGCTTTACACACGCACACACATACAACCACATTAATATATATATAAATATATATATATACTATGCACACACACCTGTAAATGTTACCACACACACACACACACTCAAATACGCACAACTTAAATTTGAACGCACACTCGAAATACTCAGCTATTATTTGTCTAATTCCCGAAGATCATCGGAAGACGAGGCCGACAACGAGTCCAACATAACCGTCGACAGCGGTGCCCGTGTCCAGGATCATCATCCTCCATCGATCGCCAGTGGCAATGTTGCTGGCCAAGGTGGAGCAGCAACTGCCGCTGGTGCTGTTGGATTGCCATCGGGCATGTTGCCGCCGTCGGCCATTGACCTGGAGCATCTGGAGCAGCTGTCGAAGCAATCGTGCTACGATTCGGGCATCGATATACGCGAACCCATACCCACAGTACAGCCGATACCAAAGAAAGCAGTTTATAGCGACGCTGACATCGTGCTCAGCTCCGATTGGGTACCACCGAAGACCATTGTGCCGACACACTTCAGCGAGTCGCCGCCGCGCAGCACCATTCTCGGCCAGAGCCTGGATGCGGGCGGTGCCCGCAAGAAGACATCCAGCGTCAGTTTCAGCGTCGAGGACGAGAATGCCCAACAGGCGCAGGCAGCTGCCGCAGGCGATAAACAAAACGATAAGAAAAATAAGGTGGGCAATGACATTATTTTATATTTATTTAAATCATCAACGTTTAATTTGAATTTAATTTTTTCATATATTAAGTACTCTCCAGTAGAGTTCGTTTCTTTCTTATTTAATTTTAATTCGTATATATTTATATAATTACACAAAAATTAACAAAAAAAGCCCTTGAACAAAAATTGATCAATTCGAATCGAGTATGGATCATATTTTCAATGTATTATATTACCATTATATTTATTTAAAATTAGTTTTTCTAACTATATCTATATATTTTTTTTTTTTTTTGGGTTGGAATTTAAGTTATATTTAATTTTTGTAAATTTAATTTTGCTAAAAATTTCAAATATTTTTTTATTTTAATTTTTAAATTTGAATAAGTTTTAAATTATCAGTAAATTCGACTTTAGTTGCTTTTATTAAATAAAAAATATTAATGATAATTTTAATAATGAAAATCGAATCGATAATAGTTCGTATATTAAAAGTATTGATATTTCATTTAATATTTGATTTTTTTTTTAAATCAATTTAAAATATATAGATATAATTTTAATATACTTTTTTTTATAGATATTTATTAATTTTTATTATTTTTTAACAAGTTTTAAATACTATGTTTTCAATGAACTGTATATTGTAATTGATTATTTCAAAATAAGTAGAAAAAATGTCAATAATAATTTACAGATGCTAAAACGTCTCTCTTATCCGCTGACCTGGGTGGAGGGACTGACTGGCGAGGGCGGGGCCACTCCCCCAGTATCTGGCGGCAGCCTCAACAAATCGGCAGACACTGATTCGGCGCCCAACACGGGTGACTCCAATCAAAGCGTATTTTCGAAAGTATTCTCAAGGTGCGAATTGAACTCATCTCAAACATATTATTATTATTATAAATTTAATTGATAATACAATTGGTGCAAACATATTTCTTTATTTCGACTAAAAATACTATATATGCTTACCACTTGGTTTAATGCGGATCGGCTGCTTTTGCAAAAAATACCAAAAAAAAAAAAAAAACATATTTTTCAACTTATGCTTTTCATACACTGACACCTAACACACTCATTTCCGATACACACCCTAATACACATACCCACACGCACAACAAAACGAAAAAAAAAATGTATTTTTTTTTGTGAAACGTAAAAAATTGTACAAAAATATTTAGCTCGCCCATCACTCTGGTATCAGAGCTGGGCGGTAATCTATTTTCGAAAACACCATCTGAAGAATCTGGTGGATCGCCAGTGCCGCCATTGACACCACATTCGACACATTCCGAGGGTCACATGACCTATGGGTAAGAACGGATTGTGCTTGGCTTTAACCCGCTGTTGATGTTGATGTTGCTCTTGATAATCGATATACATACATACATATTGATGTTGTAGACTATCTCTCCCTATCTATGATCTATGTAACTCTCTATCTCTTATGTAAAGTCATTTCATCATCACGTAGTTGACGGCATCATCATTCAAAAGTTAAAAATTCCATTGCGCAACAATTTCATTGAGTTTTATGCTCGTGCCTCTTAGTCATCTTTTAGCAGTTTTTTTGTTTGTTTATGTTTTCCAATTAATGTTAACTAAATTGTGTTTCTTTTTCGCAGGCGTTCCTCAATTGGCACCTTTATACGTCCACATTCGTCGGAGGGTACGGCGTCCAGCACAAAGCTGAAGGAGGCGAAGCCACAGCCACCCAAATTGGACTATCGCTCCATGGTCTCCATGGATGACAAGCCAGAATTGTTTATCAGCGTGGACAGTAAGTTCATTATTTATATAAATTAACATATTTGCTCTGGCCTGCTTAGTTTTAGTCTGCACTTCTATGAATCACAGCAAAAACTAGTTGGGAATTATAAGGTCACAACTACGAAAAATAAATTTTGTCAGTGTATCAGCATTTTGAATGAATTGTTTATAGGCGTGGACACTAATTTGATAATTTATAAAATATAAAAGATTTTTTAGTCATATCTCTGCATTAATTAACCTTCTTAGTTTTGGTCTGCACTTCTAAGAATCGCAGCAAAAACTAGTTGGGAATTATAAGCTTCACAACAATGAAAAAGACATTTTGGCACTTTATCAGCATTTTGAATGAATTCATGTAATTTTGCTCAATCTTGCAGAATTGATACCACGTCCGGCTCGCGCCTGCACTGACCCACCATTGTATTTCCGACTGCGGATGGGCAAACCCATTGGCAAGGCCATACCACAGGGCACCACGGTCATGTCCTATGGCAAGAATAAGCTGCGCGCCGAATATTGGTTCAGTGTGCCCAAAAATCGGTATGTGATGAATTTAACAAAACTTAGTTGAATATTGTTAATATATTACTTTATTTTATTAATTGTAGTGTTGATGAGCTCTATCGTTTCATAAATACCTGGGTGAAACACCTGTACGGTGAGTTGGACGAAGAGCAAATCAAGGCGCGCGGCTTTGAGCTAATCCAAGAGGACACCGAGTGGACGAAGAGCGGCAATATCAAGTCCGGCTACGGCGACAGTCAAGACGGCGAAGAAATTAGCGATCTCACACGTGAATCCTGGGAGGTAAGTGACATTTATCAGCATATTATCTATATAGAATATATATATATATGTAAACTTCTATACATATATGTAATTTTTAACCTATTGCTCTTTTATATATGCGCTGAGTTTTTCTCTCGAATTTTTCCTACTACGTATCATACCGAAACAAAATTGAAATTCTTTTCAAATTCTAACAAACTCACGAAGAAAACCTATACATTATTGAAAAATGGAAATTCTTTAATCAAAAACTATTGTATATTTTTTTGTCTTACACTCGATTTTTCTACTTTCTGTTTACTTGTTGTCTTTCTCTTATGCTTTACAAATTATTATTATACAAAAAAATTAACTGAAAAAATATAACAAATATTAATGGGATAATAACAAAACTTACAAAACAACTGAAAACTGAAACAAACAAAAAATATATATTTCAATATTTTCTTAATAACAACAACAAACAACTGAATACTGAAATTATGTGATAAATCTCTATACGACAGCTTATAAAGGCGCCATTCGCCAAGACCTACAAGATCATAAAAACGGCTTCGCATGCCGCATCGCATGATTTGGAATTGTTGGGCGGCGAGGTTAGGATCTATATAAACCTTTTTAATCCCAAAACCAAAAAAAAAAAAACAACAAAAACCAAATAAAAAAATACAATACAAAGTTATGTCTCACTTTAAACTAATTTTGTGTGTTGTTTAAAGCACAATTCAAAATGATGAGCAAAAGATAAAAAGAAAAACCAAAAACAAAAATTAAGAAAACACTTTTGAAACTTGTGTGAAAATTATGTGAATTTTAGTTTCGTAATTTATGATTTTTCTAAATTTTTCTTGTTTTTTTTTAGATTTATGTATAACTCTCTTTTAATTTTTGGCTCGCTCGTTATTTCTTGTAGTTCTCTTTGCCAGTTTTTAGCATCTTGTTTTTAACTGATATTTGGCACATTTTATCAAAGCACTTTTCAAATATATATATACATATATGTGTGTGTCTGCACACTCAACACATGTTTTAAAATTATCCAATTATTGTTTTCAATTCTCAAATATATTTGACAACTAAATCATGTTTAACGCATTGGCATCAAAATAAATATACAGCGAGCATATCAAAATTCATACTACTCTCAACAATTGGCAACAGTTTTACAGTTTTTTTTAAACTTTTTATAATTTAGAAGAAGAAAAAAACGTATCGATATTTTTAAAAATCTCTTTCAATTTTCAACTTTAACCATAAATTCATTCAATTTTCAACTGCAAAAGAGAAAAAATGTTTAAAAATTTATAAACAAATCGAATTCATTGCAATTTCATATTTTTGTCATCATTCAATTGTTGTTGTGGGCGGGGTTCATTGAAAAATCAACTCAACTTTTGTTACCCATTACTTGGGCTTCCTTTGGGACAAAAGCCACAAGACCTCAAGCTGTGGTCTTAAGACTAACCGTATTTATGGTAACTCCATAGGCAGAGTTACATTAAGGTATTATATCTACCGATAAACATATATATATATATATATATATATATATATATAGTTTGGTTGGAGTAGTTTACGCAACATGGAGTAAATTGATATGCCAATTAGCATTTTCATAATGAATTTTCAACGCCGACTTGGCAGACATATTAACTGTATAGGGCCAAAACAGCCTATAACTGTTTGTCTATGGTTATGGCTTATAAGAAAATAAATATATCATTGACTCAACATTGTTTAAACAAATACGGCAATATATTTCCCAACTTTGTCGCGGTTTAAGTTGTTAATTTGCGTTTCACACGTCGTATGCGTAATCTGATAATCTGATTTTCTAGCTGCTAATTAATGTCTTCTAATCAAGTAGAAAATCTAAATCTAATTCAAAGAAATTAATCGAATGTCTTAAGTGCCTTAAATAACATAATCGATAACCTTTAATTCTATATGCAATATTTATAAACAATACTATATTGCTGGTACTTTGGCTATAGACAACCTTAAGTTGCACTTGATAATCGCATATAAACAATTTATAATTCAAATCGAAATTACATTTTCGAACTAATTATCATCAACAGCAATTCCAACCTCAAGAGGTTATCAAATTGTCTAACGAGCTCAGATTTTGTATATTTCTGAAACTCTACTTCGCATAGTTCTTGTTGTTTCCTTTGTTATTTGACAACTTCCGTTATTGTTGCTTTTGTGCCTAATTCAAGTAGTTCGAGCAACACACTTCAATATCTTCAAGTTTTGAGTTAAGAGCTTCTTCTCTAGTGCCTTGGCCATATTTCCGCTGAAAATGGATTTGAAAAATTGCTGCCAAGTATTTAAAAATAATTACGCAATTGACTTTAGGCTTGTCGAAGTTATCTATAAATAGCTGTGCAACATATGAGTCAATTCACGAGGGTTGCTTTGAAAGTTTCTAAATGGTAAATTTCCAAATAGAAAATACATTTTGTTCGGGAAATGTTTTTAACTTAAGCTGAAGATAAGCATATTTTAATGGAATTTTTAATAAAATTTACATAATTTTTATTCATTTTTTTCTTATTTTGTAAACTACTGATCAAGTCACCCTCGTTTATTTTAGGCGCGATAAGAGCTTTTGTAAATATAAAAAAAAATGTATAAAATTTGAAAATAATAATAATATTATGGGATACTCTGATAAGCCGAAATATGCAGATTTGAAGCATGTGCCGAAATTTTTTGAGACAGATTTTCAAATATCGCTCTGATGATGTTAAAGCTTCAGAATTGTTGTTGTCTCTCTCTCTCTCTCTCTCTCTCTCTCTCTCTCTCGTTCTTTCTGTCTATCCCACTCTCTCACTTAAGCTCTCTTATATTATATATGAGGAGGAATTTTTCTATATTTTTTGCTGCTTTAATTTTAGCATTTTTTTAATGCATCCCAACATTCCATTCCATAAATTAAAATTTATTTTAGTAAATTTCGCTAAATTTAGTGTAAATATTAAGTAGCTGAGCTACGAAAGCAGTTGTCGAGATCTTGAAATTTTTTGTTAAAAACAATTTGAACAATAAAGATAACGAGCATAAAGAACAAGTTAAACCAGTTGAATTGGACTGGATTGCACAACAAAAACGGTTTTGAGGTTTGATTTGGATATGGAATTGGATTTAAAGTTGGATTTGGACTTGTATATAGAGGAGGGCATATGAAATGAAACATAGTATGAGATACATTTATGTAGCTGACAGATACACAGTATGCATAATGTAGCCAGCTGCATATTTGTGGCGTTAATCAAATCAAATCAAATCAAATAGTTTATAAACAATAACAAAAGTAAGGTTTTATTTCTATTTTTTGTTGTTTATAATGAACTCAACACGTATGGGGATAATGATGATGTTGATGATGATGTTGGCAACCGGTTCAGAGTTTGTTATACATTATTATTGTTATTGTTATTATTGTTGCTGTTGTTGTGCATTTATGACAAGCTTGTGATGAGCGTGTGCCACAAACATAACTAAAAGATACTTCAATTCACACAACAAAAGAAAATTTGCATATAAAGAAAAAAAATATATACAAAAAAAAAAAACGACTACAAAAGAAAAATGAAACAAGCGAAGCGCATATACTATATTGTATACGATATATAGACTATATATAGACACCGATCAGCTCATAAGCTATATATAGCCAGAAGTCGACTTCTTGAATATATACACGCACATATAATATATAGTATATAGTATATCCTATGCAGATCAAATCCAATTCAAAATTGCAATTAATTAATATCGTTTGTTTTAATTATAATTAGTGTTGTTGCTGCTTCTTCCTCTTCATCTTCATCCTCTACTATTATTATTATTATTGTTATTATGCTTTGTTGTTAATTGCTGTCAAATCACATCATCATGGGATTGGGTCACTGTCATCATCACATCACAGCATCAACTCAGAATATCCGGTTTATTTTTTTGTTGAGCAGTTGTTGCTCCTTTGCGGTCAAGTCAATCAGTTTTAACCAGGCCACGCCCCCTTATTGTATCTATGCATAAAGCCCACAATTAATTGTGTGTTTACATTTCTGCACATTTAACTGATATTTATATACTATTCATACTATATTGTTTGTACTTGTCTGATCAATTAATTTCAATGAATTTTACGGCTTCCACACGACACACAATTGGTTGGTTGGGCGACAATGAAGAGATCGAGATGCTCCTTCAAGTGCTGATCATGTTGATGATCAATTGATGATGATCACAGCCAAAGTCGAAGCTGCAAATTTGCATAAGATACATATACGTATCTGTAAAATGGAAAACGGAAAATGAGAACACATTGGCAGCAGTATATTATAGCGTTTTTATAGCAACTGTCAAGCGCTCAGAATGGGAACGGTTTGTGTCTGAGGTGTGAGAACAGGTGTGTCCGCAGAGCAGCAACAGACTGCAAACTGCAGACATGTTTTGACTTTATTTTTAGTACGTGTTTTGGCTGGAAATGCATGAAACTGTGCGAGTTGCATATAAACAAGTCAATAGAACTTATTTCTAAACTAATATAGATAAATATAATGTGTATTTAGCACATTTCCATGCCACACAATTGTTTAATCAATTTGTGTGGATGCAAAAAATTTAATGCTCCGCAGTTGAATTAGTTTTATGACCGATAACAAACAGAGGCAGAGAGAGAGAGTGTGTGTGTGTGTGTAGGAGAGAGATCATACGGAAAAACCCTCGACCTACGCGAAATAAAATTCATATTATTAGATAACTCTTGCAGTGCATTTGCATAAAAAGAGCAGAGCGCATACTCTTGAGTTGCAAAAGCCAAAAGTTTCAACTCTCTTTGTCTTGCGCTCTGCTGCCTAGCAAATGCACGCAATCGTGGGCTTCGCTGCCGCGCCTGCCTTAAGCTCATGGCGCAGAGCTCTCTTTCTATTATCTTACTCCCTTCGCATAGCAAATGCACGCAGCATACATACATATATTTGTAATACATACGTGTGTGCGTGTGCCCCTATGACTTCAGCTGCTATGTCTGCGTTGACTGCTAAACAAAAGTTATCAGCTTTGTCAGGCGCTCACTGCTGCTGCTGCTACTGCTGCTGATGCTCTGCTTTGCCGAGCCACGTTTGCTAGCGACGCGTCGTCGCAGTCGTCGCTGTCAACGTGAACAGCGGCTTCGGCTTCGACCGCTGGGCTTGTGCTTCTGTTACTGTTGCTGTTTCTGTTTTAGTTTTCGCAACACATTCAAGCCGCAAAGACGCATCGCAGTCGACGCTACGCTACGCTTCTATCGTATATATCGCATATTTTGTGTGCAGAACAAATTCAAATTGCCAAATTGAGATATATGACGACGCTCCCAGTGCTAAACTGTAATGTGACTGCATAAATAAAATAAACACATAACATACGAGATATAAAAGGCAAATATATATTTATTCAAATTTGTACATTCGCGTGTGTGTCTGTGAGAGAGTGGAGTTAATTTTTAAAAGATACTCGCTCTTGGCCGTCGCCGGGTATTGGCAATCAAAGAGCGCGCTCTCAAAATTAGCAACGCCTGCGCAAGAATTAGCTAGAAGAAGCAGAAGAAACACAAAAGAAAAGAGGAAAAGACGTCGCCAAAATGAGCGTCAAACCGATCAAATTATCCAAAATAGCGAAATACATTAGAAAAAAGGTAAATACACTAACAAATACCCACACACACACACACTCACCAAAAAAAAAAAAGAAAAACAACGAACCAAAATAAGCTCAATGAGAACTCAAAGATTTTCGAAATTTTGTGTAAATATTTTTTTATTTTTGCTAGCATTAGTTTTAGTTGAGATTTGCTCGGGAATTGCGGCGAAACAACAAAATTTATTTATATACAAACATTTATTTTGGCGCGAGTTTCGTTCATCTCTTGTTTGTTTTATTTTTAATTTTCTGGGTGAAAGTTGAACAATACAAGCAAAAGAAAAATATTTATAAAATTCAACTGAAAAAGTCGTTTCTTTGACAGCGCACAATTTTGTAATCTTAACGCGTTTCGTAAAAGAAATACGCTTAAACGATACACGATACAGCATTACGATATTATACGACACGATACGATATTTGGGCAGTACATTCAATGCCTTGGCCATAAATGTACAACATCCAAGTGTCCATATTGAATAGTGCACAAGGCAACAAGAAGAAATAACAATTTCAACAAAAACTAAAAAATATAAAAAAAAAAACCATCGATAAGGTCGTCTCCAGCGCATGCAAATTTATAAATTGTTTTGTGCGATGTCCAACGATAACAACAACAACAACAATCCCAAGTTGCCTGTAAATATATTTAATATTTATATGATATATATTATAAAGGCCTCCCCCGAAAGAAGCTGAGCTATAATTACTCAGAAATATTCAGTTGCTCAGAAATAAATTTGTATATTGTACTATATTGGGTTGAATCCGTCCGCCATAAGTTGCCACAAATGCCCCATTAAGTGCTGCAAGTACAAACATTCAAATTGCCGTCAATTGGCTGTACAGTGATGGCCACACAAACGTGCCAAGTGCCAAGGAAAAATAAGCGAAGCTTATGGAAGAAAATATGAGGGCTTTAAAATTTATATAAATTTATTGATTACATTAAAGTCTTTTATTGAAATTTTGAAACAATTTGAGAAAAATTCGACTAAATTTTCTATATATTAATTATTTTTCTTAAATATGCTGTTTTTAAATTATTTGAAAAATATTATTCCAATTTTCATAAATATCTATTCATATCAATTTATCATGTTATTTTCACAATAACCTTATAAATATATATTTTTCTGCAAAATTTCTCTGCTATCTCTAACTGTTCTTCCACACTCTATATTCTTTCCTTTTGCAAAATGAAGTTTTGTCATTCAACTCTTTTCTCCCTATCAATTTCTTTACATATTGCTTCTTTTATATACATATATATACATGTATATATATTCTTTTTTTGCTTCATTATCTCTGCGATCACTTTGTACTATGGGCAACCTTCGCTTTGAGATTCAAAGTATTTTCATATTTGCTGATGGAACTCGCTTTCAAATCAACAAACTGACAAATGAGAGTTGTGTGCATGGAGAACACCGACTATAAAAATACACTCAATTTAGTTGGGATCGTTAAGATATGTTACAACTATGAATCTAGGAAGTTCATTAAACTAACGTTGATATCTTAACTATTTACACTTTTGAACTATTTAAGAACTGAATAGAGATAGAGACGAAGTGGAGGAGGAGTGGAGAGGGGGAGCTAGGGGGAGTTAATGACTTTACTTATAAATTTTAACAATCGCATAAAATTTAAATTTGGAAGTTTCGGAGCTGGTTGAACTGGTTGAGAGAGGTTTTTCGCATCATTCCTAAAATACTTTCGGTTGCTTTTATATTTTTGATTATGGCATATTAAGTAGGCACAGAAACTCACATTTGACATTTCTTTCACCTTTAACATGACGTGGAGGGAGGTGAGAGGGGAGAGTACATACGTATTGTAGGTGCTGCCTCTAAACAGTAGCGTCTCCACACAATTAGCATGTGTATTTAATTGTAACTTCAGCTATAATTAAGCGGAATCTTATTGTTTATGTTTTTGATTTTATTTTGCCGTCTTTTGTTTTTAGTTTATTCATGTTTTGTCAGCAGCTCAGCTTAAATGAAATGAAATCCAATGCGGCGCAGTCCACAAACTCAGCCAATTGTGAAGACTACAGTATATAGTATATAATATACTACATGTAGTATATAATATATAGACTTATTATGTATTTGGTTTTGTGCACATGTATTTCAATTCACTCAACTAAATATATGTATATAGGAAAGGTGTGGCAAATGACGGCAACTGTTTTTGTTATGGTTAATTGTTGTTGTTGTTATTGTTATTGCTATTGTAGTTGCCACAGCCTGTGAAAGCGCCATCTGTAGTTGAAAAGCGGCAGTCAAGCAAAGCAACCAGTCTAGAGAAATTTACTGTGATAGATCAATTAGCTATAGATAATTCTATTGATAGTTTTGTTTTTTTTTTTATATATAAAAAGAGCTGAAAATGTGAACTGGAAAATTGCTTTTAGAATAAGTATGAATTGAGAAAGTTTCTTGCTTTCGATCAACATAAGTTAAAGTTGAGGAAATACCCTCTCTTATCAGCGATAGTCGCTTGCTAATGTTTGACTATTGTAAAGCTTCCATAAAGTAGTTGCGAATTATAGTCACAAGTTGGAAAATGATTGATGTTACTGCCTTTGACAGTTAATTTTAAAGTTCTGCTCTTTTTTATTATTTTACTTTGTTAGATATATTTTCTATGCCACTATAGCTGATTCAAAATCTAAACTTTTTCTAAAATTCTTTGGAAAAACGGAAGATATTTTATATTTATATGTTAAATTTGTACATTTAGTATTTGTCAGACATTTTTGAGAATTTCTGGGATACTCAGCTGTTAAGCAAACTGTCTTCTACTTTTTTCATATACATATACTATATTTTTATTTTTGTTGTATCTCAAAAACAGCTGTCAATCTGCTTTGGGCTATTCTCATTATGAATATGAAAACGATATGGTTTGAAAAACTCAAAGATAAACTATAAAATATAACAATGGAAACACGTGAAATGTTTGTCTGCAGTTTTTTTCTCGAGAGAGGGAGTACTCGAACTATGAGTGAATCCTTGTCTCTATTTGCATATTATGTTATGATAAGACTCAACAGGTTAATTAAAGCCCAGAAAAAAATAAAATAAAATAACAAAATAAAAAGAGAAACCAGTTCGAAATGGCACTTAAAACAATCAAATTAACCCACAAACACACACAAAAGCAACCTTGGCCCAACACGCAGCTACAGAAATGTTAAATTTTTTCAACATTTGTATTTTTTTTACATTTTTGTGTTAAAATAATTTTGTTTTTAATTTTACGCTGGTGGCTGGCGATGCGTATGTGTTTCTGGCAGAAATGAAATTGTCGCCAATTCATGTTTAACCCAATTTGCAGCTGATTTGTTAGCGTGTCAACAAACTGCCAATATTTTTATAATTTGCACTATTTAAACTGAAATTAACAAATCAAATATTACGTATACGCACCAGCAACATGTTGCTGGCAAACAGTAGCTTGGCAGCATGTTGCTGCTGATAGGCAGCGGACACAGATCTGCTGGCGTCATTCACTTAAATGAAAAAATGTGTGTTAAACAGTAGCGCTCTCTCACGCACGCACACAAAAGTCAAATAGTCATAGCAGCTGCAGAGGCAGCGGAAGCTCACAGCGAGCGTAACTAGTTAAGAGCGCCAACATTGCGCGCGCTCTCACTCTCTTCGCTCTCTATTTTGCTGAACTTCATTTTGGGCCACTCTGTGTGTTGTGTGCGCACTGCGCACCTCGCCCGTTCTTACACTCGTCGTCCGTCGACAGCGTCGTATGTTTGTGTTTCGTTTTGCTTCATTCACATGCCAGTCCAGTCGGCGGCAGTCATTGAGTCTGGCAGCAACTTGTTTTTCCAAAAACACGCTTAACACAGTTAACGGCAAAAAAGTGCAGTTAGAAAGAAATTCAATATAATGTATATACTGTTTTGTGTGTGAAATTGTTTATGTTTATATGTGTACATATATTTTGGCATATGGAGTGTAAAAGTAAACAACATTAGCATTTGCGGCGAAAATATTGGAAAAGCAATTGAAAGGCGAAAGACAGCGACGGAGAGCGTTGTGATAAAAACTGCGACAACAACACGACAACGAAAGAAACACGCAAAGTAAAACAAAAAAGTAATATCAAAAAGGAAAAAAAGTAATTTGTCGTCTCGTGGGTCACAAGACCAAAAGCAGCTGTGTGCAAGTATATGCCTGTGAGTGTGTGTAAATCGTGAGAGAGCGAGAGAGTGAGCGTGCGCATGCAATGTTATTGTTGTGCTCCCCACTCAAAGCTTTTTACTCACACTGCCGGTCATAAAAGTTGTGCTAGCTGACGACACTCTCTGAGCTTTCGTGCGAGTGAGAGAGACGACAACTTGTTTCGTTCGTTTTGTGTTCTCGTCGTTGTTTTTGTTGTTATTGTTATTGCTGCAGCGTTAAGTTGTAAACACAACATGTGGTTCATTGTGGGCCTGTTCGCCTTTGCCGCAATATGCGGTGTAGCCGGTCGCAAATGGGGCCGCTACTTGTATCTGCACTATGGGCGCCATTTGCTGCCGCGCTCAATGCTCACGGCCAAGAACCGTTCACCGACGCCCCCGCTCTCGCCCACCAAAGATGATCAGAGCTTGGAGGCGCTGCTCGACGAAAGCGGCGAAATGCATGAAACGGTGAGAAGAACAACAAATTATGTTTGAATATTGCTGCTAAACTAGAGCAAATGTTTGTGTGTGTGTGTGTGTGTGTGTGCTATCGATTAATTCCGCATATCGATTGCCAACACTTGTCGGAATGCGCTTGCGATATCTGTATGTATGTATGTATGTATAGTGTTACTAAATGCGAGAATGCGGCAGGCATCATTAAGGTATCCACGTGTAACCATTATAGACACGATTAGACTTGAATTGACTTGTATTCATCTACACTTCATTGGGATAATTATTTTTAGACTCTGATTTGCAACTATTACGGCTATTATCAGCAGAATGATTATAATGACGATGTATGTACGTGAGATATTGCCATTGAAAGTCACTCGCAATGAACCCAATTTATCAGTCTCTGTCAAATGCCAAACAAAACCTTAATTACCCTTCCGAGCTTGAGTGCTTGTGTCTTGGGTCAATGCGCTCCCCACTCACATATACTAATGCATCTCATCATTGTCCCCACAGAGAGAAGGAGAGATAGAGAGAGAGAGAGAGGTCTGGGGGCACGACGAATACGATCTCTGGACCATATAGTATTCGAATTTCATAATGGAAAGTCAGCTTGTGACAGCTTTACACTGTAATATCATTATTATTATTATCCATTATTATTTAGTATTGTTTTTTACAAGTGCTGTGAGATCGGAGACAGTTGTTCTTTGTTAGTTGTAAAGAAAAACTGTTTGACTTTGACAAACAACACACCCTAAGTTACGTAGGGTATACATACACATAACTAACCTAACGCACCCAATGCGGCAACAGAAACTGAACCGTGTCTAATTAAATATTGGAATAGCAATAGAATAAAGTACAAGAAACTGCAAAAACTAAAACAAAAATAGTGAAAGAAACTCATGTAAATGACAAGAGAATTACAATTTCACGCCCTCGTTTAGGCCCGATGATAAGTGGTTAGAAGGTCTGTCCTTCTGCTAAAGTGAATTACATGTTTGAGTGTAACCAAGTTTTTTTTTATGTAATGTTTATAACTGTTATTTACTTGCCACTTATTGTGCACATTAGTTATGCAAAATGACGATGTAGCGAAGAAGGTAAAGTGTGTTGGCTCAGAGATTAAAAAAATATTACATTTAAAGAAATACGTATGTTGTAGGTTCGTTAAATTCTATATTCTCTTTAAGGTACGATCTTTCGCACCGTAAATGAAATCCTTAATCCCATTCCACAACCTTTTGTACCACATCAGTTATCATTGCCATACAGCTTGGACAACAACCCATGCAACTCTTTGCCAACATTCGCATACCACAACCCTTTCAATATCGTAACTCAACAAATGCAATTTTCATGCATTTCACATCAAATTTAATGCCATAGCTGAGGGACTTTATCCACAAAAAGTGCATAAATATGCATATTTCTATATATACATATGTGGAAGTATTTAGATCTCTATATATAAATATTTGTTTCGCTCTCTGCTGGTTGCGGCTCGTTGCTTACGTTATTCGCCGTTTCTTTTGCTTCCGATTCGAAGAACATAGGGCAAAAGAGAGTAAAAGAGACTATCAAATTACTTAAACACCAAGCTCAATACTTGTTTGGCCGGCTTCTATATCTCTTGCTTCGTATTTTTTTTTTTTTTTGTATTTACTTGTCTTTTTGCGACTTCTTTCTCTACATTTTGTTGTCCACGTTTTCTGTTTCTGTTTCTTGGCCCGTTCCCTGCGTGGGGTTATTTTTGGCTCTGTGGACGCTTTGAACCGCATTTCAATAACCAGTTGATGTGGAACCGTTGAAGAACATGTTTGCCGCGCAACATAAGGTACAGATATATGTACATACATATAGTATATACATATACATATAGAAAGAGATCGTCATAGTAATACTAACAACAATGAAATAATTGTTGATCCAATTAAAATGTGCTAAAAGTTAACGAGTTAACAGAAATAGAGGGCTCTAGTATTTTGCCGGTTTATCAATTTGTTTAATTTGCTGCATTTGTTTATATTGAACTTGCTGGTGGCCTATCAACAATTATTAATATTATAATTATAGATAATATACGACCTTAAGCTGAACATCTTTGTCAATATCTTATCGTTTCCAAATGGAAACTTTCTGCGTTTTTAAATGAAATTCCTCAATTAATTCAACAACAAAAAATAAGTATATGTATGTCAAAAGTATTCTATCAACAAAATGCGTATTATATTTATTATCATGTGGAGTGGAGTTATATAAAAAAATATGTTAAAAAATAAGTAAATTTACTAGGAAGTGAAGTTTTCCCAGAGATTTATAGCTGCCCCTTTGGCGCCACATGAAAATCGAGAAACTTAAACAACTTTCTCTAAAACATAAAATAACAACGGAGCCAGGAACTAACATACATTTTTTTCGTAGACACATCCATACATAGACCTTATTTAAATATAATAACTAAATAATAAATATTGTTTATTGTCTCGAGCCGCGATCATTGTTTATCTTCTCAGTCCCAGTCTCAGTCTCAGTTTATGGCTGACGTCATTTTCGAACTACAACTTCGCCGACTAAACAAAAGAGTTGAGACACAACAATACACGCCATAATTTTAATAGCTCTACAAAAGTTAAACAAACATCATATAAATATATTTTGTAAATATGGAATGTACCCTGGACTAAGTGATGCCCTGTAAATGAATTTCCAATTTTTAGCAAAGTTTCATGATCAGTGTGCATAAAATGGATTAGGTTGTAATATAGGATAAGTGATTAATGGGCTAGATATTAATTAATTATTTAAATTGAATTTAATGTGTTTGAAATGTGTGCATAAAACTATATTAGATAGAATATATTTGAGATAAGTGTAATGTAATTTGTATTTAGGAAGATCATTTTATTATTGAAGATTAAGCATACTTTTTCTCTAGATACTTTTCGAACTACTATGAATTGAAAATATAATTTATTTTATAATTTTTGGTGAATTGGATATTAGCTTATCACATCCTGGACACACACACATTTGCTATAATATTGTACCTTCGAATATCCTAGACACCTACGATACTGCGATCGCAGGCTTAGCATATTTTAAAACCCATGAACAGCACTGAAAGAAACTTCTACAGACTTGTAATGTCATACTCTTTGACAATTTATCTTGATTATAGGGTATATGTTCAGGGCAATTGTGTTGCTTATTATTTTATACACATATGTGTGTGTTTGAATTGTTTTTATTATAACTTTTTTTTTTGCTGCTACCAGTTGAATACAGCTCAAAACAAACTCAAACTCGACGCGGCCGCAATACGTCGCACAAATTGTTGCAGCAGCAGCAACAACAAATAAATATATAAATTTCGTTTTGAGTTTTGTGTTAATTGAGCGACGACTTTAGTCGACCAATAAAAGGCCCAAAGCAAAAGGCAACAGACAGTTAACAGTTGTCTTTCGAGCACGTAGCACATCGTATCGGAAGAGAGTGTGGCAAACAAAGTCTAAAAAGAAACGTGAAAAATTAAATATTTAAACAAGAGAGTGTGTCGGCTGCTTTTTTGTAAAGTAAAGAAGATATTAAAGTAAAAAAATATAACAACTCGAAGAAAAGTTCAAAATACGATAAGTTGCATCCACGTGCTGCCATCGGGGCGTATACTTGATATTTACAAAAAGAAACAGACAATAAAGTGCAGCTCGCCCAAGTGATGAGAATGTGCGAGCTGATTGTCAATCATGCGGTCAATCATGAGGTATGACCAACAACTCAAATACAGTTAAATATTTATTTGGTAGGAAATTTCGGGTATGAAATGAAGACCATGAATCATGGGACGTCTGTGAGAAAACAGGTTGAGCCGCAAGTTATCGATAAACAGTCATCGTCTATCGCTGTTGTCACGCTTTGGCGCAGCTTCTGCCCCAGAGTTTATAGTAGTTTATAGTATACCAAACAATTATAAATGTGTCAGACTGGGGAATGACTTTCACAGCAAATGAGTTTGTAAACAATATTATTTTGCATCAATTAGTCGTTGACCCATATCAAAACAGTTAAAGAGAATACGATATATATATATACATATATACGATATATATTATAGCTAGAAATGTTTACCTTCAGCGCGTATTACTCTAGTCAATGGTTGACAGTGGTTTCAATACAACGCATAATAATTGACAAGGTTATCGATTCGTTTCGATTCGATTCGATTCGTTACGTTTCATTTCAGTTTTATTGGCGACATTTGCAATGCATACATTTTATGCAATTCATGCATTATAATGCCAAATGATCCCACTATATAATTGATTTATGCCGACTACGCTCAACTTTAAAAACTATCGATAACTAGCGATAAACTTGATGCTAAAGTTAAAGTCACATAAATATGAGTCGAGGGGATTTTTCAAGACAAAAAATAAAAAAATAAAAATCAAAATTATAATGTTGCTAATGTCTGAAGCACGTTTCACATTTGATAACCGATTGGAGTTCATGGGAAATGACGAAGCTGCTGAAATTGAGAGTAAACTTGAGATTTATAAGTTGAATTTGGTTTTTATTTATAGTAGTTGAACAAATATTGAAGTTGTACTTCAAACCCAATCGAATGGCGATCTGAGCCAAGTTAATTACGAGCAGCTTAGACGACATGGCCAGGCCTTCATATTTACACCAAAAAAAAGGCACAGAAACACATCGAATGAATCTACATACTATAGTAAAATTGAAATAAAACAGGTTAACCACTTAGCACTATTTAAACAAATATTTTTTGTCTGTCTAAACTCGGTTTTTTTTTTGGGGGGTTTGTCTTCTGTTTTCTTGAACTTTCGCAAGAGACATCAACAAATTGCCTTCAATAACAATTTAATTATAATCATACAAGTCCAAAAATGACGCTTTTGGCGGCGTCTCTCAATTATTGTGATTGACGTCAAAATACAATGAAAATTTCAACAATTTATTTTCAATCTTGGCACACTTCGTTTCAAACAATGCAGGCAACAGTGTCTGCAATTAGTCATCGCGTATTTCGCATTGAATTTCACATATTTGTCAAATATTTGCTTATCAGCGATGAGATGGAATGATATCGTTGGGCATTTTTGAAGTTATTTTATGGCTAGCTATTAGTTGTTATAGCATCACAATCAGTATCAGTTTTGTTCACTTAATTTCATTTCCACAATTGATTGACAACAGAAGCTCGTTGTAAGTTGACTGCATAGTATATGTGTTTCATTTGAGATTGGGAATCTCCTTTGACATGCATGGTCTTTATTATGGGCATTCCCATAACAACGATTTCTGTCTATATGTTTATGGCATCAAATTCGAATTCGAGTTGATAAGCTTCACAAAACGATGGTATTAAAGGGATTCCCACATTGGCTTTGCTGTCTATTGTTTTCTCTTGTTTTCATATTTGTTATTGACAATATAATTTTGGGATTAAACAATTGGGCTTTTAATAAGCCTTAATAATATATGATAACAGCGATAAAAGTGTGAGTTTTACATAAGAGATTGACTTCAATTTATATAGTAGGTGTGTTCTAATTATAGCAGGCTGTGTTGGGTCAACTTGACAGAGAATCACGTTATAAAAAAATTATCCGAATTAATTAAAATAGTAATTCTTTATTAGTTATCATTACTATTCTTAACCTAGAAAATTCTGTTAGTGCTGCTATAATCAGGGGTGTTGATATTGGGAGGATACGTTTTTGGTTAACGCATTAGCAAATTTTACAACCAAAATTACGATTTTCAAAGTGAAGTCGTAGTTGAGGCTCAGAATTAATGCTTCAGACGTGAAAGATTTCTGAGTTTCTTGCACTTTTTCAAAAACGAATTTTAACTTTAAAAATTTCCAAACTTAATAAAAATAATTTTGTATAATTTTGTGAATATTCTCAGTGCAAGAAAATTCGTTTTTCTTGCAAATTTCCATAGAATGGCAATTATTTAAAAAAGAATTTTAATGTTATTTCGTTAATTTTTTCAAGTTATGATATAAGAAATATGCATAGATTGCCTTGCTTTAAGCTTCAATATAGCTTAGATGACTTCTATGATTTCAATATATTCAATTCCGGTTCAGATCTCAGTAATCGTATTATCAGAAAATTATTCGTTTGTTGTATAGTTCTTAGATTATTATGGTTAACTCAACATTGAACAACTCTCGACCAAAAGTATTTTGATTTCTGTACTATTTATGTAATATATTTTAATCTTCGAGTTTGAGCTCGCTTAAATTTAGACGTGACATTTTGAGAAGTAATATAAATTGAACGTAGTCCCGAGAGAACACAATCCTGGAAAGAAATGAGCTCCCCGAATAAATTAAGTTTGGGCCAACGTGCACTTCAGAATGTGAAGAATATCAGCCATGTCTTTAAGAACTCTTCCTTGCCTGTGAGTATGGCAGCGAAGAAGCCCAAGGAGAATCCCCATCGATTGGTGAAATTGATTGGCGTGAAGAAGACGCTGGTCAACCAAATGCAGGGCATGATGCAGACGATGCAGCGGCCACAACTTTCGAATCCCACACGCAACCTCTGCCGTGGCTACAACATCTGTGGTCGCACCAAGGGATTCTCGTCAATGAGCAGCCTGAGCAGTCGCTGCAATGGCCATGGTGGCGGACAGAGCCACAGGCGGAACATATCCAACCACTCCCACCAGCAGCAACGTTACCATCAGCTGAGCCAGGCCCATGAGCAGCTGAAGGCACAGAATATCCTACAGATATCCAATGCCATTACCGCAGATCTGATGGATGTGAACAAAAATCTGTTGGTTGGCAAGTGGAAGACAACCACCGATAATATGCACAACCATCAATCGCGTGTCAATCTCAAGAATAACTGGACGGAATCTCGTCCAGATCCGAAAATGCTCGATAAGCAATTGATGATACAAAAGCGTAGAAAATCTGTTGGCATCCAATGCGAGCTGAAGGATCAACCGAAGCGGGCGAAGTTTGAGCAGCCCAGCATGCAACAGCAGCGCCTGCAGGTGAGCCTGGGTGAGAGTTACTTGAGGAGCACCAAGAGTCGCGGGCTGCAGAATGCAACAGATGCCACCAAGAAGGAGACAACCACCAACAAGAATCGCGCCAAGAATCGTGCCTCAAAGCAGGATCTCAGATCTGTCAATCTCTTGCACATGAATCGTGACAACGATGCTGCTCCCAACCGCCTGGATGCGACACTCTATCAATACAAGCCGCCTGCCCACACGATGAGTGCCTTGCAGCGTCTCAGCATAAGGCAACCCGAGATACCACGCACCGAGACACGCAAGCAGCGTAACAAGAGTACCACTGCCCTGGCATCTCTGCCCAAGACAAGTTCTCTGAAGTTCTCACGGAAAGTCGCGCCCAAGACAAGTCAAAGTGAGAAGCAACTTGTCAAGAAATCCAACAAGCGCACCCTATCCTTGAAGCCCTGGCAGCATGCGGTTAAGACAACCAAAAGTCAATTGGAATTGGGCGAGAAACGCATGGGTTTCAAGGATGCAAAGCCTGTGTACACTCTGCAGAAGGACAGCATCAATATGCCAGCGCAATATAGCAAAGAATCGGCGACTCAACGCCTGAACACAAACTTTGAGAGGCGGCCCAATAATTTACAGGAATACTATCGAAACAAACACATGGCAAGGCGATAAATGGCAGAACCATGAGTTACGCAAATAGATGCAAATGTTTTGGCCCAAAAAATTGACAAATTGTATGAATATTTACAAATATCGTTTGTGAAATAAAAGTTTATGTAATTGAAAGCTATTTTCTGAGGCATTGTTGCCAGTTTTCATAGGGCAGATGATTGCGCTGTTGCCGGTTTTACATAAGTGATGTATGCCGAATAGTGATTGCTACTTGGTCATTTTTCTATTATTATTATACTATAATCTATTTATTGTTCTATATAAATTATATCTATAATTATTCTAAGGTTAGGGAAAGTACTCTCTTGCTTCAATTTTTCTCTAGATTTTATTTTAGATATAAATTGAGCCAGGGGTTGAATTACAGACATTCTGCATTCAACTTTACACTGTTGCCACACTTCACTTCTGCTCACATATGTCAACTATGCGCTGTTGTCAAATTTCTCTGTTGTGATCGCTGATGAAAATATTGTTGCCAAACTTCACTTAACATCAAAATAATTAGTTAATTCTCTCAGCTGTTGCCAAATTTCAGAAATTCTGAAGTTCACAGCGTTTCAGTGCTAGCGACAATTGCATTGTATAATAAGCATCAACTATTCGTACATATGTTTCTAAATGTATTTTGAATTCTTACATTTTTATTATATTTTATTGCATTTTGTTTTGTAGTTTGAAATTGTTTAAATCCAAAAACTGAAACAAATATACACCCGACACTATGACAAAAACAACAACAACAACAAACAAAACACAAATTCAAGTTCTTCAACTTTTAGTAACTGCACCAGAATTTTAAAGTTTTGCTACACCCAAATCCAAACGTATTGCAAAATAAAAAATATATATGAAAGATTTAAGAATATATTATATTTTCATTTTAATTTTGTATATATAATGTTAAATATAGTTTATAATTTGATGGTAAATGTTGTAAATAGTCTTTTTAATTATACTAATCAATTATATCATTTAAACCATCGATTCTCCAGGTGCTGTCTATGAGCACAGATGAATATCGCAAGACGTCGTTGTTTGCAACTGGTTCCTTTGACTTGGATTTCCCCATACCCGATCTGATTGGCAAAACAGAGATACTCACAGAGGAGCATCGGTAAGTCACAAAAAAAAAAAATACAAATTATATTTATTCAAAATAATAAATTTTCATGTATTTGGAAATTTTAGTGAAAAACTCTGCGCACATTTGCCAGCACGCGCCGAGGGATACTCGTGGTCCCTGATCTTTAGCACATCCCAACATGGTTTCGCACTGAACTCATTGTATCGCAAAATGGCGCGATTGGAGAGTCCTGTCTTGATTGTCATCGAGGATACAGAGCACAATGTAAGCTTCAAATCTATCCACATATATTGTAAATAAATGTCTCCTAGTTATTTTGTTAACCTGTTGGGAGAGTAAATTGTTTAGTATTCCAAATGAAAAAAAAAATATCAAAATAATTTATAACTTATGTAAATTAATATTTTATTTAAATTTCATTTTAGGTATTTGGTGCACTGACCTCCTGCTCGCTGCATGTCTCCGATCACTTCTATGGCACCGGCGAATCCCTGCTCTACAAGTTCAATCCCAGCTTCAAAGTGTTCCATTGGACTGGCGAGAATATGTACTTTATCAAAGGCAACATGGAGAGTCTGTCAATTGGCGCCGGAGAGTAAGTAACAAATTTTACATAAATTGAATTAAATTAAATTTAAATTTAAATTTAAATTTAAATTTAAATTTAAATTTAAATTTAAATTTAAATTTAAATTTAAATTTAAATTTAAATTTAAATTTAAATTTAAATTTAAATTTAAATTTAAATTTAAATTTAAATTAAATTAAATTAAATTAAATTAAATTAAATTAAATTAAATTAAATTAAATTAAATTAAATTAAATTAAATTAAATTAAATTAAATTAAATTAAATTAAATTAAATTAAATTAAATTAAATTAAATTAAATTAAATTAAATTAAATTAAATTAAATTAAATTAAATTAAATTAAATTAAATTAAATTAAATTAAATTAAATTAAATTAAATTAAATTAAATTAAATTAAATTAAATTAAATTAAATTAAATTAAATTAAATTAAATTAAATTAAATTAAATTAAATTAAATTAAATTAAATTAAATTAAATTAAATTAAATTAAATTAAATTAAATTAAATTAAATTAAATTAAATTAAATTAAATTAAATTAAATTAAATTAAATTAAATTAAATTAAATTAAATTAAATTAAATTAAATTAAATTAAATTAAATTAAATTAAATTAAATTAAATTAAATTAAATTAAATTAAATTAAATTAAATTAAATTAAATTAAATTAAATTAAATTAAATTAAATTAAATTAAATTAAATTAAATTAAATTAAATTAAATTAAATTAAATTAAATTAAAATAAAATAAATTAAAATAAATTAAAATAAATTAAAATAAATTAAAATAAATTAAAATAAATTAAAAAAAAATAAAATAAAATAAAATAAATTAAAAATTAAAATAAATAATACAAAAATACGACAGTGCAGACGCTTTCGTTGTTAATTTAGTTTCTAACCTATCTTTATTAAATAAAAAATAATCAAAAGGTTATATAAAGTAAAATTAAAAAAAAAAACATAAAAATAATATAAATAAATGATAATAAGTTAATAATAACGCACATTAAACAGTTTTGAAGAATATAAAAATATTAAACAATTTCAAAATTTAAAAACAAAACAAAGGTACAAATAAAAATAACTAGGTAAATAATAAATAATTATTATAATGAAGCACGTTTGTTAACAAAATTCGAAATACAAATATTCGAAAAAAGTAATATTAAATATTTTAAATTAATTATGCATTATAGATGCTTTTAAAATTAATCTTTAATGCATACATATATTTGAAATTAATTAATGAGTTCAAAAGAGTATATTTTAAAGTATAACATTTTCTACTATGATAAGATATTTTGTCATGTAATTAATGATTTTAAATTTTTAATATTCGTTTTTTTTTTAGCGGTCGGTTCGGTCTGTGGCTGGACGGTGATCTGAATCAGGGCCGATCTCAGCATTGCAGCACATACGGCAACGAGCCGTTGGCGCCACAAGAAGACTTCGTTATCAAGACACTCGAATGCTGGGCATTTGTTTAAGTGTCGGATAAGTGGATGGATAAATATATACATATATTATAGTACATATGAAGAAAATAATGAATTTTGATTTGTGTTTGTGTTGAGAACGCATTCTAGAATTGAAGAGTGAAGCCTACCTATTTAATTATATTATATATAAACAATACTATATTATACTATATGAATGTATGTATGTGTACGAAAAAGAAAAACCAACAATAACTAAACAAACAAAAAAAACCTATGAAAACAACCTGAGAATGATATCAAAAGCAACAACAGTAACAACATATGAAGAATAAGAAGAAGAAGCAGCAGCATATGAGATAAACTAGTTGAAATCGCACGGCGAGAATACTTGCAACAGACAACACAAAGACGAGAATATAAAAAATTAATTGAAAGTATAAACTGTAATCTTAACTAAAAACTTAACTGCAAATTGAATGCTTGTAACCAACAACAACAACAACAACAAAAGAAACGCCTGTAAGCTGTTAGAGAAATTGCTGTATGCGTTGAAACGTATTAATTATTTAGTTTTTATATAATATATATCACTAAACAACAATTAACTAAATTATGTATTAGATTTAAACAGTGAGAAAAAACACACACAGAAGATAAACGATAAATACAATACCAAACACACAATTGAAACGTACACACACACACACACACACACATACACACACATTTGGACATATATATCATGCAATCACACAGACACACCCACACTCCCACACCCACACACACACACACAAAACACGCATTTAAGCTTAAGTTTTATTATCAACATGAAATGTATACAACAACAAAAACAAACAACAAGAAAACCAAACGAGAGAGCAAGAAAGAAAAGAGAGTAGAAGGCAACACAAAATGCAAAGTATAAGAAACCGAAAATGTTGTGCAATTGAGACTTTTGCTTTGTATTTTGGCTGATTGCTTAACACATTTGATATAAACTAATTTACAATACATAATTAATTAAAAAAACAAAAAACAAAAAAAAAAACACTTTGATGTATGCCTTTGATTTTGATTTTATGCGCTCCAAAATGGAAAATGGAAAAGAATGTCGATATAATTTTAGTGCATTTCCTTTTGCAAATTGAAATTGGAAAATTGTATGTTTTCTTAAATAATTCAAATTGATTTTGATTAATATCTCTCACACAAATATACCCATATACATATATACATATATATGATTTATATTGATTTTATTTGGGAGCAGCAGACAAAAAAAAACGCATTGAGAAAAAATGGCGATTTAAATATTCTTTAGTTTTACGTAACATCTATATATATATATATGATTAATTATTGCTAATAATGATGTTGATTTTTATGCAAATTATACTAAAAGCATCAAACAAGAAACACAATATAATAATAATATACAAACAATTACGAAAAAAAACAAACAACAAAAACCCCAAAACAACTTTTTTTAATTGCGTTACAAAGGTATTTAAGACAGCGTCCAAAAGCAGGCAACACATTTTACCTAAGCTTGGTTCACAGCTTACGGCTGTGTCTAGAAGCATGCAACACTTTTTTGTATACAAGGCGTTTTGCAGCGAACTTCGTTTGAAAGTCTCTTCCTCCAGTTGAAGGCGCAAAGTGTCCACAACACACATGATTGATGCTGATTACTGATTATACTGTTGATGGCATTGGCTTCTATCAGCTTGCCACGCCCACAACAAAACACACACACACACACTGACATACAAATTTCAACATCAGCAGCTCCTACAAAAAAAAAAAAAAAAAACACAAAGAAAATGTATATGGGGCTGAGGATGGCAATGGTTTTGAAAACATAAATGGCTTTATATCCCTTTTGAGATACAATTGAATTATGAATATATAGAAATGTATACACTATGCATATAAATTAAAGTAAGTGAAAGTTATTGACATTTGAGCGAAGTTGGTCGCGTTATCCAAAATCGATGTGTATTATAAATGTTGTATAGTCTCTAATCCCAACTACTAAAATAAAACATATTCTAAATAATTAAACAAATCTCACACACATACACACGTACATTCACATGCATGCCACATTGTGCAAGCGAGCTAGCTATACATATAGACAGAACGAGAGAGAGAGAGAGAGAGAGAAACAAAACAATTGCTGATATTTTACACGGAACTCAGTTGGAAAATTCAACTAGAACTTACCAAAAATAGTGAATATTTTCTTTGAAATTATGTTTCGAATTTGAAAAACAAAATACATCTTATAATGAACGCACACACACTTAACAAATTAAAAATTTAAATTGAAAACAATTACGAAACGTAGAAATTGCAAAGAATTTAGAGAAATTTAGCTGAAACTTTTTTGCACCTCCCTCCCCGAAAACAACAAGCTTAAAACAACTACTAATTAATCAGATGGAATATTATACATTGTGTGTATGTATATACCAATGGTACCTATACATATGAACATATATATAATATATATACATTAAACAAAAGATATTGAACAATATTGATAATGGAGACTCACGCCAAAGTGTTTTTTAGGTGTTATTTATGAACAAAGAAATTTCAAACAGAAACTGAAAAATATAATATTTGTGTATTTTGTAGCTGGATAATAACCCTATCCATTATATGATATATTGTATATGATAATTACCAACCCAAAAGAAAAAAAACAAACATTTATAGAGAAGACAATGTATTGTATTCATTGAAAAAAAACTAACGTATGAGTTTTGTGAGCTTTAAAAACACAGAAATTGAAATCAAGTGGAAATTCGAGTTGTATTTTTGCGAAAATGGAAGACTCTCTTTTACTACTACACCCCTTACTAGAAAGCACCCCCTAAATACCCCAACTACCCCTAACACAATTTTTAGCTGAAGATGCCCCAACTAAGCGCTAAATTCATAAAACAAAAATACATATACATCAAATCTTGAGACCAAAATGCGTTTACTATATACTGAATATACATTGACTATGAATATGCATATGATTACCGATTAACTGAAGAAACCCGCTATATAAGTACTATATATACATATATATATTCCTGATCAAACAAACACACACTTGCATAGATGTTTTGTAGGAATCGCCGTTTGTCAACTGTTTTCTGCGTCAATTACACAAGCTCCTCTAAACAAAATTATAAATGAATTATCCATTAAAAAAATATTATTTAAAAAAAAAAATACAAAAATAATAATAAGAATTCTGCTGCTATAAAAATATTTATAAATATTGTAGGCAAAAGTTTTGTTAGGTAAAAAGTGAGCAAAAAATTGAGAAAAATTATAAAAATTTGAATTTATTTTTGTAATTTGTGTTTTGTTTTGTTGTGGAATTGTAACTTCTGTCAATTAACTTGTAGACTGTAGAAAATAAATATAAATAAATAAAAAAAAAAAACTATAAAAAAAAAATGCAATACGCACATTTCGTTATTGTTGGCAAAATGTAAATCATACATACATCATACATCACGAATGATGTATGAAATTCTGTTGTTCGGTTTAAATAAAATGCTTATAGCATATATTTATATGTATTTAATAGTCCAAATATATGTATGTATATAAGAGAAAGCATAAAAAGGTAATAATAATAATTATAAATAAATTCCATAGCTTGTGCGTGAATATACTTTTCTAGCTCAGTGTCGATGGAATGTCAGTTTCGAAGTAGAGCAAAAACCAAACTTGAATGTTGCACACAATACAAATTGGAAATAACTTAATAAATAAATAACTAGAACAACGGCACTTCAGTCACATACAGTTACAGTTACACAACGCATGTATGTACATACATCAAAGGTTACATCAGTTGCAAATAGTCGCCGAAATGGCGACGAAATTGTCCATAGTAGGAGAAATAGTTGAAAATGCAATGTGAGGCTGCTTTGTATAACAGTTGTAGGCAAAGTGTTATACAGAGTATTAGAGTAGCAAAGTGAAGACATGGAAGTTCAAGCAGAGAAATTATATTTTTCCATACGATGAATATAGCATTACATCTTACATAACCAACTCGATGAATACTCAATGTACATACATCAGAAATAAATAAGAAACATATTTTTGGATATTTCAAATAAACGATAGAAATCTTTTGACATACATAAATACATACATCAAATAAATAGTACATTTATCACACAACAAAAACAAATTACATAATTTATTGTAAATGTTGATCGTATGCAGATTGAGTTTCATAAATTGTGCGTTTAATTCAGTTGAGTTCATATACATATTGTAGTAATAACAAATATATAACATAATATATATATATATATATATATAGTTAAATCACGCGTGCTACTTGTATCGTAATATAAAATATCGAATGTTTGGGGCAAGTTTGCGAACATTATTTGAGGCACAAGCGATAAACCAAACGATAAAAGCAAAACACAAATGTACTATTAGCGTGGCAACAGTTCTAAGCATATGTACTTATATATTATACAGATGAATATATAATTACTTATATACCATATACATAATATATATATACATAAATGCATACATATATACTATATGTAAATGTAAAGTCATTACAATGATGAGCAACTTTTCTGAAAAATAAAATGTATATTCAAATATCAAAGCAAAAAAATTATTCAATTTAGAAATTTGGAATCTTGATCTTTAGGTGATATTGTGATGGAAAGTAAAAAATTGGTTTTAAAAGTTCTTAAGAAACCTTTTACGTTGATATATTTTTCGACACAATTGGCGCAGACAACAAAAAGTTATAGTCATTTAAATTTTCAGTTATTTTTTTAATTTCCGTTGTTTTCCCGCTACGCGGCAGTTTTGCATCATCACGTAAGTATGCAATAGAAAATTATTGGTATGCATTTGAGAAACTATCTGCTATGGTGATAAAAGAACATCGATATGTCGATATAAAATATATCGATATAATTGTCTTTGTCAACGCTGAGGCTGTTCAAAATTTTGAGTATACGTTTTCCAAAGGAAACCGTAATTTTCTCTCCCTTTCCAAAAAATTTTTCTTCATATTCTTCAGTTCAATTCAAGTTTTTTTTAAGCTTATAATGATATCACAAATAAATATCGCTAAAAAGGTTTTGAAAACTTATGACTCGACTTAATTGAAGAGGAACGTTACCATAGAAAAGTCTGTTGTAGTTCAATATTTTTACACTCATAGCCATATTTTCTAAAATATTGGTCCAAATCAACTTTGGTAAAGTTTTTTATGCCTATTTTGACACCAGAATTCAATTAGGCACAAAATATTCCGATTCAAAATTTTCACCAATTTTGACTTTTTTTTGTAAAGAGTGCCAATATGAACCAAACTTAAATGCAGTTTAATTATACAATCAAATCCGTTGACGAAAGTGAAAAAATTATGGAAATCGGTTGAGTTTTGGCAAAGTTATGGCTATTCAAAATTTTGAGGGTACATTTTCCATAGAAATCCTTTATTTTGTGCCCCTTATACCCACATATTTCCTCAGTATTTCTAAGGTTGTGGTTGTATCAATCCAAGTAAAGTTTCTTATGCTTATTGTGATATTTGAAATCTATTTACCAAAAATGATAAAATTCGGTGAAGATTTGTAAAACTTATGACTGTTATAAAATGGAAAGGGCAACATCCCAAAAGAAAGGCCGTTGTGGGTCAGTTTTTGTGGATTCTTAACCATATTTTCTAAAGTATTGGTCCAAATCAAATTTCAAATTTTCATTTTTTTTTTACTTTTTATCAAGAGTTTTTAGAATTGAACTCTGAATGAATTATCGATCATTTTTCGATTATTTATTACTATAAAGAGAATTAAAAATAAACAACTGATTTGATTATGGTTTTTACACAGTTTTTAATTGAATAAAAAAATATACATATGCATAGCAATACATAATTGATTGATTGGGATTTTTTTTTTAGTTTTTTCTTAAATTGTGTTTTCTTTGTATTTTTTTAGATGAGAGATTTTTGATACAGTTTGTTGTAATTTGATGCTAACTTTGATGAATTTGTTAAAACTGAGATGAGTTAAAAATTTTGAGATAGCATAATAAAATAAGAATATGTTCTGTTTTTTTTTTTGTTGCTGCAGTTTTTAGATAAACATAATACTTTGGCAGCCAGGACAAACTAAAATAAAATAATAACTAGGCAAATATATCCTGATACAATAATAATAGTATAACAATCAACACGTTAGCTGATAAGGCAGTTAGCTAAATGTTAATGCCAAATATATATATGTATATATGAATAATTAACTAAATATACGACTTAGTGACTACAACTAGAGCGTGTGTGTTTACATTTTGATTAATGACTAAAGGAGCTTTGATTCCCAATTGATTTTTATTTTGTAGGTGCGACAAGTGCAGTCCTTGAATTCCTAGGGTATTATTATTATTATATATATCCATGCATCTTGGTTGGCTGCACATACCTTAGATATACTTAGTTACTTAATAGTTATTGTATAAATAATGTTTTCACTTTTAACTACCTTTTTACAATTTGTTAATTTTGTTTTTCTTCTTTCTTTCTTTCCTTCTTTTTTGGTTGTCCAGCATCGTTCTGGATATCTAGTTTAGATATATATAATATATATAAACAATAATTCATGGCTACGTGCAAATTTCACTGCTTGCAGCACACGACGTATTTGTCACATTCGCATTGAGAGCTCCATTCCCGGTGCTCATGCTGGCGGGTGTCAGACTTGCTGATAGCACCGAGGATGCAGATGAGGGTGACGCTGCGGATGAGGGTGAGGCGGGAGCTGAGATATGGCTTGAGCTGGAGCTTGAGCTGGAGCTGGCTGCTGCCGGAGAGGCAGGTGTGGTTGTCGAATCAGGCTCCGCCTGTTGCTCAATCCCATTGATATTGTTCGTCTTGCTGTTCTCCAGTTTGGCGCGATTCAACGCCTCCTCGCGCTCCTTGGCATCAAAGTACCAAACGGTGATGGCATATCGGGTGCGATGCGCCGGCTGCACCTCGTGTGGATTGCGTATGTCCGACCAGAAGAATATCAGACGATCGAACTTGGGCTCAATATCGGCCACAGTGGTGCCAGCCGTTGGCCGTATCCTAAAAAGAGATATATACATAATTAGTTAAAACATTTTTGTTGCATGTACCTGAGGCTCTAGAGGTATATAGTGTTTGTGTAAAAAAAAAATATGGGCGATGAAGATGTGAAAGCAATTATTATTCAAATCCAAGATCACGCCAGAAGCGTAAGGAATGAGAACTTAACCTCTTAAATTTTACGATAGGAAATATACTTAGTTAAACGTTAGTTTATGGAAAAAAATCAAATCAAGATGCAAGTGCAAATGAAATTCTATTCTAATTTAGGATCACATAGTACCTTAGAGAGTTAAGGTTTCAAATTCATAGGAACTACATTTAATATAAGTAATTATCTATTCAGGTTTATATAGAATCCTAAAAAGTTATTAAGGTTTAAATGTTACGATATTTACTAAACGTAGTTAAAAAAATTTATTCGAAATTCTATTTGGATTACAGTATTCAATAAGATTTAAATGTTACGTTCTAAATTCTGTGAACGTAAAGAAGTTGGTGCTAGGAATCCTGTAGTTAGGAAACCCAACTGCAATTCCCTTGCTTGAATTCATTTCCAAGAACTGAACACATAATGTGAAAGTGTTTATTAGCACTCTAAACGGGAATTAGGTAATTCCCGAGTTCCGACAATAAAGCGATGACTCAAGTTGTTTACAATTTTTGTAAGTGGGTAAGTGGGGACACGATGACGATAACCTACCGCAATATGCCGCCGCTTTCTGTGGCATCCCAATTGATATTCAGGTAGTATATGGCTGTAATGACGCGTCCATCCTTTTTGGGATTGTCCACATGCATGACGTAGTGGGTGCCGGAGCCAGGATAGCAAGCGACCATGGCCTGTATAAATGAAGACAAAAAACAAACAACAAAATAGTTTAGTTAGTTGTCTCAATTATACAGTACTCCTCTCTCTCTATCTCAACTCACTCTCGTCCTTTCTCTGATGTGATATTCGCCCAGTATGCCGTTATTTTTCATGGTATTGACGCGATAAACCACAGAGTCAATCTGGAAATATTGAGAAATGATGTTTAGCATGTAGGATTAAGATTTGAGGGCACCCATGTGAACTCACCTGATTGGTTAAATACCAGACATTGCTGCAGCCAGGCTCATTGCCACCAACCCATTTGATTTTGTCACCACGAATCTTATCGCCACGCACCGCCGACGATTGGGGATTCGTGCTGTTGTGCACCAATTGGCCATCGTGGAAGGCACCAGCGTTGTACATGCTGCGCACTTCGTTGAGGATCTTCAGGCCCTTCTCTACGCCCAGGAAGTCATCGACCACCGACAGTCCATACTGATTCATATCGTTTATGATGTTCCGACACAGATCCTCATAGCGTCTTTCGCTGCACAAAATATATACATATGCCATAATTAATATAAATATATGTACATATGAATCTTATTTACATATTGTCATAATTAATCAAGAATGTCGCAGTTGTAATCTTAAGTGCAATCTACTTGGGTGGTCGGTGGGTCTTGGGTCACCTTGAGGTGAATTAACCCCAAGTCTGTTTACACTGAGAATCTCTGAAATGTTTTCGATGATTATATCAGCATGCAAATGTTTTATGGCACTTCTTGCTATAATTCTAATTATTGTGAATATTTAACATTTTACGATCTTTTTATGAGTTTCAAACTCATAAAATTATTGCCATTTATTAGACATGTTTCAGTCACGTAGTCCAAACGCAATCACAGAGAAAGAGAACTTGCCAAAAGAGAGAAAGAGAGAGAGAGAGTGCGACGAGACTTGCTAAATACTCACTAATCTCTAGCAAAACAAAAACCGTAAAAAAAGATATTGCAAAAATGTCTCTCCCCTCGAATCAGGAAATATATCATAAATTTTGTGCGAAGATTTTTGTTAACTTTTGTAAAAAAAAAGCCGGCTCAAAATAACAAATTAATACAACCGGTTTCTAAATATATTTCTTATGTATTCCTAGAAATACTTTATTTTCCCATTACCGTTTATCCAGCAGTTCCCGAAAATATTGCTCAGCATTGGCAGGATGTGCCGAATGCTTGAAAAAGTTTTTATAATCCGCTGTTGTGGATGTTATCATTTTGTTTTGATTATTCAGTTTATGGCAGGAATATGCTTTATGAATCACAATTAAATATTTTCGTTCTAAGTTTCGAAAGTGTCTCCGGAAACAATTCACGCACAACTGATGAAAATTTCAAATATGCCGCCAGCTTTTATGCCGTTTTAAGAGAGCAAACGCGAAAGAGAGTGCAGAGCAGTTGCAGGAGATAGTTAGCCGGCAGTTATATCGTATATTTAGCACACAGTGTTGGCAAACGTATAACGTATATGAATGCACGTATAGCACGTAGGTGTGTGTCTATGAATAAACCAGCTGTAGTTTATTGCTTTCTTTCTTTATATCGCTTTGTTTCTTCTTTTTAATCACAATTGGCAGCTGTTTTGTGTTTGCACTTTAATTCAGGTTTTGTTTATTGCATTTGGTTTATTTGTTGCACTAGCTACACATAAACAAATGTAATACTGAGTAATTTCATTTAATTCGCTCTAGTGAATAACCGAACCACCGTCCGTACGCTTCGACCGCACGTTCACGAATGCGATGACGACGTCTGGCGGCAGCAAGCAACGAACTCGATCGACCGTCGCGACGCGAAGATTATAGTGCAAGTTCATGAGTGTGAGTGACCAAGCGTGTGAATATGTGTGTGAGTATTCGGATGTTTATATTCGGGGGGCCTGGGCAGAAGCGAGCAAGATAAGCAATACCTTTGAATGCAAACACAATTGTATGTATGTACAATACATCGCTCTTACACATACACATAGGTGTGAATATAATTGAAAAAACGAAATCGGTTCGCAGATTATATGTGACTGACAATTGTAGCGCATTATATATGCGTTTATCAAACTGTATCGGCAGGCAGGCGTATGTTTCCGCATGCCCTTCAACTTGCTTGCAACGCCGTCGCCAAGTCCAACAAAAACAAATACAAATACAATTGCAAAGACAAAAAGCAAACACGAGCGACACACACACATCAAACGAGCCAGCGCTCACGTAGCCCATCACATACAGGCGCAACCGCAAACACACAAACTCACACAAACACACACATACAGATGGACGCACATGCGTAAAAATCGTAGCGAAGTGTTAACAGAAACAGAGACAGAAACGACGCGAACAAGCGCAAGAGAGAGTGAGAGGAGCCGTGGGCAAAAGACATTTGAATATGTTTGGCAAAGACAATGGGAACAGCGAAACAAGAAATATAAAAACAGAAAGCACAAAACTGAAGAGTAGCAACGACAACATTTTTTGGCAGCTGTAAATACATGTATGTACATACATACAGACATACATATGTATGTATGTATGTATGTATATATAGCTGTCTGTATGAGTATGTAAAACAATATGTACGCTTGTGTTTATACTATGTATTTATGTATGTATTATGTACATATACATATCAAACCACACAATTCGCCGCGTACTCCATAAATTTGGGTCAACGGCCTAGTTCAAAGTCGCTACTAAGCGAATTATGCACTCTTCTTCGTTCTCAATAAAGGGCCCCCATCAGCAAACTCACAGATTCAATATGTTGATGAACACACACATACACATGTTTGTCTGTTTAGTGTGGATGTGTGCGTAGTATGATCGATTTTGGCCCTTTGCCTTTGATATATTACGTGCGATGTCAGCGAACGCGGCACGTGCACCACTAGTTAGTGCTGAGCGTTATTTATGCGACCACATATGTATGTAGGTACGTATGTACAACAAAAACGGCCACGAAATTTCTTAACGAGATACCCTAAGTTCGATGCGACATAAACCGATCGGTTCACACGAACAGCTTCCGACAAGTTCGATTTAACAAAGTATTGTATTTTTTATCTTTTTATTTCTTTCAGTGTATTATTGTAACTTTGTTATTGTTTTGCATGTCACTGATTCTGAATTGGGCTGATTCAAAGACTAGCAGAATATACAAATACAAGCATAGCTTCTTGTGTGTACACAAATGTTTACATATTTTCCTAACTTTGCTTGGGTTTTCTTCTCGAGTGTCAAATTATATATAATATCTTACAAAGAAAAATTCAATAGTATATTATAAGGTTAAAGTCGCAGTGTAGTTACCGAAAATCACAATAATTATGCTCATCACTAATTTTATAGGCGCACACGCACTGTTCGGTGACCTTGTGACGTTCGCGCCGAGACGTCTGTCTGTATGTTTAGTGTGTACATGAATATATGTAATATCAACTACATGCATGTATTTACATCCATATGTATGTATGTATGTATGTACATACAGAATTGTGTGTACGTGTTTGTTGCTAGGCATGTTTTTGGGGTTGAAAACTGTATCACCTGCTGCGGGGCACGCAGCCAGCATAGGAGCGAGAGAGATTGTGTCGGAAGCAACAGTTTATAAACAGTTATAAATAACCAGTTTTGTGTAATGCCATCAACTAACTAATCGACTGCAACATTTCCCATCGGAACTGATATTGGCATACGATATTGGCATACAATTTTTATTGGTTTTGCAACACTTATTTTTTCTTTTTTGGCAAAGTTATGGCTGTTCGTAGTCAAGAGTATGCTAATATTGACAAATCAGTCAACTATGTATTGATCATATTTGGAGAAAAACTCATTAGCAACACTTCGAATAAAGTTGAATGCGCTTCTGTATTCTTGGTGGTAACGATAGACTATCGCAGTCTGATTTTCAACACTATAATAAATATTTATTCGTGTATTTGTGCGATGAAATTAGCAAAAAAATAACATCATGCGACACGCATATCACTGCTAATTATTTGATAAAGAACAACAGATCAGAAATTAATCCAATCTTCAGACCCCCAAACGCAACATCAGCTAGCTAGCAAGCAACTTGCTAATATAATCTGATAAGCGAAATCAAAATAAAACGAAAAAAAAAGTTTGTCAACTTTGCGTACGCTTGGCACGTACGCAAAGCAATTAACAATGAGAGAATGACACACAACAAATAGGTAAAGAGAAAGGGAGGGGGTGCAGAGTGTGCGTATTTTCATGCTTGGAACGTGAGACCACCCAAGTGTTGGGAGAAGAAGACCACACACAATATAACAGGCTTGTGCAAATGAAAACAATTGAAAGCGATAAGCAGAACAAAAGAAATTCGCTAAAATTTATCGATGAATCAGCTGCATTGGTGTCTGGCACTGAAGTCATCGGAATCTAGCCGCTTGCGCAAAAATTCAATGCCCAGTGTATGCGTGTGTGTGTGAGTGTTATTATATCTGTTAATGCCACTTGTAAAATAAATAATGGAAAATATAACAACAATTTGGACGCAACGAACACAAACTGCGCAACAGAATAATTACAAAGTCAGCGGCGCCGGTCGCTAAATGCGACTGCAATTGTGCTTCACATCGAGAGAGGTGTTAACAAATCAAAGCGTTACCCACCTATACTCACATACATATGTACGTATGTATGCACATCGATGTGCATGTTAGTAGCTTTATATGTATGTATGTATGCATGTGTTTGTTGTATGCTTGTATTATACTACAACGCAGTCTATTGTGTACGTGCGCCGGCTCGATATACGAATGGTGTACGAGGCGTGGAGGGGTATGGGTGCAATAGGGCGGTCGAGGCTTGCACGAATTGGGTTCGTCGCAGTTCGTTTCTTTTCGGCTGAGTTCAGCTCGGCCATGTGCATTACATTACGATGCACGTAACTGCCGAAAAGGTAAACATTCCAGACTCGCACCCAATCTAATCGCAACGCATATATTTGCTTATGGCAAAAAAAAAAATTTAAATAAATAATAGTGAATATACATATGTATATAGAAAGAAGAACAATAAATTCTCAGGCTGGCAGTAAACTGGGACTCCACTCAACACTGCCGAAGATCTTTGCACGTAACGCTTATCGCAAATTAGCGCCTTAAGTGCGCATATGTATGACTGTATGAGTGTAATATGAGTAGGGCGTTGGCTTGTGTAACTGGCGTCATTATCATTATCACTGTCATCGAATCATCATTATCATGTACTGCAGTTAATCTATATGTAATTGGTTTTATAGCTCTCCAAATATATTTTTAGACATTTAGCTAATGTTCCCTTCATTCCCATTAGATGTCATAATCCTTTACCGTTATACACATCTATGAGCTCATATTTATTTCTGTATTTTATAGGACTCATCTATTTAGTTGCATTAAGTCTAAACTAAACAATTTGTCCCTCAGTAAACATTTCTTAATACCTTCAAGTCAAATGTAAACATGTCTTTACTCAATATGCCGATAACTATTCCGATTTGTGCTAAAAAAAAAATTTGGTTTCTAATTCTTTTGGCGCAAAATTAAATGAAAATTGAATTCTTCATATTATATTATTTAAATTTTTAATAATAATTAAGTACTCAAACCGTAGTCTGCGATAAGGTAGAGTTTAATCAGTTTTTTCATATTTTAGAATTCCAATTTTCAATCTTAGTTTTATTTAACAATTTTTACAAATATACTAATTTCTATGTTTGAAAAATATAATAAAAAGTTAGAAAAATGTTCAAATTGTTCAAAAAGATCCCCATGATTTTTTAGAGATATACAGCAGATTTTTAACATGCATATTGATGATATTGGATGAAAATATTACCAATATCTTAGGGTTAAGCGAAACCTTCATAAACAAAAATTTTAGATATGATTTGCGGCAAATTCTTAAAAATCTAAATATGTATGTGAAATATACTATGCTTAAACCTTCAAATTATGTATGCGAATGTAAATATATGCGAGAAAGAAGATTTTCTGGATTATAATACAGAAATGCCGGATTCAACAGGAATTAAGATCTACAAAGAAACTGCCCAATCAAAAAAACAAGTTTACAATGCAAAAAATATTCTGCATTGTATTATGAATGTATGGAATTAATCTAAATAATGTGTTTTGACCCTTATTTAAATTAAGAAATAAGTCAAAATTTGCGAAATTTTGTGAATTAATTAACAGCGATTCCTTCGTCTGCAAGCTGCTTTTAAATTTTCAATGCCCATCGATTCTGAACCCGAAACTATATATGTACATATGTTTGTAGATTATAGAGATTGAGTTTTACTTCAAATAGTTGTTAAATATCGTTAAAAAATTTAATGTCATTTCTAAAAAGTATTAGTTTTAGCAACACACGAATTCTGTACACTGCAATTACAAAATCAAAAGAAAAAAAAACACTGTTTATATTTACAATTGAAAGCGACTAAAAGAAGAGTGGAAAAAGGATTCAATCCTCAAAATTGAACGATGGTGGAGTACATACGTCAACCATGTCCCATACGTATTGTGGAGGACAGTGGCTGTGCCTTCCTGATGGGCACCATAGGTGGCAGTTTGTTTCACTATATACGGGGATTTAGGAACGCACCGTCGGGATTTATGCGGGGACTGTACGGTGGTCTGGACACGGTCAAATTGCGGACACCAGCAATGGCCGGGAGCTTTGCCCTCTGGGGTGCAACATTCAGCTCGGTGGACTGCACATTGGTGCATCTGAGGCAGCGGGAGGACACCTGGAATTCCATAATGAGTGGTGCCGCATCGGGCGGCATAATGGCTGCCCGCAATGGCATCAAGGCCATGGGAAACGGAGCCCTCGTCGGCGGCATAGTATTGGCCCTGATTGAGGGCACCAGTGCAGCCATTGCCACCATCTATGCCAAGCAACCGGGAGCAGCTGCTGCTGCTCCGAACGTGCCACTGCGGCCACAATGGGAGGAACTGGTGGCTATGCCAACCAAAGCCAACACGGATGCCACGACTGAAGCTCTGGCCGAGATTGAGCGGGTGGTGCTCAAGTGCAACAGAGAAAAATCCTCCCTGAATCTGGGTCTGGGCAATATTGCCACGGGGCAAGTGGAAACTGCAAAGTTGGGAAACCCTATCAAGCGGCCATCAAGCCTGTTGGAGCTAGTGGAGCTATCGAATAGTTTTAAGAATTGAGTCGACTTTCGGCAATCTTTTAAAGTAGCAGAAGCAACTAAATTAGGAATCCCCCACTCTGTATTTGTAGGCAATAAAATCAAATGGATTAGATGGAGATGCTGCTTACCTGCCACTGCCCATGAAGCTGGCATCGGCTAGACCAATTTGGTAGCTTGAGGTCTTCTCGTTATTATGGTGACTGTGGTGGTGGTGGTGCTGATGGCTGACACTGGACGCCTGTGGCTCCGTTGGATTGGTCATGACGGGCTGTTCAAAATAATTGAAGAGATCATCCAATTGGCTTGGCCAGGACTGTGCCTGGGCAGCGGGCGTCATCATTTGAGCGGTGGAACAGTTGGCACCACTCACATCCAGCGTTGTGGATGCCACTGCTTGTTGCAATTGCTGTATTTTGTTGCCACTGCTGCTGTTGTTGTTGTTCAACTGTTGTTGTTGTTGTTGCTTTTGTCGCGCCAACTGCCGGCAATCATGTCGATGGCTTGGCCAATCCAGATGCTGATGCTCTATGGAGCAGTAGTATATGCTTTTGCATTTGGCGCAGCGCAACAGCTGTTCGATTGTGCCGCAGATGGCGCAGCGGGCAATCGATGACGCCGATAACGATAACGATTGTGGCTTTTGCATGTCCTTGTCACGTCCCCTGCACTCACAACATGTTGGCAATGCCAATGTTTTTCTCTCTCTTTATTTTTGGTATCTTATTTTCTTTTGTTCTCTTTTGTTTTAACCTTGACGCGATCGTACGTGCGATGTACGTACTTTCACCCACGCCACACTTTTCCTTGTCGACTGCGGCACTATCAATTATTATTGCAACAACCAACAGAACAACAACAACAACAACATCAACATCAAAAGAAATAATCAGAATATAAGCAACAACACAACTGAAACATTGCGCGTGTGTTGGCCAATTTGTTGTTTTTTTTCATTTAGGCCATTTCGCCTCATTCAACCTCATTCAACTATTGGACTCTGATTATACTAGATATAGTATATAAGCACTGTAAGCATTTTAATCACGTAGGCACAAGCCAAAAAAAAAATAACAACAATACGATGCTCGGATGTACCCCTAGGGTTTGTTGTTGTTGTTGTCGTTATTGTTGTAGCCAGCTGTCAGACTCTTCTGCTTTAGGTAGTTTAACGTGTTTTGCACTGAATTTCGGTGGATACACGCACGTGGCACAATTCGGCGACAGTCAGCGATATTTTTAGTTGGCTTTTTGGCAAAAATATTGTTTGCATAAAATGCAAATTAATGAAAAAATACAAAAACGCTATTCACTTTCACGATGATGGGCTTCGCTCGTGCTGAACTAGTGCGGGAACTTGAACTGGTTACTAGATATTTTGCACTCACGAATAATCGCCAAACTTTATTGCAGTGTTGAAAAGTGCACAAAAGCAGCTGATTTATTTTTAAACAATTCTTAGATGCGGCAATAAGCTAAAGTAAATTAATTAACAAACTAATTATAAAAGATTAATATTAAATCAAATTTTATTTAATTATTATGTGTAGCCTTGTGTTTTATTTGCGATAGTGACAACAGCTGATATTCGACGATTGCAGTTCGATAACTCTGTAAATAACATTATGTTATGAACATCATCGGTTACATTCGAATTCTATGCACATTTATCTACCGTTTATCAGAAGAATTCGAAAGTATTTAATAATTTGGCTATTATATATACAAGATCTGCATTTTTTAATAAAGTACTTTCAGTTAATAGTCGAATAACAAGTAACAGATAACGGTTGCTGTTAATAACATGAACCGAAAGTGTTAAGTGGAGTTACATTAGTTGTGCCGGAAAAGTCCGAACGCTGCGTTTGCTTTTTTGAAACTTAATTTATAATTGTAGTTTATCTAAACCATGACATCCCAAGATTTGGCTGCCAAAGTGGTGCTGGTGGACATTGAAGGCACCACAACATCGATTAGGTTCGTCCATGACATTCTTTTCCCCTACGCCAAGGCAAATGCGGCCCGGTATCTCTCCGACAATTGGGCCACCGATGAAATCAAACAGATTGTCAAGGAACTAAAGGAGTTGCCCCAGTTTTCGCAGTATGCCTTGAGTTTGGGTACTGAGAAGACAACGCAGGAGATTTTGCCGGATTTCATAAATTATCTCATTATAAACGACTTGAAGGTAACGCCGCTGAAAACATTGCAAGGCCTCATCTGGGACATAGGCTACACCGAGGGTGTGCTCAAGGGACAGTAAGTCGTCAAAATAGGCGGGAATCTCCAAGATAAAAACTAACATGCTTAACTCTCCACAGCGTGTATGCGGACGTGGCAGTGGCATTTCAGACTTGGCAACAGGCAGGTCTCCAGATTGCCGTCTATTCCAGCGGCAGCGTGGAGGCCCAGAAGCTGCTCTTTGGTCACAGCATTGCGGGCAATCTGTTGCCCTATCTAAGTGCCCACTTCGATACGCATGTGGGACACAAACAGCAGCAGGAATCCTACACCAAGATCGCCCAATCTCTGCAGGTGCAGCCAGAACACGTGCTCTTCCTCACCGACATACCCAACGGTGTGTGCTTGTTTTTGCCCTTTCCCAGCTCCCAACTATCTACCTATCTATCGTCAGTTGCTTATCATCATGTTCTTATCTCTTACAGAGGCTGCTGCGGCACGTGCTGCGGGCATGCTAACTATGCTGCTCCAGCGTCCAGGCAATGCTTTGCTCAGCGAGGAACAGAAACGCACCTTCACGGTCATCGATGATTTTACTGCGTTGGAGACTCTGCATTTGCCCTAAATAAGTCTCCAGTCTATGTTAACCGATTGTAGCTGTAGTTTAAGCTTCAAGTCTACACTTAAAAAAAATCTCGAAATACGTTTTTATTTTTTTTTTTTAGATGACTATATCTTACGCGAGAGCTGCATTTCCCCTTATAATTTTTTATTTTAGTTATTTTACTCTTTATTTGTGAAATTATTTTTTTAGTTTTAATTTCTTTTTTTTTAATTTTAGCATGAATTTAGTTTTACACGATTGCATTTCCGTACTTAATTATATTTTCAATTTTTCTACTTTTCATTTTTTTATTTTCTAACTTGCCTTTTTTTTATTATTACTTGAGGTTTACATGAGTGCGCCATTTCCATATATTTTTATATATATATTTTTTTTGTTTAATCGATCCATTTATTTTTAGTGATTTCGAATGATTTTTTTGTATGGTTATAACTTTGTACGGCGATATCCATTTCCTAAAATAAAGATCCATTTACTATTATTTATGTTTACTTTGATTTAATTATTCTTAATTTTGTGTGCAATTTTTTATTCTAATTTAATTTTTATTAATTTTTCTTGCTGCCTCAAATTTCTTTTTAATATTTATTCATGTACATTTTTTTCTAATTTAATTTTGTAATTTTTAATTTAAATTCGTCATTTGGTGATTTTCTCTAGAGGAATGCGCGATCCACGCTGCACAGATCATCGCCACTGTCATGTGGCTCCGGCGTTTGCTCCGTCATCTGTGTTCTCGAGCGCAGCGACTGCCGCGATCCGGGCTTCAATTGGTTGCCATAGATCTTCCGTATCTGCTGCATTTTGACCTCCGCATCCAAGGTCGCCGCCGGACAGCGACTACTGCTGCACTTGCTCTTCTTGTGCTGCTTGGCGCGCCGCTTCTGGTTGCTTTCGCAGGCATGACGGATACCCTCGCTGCCACAACTGTGTGTCAGCTTGCCGACCTCGGGACCCCAGTAGGTTGTACCCTCGAGCAGCAGCGGTGCGGATTTGACACGTTGTTGCATCAGCTGCATGTGCAGCTCGTATTGGCGCTCCTGCAGCGCCTGCTCCGCCTTGCGTGTCGCCAGCCTGATGGACAGCAACGCCTTGTGGGATTCACTAAAAATATGAGGTTAAGGATTAGAATTAGGTTACTATATGGAGGTTATTTAAAGGTTACTTGAGAGATAGGGACTTCCAGGCGGGTGTCTTGCGGACCTCCCAATCGTACTGCGGCCTGGGATCGTGGAAGGTGCAGTTGTTCTGCAGCTCCTTCACCTTTTTCCTGGAGACCTCGGCACGCAAAGTTGCCGCCAGATTGGGACGCGCCACCGGATGCTGTGGCGAAACACTGGGTGTGCGCTTCGGCAACTGTGCCAGCTCCAGGATGCTCATCAGTGACGGCTGCTCTGGATTCTCGGCAGGCGCTGGCTTTGTCTTGCGTGGACGTCGCCTACGTACGCGACTTGAACCGGAGGTGACGCTACTCCCACTCCGCTTGGAAGACACCGATGGACACTCGATGCGCAGCTTGGGCACCTCCACAACAGGCTTGGCGGCAAAGTAACTGCTCAGCGGTCGCTGCAGAGGTTTCCCCACCGCCGATGATCCTTCTGACGCGGCACAGCCATGCAGGTCGTTGACGCTGAAGCTTCTGCGGAGCATCTCCCGTCGGCACTTGGCTCGCTCGGCTGTGTGCATCGCTGGCGCCTTGGTGGGCTTGCGAACAGGTGGTTGGGCAGGTGGCGGCGTTGGAGGCAGTGCAGCATTCAGTACATGAGTTGGAGGCATATGCGTTTGAGTAGCGCTGCTGCTGGTGGTGGATTTGGGACGTTCAGCCTTGCGCTTGAATTCCAGCTCGAAGCTTCTCAGGGAGCGCTTGAAATCGGCCACTTCGATGGCAAAATCCTGCTTGAAACTCTTGAGGCGGCTCAGATCCTGCAGGCATTTGTCGTAGTCGTCGTTCAGACAGCTGGAGCTGTGCCTCTTGATGTCCAGTGTGGACAAGTCGGGCTCTGGTGGTGGAGTCAACAGCCGCAGAGGAGGAGCAGGCGGCGGAGCGGGTGCGGGTGGTGGTGCCGATGGTTTCTTTTTAGACTTCTTACTCTTCACACAGCCACGTGGCTTCAGCTTGCAGGAGCTGTTGCTGGGCGTGGCGCTGCCACAGCGCTCCTTGCGCGACTCCGGCGGTTGTGCCCTTAGTTCACGGCTGGTGGAGCGCAGGGTCTCCAGCTTCGAGTAGAACTCAGCATTATGCAGATGCTTCACCTCGCAGTAGTCTGGCAATGCAGATGTTAGTGATTTGATGGACTAATCCTCCCCAGGACTTACCAGGTATGCTGTCGTAGAACTTGGCCAAGGATCTGATGCCCGTTTGGTTCGTCCATGCGGTGCTAGCTGGCGTCGGTGCATCCACGGATTTGCTCGCCTTGCTCTGCTTGCCCATGCACAGCTTGGGACGATTGTAAACCGGAGCTGGACAATTATTGCACGGATCGATGGGCACCTTGACGCAGGAATTCAAAAAGGCTCGTCCTGAATGCGTGCCCATTGCGTTATCCTACCAGTTAGCCAATGATTAATGTAATGGCGCTTTATCAATATTTCTGGTTGGCATTCTGTTACGGGGTCACTGTTGCCACCGGTTACCACCTCGACGCACCGCGCCATTGTTTGCCCATTGTTTTTGACAATTTCCGTTTTGGTTCGCTCATTCGTCCTGTTGGTTACGCATTGTGCCCTTCTTTCACTTGCCAAACGCTGTTGCGCATGGTAATGTCAACTACATATTAAAAAAAATAATTTTAAATATATATTTCTAATTATTTCTTAACAATGCGATTTACTTTTAAAAGAGTAATTCATTTGATACGCTTGATAGTTAAAATTCGATAACAGCACGCAAACATCGATAACATATCATCGATGTTTTGTTTGAGCGGCATTTTGCTGGCTGTCACAACTGGTCACATTCGACAGTCATCGCTTAATTTTGGTCGCCGTGTGTACGCGTTATGTGTGTGCGCGGGTGAAAAAAAATAAACAAATAGTACATTTCGGTTGCGGCATAATCACCACAATAACACATAACAATAGCAATTGCCAGAGTGTACGTGTGTTACTGCGCAAAATTTTGTGTGGCGCTCATTGACATAAAAATCGAAGAGCATATAAAACTTTCACAATGAAGCTGTGCTCGGGAACGGCAGCAACAGCAACAGTTGCCCTTTTGTTATTGGCATTAAGCCACAATACGACGCCAGCAGCTGCTTCTGTGGAGGATGAACAGTTGGTATGTTTTTGTGGTTTTGTTGTTGTTCTTGTTTATTATGATGGATGCACAATGTTTTGAATGCTTTTTAAGTGCGAGTTCCCGGTTTGCGGCAGGTTTAATGTTTTAACATATTTCGCGAAATAGTTTTATAGTTTTCGCTCGCTTTGCTTGTTGTGTTAACAAGGTACGAAATACATTGCATACATATATATAAACATACAATACGCGTTCACACACAATTACAGCTAAATACTTTCACACACACATACGCATACTTACGAACACTAGCAACATACACAGGCATACAAACACATGGAATATACTCACACATGCATGCCCGCGTACGCCATACTTATTTACTTTTTGTTTTGTTGTCTGCCACATTTCCCCATATATATTGTATATACATATATATAATATATTAACTTTGCTTAGTCAGCAAAAGAAAATTAGATGCATAAATAAAACGATTTAATGAAATACATGGATAAATATAAGAAGTATGTACGCTATACAAATACAGACACATATTAAATATGCCTCTCTCTGTGTCTTCTTTGTATGAGTGTGTGTGTGTAGTCTACACATGTGTGAAAGAGTTTCCGACAGTATTTACATTACGTCGCTCTCTCTTCTCTTATCAAAGTCACAAGCAAGTGTTCTTCTTCTTGGTGGTACTGCTACTTTTGTTGTTGTTGCTCGTCTTGTTTTGCTTTGATTTTCCTTTGTCTGAGTTTTGTTTTGTTGCGTCGTCATTTTAGCCGACAATCAAGTGTTGTGGTATCAACTTGACCGATAGGCCCTATTGATCTCCCCATTAATATACTATATAGTATATACTTGAATATATTGTATTTGCGTAGCGTAATTGCGTTCTACTTTCAGTTCTCTTGCTTTACAATCAGAAAGCAAGCATTGTTGTGATTAAATTAGCAGACTAACTGAAGTTAGGGCTGCCATCACACTTGAAGAAGAACAGCATTGATAATCGATATGTACCAAACGTATCGATTTCTGTTTGCCGTCGTTATATTAACACAATCGAATTTAAATATGCAGATATTGATTACCTAAGGCCTTTTGCTGCTGCTGCTGTCATATTTCTGAGAATTTGAAAATATATTAATTATTACCGTCACACAAATAGAACTTGACTGAATATTTAAACAGTTGGGGTGATTAGTCATGAGCAATACTATTATATTGTTGTTGGCCACTTTTTCAACACTTGCTGACATCTCATAGCTCGACATAGAAACACGTAAACCTGTTGGAGATTACTGTATCGAAAATGTGCAAATTGAAATGAATCAGAAACACAAAAAGATGTTTTTATATAATATTGTGGCAATAAGAGCAAAGCGTGCTTAAATACATAAATACGAAATAAGGCAATCAAGTTTGAAATGCTGAAATTCGTGATCTATGCATATAGCAGACTGACAAATGCTCTAGGATTAGCCCAAGGAACTTAATGTATCTGAATACACTTTGCTTGCGGCATGAGCTGTATCCTGTTTGCTGAGAGTATTATTATCACAGCGCATATCAGATTAATGGCTGCGGGGTCACTTTGGGCAGCATTTGTGGGCACGCCTCCCCCATTTAAAGTGCGGGGGGGAGGGTGGGAGGTGAGGCAGCAACGGCAGCAGACTTGCCACTCGGCGTGGCATCATCAATATCAATTAAAACGTTTGCATTCAAGCTTGCGCTCGGTCATATATCATAAATATCCAAACAGACCAAACGAAACAGAACGAAAAAATATATGTACATATATAAAGAAATAATAAATTCGAAATTCATATAAAAATATTTTTTTAATAATTGCATATTTTATGATCGATTTAAATATGCGCTGCCTTAAATTAAAATGTGCATAAATAAATTCAATTAAAATTTTCAAATTCAATTCTATTAAAATGTTGTCGTGTTGTTTTGGCTTATAGCGTATGCGAGTATTTAAGAGATCCAAATAAAAAAAACAATAATAATAATAGCAATAAAAAAAAGACGACAAAATCTGACAGCGATTTCCATATGCCAGCAACTAAAAAAATAAATAGGAAACAGTCAAAAAAAAACAAAAAAATAAAACTTAGATTTACATAAATGAATAAAATGCGGAACTATGCGAAATATACACTCACATAGACAATATACACTCACTCTTTTCCATATTCATTCATTCAGCCCAAAAACTTGATTCTCTCCCCACCAAAAAAAAAAAAAAAATAGAAGAAAAATTTGCAAACTACGGAAAAATAAATTCCAATCTTGAGCTTGTCTTGGCAGAGAGACATAATTTCGTTCCGTTTTGCGTGTTTCCCTGGAGGCGGTTTTATGTCCAACTCTGACTATCTATGCAACAGATTCTCCTTTAGCTGTTTTTGGCATTTCCGAATGAATCACAAAAGCAACAATACAGAAAGAAAACAAAAAAAAAATAGGAAAACAAAAACAACAAATAAATTCAGAAAAGCAATGTTGTTCGCTTCCTAACAAACAAATTGTCGGCAATTGTCAAATGTCGTATGATTCTAATGTTCAAATTCAGAGAGAGAGAGAGAGAGAGAGGCAGACCCAGTTAAAGAGAGTAAGGGAGAAATTCTCTTTTTGCGAGTTATGCAAATTAGTATTGAGAGAGAGAGAGAGATGGAGAGGGAAAGCTACGACAGCAAATCTGGAAACCGATTTTGAGCCCATTGTGCAGTTTTGATCATGATTTGCCGCTCAATACAATTGTCAATGGAAATTACATTATTGAACTCACTAAATGGTCCAGAACAGCAAAAGGTTCTCCAAACACACATAGGGAGTGGGGCAGAGAGAGTCAGAGATAGAGAGAGAGAGAGAGAGAGAAAGGTAAAGAAAGGGAGCGCAAATTAGCACCCAGGGGAGTATTGAAGCCAAAGTTTATAATGAGCTTGCCATGGAGCATAGAATTCCGTTCCCAGGGACAAACCTCTGCAACTCAAGCTTTTGAAGAAAGGTGGGTATGTGTGTGTTAGGGGTGTAGGTGTAGCTGTAGGTGTGTGTGTGCTGTGTGATTGGAAATTTAAACAGGCATCAACTACTATGGGGCACGACGCCACTCGAGTTGCACAAGGTGGTGGTGTTGCAGACACCCTTAGCATGAACTTACTCTCCCCCCTAAGCAGCTTTGGGTTGTGCAAGTTTTTGAGTAGTGAAGGAGAACAGGGGGAGGGGAAGGGGTGGTGGAGGGGGAGGGACTGTTGCACTCAACTTGCAGCTGATGTCAAAACAATGGTAGTGCTAATATTATGAACATTAATTATGTGCAGCTTGAACATGCCACAAAATTTATGAATTGCATTATTAATTAGCCGCAATCTCTACTCAAATCGATAAACAATCAACAAAATAACTTACAAGCTCGGAAACTGAGTAAACATGCACATAATTACATTAAACATAAATAAAACAATGGTAACATTTTGTAAAAAAGCAACACGCACTGCTTACAAAATAAACAAGAAAATGTTGTGCAATTTTATAATTTAAATACAACATGATTTGCATTGTTTTGTCATGTTGGCTTTTGTTAACGTTTGTTAGTTAAATAAACAAAATTGTTAATTTAATTAACAAAAGAGTGACAGCAGCTGTGTGATAGAGATATTCGTCATACAAACTTTACCACATGAAAGAAAACAATTTAACAAAGGCAGCAGCAGTTGAAGCCACTTGTGTGGCTTATAATTCGCAACTAGTTATTGCTTCAAAATGCTTAGGCAAGGGAAGATAGACGATGAAATGAAGGGTCCTTTTCTCTAACAGTTCACTCAACTTTAGAAAGTTTTTCTATTTTTTAGTTAACTAAACAGTCCATGGGCATGTACAGACATACTTTTTTTTTAAATATAAAGTCTTTATATGTGACACAACTTCTTTTCAATTTAAAAAATTGTACATTGGAAAATAACATCTGATTTGATTTAAATAATACATTTTACATATAATAAATAAATCAAATTTTATAAGTATTAAATATACAAATGAATCTATCTATATAATATACATACATATAAAATTGTAATAAATAAATAATAAATAAATATATTGAAAATTTTAGAACTATCAAATCTCGCTTTTAAGTCTAATGATATTTTCCAATATTTTATCTGAATATTTTCTGTTATAGTTTTTAATTGTAGTTTCAAGACAGTAATTTTCCAGAACAATTTTCTTCAAAATTTTAATGTTGAAATACTTCTGATATACATACATATACATATATACAATATATTTATATTTTTTTAATGATTCAGTTAGAATTGTAAGCAATAAATGTACATAATATATCACAAATATTTTCAAGCAGTGTACAGTAATATTTCTTATTATATTCAATTTAGAATAGTCGCTACCAAAAGTAAAATCTTATATTAAGCCATGTTCAACCAGATTAATATATTAACTTTTGTGCATTTTCAAAGAGCGCAGAAAATAATAAAGATTGAACGGAATGTGAAATATCCGCCCAATACAGTTATTGCAGCATTTTTAAAATTCGACAATTCCCAGAAATACCAGTTTTCAAAAAAAAAAAAAAAAAAACCAGTTTTCAGTTACTGCCATAACAATATGGGTAAAGTATTGTTTTGAAACAAAATACGTGCTGAAACTGAAAAATAACAGATAAGAAACCTTTTTAAAACAAGGCAAAATACAAATATATAGAAAACTTTGCACTTTATTCCGTTTCCAGATGTGAAATTGAAACCTTCATCGAGAGTGACCTTCTCTTATCTCTCTTTGAATCCTCTTGAATATTCCCAAACTTGGCCTTGTTCTCGTTAATAATTATAATAAGCTAAATTTTTTGGGCAATCTGGATTCAATTTGACAATCGTAAATTCCAAAAACCCTCTCAGACATCCACTCACATATGGTACTCTTAACACAATTAACTTGTTAGGCTAATCAGACGAGGCTAATAAGCGTTTATTCCTGCCAGGAATTGTTACAGTTGCAGCCATAAAGTGAAAGGTTGAGAAAAGCAGAGGGAGGTCTCTTGTAGGGTTGAAGAAGTAGAGGATACAAGTTAAGGGGATGAAAGGGAGAGAGGGAGAGAAAGAGAGCACATTGTGTTTGGGGAAGCTTAACAAAAGCTTTGTTGAGTCGGGTTCACACATGATGTGAAATCGTCGCCATCTCTGGGTTATGATTATGTGTTCAAGGAGTGTTTAGGGAGAGTTGACGACGCTGAGGAGGAGATGATGATGATGATGGCGATGCTGGCAAGACGATGTCAAGTTGCTGCCAAGGTAAATGTGGTCATTAAAAAGTAAAGCTGCACAGGTAGCAACGAAGACCACGACTTGGCCAACAATTTTGGCCAACTTGGCGACGTGGCAATGCGTGCGACCTTGTACGACTTATATATACATATATACATATGTATATAAATAAACAAAGCTGTTTACATAACACTCTTGGCAAGTCACATCTCCGCAGGGTATTTGAAACTATTACCTCTGGGTGTTGATGATCTCCGCACAGCAGGCAGAGATGTTGACACTTCCCCCCCCTCTCTATCACTATTTGTCTTACTCTTTTACCGGTTTTTGTATTTATTTTTAAGAGGGGTAGAGGTATGTAGCGAGAGGTGGGGGGCGGGGAACTTTTTAAAATGTTAATAAGCGCAAGACTTTTGGCTTTCGCACTTTATTTGTTTATTTATAGGCGAGTAAAACGTTTTAATTAAAGCTTAATTAAAAACAACAATTTACGTCAAAAATTGCCAATTTGCAATTTACCTCCACTCAACCTCCCCCCCCACCCCTACCAACCTCTTTGCTCCGTCAAGCTGGCAGTTGCTGCCACAGCTGCTGCCTGTGAGCCTTGTTGCTGCCGTTGCTGCCGCTGCTGCTGTTGTTATTTGCGTCAATGCAATTAAACTTTTGCCACATTGCAACAGTTAATGCCCCAGCCGACGTCACCCCCCCTCTCTCTCTCTCTCGGTCTTCATCTGTGAAATGTTTATGCAGAAAAGTCAGTTCACACTGAGCTGCAAACGTAGTTGCATCAGAGAACTTTGCCAGTTGCTGTCAGTTACAAAAAAGTTGCTGCAAAAGCCAAATATATGTATGTTTATACTTACGGTGCACAGAGCATATAAAAAATACTTATTGCCAATGTCATATTTATTATACCCTGTAGGATTAATTGTAAAATAAATATATTTCAAGAGTTGTTCGCTTTTATGGTGAAGTTTGGAAAATGATAAATATTGCAGTTATACAGCAAAATAACAATAAACCAATTAAACGAGATTTAAAGAAATTCATTTATTTAATACATTTAATCATGTGATGTTAAGGTACATTTTCTTCACTTATTAAATTTATTAAAAAACAAAAAAAATATTTGATACATTAAAAACAGTAATAAATTCAAATTTAAATTTTTTAAAGGTTTTCAATTGATATCAACTCTATTAGAAACTCATTTAGTTAATAATAATTTGAGAAATTCGCACATTTTGTGAATCTCACTCTATGATCATATTTATATAAATAAAAATTTAAAATTTTTCTAGCAATGTAAAGCTTTAAGAATGTTAATTTTCCTTTTATTTGATTAAAGCATAATCTGTCTAATATATTTTAAATTATTTGAATCAACGAAATATATAATGGAAAAATAAAAAAATAAATCAGAAATCATTTATTTTATAATCACAATTTGTTAAATGTTTTTAAAAATGTCGAAGCTCTTACGAAACAATATGAAAAAAAAAGAAAATTATTTATGAGTATTACTAATATTATCTTTCCAAGAATAATTCAGCAAATTTGACAATAAATTGAATATTTTTAAATTCAATTTTCTTGAATTTGTTTAAATGGTTGAGTATTACAAAAATAAATAATTTTCGATTTGATTGCTTAAAAAACCATATTTATTGTCTTTAAAGCTAAAACTAAGCTATAAAACCATTTATATTTATGAAGATATTGAATACGTTTTTAAAAAGCGGCAATATCTTAAAAAGGTAAAAATTATTATTAATTTGTTGGTAATACTGATTCATTTTGATGAGTTTTTATAGCTTTGTAGACTTGAATTTATTCGATTTAAAAATGAATTTGAAACGAACTCTGAAAATGCTAAAGCCTTCTTGTTTTTTAAATATCTGTAATATAATTTGATTACTAATTTGCTATGCGTGCAGTTAGAGATGTTTGGCATTTTGGCATATCAAAACGAACGAGGCAAGCCAATAAAATAGGATTATTGGAATTTAATTAAAGCGCATTTAAGTGTATAATTTGTTGTTTACAGTACGCACTGATGCAGGATATTGCATAGCATATCAGTAACAGTTGCTAATGCGCTTTTCCAAACCAGACAACGTGCGGGCAAAGTGCATTAAATATGATTTTCAACTTAAACTTAAGCCTGACTGAGATGATGGTGGTATGGCATGAAGTTGGCTGCGCTTTTGCATTGAGAGTTGCCAAGACAACGAAATATTCACACTCTCGCACTCTCTTCATTTTCTCTGCCTGGGGGCGCTCTCTTGCTGGTGTCTCGGTGGTCTGTCATGCAATCTCAGAAACCATCAGCCTGTTATCGTATGCTAACTTTAGGGTGTTGCTTAAAGTACCATAAAGTTTAATTGAAAAACAAGCTGCAAACAAGCAAACAGTGCAACAATAACAACAACTGCAGTATAACATAATAAGAGCAACAACAATGAAGCGAAGCAACGAGAGAATACATTCTAGACATACACACAGACACACAAATACATACGCAGCAAGAGCAGAGGCTGCCATTGTCATCGTCATCGTCATCGTCATCATCACTCACTCCACTCACCCACAGCGCATAATCAGCTCAAACATCAGCCAGGCATCATCAGCGCAGCTGAAGCTGACTTTGAAAAAGGCAGCGCTGCCTCTGTCGCTGTCGCTGCCTCTGCTTCGGCTGCTGCTGCTGCTGCTACTGTTGGCGTTGTCTGCTTCGAATGACGCAATCGCTGTCAAAAGTTTTTATGCATTTTTCGGCTTTTTGTCACGATGCAGACACAAAACGTCAGCAGCAATGAGGATGAACGACCAAAAGCGTCAACGAGTTGTCGTCTTCTCTTCAATCTTTTTTCAAGACCTCTCTACCTCCCATCTCCTCCTCACAAATCTTTTGCACTGTTGTCTGTTTTCATCGTTTTGCTGACTCTCTTTTGGGTTTGCAGCTTTGGGCTTTGGCTTTTTGAATGGCAGCAGTGCTGTTGCTATTGTCAGTTGATTTTGTGCTTTTGATTTTTAAATTATTCAACGTCTGCTGCTGTTGCCGCCTGCCTGCGTCTGTTTGCTGTCTGCTTGCAACATTTTGTGGCTCATCATTTATCGATGAGTTTTGTTTGTTGCAATACCCTCAAACCGGTTCATTGCGGTGGGCCGTGGACAGTGGAGGGAGGACAGTGGCTGGAGCCGCATCATTGCCCACCAGACTCATTGAGTGAGTGGTGCAATGCGGTTTGTATCCGTTTCCATTGGCGGTTAATTAGTTTTTGTGCGACCTGCCACAAGTTCAGCGAAGCGTTGCTACAGTGATTGACTTGATTGGCCAAATTACCCTCTGCTCCAATCTCAGTTCAATCTCTGTCTCTTTCTCTCTCTCTGTCCGCCTCTATCTTTTATGCAGGCTCGTCGAGACTCCTATTTAATTGCAATTATGCTGAGTTCATTAGGCTGCACAGGGAATATAGAAAAGAGAAGGGGCAAAAGAGTGGGGCAGTGGATGGCAGAGGGGGGATACGAAATGCGCAGCAGATGTTGCAGTTAAGCAGTCTTTGGTTGCAACCTCAATTAATGCTGTCAACAGCACTTTAAATTTCATTTTTTCTGATTTCCCTCTTTTTTTTATCGTTTTTTTTCGCATTTTTAATTTGATTGATCGATTTTTTACTGCGTTTGCATTTACTGTGGCATACGCATTACACAAAAGTAATAAGGATTATCTGTAATTTAAGTACTGGTAATGTTTCCATTACGATTTAAGTGTTGAAAAAGTGATGATTTAATGTGAATTATGAAATGCGTCATTAATTAACAACATGAAATATACAAAAAATAATGTAAATAACAGCGATGACATACACTCACAATATCGATTACTAAACATATCGATATCCATTTCACATAGTAGATTCATCATTCACTTGGTCAATTGGAGTTAATTTGAAATTGAATTTATCACAATTCGAAATTAAATTTAATTGAATTTAATCAAAAGCTGATACAAATGCCTGGCAGCTAGTTTGCTTTTCTAATTTACGTTAAATATCAAGATAATTTATTTGATAGCTAAGAATCTACAACATTTTCCCTTGCTTCAGGCAATGGTGTTCTGGCTCAACACTCACGCACACCCACACCCACATTCATACACCAAAAAACCTGGTTGTCAAGTACACACACACACACACAGCTACATATTTTGTGGCCAAAATTCATTTAACCCACAACAATTTCCCCATCCCATCCCATTCGACATGGCTTGCTATATTGCAGACTAATCCTAATGCTCCAAGAGCGAGTAGATGAAAAAAAAAACATTGTGTCTCTGTCAAGCCAAAGTCTATTACCACTGACCAAATAACATATGTTATTTGGTCAGTGCTATTACATAGTGTGTGTATCTCTCCTTATACATATGTGTTTTGCTTTCTGTTTTTGTCTCTTTCTCTTTGACATTCCCAACATACACACACCAACAAACACACACTCACACATGTAGACAACAGAGAGCACAAGTGAGGCGGCGATCAGCGAGCCTCCCATAAAGTTGGTGCATGTCTTGAATCCCGGCGAACGAGAGTATCTCTCGCCGAATCTGATTGGCGTGCAGAACATAGCGATGACATTCTTGCCGCTATCGATGAATTTCGTGAATATTATCGATGCCTATCGCGAAATTGTTAATGGCGTACGTTACGAGATCATATTGAATGCTATCGATAGCAAGGCCAAAGATGCCGATACTATATGCCGACTGGTCATTCTGGAGAAACCCTGGCTGACCACACAGTGGGGCGATAAACATCGTGAACTGGTCAACACCAATTGCAGTGATGTGTCCGACAATGCGTTGACCAACAACGAGGATATGCCCCAGCAACGCTCCAAGGTATTGAATGACAAATATGTGAGTAACACAATATTCAATGGCGGCCGTCGCAACGAATTGAGCGACAGTGAAATGGCTCAACTTGAATCACAAATATTGACAACCGGTCAAAGCAGCAGCAAGCGCAGGGTCAGCAATATACACAGTGGCATTACTCCCACCACCATTACTACTACCACGACAACGACATTAGCCGACAGCAGCAGTGGCAGTGGCAGCTCGAGCTTGCCACAAACTGAGCAAACTAATGAGCCCACAACGTCAATTAGCGTTGATGAGGCATCGACTGTTCCTTTTAAGAGCGACACTGTGGATGCGGCTACTCCGCCTACAGCTGAGCTCAATGATAATGAGAAACGTTGGCTAGATGATTTCCTATCGGTGGGTGCGTATAATTTCGAAAAGACCATCGAACAGCAGCGAACGGAGCTAAAGCAACAGCAAGAACCAAACGAAGAAGAAGAGGTAAAGGAGGCGGAGCAGGAGCAACAGCAACAAGAGACGCAATTGGAGCAAGTGGATGAGCAGGTGCAGAAGCAAGCAGAGTAGTGGCAGGAGTGTGAGGACGAGGAGGCTTCATCATCGGCATCGTAATCAGCATGAATATGAATATTATAATCATCATCCCAACACACAATCAAATACACTCACCAACACACACACACACACACAAATACTATCATACACTTTACTCTGTATCTCTGCTCTCACACACACACACACACATACGCATAGCCAGTGTTGTCCTATATACATGCATACATACATACATACATACTGTATACTGTGCTTCTTCTTTATACAAATACTCGTAAAGTAAATGCGAACAATAAAAAGAAAATGTTATTTAATTGAATTTATTTAAGCTCGTCGTTTTTCTCACCTCACTGCATCTTCAGCACCTGAGTCTCTGCTTACCCCCTACCTATCGTCCCACTCTTATACTCAATCTCTCTGCTTTACACTCTCTCACACTCACCTTCGTTTGTCCGTCCTCTCTCCCACTCTTGCTAGTTATACGGTAGGCGTATTTTGTATGCCAACAAGCAGGCTCTCGCTCTCACACCTGCACTCTTTACGCTGCCATTGCTCACACACTCTTGTCGCTCACTCCGCTCCGGCCGCTCTCTCCTTCTCTCTCTCTCTCTCTCTCTCTTACTCTTTGTGACTGTGTGTCGTATCTTTGCTGTTTCCCCGCAGCACTTATTTCAGCTTAATAATCAAATGAGTTTCCGCTTTCAAATTACGGCCGCAATCTGTTTAACCCGGCCCGTGTCTTTGGCCTCATCCGTTCCCACACCTCCCCCCACCCCATTCTACAATACACAGACACCTACCTGTCTGTATAAGTATGTGTGTGTGCATATCTTAGAAGAGTGGGGAGATGGAGGCAGAGGGCACCTCAAGTGTCGTTATGGGAGCAAGTGTGTGTGGAGCACATTGCGGCGGTTGCTGATGCTTATGCTGATGCTGATGTCGTCACCCCGGGCGGCCGTTCTCACTCTCACACCAACACACTTATACATATACATACATATGTATGTATGTGCATATATGTATGTATATTTATATAGCGGTATATGTACATATAGTAGTACGGCTGAAGAGTGCTCTCATTATCCTTGATGCTCTACTTTTAACACCCAAACTGACGCAGCGCTGCGCACAGTGTCCATGATAAGACGCCAGGATATCCAGTACGCCAGCCGGATAGTTAGCATACCAAACTCAAACTAAAGAATGAGAGAAGAAAGAGGAAATGTGGAGGATGTAAGAGGAGGGGGGGGGGACTGCGGCGAAGCGGAGCGGTGCAAAGAAAAAACATTTTTAATATATTGCTTTAAAGCACAAAAAGGGTTGCCAACAATCCATTATATAGAGCATCGTCTTCTATATGCAGGACTATTTTAATACATCTTAAGAACACATCTCCAGTCCCTCCAGTGCCTCTCACATATTTTTCAAAAGTTTCCTTTTTTGACAAAAATGTTATTGGGGGAGTAACGGGTTTATTTTTAGCCAAAATAAAGGGGGAGGTGACGGAATTTGATGTCGGGGGAAACTAGTATATCCATAATTAAATTTCTTAACATTTTAAAGCTTTGCTTAACATATAGAAAATTTTCTTATGTGAAAATAAGAAAAGCATTTTGAGGATTTCCGTGTTTTTTATTTGTGGACTCATATACAAATTTCTTCAGTGAAACTTTTCTTTCTCTGTGTGTGAAAGTGTTAGTTCTTTGTATAAAAAATATAATTCTTAGATATCTTAGAAAATTTTTATTAAAAAAAGTTACGCTTTATAAAGTAAAATAAAATAAAATAAAAAATTTAATGTTTCTTATAAGAACTTACTTATAAGAACTTACAATGTTTGGAATATTAAGATTATCGTAATACGTAATTTACGATATTTTACAAATTTTGTATTTTTCTCTATGTATGTTTAATTAAATTAAACTATTTATACCTCTATGTGGGGTTGATACCATTTATGCCCATTTCCATGCATAAGAAAATTGAACCCACGCACACTACATGCATGTTATGCAAAAAAAAATGTAAAGCAAATAACTAGATAAATGAAATGTATAGATAAAATTAAATGAATAATAATGATAATACACATATATAAATAAAAAATGTACACAATTCCAGTTATTCTATTTTTTCGTCCATAAGGGAAGTCGCTCTGGGTTATCTCCCGATAGATCGGCCACAAACCATATGCTATCAAATTTATGTTCTAAATTTGCGAATACCCCGAGGAGAACCTTTTTTCGAACTGACTTTGTCGGAAGTCTCTTCTGGTGGATGCAGTGACATGGCCTTTAATGCGAATCAATAATAATATGCGCATAAATCCAGTGGGTAATACTGATTATACGAACTCAGACGCACTCTTAAATCCCATAAATCCCTGGGAATAACCAGGCCAGTGCCTTGTCAAACCATATGAAATTTATTGAATTGATTTGAACTTCTAATCCGTGTTAAAGGGTTGTCGACTAGAATCGACTCGCTGTAGTTGCGGTTGTAGGTCTGTAGGTTGTATTAGGTCGGTAGGTTGTAGTTGGTAGTATGTTGTCTGTAGGTTGTAGGTCTGTAAATGGTATCGAGTGTTAAGCACTCTCCACAACTGTCAACATATCGAAATGCATTTTACGGTCCATTTCCTGGGCACAAAAACCAATCGACCAATGGAGGTTCCCCGCTGCCATCGCGACCGCAATGAATCCGCAATCCCCTCCGCGCTGTCAAAGCGTCTATTTACGTTTTAATTTTTATTTGTAAGTGGAAGTGAGAGAGACAGCTAACAAGTGACAGGGAGAGAGGATAGGACTGGGGAAAGTATTGAGCACAGGATATCAAAACATGCCGCTTAATGAATTCCGTGTCGCGGGTGTTTTTGGTGGAGACAAGTGCTTGTTGCCAAGTGGGTGGTGGTAGGCAACTGTTGTTGTTGTATCTGTTTGTGGATGTATGTGTGTGTGTGAGGCTCTATTTTAATTATACACACGTCGTTGCCATTACATTTCATTTGGTATTGTTGTCATTGCATTCCATCTGCAGGCAGAGGGGAATCTCACCTGCACTGCCTGCGGATTGCCTGCTGGCAGTAGCTGTAGCGTCAACGATCCCCAACGACCCCAACACCAACACCAACTGCCACGTCACGTCAATTACACGCCCAACACATGCACACCCACAACCACACACCCATACACACCTACACATGTTGTGCACAAACATATAGCCATTTAAGCTCCAATGGTTGCCTCCTGGCCACATCAGCCTCAATGTGCCTCCGCTCCAGCAACAACACGTACAACATCAACAACAACAACATCGGCAGAAGCAGGAGCAGGAGCAGCACAACAACAAGCAACAAGGACAACAGAGTCGCATCTAGCAATGCCAAAGGGCTACGAATTTTGCAGGCCAAAATGTTTGGTTTAATTGGTTTTGGCCATATACATATACATATACATACATACATACATATGTATGTAGGTTGTATCCGTATGGCATTGAATGCTTTACGATTATATGTGCATGTGCCTTAATTCCTATCTATGTCTTTGTCTCCCCCTCCTCCCACTCAGCGCCTCTCTATTACATTCTCATTCTCTTTTGGCCAATATTATTACTGTGGACTTCCCGTATAGCCAGACAGTTAAGTGGATTGTTTAGCTAAGGATTTGCCACAGGCTGTTGTCAAATGCGGATCACTAACTAGACCTCAAGGCGGAATTGAAAACTGTCCGCAATATCTTGAAAATTGGAGCTTCCCGACTATTCATTGTTTGGTTGAAGGATTAACGGATGTTGATTACATATGAAATGCAGTCTTCTTCATACTATATTGAAAACACTAAAAGCTTTATTCCTCTTAATATTTTGGAGAAAATTTCGAATATTGGTCAATTTTGCATACCATTTAATTTTTAGTATAGTTTTTTTTGGAAAACTATATATTTTAAAATATAATTTTCTTTTATTTTTTAAAAATATTAAATATTAACGAGTTTTATTCCTCTTTATATTTTGAAACATTTTTGAAAAAGGGCAATTTTGCATATAATTTAATTTATAGTATATCCTTAAAAAAACTGAATGATTACAAAAAAGAATTTTTTTGATATTTCGAAAAATATTTATTAAACCGCTTTTGCCTAGTAAATCCAAAAATTGTCCATAATTTTTGAATGCGTCTCTATATTTATGAAAACAAATTCAAAATGAGTGTTCAAAACTGAAATTAATCTTAACAGAACTGAGTACGATATTCAACTGAGTTCGATATTGACTGAACTTGGCTCTAACTTTATCGAACTGGATTCGACCTTCGGAAATGGGTTTGATCATGTGGAAACTTTTTAACTGGAACCTTCGTAACGATACCATAAATCCACGGATCTTCCAAATTTATGTACTAGTGGCAATCGATTTTATTCTATACCTATTCTGGTTTAAAATTGTTTTCCTCTGGTATCCTGAAAATTTATATTTCGGATTTTTGAAATCTTAGTAGGTATAAGAAACTTAACAGGCGACGCTTCATGTAGTTCCATAATAAAAATTCCCCTAAAGTTTGTCAAGAAAACACGCATACACAAAAGGTTGAAAGTTACACAAAGTATTCAATTAAATTGGAATATTTTATATTTTTCTAAACGCCCTGCCTAAGATCATATAAGAAGAAACCCTTAACTGTAACTTAAAGATGAAGCCAGCTCCTTTGCTGCGGTTGCGAAATATTTGGATCTTGACCCGTTGGCTGCGTCATGAGGCAGTTACAGCGGCAGCGATGCTGTTGCAACATCGGGAACAGCAACTGCCACTCAGAGCAGAGGGGGAGCAGCATCCAGGGGAGGAGGAAAAATTGAAGAAATGTCACCCAATGGGTGTCGATAGTCAGGGCAGGCTGTGTAGTGTGCGTATTTTGGATGATTATTTAGTGCCCATAGAGTGCGGAATTTAGGGAAACAAAAATCCATAAAGTGCAGCAATAGAAATCAAATTAAAAATGCAAAATTTATGGCGAAGATTATTGCACAATGTTAAAGAAGAAATCATAAATTAAATAAAATAAACTCATTAATATGATTATATAAATTTTAACAAAATGTTTCCTTACTTTCAATAGCAGCAAACTTTAGAGTAAATATAATAATAATTAAAAAAATTTTATTTAAAATTAAATTAAAGAATTTAATTTTTTTATTTTAAAATATTATTGTTTTTTTTTAATATGAAACCATTTTTTAATTATAAACTTTACAATAGGAAATATTCCACTGCAATAATCTTAAAAGTTTATAAAGATTTTATTCATTTATTTTTATATTATTTTTTAAGTAAAGAATTAATTAATTAATAAGGAGATAAAATAATTTATGATTATTTTAATTATTAAGCTTTCTTTTATATATTTTTCAATAACAAGATAATTTAAGGTACAATAAAAGATTATTTTGTTTGAATTATTGGAATTTAATTTTCAATTATAATAATATTACCCATTTTTGTTCTAGCAGTGAAAATAATACCATTAAATAGTAAATATATAAAAAAAAATGTTTGTACAATTTTCATGAAATTTACTATGCTCAAATTAATGAAATTAAATATCTTTAAACAATTTCCCACACGGTTTCCTTGCTTGCAGTTATCTCGGTCGGCGCGAAGCACCAACGATTTGGCTGTGGGTGAACCGAAGACCTTCAATGCCGAGCAGGCGGAAGAGAAACTGCAGAAGACCCTCGATAAGCTGACAGCTGGCGAGGGACCACATTACAGGTACAAACAAGAAACCGCAGCCACAGCCTCACAGCCTTCTCTGTTACATGTCCTTTCCAACCAAACTGCATCTCTGTCCACTTTGTAGAATTGCGAAAGTTTATTCGGCCTCGCGTCAGGTGGTTTCGGGTACATTGACCCGCATCGATGCGGATCTGGTGAATGAGAATGATGAGCAGCATCGTTGCATTGTGGAAATCTGGGCACAACCCTGGCTGGCCAGCGGCCATGACATTACCTTTAAGTGCCGCAATCAGAAGACGATACATGCCCGCCACAGCCGCTCCGTGGAGTGGGCCGAGAAGAAGACGGGTCACAAGAAGCACAATCATCATTCGCTGAGCAAGGTGGAGCATCTGTTCCACAAGTTCCAGTTGAAGTATAAGCGGCGCTATGCCAACACCGTGGAGCATCAGATGCGTCTGCGCATCTTCCGTCAGAATCTGCGCATCATCCAGGAACTGAATGACAATGAGATGGGCAGCGCCAAGTACGGTGTTACCAACTTTGCGGACATGACCAGCACGGAGTACAAGTTGCATGCGGGTCTCTGGCAGCGCAGTGAGGATAAGCCCACGGGTGGCATGCCGGCTGTGGTGCCCGCCTACGATGGTGCCTTGCCCAAGGAGTTCGATTGGCGTCAGAAGAATGCGGTCACACCTGTCAAGAATCAGGGACAATGCGGTTCCTGTTGGGCATTCAGTGTGACCGGCAACATTGAGGGTTTGTATGCGGTGAAGACGGGCCAACTAGAGGAGTTCTCCGAGCAGGAACTGCTCGATTGCGATTCCAAGGATAGCGCCTGCAATGGTGGTCTCATGGATAATGCCTTCCAGTAAGTGAAACCACAAAAAATTATTTGTGGAGGATTACCGAACGGTTGTCATTGTCATTATAGAGCTATCAAGGACATCGGCGGCTTGGAGTACGAATCCGAGTATCCTTACTTGGGTAAGAAGAAGGCCTGCCATTTCAATAAGACCATGGCACATGTTCAGGTCTCTGGCTTCGTGGATCTGCCCAAGGGCAACGAGACGGCTATGCAGGAGTGGTTGCTTGCCCATGGACCCATTTCAATCGGTAAGGACATTAATCAAAAGCCAAGAAATCTAGAAATTTTTAGTTTGAACGAGGGAAATGATGTTGGATTTCCCAACTACAGTATTCCTAGCACCAGTTTAAAGCTCTATATGCAGTTTATTGCAGCTCCTTACCTCATTTTCTTGCGCGAAACTATATTTCCTTCGAACCTTCGGTACCTGGAATATAAATTGAAAATCGGAACCTCTTAATTCTTTTCAGGTATCAATGCGAATGCTATGCAATTTTATCGCGGTGGCGTCTCGCATCCTTGGGGTCCGCTGTGCAACAAAAAGAATCTCGATCATGGTGTGCTCATCGTTGGCTTTGGCGTCTCCGATTATCCCAATTTCCACAAGACCCTGCCCTATTGGATCGTGAAGAATTCGTGGGGTCCACGTTGGGGAGAGCAGGGATATTATCGTGTCTATCGTGGTGACAATACGTGCGGCGTCAGTGAAATGGCCACATCAGCTATATTGGCCTAAACATAGTCCCGATATATCTATATAGATTTATATATGAATCTATGTTCATGTTTGACAGCACAAAAGGAAAAGGAAGAAAGGAAATTCTCGTCTGGCTTTGCAAATATGTGTTTTTTGCATCTGTAATAATTTGATAACAAGAACAAATGTGTTAGGAATAATTTAAATTGTGAATTGGGGAAACTTTTGTACCCCAAAAATATTGAAATCCCATAAACGATATTATTGTAATCATCTCATAACAACCTGTAATCCATCAGTATATCAAGCAACACTAACACTGCGCAGCATACATACAACGTATATATTGAAATTTATTATTAATAAACTGTAAAGACAACAAAATTATACTGTAATATTTCCGGTTTGTAGTCATTTTTTATTTTAATAATGGGTTTAAAGTGTATTTTTGAATTTTTAGTACAAGTTATATCAGCGAGTTTTCGAGATTCAACTTGAAAATCGGTAGAGCTTTAGCAAAGTTGTGTCAGATTCGACAATTGAGACTTCATGAAGTCGTAGCGAAAGTTAAAGCATTGACATTTCAATGAGAAACTTGAAAATCGGTTAAGATTTGACAAAGTTACGGTAGATCGATGCCTAGAGTCTCGAAAACTAATGTTAAGGACTCCAGGAAGTTATAGAGTAAGTCAAAACATGAAAGTTCCAATGTCAACCTTGAAAATCGGTTACTTTTTAGCAAAGTTATGGTAGATTAAAGACTAGAGAGTCCCGCAAACTAAGCTTAGGGACTTCAAGAAGTTTTAGTGTAAGTCGAAATTTGAAAATTCCGATGCCAACCTTGAAAATCGGTTACGTTTTAGCAAAGTTATTATAGATTGAAGCACTGACCACATAACATATAGATGGGACATTTCATACAACGAAAACGGCCACGAAATTTCGATGCGACATACCCTGATCGGCTCACACGAACAGCTTCCGACAAGTTCGATCTCTCAATGTGCGAGCCTATACTGAGTTAATAGTGTTTGTGTGCAGTAATGCCGCCTTTATTTTTCTTACAGGATATTTTTTATTTTGTCATTGCTTTGCATGTCGCTGATTCTGAATTGGGCTATCCCACCAGATCAATGCCTGCCAGAATATACAATCACAAGCATAGCTTCTTGTGTGTACACACGTGCAAAAATGTCAAAGGAGTGGAAATTTTAAAATCGTATTTATTTTGTGCTCAATCGATTTCTGGCATCAAAAGTATAAAAAACTTTACCCCACTTGATTTGGACCAATATTTTAGAAAATATGCGCACAACACTAAAATATGGTCAAAAACAGCTTTCCGAGCAAAAAATGATTTCTTCCTCATATTTGAGAAACCGCAACTTTCCATACCTCAGTCGATTTTTCAAATTTATTAATTTCTGGATATGGCGATGATCGTATTTTTACGACATTTTTGCTCATATTTTCCAAACTATTGGTCCAAATGATCTCGGGTAAAGTTTTTTAAACACATTCAGATTCCCTAAATCAAGATCAATTTAAATTTAATCTTTATCTGTCCTGGTTTTGCATCCATAAGGCTGAAAAGTTCAACAAAAGAACAATTTTATATAATTTTTTTACTATTTTGGCTATATTTTCTAAATATAAATTAACAAATTAACTCTGGTAAGGTTTTGATTAAAATATTTTCGACTTTTTAGCAAGGGGTAGATATGCAAAAATGGGCGAAAAATTTTTAAATTTTAAAAGTTGCTTAAGCTAAAATCTTGAATGAAGAATTATTTTTGGATCAAAACCATTGACGGAAGTGCAAAAATTTTAAAAATCGGATGGAAAAATTGACATCAAAATTGACATTTAACAAAGTTATGGCCCATCAAAATTTTGAGAGACCCGAAACACCTACTTTCAGATACAGTTCTGGGCTTGTGGAGGGGTCCAAAAATAATGGTCTTGATTTGAACAATCTTTAAATGCAGTTTTGTTTGAAAAGCCGAAACTTGGAAAAATTGGCATCAAACTTGAAAATCGGTTGAGATTTGACGAAGTTATGGCCCATCAAAGTTTTGAAAGACTCGAAACACCGATTTTCAGATACAGTTCTGGGCTTGTGGAGAGATGCAAAAATGATGGTCTTAATTTGGACAATCTTTGAATGCACTTTTGTTCAATATGCCGAAACTTGGAAAAATTGGCATCAAGCTTGAAAATCGATTGAGATTTGACAAAGTTATGGCCCATCAAAGTTTTGAAAGACTCGAAACACCGATTTTCAGATGCAGTTCTGGGCTTGTGGAGAGATGCAAAAATGATGGTCTTAATTTGGACAATCTTTGAATGCACTTTTGTTCAATATGCCGAAACTTGGAAAAATTGGCATCAAGCTTGAAAATCGATTGAGATTTGACAAAGTTATGGCCCATCAAAGTTTTGAAAGACTCGAAACACCGATTTTCAGATGCAGTTCTGGGCTTGTGGAGAGATGCAAAAATGATGGTCTTAATTTGGACAATCTTTGAATGCACTTTTGTTCAATATGCCGAAACTTGGAAAAATTTTCATCAAACTTGAAAATCGGTTGAGATTTGACGAAGTTATGGCCTATCAATGTTTTGAAAGACCCGAAACACCGATTTTCAGATACAGTTTTGGGCTTGTGGAGGGGTCCAAAAATGATGTTCTTAATTTGGACAATCTTTGAATATTCCGAAACTTGTAAAAATTGGTATCAAGCTTGAAAATCTGTTGAGATTTGACGAAGTTATGGCCACTGGAAGTTTTGAAAGACCCGAAACATACTGGGCCAAATTATCTCTGGTAAAGTTTTTTATACCTATGTTGATACCAGAAATCAATTCGGCTCAAAAAATTTTTATTAAAATATTTTCGAATTTTTTGAATTTTTAGTAAGGTATGGAAAAATGGCCAAAAAAATTTGAATTTTTAAAAACTTGCTTAAGCTTGAAACTTGAATGCAGAATAATTTTTGGATCAATACCATTTACGAAAGTGCAAAAATTTTGAAAATCGGATGATTTTTCGCTATTGAAAGGTCTAACTCTCATTAAGAGTGTGTATTTGAGAGCCTCTCATAGTTGAATTTATATTGTATTCTTAGGGAAAAATTGTATAGAAATTCATCTGCGCAAACAAGAAGATTTTAATATATGAAAAATCCAGGTGATCTTAACTTTTTTTAAAACTTTCGAATCAGTTCAAGTTCATCACCCTCTTTAATAGTTATTTTTCGAAGAGAACAGAGTAATCTGTATGCGATCTAGTTTATTTCAAAATTTTGTGCTGCTGATAAAAAAAAAATTGCGTACATAAGTGTGTACATATGTTTTGTGTATCTGATTTTATATACTTTTTGAATTTTGTATTCAAAGCTTTGCTATTGCTGCTTCCGCTTAGGTCCTGCCCCTCTTCTTCCATATATGTATGTATATGTATGTATATACATATATGTATGTATATGTACATATGTATGTAGTTGTTGCTATTTAGAAATTCGAATGATTTCACAACTTGCTCTCCCATCACAACGAGCGGATGGATGGAAACCCGGTGACAAGTTGCCGAAGCGTCCGCCCTAGACGGCGTACAAAACGCTACTAACTCAGTATGGGTTCGCACATTGAGAGATCGAACTTGTCGGAAGCTGTTCGTGTGAGCCGATGTTGCATTAAACTGGGGTATCTCGCTAACAAATTTCGTGGCCGTTTTCGTTGTATGAAATGTCCCAGCTATATGTTATATGGTCAGTGGTTGAAGTCTAGAGAACCCCGAAATTCCCAATTTACCGATATCTAAAGATTGCGGGAGGGTTTTAAAATGAAGGTTTAAAATTGAATGCAGTTTTTTCGTATAACCGATAACGTAGAATTAGTGATACGAAACTTTAGGATCGGTTGATTTTAACTAAGTTAAAAAATATCGAAGGTTATATAAAGAATATCTTAAGTTACTTCTTTCATTTTTCGAAAATCACTATTCCTTTTAATAATTCTCGTATTCGCTGAGTTTGATCAATAATAGACGCAACTTTCTGGCCTCCAGTCCAATGGTGAGCGGATTCTTGGGTATCTGCTCCGTGGCCACATAGATGTTGGCTGGAGTAAACAATCCGTAAGCTTCGCAGGATTTGAGAAAGTTGAGCACCTCCTGCACCGCCGAATAGGGTAGGATGATATTCTGCTTGGCCATTCCGGTGAGCAGACCTAGTATGCAGCGTTTGACATGAAGCCAGGTGTCCGCATACAGTCTGGCACCGGAGCCACCTTCCAGGGCATGGGCGATCCTTGAGAGACCGAACTCATAGTTGGACTTGGCACAGTATAGAGTGCCAACGACGAGGTTGACGATGCACAGATGATGGTACTGCTTGCCCTGATTACCCTTGAGCTCCTCGGCGTTCTCGACTTTGCGCATGAGTTCCTCGGCCTCCTCGTTCTGAAAGGTCATGATGTAGGAGACGCAGAGATTGGCCAAAACGGCAGCAGAAACCGACATGATCTGGAAGGGATTGAAGGGAGAGTTGTGATCAGTTGAAGACTAAAATTAGATGGAACCCACATCATCGGAATGCTGGCGCACGATGGGCTCATAGAAGGTAGCGGCCTCCTTGTACTTGTCCTGCATGAAGAGCACATGACCGGCATTGAGGCGCCAAACGGAGCAGATGGCATTCTCCGAGCAGAACTCGGCGCTGGATCGAAACTCACGCTCGGCTCCAACGAAGTCATCCTCCCGCCAGGATATCCAGGCACGTGCCATCACCACGGGCAGATAACTAGGAGGTGAAAGGAGAGAAGAAATATAGAGGAAGCACTTCTAGGGTAGGTACCTCTTACAGTTCCAGTGCCTGCTCGTAATCCTTGAGCGCATCACGTAGCGCCTGCTGCTCACTGGTTGCCCTCACCTCCTGCACCCTGGCGGCCAGGCTGCGCAGTTTCCCGGACAAACTGGAGGCCAGTGTGCCCAGCTTCTTTTCGGCCAGCTCGCCACTGGTCTGGGCCGTGATCAAGGCATCCAGCAGCTCGTAGAGATACTGCGACAGATACTTGTAGGTGAGATCCGTGTGCTCGGCCAGAATGTCGGCGGCGGTCTCGTAGAGCTCATGCTTGCAACAGGTGAGCAGTATGTTGGCAAACGTCTCCTTGGGGCAGGCGGGAGCACCCAGTTGGAGCAGGAATGCCAGCTTCCTGAGGCCCGCCACCGGACCCTGTGTATCCGTCAGCGCCATGTTGTGCAGCGTCACCGGATCCAGTTCGCTCTCGGCACGCGGCGGCAGATCCAGCAGTGCCTCTCGTGCCGCCTCCATGTTCCCATCCTGATACTCGAGCGCCGCCTTTAGATTAAGCGCCTGCGTAATCCCGGACAGCGCCATGGTAATGGGATTACCCACACTGCGAGCACTGCCATCCGTGTCCACCTGGGCACCAATGCCCAGCTCGGGATGATTCCGCATGCCACGCTCCACAATCTCAGCAGTGTAGTCCAGCGCCTGGGCACGCTGCTTCCGCTGGAAGTGGGCCAGCGCCACATTGTAGGCCACCAGGGGATTGAAGCCACCAACCTGGAGGGCGGCCTGAAAACGCTGCACCGCCGCCTCATGCTGATCCGCCTGGTAGAGCAGGCAACCCTCATCGTTGAGGGTTTCGGCAGTGCCACCGGCTCGCTGATTCAACAGACTCTGGGCACCCGCATAATCCTCGCTGGAGTACAAGATGGCGCTCTGTAGCTGCAGGCACTGCTCATGCAGATCCGTCTCCTTGTCGCCAATCTGTTTCAGCACACGCAACGCCTCCGCAAAGATGCCAGCCTGATAGAGGGATTGGGCATAGTAGAATCTGGAGAGGATTCACCAGGAAATCCTTAGGTAACACTGTATGAATATCGATTATTCTTCAGCTTACCTGTACTTGAGATCCTTGGGCACCAGTTGGCATAACTGCTCATAGCAACTGGCCGCCTCCTCGTACTTCTGGGCATGGTAGTAGCAATGGCCCAGCGTGGAGAGTCCTGCACGGGTGTTCGCCGCCTCCCCGCAATTCACAATGCACTCGATGACATCCTCATAGCGCTTGTCCTTGATCTGAATTCGATATTTCAACTATCAGTTGGAGGTGACTTTAATTTTTGTGGAACTTTACCAGATTGTATATGGTGCGTGTAACATGTCCTTCTCGCAGGATAATGCCTTGATGCAGCATTTTCTTGAAGTTTTCCCGAAAACAATGAGCCTTTCATAAAGGGATATGTTGTGGCCCGGCTTGGCCATGTTGTCATGGTAGCCAACCCAAGTAACTTTGGTCAGCCTTGGCAACGGTTGGCCACACTCTTCGACAGTCATATACGCTGAAGGCACAGTGGTTGAAATTATTCATAACTTTAAGCTGACATAACTTTCCGATTTTCATTAAATTTGAATTTCTCTAAATTATTCTATTTCCAAAATCCAATTTTGCATAACCGTTTAAAAAAATCTCCAGAAATTGAAAAATTTTCAAAACCAATTTTCGACTCTATTTAATTAAAAAAACAAAAATTATCAGTTTGGTTTTTATTTGTGGTGTTTCTATTGGTTATTTCCAGAGCTATGGGCATAGATGTGCTTAGACTTGATCAAATATACGACTTTAAAAAATATAACCATAAATCGACTGATTTTCATGATTAGATTGCTGTTAATTACATTAATTTCAAAATAAACATGCATTTAAATTTTTTCTATTCTAGGCAATTTTTTTTTTTTTTTTTTTTTTATTAGAAATAATTATTACAGCTGAATAGTATTCTATTACCTTTGTGGCAACTTAAGCTAATGAGAAAATAATAATTAAAAGTAAAACTATGTCTAGATAAACTATGGTTGGAAATTTACAATATTTACAATTAAGATAATCTTGATTAGGAATTGGTGTCTAAGATAATTTCTATTTGAACGATGCTCTGGGAGTTGACTACGTCAAGATCCGTTGTGGGAGATCTTGAGGGTGGAATCGTTTAAGTCTTCTTTTAGCTCTTAATCCAGCGCTGTGTTGTCGCCTGGCAAGGGCGTTTGGGTGATGCTCTAGCCTCTCTGCGTATTTGCTAGCTATCTTTTGAATCAGTGGAACATTCAGATCTCGCTCAATGTCTCTGTTTCGTATATACCAGGGAGCGTTTGAAATTTAATTTTTTTTTGGCCCATTATTCATACTAACCCCTTGACATCGTCATTAAGTATATATGTTAAAAAATTTTAACTCAAAATTATTTTAATTTCCGATACCATAACTCAAAACTACCATTTTGACTTTAATTTGAGATGTTTCTATTGAGTATTTCCCGAAGTATGGCAAAAATGTGTTTAAAAGTTGCAAAAAATTACGTTTTCAAAAATATCTCATTTCTATTAATTTTAAACTGCCATAATTTTGCCAAATATTAACTGATTTTTACAAAATTTAGATTTTTCTTAATAAAATTGTTTCCGAAATAAAATTGCAATTTTTTCCATTATCGTCTATTTAGATTTTTTTGAAATTTTCAACCAGTTTTGCATACCAACCCTTTGTAAGAATAACGTCTTTGCCACACTGTGCCATGGTTCAATATGCTAATTAGATTTAGACCATGGTCGAGTTTTATGGAAGCCGCAGAAAGTGTTACCCCATAACTGGCGCGTTGCAAGCTCAGTAGCTACTTGCAACGCGTGTTGACTGCATACTGGATGCAATCCAATAGCAATCTTGTGGAGCAATGGCCATGGATGACTACGACGATGATGGTAAGTGTGTCAACCACATGGAGTAACAAATAAGTAATCGAGTGTACAATCCTAGTGAGCAGCGTGGGCGTAACCACGGCACGCATAGAGAATCAACAACAGCAGCAGCATCATCAGTATCAATCACAAGGATCTGGACCCGGACATGGACAGGGTCAGTATAGTGTGGGTGCAGTGAAGGTGGGCGGTTGGCGGTACGAGGACGCAAGTCGCTACATAGGCGAGTGGAATCAACGTGGCCAGAAACATGGCATTGGGCATCTGCAGTTCGCCGATGGCACACGCTACGACGGACAGTTCCAGGAGGGACTGAGTCAGGGTTTAGGTTGTCTCTGGTTTCCCGATGGTGCCAAGTGAGTAAAGTGACTACATATTTGGAGTAAATGTAGATTTTGAGGTGGGGATTATTTGTTTCTAGATATGAAGGTGAATTCCATCAGGGTTGGTTTCATGGCAATGGCATCTTTTGGCGCTCCGATGGCATGAAATACGAAGGAGAATTCCGTGGTGGCAAAATCTGGGGATTGGGTCTGTTGACCTTTCAGGACTTTACACATGGATTTCCGCGCAACGAAGGTTACTTCCAGGACTGCCGCTTCATGAGAAAACGTCGCTGCCCCGACGTGGTTCAGCGTGCCCAGAAATGTGCCCTAATGGCGCGCTCCCAATGCGATCATCCCTATTGAGTAGCAAGGAACAGAAATAAAGGTGTTTGGTCCACAGAGGTCTAGGTGTTCATTTATTTTTCGACGTACCGCGTGTACTAAAGGAATACTCGTTATTTATCGGAAAAATGTATTGTCGAAAGTCTCTCGATTTAGTTTTTTACCAATTATATAGTCTGCACATCCCATAAATCAGTAATTATTCTTGGCGCAGGTTTCCTACACAGATTTCTTAAAGGAACCTCAGAAAAATTTAAAAAAAAAAATATATATCGATATGTAAATATAGATATATATCGATATGTGTATATAGATCGATATATTGATATGGGTTGAGCTGGCTCGATGACCTTTCAATTGCCATAACTTTGCGAAAACCCAACCGATCTTGATGAAACTTGGATTCCTATTTATATATTTAAGTGTGCTTTCTTTTCTCGGGGAAAAGGTTCGCTAGCAAAAAAACAGGATTTGTTAACATTTTGTACGTGTATTGGTAGTTTAGTCAAAACATGGTTAACAGTGGGTTTGGAGGTCGTTTCATTAGTCGCTAGTTAGTCTTCTCCGCCAGGTGCTCCCACCAGAAACCAGGCATTGCGCGCCTTTACAGCCGAGTTGCGCACCAGTCGCTTAGGGTCATCCAAAGCGGGCGCCAGGGCCAGTGTCACGTCCACCTTATGAGGAAGCAACACAAACGTGGGGTACTTGGTGATGCTCCAGAGCAGATCCAAGGCAGCAATGCGTACTTGCTGAATGTAGAATATAGAGATCAGTTTGGGGTTGAGGCTGTACCTCTGTTTCCTTACCATATTGAGACCCTGCTGTGGTTTGGCCAAATCTATACAGCTGGGTATGAGATGTCCCAGATGGGATTGCAGATAAGGATCCTTGTGCTCCACGAATTTGGTGCAAAAGTCCAGCACAATGCACAACGAATCCGCATCCTTGTGGGCATCCAGGGTGGCAAAGAGCAGCGGCGCCAATTGCTTCATGTTCAACTTGACCACAGCCATAGGCATGGACTTCAAGACGTAGATGAAGGCTCTGGTGTGATGTTCACAGTAGTTGGACAACTTGTTGCCCAGCTTCTTCATGATGTTGTGGAAGAACTTTTGCTTGTAAAGAAACTTTACCACAGGCAGATCCAGTTCTGGGTACTCCGCCGAGAGGACATCAAAGGCCAATGCAGCAGCGGCGCCCAAAGTGGGATGTTTCAGCAAATCCGCGAGCTAGACGAGATTAGACAGCTAAGTACATGTGCCATGTGCTCCCAAAGATTTACTTACATCATCTACAATGTCGGCAGCCTCCTCGTAGCCGGCAATCATCAGACCCTTGCCAACCCACGCCAGCAGCTGCACAGCTCGGTGATCCCCCGTCTTGATGGCCGCCTTTAATTTCTCGGTGATCCGCTTGACGTGCTCCCGATTGGTTTGGTTGTCATCCATCTTGTTGACCATGCTGCAGAGCAAATGATGCGCAATCTGACGCAGTTGCTCCTGCTCTGCGGTGAGTGAGAGTTGCGTCAGATCCTCCAGCAGCCGCTCGAAATGATCATCCAGATCGATCTGCTTGTGGAGATAACCGAGCAGTCCCTTGGCCACATACAGATGAGATGCTTGTTGAAGCTTTAGCTCTGGAAGATATTCGGATACGATGGCGCTCTGCTCGGACACCGGCAGCTGCTGCATGATGCGACTCAGTGTGGAGGCCACCCATTCCAGGGATGCCTGCGTCAGCGTTGAGTTGCTCCTCGCAAGCTCGATGAGCTTGTGCAGCAGATTGGAGTTCTGTTGCAGCTCCACCACGAAGCGTTCATCCTCACGCTGCAGAAGCTGGTTGAGTGCTTCCAGAGCGATTTCTCGTGCGGATTGGTCGATGGCCTGGCCGAACACCTGCGTCATGATCAGCTCCACAATGCGCTGGGTGAAGGCGATCTGTGGCACGAGGGGCAACAGATTGGCGTAGATCTTTCGCTTGATAAATTCCGAGAATATCTCGAAGTTGCGCATGCAAACATCAATCAGATTGGACTGCACCTCCACTGGCTGCAGTGCACCCAAGCGCAGAGTGAGCTCCTTGAAGTCCAGATCAATGTGAGGATGCGTTATGAGCTGGACGAGCGCCTTGTAGGTCAACGCTCGCTGGGCTTCGCTTAGCACTGGAGCACACTCACCCAGCACCGCCAGGGCAGCACGTTGCAGCTCCAACGTCTGCTGCTGGACATCGAAATCATCCCGCTCACAGAGACGCACTGCAGCAATGACATCGTCCTGCAACGGCAAGGCGACATCTTTGTCCAGTTTGGCCAGTGCATCACGTAGTCCCGCCAGCTTATACACCTGCGAGATGATGTGATAGAATCGTATGCGCTGCTCATCCTCCACCAGCGTGAGCTCCGATGCCTTCAGCTTCAGCAGAAACGTGTTGAGTATCTTGTCCCCGGCAAAGGGTGCATCCCCACAGACACACATCAGCGCAATGGCCGTGGCCGGATGATACAGACGCTGATGGATATCATTGAGATGCGGCAGCACCACGCCCAGCACAGTGCTCTGATAGCTGTGACTAATCTCGGGCAGTTTGGCGGCACTCTTTAGCAGCTCCGAGAGCGTCTTCAGCGAATTCCTAACCACCTCCTGGTGCTCTGACCCGGGAAATGTTTCTGCCTTCAGTGCCTGCCAAATCTGATCGAAGTGGGGCTGCAGTGCAGCAGGCGGGAACTTGGCAGCGGATTGGTGCTAAAATAGAAACAAATTATAAAATAATTAATTAATTAAATTTATCAAATTAGTTAATTAATTAAATGTATTAAATTAATAATTAATAATTAATATATGTGCTTAACATTTATAATTAAATTAGATCAACCAAAATAATTTATTTAATTAAAAGTAATAAATTAAAATAAAAAATAATTAAGCAAATTGGACAAAAAACATATAATTAAAACAATTGGTAAATTAATATTATTTTATTTAATTCATTAAAATAATTAGTTAATTTTGAAATAATTAATTTAATTAATCTTTGTAATTCGAAATAATTAATTTAATTAAAATTAATCAATTATATATTAAATAATTAGGAAAATTAGACAAAAAAATATAATTAAAACAATTGGTAAAGTAAATTTATTTTATTTAATTAATCAAAATAATTAGTTAATTTTGAAATAATTAATTTTATTAATCTTTGTAATTCGAAATAATTAATTTAATTAAAATTAATTAATTATATATTAAATAATTAAGCAAATTAGACAAAAATATATAATTAAAACAATTGGTAAATTAAATTTTTTTATTTAATTAATCAAAATAATTAGTTAATTTTGAAATAATTAATTTTATTAATCTTTGTAATTCTAAATTGATGTAGGCATATTAAAAAATATCATAAAAAATTTATTATAACTTGAATTAATAATTATTTTGGTTTTTTTATAATTTACGTGCCAACATCGAGTTGAAAAATTAATAACAAGAAAACTAATTAAAAAATTTAGTAATTAAACTTCTGTTAATTAAGCAATGCAATTAATAAATCATATTATTTTAAAACTCAATTGACAATTAATTTCTTTAAGCATTGAATCAATGGACTTTAGTCAAGTTAAAAAATTTAATTAATATAATTAAACATTTTAATTTTGCAAAATTAAAAAAAATATATATTAAATAATCAATTAAATTAAACACTTACCAGCAGTTCCAGAGCATCGAGTTTGGCCACCAAAAGGTCACTGTCCAGTTTCTCCACCGCCAATCCCACTGTCCACTCCGCAAACTCTTCGCTAGCCACCAGACACTGGGTTAACTTCTCGGCCAAGGCATCCCGTGTGATGGCCTGCGGATCCTGTGCGCTGGGATTGAAATCGATGGGAAAATAGCAGGCGAAGATCTCAAACATCTCTTCGGCCAAATGCAGCAGGGGATACTCCGCTATAAATGCCGGCATGAAAGTAAAGATGATATCCAAATTGCGTGGATCTCGTTCGCCATCAATAGAGTTTATCAGTCCATACAAAAAGTCACCAGACATCTTGACGAGCTCTAAGAAGTAAAAAAAAAATATATATAGATAAAGTAATTCTCTTCAAGATTTAGGCTCCATGCTCACCTGGCTTAAAATGCTGTGTGAGGAACTCAAACATGTTGAAGATCTTGGTGCGATCGTTGCGGGTCTGGGATTGGCAGGTGGTGCATTGGAAGAAGGCGTGCAGCATCAGCGGCACCAACTCGCCTGGCAGTTGCTTCATGCGCACCAGCGCACTCAACCCATCAATGATGGCGGGCATCACATTGTGATGATCCCGCAGTCGGTCAATGTAGAATGTGGTCAGGAATTCCAATTGCTTGGAGTTGAGCAGCTCCGCCGGCACCGCCGTCAACACGGCGGATAACAAATTTGTGCCCGACACACGCTGCTCGGTGTCTGGTGAGGTCAGGGCGAAGCCCAGTGACTCAGCCAAATCCGATATATCATACGAGCTAGCTGATAAGTCTAAGCAAACAAAGAACAACTCCCATTAGCACAAAGGAAACAAAGCAAATGAAGCATCATTTCATCATCATCATCATCAGCTGATTTGTTTTGATTACCATTCGCGAATGTTGTGGCTGCCGCCTTAAGATTGGCCTCGTTTTTGAGCGCCTTCTCCAGTGTGGAACGCGTGGGCGTTGTCATATTGGGCGCCGTCGCAAGCGTAAGCGCTAAATTTATACAAATAACTTAAGCCAAGTTGTTGAGCAATGGGATATTTCGACTGTCAGTTCGCACTTCACGCTTATCTCTTATAAATGTCTCGGCACGATGAGACTGCCTGACACGCGTTGCCAACCTACACGTTACAACAAAGTATGACACAATTCTGTTTTTAACAAGTTAATGTTTTCTATGAAACCAACGCTTTGAATTACTTTTTAATTACGTTTATCTTTCTTTTTATTTATATATATATGAATTTAACAAAAGATTACTACTTTTAAAAAATCGATAAGTTGTTATCGGTCGTTTCTTAATAGTTGGCAATTCTGATGCTAGCGTTGCCACACTGTTGTGTAACGGCATTGACTTTTGAAATAAATGCTTGCAAAACATTTAAATTTTATTATAAATGTTAATTTACACATTCCCTGTTACACATTTCAACCATTATATAATTTCGCTGATATAAACAACGCCATATTTAACAAATTGAAGTGAACTCCCCTCGATATCAACAAACATATCGAGTTGCAACAGATATTTCGATATATGAGACCATCTCTATCATTGCTTTAGTATTAAGCAACAACAATTGCCGCAGAAGTCGCAGCACCCGTTTATTTTAGCTAGCGTATCGGTTTTAAAATTAAATAAATACAATTTTCGAATAAGTTTAAGTTTATAACGTAGTGTAACAAAGCCAGTGTACTAATGTCCATAACCGTAAGTAAATTGGACAATAATTGCAATGAAAAATACTTATAAAAACAATATCGACGTCGACGTCGCTGCTGACGCCCCCACGTAGCGCATACAAAATAAGGCAGAGAATTGTTCAAAAGATGCAAGTGCAACAAATACATAGGAAATTACAAGCGCGCTGTAATTAAAATAAATTCTATTAAGATGCTTTGCATTTTATGTGCATTTAACTAGCCAAGTTACATATATGTATATTGCCACTCTCCGTATATGTGTATTTGTTGATGCATGTGTGTGTGAGTGTGTGTCTGACGAAACTTAAACGCCGCGGAAATTTGAGCTGTGTTTTTTTTTTGCTCTGCTCGTTCTTACGACTGTGACTGTGAGAAAGTGTATGTGTGTGTTAATGTTAAGTGCTTGAGAGCGCGCGTGTCGATATATACCTGTGTATGTGTGTGTGTGTTTTTGCATACAAAGTTTGTTTTTTTTTTCGTCTTTTCAAAACGTCGTTGACTTGAAAGAATTATTCAAAAGCCCCAACGACGACGACTCTCAGATTAACAAGGTCAAGCGCCTTATTTGTCACTCGCAAGGTTTTCAATAATTTCATAAAGTTTTTCCCCAATTGGGCTCGGTTCTGATTTTTGAATTTGGAAATGGAAGTCCAAGTGTAAATGGAAATGGAAATGGGAACGCGTCGCAAATCGCACGCGTTCAATTTTAAATTTGGTGACAGCGGCAGGCCAACCGCAGTCCGTACAAATACAATTGTGATTATAATTAGCGCACTTGCTTTTGTGTTTCAATGTATGCGTGTGTGTGTAAAGTACATTGTATAGTTGTAGTCTTCGGTCGTTGCCATTGCTATCTTCTTTTATTATTTTCGGTTATTTTGAGACTGGCACAACGGCGCGACAGTCTCTGATACTCACTTTCCATTTTTACCTGTAACAGTGTGCGTGCGTGTCTCTGTTAATGCGCGCATGCATGTGTGTGTGTTTGTGTGAGTGAGTGACAAAGCCGCTGCGTTGCTTTGCTTCCGTTCTATTGTGTGAGAGAGAGCGTAACTATCAGTCAGTGTTGGCAAATACTAATAGCCGCTAAATACTGAAGCGGAAGAGCTGCGCTAAGCTTGGCTGTAAATAAGCTAAGTCTGGCGAGAAACAGCTAGCTGCGCAGCACTGCTAACGACATTGTCAGCGGTAAAGTAAAATGAGAGAAAAAGAGAGCGCGTGAGTGTATAGCTTACGCACTTGAGCAACAAGAATAACAATAACAACAATGCTTCTATGACTTTAATTGGCATTAATCTGTGTTTCGTTTTTGGTTACAATGACAACAACCTGTTCGGATTTTGAGCAGTTACTGCGAGGTGGCAAGCAAAAGACAACCACTTGCGTAGGAATGACCGTAATGGCCAAAACTACAATTGAAGAAATATGCGAGAATGCCAAATTAGCAAGGGACATGGCACTCACGGGCAACTACGATTCCGCCTGCATTTACTACGAGGGATTACAGGTGAGCTTCCATCTTCCATCATATCTTCAACAATTTTTAATATGAATCCTTGATAGGGCATGCTGGCACGCCTACTTAAGAGCACTGTTGATCCACTGCGTAAGGGCAAATGGAGCATGGTAAGTATACCCAACATATTCTCTAAAAATGCAAATTTCATATTTTTGAAATTTTTTTTTAGATAAATCAGCAAATCAATCAGGAGCATGCCAAGATCAAGGCCATACAACGCACACTGCAGGACATTTCGTTGGATTTACAGACGACGAAATTTGCGCATAAATTGCGATCGCAGCTCAGCGATGATACCAATGTGACTAAAGATCCCGCTGCCTGGTTTAAACCCGATCCCGATATATGGACACCGCCACCCAAAGATCCCGATGTTTGGGGGCCGCCAAAACCACCGCCAACTGTACAAACGGTGGGTCGACGAGCGACAGCAGCAACGGCCAATAACCGTCGAACATCAACTGCCCCAAATGCTGGCAATCGGTCCAGCACAATCCCACAGAGCACCAACCGCAATGGTCCAGGCACTGCACGTAATAACCGCAATTCCATGCCCACCACCTCAAATAGTACGCGCGGTGGTGCCAATGGCCGTGCTCCGGGACGTAAACTCTCCACCACAAACACAAACAACAACAATAACAACAACAACAATGATAACAAAGATGATGAGGCGACGGCAACGGGTAGCAATGGCACCACAGGCGATGGTGACGCAACCGATCCCCAATCAACCGAAGAGGAACGCAAATTTCAGCCCAACAATCATATCGAAGCGGAGCTGGTGGACATATTGGGTGAGTGCGAAGGGACAGCGGATTGATTATTAATAGCGGGCAGAAAGTTTAATTGAATTTCAATAATTTACAGAACGTGATATATTGCAAAAGGATCCAAAGGTGCGCTGGAGCGACATTGCCGATCTGCAGGATGCCAAGCGTTTGTTGGAGGAGGCCGTCGTATTGCCCATGCTGATGCCCGACTACTTCAAGGTGCGTCATCAGCCCAGTTACCTTCCTTACCCGGTTGAATCACCAGTCGGGAGTCATTCTCTTATCGCGCTTTTCACCCTTGTCGCGTGATACATTTTGATATGTACACATATCATTATCGTAGATTGATTCACTGTACACATATTTATCCAAGCTTAAGATGCAATCAAATCTCTTAGTTGCCTCATTATGCAGTTTACTGTCAAATTGCTTAGTTTATACCACAGTGCCTGCGAATGAAATCAATTTAATATTGTGTTAGATGTCATTATTGTAGATTGATTTACCATATACAGATTTTATGCCTTCTGAATCTTATAGAATTCATCTGATTAAGTTTTACTTGCTATTGGTTTATTTATTCCACTGTACCTAGTTTAAAAATAGGTTATCATCTCTTCTCTTACTAAACTTTTCATAATTAGTTTTGTTGGAAAATGGCTTGATTACTTCCACTGTACCTACAACTAAAATGTATATATTTTTGTTGTTTTCCATTTGATAACATTATTCTTGATGAATTCATATTTCTACAAGTCTTAGATATTGCCAAATTATTTATTAATTAATTTATAAGCAAATTGTTTGATTTATTCCACTGTACCTACTACAAATATCGATTTGTTTTTTGCTTTCATACAGGGCATTCGCCGTCCATGGAAGGGCGTGCTGATGGTGGGACCGCCTGGCACCGGCAAGACCATGTTGGCCAAGGCCGTGGCAACCGAATGCGGCACGACCTTCTTCAACGTTAGCTCCGCCACCTTGACGTCCAAGTACCGCGGCGAATCGGAGAAAATGGTGCGTCTGCTGTTCGAGATGGCGCGTTTCTATGCGCCCAGCACCATATTCATAGATGAGATTGATTCGCTGTGTTCGCGTCGTGGCTCCGAGTCGGAGCACGAGGCATCGCGGCGCGTTAAGTCGGAGCTGCTGGTGCAAATGGATGGCGTGGGCGGCGGGGAGGAGCAGGCTAAGGTTGTAATGGTGCTGGCGGCCACCAATTTTCCCTGGGATATTGATGAGGCGCTGCGTAGGCGACTCGAGAAACGCATCTATATACCACTGCCGACGGATGAGGGACGCGAGGCGTTGCTGAAGATCAATTTGCGGGAGGTGAAGGTGGATGATAGTGTCGATCTGAACTATGTGGCCAATCAGCTGGAGGGTTACTCGGGTGCCGACATCACCAATGTCTGCAGGTCACTATACAATTTCTGGAGAAATTTTTGAAAATCTTCTTAAAAAATATTTTTCAATTTTTTTTTTTAAGGGAGGCGAGCATGATGTCGATGAGGCGTAAAATCGCGGGACTGACACCGGAACAGATACGACAACTGGCCACGGAGGAGGTGGATCTGCCAGTGTCCAACAAGGACTTCAACGAAGCCATCAGTCGCTGCAATAAAAGCGTATCCCGTGCCGATCTAGATAAATATGAGAAATGGATGCGGGAATTTGGTTCATCATGATGGCGTTACTTGGAAGAAGCAGAACAACAACAGATACTAATTATTTTAGGCATATATATTTATATATAATATATATAATACGTATATATTTTTCGATAACAATGTCAACAAGATGAAGAAGCAACGCGTAGTTTTAACAGGCTTTTAAAGTGTAAAAAGAGAATACAAAACAAAAATAACGGAAATCGAAACATATTTTATATACCGAGATTTTGCAATTGTGTATAAATATATCGCGTTGGAATTCAAAAGACTAACAGTTCTTTAAGAGGAAACAAAACTGAAATTGAATGCTAAGCAAAAAAATGGAAATGAAAATAATAATAAAAAATTGAAACTTTTCACAAGCACAATCCTTCCAAAAACAATCCTTATTATTAATGAACACACTCATGCTAATCCTAAGCCTTTAATATATATATATACACATGCCTTTGGCTGCTTCACATTTTTTAAATTAATTTATAATAAACAAAAAAAAATTATAAAAATATTAAACATTTTCTTTTGCATTGAAAAAAACATTTGCACTGTCTATATTTAATGTTTAAGATTAACTATTAATTACTATTAAAAAATATAGTCTTTAGTTATATTTTAAAATTATTTAATTATTATTTGCAAACAAAAAAAGAGTGAAAAATTGTGAAAAACCGCCTAATGTACTTAAAAAATAAAATACTTGAAAAAAAAACACATTTAATATTTTCTTTTTCTTACAAAATTTTAATTTACAATTAATATAAAAATGCATTTTAAAATATAAAATTCTTAAAAAATCATTTAACGTTTGCTTTTGATTTAAAAATTCGATTTCATTTTAAACAATTAATTATTATTCATAAAAATAAGAAATACCTTTAAATAAATATAGCATAGTTGTTAATTTCATTATGAATATAATTTAATTTTTATTTTCGATATAAAAACGCATAATGTACTCAAAAAATAAAATTCGTGATAAAATAAAAATTCAACTATCTTTTGATTTAAAAATTTGAATCTTCATTTAATATGAAATTGCATATTATAAAATAAAATTCTTAAAAAAAACTAGAAATTTTCTTTTGCTTTAAAATATTGAATCCACAATTAATATAATATTGCATATTATTAATAAAAATTATTATTAATAATATACCTTTAAATTAATATAGCATAGTTGTTAGTTTGATTAAAGATATAAATTTTAATTTTTATTTTCGAAAAAACCGCCTAATGTACTTAAAAAGAAAAAAATTCATCCACAATACAGACAGGAAAATGAAACATTTGAAGCAATAAAAAGTTTTTAACTAAATTTCAAAATTTATTTATTAATTGCCAATCTCAAGTTTCTCGATATATCCATATATATACTCAAGTTAACATAAACAAAGCACTTGCGCTGGAACGGGATGAGTCATCCCCATGCCCATGACCATGCCCATGATGATGACGATGGCAGCATCTCTAGATATACATATATGTATATACATATATGTATATGTATATGTATGTTTTTAAAAACTAGTTTAATAGGGCCGCGGGGGCGGCGGCATGGGCATCATGGGACCCATCATGGGATATGGTACATTGGTCATCTGTTGCGGAGGAGGATAGTAGCAACCAGCTGTGCCGGGCATATTCGCATAGGGAGGTCCACCGCCGCCCATTGCGGCACTATGACGATGGGCAGTGACTTGTTTCCTTATCAGATCCTGCATCTTCTCGGCCTTCAGTTTGCGCAGATGCATCTTCCGGCGATTGTTGAGGAATTCGTCCAGAAATGTCTCCACATTCGTCTCATTCTCGGTGAATTTCTTGGCGCACTCCTCCGTCTGCTCCTCGCTCTCTGAAGCAGCTGTCTGCAGCAGCGCCAGCGCCGTCTCCTGGCTAACTCCGCCGGACTTCTCTTTGATTTGTGTGAGCAGCTCCTGGACAGCTTCGCAGCTGGCTTTGCCCGCATCCGTTAATTCGGCGATTTTGCTGCGCAGTTCGATGATTTGTGGCTCCTTTTCAATGTTCTTCTCCGCTCTACTGCGATTCTCCTCGAAGAGTTCCACTTTTTGGGTTTTGAGTGGTTGGAGAACTTCGTCGACTTTGTCGTCGAGTTTGTCATCGTTGTTGAGCAACTCCTTGAGTTCATCGGAGCTCAATGGGAATAATGAGGTTTGCAATTGATTTAAATACTCCTGATACATGACGTTATCACAATTTAGAAATATATTTGCGTTTTGTTTTCGTTTTTTTTTCTGTTGCTCACTTCGTTTGTTCAAACTATCGATGACAGTGGGCATAACAATAGCTAACAGCAGGCTGTTACTAACAGCGAACTATCGATAACTTAAAAATTGGGTGTGTTTTATTTGAGAAAAAAAAATGTATTTACCAAATGCTGCGTTGTTCATATCTTTAAATTTATAAATATAATGTAATTATTATAGTAATAATTAAATTTCTAATTTCAATTCAACTAATTGTAATAACAGCGACTATCGTATGATGCTGTTCTGTGTTGCCGTGCTGCTCTTAAGCGATTGTTGCTGAATTAGATTTCGATAAGAAATCTTAATAATCGATTAGGCGCGATTTTCATGCCATTTTCAAAAGCAAGAAGCAAGGTGATCCTAACCCTTGTCCACCATAATCTTGCCAAATCTTAACCGATTGTTTTTTTACTGATTGCCACGAATGGGATTGGCATTATTTAATCAAGAGATTGTAAGTTTGATTGGGCGCATAGATCTGGAGAGGGTTTGCTGCATAGATGGTTACTGGTAAGTTCCAGACCATTGTTTCTACAGGCAGTTCAGCGGGTGCCTTTAGCTCGCCTTCGGCGGGATTCGGAATGCCAAAGTCCATCATGGTGCTGGTCACGAATTCAAAGTGGAGTCGCCACTTCACATCCACCAGATCCGTGCGAAATGTGGGCGTCACATGCAACGGGATGGGCACCACCACCTGTGTCTGCAACGTGGCATAGCAGACCTACAAACAGACGCTTCTTTAGAGGATCGTATAGGCGAATGAGTTGAGTTCTTACCTGATGGGATGTGGAAATGGTGCTGAGTTTGCCCGTTGGAGCCGGGTCATCCTTGTTCCTGGCACTGCCCGATGTCTCCGATCTGTGCATGTTGTCCATGGCGACGCCGCTGGCGATGCTGGCCAAGTCGAAGGAGTTGACGGAGGAGACATCGTCACCCGTTGGCGATTGCGGCTGCTCCGGCTGCTGTGGACGTATGGGCAGCTCCTGTTGCTGGAGCTTCACCGAGAACTGGACGCAGCGCACCTGGCAGTTGGCAAAGTCCAGGCTGCCCACAATGTCCTCGCCCAGCTTATAGGCGGGCTTAAACAGACAGAACCTTCCCACGAATCCACGTTTATTCGATATCCTATAGAACTTGGGAGCACGCCGAGCCGTCACATTCTGCAGGAGAAGATCTCAGTTTAGAGATTCTGGAGGATTAAGATTACTCAACTGGGGTGTACCTTGAGATGATGCCAGGATATTTCGAGTTCGCTGATTTCACGCTTCTCCAGAAATGGATTAGTGGGCGCCAGCTCCTCGTTCGTCTCCACAGTGACGGGCAGCTCATCGGGACGCGCTATCAATGGAATGGGCAGTACCCGGATGGGCACCGTTAGCGTCTGCACCTTGGACTTGACCCTCTGCGTGGCAATGGTGATCTTGTAGAAGTACCGTATGTCATGGCCACGATACGTGGGCGGTCCATCGCGTGGCACGAACTCATTGAAGAAATCTGGCGGGGATGGGATGCGGACTTAGTTGGATATAGCTTCAGTTTGGAACTATAGCATACAAATCTTGGTCTCTCCAGGCTGCAGCTTGAGGTCACAGAACAGAATCTTCGGCTTGGTGGCCACTATGACGTCACCTGGCGTCTGGGTAACGGCATCCAACGCAGTGCGTCCGATCAGCTCGGTTAGTTCGGCCGTTTTGTCGGTAGAGGGCGTGCTGTAGCTCGTCTTCCGATAACAATGCAACTGCACCGATGCCCAGGCCAGATTCTCCAAGCTGCAATTAATCATATTACAAATTATAATAAAATTAAATTGTTTATTATTGATGGGAGGCAACCTTGCTGTGTTGGCATTTCGTTCTGTTGTGGCATCTTTGAAGACTTTATGCGTAAATTCAATTAAACATTCAACGCATTCCCCCGTCGCATAGATTGCCGAATCGGCACGCACCAATTTCGCTTTGATTTCAATCATTTGGCAGCATGTTCTTATATTGCAACTAAAATAATAATACTTTTAATAACTTTGTTAACACAAATTTACAATTGTTTTACTTTATATTTACATTACGTTGTATCGATTTATCTGCTGGAGCAACTATCGATACTTACACTGTTAACAATATGCCCACTGTTAATAACATTCAAGTTGCTCTTCAGCGATATTTTCACTATCGATAGACCTTCTGCGTTTACATTTTGTGTTTTGATTCGCTCCGTTTGCCTTGTACTTGGTTTCGCTGTTCGCTTTTAGTTCCAATTCAGACGTCGTCACTTTCAAACGTGTTACGCGCGTGGTTCGCGCTTTGTTCGCTTCTCACACAAAAAGAATTCGTTCAATTTCCAAGAAAATAAAACCAACAACACCAACAAAAAGCAAAAGGTGGAAACAAAAGTTGCAAAATCAACAACGCAACAAGTGTGTTTTAGTGTTGTACGCAAATTTATAAATTTTTGCCATTGTGGAAGTGTTTAATTTTATTTCTGTGAGCCATTCCTTTTGGCCGCGGCCTTCGATCTGCGCCGATCGCTGCGTCAAAATGTGCAACAGCAGCAGCAACAACAACATCAACAACAACTACAAGAGCAACAACAACGAAGACGTCAGAAAAGTTAACAAATATTTAATAGCTGCGTTAATTTAATTAAGCGTGGCAGCGAATTTCCATTGTTATTGTGTTATTTTTTCGTGAAAACAAAAAAAAAAAAGAAAGAAATAAAAATTCAAATCAAAATTGTCAAGTGTTGTGTTGAGTGTGTGCTTTTTTTTTTCATTTGATTTAAATATATGCTGGGATTATAAACGTGTTCTTTTTGGATTTATATTAAAAAGCGGCGAAACGTGCCTGAAGGTGAGTAATCAATAGTTAGATACACTTCATATTTCAAAAAAATGTTAAATATAGAGCGCTTAATTAGCACTCAAGTTTAGTTTAGTTTAGTTTACCGATTCGCATAGAAATACAACAATAATAAATCAGCAACAATTGCCATGTCCGGCTTAGCAGCGGCAGAGGCTGCGACGCAGCAGCGGCAGCATTGGAATTGCATTCCAATGAGAGACAACGTCGGCATTTTGCCTTACATATTTTTTTTTATTCTCTATTTATTCACCACCCGCTACACTCTGTTGCTCTGCTTCTACTTCTTCCTCTTCGTCTACTTCTTCTTCTTCGTCATAACTCTTATGCGATCGTTGCATAGGTAAAAGACGTTAATTCGGATGTGGTTTTGCGCCTCTATAAAAGCAGCAATAGCAACAACACAATAAGAAAAAGGGTGCGTCGACATTCATTGTTGTTGTGGTTGTTGTTGCCCCATTGCTTTGTCTGTATGCGTGCTTCTTCTTCATCATCTTCTTCGTCGTCATTGCTTTTCTGTGTTTTGCTGCTTCACTTTTTGCTGCTCACCTACCTTCCTCGTATACGGTTATCGCGCTGTACATTTTGCTCTGCCGTTTCGTGAAGATGTTGCTGGGGCTCCAGCGCTCTCAGCAAAAGTCTCCACTCACTTACATACACTCACTCACAGTTATACCTGTTTTTGAGCGCGCAGTCGCCACTTGCGCGCGTATGTGTGTGTGTGTATGCGTGCATGTGTGTATGCTGCAGAGTCACTCTATTGGAGCCGAGAGCAAAGCGAGCGCCGGCGCAACGGCTACAGCGACAGTGACAGCGACGCCGAAGTCAGCAGTCAGACTGGAAGATTGGAATTTTTAGTGCAGCAGCGTTTACAACGTTCACGTTGTATTTGTTGCTGTTGTTGTTGGCTTTGCTTTTGCCTTTGCTATTCTCTTTGACAACAGGTTTATTAAAGTACACATACTTACTTAGTAGCGTAACTTTTACATACATATACCTACTACTACTACTACCTAATTCTACTACGTTTTTCTATGCTGCCATTGCTATTGCTACTGCGGGCGGGTGTTGCTGTGCCTCAACTTCTTTTTAGCAATTTTTTCGCTGTTGGTTTTTTTCTAGCCACTTTCGGTCATTGTACTGTTGTTGTTAGTGCTATGTTATGTTATGTGTTGTGTTCTGTTGTGTTGTGTTGTCTTGCCCACCGCCAACGCCGCAACAAGAATTACAGCAACACATACACACACATACCTTTATATTCCAGGTGTGTGTGTGTGTGTCTTTTTTTATGCAGTCAGCCTGTTTTGTGTTTTTTGTTTTTTTTTCATGTGCGGTTGCTCTGCCAGTTTCAGTTTGTTTATTTGTATTTTACGCTAATTTGCAGCTCCATTTTGGCGCCTTTGCCGTTTTTTCTCTTTTTTATTGCGTATTTTGCAAAATACAGAAAATAAAGTGAACTTTGTACTTTGATTCGCTGCATGAGTCACAGCGCAATATGATTTGGAAGTTGAAATTGGAAATTGGAAGTTGGAGTTGAGCTTAGCTTTGACTATTTTTATTATTTATAATAATTTTGTAATTAAAAACTATATGCCGCATTCCGATAGCATAACTCGTGTTGAATATTGTTTTTGTTGCTCTCTCTGTCTGTGCTCTCATTTCGCTGTAATCGAAGAATGCTTTTTAACCCAAAACTACATTCCAGCACTGGAAAATATGCTTGGAAGTAGTACTATGTACATACATATGTATGTGTGCTTTCTTATCAATATAATAAAAACGGGCACAAAGCAGATAAACCAAATTCGTATTGGGCCCAATAAACATAAGCACTAACAACAAACACACACACACTAATGCACACATATACATATACATATATACATATACATATGCACATACCTATGCAACTGCATTAAATGCTGCCGATAAGAAAAACGTAACGTGTCCCCAAAAAAATGCAAAAGGTAAACAAAACTTGAAATTGTTTCTGTGTGTGTGTGTGTGTGTGTGTGTATTTCCAAAGAAGAAGGTGCGCAAAATAAATAAAAACTCAAAGAAAATAATATAAGACAAACAGTAAAACAAGTGCAAGAGGCAAACGAGGCGTGTTTTTATGTAGGCCGACGATAGACAGAGACAGAGTGTCAAATAAAGAGAGAGAGTGAGAGAGAGAGAGAGAGACAAAATTCAAAACTAGCACACACACATATATACATAATGTGTGTGTGTGTGTGTGTGTGTGTGTAGTTACAGGTGACAAGATAATCTAATTACGACATCAGAATAGATACTCATATCAAATATTTACCAATTGATAAACAATACAAAAAATAAATAGGTGCCCAAAAAAATAAAAAAAAATAAACAATATGCATGTTTGTAATGAGGGCGCACTTTCTACTAATATTAACAACAAACTGTCAAGTAGTTGTTGTGACTCTATTAAGTGACGATGAAAGACAGAGGGAAAAAGAGGAAGGCATAGAGAGAGAGAGAAGAGAAGAGAGAGTTGAGAGAGAGTGAATGAGAGTGAGAGGGAGAGAGAGACAATTGTTTGTTTCAACTATTATTTAAACATCGAATTACTAATTAATTAATAATTTATATTGCCTGCAATGGGTTAAGTGACTTTGCCTATTTTATTTACACTGCACTGCATATTTTAACATATGCAAAGACAGTGTATATACACAATAAATAAATGTATATAAAAAATGAAAAGTAGAGTTTAATTAAAGAAAGTGCAATTGAAGATCATTTGAAATGTTTAAAATAAATAATAAATAATTGATAACTCATTTTCAAGATATCTTCTTTAATTTGTTATAAAATCTGTAGTGAAATCCTTTAAAAAAATATATGGGAATATAAGTATGTATGTATATGTGTATATACATATGTTTATTTAATAAATGAATTTAATAAGAAATGTTTTATTGCTTTAAGTATATAAACTTAAATCAATTTAAAACATTTTTTTTCGTTTGTTAAGTAAGAAATCTATTTAGTTTTTCTCTCCTTTTTTATTGGATACATATATCTAATAAAATATATCTATATAATTGTTATCTAACAATTCATCCAAAGTTTTTATTTATCAACTAAAATATTTGTAATTTTTAACAATTACATATATTTGTTTAGTAAGTGATTCATAAGGTTGTATTGCATTTATGGCAAACTTGTAAATAGATAATAAAACTAAAAATTTGTTAAGCCATTACAAAATTAAATTGTAATAAACTAATTAAATATTTCTGTAGATATATCATGAAAGCTCCAGAAATGCTTGTAATATTTGTAAAATTTAAAATTTTAAAATTTTGTTAATTAATATTTTACATGAAATCTCAGTTCACTTTCTCACTGGATATACTCAACCTAAAGATGCCACTTATGAAACGGAAGATCATTTTGTGTGCAACATAACTGTGGCAAGTTGTTGAGAGTGTGCTGTTTTGCTGCGCAGCGAAGCGCGTTTACAAGCTGCAGCTGCATGCCCCACAGTATCTGCTTGCAACTCCCCCCCCTCTTGCTCACTTTATTTGGCACCCTTTTGTTGCCTATTTGGCAATTCGTAATTGGAGTCTGCGATATAGTGAATGTTTATTTTTGGCATCTGGATATGAGACGAGAGTTGAGAGTATTTTTTTTTATTTATTATTATTTTTTTTTTTTTTGCGGCAATTGTTTACTTTTGCTATCGTCGACTGGCCTTTGGCATCACATTTGTGGAACATGCATATCTACATACATCTATATATATATATATGTATGTATATATATATATACATATATATATTCGAATCCATATCGTTTGTTGAATGCTTCGCAGAGCAAATTATAGTTTATTATGCTTTAGCTGGAAATTTGAGCTTATTTTTTTGTGCTCCCTTTTTTTTGTTTTTTATTTGTGGCTCTACTGCAGCTGCTTATAAACAAATCGAAATCGAAATTCAAATCGAAATTCCACGTTGCGTTTTCATTAGAAATATAACTCATAAAACTGATAAAAGTCTATGAAAAACGAGGCGCGTAAAATGAGCAAAGGAAATGGAGAAACGATTGGCGAAACTTGCCCCAAAAGTGAACGGGGAACTTATCCCAATTGATGTATATGAGATCAAGGTGCACATTATTTTGAAAAAAAAAAAGATAAAATAAAAAAAATAACATATAATGAGAAAAATATAATTGAAAGTCGTGCTAATTAGTTTAATTGAAGTTATGAAATTATTAAAAATATGTGATGAAATCAATGTGTTTTGTAAGGAAAAAATTGTTTCCAAATTTTGTTTTAACAAATGAATGGATTTTTTAAATCTATATGAGAGCAAGATGAGAAAATAATCTGAAAGTTGTGTTAAATAGTTAAATCGAATTTATGGAATTGCTTAAATATATTTTTTTTAAAGAAACGAATGTATTTATTGAGAAAATAGATTACTTTTAAAATTGTTTTTAGCGAATAAACTATTTTTTTTAAATTTATATGAGATCAAGAAATACAAAATGAAAATGTATTGAGCAAAAATAAAACTCAAAGTAAGTTAATCAAAAGCATGAAATAGTTAACAAAAAAATTTAAAAAAAAATGTTAAAAAATGTATGTATTAGAAAAATAATTTTGATTCCAACTGATAAATTTAATTAATATAATTTTTAGGGAAGAAAAAATTTAAATCAGTGAAAATAAAAATAGAAGGCTTCTTAGGGATTTTGTTTAAAAATCTGTTTCTGTTAATGGCAAAAATAAATTATATTTTAAAATATATAACACCTTGATGTTGAAATTATTGGAAAAGAGGACATATAAAACTTAAAGTTCTGTTCTGTTTTGTTTTATTAAAAACTATAAAATTGCACTTTAAAAATATTGCGAAAATAGGTGAAAAGATTAAAGATCATAAGTGTATAAAAACTAAATTCAATTTGTAAGTTTACTGAGATAATTAATTTTTAAAACTTATAAACTTTTAAATTTAAAAAAAAAATAAAATCAAATAAAAACAAAAATTGTATTTAAATTGTTGGTAAATTTTACAACAGTTCTGAATGCGGCAACAACTTTCAAAACTCGAACTCAAAAATCTATTTAAAACCGGATGCAGTCCGATATACAAGCGACACATTAAAATGCCTGAAAGAGAACAGTTTCCGGACGCCGGAACTTTTAAATATACATACACACATACATATGGATATTGTGGACTCGAAGACAGCGCAGATTGTTGACAATTTGGATTAAAAATAACAGTAGTGGAGGCAGAAGTAGAACGGTGATTTTGGAAATGCCATTCAAAGACCAAAATTAAATTTGGATTTTTTTTTTCAAAGTAATTTTTTTTTTGCCAACGTATTTTTTCTTTACGTTTCCTTTTGGTTGAGCCGTGTGGATTAGACATTTGCGTTGATTTAGTGCGGTCAGTGCCACGCCCCATTGTCTATACGCCTCAACAGCGAGTTGAATACACTCATACATACATACATACGTTGTATAGTTGTGTATGTTGATATGTTTGTAGATATGTAAACCCGTTTCGCAAATGGAGCCTAAACTTGTTTTACTTTTATTTTTTTTATTTTTTTGCCTTTCAACCGCCTGACCGTGATTTTGAGTTTTGACTGTATGTGTGCATGCATGTATCTTTATATATGTGTATGTGTCTCTCTCTATATGCATGTGTGTGTGTGTGTATATGTTTGTCCATGAGTTTTGTTTGCTGTGTGAGGAGAGGAGGAGTTGCAGCTATTGTCGAGTCCCGATGCGAATTGATGACATTGTACTATGCATACGTACATATGTATGTCTGTATGTATGTATATATATTTGTATATATCCATTTGCATCTCTTTCCTCACTGTCTCTGCCTCTCTCTCTCTATCTACGTACGTTGTTCCACTTTATTTGCATTTTGTGTGCGGTTTCATGCATTTGCCAGCTACTTAGTGAAGTTTGCTGTGAGAAAGTTGTAGACCAACTGGCAGCACACACATACAAACACACACATACACACACACTTGCAACATATGTACTTACTTATCTTGGGGCAGCTCGACGCCCTCATGCAACTGTCCACAGCTTGAGGAAGACTGTGCAATTCATGAAAATGTTCCCAGTGAACGAGGCATGCAACTGCAACAAATACTCACATTCCACACACACACACACACACACACACTCATACATATACTATAAAAACAATTTACACACACGGCTCGCATTACCGCATAATAACAACAACAACAACAACAATAACAACTTCACTTTGCGCAAATATAAGAATCCGTTTCTGCTTTTGTTATGGCTGAGCTAAGTTGCAGGAGATGAGGGGAGGCAGGGGGCTGGAAACTGGGGCTCCACTTGATGAGACCTGCCTGCCTGCCAGCCTGCCTGCCACACATTGACAACTTGCCATTTTTCTTCTTATTATTTTGTTTTCTTTGTTTTTATGTGGCATCAACAAATATTTTTAGAATTTCACAAAAGAATTCCTCTTAATTCGCTCTCCTTTATCGTGATTACAAAGAATGATCGATGTGAAGTGAATCATTCATTCACGTTTTTCACAGATTTCATGTATATATTTATTTTTTATTTACAAAATAATAATTCTTTAATAATTTAATAAAATTTAGATTTTTTTATATTATTTTTATTAGTTTTTCACAACATTTTCCGCATTTTTCTTAGAAGAATTTTATTCTATATTATTGCGATAAATTTTATTTTAATTAGCGCGTTATATAAATTTTGCATCATTTAATATAAACATATGAATAAAAATATTATTTATTCAACATCATTTTTTTTAAACAAGTGTTTTTTTCTTTCCTAGACTTATATTTCCAAATAATTTTTACAAAACTTTTTTCATTTCCTAATTTATATTCAGTAATTCGAAAATCAATATTTGTGCCAATTTTTTTTAAATTTATATATTTAATATAAATTTCGTTTACAATTCAAAAACATATTCTTGTTTAGTTCCTAACTTCAAAATAAGCGCGAAAATTCCTATTAATATTCAAAAGGACATAATTTGTTGATGAAGAGTATAAATGAAATGAACCCGTTCCGTTTCCTTTCATATGCAGCTAATCTTGCAACAATATGATGATATCAAATTCTGTTTGTAAATATTTTCATTAGCATTGAGTACTATTAAAGCTCTTCTTCTTCTACGGGAGAAACCCTCAAGATACTATTTTGGGGTTGTCTTTTTGGACTAGAAAAGATGAATCGAGGCAAACCGAGTCGAGTGTTTGTTGGTTGATTGATTGATTGACAGTCAAGAATGAGGCAAGGCAAAAGGTATGCCATATTGATGGATTGACAGCAGTGCGACAATAGAAGTGTGACAATGGCCAAGAGGATGTTGCATGCAACCTAAGGAGGGTCCGCATAGCACTCTACATATCACACCGTATAGTAATTCCCTCTTTCGGCTTCTTAAATGACTGTACTTTTTCTTCTTCATCATATTCCTTTTTTTGTTTTTGGTTTGGCTTTGGAATGTGGTTGTTGTTGGCCTGAAATTGTCAATTGGTATAATTCATAAAAACTGAAAATAGGGTTTTTCCAACCACGTTATGCGCCAGTGCACCTCGAACCCTGCTTATCTCACTCTGTTGCTCTCTCTCTCCTCTCTCTGAAAGCGGAACACTCTCTTAGCGATCCTTTTGCTGGCCAGCTACCTGCCTCCAAGCCTGATGATCATGACTACTACAATGATGATGATGTTCTTGATTTTGGTTTGGCCGTGTAGTTTTGTTACCTGGGCGGAGAGAGACCTACTCGACTTTTTAAGGGGAATGTTAACCGGAGTGTGTGTGTGTGTGTTTCCACCCCGAACATAAACACATACTCCACGTAGCCAAGCAATGCAAGAGAGTGAGGGAGAGTGAGACTCGGTAAGAGAGAAAGAGATAGATAGGCAGAGATAGAGAGGGATGGGGGGAATGTTACCATTTGGTTAAAACTGTTGCGTGTTGACTAATGTTATAGGCTATGATTACAGATATTCTATTAGTATATTCGAATTTTCCAACTGTGCTCCTTAATTTTCAATTTTACTCTTCTCTTATCTCTATTCTAACTAATCGCTTAAATATGAACATTTTACTAAATATATAAATAATTTTATATGTTTAATTACAAACTTAAAATTTTATTAGCTATATGTTAGCTATTATAATTATATAAAATTATTAACTTACTCGTTTTCGTGTCGATTCTAAATTTTAGCAGTTTTTTTTGAAAAGTGTAAATATAATTTAGTTGAACTTAAAATTTTTTATTAAATATTTCGAATTTTCTAAATATTATTGAGAAATCTTTATTATATTCGATATATATTTAATATATTTTTTTTATATATTTTCCTTTAATATTTATATATTTTGTTAAATATTTTTTTTTTAATATAATTTTTTTTATCAATTTTTCTACTATACATAATATAATATTTTTTCAATATTTTTTTCTCAATATTTTTTTATCATTGTATTTTTTATAGTTTTTTTTTTATTATTTTTTTTATTTGTTTTTATTTTGTATTTTCATTATATTTATGTATGTTCTAATTTTGATTATTATTTATTATTTTTGTTTATATGTCTTGATAAAATTTATATTTAATAATATATTTTTAACTATTTTACTAAATGAATTTAAATTTATTTTTTGTATCTATTTTAAAATATTTTTTTGTATTTATAGTTATTTCTTTCTCAATTATTTCTATGCATTTAAGCCCCGCTCTCCCATTGTTGAATTTCTTTTTAGAAAATGTTTCCCTTAATTTTATAGCTGCTCATTTTTTGTCATTTACTTTTTGGCAGACAAAATTTCTCGTACTTATCGTGCTTATCTTATTCTTATCTGCCTGCCCGAACAATGCATCCCAAAGATACACAAATGTATCTCAATGGCAATGGTTGCGCATGCAATACTTGGAATGCTTCTGTCAGCGCCTTTTCATACAATTTGCCTGTCTGTTCGTCTGTCTGTCTATGTGTCTGTTTGTCTCACTGTCTGTTCGAGTGTCGCAGGCGCACAAATGAATGCATAATGTAGACTTAATGCGATGTTCGTCTGTCTGTCTGTCTGTTCATCTGTTTGACGGTCTGTCTGCCTGTCTTGGGTTGCAAATGTATCTCTATTATAATATGTAATGTTTTTTTTTTTATTATTTGGTTGTTTTTCAAGTGTTGCTCCTCATTCAAACTAATTATTTTGTCTGTCGGTCTGCCTGTCTGTCTGTCTATTTGTCTGCCAGCTGATTACCTTTGGCTATTTGCTTTTTGGTTTACTGAGCCATCCTCATCATCATCATCATCATCATCTGGTGCTGCTGCTCTACAAATGATGTTGTTGCACCTCTGAACCCCCAGTTTGTTGTTGGTGTGTCTTAAAATCCCGTTTGTTTTGCTCGCATTTTAACAGCTGCAATTTTCACGCTTGGCATCTTTAGTGGCTTTGCTTGCAGCCAAAAAAAAACGACCAACATTTTGCAGTTAATTACAATCATGTTGTTATCCGTCGCGTTGAAAAGTTTTGGGTCAAAAACAACAACAACAACAATAACAGCACCAACAACAGCCGCACATCTGTTGCCAACTAATCTCTCTTGTTTGTTCACTTGACCCAATTGGCAACACTTTGCAACATAATAGTCGAAAGTTTTTCTACAAAATACACACAAAAATTATAATTATATACTCATTAAAATATAGTTTGCCTTTAAATATTACAAATTTAATATATATTTTTTTTATGCAAATATTTTGTACTTGTTTATTTTTTTTTTTTTTGATTATTATTAATTTTTAATTTATTTAGTTTTCACTATTTACTCATTATCTTTAGATAGATAGATTGTAAATTTAAAATAAAAAAAAAAATTTAGTTTTCAGTTGTATTTGTACTTTTCAATTTACTTATTATTGTTTTTTGTTCACTTTTATTTCTGTATTTTTCATTTATTAATTTTGGTGTTATATTTAGAAATTTTTATGTTTTTCACTCAAATTATGCGTCATTTTTAATTTATGAATTTAAATTTGTATAATTTTTTTGTTTTTTTGTTTTTTTTTTTAAATCAATTTTCTAGTTTTGTATTTAAAATTTTTATTGTTTATTTTTTATATTATCAATTCTAGTTTTTTTTTAATATTTTGATGATATGTTTAGTTTTAAGTACTTATTAATATTAATCATTATCTAATTTTCAATTATTTATTTTCTTTTCTTCTTCTTCTTTTTTTTAACATAATTGTTTATTTTGTTTTATCAATTTGCTTTTTTTAGTTTTTTTTTTTTTTTTTACAATATATTTATTTATATTAGTTTTTCTTTGAGTGTTTTATATTTATTGTTAATATAATATTTAAATGCTTTCTTTGTTTTTTGATATTCTTTCAATTAGTTTTCCCTTATATTTAAATATTTTCTTAGCTAAATTCGAACAATTTTACATGCCAACTGCCCATTTTTTAACCATGTCAATATCCGTAACTTATGAGAATATTTGGTAATGTTTATATAGTTTCTGAATTCTTGTCATTTTGGAATAACATTATAAAACAGCAAAAGCAGGCTTAAACGAAAGTGAAAGGGCCAAAACCGATATAAAATCATTTTGGCAAGAAAAAACAAATAAACCTTGACCCCAGAATGCAGTTCACTCAACTGCAGCTGTGAATGAATCAACAACAGATACTGAAAAAATTAAAACAGAAATGAAAAGGGAGAAAAAAACAAAACAATAAATTAAATGTTAATTGCTGTCCAACATAATTAAGAGTCAAAATCGTGTTAGGCACTCAAATGATCAGATATACATACATATCGACAGATATATCTATTTATCTACAAATAAAACAAGCCAAGGGGCGTTCATCAATTGCTCAACGGTTGAGCTGATGTTGACTTCATGTTTTTATTGCATTGCATAGTTGACAGTTGCGACTGCGCAATGTCGTCGTTGCATATGCTTATAAAAAATGTTGTTAAAAAAAAAACAAAATTGTAAAAAATATAAACATGCCCCAAACGTGCACATCTGAGGCATTAACAGATGCCTTTGCCTGTTCCACATTCCACAGCCCCAACACACACACACACATCCACACACACACACATACACATCCACACATCCACACACACACACACACATGTGGCTGTCTAACCGGTTATAGTGCGATATTGGACATATCTTTACCTACTTTATATACAATCAAGTATATACATATGAGTATATGAATATGTAATCGCTACCTCTCTCACTCTCTATATACATACATACATATGTACATATATACTTCGAGTTGCATTTATGATTTGTTGTGAGTGACAAGGCAACAACAACAACAAGCAGCACGCGTCGCGTTTGATTGCGATTGGATTTGCCAAAAAAAAAAAAAAAAAAAAAAAAAAAAATAAAATACAAAAACCTGAACAAACAACAAATTGCTTTTGGCATTCAATTAAGACACATCAAAATAAAGTAGAAGACAGAAAATCCATGTTTGAATTAGGCAACTTGATTGATTCGGAAAGAGATATATCTCATTGTTTATATTTTAAAAAATGAATTAATCACGCTCTAGATCAATGGAAATATATTCTAAAAAAAAAATTGAAAAATATAATAACCATTAAAAATAGAAAATCATTAATAAAAAATATCAAATAATAATATATAATAATACAAATAAATAATAATAATAATAATGAATAACAACAGTAATTAGTAATATTATAAAATTATAATTAAAAAATTATTTTGGAGGTATATAAAAAATCTGAAGTAAGTAAATCTAAAAATCTAAAATGTAAATCTAAATCTAAAAAAATTGATAAACATAATAAAAATAAGAAATAGTAAATAATAAATAAAAAAAATCATATTATAATATATAATATTACAAATAATAATACTAATAAATAATAACAGTAATAAATAATTATTAAAAAATTATAATTAAGAGAATTATTTTTGAGGTACATGCATATATCAAAATATCAAAATCTTATCAAATAATTTAAAGAACTTGTTAATTTTGGAGAAGTTAGTCATAAAAATCAAAATTTACAGCAAATACTTAAAATTTAAAATAATGGTAGCATTTTTTTTAGATATAACAAATTGAAAAAAATTGACTATTCTAGTATTTTAAAGATTGTTGAAAAATTTCGAAATGTTTTTTATTTAACTATAAAACTACAAAATTACAATGTAAATTTTCAATACATCTACATGAACAATCGCAGCTGTTATTTAATCAAAAAACTCCAAAACAGGTTGAAAATAAAACTTTAAGCGCTGTATAAAATTATTAACAACACTTTTCAATTAACGGCAGCTGCATGGTTTTTATGGCATCTTAATGATAACCAAAATTATGATACAACCAATGAAAATTACTATAAACTTATGCGATTGCAAATGGATAGATAACTGGACTTTGAGATGAAGTATTTTTCATTGAAGTAATGATTAAATAAAAATTAATATATTTGAACTTCATTTTTATTAAATTTCATCGAATTTTTTGATTCAGAATCGATTCTGGGACTCAAAACAATCATTTTGCTATTTACTTGATTTTATTCCGATGAGTATTTCTAGAGATATGGCTAAAAATGTGCTGAAAACTGTCCAAAATTCTATTTGTACGTTTTTGGTATTTGCCCCTTTGACATGGAGTAATTTTCCCAAATCCGATTCGATTTTAAAATATTTTAATTTTTTATTAATATTCTATTATTATTTTTATTACTACTATACCATTCTATTATTCTATATTTATTAAATATTAAATCAGTTTGTCTTCGATATTATTTCTCCCATTTCGTTTCAACACATTTCAAGCACAGCTTTCGACTTGAATTTGCGGTTTGTTTTCACTTGGATTTTCACTTATCAAAATGTTTTTACTTTTTGATTGAGTTTATGGCACATTTGGTCAATCATTTGACATTTCCACGTTAATTGATATTTTATTGCCAATTGTCAATTGCCATACAGTGTCGACTGTCAGTCTGCTCCCCTCTGTCTCCTCTCTAGGCTGTTTGTCTAGTTTGGGTTGATTCCGGTCCAACTTTTGTTGTGTTTTTTGTGTCGCTTTTTATGGGCGTTGTTTGTTATTTGTTGTAAGTGAAAGTTGCGCATTTCCAAGAAGTTTGTCGTGTTATGTACATAAAGTGAAGTAAAGTCGGGGAACGCACTTTCCTACTTTGATGCATAGACATGCAGGCATAGTTGTGTATACAGTGCTGGTCAAAATAATAGTAGTGCGGCCAGTGGACTTTAATTTGTCTAAATGAAATTATCTTAGAATAACGAAGATCTTTTCTTGTTCATTGTTCTTGTTCATTAAATAAATATTCAAGAAATATATTATTTTAATGGTTATAATAAAATAATGTTAAGAAATAATTAAAAAAAATACTAAAAACTGTTCAACAACTGCCATTAATTTGTACAAATTCAATAACTTCAGGACAGTGCTATATTTTCTGTATATATTTAGTATTCTATTATATTTTTAGTATTTTTTATATTTTTTTAGAAGTTTTTATATTTTTAATATTTTATTATATTTTTAGTATTTTATTTTTAAGTATTTTTAGTATTTTTAATATTTTATTATATTTTTAGTATTTTATTATTTTTTTTTTGTATATTATTATTATTTTTTTATTACATAAATATCTCATATCTTCGATACAGACAATTTTTATAGTTGATTCAATAAATAATAAAATTATATAAAGTGAAAAAATAGTAAAGAAATAGCATTTTAGCTACTGCATTTAATGTGTCTAAATTAAATTACTCAAAATATATTCAAGAAAATAAATACAATTTTTTTATCTTAAAAATAAAATGTAATAAACACTTACCTAAAATTTAAAAATTAATAAATAAATAATTAATTTATAAGTTATTGTTCTCTAAATAATAGAAATCAATAAAAGATTGAAATTTGTAAGCACTTTTAAATTGTCGTATCTTATTACACTCACTTCTATTATCTTGACCACCACTGTATATTGAAGGTATATGTATTTGTGCATGAACATTTAACGCTGTTGACTTGAGATGCTGGTCAAGAAGTGGACATCAAAGCGGGTTCCGGCGCCACAGACATTATAATTTTCCCACATTAGAAATGCAAGCCAAGTTAGCTTCTAATAGCCAACAGAGGGGGAGAGAAATATAATGATGGTACTGTCTCTGTCTAAGGCAGAAACTGGAGTAACCATAAAAGATCTGTCTGCCAAGTCTCAATATGGATTGTAATTGTCGTGACTCTGTTGGTTGCATTAAACAAAGTGCAGGCAGCTCTATTAAAATTAAATTGCTTCCTGGCCTAATTAAAATAACAACAACAACAACAACAACAACGACAACATCAACAGCAGCTGCAACAATAGCAACAAATATGTAAAATTACAACAATAAAAACAGCAACAAAATGCACTCAAGACAAGTTAACAACTGTGGCTGTTGTTGCGTCGGAACTTTGGAACTTTTGTTTAACAAAAATCACAACAAAATAAAAAAATAATAATAATAATAAAAAAAATAGAAATTAAACTCCATGCTAATAATTATAAAAAAGTGGTTGAAAAACTTTGCACTTTTAACAAACCTTTTCGCTTTTGTTTCTTTGTTTATTACAGTTGTTAAAAGTTGCGTAAGCAATAGGGAGAGAGAGAGAGAGAGAGAAAGCGATAGAGAGAGATAGAGAGAGAGTCCATTATGATGATATAACATTTCTGCGAATTGTGAAATTTCGAATAGAATTGAATTGAATACAACAGTTACTATTGTTTAACGGAATTCGTTAAAGAATTTCAAAAATGTTGCGTATATTTTTTTGTATCCATGAAATATTAGCATAAATATGAAAATGATATTAGTCTTTGTTTAGTTCGCATGGTTATAACCTATTTGTTGTTGCCACTGCTCTACCTCAACAATGGTTAACAACAACATTTATCACCTCCAAAAATACCTTATACAGAATTCCTCTACTCATTATATAGAATTGTTGTCATTGTCTAATCAAAATTTGTTGATTTGATGGAACAACAAATGCGGAATGACAGATAAGATTGTCAGAAAAAAGGGAAATGAAAAGAATAAGATTAAAGTGCAGTTGGGAAAGAACGACTACTTGAACATCTCGTACTTAAATGTAACATTTAAGTATCTTTTAATTGTTTATATACACCGAATTATGCAGATATGTATTTATAAGTTAATTGGTTAGAGAAAAAACTAACTTCCTTGATAGATATATTTTTGGTGTCGAAAATTTGACTGGGCTAATATTAATAACAATAATTTGTTTATTTTTTGTATCTAAATAAATATTTCATACTTGATATTTTCCTTTATTTTTATTTGGAAGTTACTTTCACAGTATTTAAATTCATGTTTAACCTAATTAAAATATTGTAGAAATATAGTACACTTTATTTAGAAAAGTTTATATAAATAATAATATTAATAATATAAATAATAAATAATAATATTAATAATATAAATAATAAATAATAATTTAAAAAAATAATATTATTAATATATTATAAATTTATAAAAAGAATATTTCCTCAGATATTATCACAATTCTTATAACATATGTATACTCCCTTACATTTCGTACGAGATCAACAAAATAATAATATCTTAAATATTTTAATGTTGACTTTTCCTTTATATTTATTTGGAAGATACTTTTACAGTATTTAATTCCTGTTACACCTTATTAAAATATTGTAGAAAAATATTAAACTTTGTGTATTAAAAATTCAAAATGATATAGATAATAATAACATTAATAATAAAAATAATTAGTAATAATAAATAATAATAATAAATAATAATAATAAAGAATAATAATAAATAATAATAATAAATAATAATAATAAATAATAAATAAATAATAAATAAATAATAAATAAATAATAAATAAATAATAAATAATAATAATAAGTAATAATAATAAGTAATAATTATAAATTTATAAAAGAATATATCTTCACATATTTTCACAATTCTAGTATACTCTCTTACATACCGCACGAGATCTACAAAAAAAAAAAAAAAAAAAAAAAAAAACCAACAGCATTTAAATGACAAATTAAAAACAGATACAGATCAAGTTATTTGTAGAGTTAATGTCTGGCTGTAATCAGCGAATGGCACTGACTATAGCCTGGCTAATCAAGATGAAAACATCAAGATAAAGAAGCCATCAGCATAATCAGTCAATAACCTGTTGCGCATCTTCCGATTCAACTCAATTTGGCTAAGACTTCTTTCTTTCTATCTTTCTCTTGGCCGACTTCATTAACACAAACAAGGCCAAGAGACTGACTGGGAAACAAAGTTAGTTTTTTTCTTCTGTATTTTTATTTGTTTTTTAATCCAACCAACAAGTGAAAGTTGATTAATAGTTTCCGTTTATGGTAACGTGATTTTCAGTGCGAACTCAATTTCATTCAAACTTTATTTGTTATTTATTTACCTATTTTATATTTATAAATAATCTTTTATGCATTCATTGCATGCAAAGCGAAATGCAAATCATTTTGGATTAATCAAGTAAAAATTTGACGCATTTTTGCATGCTCATATACATACATACGAGTATTTGTAATTAATTGTATATTTTTTTATTTAATTTTTTTTTTTTTGTTTTAAATGCTGAATATTTACCATATTTTCTATGCACATTCTCACAGTTCCGAAGCAAAGTTTATGGGGAAATTAACTAATTAAATATGCATGACGGCAACGTGTGTGGGGAGCGGCCAACTGCTGATGTGGCATGCATAATTATGATTGGGTTTGGCCTGAGCTAGACAAAAAAAAATAAATTTAAAAAAAAAAATTGATAAAAAAAGTGACTGCAATTGGCATAAATTGCAGTTCCTGAAATAAATTAGAAGACTAATTGACTGCGATTGACGCAACAAATGACGAGGGGCAACTAATGAGCAAACAGTTAGATAGATAGATACGTATCTAGATAACAGATAATATGTCTTGTGTACATCTTTTTTGGAAGCTGCTGTTACTAAGTTAACAGTTGAATCTGAAAATACAGAAATTTTAATAAATTTGTTTACATTTTTTGAGGCATAAATCCGCTATAGATTTAGATTTAATTTATATTATTTTTTAGAAATATTTATATATTTTATTTTACTTTATTTAAATATTCTCTATTTTTCACTATTTTCTATATTTTGAAATTTTCTATATTCTAATAATTCTAATAATTTCTGTATTCTATATTATATTTCATAACGAACGTGCACTTCATTTCTATAATTTCAAAATATCTTAGATCTTGGCTGATCTTTAAAATAAATCTATGTGTTTCTGGGAAATCTGATTACCCTTTTTTTTGCAAAATAAGGTTTTTTTTTATAGAAAATTATGTAAATTTTTGAATTTTTTATCTATGGAAATTAAAAAAAGAAATCACCTTAACTTAATGTTTTTAAAACTCTTTGAAACGGGCCAAAAATGCATATTAATCTTGATTTTATTATTTTCAGAATATCATAAAATTCTTAAATAATTCATCTTTGTTAATATATAGATCTGTATGTATTTTTTTTTATTTAGAACAACTTTATCAACTGTATTTTCAGATATGCTTTCGAATATCTTCAAAGCGAAGCAAGATATTATTTCCAACTTGATCGAAATGTCGTGATCTATTTTTATGCCATGGCAGTGATCGTGACTAATGTTAATTACGGATTTCTGTTGATATTGTTTCTTGTAACAAACATGTGTATACTTAACACCCTGATGGGCATTACTTATCCAGAATTTCTAATTGCCAACAAGTTATTTAAAATGTTGAACTGAACTCTTGCCTCTGCCGCATTAGTCATGCTCCCGATTCTTTTCCTGTGTTGGATTTCCTCTATTTAAATTCAGTGGCTGCCACATGCCACAAAAAAAAAAAAAAAAAAAAAAAAAAATTGTGAAGAAAAGAAAAAACCATGGCTGTATTTCGACTGCCGCCTCATGTTGATTCATGTTGCCAACAACAAAAACAACAACAACAGTGTTGGGGGCACTTCAGGCCTCATTACAATTTACGCTCAACCCAATTAAGCATGGCCAACAATAGCCACCAACTTGACTCATATATCGTCGCTCTCTCATGCCTCTATTTGGTTTTCAACATATACATACAATTATAAAAAATAAATATATATACATATATATGTATATAAAATATAAAAAGCAGACAATAAACAAAAAAAAAGAGTCAACAACCACTTTGGTATGTCTTTGACGCCGGTTTCGCATATTCGCCGGTATTCGTTTCTCTCTTTTGCCAAGTTTTCTGTTTTCACACACAACAAGGAAAAAGTGTTGTTTATATTTATTTAAAAAATGAGGAAAAAAGAAACTGAAGATGAAACAACAACAGCGACAGCCTCGTTAAGACAACAAATAAAGCGTCAACTACAGTTACATATTTAAACAGCCAACAACAAAACAACAAAAACAATATACTTATAAATAAAAATTCATTTTCATAATAGAAAAAAATACAGACTGTAAAATGTTCGCAAGCTATGCCGGACCAGCGGTAAATGAAGTCTGTTAAATTGGATTATAAAATAACTGTGCTATTGCCTGAAGAGACAAATACTCTATAGTTTAAATTAGCTTAACTGTGTAGTAAAAATAAATAGATATTTCTTATTGGAAATTTAAAAGAATTTTAACGAGTTTGATTAAATATAATAATTTAAAGTTATTAAATTTTCTAACTAAACAGAATATACACTTATTTAAGTCTTCAAAAACATAAAAACTATGAAAGAAATTTGATTTTTTTTTTAAAGTTATTTAAATACTAAATAAACTAACTTTAATTTAAAATTAAGCATATAAAATTAAAAATAGAAATTTTAAAAGTTTTTTATATGGAATCAACTAGAGTATTAAAATGGGTATTCATTCATTTATTTATTTATTTATTTTTTATGGATAGACAAATTTATATAAATTGAATATAATTTATTACTACATTGTTTCACAATATAAAGTAGAATAAAAAATAAAATCAAAATATAGTTTTAAAATTTTCTTTATGCTGTTCTAATATTTTGAAAATATAGTAAAAGAAATTACCATTAATATTATTGATTTGTATATGAATTTCATAATATTTTGCTGAGTCACTTTCGCTAGTGTATTCAAAAGTCGCTGTCGCTTTTACATATTTTTTTTGAAAGCCTCCTTCTCTTTATTTACCTCGTTTTCTGCTGACGAGTGTTGGGCGAGTGCAAAAGTGTCGCAGGCTTTTTTAAGCTGCCGGGCTGAACAGCAGAAGCCACAAAAAAGCACAGCAAAGTGAAAGAACAACAAAGCAAAGCGAAAACACACAAAACATGTACTACATATATGTAAGTTAGAGTGACAGAGAGAGTGATGGACAAAGAGAGCGGAGAGAGAGAAAGAGGCTTACAACACACTCTCTTCTTCGCTTGACTGCAGCAAAGTCGAGTAGTGTGTGAAAGGGTTTGTGTCATGGCTAAAAACATGAATTCAATTGCTGCTGTTTGTTGTTGTTGTTGTGGTCGATTCATTGATTGCACTGCAGAGTATAATTAACGCCATGTCACCAGCTGATGGAGAGTTTGTCATTGTTGCCACACTTGACTTATTGTCATTGTTAGTTGACTGTTTCTATCAATTAGGCGCCACTCAATGGCAACTAAGTTAATTATATATTTAAGTTTTTGCATTTCCCTTAGTTCTTTAAGTTTTTGCATTTCCCCAAGCCTATGCAAAACTCAAGCCGAAGACATAGTTAGAAAATTAATTTGTGTCTAAGCTGAGCTTCTTAATATAGACACTGCCCATATAAAATATATATGGGACATTTCCCTGCAACGAAAACGTCCACGAAATTTCTTAGCGAGGATATCCCAGTTCGATGCGAGATACCCCGATCGCCTCCCACGAGCAACAACTTCATCATTGTGTGTGTGTTTATGGGTCCCCATTTTAATTTTTTGCCTTTTCCAGCTGCTTGAGCTTTGCAAAGTTCTTTTCAACTACCTGCATGCACTGCAAGATGGATCCTAGAAATGTGTTTCGAAGCTTTTTTTTTATCTTTTCAATTCTTTCAGTGTATTTTTTTTGTACTTTGTTATTGTTTTGCATATCACTGATTCTGAATTATGATTATTGATTCCTGTCTGTTTACATATATTCGTAACTTTGCTTGGGGTTTCTTATATATTTCAAATTATATTTCTAATTCGAAAAAGACTTCCAAAGAAGTTATTCTAATCTTTATAAATATTTCATTTTTATTCTTTTTTTTTTTTTTTGTTAATTTAATGAATTGTACTTAATTTATATTTTATGATGCACCCCAGATTTTTGATTTTTTCTTTTGTGGCTAAATTTTTGTTTTTCAAAATATTCAAGAACTTGTGTTTAGGCCTAGTTATGTCCCAGACCCACTCGATTGTTGCCACAACAGTAACTCGCAATTGTCGCCGTCCAATTCCAAGTGATCGTTGTTGGTTTTTGTCGTACGTTCACCTCAACAGCAGAGGTGTCTTTGTCTTTTCTGCTCTTCTCCGCGCTTCTCATCATTTCTCTTCGTTTGGTTTTGCTTGGATTGTCGCAACTTTTGTGTTGCGGTACTTTTCGTATTTTTGTTTAGGCTTTAGTATTTATTTATCTGTCTCCATTCTCTCTGCAAACTCCATCTCCATCTCCCTCTGCTTTACTGTCTCTGTCTATTTATCACAGCGACAGTTTTTTATTTTCTTTGCACTGTTGTTGGCTTTGCGGTTTTCCGGCTTTTTATGTGTTTATCAATACGCGCAATCTTTGGGCTCAGTGCACTTACAAATATCAACAATAACAACAACTAACATAACAACAACATTGAAATATAAACAACAATAATGTTGCTTGTGGACTGGTGTAAATATCATTTTTATGACTTTTTAATAATGTTGTAAAATTACTAAAATAATTACAAAATTCACTTTAGCCTCCTCTTCTCTGTAGATTTTACTTCTTGGTAATTTTACAAATTGTTGAATTGTTTTACATTTTTTCTCAGATTTTTGAGATTTTTTTTTTGAGAGTTTCCGTTTGAATTTTGTTTCAGTTAATTTTTATTAAAATTATTATTCAAATAGCGTTAATTCTTTCGCAGAAAATTTTCTGAAACTTTTTGGTAACTATTTTTAATTATTGAGATATTTTTACGTATATAATATAGATAAAGTTGAATTATATTTCAAACCTGTTTATTAATTGGACTTAAAAAATAATTATATCTTTATAATATGATTATATTTCCAATATTCATTTTGAGAAATCTTTTTAAATATATAATAAAAATGTGTAAAATAATTTTAAAAGAAATTATATAAAAATATTAAATATACGATGTCTTAAAGAAACAATATTATTAAATCGACTAATTTTTAATACCCAATCTGATTTACTTTCTGTACTGTGCTTGGCCAGTAATGAAGTTAAAATGATGTACAAAGTCCTTTGCAAAAATCCTTCTCACAACTGCAGTTTGCCTCTGTATAATTATATTATCTATGATATCATATGCACCCATATATCAAGTCTAGTTTTAATTAATATCTTTTGCGAACACTCATCAAAAGCTGACATCTTGATGATCCTTCGTCAACTTCATTTTCAAGTTGATTTGCCTCAGATTAACCTGTTTGGCAACCTATATCTGTCAGACTGACCGCAATTATGCGTTCATTAACAACAGCATACGATATAAAATTGCAATATATCTTGAGTGCATATAGTGCAAATTTCTAAAGGAGATTGATTAACCCTCAACCCTGTTAAGCAACCCTTCAAACAAAACTTGCTCAGCAACCAAACAAAATATGTTTGAAACAAAAATTGCGACAGAATAAGAAACAAGTCGAATGAAATACCACAACACAAAGTAGTATCATATAGTTATATTAAAAAAAAAAAAACAGACAATCTATAGAACTTTTTTGAATGGTTACGCACGAGTGAAGTTCCTTCGTCCTGCTGGGAGCAGCCCTTGAAATATTTCAGCTGCTTGGCAACAGCGCAAATTGCAATGCAATTGCAACACGGCAACAGCGCAATCGACGCCCTCGCAAGCAGCTCAACAAATTGTTGACTATTTTCTCTCTCCTCTCTCTCCCTCTCTTTTTTATAATTTCAGTACCTCTCCAAAGATAGACGGGTTCTCTACGCGAAGCGGTTCAATCTCGCAGAGAACCCCTTTTTAGCGTGAGGGAAGAAAAGTCTTGAATTCTACGAAGCGTAACCGTTGACGGTTATTAAACTATATACGCTAAGTGTATACATATGTTTATATATATATATAAATTGTAGAAAACGGTATATATATATATAAGAAAATAGTTATCAAGACATAAACTGAGCCACATGGCAAGACATTCATCAGGGGAGGGCAACCAACATGGCATAGTTCCGCTTCTCTTTCATAGAATAAGACAAATATAGAGGGGGAGATCAAGAGGAAGTAATAGTCAAAAAGAGTGTGTGTGGGGAGAGGGGAGTTGCATGAACTTGCTGAACTTTGGAGCGATTGACACGCCCTCAACAACATCTTGAGGTTATTCTATATTGTTAATTTTCTTCTCTTGTTTTATACATAACAATCTAAACATTTTCTGCCTCGATGAAGTTGTTTATTATGTCTCTTGGTGGGTGTGGTTGGGAGGGGGGTTAAGCAGCGGTCAGGGGTGAAATCGTTGCTGGCAATGTAATGTAATGTAATGTAACTCTCTTAATTGACAATCTACGGCATGTGCCGACAACGATATTACTCACAGATCTAATAGATGAGTGTGTGTTTTCCCGGAATAAAATAATAGATCTATGGAAGAAATGTCAGTATTTCTTGAAAATAAAGTATGAGTTGAGATTCTATTTGCAATTCGGCTTGAAGACGATCAGGAGACGGAAAGGGGCATTTAAGAAAAAAAGTTTTTTTTTTTGATAAATAGAAATATTAATGGAATTAAAAATGTTTACGTTAATTTTTCTGAATATCAAGCCAGTACTCAATTCAAAATGTCAAACAATTATGCGTAAAAAATGTATTCTATGATTTAACTTATATGCACCTAAACAAATTAAAGCAAAAATTTTAAAGAATTTTAGAAATATTAATAGAATATTACAATATTTATATTTATATTTCTATAGAATATTTAGAAATAAATAATTCATATCTAAACTGAAAGTTTACTAATATTTTAAATGTCGATTTATGAACACAAATTTAGAAAATTTCTGAAGAATGTGCGAATAGTATTTATAGAGTAATTCCTTACCAATAAATTTAAAATTCCCCTCCAACTATCAAATTTCTTTGGCATCTCCAGCTGTAACTCCATTTACTCAACTTTTTATGATATTTCACGGAACTTGTAAACCTATAAATCTAATTTTATAACAATCTTTGTATTTTCCCCACTTTGTTTACAGTTTGCCGAAGTTATCAAGAGGAGAACAAGTCCCAGCCCCCCCACATATTACAACACTGCAAAAACACACATTCACACATAAGGGAAGAGTTAAACGACGTCACACTGGAGTCACAAAAACGATAATAAACATTCCAAACATTCCAAAAACGAATTCCAAATATACTTCCACCATCTATTCCAACTCCAACTTCAACTCCGCCTCCACCTGCTCCCAGTTTTGTACAGTATGTCACATGATAAGAGGATGTTGGATCGCGAGGCAGTCCGTTCAGTGATTCAACAATGGAATGCCAACAGATTGGATCTATTTGCGCTCTCAGAGCCAGACGAGGTGAGTGCCACCACCTGGCAACCAGATGGATTTCCCACTAATCATAATAATTCCCTCATCTCCAGAATCTGCTCTTCCATGGCGTGATGAGATTCTACTTTCAAGATGCTGGCCAAAAGGTGGCCACCAAATGCATACGCGTTGCCAGCGATGCGACAGTCACAGATGTTATAGGTGAGCTTCATAAATTTCATTTAATTATTAATTAATATTAATTAAATTTCAATTTAATGCATGAATTTATCAAAAATTTATCCAATTTTATAAAATAGTTTCAATTAAAAATAAAAAAAATTCATTTGCAAAACATTATTTTAATAATTAGTTTATGTTATTAATACTCTAATACTCCTATATTAATACTCTAATTATTGTATATCTCAGTTAAATAATAAAGTATACAATTTTATAATAATTTGTCATAAATAATAATATAATAATTGATTTGTATTAATTATTAATTTTAATTAATTGATTTTTTAAAAAAAGTAATATTTAATTTATAAAATTAATTGAATTAATTATTTTAAATTCAACTATTTTCCATTGTAATGAACTGTGAATTTTATGGGTTAATTGAATACTATATAGGAAAATTAAGTCCTAGCTAAACTTTAGAAATTCATTTTAATTAAAGCAATTATTCATATAATTATAATAATATAATATAAATTTTATTTATATTAATTATATTAATTAAGTAATAGTTATACTCTATAAATAAAATTACTAATTGTAATTGCCCGGTGAAGCATTATTACAAAATATCCCTACTTCGATAACTATCGATAACTTGATTAATTCGACCCGCAATACAATTATTAATCAAATTTCAATAGTTTTTTTTATAATTATTGAAATTCAAATGTATTTCGAATATTAAAGTCAATTGAAATATAACTAATATCTTCACATTTATTTCTATATACTTTAATTTTATAATTATCGATAGCTCGATTAATTAGACCTGCAATACAAATATTAATCATATATCAATAGGTTTTTTATAATTATTGAATTTGAAATGCATTTCGAATAATAAAGTCAATTGAATTTAAAGCAATATCAATATATTTATAAGTACTTTAATTCGATAACTATCGATAACTCGATTAATTCGACCCACAATACAAATATTAATCAAATTTCAATAGGATTTTTAGAATTTTTGAAATTGAAATGTATTTCGAATATTTAAGTCAATTGAAATATAATCAATATCTTCACATTATTTTATAGATACTTTAATTGAGAAATTTCGACCCGATATGCGAATGCTGTCGGTGCCCAACTATGCGCTCTATGAGGTGCATGCCAATGGGGAAGAGCGTCGTCTGAATGCGGACGAGAAACCGTTGCTGGTGCAGCTCAATTGGCACATCGACGATCGGGAGGGACGATTTCTGCTCAAGAATATTGATCAGAAGACAACTGTAAGTTTCAATTATGTTATAAATTAATATTATTGTAAATAATTCATTTTAATCAATTAAAAGATAATGTAATTCAAAATAATATCAACATATTTTTTTTTTATAAATAATAATACAATTTTTCTTTTAAAAAGTATACATTTAATTATATTCCCTAAATAATATTAATTATTTATGTTAATAATCAAAAATATAAATTGATTGGCAAAAAATTTAAAGTAAATAATTTTTATAAATAATAAATATTTATATAAAAACAAATAATAATATAAAGCAATGATAATATATGAAAATAATAAAAAATATATAATATAAATAAATAATACCCAAAATTAATTTGTATGAAGAATAAAAATTTTCTTCAATAATTAAAATAAATAATTTTTGAATATAGTGCGAAAAATAGATTGTTTTCTTCAATAATTAAGAAAAATAAATAATTTAAATAATTAATTTTTAAAAATCATAAGATAAATTAATTTCTAAAAAGAGTATTTTTTTTGGCATTATTAATGAAAGCAAATAATTTAAATTAATTATTAAAATAATTAATTTTTATAAATAATACACCTTTATATATTTGCATTATTTTTACACTTAATTTCTTTATATAATTAAAATAGTTAATTTCCATATATAAATTAAATTTATATTTTCTCTGATCATAATTGAATGCAGCCCATTGAGCAATCGGATTTGAATTTCAAGCGCAAACTGTCGAAGCGTGAGAAGAAAGAGCAAAAGAAGAAGGAGAAACTGGCGAAGCTCAGCTCCGATTTCCCACTGTCCAATGGCAGTCAGTTGGGCATGGGCAATGGCATTGGCGGCGTATCGTCGTCGGCACATATGAACGGGAATGCGGGCGGCGGTGGCGGTGGCGGTGTGGGAGGCGGTGATGGTGGCGATGCTGTGGCGGGCAAATTGTATACGGAGCTGCCAGAGACATCGTTCACACGCTCGATCTCAAATCCGGAAGCTGTGATGCGCCGACGGCGACAGCAGAAGCTGGAGAAGAAACTGCAGCAGTTTCGGTCACGTGACGGTGGCCCAGATACGGGAGGCACTCTGAAGATCTACGGGGAGAGCCTGTGCCAGGATGTGCCCTACAAGACTCTGCTGCTGTCCATACGGGACTGTGCACAGGCGGTGGTCAGAGAGATGCTCACAAAATACGGACTGGAGAAGGCGGATCCGTTGCACTATTGCCTTGTACAGGTTCGTGGAATAAAAACAGGGATACCGAGAAAGGATACTAATATCCTTTGTGATCTATTTTAGGTGAACAGCGATGGTACCGAGTACATACTTGACGACGATGAGTGCCCGCTATCGATACTCATGAATCATCCAACGTCACGGGGTAAGTGAAATCCTTATCCTTCGTCCTTTATAACTTTACAAGTTCGCCTGTTTGTGGCCCATTTGAAATCACTTAGTGTGTCAGGCAGCTCCTTGAAGGGGGAAGCACACACACAAGTCATTCATAAATATTGATATCCTTGGCATGCAATTAGTTTTGTTTTATCAATAATTATGTTGACAACAACATCAGCAACAAGAAGAAGAAGCAGCAGCTTAAGTTTTTGTTGCTATTTTCGTGTTGTTTTCATAGTTTTGTTTATTTGGGAGTAGCGAAATTTCGTTGCAAGTTTCGGACTTGCTTCAGTTGTTTGCTGGCATTTACAAGTATCGTAACGTGAATTTTGTTAGTGAATTTAACTGAAATGTTAAATATTAAAAATTAATTTAAATAAACTATATTTTGTTTGCCTTTTCTGAGCAAAATGAGGGAGGATTTATGTGAGAAACTGCGTAAGTTTGACATTGAGAAGCATTTAAACTTATTATAAAAAAATTTGTGCTGCCAAATATATAATTTATAAATAAATTTATTCAATATGCTATAATTTTAGCATTTGAAAATATTGAAAATACAAGCGAAACTATGAATATTCATAGATTTTAATCAATGTTTCCGCTTTGTGATTTAGCGCAGACGCAAACCAATTCGTCAAGCTCTTGGGCGCGCAAGCCAGACAAAAGCTCATTGCTTTTACGGCACAATATTTTTAGCACAGCGAATGTCAGAACCAAACTGTGAAGTTTGAAGAATATTTCGTTGAGTTGAAAGCGTTGCATTTAAACTGATTAAATTGCTGTATGCGAAAGATTATAAATGCAAATATGATAATTATTTAATCAGTTGATTAATTAATAAAATAATTGGATTAAGAATTTGAACAGTATTTAATCTGAACTTAATAACAGTGACCACATGAAAGTGGCCATGTGCTTAAACTTTTAATTTAATAATTCATCAAAATCGATTATTTATTCAAATTAATTAATTGCTGTCTTTAATTATTAAATATTGAGATTAGCTGCCAAAATTTGCATCACACATTGCTCAATTATTTTTTTTTTTATAGCAAATTTTTTTCAATTTTTAGAATTTAATTTACGGTCCGTATTTTTCTACTTGTTCAATATTAATTTGTTTTTAATTTAGTCCTTAAATTTAAATTTATTTAATATTTAGTCTTTATTCTTTGATATGGCGTTTTTGTTTCTTAATTTATTAAATATATATAAATAATATATATATATTTTTATATGATTATATGTTTTTAAGGTAGCATATTTTGATGTACGTGTTCTTCACTTAAAATTAATAGTAAAAAATTAAGAGAAAAATTATATCCTTGTAGAACAAGGCTGTGTATGTTTGACGACAATTCGTCCCCATCTCCATCTCAACTATATCAGTTAATTAGTTAATGCAATCGAGATTTAGCTTCAATTTCTATATTTGATTACTGATTGCTCTCTTTTCTACTTGCGTGCAATAGATAGGAGATAAAATCCGAGTCACAGCAACCGCAGTCGCAATTACATTTTAATCAGTTATCAACCCCCCCCCCACCCGCCCACAGTTCAGGGGTCATGGGGACGATAATGTGATAATGCGCCGCATGCCAAAAAGTAGGCAATAAAAACGAAAACAAAACGAAACCGAAACAAAACTCAAACTGAAGGAGGCGCAGGCGCAACAAAGTACAGGCAAAAGGAGCCTGGTGGGTTGGGGCGGGGGCTGGTGGCAGAGACAGCGTGCAACATTTGACACATCAACACATACAGACGAATGTACAAATGTACATATAAAGTTAACGAAAATGACAAGCTTAATACACAATAAGACCACGGGGAATTCAAGAGCAACAGTAGCAGCAACGGCAGGAAGAAGCAGAGCACGCACAGTGCCATAAAGTAGAACGACAAACATAAATGCCATTTAAATAAGGACAGCCCCACACACACCAACACACACCAACACACACACACACACATACATATAGAGAAACTTATAAAAAAAAGCTGCGTCCGGAAATGTCTAAACACAAAAGGAGGAAGCGAAATATGAAAACGGGCAGCGCAGCCACTTAGCTGCCACATGTTGCCTGCCGCCTTCAATGCCACACGCTGTTGTTGCCCCTACATCTTCTTCTTCTCCGCTCTTCTCTTGCCATTTGCGGCTGCAATTCAAAAGGTGTAAAATGTAAATGCGACCGCATTTTGTGTAAATATTTCATAAGCTCTGTTTCACTCACACACTCTATTGTTGTCTCTGTTGTCGGTTGAATGTTGTCTCTCTATGTGTGTGTGTGTGTGAGAGTGTGTGTCCTAATTGCTTGCCGCACTTGCAACAATAAATTTCACTTAAACTTGTGTGTGTGCTTGTGGCAGTCGCTCATCATTACAACTCCATTTAGGTCAACAACAAAAAATATAAACAAAGTGAAAAGAAAAATGGAAAAAAATAAAAAATATCATTGAAACAATTAAATAAATAAATGATAAAATTAAAGGGCAAAAAGTAAATAAAAGAAGTTAAAAAAAATAACTAATAACAAGAAAATCAATGAAAATAAACTAAAAAAATAAAAAAAAAAATTAAAAAAATAAAAAAAAACATACTCTAAAAGTAGAAGTGTCGTAATCACTCTTAACACACGTATCTGTCTCACTTTGTTAAATTGTTTAACTACACATACTATGTATGTACATTCATAGCATGTATCTCGAAATCTCAACAACAACAACAACCACAACCACACAATGTCACATTCCATTTTGAGAATTCCATTGTCACACAATCTTTATAGTGTGTATCTTTGTGGCATTCTAACAGCATTTTGTTGTCATTTTGTTGCTACGATAGTTGCGAGCAGCGATGCGCTCTTCTAGTGCTTAAGTCATTTGCCTTTAGTTATCCTCTCTCGCTCTCATTGCCCCCACACCCTCTCTTAATACGCTTTCAATATTTATTGTCGGAATTCACGAGAGAGTATATGTGTGTGTTTGTGTGTGTGTGTGTTACTACGAAAGAGAGCGCGAATTTTATTATTGTGTTTCTATGTGCGCTCTCGTTTTAGTTTTTTTCTTGTCTTATTTTCGTTTGCTTTTCGTTTTGTCCTTTCATATGTTGTTTGTACAGCGGTGTTGCCAATTCGTCTTTTTTTTCTTAGTCAGCAAGGTTTTGAATGTTTATTGAAATGTCTTTTCAATTAAAAAAAAAATAGAATAATTTTTAATATTTTTTTTTTATTCTTTAAGTGTTTTGCAATTTTTTTGTTTTCGAAACAGTAATTTTTTAATGTTTTGTAAAACTAGCCGTTTTTTAATTAGCGATTTTTAAAACAATATCGAAATGTGTTCCCTATTTCATAAAAAATAGTTATTTGTTTCATAAAATCTTTTTTGTTCTTGAACTGCTCTTCAATGCTCTGTGTTCTTCAAACTGCGATTATTGTAATATATCTTAAAAATATAATTTAGTAATTTTTTTAGTTTTATTTTTTGTTGTTACAATTGATTCACCAATAATGATTTTAAAAAACAATGCAGCCACAATATGATTAAAATCATGAACAAAGATTATTTAATCCAGCTATAAAGTTATATAGTTATAGTTTAGTTTTTTAAGTACTCCTGACAAAATTTTGTTTCTTAAAATTTCTTTGATAATTAAAAAATTTTATTTTAAATATCTTTTATCCCTATCCGATATTTTTCTATTTTTGTGAAATCATATGTCAACATTTTGCAAAGTAGATTTGCCAAAAGTGTTGTGGAGTTATGCGCACAGTGGGCGTTACTTAGTAAATATGGTGACCAAATTGTATAGCAGTTGATATTTTGTGTTTATTCTTATTAAACGTTTTAGCTTCAGTTGAATTATATCTACGTTTTATGAGCATCCATCACTTTTACTCACTCTCCCTTTCACCCTCTGTTATCTGCCTACATTTTAAAATTAGTGTGTTATCCGTAGCATGCTTTTTGGCCGTCGCACGCATACAATGTTTCAGCATAATGGCATTTTTATGGCTAAATTTTCGATTGCGAATTCCGCCACCTGTGCAGCAGCAGCAGCAACAGCAGCAGCAACAATGCCGACCGAGTATGTTATTTGAACATTTTCGTCCTCTCCACTTCTTCTCTTTGTTGCTGTTGTTGTTGTTGTTGTTGTCGTTGTGCTCGTCAATTTTGAAGGTGGCCGACTCAAGTGCCGAAGCAGCGACGCCTGTTCTATCGTTGTATGCTGCTTTCTACTCACCTTCTCCTTTTGGGGCGTCTATGCTTTACACTCTCTGCCTCTCTCGCTCTCTTTTTCTGTCGCTCCCTATCTAAGTGTGTGTGTGTGGCTCCCAAACTGTTATCTGCGCTCTGTGCATGTTCGGCGTCGTCACAGTCACAGTTTGCTGTCGCTGCCGCTGCCACCGTCGCTGTTAACGTCGGCATCGGCATAAACGTCGTCGTCGTCGTCGTCGTCGTCAGTAGCACATTGTGTCTGTGCTGTGTGCGCTTTCGGTTTTCAGTCATGAAGTAAATGCTGCTCGGGCCAGCAGCATAGTACACGGCAGGGCCCGGGATAAAGTTGTGAGCGGTCGTGTAGTAACGAATATCAGACGCAGGGAATTGAAATTGGAATTTATTTAGCTGATAGCGTGCGCCTAAACAGCGGCAACAGTTATTTGTGTTGATGTCGTCTCTGTGTTTCCTGCCTGCCTGGGCTGTATGTCAGTGTGTCGGTGTGTCTGCTCTTGAGGCATACATAAAATTGTCAAAATTAGAAGCAGTTCAATTCAATTTGTGCGTGTTTTGTCGTGTTGTCAGCCGTCTGCCTTCGTTGCCAGAGAATGTAAGAAAATCGTCTACGATAAACGTGTAAATTTTTGGCCTTTACGCACACCCGGTGTATGTTGGCCGGCATATTTGCTGTACTCTGTCCTGTGTGTGTCCCGGCGGCTAATGTTGCCCACTTGCCAACTAGTCAAAGGCAGAGAAACAACACACCTGACGCTGGTGCTCTGCACCTGCGAACACCTCAAGCAGCAAGAAAAGCGGCAAAATGATGGATTGGGGTATAAGACGTAAGTACTGTTCGAAATTTTTAATGCCACCCCCAAAAAAGTATTAAATATTTTTGGCTTAACGCATTTGCCATGTGCTCGTCAGCCATTTTATGATGCGGGGCACCCTAATGAGTCGTTGCGCTAAAAAGTATGCTACGAATTTTATGTGTGCGTTTGTCGAGCAAAAGTTTGTTGCAAACTTTATTTTCTGTTGCACTTTGCGGTGAATGTTAAAAATGTAGAAAATTTGTACATATTATAGACTGAAGCAATGCATAACTAAGTGTGAATTGAGTTTAAAAAAGTTCTCAACTTTCTTTTCGGCTCTAATGAAGACACATTAATTGTCTCAAATTGTGAACAAATTGATTGTTTGCGAAGAAAATATATGGGCGAGAAGTAGAATAATCATACTGCAGAGATGTGTAATCTTCTTGGTTCAGAGTCAATAATTATATTAAATGTAAGGTCAAAGGTATCAATTATAGTTTTCTATTACAAATGCGCAGATAGATGCGAGATGGAGAGAGATATTACAGCAGTGATTAACTAATGTCCCTTTACGAATACAGGATATTCATTGATAAGGCTGCTAATTGCCAGCGATTAGGAACAAGTGACGCATGTTCTCAGAGTATATCCTCCACTCTCATACATTATTCAATCGAAGAATGACCATGACAATACTAAATGCCCTGCTGACATTTCGTTTTCACTGGACATGAAAAAATTAACGCTTCATTTCATTTGGGTGGACGTCCATTCCTCCTTCGTAAATACGTGAACTTCCCCCCCCCTGCTGACAGGACAAAACAAAAGGAATGAAAGGAAAGGAAATTAAATGTAGAGAAAACGATTTTCAGGACATTAAAGCTTGAAATGTTTTCAGGTCTAAAACTAAAGCTCTTAAGTTCTCTCTCTCTGCGCGGCAGAAGACGTGGCTGCTCATAAATATTTCGCCTTAGACACACGGAGTGGCAGCTGCTGCCACGCCCACATAGGCCACCAACCACCGCCCACCGCCCATTCGTGTGTCACTGGCAAATGCACAAGCATAATTTGGCCAACTCTCCCTCTCTCTCTCTCTCTCTCTCTCTCTCTCTCTCTCTCTCTCTCTCTCTCTCTCTGTCTGTCTCTGTCTCTGCCTCCCACCGGGCTAAAAACCAGAAACTGAATTACAATATTCCCTTGTAGCTCTCCAAGAACTTCAACCTCATCCTCGCTGCTTTTGTCGTTGCACTTTTGTGTTTGAAGGTCATGCTCGGATTAGGGATGAACTTCTGCTCGTCACACTTCAACTTTCCATAATTGTTGCATGCATAAGAATTGCCTCGTGTCACGTTGGAAGAGTTGCAACCATCCCTAGATAACGCTCCCAATGCGCTTAGGAATTTTGATATCGTAGCAATACGGAGCCATAAGCAAGTAAATTGGGTTAACAACTTGCTCCTTCTTTTATTATTATTCTCCTTTTCTTGCTGTTGTTTTTGTTGTTATTGTTGCTTGTCGAGAGTCTTTGGGCTTTTAAGCGTCAAGTTAAGTTGGCAGCATAAATGCCATTAGAATATTGTAGGAGCTTTTCCTGCGGCTTTTCCAACTAATTCAATTGATTGGAATGCTTTAAAAGCGACAAATGAATTGCTTCTCGAAGTTATTTAGAAAATACAAAAATTTATGCTTAAACTTTTGTGAGACATATGAGAAATGTAATATAATTTATTAAAATACTTGCATTATAATATCCAAAAATCGTAGAAAATGCATTTTTTTAATTGAATGTTAATATGAAATATTTTATTGTAAAAGATTTTTAAAAATTAAATTTTTTAACAATCTAAATTAAATAAGAACGCATCGATTGTAAGATTGCCAGAGTAATACATTTCAGACCATTCTCCTACAAGGAATAACAGTTTAGCTAATTATTAAAAAAAAGTCTTATTTTATATACAAAATTGAAGTCCTCCTAATTCGAATATTAAGAAACTGTCTAAGGTTAGAGTCTCCTAACATTTAAAAGCCTCTGTAAGCTAAAGACCAGACAGAATATCATATTGTTAACAGGGCTCATCATAATTGTCATGATGCTGCTCAATTGCTCTTCAAATTTCGGTTGCATGACACTTGTCAGACTGGCATCACTTTGTTGGGGAGGTCGATGTTGTTGTTGTTGCCACACAGGTAAAGAGAATTAAGGATGCTGATGTTGAGGCTGTTGATGTGGTGGCAACGACTGTGTGTAGGCTACTTGGCAGCAAAAACAGTCAGAAACAGAAGGCAGCCAGGCTTATTCAAACAGGACAGACTCACACTTGCAAATTTGATAGACACTGAACTTGGCTAACATCATTGCCAACAGCATGCAAATGACAATCCCCCGTTTGGCATCACGCCAATGTCAAAGACCCCAAGAGCTGCTGGCAGAGATTCCTCTTTTATTATTAGCCAAATAACATTTGGTGCTTGTCTCCTCCAATCTATTTCTATATTTGCAGCTATTCTGCTAAGGAAATTATATTATTTATGCACAGAAGGAAATTGACTATTTATTTATGGGTCTGTCTGTCTGTCTGTGTGTGTGGCTGCATATAAATTAGTGTTATTAATTTAATGTCTTGCAAACATGAACTGAAAATCTAAGGGATGTTTCTATGTGAAGGTCGTGCAATCAACTCATCACAAAAAAATGATTAAATACAATAGAAATTATGCATAAAAATGCATAAAACCGGTTAAGCGGATCTATTGCAGATCGCTGCTCGTTCGCTGTCAACGATTTTCAAAAGCGCATCGTTAAAATTCGCAACTTCTTTGCGCTGCCGCTGATAGACTTGCGTCGCTGTGATCCGCAATCGGCCTTCCTTGTCTTGGGGAGCAGAAATGTTCAATGAACGTATAGTGAGGACATTGCTGCTGACACCAATGATATTAACCCCCGTTCGTGCGATCTAAACGATTGACGTTCGGAATTTTTGGACAATGGCTCCCTTACTTTATAGGGGGTCGCCCATCGTAATACATTTCACTTTAATATATATATATATATATATATTTTATTGTTGCACGTATAATTGCAGACGTCAAGAGAGTGCATGATATTTTCTTTTAACGGTTCAAATGGGTTTTTAAGTTGGTTCATTTTTATGGCCGAGTTTTTATTGCAACGCATTTCTGCTTTTAATATCCTTTTGGCAGTTTGATGTTGCTCTCTCACTCTCTCTTTCCCCGGTCGTTTCGTCAACGGGAAGAGGAGGAGCATTTCACGCAAAAGTATCTCCGGCTGCTACGAGTGCAAGTTGGCCAACAATAAAGACGTTACTCTCGTTAGCCCAAAAGTGTCTTCATCTTTGTCTATATGTATAAGGATGAAGGATGTGTCTGTGTAGATGTGCGATTATATGTGTGTGTGTGTGTTTTTTCTTTGTTGGCATTTGTCAGATTTTCTTTGTTTTTCTTGGCATTTTCTTTTGTTTTTTCCATTTTTTGTTGCTTGCGCTAGATTTTGGGGCATATCGATTGTGTGTCGGAGATAGCGTCAAATTATGATGATGCTGATGATGTGCTCGGCTTGATTTATGCGCTGTGGCATTAAGGCAACAGCAGCTCTATCAGATTGTTAGATATATATTTGCAAAAGTCTCAGCTAGACAAATGTGCTGTGATATGGCGATAGCTATCGATAAGTTATTGATGTGGTGATTTTTGTAGAGAATGAACGAAAGTTGCGAAATGGGGGAAAAATATGGACATTTAATAAAAATATATGTTGTTTTTTATAAATTAAGTTGAAGAATGTTAATAGGGGTGTAATTCATATATAATTCGTTGAGAAATAACCGATATATATCGTTTAGTAAGAAACAAAATCAAATGTAAAAAAAAGATTTTCTTGTCCTTTTTTTTTGAGAAAAATAACTTAAAATTAGTTACAAATTTAGCTTGTAACTCCAGATATTCTTTATATTTCCTTAACTTTAAAATGAGTTATGAGTTGGGACATATCAATAAGTATCGATAACTTTTTTTCATAGACATTTTGTACAAATGGGAGAAAATTGTGGGTGCTTCAGTAGATATTGTCAATTTATATAGAAAAATGTTTAGTTATACTGTAATGTAGGTCTGTTTAAGTTGATGATGACTACTATATTAGGTATAATTTCTACTTTACTTTCTGCGATATATATCGTTAGAAATGGTAAAATTATAAGAAAATTATGAATGGTGTAGTAGATATTATCAGTTTGTGTAGGACTATATTATTATAGATTATTATAGATCTATTTAAGTTGCTGACTTCTCTACAATGTATAAATTTCACTATAGTCATGCGATATATATCGCTTAAAATTTGTATAGTTAAGTGTTTATTAAAATTATGATAAATACAGCTTATAATTTGTCTGTATTTCCTTAACTGTGAAAGTGTTATGTCTGATATGTTAAGCTTTTAAGCTTTTCAATTCAAAGCTTTGGCAAGTGTGAAAGCACACATTCCGTTAGCTTAGCGTGTCATTTATAAAACGGAACCTTGACCGCTCCCTAGACGACGTAGGGCATTTATTTAGTTGAGCTTGATGCACGCGTTTTGGGGCATTTGAATACTATGATGTGTTTTTGGGTGTGACTGTGTGTGTGTGTGTGTGTGTGTGAGACTGACACACATACTAAAACGCACTTAAGCGCACACACAGCAATGTAAACTAAATGTTGTCTTACTCACACACACATACACATACATATAGAGACAAATTCATATATATCGTATATACATATCGTTTACTGAGACTGTATACAGCACTTGCTTTTTTTTGGTGTTGTTGTTGTTGTCGTTATTTCATTCATTCATTCACTCATTCATGCACACACATACAGATACACTAACACTCACTGTGTGTCCGTCTGTTGAGTGACTCAGTTTGTCAGTGTGTCAGTCTGTTGGTCTGTCAGGCGGTGCCTTGGTGGCCGCGTTGCTCATACGCTCCGTGGCTGTTTGCCGAGTGGCAGCTGCTTACGCTTTGCAGTTGGCAGGCAGCACTCAGTCCGTGTTCAGTGCTCAGTTATCCTTGCGCTGTGTCAACGCATTGTTGTGGCAAACCGGCGTCCTGCGGTGGCCAAGAGCGCTCAGCTCAGTGTCCAGCGCAGACAATATCGACGAGCAGGACGAGAACGGGGTTAGCAACAAAAAAAAATAAAAATTAAATAATAATAATAATATTAATCAAAATATAAACTACAATACCCATGAAATGACAAATACGAATACAATTTATTTGTGTGTTGCGAATAGAAAATGCTAATGGTAAAAGTATTTTGTGAAGCGCATAAAATGAAGAAAAATTATTAAGATTGTGGAAATGAAAAGATTTCGCGTTGTGTTTTGTGTATTTACGAAATCTGTTCTGCTTCAATTTGTTTGCAATTTTATTTTTTGATTTCATTTGTCGTTTTTATGCGCTGTCAGCTTTATGTTTTGATTTCAATTTTAAGCCTTGAAAAAAAAAATTGACTTTTGGCTTTGATTTTCCTTTTTTTTTACATATATATCTCTAAATTTTTTTTATTCATTTATTTATGGCACAAAAAAATGGAGAAATATTGTGGGTCAGCTAAGCTGTGGCCATTAATTTCCAAAGTCATCCACCTACATAAAAAAATATATAATATAATTTTTTGTTGTATTCTATATGATGTGATATACTGAATATCTCTATATATATACATATCATACATATATATGTATATATATAAATAAAAAAGTAAGAGCCTTTTGGAAATTGAACCTGGGCCACGTTAATCCCACGTTGGCCCAACCAAAACAAACAGACCAACAAACAGTCGAAACGAAACGACAACAAAAAAAAAAAATCAATAAATTTGGTAAAATACTGCCCCTAACAAAACACAGGCTGCCAGCCCAAATTGTAACTCATATATCATGTTTTTTTTTTTATCTCTGCTTCTTCTCTACTCTCGAAATATCTTCAAGTTGTTCTGCGATAATGTCTGCCAAGTTCAAGTTAATCCCGATCCAATGAATATAAGAAATAGAACAGAAATTCAATCATATTTCACTTATTCCACACTATTTGAGCAACAATTTCTGTTATCTCTTGGTTTCTTTTGCTGCTTCTCTTCTTGGTTTATTTATTTATTTCGTTTTTGGCAATTTCTTTGCCAATTATATTTTCATTGTTGTTGCCTGTTGCCAAATTGTCTAGCGAAAATTTCTGTTGATAGCCGCCTTGGGCGTCACTTGACTTGAATTGCCCGTCAGAGACAGAGACAGAGACAGCACTAGTAAGTGTGAGTGCGAGAGTGAAAGTGATGGAGTATGCCAAAGGCTAACAGAAAGAGACAGCTATAGGTTAATAACTTTGGCGTTTAATTCGATTTTGTGCATCGATTATTGGGGGTCAATATTGAGAGAAGATTAATGTGTAATGCCTGTCGGCTGTTGGTTGTTGTTGCCCTTATTCATGATGGGGGCCAAAAGGTTTAGCTGTTGAGATTATCCAGTTATCTGGTTTCTAATCAATTTAAATGAATTGCTAAAATCAACAAATTATGCCACAAATTTATTAATTGTAAATTAAATGTCTAAGTTGTTAATATTCAAGAAGAGTCCTGCCAGAAAACCTTTGCAAGATAAATAGAGATCGCATATTAAGATTACATTAATAAAATATCTATCAAATGTTTAATGAATCTTATAAAATATAATATTATATCTGAAATATTCTATATAGCAAAATGACATGTATATGTAATAGAACTTGATTGATTTCAATTTATTTTTTAAATTAGTCATTTCATATGAAATAATAACGTTCTTTTAAATACTTATAATATAGCTCACAAAATTTAAGATTTTCAAACCTTTTTAGTTATAATAGAAAAAAAAATTTTAATTTAATAAAAGGTTCTACGAGCTATATTGAAAGGTATTGAAAGTATTTAATATAATATTATTGTGTGATAAAAAATGACTTACTAGTATTAATTAATTAAAGAATCTTTGACCCACAGTTGAATTTTAATCTTTACGATAATACTTTTTAAAAATTCATTAAGACTGTTTTCGAAAAATTTGTATTCAAGTTTTAATAATAGCTTCTAAAGTCAGATTAATTGAAATCTTTTTGCTCTGCAGGTATTATATAACAGATAAATTTATAATTGTTAAAATTATTTCTCAAGAAGGTTTTTTTATATATACTTAATCAAAACATAGTAGATATAATATGTATAGGAATATAGAGATCCTTGATACCGTTTTGATCTATTGTTATTATATTTTCTAATTTATGACAATATTTCTCAAGAATATTAAATTTTATAATTATTATAAAAACATAGAATATGTAAAATATTTCAGTCGATTGCTCGATTTCCATTCAGCTTTAAAAGTCAACTTAAGTTCTTAAAGTGTCTGTATCAATGTCATTATTTAACTAATAATTAATTATGTCCAAATCATTAATATCTCATTAGATTCCCACACATAAATATACATAATATACTGATATAACACTAACATTTAATGATGACAATCACAATTTGGAATTTCAATCGATAAACTTGAAGTTTCTCAACTCCCTCAAAACTCTTTGAAAAGTCAATTCAGACTTTTGGTCGAAAGTCTTTTGTATTGAGTGCAACAATTTCAATTTAAAGTTGACCTCAAAATTTCATATATATATGTATGTATGGGTGTGTGCGTGTTGAACATTTATTACAAAGTTGTCGCAATGAGCTTTAAGCAGGACATTGCGTTGTGGCAGAGGTCCTGTGGCTGCCAACAAAACTTGACTCATTAAATTTTCATTGTTTTAATTTCCACAACGTGCAGCAACTTGTGGGTGTGCGTAGGAATTTCTCTCAGTGTATGTGTGTGTGTGTGTCTATGTGCCTAGCATATGAAATTGTAAGAAGAAGGGGGGAGAGAGAGTGAGAGATCTATTAAGAGTGAGAGAGAGAGTGAGAGAAAAGGCGCCTTATATTTGCCGTTGGTTTCTTGGCCAAAGTCAAGAGCTTTTCCACGTTTCACAACTAATTTGGCTAATTTAACTATAGGGCACCGTCTGTTTCTACTCCTCCTGCTTCTGCTCCTGCTCCTGCCACGCCCACCACCGCCAACTCTTGACCAGAATATCAATCTCAGTCAATTAGGCCAAGCATACCAAAGGCAGCCCGCATTCAAATAGATTGGGAAGAGGCCTCCAAAAACTTTCTTAAAATTACTTTTAATTAAATTTCAACGTATTCAACCGCCACCGCTTGAGAGTCCTTCTTCCTTGTTGGAGTGGGCGTGGCTGGCAAAGCTTTGATCTAGATGTTGATTGTAGGAATTGAACTCATTAACATATAACTGTGTATAGCTGGCAAAAAAGTACTTTTTATTTGAAATTTAAAGGAAATTTATGTGCACCAACGTAGTCCTTATTATCGATCTTATAGAATTGGGTATAGTATGGAGTATATTAAGTTCGAATTTTATTAGGGATATTCTCGCTTAAGTCTTAAATAGCTCTACATTTAAACGAAGAAATTACTTTAGTCATTAGCGTAAAAGTTACAAAAAAACGTATATAAAACGGTGAAGCAAAATTGCAGTTGACACTGCACGACAATATTGAATCTCGTACCAAACTATTTTTTTTATAAATTATTTATTTTTTATTAAAAATGTTAGTGTTAATATTTTTAGTATTAAGTTTTCAGTATTTATTTAATTTATTTAATATAGATAAGCTTGAAAGTTTCTCGGACATTTTATTGTATTTTTTTAGTATTATTTTTTTAAAGATGCAGTGTTTAGTATTTATTTTGTAGTATGTGTTTGCCATTATTTTTTATATTCATTTTTAGTATTTATTTTGTATTACTTGATTTTTTTGCATATATTTTTTTTTTAATCATTTTATAGTTTTATTTTATTATTGTTATGTATTTATTTTCTAGTATTTATTTTTTATTTTTACTAACTACTAATTTTTTTTTTTTAATAAATATCTATGTTTTTTAAATAATTTCTCTTACTTGAGGGTGCATAAATTTATTGTCAAGAGCATTCTCTTATTCTTATTCGTTAGATTCTGTTACCTTACCGAGCATCTTAAATTAATTTGAGGTACGAGGTTTATAAAAAGAATGGTGGGGCGTTAATTGGAATTAATGAGCAACGCTTTCAGCTTTTTACAGCCTCCAACTCTTTGTTTCACTGTAGCTGCTTGTGGGGGACATTGCAATCCTTGTGGTCAAATATATGTGCATATTGTAATGTATATAGTGGGCTTGTGAATGTGTAAGTAGAAAGAGAGAGCCACAGGGTTTGAAAGAGAGAGGAAGAGAGAGTGTGTTTGAGAGAGAGAGAGAGATGCGTATTCGGAGTGGCGGCAACTTAACTCGTTATGCAATATGCTTGGAGCGCGTTGCATTGTTTGCGCTGTTGCCAATTTATGCACACTTATGCACGTGCCACACTCACACGCACACACCCACCAGCTAGACACACATACACACACAGAGAGTTTGCTGCTGACGCGTTTTGTTGACCAAATCAATTTCATGGCTCGCAGACATTTTTGCTCTCTGCTCTCTGCTTGTCACTGTCAACACGGCATGAATGCGTGTAATCTAAGCCATATGACTGAATGTGCGTGTGCGTGTGTGTTACTGTTTGTGGGAATTGTGTATAGCCAAAGCAGTTACCTGCTAGCAAGCTGTTGACCAACTTGGAACAATTAAAATTCTGCTTTTTTTATACGTTTTTCGCAGAGTCATCCTCAGTAGTTTTCTCCCTCTCTGCATCCCTGCTCTGTTGCTCTCAACGTGTTGCAAATGTGTTTGGCCTTTGCGTTTCTTGGTGTTGCACATCCCTTTTGCAAAATGTCAGCTTGCCAAGGATGCAGTCACAGATACTGTGACACAGTCACAGTTACAGACTCGGGCACAAAGGCAACGCTGTCAGACTAACGTTGCATACTCTTCGGCGCCAAAGAGAAACTCTCCAGCTTGTTGAGGCTCTGAATAAGTATGTGTGTGTGTGTGTGTGTCCTTTGTTGAGTAGGTTAATTAAAAATCTCTACAAGAGGTGGCAGTACTAGGTAAAATAATCCGTTGCAGCTCAAAGCATATAGAAGGAGAAAAGTAAGTGTAGGTAGAGTGGATGAAAAACTCTTTTTTTTAATTTATATATTCTTTTATATTCTATTTTTGTTAAGGTCTTCATTGATACCATATTGATAAAGAAATCAGGTTAAGCCAAATTTAAAAAGATGCTGTAAGAGAAATTAGATAGTTGCTGTAAGTTTGAGAGTAAAACAGAAAGTTACTTCTTAAAAAAAAGGAAGTCAATAGAAAAAGTAAAGTAATTTTTTTCAAAGAGAAGCTTTTTATAAACCTCTTGCTTAAGAAGTTTCTTTCATATTTGCTTAATTTAGACAGGAGCAGAGTGCTAAAAGTGCTTTTAGCATATTCCGAATATTGTTGATACTTTTCTGTTATTATAGTAATAAAATTATGTTTATGTTTATTTTTTTTAATTTTTTTTTTATATTAATTTATTTTATTTACTTTATTTTATTTATTTATTTTAATTTACTTTCAAAGTTTTCTTGATGTAATTATTAGCGAAGTACAAGTTTTAGATTATTATTACTTGACATTATAAATTATTGACGGACTGAATAGACTTAATTTAGTTCCTAAAATGTATAAAAATTTAAAATAAAGAAGTTGATTACAGAATACATATATTTGGCTTCAACCACCACTTGATTTAGTGAATTACATTTAATACGAGTATATCTAAAGAAGTTGAGCTCGCTCGGCATATATGTTCATATATCCTGACTATATATAGGGAACTGGTCATGCATGCTCAATGAGTTCCTTGGGGGGAACAACGAAGTCACGTTATGTCATGTTAACTATCCAGGACATTGTCCATTTATCTGATTGTGCCGCGAAGTGTAGCTGTCCATCCGTCTGTTTGTCTGACTGACTGTCTGTCTGTCTGTCTGTCTGTTTGGCTGCTTTGTTGATTGATTTACAATTTACAATTGTAGTTTGGTCATGAGTTACAGTCGCGGACAATTCATTAAGCACGGCCAACTGTCAATATCAATCAGCGTTGAATTATAGACTTGCCAAATGGAAGGCAGCACGGAAATTAAATTACTGTAGAAAAATGCGTTGCCGTTAAATGTAAAAGTCTGAAGCGAAGAGAAGTAACAGTAAACTTTGGGCAGTTAAGTATTTAAGTATACAGTTAAGTATTTTATACAGTTGTGGTTGAAATATTAGTGAAAATATTGATTACACTAAAATGATATACATCTTTTGAAAATATCGCTTTTATCGAACCTTGACTTTTATATTAAATATAATACAATATTATATTGTTTTTTTGTAAATAATTATTATTCGAAATTGATTTTATTCTTTTCGAAATATAAGAAAAATTAAAATTGTATTCTAAAAATAACATAAGTATTATAAAATGAAAATATTTTCTCGAAAATAATTATTAAATGTAGTTGATGACTAAAAATTGTATATTAAAAATATTTATATATTTTTCTTTAAGTTGTAAATTAAATACATTATATAACATACAATACATTATATTTATAAATTGTGCGTTAAAAAATCAATTCTGTTCAAACTTGAATTTTGCATCTGGTTTAATTTGCTGATTGTTTGGTTTTGACATTTTTTTTTCCAATATTTGATGGTTTTGTTGCTCTTTGGTTTGCGTTTAGAAAGTTTTCGAAAAGTTTTGCAGTTCAAAAAGTGCAAGAAAATCATAAAGAAAAATATATATTAAATATAATATATGCCTCATATGCAAAACAAGAAGAGAGTAATGCAAATAATAATAATAGAAGAAGAAACCTCAGCCAATGAGCTGACTAAGAGTTGAGAACTTTTCGCCATACACTGAGAGAAATTCCATCAAATGTGGTTCTTTTGGTTGCGCAAAAAAGGTATTTGAGACACAAGATATGTATTTCTATATGTTTTGATGTTGTTATGCTTGTTGTTGCCACAAAATGTTGTTGGTATTGTGTTACTCTTTGTGAAAATTGAAAGCGTTGCCAGTTTCCCCTAGCGGCAAATAAGAGAGCAACCAAAAAAGACAAAGAGGAACAACAAAAAAAAAAAAAAAACAATTTTCACATTGCGCATACGTCCTGTGTGCCCCATGCACCGGGTGCTCTTCCCTCCTTGAACATGTCTGTTTGCTGTTCAGTTCGTTTCAATTCAGTTTTTAATAAGTTTTCCAACTTGACATGCCCAACATATCCCCAGCATGATAGTCCTTTCTGCCATTCTTTCCACCCATTCTCTCTCTGCCTTCCTCACTTTATATGCTCTCCCCACAGACTCGTTTCGTTGCATGCTGCATTTCCTATTTTCTTTCCTAAACCCAAAACTATGGTAACCATGCAATGGCGGTGGGCGTGGCTTTGGGGACACGTCTTTGGTGGCATCATATTTGCCATGGTTCGTTTAACATGCCGTACAATGCACAACGAAACATAACAAACACAGCCCATACAAATAGAATATGTATCTTATATACTCTGCCACATTGGTATCTGTATCTTTATCTTTATGTATCTATCTGCAGTTCTCGCAGCTGTCGACTATGCGAATCTCATTTCGAGACTACAAAAAGTTCTTTGAAACTTTCCAGCTGTCTATCTAGCTGTCTTGCTCCATCTGTTTACCTGTCTCTCTCTTTCTCTCTCTCTTTCTGTCTCTCTCTCTCTCAATGTTTAGCGTTCATTAAGTGTGCTCTATAATATAGAAAGAGAAGCTTTACGATTTATCTCTCTGCATATATCGAAATCGAAATTGATGAAGCACAACCATAATTTTTGGGATTTGTTGATGTGAAAGAGTTTCGAGATGCGTTCGGTTGCATGAAATTCGCATCGAAAATGAACGTGGTTAACCGTAAAACGGCGATGGCAACGCATTAGACAGTGCTGTCCCGTACTTATGAGTACTGTTGCTTAAATGTCAAATTGAGATTATTTTGAGATATTTCTGTTATTTAAATCCTTATTGTTTTTATATCAATATATGCATGCATGTATATGATAGTACTGCATAAACAAGTTGACAGTCATGTCCGTACTTATATTGCTGACAGAGGCATCCTAAATCATTTTGTAGTCAGCTTTGTTTATCAAATATTGCCAGTGTTGTCCTTTAACCATCAGCATATCTGTTTTAATTTTCGAAACTTAAATTTATCTCTTTAAACATATTTTTCGATTTAACTTACGCAATATGTGCTGCAATTACTATATTAACGGATTAACAGTACCGTCCTGTGTGCAAATGTACATACATATGTATATATGTTAAATAGAAATTTGACAGTCAAAGTATTTGCATGTATTCTTACTTCACTTACTGATTATGTGCTTAACTTTTGGCAACAAAGTTCATAGTTTCGTTACTTAAATTTAATTTTGTTTTTTTTAAAACTTCAGTCTTTAATTGGTCAGACTATTAGATTCCTCTCATTACGCTATAAACAGAAAAATCTATTTTATCTGGCCATTTGTCAGGTATTTCTTATTTTAATTATTTATCTCTTAATCTGTCTCTTAAGTAAGCATGTTTTGCTAACCATGCTCACTTTGCACTGCCGCCACTGTACGATGGCGCTGCCATCGTCAATTACTATTTGAATAGCGGAGAGCGGAGGGGTGGGTGGCATCTGTTGTCCCCACAGCTGCTGCGGCAGCTGCTGCCACATTGAATTTTTGTCAAATTCTGCACTTTTCAGCGTGACTCTAAACAAAGCTGACGCGCCAAATATCGGATTATATTTATTTATACATACATAAATATATACATATACATATATTTATACATATAGAAATGAAATTTAAAAGTAATTTCAGACATTTACTTCTCATATTTATTTTTTTTTTATCATTTTTACAGTAATCAAAAATGGATTTTAATATGATTGTACTGTTTGTTCATTTGCAGGTTCCATAATGTTCCATGTGCGACGCCGTCCGGCAGATTCGCAACCGCGTCGCCGCAAGAAGAAACCGTTAGGCGCGTCGAATGGTGCGAATCACATGTCTGGGGATCGCGAAGGTCCCGTACTGGTCGAGGTTACGCACAGCGGCGATGGAGGTCGTCGCATTAAGCTCGGCAGCGATCCGGTCGAGGTCGGTTCGGCGAACACGAACTGCCTCCAGCTCTTCGGACCCTCGATACAACCGCGGCATTGCCTGATTTCGCTGCTAGAGGGCGTCTGCACGGTGACCCCGCTGCATACGGATGCATTGACCTTCGTGAATGGACATCATATTAGCCAGCCGACGATTCTGCATGTGAGTTGACATTTTCATTGTGATTTTGACCTTTTCGTTTGTGAATACCCTGTAAGCATGCCAGGATAATGTATCAGGTTATCAGGATATACCGGTTACTAGGCAAAGGATATGGCAATTTGCATAAATTAGGCAGAGGATGAGCGCAAAGTTGTATTGCCTCAACTCTGAGAGCTTTCGCTTTCGTCCTTGACCCAATGAAAGATTTGCCATTACAACCGTTGTTGGTGTTGCTCTTGTTGTTGTTGTTGTTGGTCCTGCTTCGTGCATCCTGTGGCATTCAGAGTTAATGGCGTTGTTCTGTTTTTGGCATTTGTCAGGCAATTTGATTTCATGCTTGCAGCATTTCTCGCATTTCCCTCTTGTGTACAAGTACATATATACTATATGATATATGCATGTGAAATGAGCCTGGATAAGCGCAAAGTATGCTGGATTTTTGGCCAGATTTGAGTAAATTGGCCAATTTGTTATTGACAGCAGCCACAGTTTGGGAAATGAACGACGAATTGTACTAGAGTTGAAAGGAAAAACAAAACTAGAAAGGAAGCTCTACTTAATATATTCACTTTAAATAATAAATAAGAATATAGTGAATAAAATTATCTCAGCTATCAAATCCAATGGATGTGTCTGCATAAAATGTGATTGCAACTGAAATTACTTTTGAATTGAGTTAAGAGCTCGTTGCCATCAAAAGTGATAGTTGAAAATTGCCATAAACTGTCTATTCAAATTTCAATTTATTCTGATAGTTTCTATTTTATAGATCATTTTTATGTAACTCACGTTTAATGGCAGTTCAAATAAAGTTCACTTACTTCTAGGAGCATTCTGTAGAAAGATGGTAAAGAAATTTTGGGAAATATTGTCAATACTCTTTTGAAAGAATATTCAAACTTTAATTCAAATTCATATAACTAAATATTTTTAAAAATATATTAAATAATGTAGATATTTTTTGGAATTTAAATGCATTAAAAAATTTGCATTTTTTTAAGTTAGCATATTTATTTTAACAAAACTTCAGAAGCTTAATTAATTTATACTTAAAACATTAAACGTTTCATATTAAATTAAAAAAAATATATAATTTTTTTTAACAACTGACATCCGAGAATTGCTTATATACATATATATTAATATACTTACATATATTTAAAGTAATTCTAATTTTTTGAAGAATTTATTTATGATGAAAATTTTAATTCAATTTTAATTTTTTTTTAAAGGAGCATAAACAATTTTTTCCATAATAAATGTATGTAAAATATTAAGTATTATTGTTCAAGAAATATTCACACTTTTTTAGTTTCACAAAAGAATGCTCACTATATGTTAGAAATATTTCAAAAAAAATTTTTTTTTTTTTAGGTCAACATAATAGATTGTCAATTTTAGGAAAATATTTATTGGTTCTCCCTCAACTTGAACTGACAGCTTTGGGCGATCCTAACTCAAACTCAGAGCAACCATTAAATATATTTACAAGCGAGTTTGTTGTCAAATTGAGTCGCTTTTCGTGTTTGTACAAATTCAGTTGATTTGTGGCTCAAGTTCATTATCATTCACATTTCGATTTCATTACTGGGTTAGGTCGAATTTCCCCCCTTCATCTCAGTTGGTAAGTGGGGGAAAAGAGAACTTGCCGGCAAAAGCTTGAGGGCGCAGTTGATATATCTTTTGTTTTGACAACTTTGCGACAGACAAACATAAACAACAAGTTAAACAACAGTGACAAATGTACCAGCAACAAAAACAAGAACAACAAAAACAGCAATAATAACAAATAGAAATTGGTATAAAGTTGACTCTGCGTTCTCACGCATAGCAAAAGCTACAAAAGAGAGCAACCAAAAAAGGAAAAAAAAAACAACCTCAAAACACAACCTGAGTGATGTGACTACCAGACTACGGTACAGTGAAAACTTTTCTGACTTTCCGCTTGATGAATTCGAAGCCAAATAAACAAAAGTAAAACTTATGGCCCTTTACCCCCTCTGGCCCCCATCTGGCCCCCTTCTGCGAACTAAGCCTCTGCACTCGAGATAAGCCCCCAAAAAGCTTTGGCAATAACGTCAAACTGTCTCCAGAGACTCCAACATAAACGAGCCGTGAGAGGCGTTGGAGGCGTGAAGTGGAGTGAGTCTGAGGGACGGAGAAAGAGAGTGAGAGAGGCATTGAGATACATTTGACGTCACTGTGAAATTATGTTGTTGTTTTTGCATCCTTTATTATTTTTATTTAGTTGTTTTTGGATTTGTATCTTTTCTTTTGTGTTCACAATTGGCAAATTGGGGTTAGCTGCGGTTCATTGAACGCAAACAACAAAAATTTCGAAAAACAAAATTTAGAAAAAAAAATTAAAATGCAATACATAAAGAGAAATTGTGTAGAACATGTAATGGCCACTAAAATAAAATGAGCATGATATTCTAGAAAACATTCTCTTGAACATGATATTGGGAGAATACATAGATACAAGACTATTAGATGCACTTTCAATTGAAGTAATTATTTATTTTTTTTCTTATTATTTTAAATTTTAAAATAAAAGTGAAAGAAAAAATATTTGAATCGAAATAATAATACATAAATAAGATAACGACATATATATATAATATTAATATACATTGAAATTGAAAATTAACTCAAGCCAGAAGAGGTGAAAATTAATTAAATTTAAATCATATGAAAATCATTTAAACAATATTTTTGAAAAAAATCAAATTTTTTTTAATTTATAAATATTTATTTAAATTATGAAAATTCGAAAATTGCTGTTATTCCCTAATAAATAAATTTGAGACAGTAAAGACGTGTTTACCTAAATTAAACATAAAATTTAGAATTAAAAATTAATCGTATGTGATAAAAGGTAGTTTTCATAAATAAAAAATATTGGAAATATTCACATAAACATTTATCAATCAGTTCAACAGTTTGCATATTAGTAAATACATTCATAACAAAAATTTATACATTTAATTTATTTAATATATATTAATAACATTGAAAACTTACAAAAAATTTTAAAATACCCTAACTTTTACTTAACTTTAATGTTATTTAGGGTATAGATATTCACTTGCTTAGATTTCTGATTTATAGTGTATGTTTAGATTGCCCAACGAGTGGGCGTTTCTCTGGTGGGTCTGCAGTCGGCATATATGATGTAGCATATCTGCAGCAGAACTCTCGACTATCGTATCTTTCGATATCGCGCTTACTCTATCAATAGTTTCGAAACGCCCCACATTTTTTCCAATCAGCGGCATTCGAGTTGTCGCAGTGCCCCAGAAACGCTCACATTACGAGCACACGCATCGCGCTTCACGTTTCCCAATTTCGCAGTTGACATTTCGAAAGAGACGCACGGGGTGGGGGTGATATACATATACATATATGTGTATATATTTGTAAAAAATACCAATTAATAAATATTTAATAACATTTCTGGGATTTACTCTCGAAATTGAAAAATTGTTGTGCATTTCCATTGCAATTGAGATTACAACTTAATTAATTAAATTGAATCGATGCTTGTTGCGGTTGACAGAACGGTTCGGTGGTGATGTTTGGACGCGTGGCCTCCTATCGATTCCTGGACTCGCCGACGGATGGACGTTACAATCTGGCGCTGTCCCAATCCCAACTGGACTCGGCATGCCTCTACGAAAGGTGAGTTGTTGTAAATGATTAACAGAGATATGAGTTTATATAAAATATGTAAAGCTAGGTCAGAATTATTTATATTTTTGAAAAATTAAAATAACTAAGTTACTAAAATATTAATTTATCAAGATATTCAGCAAAAATTTATGAAACATTTTCAAAGTACATATTTTCTCAAAATATTGAAAATGTTTGGACAACATTTAAAATATTTCCAAAATGTTTTCACATTTTTTAAATATTTCTATGAAATTTTCAAAACAAATTCTTCAAAATTTTCAAAACAAATTCTAAAAAATTTTCAATATATTTCTACAACATTTTTTAAAATAATTACAAAAAAATATTCTACGAATTTCGTATACATTTTTGAAAATATCAAAATATCGTCATAAATTTTTGCTAAATAACTTGCCTTAAAATGCTAGATTCTTTTTTTTTTTATATATTTTTTGTGGATGTTATCGACTGCCAAATACATTCAATATATATATATATATTTAAAATTTGCCATATATATATTTTTTATTTTAAATATTTATAATGCCATTCACATTCTATTTATTTTTATATTCATGTTGCTTTCGTTTCTGTGTTCGTTATGTGTTGTTTGTTTTTATTATTGTTTGTTTGTTTGTGTACGACATTAATTCGCTTCATGCACTTTGCCATACACATACACACACACACACACCCACAACACACTTACACACACATCTGCATAACAACAACAAAAATATGAACGAAAACTCGCGAACTCCTCACAGTCGATCGCCCACATCGCCGGGTTCCTGGAATGATGAGGATGGTGCATTGAGTTCGGTAAGTAGACATCTGGTACGCTAACTAGAGGGCATATATAGAGCATCAAGGGTATTCCTGCAGACACACAAGAGCGAATATGAGCAGCACCAGCAGCAACAACAATCACAGCAACAACAACAACAACAGCAATCCAATGCGGGTTATCATCACAGCAACAACACGAGTTCGGCGGATACGTTGCGTGATGTGGTCGATAGCAAACATGGCAGCCAGGAGCAGCAGCATCACCAACAGCAGCTGCAGGGTGGCACCTCCAATTCCAATTCCAATTATGATGGTCAGAGTCTAGAAGGTAATCTGGAGAATGAAATCAAATCAATTTCCAGCATGAAATCCGGCGGATCCAACAGTCAGGAAAGGTAAAGAGCACACAATACACAACTTAATCATAACTTCTCTTTTACTCTAACTAAATGAAGAATTCAATTTTAAAAGTTAAACACACATACACATACACACTCTCACACACACTTGTGTCACAATAATTTTCCGCATTGTTTTATATTTGTTTGTGTTTTTCTTGTGCGCTTTAATTGTATTTTAATGTCTCATTGCGTTAAAAATTTCCCTTTAAAAAATTCTGGAACATAATTTGCATAGACAAATTTAGGCTGAAATTAAATTTAATTTATGCTACGCGAGTATGCAAATTCGTTGTGCTGCTACTGCTGCTGTCGACTAATAAATAATATTGTATGTTAAAAATTACTTCTGTAGATCACCCAAGTTGCCAGGTGCTGGAGGTCTCTTGGCCGGCACCAGCGGTGGCAGCGGCTCGGCAGATAATCAGGGGCAGGAGCCCATACTGCCAGCCGTGTTGGAGTTCCCCGAGACGCACCAGGAGCTCTTCCTGCGTCACATCATCGGCGAACTGGACGTGAATGTGCCACACTTTAAGTTGGCGCCAGTTTACTCCCTCTACCTGTGTGCCAGGTGAGTATCCTCCATCTCTAGATACCCCTTAACTAAAGTATGGCTGCGCTTGCCTAAATGTTGTTTACTTATCTTTTTTATAATTACTTCTAAAATAATTATTTTTGATGTTGTTTTACTTACATGTTACAATTTTATCATTTTTAAGTTTGTTTTTATATTTTTAAAAATTTTCACATTACACTTAAGCAATTCTAATTCGAAATCGTAGAAAAGTTTGACAAATTTATAAATGCATTTTTTTGATATATAGTATTTGTCTCCATCAATAATTTACTTATTTTTTTTTTTGTTGGATAAATACTTTTAGATATTTACCAACTTTTCCAATTTAAGAAAAATTATTATAGTGAGATAATATGCATTTTTTTTATTGGAAAGCAAAGTTTCCTTTTTCCTATAGTTTTCAGTTACATTCTAAAGATATATGGAAAGTTCATGATGATTATTTTTTTAAATTCTCTAAAAACAATAAAATGTATCGATAAGAATAAGTTTCAAATAAGAGAACGTTTATCTTAGTAAAAAAAGGTAATATGTATCTGAATAAAGTGTTATAGGTATTTTGAGAACTATTTTTCTGATAAACTTTTCATATATATTTTAAATTTTTCCAACATAATTAAAAAAAAAAGTCATTTTCGATATATCTGCGGTATCTTATAAGCATCTTATAGGGCACCTATAATAAAAAATAATTCTTTCATTTTTTAAGTTTTCGTAATTCAATTTAAATTTCCTTTAACATGCTTTTTTTAGACAATTTTTAGACAAGTTGGAAAATAAAGTTTTCTCCGCAAGAATTTTCTTTTTTCCCACTGAGTTCCTCTATATTTTGCTATAGTATTTTTGTCTTTGAACTTTGACTTTTTGTTTTGTTCAATTTGAACTTTCTATTGTTCGTCTAAGGATTCTATTGCATTTAGTTTGGCCTCCATCTTGGTCCTTTTGCTCACAATGACTTTAAAGCCATCAAACAGCAGTTACAGTTTCTCTAGATAAATGAGAATATCCTTTAAATGGGATTCCTTACGATTTGATGATAGCCTTGTCAGATATCCTTTGGCTAGTCCTTTGCCAGTCTGTGTTCTTCTGCTCAATTTCGTATCGTTATTGATGATGATTTTTATCTTGACTTTTGAACCGCAATTGCTTTGGACCATTAATATTAATAGTTTGGAGGGAAAGAGGCTAGAGAATATTGCTGAGAAATTTAGCGGGAAAATAATAGAAAAATATAAAAAAAAGACGAAAGGGAAAATCAAATAAAGAACATAGGGTTATAAGACTAAATTATAGGATTTTTTTTTAAGAATTAGCTATAATTTTTAGAAATCCAACTTATAGAAATCTTTATTTCGCTTTTGCAGATACCGCGCCTCCACCCATTACCGTCCAGAGCTGCAGCCCACGGAACGTGCCCACAAGCTGACCCTCTTTCTACATCATGTGGCCACTCTGGTGTATAATGTGGTGCAGGAGCAGTACACGGATCCGCGCATTCTGGCCTTTTGGATGGCCAACAGCTCCGAGTTCCTGCACTTCCTCAAGTCGGATCGTCACATCAGTGCATTCAGTGTCCAGGCACAGGAGGTGCTGGCAGAGGCGGTGCAGACCGCGTTCCGTAATCTGGTCAATTGCTTCCGCTTGGAACTGTCGCAGACACTGAATCAATTTCTGTCGGAGACCATTGATCATGATTCGGCGGCGGGTCTGGTCCTGACCGTCCTCGGTTCGGCAATGGCACTGCTGCGTAGGTGTCGAGTGAATGCCGCTCTCACCATACAGCTCTTCTCGCAGCTGTTCCACTACATCAATGTCATCTGTTTCAATACGGTGAGCGGATAATGACAGGTTGAATTAACCAAGAGCGGGATTAGAAAGTCATCCTTATGATATTCCCTATTAATTTTGGGAATTCATCTTTCACAGATTGTGGCCAACTCACATATGTGCACCGCGGAATGGGGCAAAGTGATGATCGAACGTCTGCAGCTGCTGGAGTTGTGGGCTGAGCGACAGGGCTTGGAACTGGCGGCGGATTGCCATCTGGCCAAGATCAATCAGTGTGCTCAGTTCCTGCAGGCGCCCAAATCATCTGTCGAGGAGATACAGCAATTGGCCTGCTCCTGTTTCAGGCTAAACTCGCTGCAGATGAGCGCATTGTTGCAGCAGGAGAAGATTCCCCGCAATCTGGTGGATACGGCCATACGCATGGCGGAGTCTGTGGCCGATGAGTTGACGCGTGCCGATGGCCGGGAGGTGCGTCTGGAGGAGTCACCCGAACTGCATCTGGCGTTGCTGCTGCCCGACGATGGCTTCAGCTGTGATGTGGTGCGTGGCATACCCACGGGCCTGGTGGACTTCCTTAATCCGCTGCAGCAGCAGGGCATGTGCCGACTGGCCGCCCAACCCACATCCATTGGTCTCTGGACGGTCTATATGCATCAGTTTAATGTGAGTACAAAATATGTTGGTATTTTTCTAACATTTGTTCATTAATTTTTGGGGGTATTTTATATTTTTGCTATTTTATTTAATTGTTTCTTTGCGGTATGTTAGTACATGGTTGGTTTGCTTTTTATTTTTGAATTTTTTTTTGAATTATTTGTAAATTTATATATTTTACAACTACTTTTTGGTTTGTATGTTACTCAGTATTTTTTGTTATGTTAGTAAAAGATTGGTATATATTTTTGAGTATTTTTAATTTATTTATCATTTTTGGTATTTTTAGATTGTTTGAAAATTTATATGTTTCAGTAATATATTTTTTTTTATTTTATATTAATCAGTATTTGTTTTGGGATTGTTAGTACATTGTTGGTTTATTTTTTATTTTGTGATTTTTTTAATTACTTGTAAATTTATATATTTTACAACTTTTTTTTTACTTTAATCAGCATATATTTTTTATGATTGTACATAATTAGTACATATTTTTTTTTAGTATTTTTATGTATGTCAAAATCAAAGAATCAAATTCTTGGTATGTTAGTACACTGTTGGTATTTTTTAGTATTTTATAGGTATTTCTCATGTTTAATATATACGATTATTTCTATATATATATGTATATATATTTTAAAAATATAATTTTTTTGTTTTTATCTGTTTTTTTTTTGTATGTTTGTATAATGTTGGTATATTTTTAGTATTTTTGTTATCTATTTTGTTCGTATATAATATACATATTTCAGAAATATTTTCAAAGCTTTAATTGTATTTTTTTTTTCTTCATAGGCTCGCAGTTCGAGCGCCATGTCGAATAAGCTGCCACAGCCGGAGGTGCAGCTGATCAAGCTGCACAAGAACAGCAACGGCATGGGTCTGTCTATAGTTGCCGCCAAGGGCGCTGGCCAGGAGCGTCTGGGCATCTACATTAAGAGCGTGGTGCCGGGCGGTGCTGCCGATGCGGATGGCCGCCTGCAAGCTGGTGATCAACTGCTGCGCGTCGATGGTCAGAGCCTCATTGGCATAACACAGGAGCGGTGAGCTCAATACCTTGAAAATAATTGAATATTAATTTTAAATAAAATTTATGTTTTTTCTTTGTATGATTTTCAGTGCCGCTGATTATTTGGTGCGCACGGGTCCTGTGGTTAGTCTGGAGGTGGCCAAACAGGGCGCTATCTACCATGGTCTGGCAACGCTGTTGCAGCAGCCCAGTCCCGTCATTCAGCGTGGTGAGTAACCACCAGCAACAATTGCTACACACAGTCCCCCAGCCACAAACTCTCTTTAGCTACAACAATATACATACATACATAGATACACGGTGCTGGGTAGCTGCTAAATACAAACCCATATACACACACATAAATAAAACTATACATACACTCATAGCCACAAATACTTAACAGTCACTTAACAGTCGGTTAACATTCACTTAACATTTTGAGCTCGGTTTTATGTAAGCTAAGAAAATATTCCCTCCTTTCGAAACTTAAAACATGCTGCCAAAAATACAAAAAAAAATGTAAAAATACCAAAAAAATGCCAAAATACCAAAAAAATACTATTGCTAAAATTTAAATACGAAAAGATGCCAGCAACAGCAACAATTTCCTGCAACTGCAACAGCAACAGTTGCAACAACGTCGCCACTCCTCCTACCAGCAACAGGCACGTTACTACAACAATTCCATCTCCGATGACAGCCTGAATCGCAGTCGGCGCGAATCCTTTGCCTGCATGCGTGCCGCTTCGCCGCCCGTGCGTCGCCTGAGCGCCTCCTGTCTGCAGGAGGAGCTATGCGCGTTGGGCCATCAGCTGCACATCGATCCGCGTTACAGGGACACGCGTCCCATTGCTCGGTCCGCCAGCAGTCTCTATCTGCTCAATGAACCCCCGACGACGTCCAGCTATTATCAGCCGCCAGCTTCCACGCAGCACTTCAGCGCAATGCGTCCACTGCGTCGCACGCCACCGCCCTCGATATACATCGAAGAGTATCAGGATGAGCCGGCGAAGCCGCCAGTCGAGCAGCAACAGCAGCAGGAGACACGCAATTCGCAGGAATCCTTTGGTAACTTTGCCTGCTACAGCGATGCACATCAGCCGTTAAACGAGGAGAGCATTGCCTCCATGGCGGATTCGGGTGACATACCCTTCATCGATGACGAAGATGAGCAACAGTTGCCAAGCAAATCCTCAGCAGCTGCAGCTGCTGCTGTTGCCACCAACAACGTGAAACGTCATCCGGTTTCGTCGGGAGGATATCGTAAGACCGTCAGCTTCGATTTGGAGCAACCCACGTCCAGTGTGGCGCCCAGCATCGATCGTAAATATCATACGCATGATGCCATTAGCAAGTACGCCAACAGCAGGGATTCGAATGAATCCCTGGAGCAGCAGGCGGCGGAACGTGTCCCTCTTATACAAAAGATACGACGCGAATTGAATACGAAACGTGCCACCAACTGCTCAGCGGTGGATTACAGTTCCGGTGGCTCCGGCTCCAACAGTCAACGCTCCTCCAGCGAATCCATCGAACGCATGCCGCTGCTCCGCACCCATCAACAACAACAACAGCAGCAACAACAGTCGCCATGTCGACGGCAACTCAATACGCAGCGTTCCCATATAAGGTCAGGAGCTGCTCCGCCAGTAACCACCCCTCCTCTAGTCAGCATACAAGTTCCTAGTGACAGTTCCTGTGCTTGTCCCCGCACACCAAATGTACATAAAAGCAATCAATATTGTGACAGCACCTCCGTCTCAGCTTCAGCTAACTTCAAGTCCAGCACCAATGATATTCCCAACAGCAGCAACAACATCTCGCGTCGCTCCTCCAGTCAAACGAATCTCAGTCCCAGCTTCCAGCTCAACTTTGGCCAGGGCAAGGTCCGTGAAATGGCAGCCTATTTCAATGCCCATCAATCATTTGCCGGCAGCTCCGTCAAATCCAAATCCAAGTCCAAGTCAACAACTGCTTTGGCCGGCAAGCGTCGGGATTGCCTCTCGAGTAATGAACAGGGCGATATACTGAAGCAGCTCAAGGAGTGGAGTCTCTTTGGCACTGCTGGCAAGGATTATAATGTCGAGTTGCCCAAGCAGCAGCAGCAGCAGACGAAACCAAGCTGTGATTGTCCCTGCTGTGCACATTGTCGAGGTGACAATGCAGTCACCAACATCAGCAACATCAACAACAATAATGGTGTGTCCACATTCAAGTGCTATGACAGCTGCCAGGAGGCAGCCAAGGTACCAATCCCATCCCAATCGGAGTCGCAGTCGCAGTCACAGTCACAGTCTCTGGCTCGCCATTTGCATTGTCGTCGCAGTGTCATGTGCAGTAATCGTCAGGCGCACAGCGTGCGGCAACTTAAACGCAACAAGCAGCAACGTCAAAAGCAACGACAACAACAGCAGCAACAGCAACAGCAACACCAGCAACATGCTCATCCACATCCTTCGCAGTTGCATCATCAACATCATCAGCATTGCCAGCGTCAAGTGGCTGCAGCTGTGTCCAATTCACCGCCATCCACAGCCAAATTGCTGCTGTCAATGGCGAGTCGCAACAACAGCAACACCAACAACACCAACAACACCAACAACAGCAGCAACAGCAACGATTGCCGCTGCCACCATGACGAAGACAATGATAGTTGCTCCTGTTCCTCCTCGGTCTGTTCCGATTGCATTTGCTGTGATGATGATGATGATGACCATTTGCTGCACAGTTCAGCTGAACATGATGATGTTGCTGCTGCTAATGATGATGATAATGATGATATTGATGATGATGACGATGGTGTTGCTGCTGGCAGACGACATAGGGGACGAAATGCGGCAACATTGATGTGCCCAACGCACAGATGACAACCTAATTACAATGCACCGAGGTTCTTGTTGTTGTACTTTCTATATAGTAATCTGTATATATACAATACCATATATATGTATATAGCTCCGATATATCCAAAAATCGAACATTAGTTTAGCTTTGCAACTATTTTGTGTTGTGCTTCTTCGATTTGAATTTTAGATTTGTTTGCTTTGATTTGGCAAATTTGTTTTTAGTTGCAATTAGTTGAATTACATTTTGTGGAAATTGTTTATTGGCTATACTATTAGTAAGTGAAAGTTGTTGCTGTGAAGATTGATTTATTGGGAGTTTAATTTCGACAGCTGAGAAATTTAGAAATTGATTTTTGCTGATGATTTTACTATAGGTTCTATGTGAACGTTTTAGGTAATGAAACCTCTTTGAGGTCACTTTATTTAAAACGAAATAGTTTTTAAATTTTGTTTAATTTTAATTTATTATTATTTATTGAAATACTTCATATGAGCTGTTTTACAAATATCCCATTTAAATATATTTTATACCTTTTAGAAAAATTGCAAATCCCCGAACCCATAAAGTTAAGCTTAAGTTAACTTACTTAACCTAATTATAAACTGTAAATTTTTTTGATTTCAATAATTAAAAATTTCGCTAAAAAAATTAATTTATAAAAAAAAATATATATAGTATTGATAAGCAGGTGATAATTTTGGTATTCTTCCTATAAGTAAAAAGGTTAATGACAATTTTTTTAAGAACTGCGGGTTGAGGTTATATTGTAGGTTCAATGTAACCTTAAGCGACATAGTTGAGGCAGAGTTTAATTTTTGGGAATTCAGCTGGAAAAATCTGAAAATAATTTATACAAATAAACTAATTTATTAACTGAGCAAAGAATTTTTAAATTTTTCATAACAAGTTGAGGTTGTTTTGCTCAGAAAATCAATCAAAGAATTTTTTTATAATTTTTTTACTACTCAACTCCTAAAAATTAACTTTAGTCAATTTTATTCAATAGTATTTTTAGAAACACATTAACTATATTTTCTTGCGACAGAAAATAATTCTATTTAATTTTGTTTGCAATTTATAATTCATTTCAATCATAGTTTGACTTATATTTATCTCTAACTTCACTAGTTTTATGTTGAATTATAAATCCTTAGCATTAAGGAATTAAAATTTTTCAGTTTTTTTTAGCATAATTGTTGCTGTCGGCTTTAAGCTGCAAATTGGCTTATGAGATTATTTGCAATTGTAGCTGTTGGCATTGTTTAATAAATACATAATTTTTTTTTATGGATTTAAAATATTCTGAATATTAAATGAGGCCGCATTCTCACATGGATGTGTGTGCATATTTTACTGTATTTATATATTTGTATTTCAAATTGTTGTTGTAGCTGTAGTGCTTTGTTGTGTTTTGCACATGTTAATTACATTTTGTATGCATAATGAATTAAAATTGATTAAATTTACCACACACAAACACACACACACACACTCACCACACTTACATACATACATAGATGTGTATGTATTTATATATAGATTTAAGTAATTATTGCTGACATTTAACTAAAACCAATACAAATCTCTATCTCTTTTCCGTTCCCCCTCCCCCCACACAAAACTCTTCCCCCATTGCACCCACACATTCACACACATATACACGGTCCCCCTCACCATCTCTGGCTGTTACTGATTGTGTGGCAACAACATGGTCATCATCATGGTCATCATCCCCGTCATCAGGTAATCGCCGCATGTCCGAGCGCGACTTGAGTCGCATGGGCGGCGCCGAATCAACAAAATCGTTGGGCGGCATCGGCGGACCGCTCATTGCCAATAGCCATACGAGTCACAGTCTCAATCAGCACCTCAATTTGAGCAATAGCAACATCAGCAACAGCCACAATCACATCAACAGCAACAGCAACAATGGCAACAACAACAACAGCCTGAGTAATCCCAACAGTAGTAGCATCATGAATCCCCTAGCTGCACACCTGCCCAATAGCAAATCGGTGCCGGCTCTACATCATCACACGGGATCTGGCAACATATGTAAGTGATAGGAAGCACAACAAACACACTAACACACAGACTACCTTTCATACACTACCTCTCTCACACAACAACTTAAGTCTTAGAGATGGGCATGGAACGAAATTTTCAGAAAAATCACAACCTGCACTTGCACTAGTGGTGGTATTATGTATATGAATGGCAGATCTTAACAAAATATACGATAGTTCATATGTAGCTTACCTTTAATATCGATATTATTAAACATGCGATTGATATCAATCAAATTTACTGATACTTTCCACAATATAATGGATCAAATAAATATAATATGTATTATTGTTATAATCGATATTAGCAAATTAATCGATATTACCAATATAATCGGTATTATCAATATAATCAATATATTATCAATTAAATAGAAAATTATAATATATTATTTTTGTCGATACTATCGTTATTTCATGGACATAGTCCCAACACTAACTTGAATTCTTTAAAACGAATTCCAAATGACAAGAACTTAAATCGGAATAATTCAATTAATCAAATACTTAAAATTCGTGTTTCACTGAAATGGAATATTGTCTGGGAAAAAAATTTTAAAACTGGATTAAGAAAATTCCAATGTAATCTAATTAACCAATTATTAATCGGATTATCAAAATTCGACTGTATTTAATAAAAAATAAGTCGTAGTATTTTCGTCTCAATAATGCTTTTCACGCAGTTCGTTGCAAATCAAGTCGTGACACGATGAAATCACGATCCCATTGTCCATCTCTAATCTGTAACTTCAGCTAGGCATTAACAAACTGAAAACTGAGAACTGAAATCCATAACACAACATGCTCTAATTGATTTCACTCCTTCTATGTTTCTATCTCTTCTGTTCCTTTGTTTCTCTTACAGCTTTGGCCAATTCCAAGTCACGCAGCACGCACAGTTTGCATAACAATGCTGCTTCTGCTGCTGGAGGAGGAGGAGGAGGACTAGGAGGCATCGGAGGTCAGCCAAATGGCAATCACAACAATCCCAATTCAAATCCAAATGCAAATCCAAATGCAAATCTGAATGGCAATCTAAATGGCAACGAGCAGGGCTTCTATCAGAATTTAAGCGTGTATCGTGCACAAAATCAAAGTCAACCCACACTAAACGAAAGGTGAGTCAAAGGTCAAAGAGTGAGAGAAGATACTGAGACACGTATACGGACACAGTGACAGAGTGACAGAGACAGCAACTGAGGCTGGAAATTAAGTCAAGAGTTGCACAAAGATTGCAATTTCCGAGAGAGATGTTGGTTGTGAAAGGATCATCTCTTTTTAGATGATATAGGGCATATAAAGCGATTTGATTGTTTGACCTGCATGGATTTTCAAATTTAAATTTTCTGTATGATTTTCAAATTAAATTACAATTTCATTCGTTTAATTTAAAACTGCAGCTGACGACTCTCTTCGTTTTTATTGCCTTGAAATTATTGCTGTCATTATAATTATTTTTATACTGAAATGATAAAGTTGTGTGTAGTTTTTTGGGGTATTCATGACACGATATATTCAGATGTGTAAAAATACTTGAATTTAATGAAAATTATGGAAATATTGATAAATTTAAATTATTTTTAATTTAATTTTAATTTAAACAGTCGAGACCAGTTATTTACTAATTAATAATTAATAATAATTTGTACTAATTATTGAGAATTTCGAAATATCGGTGTACGAATTATCGCTACTCGACTGTATTAAATTTATAAAAAATGAAGTAAAAATGCTCTTTAACATAGAATGAATGATTTAGATAGGTCTCAGAAGAGGTTAACTTAGAGAAACTTAAAAAATTTATATATTTGTTGCCTTATTATATAAATTAATTTGTTGTGATGCTATTTTCTTTTTGTTAGGTTAATGCTAAAATTATTAAAATTATTTTTAAAAATGATATGATTTTGACTACCTCAATAATTCTATTCTATTGAGTTTTGACTGGTTAGAGCACCTTCACCTCAACCATAGAAAAAAAATGTTTTTTTTTATAGAAATTTTTTCAAACCATTTAGTTAGTACATTTTATCTTATTTAAAAAAAGGTTCTTTGATAATTTATATATTTAATTTAATGTTGTTACTAGATATTTTTAGTGTTATATTAATTTATTTTTTTTTATTCTTATTTATGATTTAAATTAAAGAAGAACATTTGAATGAGAGTAGGTTCAAATTTATTATATTTTATAATTTAGTTATTTTTATTATATGTTTTTTAATTAATTTAACAAAGTAACGATAAAATATTGTGTTTCTGAGGTCTCAAAATAAACGTTTTGATTTATTTTCGGTTTCCTCAAACTTGAGCTCAGTCCGCAACTTCTTGGTATCTATCTGCTATTTGGCTTAAATAATGCATTCTTAATTTATAAATCAATTTGTTGAGCACGCATACGCACATATACCCGCCTACATAAAATATTGATAAATGAAAATGGGGTAATTTAAGAGGCGAAAAGAAGCCACCATTTAATTACTTAAACAAAACCCCAAAAAAGCAGAGCAACATTTGCCGTGATATACGAATTAATTGTAATTGTAATTGTGATTATAATTGTGGGTCATAAACAAGGCAACCGAATGCGTCACACAACGCAAACCAAATGTAGTTTTCTCTCTTTACCCGTTACTTTTTTGGGGAGAGAGCAATTAATAATTTAGAACGAATTGCTGCCGCCTGGGGTTATTGTTGGGGTTTCGGTTTAGGTTTCGGTTTTGGAATTGTAGCTGTTGTTGCCTCGGTTATAAATTGATTTTTGTTAGCTTAAATTTGTGCTCCACACAGCAGCGTGCTTTAAGAAATACAATTGTGGCTTTAAATACTGAAAAACGGCTTTTAAAATGAATTTTGTGGCAAGCACGTGAGCAATTAGCGTGATGTTGCTGTCGTGCAGCAAACAGATGTGCAACAGCAACAGGCGAAAGGAGGGGAGGGAGATAGAATGTCAAAGTCATACTCAAAAATAAAAATTACTCACAGTTGACTGTAATTTCATTTAGACACGCAACAATATGTGTAGCAGCAAATGTTGCTGCTATTAAAATTGCTACCAGCAACTGTTGCTGCTGGCAAAAATTTTTACCAAAATTGTAAATTGCACTCCCCATTAATTTTTTAGGCCCAGCATGGCGTCGCATGTCTACAATGGCAACTCTCCGCATGCCGTCACATTGCAGCAACAACAGCAGCAACAACAACAGCAGCAGCAACAGCAACAGGCCTCGCCCTACCAGCAACATTTGCAGTCTAGCGGCAATCTTCCCGCACGTCCTGTTTCCGCATATTATCACAGCCAGCAGAGTTCACAGCAGCAACAGCTGCATCAACAGCACCAACAGCAGCAGCAGCATGCGCTGCAACACCAACAATTCGCGCACAGCAGCAGCAATCTCAACGCAGCAGCAACACAACAACAGCAACAGCAGCAACAGTTGACGCTCAACAATCGCGCGAAGAGTCAACAGAATTTCCAGCACACGCTGCGCATGCAACAGATGCTGGCACCCTCCATGCCCAACATCAGCAACATGTACCAACAACAGCAGCAGCAGCAGCAGCAACAGCAACATTCACAACAGCAACAGTTGCCGTCGCAACAACCAACGATGAGCAGCAGCCAAAGTATGCAGAATGTCAACGAATTTATGCCGGGCTATCAAAATGGCGGCCTCGACTATCAGCAACATGCGCGACGCAGTCAGTTGCATGAGGCAGCAACACTCTACGAACTGCAACAGCAGCAGCAACAGCAGCAACCACAGCCATCGCCCAACTTTATAGCGTTGCCACCGAAACCCATGGGCAGTCTGCAATCTCCCAGCAAATCCACAGCGCCGCCAAGCACCGCACCGAAACCACAGCAACAACAGCAACAACAACAGCAGCAACAACAGCAACAGCAGAGATTGCAACAGCAACAACCTTCGCCGTATATGGCAAGTCAAATGCTGGGCGAGGATAAGCCACCACTGCCACCAAGTGCGACGCATCCGCTCTTCAAAGCCACACAGCAGCTGGTGCCGGGCATGAACTATGTGGCCAGCACCTTGGATCCACCCAAGGGCAGCTATGTGCCCGGCAATCAAGCGACGGGGCGGCCATTGCACAGCGGCAGCAATCCCTGGGAGCGGGAGGAGCGCGAAAAGGATCTGGAGATGCGTCGGGAACATATACGTCAGTGGCGGGAGCAGCAGATAGCCGAGTTGTCCAGCATATTGACGCGCACCACGCAGCAGGAAGAGCAGCTGAAGACACTGATATTGGAGCGTGACTTTGAGCGGCGGGCCCAGGAGCTGCAGGAGCAGGAGGATGAGTTGGAGCAGACCTATGAAAAGGACAATGTGCAGGAGTTGTTCCGTTTGTCAGCGCAAGGCGGTGTCAGTGCCATACAAACACCCATCACCAGTTACCGCCAGACGGACATTAAGCTGGCCGAGATCACAGAGAGCAGTCCCGTGGAGTCAGTGGCACAGCCACCACCGCCACCGCTGCCAACGAGCAGCAGCAGCAGCACCACCACCACCACGGGCAACATCAATACACAGCAGCCCAAGAGCATCCTCAAGCATAATCGGTACTCGGAAGGCGGTGCGGGTTCCTCGGGCACAGCTGGAGCACCCTCCTCCCCGTCCAAGTCACAGAAATCGGCGAGTTTCGCGGATGAGCGACATCTGCAGACGGAACACCCGATTTCCAGTTTGGCCAAGGACCTCAACCAGCTCAACATGCTCGACAAGGACAACAACAATGAGTCCACCCTGGATGGCAGCATCCCACCGCCCCCACCACCCGAGCGGAACAGCTCCTATCTGATAATGTCGCAGCAGAAGCTGCGTGGCAGCATGGGTGGTGCCTCCTCCATGGGTCTGCTGAAAACGGCGACCAGCAATCAGGCAGCAGCAGCAGCTGCTGTCGAGATCAAGAAGGCATCGCTGCATACCAACAACTCCAACAACAACAACTTGAGTGGCAGCCTCAACAACAACACAATGCAGGCATCGCCACTGAGCGCCATGGAATTGAATGCTGCCTACGTTTCGGCGACTGGGAGCAGCATGAATCTGCTGGGAGGAGGACTCTCGACGCCACCGCCACTGCTGCAGCGCGACAACAAGCGTGTGAGCTTCCATGACGAGGAGAACAATGTGGTGGGACATGTCCATCAGCAGCAGCAGCAGCAGCAGGCGCAGCAATATCTCCTGGATGGCTATGCGCTGGAGCATCAGGATCTGGAGACCATCAGAGAGGATGCAACTGTAAGTGAAAGTCCTTTAGAAATAAAAGTTCATAGAGTTTATAGGCAAAAACCGAAAGTTCCTTAAGAACTTTCGATGTCTGTCTGTCTGTCCTTTTGACAGCTATCTACTGTTGCGCAACAGTTGCGGAACTGTTCTAGAAAAATGAAAACGCTGATGACCAATATTTCTTAAGTCTTTAAATGTTCTGTAAGTCTTTTAAGGACGATTTGTATGTCCTTTGGCAAGATGATAGTCCTTCTGATTCTACATCCATAAGGACGAAAGTCCTTTCAGATGGGTAACTCGGACGCATCCTTGCGATTCCTGTATAAGTTCTCTCTGAGTCGATGCAGCTCAATAAATGCTATCGTCTGGCATAAGGACCTCCAACTCGTTTATTGCACTTTTCAAGATATTATTTACTTGCATCTTTTTTATTTTAATTTATATTTTTTTATTTTGTGTGTAATTTTTTTTTCTACTTTTTTTTTTGTAAATAATTATTTTCATTTTTTATTTTATTTTATTTTATTTTTTTGTTTTCAATACTTGAAATACTGAAAATGCAATTATTACTGGATTCTTATTTATTATTATTATTTTTTTTACAATCTTATTATTCTAAAAAAACCAAAGTATAGAATCTAATTTATATTAAATGTGATTTATATACACATTATTTATTTTTTTATTATTGTAAATAAATTATACACCAATAATACTTATTTCTCTATTTTTTTAACAATAACTTAAAATACTTATCGTATTAAATGAAAAATTAGAATATGCTAATAATAATATTCTCTGCAGTATTTGCAGCATAATCTGGATGCGTCGATGCTGCCCTCGATGCCCTCCACACCGGATGCGGCGCTTTGGAATACCACCGTGCAATCAACACCTGGCGTCATTGGCGCCCAGGAAGTCTACAGGTAAATTCAATAAGTTAACGGAATTATAACAAAAATCAAAGTAACTTTGTGTGTTTTATTTTAATCCAAAAGGGATCCACGTCAACGTCGTTTGGCGGAGAAGCAACAACAGCAGCAGCAGCAACGCGCTGGCGATGCGGTGCCCGAGAAGCTGTCCTTCAAGGAGAAGATGAAGATGTTTGCACTGGAGTCGGGCGAGGATAACACACCCAAGGATAAGCTGAAGATATCGCGAGCACAGCGTGACATTGATGCAGTGCACTGAGAATAGGAAAAAATTATAAAAGAAAAGTAAAAACAAAAAATGCAGAGCGAAGCATGATATGTTGTTATGTACATAGAATCAGATAAACCAACCGATAAACCTATATATACAGCGTACTCAGTTGAATTGGGGGCCAAGCTACAACAAATAGATACACTAAAAATTATGAACAGCAACAAATATAATAATCTAACGAATTTGCTAAGCAAGGCAGGCAATAAAACAATCCATAGTTATTGCGTTCCAATAGATCGTAGTTTGATCATGATACTATATAATGATGATAACAAAATGTTAACTGAAATCAATTAGAAAAAAGCAACATTATATGTATGATATATGTAGACATACTCTATAATAATGTTTATATACCATATACACAAATGTTAATATATATATATATACAACATACATATATGGATATGGAGAAACCGGAACGATCTATGAATATATAAATATATATACTATGTAGAGTAAAACTGTTCGACAAAGTGTTGCATTAATTTTGGAAATGTTAAACATATTATGTATTTACCTAATCTATAGAGCTAGAGTTTACCTGGGGAATTGTGCGGAACAAAATTACGAAATGTTTATTAGAGCTAGAAATAGAGCTAGAGAATTATGTAAGTAAGTGAGAAGCCACGACGACGTCATAAAACAAATGGTCCAATTATTCAATTATTATTAAACAAACGCTAAACAAATTTATATTTACAAAACAAACGAAAACTAATTCACATACATATTTAACTATAAACAAAATAAATATATATTTTTAATTGCAACAACTTTTTTCGTACACCTTTTAAAAGTGAAGAGATCGATGAAAATCTAAATAAAAAAAATAATATATATATACTTAATATATAGTTGAAATGTACCAATTTAAAAGGATTTCACTACACAAGAACCTAATGGCTTTAAACAAAATATATATATATATATATATCGTGTCTACACCCTATATAAGTCCTTATATAATGTGTATGATTTCTTTGTTATAGCTTATAAACAATAATAATTAGCGCGATCACTGGAAACGAACGTTACAATTATAATTGTAATAGTATTTCTATTGATAACGATATTAACAAATTGATTCCATTCCAAGTATTTCAGAAATATACTTCTGTGACAAATTATCGAAAAAAATACACACAAAATAAAAGTAAACGAGAAAACAAGAAGATTCCCAAAATTATGTAAAGTGGAAAAATAATCGAATTGAAACAATTTTTATAAACTTGCTTTTTAGTTACAACCTTAAGTACATTTAGTTTAACAATATTTTAAAAATACTTTATACAAATTTAAATATATATATCCAACAAAACATATTGTGCATATCTATGCAATTAAAAGGTTATTAAATTAATAATATTAAAAAATTCAATCGATTATTTCGTTTTTGACATGGCAGATTTTTTTAGCATAAATTTTAATATATTATTTTCAAAATAATATTTTAGAATTTCATGACTTCATATGGAAGAGCAATAAACGGATAGTGAAGAAGGAAAATTGCTGTTCTGTTATTCGATTCAGGGTAGGTCCCAAAATATGTGCAAATTCATCCATTGTGTCTTTCAAATATTTCGAACTAGGATCGCCAAAGTATTTCAAAAAATCAGAAAATTTAAACTACAATGTAGATTTGGATATCCCTTAGCCTGATAGTTAAATTTGCTGAGGAGTGTCCATTGTCACAGAAATATGGAATGATGCGGTTGAGTTGTAAGCACTTTTTTTTTTAAAGGAAAACGGATAATTGGCTTTTTTAAATTTGCCGCCTTTTTGATTTCGTTAGTTTCGACTCGTTGCTGTTTCACAGCTGATTCTCTCAACTAGGAACAGTTTGAGGCATTTTGGCGTTGGGAACACTTTTGAAATTGGCGCATGCGCGGCCAGTGTTGTCAATTCCGCTTTTTTCCCGTCAACTCTGGCTTTGAAAAAAGTTCACAATATACCACAAAATTCAAATGACCATAACTTTTTGTATCTAAGCCAATTTTGCGGAAACATGTCTCAATGTAACGGCTGCGCGATCGCGATTTTTGGCATATATTAGATCATGAATTTTCCCAAAAACTCGATTGTTCCTAATTAGGAAATTTTGTTGATTAATCGATAACTGCCATTAAATATATATATATATATATATATATATATATATACAACACAAAATTAAAGTAGTGTACTATAATTAAAGAAAACAGCGAATACATATTCAAATATTATTAAAATTATTAGTTGCCCGATAGTGGAGGTCTACATAAGTATCGATTTTGGGCAATAACAATTATATCGATATATTTTGTGTCGATATATCGATGTTCCTTTCACACCTTAACAGACTTCAGCTCTGGCCTATTGTCAAATGAAATCGCCAATAATTTTCCTAGAATTTAAGAATGATATAACGTGTTGAATGATGAGAAACTCCCTGAAATTATCACAAGTGACTGTGAAGTTCATAGCCTCATTAAAAAATTATAGAAATGGAGTTGCTTCTTTTTGGATATTTTTTTAGTTTTTTTTTTTGGCTTCTTTCTCACCAAATTTAGCTTTTTTTTAAAGAAAATTGGGCAACTCTGATGGGCTGCGTAACTGTTCCCAGTGGCAACAGGTGTCTGAATTGACCTACCTGAATTCATTTTTTATGAGGCAAGGATACACTTTTTGCTTTCAGTTTAGAAGGAATCCGATATGTGACGATAAAGTTTTTCTGGGAGGGGAGAATCAAAGAATGAATGTTCTTTGTGTTGTGATATGTGGGGAACTTTGTGGAGAACTTTTTTTTGAAAGATTGAATATATCTGCGCACTTTAGCGATAAGTTGGGAAAGTCTTAAATATTTAGCATTATGTCAACTGTGCGAAGGTTATCGTGGCCAATAAAGTAAGGATTTGAAATTGCCTGTTGCCATTGTTTGGTGTTAACACTGTTTATACGGGATATCCTGTGGCAAGTTTCACCAACTTTTGGAGTCAATGTAATTTAAAAGTTAGGGGTAAGGGGCGGGGACAAACTTGAATCACTTTTTGGCCACAACAGGTAAATTGCCTATATATATACCCCGAGTACCTCGACACGAGATCTGTTTGAACTACCCCCCAACTACTTCAACTTTTTCTTGATATTTTTCTTTTCATTTCTTTTTTTTTACTTTTTACGGAGTTTTGTACTTAAATTATTAAAATGAAGAAGTGGCTTTGATAAGGCAGGAGTATTGCTTTGGGGATTTCAGCGAGGACACTTTAAGAATTTCCGTTGACAGTTCCCCAAATGCCATGAAAGCAAAAGTTCAACGGAAACTTAATACCACAAATTATTTGCCTCAATCTAAGGTCTCAATGAGCTGCGTTTTCATCTTTCATCGTTGAGCTGCTGGAAACCGCAGAAACAGACATCGAAAGAAAGCTGGAAAATGGTGAAAAAGCAGGAAAAGTGCAAAAATATGAACTGCGGCGAGAACTTTTGCCAGCGACTGTGGCAAATAAATCAAAAAGTGATTAGAACAGCGAACCTCATAGTCTCAATTTCTCTCTGTTTCTCTGCTACCACTTTCTCTTATCTCCATCTTAACCATTCTCAGCGAGCTGTTGCCAACTGTCCAGGCTGTAAATTGTCTGTTGAGTGGCTTTGGCTTCGGATTCGTCTTCAGTTTCAGGTTGAGCCTGCAGCTCCTGCCAGGAAATAAGAAAATCGCAAGGTGTGCTCAAAAGCAGAAAATGTGTTGCAAAAATAAAAAAGAAGGAGAAAAGCGAGAAACCAAAGAAAAGAATATGAGAAACAAAAGTAGCCAGTGGAAAGGGAAATTCAAAGTTGGCCATAAAACTTTGGCCAGGACTTTGCTGGCCGCACTTTGGTCAGCGGTGTTGATAAATGAGCAGAAGACCGTAAAATAATAAAAAAAAGAAGAATATGAAATAAAAAATATGCGCGGGGGCAATCAAGAAAATCGCGGAAAATTATAGTTGCCAGCCCGTAAAACAAAAAAAGATTGCCAAGTGAAAAGTGCAGCAAAAGAAAAGCGGAAAACACAAAAGGCGTCAGCAGTTGCCACACTTTCCCTGATCTTCAGCAAAATTATGACTTGCTTTTATTCCACCTGCCAGCTTCCATTGCGACTTGGTAATTATCAGTGCATATGCCAAGATTTATTAAATTTATATATATATAAATATGAATTTTCTTGATAAGTGCTGGCAGTTATTTTTAATGAGTTCAAATTGAGGCGAAACAAGTGCAAAGTGAAAAGTTTCCAACAGCCTCATTGAACTTACACCTGAAAGAGTTGTCCTTGCTACTGTTGTTGCTTTCGAGAGTTTTAAATGCGTTTAGCATATCCTTCGAGTTTCATAGGGAACCACAGCCCGGGGCACAACTGCAAAACTCTCAACTTAATCCTTGTATTCAAATTGCATTAGATTTGCTGCTTGTTAGCTGTTAGTTTTGCCAAGTTTTGTCGGGCGGGTAATCCTAAGTAGAAGCTGCTTAACTAATGTTTCATTTCTGCATAAATTACTATTATTATATAATTAAAAAAAAACAAATTAATTAGTTAATTAATGTTGCATATTAGGCTACAGCTAAATTAGCCTTATTTATCAACTTCAAAAGATATTCTGTATTGACAATCGTATGGCAACAGAATTTTTTGGTAGCCTTTTAATAATTTAAATTCAATAAAAAATGTACAAATGAAATATATTTAAAGTTCAATAAATATAAATTTAAAAATTGAATTTGTAATTTATATTTTTGCTAAATATTTAATTACTAGCAATTACAGCTATTTTAGTGAAAAAATATGAATAATAAATAAACTATTACAATAGGTATTATTGCATACATGTATTGATAGAAAATTATAATATAAAATAAAATTTTCATAATTAACAAATTTAGCGAATATTAATCAAATGATATAAATGATAAAAGCAATATAAAATGAAATTGAATGTATTGCCTATTTCTATTTATGAAACGAAAAAACGAAGTTTTTTATTTCTGTTCCAATATGCCCCAATATATAGGCAACATTTTTTTCAAACTAAAATAAAGCTCAATATGCCAAAAATGTAACTGAGTTTTATATTGCAAATTTAATATTGGAAAGATGTAAAACTAATTTATTTAAGAGTATTTTAATTTTATTATGGGTAAGGCTTTCAAAAACACCTTGATGAAAATAATATTACTAAGCTTATTCCACATTTTATTCTTAAATTATAGGCCAGCCCATGAATATTGAAGATTACTATACGACCCAGAAATAAAACTATAATTATAATAAATAGGGGGAAATTTGGTAACATCTTGAAAGTCATACCATTATACTACATATGAATTGGAGAATTGAATATACTACCTGTTGACAATATTGAATAGATAATTGATTAATTTGGGCAGTTGAGAATCGAATTGATTATTCTTAGTTTGCCTTCGGCTTTATTTACGCAATTATCTTAGTGTCTAACACAATTGAATGCTTACGGATACAAATGCTTAGCAATCTAAATGTAAATGTAAATGTAAATGTAATTTTAAGTTTAGGTGTATTCGTAAATGTAGATGTAATCGTAATTTGATTTGATTTGTAAGCTAAGACGTGAGTTTATCGACTAGAGATGGTATTAGATACTGTGCTCAACCTGGCTAGAGAATCCCCTCCCTCTCTCACTATCTTCTTGGCACACACAATTCCATTAAGACATACTGGAGTAGGAGGAGGTGTGCTCATAATATAATTTTGAAATCAATGATATCTTAGCTAATTATATTAATGGGCAGCTGCAAGAACTCTTGCTCATGTTTTGTTCAATGCCACCAGCAGAAAGAGGAGCCACAGATGCAGACGATTATAGCCTTGACTGTGTCTATATAGACCAGCAGCTGCCGTCGACTTTATGGCCGAAGCGGAATATTCTCCTAAAATCAAAAAATTTAACAATATGTATTAAGGGTTTTCTATTTGTTGTTTTTTTTTTGTAATTAATTTTTATTATTAATCTAAGATAATTAATAGATTGATAAAATTAAAAACAAAATTGAATTTGAAATAAAAAAATTTTAAAAAAAATTGTTGAAAACTTTAAAAAATTATGCATTTGTTGATTTTTAAATTGCAAAACACATGTTCCTTACTTAACATATAATAAAAAAAAAGTTTGCATTAAAAATAAAATGTTGAGTTCGAAAATTATGTAGCAACTTTGAAACTCTTTATTACAAAAAAAAAAAAAAACGAATTGGAAGTGAAATAATATCATACTTCATCTCCAAAATATATATACATAATATTGAAATTAAAATATAATTTTTCTAAATTAAAAATTAACAATGATTTTCCAAAGTATATTTTTAAGAAAGAGAAATCAAGAAAATATTAATAGCACTTTTTCATTAAGTAAATAGTTTTCTCCGCTAAATTAGTATTTTAAATCCTCTTAGAGTATTTTTAAGATATCAATTAGATTAAAATTATTATTTGAATTTACCCAAAATATTCGTTAAACTTACCACTGAGCACATGCAGTTGCAGGGAAACCGCTTGACTGTTCGCAGGCTCACAGGTGTAGTTCCCGGAGTGCGCCTTACGCACAACAGGGATAACCAGGGTGCCCATCTGAGGAGAAATAGGTTAATAAATATATTATAGCATACATTAAAGGGCAAGTATTGGTTACCGTATTTCTGGTATTCTCCGCATTGCCAAAGACATTGCGATCGATCTGCGTATACCACTCCTGCTCCACTCCGTGAGCCTCGTTCTCGGCCATCACCTGCTGATCCCCCCGATACCAGACTATATACTTGGGCGGCTCCAAGGTGCCCCGCACGATGCAGTGCAGATCCACACGGCTGCCCGCCTTCACGAACCTCTGTTTATCGCCGATGAGCTCCGTCCTTGGGGCTGTCAAGCAAAACGACTCGGTAAGGGGGAAACTAACTAAGAGTGATTTGGCGGTGTCTATACTTATCACAAGCAGCTGCACTTTGGCGCTCATCTTGGGCTCCGTGGCTAGTTGGCACTCGTACCATCCTTTGTCCTGCAGCTGGACATACTTGATGAGCAGTGTCCAGCTGAGATTGCTGGTGGCATTGGCGTTGCCAGTGGAGTTGGCGGGTGACTGGAGCAGCGCCGAAAAGCGGGCATCATTGATGAAGGTGGTGTGATCCACAGCTATGATATGTTCATCCCGCAATCGGACCCAGGACAGCGGTTTGCTCGAGTGCTGATGAAGCTGCCTCGGACAAAAGGGAGAAGGACAAGACTTGCTTTGGCTTTGCCTTTCAATCATGTCCCGGCTGGATTCGCACTCACCTGACATGGCAGATAGGCATGCTGGCCCAGTTGGACTGTGACGTTGCGGGACGGCAACGAGAGCTGTCGTCGTGGCAACATTTGACGCTCACGTGCCAGCTGCTTCTCTCGCCTCAGCTCCTGCTCCTTCTTCTCGCTATCGTAGGCATGCAGCCTGGGCTGAGGTTGCCGTTGCTGTTCCTGTTCCTGTGGTTGTGGCTTATTAGATGCCGATTGCAGCCTGACAGTGTCATTGTCATTGTCATTGTCGTTGGGATGGCTCAAGGGTATTTGGCTGCCCATTGTTGCCACGGTCTGTGGCAAGTCGGCTGGTATAAAGTCGGGAAACGGTGGCAAATACGTGGGTATCGAGAAGCCCTTTGTCAATGTTGCCGTGTCGGGACGCTCACTCCAGATGTCCTCCGCATCGAGCTGCTCTCGCTCAGTGCTCACTTGATTACCACCATCACCATCAGCCTCCACATCGCCACCTCCATCTCCGGCAGTGGCGTCCATCAGCATTGTGTCCGCTGTCACGATTGCTCTGTTTGTCATCGCAATTAGAGTGGAGTTCTCCGGAATGAATACGCCACTCGCCAGCAGCGCTGCAAAGTAGGTCAAGAATGATGCCATTTATTGACTGACCAAGAATAGTAGCTTCAATTCCATTAAAGTGACAACTCTTACAAGAATTTGTTGTGCCAATCGATACTGATTGAAATTGACAACAAAAACGAAATCCAAAAAAGTTTTTAACACTAAACAGATTCTTTTGAAAGCAAAAACGTATTGATATTAATTTAATTGCTTTGCTGATAATGTTATAATTCTCAACAACTTCCATGCCGCGAAAAAAAACAGGTGTCGCTTGAAACTAGCGGTTCACACATTAAAGTCAAACATTTTTAAATTTAATTACTAAATATTAATGATTTTTTAATTTTACAATATTATATATTTATTAAGCACTTTGTTATTTCTATGCATTCAAAGATAGTATAAATTCAGACCTTCATTTTCGGACACCTGTACAAGCCCATTTCTATACCCCCTTTAGGGGCAAATTGCGATTTTTCGGAATTTCGAACACCCATAACTTTTCTAAATCTCGACCAATTTTCAAGTTTGATATCTTTATTTCTTAGTTTTGACCAACACTACAAAACTGCATTCAAAGAGTGTATAAATTCAGACCTTAATTTTCGGACCCCAGTACAAGCCCATTTCTATACCCCTATAGGGACAAGTTAGGATTTTCCGAATTTTCAATCTCCCATAACATTTCCAAATCTTAATCGATTTTTAAATTTGATATCTCTGTTCCTTAGTTTTGACCAATTAGTTTAAATTACGGCTATAATTTGTTTGTTTTGTGAATAAAATGCATATACCAATCGGAGTTATTTTTTGTTATTTAAAGCCACAACATTTCCAAAATTGTTTGACAAATATGAACAACAAGTTCAGATTACCTCTGATCCTCACGCTCTCAACTATTTATTGTTTGAAATATTTATGTGGTGTTTGTCATTGCAAATAATATTTATTTACACTTTGTAACAGAATTGATTACAGCATTTTGGTATTTATTTACTTAATTTTTTTTTGTGTATCTTGTATTTATTTGTGGTGAGTTGGTCGATTAAACCCTTTGATGGTCCATAAATTTATGTGCTGTGTAAACAGCGTGTTTCTATTTGTATGCGAAAAATAAATTTGATTGCAAATCTAAATTGAATACAATTTATTTATATACAATAGGCAAGAAATTTAAGCTGATTGATTTAAGTGAACAAATTATTGGAAATTGATATCAATAAATTGTGGAATTTTTAAAGCAATTCAAATAAATATTAGGAATTTGCAAAAAGGGTATTTTTCATTAATATATTTAGAGGGTGAAAGATAGAGGTAGGGTAGAGATAGCAAGGGGTGGGAGGGGTAGAAGTGCAAAAATATCTAATTATCTACATTATTTATAAAAGATTTCGCCATTTATTTGAATAGCATAACTTAGTTAAAGAGAAATGTATCAATGGCTTACCTCAACATATTTAAAGAAATTAATAAATGCAGTTAAATTAGTATTATTATTAGATATATTAAATGTATATAATACATTAAACTAATTGTAGTATTATTTCTTCAAATTTTAAACACTTAATTAATTTTAGAAACGTTCAACTTTCATCTTTCATGCTTTTGAAAACTTTTAAGCTTTTATCCATTCCTGAAAAATCAGCACCTATTCAGACATAAGAATTTCAATTTCTTTAAGGAATGTTATAATTCTCAAATGGTTTTGTCGTGAACTGATTGAAGTGTCTCTGGAGCGGAGATATATTTAAAGCTAAAATAAAATGGGACTTGGCAGCTTCTTGGACATAGCTGTCTTTAAGTTAATCAAGTTAGATAAACTTTACTTGGATTATTATTAAATCTGTAAATCCAACACTCCCCCTCCTTCCCTTTTTCATTCCTCTTTAATGAATTCGAGATTTAGATTCTCCTAGCCACGTTTTGATTGATAGGCTTAGCGGCATAATTATGCGCGTCTAGCGGCGTCTTAAATTTTGATATGATTTCGTTATGTGGTTACTTGGAAATTAATAAATTGATCCGGCTTACAAGTGCCGGCCATTACTCATAAGCCACGTTATAGCCGCAGACTCTCGGATATTTCGCAACGAAACATTTTCCACGCGATATTTTCCTTTTTATTATGATTTTTCTTATTTTGTGGGAGTTTTGGATGGTGGGAGGATGAGGATGTACTATGCAGTGGATGGGGGGCATATTCATCTTTATCATCATCAAATCAAGTTCTTCGCTGGCGGCCACTTGGCAATGGCGTATAAAATTCCACAGATGGCCCCAGAAATTGTGGCTCACGCCTCAAACATTTGCCGCGACCGCGAATGCGACCACGCCCACTACAAGACCACAGCCCCAACAATACTTGGCCATTACTCGAACTTGGCCTAAACTTGGCAGTCGGGGTGGCGACTCGGCCTAATTCCCGCCAAACTGACGCGTTATACCCAAGCAGTAGTGGGCACAGGGTATGCTGATTTTAAGGGTGGTCGGGGAAAAAAGTCGAGTGAGAAATTTAATGAAATTACTTGTTTCTAAAAATAAGCTAATTTTCGAAATATTACAGAGAAATTAAATTGGCTATATATGGTGTTGTTTCTGAATTTCAATATTGACTAATTGGTAAAATAATATGGTGAGCTAAAATGCATTATTTCTATTTATAGGGTATTTTTACATGAATTTAACACTTTTCATAAAACCTCAATAATTAGATCATTTTCTGGCTTTTGATATTATTATAATTTTAATAGAAAGTTGTATTTTCTGGCTATTTAAATATTAGTTTGAAATTTTGAAATCTAATTATTTAATTTAATTTAATTTTTTATAGCCTAAAAATTTAAGCAATTTAGTATAATATTATGGAGTGTTTGAAGTTATTATTTTTTATTTTCATAGATTTTAAATATACGCTAATTACAATAATAGTATTTATAGCTATTTTATAGCCTTTAATAGCTGTATATTAATTATTATTAATTTTACTAAATAATATATGCTATTTAAATAAATATATTATATTTATATATCGTTATGGTCGATATTTTATAGCAATTTTATACAAGTCTTAAAATATATTCATTATTTAGGGTGTATAATATTACTATTAGGTAGTATAATATTACTCATTTTATTAGTAAACATAAATTTTTACCCCATTTTCTAAATATTGAAAATATTAGCTATTTTATATTACGAAGTATTAAAATCTAATAAAAATTGAAACTTTTTGTAACTTTACAATATTGCCCTTTCAATGTATTCCAATGGAGTATTGAAATTGATTAATATTATAGGGTATTTGAACTTCTGCATAATGTTATTTAACTGTTACTTTCAGTTGGGAGTTTCGCTGTCTCCGTTGTCCTGAGGGCATCAAATTTGCGCGCAGCATAACAACTTATAGCCAAGTATTTATTATGTAAATAATGTAATACCAAATGCCAGTACACACAAATACATACATATTTATATATGTATATACATATATATATAGAATGTATATGTATAAGTGGTGAGCATTTTTATGGAAAATGCCAGAGAAAACTCATTGCTGAAATAGTTTCGCCAGCAACAGAATACGTAAAACCTCTGGCACTTTTTACTCAACTAAATTGCCAGCCAATTTATTCTTGTTATTTTCACTTTTCCACTACTTTAAAGCGCCAGTAGATACATATATACATACACTCATACATACATATATATACATATATACATACATTCATACAATGCAATCGTCTGGGTTGAAGGAGGAACGAAAGATACGCGATGAAATGAATCTACGTTGTCCAGTTCCCTGTTGTTTATCGATGTTCCTGCAGCTAATATATATAAAATACATATATGTATTCTCTATTTAGTATATATATATATAAGTTTAAAGTTTAAAAGTTGTAAATTGAATTGTCAGCTTGGCCCAATGCAAAACTCGTAATGAATTTGTGACGTCAGTAAAACGACTAAGCCTGGCTGAAAGAGGGGCAGGTTCAGGGGTGGAGGGTAGTTGGAGTTGTAGCAACAGCAGCATCAGCAGTTGTAGTGGCACCACTTTCAATTTCAAATAATTTGCAACTTTTATTTCCCATTTTTGGCAACATTTGTTTTGTGGTCCCCTTTTTAACTTTATTTTGCTGCATATCGTTGCAATTAAAAACTATTTGCAAGCCGAAACTTTATAAAAATAAATATACCACAACAACAACAAGAAGGACAACAACAGCAGCCAAATTATAATACCGTAATAATAACAACAAAATGAATGCAATGAAAGCTTCAACAACATTTGCTGTGGTAATTAGTGCCAACGACTCTCCAAAAAACCACATAAACTGATTTCGGGTTTTCCACATTTATTCCTCTTTTTTTTCACTTTGCCGTGCTGTGTGTTTTCTTTTTTTTTTGAAACCTATTTTGTGCATTTTCCGCACTTAATAACTTTTGCCAATTTAATACACTTTATGAAATATACATTTACAAACATACATATACATTTATTTGTATGTATAAGTCGGCACTGTCCGTTTTTAATGCGGGAAGATTAAACGCTGACGATTTAAAGGTAAGTCCGAGTGCTTAAAGGATGAATGAAATTGGCGTATAAAAGCAAGAAACAGCTGTGTGTTAAAGCAACTGAAAACATTTAAATAAAATAGAAGAAAGAGTGGCAAAACTAAAGTGCAAGCACAGTTAAACATTCATGCACACACTGTGTATAAATGGCGGACGTTCACTTTATTTTTGCTTGCTTTTTGCATCTCGCTCTCAGCTTAGTACTCAGCGTCTCTCTCTTGCAACTGTGTCGAGTAATTGCTTAAGGCAGTTCATACACTAATACAAATACGCGTATGTTTGAATAGTGATAAAATCGTAACCAATGAAATTGCATAGAATCTACATACGATCGTCGAAGTTAATCGTCTCTACGAACAGTAGCCATGTTATTGTCGTTAACTAAGACACGACGCATAACGAAGAAGAGTTCACAAAGCTGCGCTCACTGACTATGCCGACTGCAGGTGAGAGAGCTTAAATAACATGTGATTCACTTAACATAGTTATGTTATGTTAACTGAGAAGGATCACTTTCGCCGCTGCTTCGCCTTTAGCTTGTGTGTGAGTTGCTATTGACACTGAGAGAGTAGAACTCGCTCTCACTTTCTGAAATTGGTTGTCGTTGTGTGAGATCGCATGTTAAGTGCCCCCTCTCATCTGTAACTTTACAGACCACTTCAACTGACTCCCATTGGAAACCTTAACATTGCTGCCATTGCCCTTTCACGGCACTTTGGCATTTCACCGAAAATACGCTTATTTAAATGTTAAATGGCAAACGCTGATGGAATATTCACAAGCAGAACATTTGTGAAATTCTATATCGAGTATATATGTATGTACATATATTTTACGTTTGTATGTATGAGTGTATTCAATACATTAAAGAGTTTCCTCCGAATAGCATTTGCTTAATGTTGTGTCGTTTGACAGCGTGGTCGTTGGCCATAAATTTAAAATTCCTTTGCATTCATTGAGCAAATGATTAGTTGAATATTTTACGGCAATGTGAGATGCGCGTGTTTACAGCACTTTGTAATGTCGAAACAACAGCAACAGCAACAACAACAAAAACAAATAATTCAGCTTATTTCTGGCTGATTTGTTATGGCCTCAGTTAACAGAGGAATGGCCAAAATACAAACAAATAATATTGTGGGGGGGGAGGAAAAGAATGAATCTGGTGCTGTTAGAGACGAGTATAAACTCCAAATTTTGTATTCAGTCGACTGCAAATGCGAAAATGGCCACTGGACCCGGCTAAAATGTTAATATATGGCCAGCTTTAATAATTCATGCCGCATCGAGATTGCCACGAGGTAATGCAGATGCAAGCAAATATACATACATACATTGTATATAAACATTCCTCTACTATTTAAAATGCCAGCTAACATACAAAATGCATCAAATATATCCCTGAAAATTGCCAGACTTTAATTTTGGCTCAATTCGAATGTGCCATGAACTAAAATTAAATAACACGCCTCGCTTGATCAAACTTATGCTGAAATACATAATTTACCATTTCATAAATATTTGGCATAATTTTCGCAAAAATTTCATAACTCAAATGAGACTCTCAAAGCCACATAGCTGTTAGCTGTCGTCAATTAAACACATTTCTGCATACTACAGTCGTGTCTCACATAAGTATACACATATAGGTCATTAAGGGTCACTGCTTGAGGGGGGTAACGGTAAACGTGTTGAAGCTGCTGTTGGTTCGTCCATCGCTGCACTTAATTGAGTTGATTGCGGTGAAAGGACATGCTGTGTATATGTGTGGGTGTGGGTGTGTGTGTGTGAGTGTGACTGTGTGTGTGCGTGGCCTAATTAGTTGACTAACATGCGTAATTTTGGGCTGGCTAACAGACTTTCTATTTCATTTCTGTGGTAAATAATTAAACACATTATGTACACATTAATTAATGAGCATATATTTATGACAATGTCTTTTTTCTTTTTGATAAATTGTGTACATTTTGGTCACAAGTGATTCATAGTGCAATTAATTTTGCGAAATTTATTGAGACTTAGATTTATATACTCTTGTGATAGAAAAATACCGCAAATTTATGAAAATTTTATTAGAATATTTTGTAACTAATAAATTTTAATACTATTTTTGAGAATTGTTATATATTTTTCAAATCAAAGATATATTTTAGTTTAAAAAAAGTTTGTATGTGGTATTTTAATTATGTCTTTTGATTGTCATCTAACAGAAATTTATAAAAAAAATGTTTGTTATTTGAAAATATTATTCATATATTTTTATATATATAAATTAATTAATAAATCAATATATCTAAACATTTAAATTTTATAATTTGTTGAGGATTTTAGTTTGAAATAAATTAAATTATTTTTTAAACTTTTTTTATTCCTTTTAATTTACCTAAAAAGAAATAGAAATTTAAATTTAAAAAAAATTTACTGAGTTATTTTAATTAATTTATTTATACTGATTGCCAACTATCATAAATGTATAAATGTATAAATGTATACATTTTGTTTAGAAAATGTTGTTATATTTCAAATCATTATATATGAACATACATATGTAAATGCAAACTATATAATTAATTAATTATATTAAATTATATTATTTGTGGAGGTTTCAATTAAAAACAAATTTAATTATTTCTACATCAAATATATATATTTTTTCTTTTCTTTCAGCTTCATCTAGTTAATTCATTTGCTTTGATCTGGGAGCATAATTTTTTGTTCACTTAATGAGACATTTGTCTCTTGGCCAAATCTCATTGCACACATGTCAGCGACACAGGACCTCATTTACTTGCAGATGAGTTGACGAGAGTGAATGTAATATATATATGTATTTTTGATCATTTTTCATTGAGAACTGTCATGTTTTTTTTGCCAGTTTGCCGGGGGAACAGACAACTGGTTCTCCAAAGATAAAACGAACCATATATCAGAGATTCCCTCTTTCGTAGTTCGCTTTCATTTTACAATCTCTTTTGATTCGTTTTGTTATGTTTTTTTTGTGAATGATTATAAAGGACATTGGCCGTTGTACTTTTTCACGGTCGTTTAACTTAATGGCATTTTAATTTCTATATACTCGCAGGCATGAATAGCCGCCCCGAGGGTGATGTCCTTTGACTTTCGCACAAGTCAAAAGTAATTTGAACCATTTTTAGCTTGCGTGTGACAGTCCATGGGTGTATCAGTATTAGTATGTGTGTGTGAGTGTGTGTGTGTGTCTCTCTCTCTCTGAGAGCAACCGCAGCAACAATCAGAGGAAGAGGGAGAGTCAAAAAATATGGCGAAATAAATGAAAAGTAGTCAAGGCAACGCACCACATGACGTGGCCACAAAAACGTTTCACTGTCGCCCAAGTTAATGTGCATTTGGGCCAACAACAAAAACAAAAAAAAAGAAGAAGAAAGAAACAAAAAAATTGAGGCTGGCAATGGCAGCAGTATTTACGAGTATGTGTCGTAATTAAACAAGACTCAAAGGAAGAATTATGTATATGTATGTATATGTATATGTATATGTATGTATGTGATCAATGCCGTTGGCCGCACTCGACATAAGCATATTTTAGCACATTAATTAGAAGGCATAACTCGTCATTTATTGGTTCATAACACACAAACACAAACACACACACACAATGTCAATATGTGTAAATATGGTCACATCAAGACCCATAATATGCCTTTGCATAATCGAAGAGTACACACACTAACACACTTGCACACACACACACATACATAGAAGCATGTAAATGCTAAAAGTCAATACATATGCCGAGTGAATGAAGCAGAAAAGCTACAGCCACAACAGAGATCCGCAGTCGGTAGTCGGTACTCGGTACTCGGTGCTGGGTGCTGGGCTACGACACCACAAGCCTCGAGGTGGTTTGGTTTGGTTTGTAAACCAAAACAGCAACCACACACTCACACACACATAGCTTCCTCTGCTACACACACATTTGCAAATGTAAGAGAAAGAAAAATATACAGCAAAGAATAAAATCATAAATTTCTTTGTTCACCTCTGTGCGCGCTCTTCCAGCACCAATGACTTGCCTACCCACAACCACACTGCCTCTCTTTGCACTCACTCTCTCACTCTCACTATCTCAGTCTCATGTTACGCTCACACATACTCAGCGATACAGTCGTGTCCGACCTACATCAACAATGTCATACATTTCACCAAAGGCGTTCCACACGTTCTCATTGTTTCGCTGCCCTGCAAAGAGTGTGACAAGGTAATTGGGTCGTTGTGTTTGCCGCCCATCTGAGATATCTCGGGTATCTGGTATCTTCTGTCTCACAAGGCATGCAAATATCATTATAAAATACTGCAAATTATTAGGCTGCCAGCAATTGTACACCTGCTGCCAGGTAATAGGTAATAGCACAGACAGTGTTCTCAGCATAACTTTGATATAAGCAACGTAGGCGGAGAGTAACAAGTGGAGGCAGCTAAATTCGAAACAATATCATAGACAACAGGTGGTGGGATGTTTTAGCTAACTAAATCTGATATAGTTGAAAGTAAATTGCAGCTGAGAACTTGCTTAAAATTCGGCAGATTTATACTACGTGGGCATAGCCAGATAATTCAGAGAATTCTTTAAGGTAATTACTTTTTGTTAGAAATGTACATATTTAGTACATACATATACATATATTTAAATACAAAGTTAGTTATTTTTAAACTTGATTAATTTTATTTTCAAAAATATCTAACAAATTTTTTTTCTTCAGATAAATTTGTAAGTTATTTTTATTTTCTCAATCATATTTTATGTGTACAGTAAAAAAGGCACCTGAACAAGATACGTGACATAACTGAAAATAAGACTATACTATGTATATGTTAAAAACCGCACATAGCTTGTCAAATTAGGCCATAATATACATATATGTATATATATTTAAGATTTGTTTGTAATAGTGCTAAATATAAAATGTTTCACAAGTATATAGTATATGTGTAATAAAATTGTTCTTATTTGTATGATTTGCTGTGTAGAAATGTTAACATCACTTTCAGCTCATTTCAGCAGCATGCAGAGTATTTATTAGCAAATACAACAACCCAACGTCATGTTTTTTTTTCCGTCTCTTACGCAAAATGACGGGGCGTTGCTCACGTCGACGTTTACTTCGATTTTTGTGTCAAATTTTGCAGCTTTTCCTTTCTTTTTTGTTGATGTGTGTGTGTGTGTGTGTGTGTCTGTGTTTCCTTTTTTACGTGTTTTTTTTTGCGCGTGTATTTTCGTTGTACACAGCAATTACACGGCTTAAGTGTAGAATGGGCGTCACGCTATTTAGCTCGCTCTTCGTGCGCCTCGCCTCTCTCTGTCTTTTACACACTCTTCCACATTCGCTCTTATACGTAATCCAGCAATTGACTCACTTTGATTGCTTTAAAGCGGCACTCGTACATTTTTTGTTGCCTACTTTTCTGCGCGGGCGAAACTCAAGTGAAACTCTTGCCTGACATCCCATCCCACCATCCCGACTGCCTGATTGCCAGATTGTCAGACTGTCAGACTGTCGCCTGCCTGCCAGTTATGCTCAATTGTTATTGTTGTTGCTCGATTCGGTTGTGTGTCTGTGTGTGTAATTTGCACACATGAATAAACAAATATGTCAGCTGATGTGCTTTGTGCTGTAGCTGTATCCTGGCCGATGACGAGTCAAAGTGAGACAATTATTGGCACGTGGGATATGCAATCGTTTACGTTGACTTATCAACTATATCAACTAATATAAATATTTATAAATATATGTATGTGCATAAATTTATAGCACTTTGCCTTGACATATTAATTAATACAAATTGCCATTTGATATGTTGAAAGTTATGAATATGCTTTGATTAATAATTGAATCGATTTGTCGAGCACTTCAGAGTGCCGTTCTTAATTAATTAGCTCATCAATCAATGGAATTTGAAACTCAAAACTGTTTACAGCTAAATGTTTAATTAATATGAGTAATAATTCAAGTTCATTATAAATTTAAAATATATGTATATTTTAAAATGTTGGCCAAAGTTCAACTTGTCTTGGCCATTTCTCATGTGAAGTTGACTGCAGTTGACAATTTTGCATTTCTTTTTTTTTTTTTTGTTAAAGTGAACATATATATATATTTATAATTTATATAGCTTTTCTCATGTATAATGAATGTATGTATTTTGGGCGAAATGCCCGCTCTCGTTGGAACATAATTTTGCTCTCAAGAAATTAAAATTAACAAGCTATGCACGAGCTCGGCTAATGCCATGTATTAGCGACGTCAACTCTTTGACTTCACTTAGCGCAGTTATTTAATTAAACCCCCTACCCCCCAACCACATGGCCACCCCCCACCCCAGATATCGCCCGCTCTTTCTCTTCTCTGTTTGCGCTGGTTCTCTTTTCTCTGGTCTCTCCCTCTAGATTACGCTCCATAAATTAATTAAATGTGACATTTGACCGCCATTTGTCTTGCCCGAGACATTGCCATGGTAAATACTTGTACGTTGGCATTATATATAGCAGATCTTATAAAATATATATATTTATATATAGTTGAGAGAACAGAGAGAACTTGGGTATATGCCACTGGATGCTCTGCCTGCTTTATATGCACAGCATTGTCATGCAGTAATTAACAGGGGTCTCTGGGGATCGACATGAAGCGGATTCTCCCTCTCTTTTCCTACTCTCATCTCTCTTCTCTCTCTCTTTCTCTGATTTTGACCTTGCCAAAAGTTTGGCGCGTTGATTGATGGCTTAAGTGTTATTTGAGTGTCTATTTATGTTTTTATAACGCAATGTTTTCCCTTTTGTTGTTTTTGTTGTTTTTTGGCATTTCTTTGCTCTGAAAGTTTTTGGCTTTTGTCTTGAATTTCTTTCTGACCATTTGCCGTTTGCTTTCGTTGTCCTTTCCTTGTCCTAACTGGTTTTTGTGTGCGGTCGTTATTTAATTATATCACATGTGGTTATTGTTCTATTGTCACTGCAAGAATGGCAGCTGGAGAAGCGAGATGATAGAGAAAGAGTGGCAGAGAGAGAGAGAGAGAGTAGAAGAGTAAAATAGATAGTGGGTGAGCAGGACACATGTGTTATTAATGATATCAGTTTGGCCTTGCAGAATTAATAGACTTATATAATTATATGTAATTATTAACTTGGCCAAGCGTTCATCACACAATAAATTTATTCGTCTGTTTGAGAAAAATTAACTTATTAAATTTACACATGTGATGTTAAGGTACTTTAAGCTGTACAGAATCTTCACTTATTGAAATTATAAAATAAAAATAAAAATTAAATTTACCAAATTAAGTAGAGATTAAACAATCTTAAATTTATTTTCTATATTTATTATAAATATTTTTTTTATTTTTTTTATTTTGCACACTTTAAATAAAGTTGCCTTATGCACACGTAACGTATTAAAATTCAGCATACGACCTGTTGAACGGCTCAGAAAACTTAATCAACTTGCTGTTGACAGGGATGGAGTTTGAGCTGGAGATAGAGTTGAGAGAGAGAGAGAGAGATAAAGAGGGAATGACAGAGAAATAGAGACAGGTATTGGAGGTGACAGCAGCTGCTGGTTGTTTAGGCAACATTTCAATTAGGGCAGGACTCGGGGACGGACTTGTTATTTTCATTTTTGGCACTCGAAACAAATGGGGAGTCATGCCAAGCAAATTCAGTCAGGACGAGTGTCGAGCATGGCGTATACGTAATGAATTTTTGCTGCCGGCATATGTATCCACATCCATACATATGTGCATATTTGTCTCTAGGATTTCATGGTCGTATCATTGTGAGTGTGTTTAAAATGAAAATGTGCTCGGCTCGATTAAATGAACTTAGCAAGGACAACAACAACAACAACGACAACGACAAGCTTATAAAAATCGTGGCAACGAGTTGCCAGCAACAATGACAACTACACGCAACATCAGGAGCAAAAAGGACGACAATGCAGCCAAGCAAATCTCATCATGCAAATTAAATTTGGCAAACGCTTCCGACACTTGCACAAAAATGTGCGAAATTGAATTAAATATGCATGCAAAGCACAGGCAAAGCAAAACCAAAAACAAATACCGAAAATAAAACGAATAACCAAAATTAAAACGAAAACAAAAGTGAAAGAGCAAAGAAGCTGATGAAGAAGAAGCAGCAAGCAAGCGAGCAACTGAAGCGCACGTAGAGCCTCAAAAAGTTTTCGGCCATGTGAAGGAATCTCCATACATATTTATAAGCATGCATATGTGTATGTGTGTATATGCATGTCATGTGTGTGTGTGTATGTGTGTATGTGTATATGAGCTTAAGAGTTGCCCATGTATGGGTGGCTGTCTGTGTCTGTTCCTGAAAGCACATTCGCCAACAGGAGCTTAAGCTCCGTAATTGAAAGCTAACTACTTACTTAGCCTGTATGAAGGTATGAAAGGAGGACAGGACACGGCCTAAAGGCTCAAGGACAACACACGTTCGACAGTTTGTTAAATCGAATTAGTTTGCATTTTTAAGCAGCTTTTGTTTTGGGGAGAATTGCAATGCAATTTTGCATTATTTATTTACTACTCTAATGTTTATTGCTTAAAGCGATTGAAAGACGAAAAAAAAAATGGGTTTGTTTTTGAAAATATTGAATGGATTAAATAGCTTTCAACTATTCGAATAATATATAGAGATATTGATAATAATTTAGTATTTAATTTTATATTGATAAATTTCTAAATATAATTTTTGTAATGAAGAATTAAGATTAATATTTAAGTTATTTTTTTAAATTTCTATTATTTCTAATTAAATGTTACTTTATCTATTTTATATATTATAGAAAGTGACATTCAAGAAATATTAAAAAAAAAACTGTAACCCCACATATATAATTTTATTATATCTCGCCATATAACATATGAATAATAAAATCTCTGTAAATATCTCAAATTATACTTATCATTATTAAATTCATTTTAATTAAAGTAATTTAAAAAAAACTTAATTTTGCATTTAAGTAAATTATTATTTTAAATTTTCATTTTATTATTTTGGTTGTACAATTTAAAGTTCAATATTAAGCTATTGTTGTATTAATTATTATATTTTATTTATTTATTTAATTATTACTATTTTTATTAATCATTGGTATGCATGGAATAAAATCAAACAAAACTTATGGAAACAAAAGAAAAATAGTTATTATTATAAATAAAAATCGATAATTTGTAATTTGAAATAGTTTGCCAAAATGCAAATATTATGTATTATTTGAAAGTTTTTAATAATTGAAATATTTATTAAAAAAATGTCTCTTCAAGAGAATTTACTAAATTCTTTAGATCATTTAAGATTTATGTCAATTAAATCATGTGTCAAGATTTTGTATAGAAAACTTTTCTTGGAATTCCACATTCCAATTTATCGCTTCTTTTTTGTTTTTGGATTTTTTTTTAGAGGTATCCAAAGGTATAGTAAAGTAAAAGATGTTTATACTTACGGGTGCGTGGCATGCCACGAAAGCTGACAGCTGCCAGAAATGCCAAGAGGAGACTGCTGGCAGCTCCCTTGGCACCCGATCTAGTGGCGGTGGCAGCGAATCCGTTGCCTCTCCTGGCAACCAATTTTGCTTTGGCCTTATTCGTGCTAGCTGTTGATGCCACACAGCTATTGCCACCGTCTTCAGCTGTCGCTGCCCCTGCTTCTGCTGCTGCTTCCTCCTCTTCCTCTTCCTCCGCTGCCGCTGCTGCTGCTGCTGCTGCTGTCGGTGGCAACGTTGCCCGTCGACAGCGCATTTTATTGCGTGCGAGGATTCTTGGCTGCTTTGTGTCACACCTTGGATATGTTGTTGTTATTGTTATTATTGTTGTAGTATTGTATTGTTTTAAGCTTGTTTTTATGCTGTTGTTAAGCTGCTGCTGCTGTTGCTGCTGCTATTTGTTGTTCAGCTTTAATCCGAAGTGCGACAGCTCAAATAAATTATCATGTTCCTCCATATGCAGGGTGACCTCAAGACCTCAAGACCTCTTTAGAGTCCCCCTATCTATTACTAAGGATTCTATCTTATTTCTTTGTTCTATTTAACTTTTATTTGTAGCTGTGTCCTTTCATTATTGTGAATGCAGTTCAAAAGTTGTTTTGGGTTCTCTTGATTTCGTCTGTTGCATTTGCAACGTGCTACGTGAGGTCAGACTGCGGTTAACCGCAGAGGCCCAGAACGGAGTCGTAACTTATTTGCTGCTTTACTTGCCAAAAGCCAACCACAAACATACTGGGGGAATGAAAGCAGAGAAAACAGTAAAGAAAGATATATATTGGAGAAAGAGGTACCTCAAAAAAAAAGAAAAAACTATAATGTGTGCGAAAAATGCTCGGGTGTTTGCTCGGCCAAAAAAACCACAGAGGCCCATTCAAAATGACTTGCAACTGGCTATTGGAATTGACTCTGCAACTGCCACAACTGCTGCTAGTGCCACTGCCACAGGCAATGGATACTGGAACAGTGGTCCAGGAGTGTAACCGTTACCATCCCATCCTGGGCACTGCTGATGAATGAGAGTTCATCTTTTGCTGATTTTTGCCTTCTGCTTCTCGGTTTGTTTTTGTTTTTGACTACTTTCTCCTACCCCTATACCTCAGCTTCTACTTCTGCTTCTTCTTCTTCTTCTTCTTGTGCTAAATGGCCCGCAGGTTCCTTGGGAACATGATGCGACTGGGGGGAATTTGTTTTTCGACAGCCTTGATTGTAAGTCAATAAATTAATGAATTGCAGCCAACGAAACCACCTGATATCCTTGCTCAAGAATGAAAAAAAATATAATGAAATGTATGCCAGATGCCAGCTATAGATATAGAGGTAGATGTAGATGTAGATATAGATGTAGATATAGAGAATGAAGGTAATTCCTTATGCTATATATCAAATGCAAATTCAGTATCCGTCTATAATCTCATTTGGCTGATGAGCAAACTTCATTTGCCTAAGTGGAACAGCAAAGTGAAAAGAGTAATGTAAACTGAGTCCTATTTTATTTTTAAATGTTTTCAACATTTTTTCTGGATTTTCACATATTTAAAGTACTATATTTAAATAAAAATTAAGATAAAATCAGAGCCAGTACCACAAAAAAAAAACTTTCTTAATGTATGCATATGTATGTATATTCATTTGGAATCGTAAAATTTTGAGGGAAAATTAGATATACTAAAAATATAGCAAACAATTGCGAAGAAAACTTTGTTGAGAAAATTAACGAGATTTTATAGCTTAACTAACCTATTTAGAAATAATATACATATAATATAGCAAAAGTGATATCTGTATTCTAATATTTGCTTTGAACAGTATCTGTCTTTCTCTTTTCTGTAACACTCTCTTTTTCTCTTTTCTCTCTTTTTCTTTTCTCAAATCTATTATCATCTGCCTCCATATGCAGGGATACCTCAAGACCCCAAGTACTGCTTCCTTTTCCCTCTTTTCTCACTTTCTCTTTTCTTTCTCTCTCTCTGTCTCTCTCTGTATCTCTCTCCCTCTCTTTCTATCTGTCTAGACTGTTAGAAACTTCCAACTCATTTAGTTCACTTCTTTTCTTATTTACATCAAATTCTTAAGATAATTTGGACATAATATTTCTCAAATATAATATAATAATTCATTTTTCTCATTCCTTAATTTAATTTAAAAAAATTTCTCTTAAATAAATTTCTTTAATTTTCAACCATCTGTTTCTGTTATCTTCCTCATCAATAGTTATTTATTATGTCTAACTGCACCTCTTTCAGTTCGAACTTTCTAAAATGGACAATCTGTTGAAACTAATAAAAAGTGACAGAGAAACAAATGGAATAAATGTGCAGACAACATTTCGATTGATACATTTCGTTATTCTCGAATCAAAGGAGCAACAAAACAAGCAACATAAAAAGTTGAAAACAGTCGTAAAAAAACTGTCAACAGATTACTTGTTAACAATTATTTTAACTGGTTATAAAAATTTTAGAACATAAATTGGGAATCTGAAATAAAATAAAAATGTGTTAAAGGTTGAATACGATATTATTTTTCCTATATTGAACAATTATCTTCTTTTCTCAAAAACAAAAAGAGTATTTTTTTATCTATTAACAAGATCGAAGAAATTAGGTTTTTTTGTGTTATAAATTAATTAAAACATTATAAATAAATATATATAATAATCATATAAGATTATACAAAATTTTAATAAGAAATACAGGCAAAAAATTAGTGATACTTTTCAAATGATAATTTATAAAATATTCTGTTTTTCGGGACATTTTACTGAGTATGACAATTTCAAAAATAATACAATTACTTGATGATGAAAAATGTGGTTTAAAAATATTGTCAGAATTTTTCAAGTAAATAAAAATATTAAAAAATTTATTAATTAAAAATAAAATTTAATATAAGTGCATTTTTAGCATATCTGCTCAATTTTCTATGTAAAAATGTGTGACGCAGTTGAGAACAAGATATTGTACATATATATATATATATATACTTTTTATAAAATTTTCAACAGTTTTTCCAACATTTTCATTTTGTTGCACATTGTATTGTAATTTGTGTAACTTTGCATAGGTAACGAGTTTATTGATTCGAAATTGTGTCATTATCAGGATCTCTACCTCACACATTCCTTTGAATCCTTTCGCTGTCTCTCCTGTTGACTCTCGATTTTTCATTATACTTTCGCCCACTTTGAGAGCAGCTCAAAAAGCGCATTAATGCGTTTTAAATCTCTCTATCTATATATATATATATAGTATATATTGTTTCCTTGACGTTTTTTGCTTTCATTTTCATTTCAATCTTGTCTGCTTATTTTGCTTCTACTTGCTTTTGAGCTTTCGCCTTATTTCTTGGCACAAAATGAAGTGAAAATCAAATTAGAAGACGCCTAAGACAGTAGACCCAGTTACGGGTAGAGGTGATGGAGGGGCAAGTAGAGGGGGCCGGGGGCAGCTTTGGCCCTGGCTTAGTCCAAAGTTGTTTGCCATGCTGCGAGTCAGATTAAATTTCAATATTTTACACAAGTCGTAGCAAAAAAAGAGGAAGAAGTGAAAGATTGAAGATGAAGGGCCGTAGGGGACAAGGTGTTGCAACAATGTGTGTTTGAGGCACGCCTACGTGCAGCACGTGTGTGTGGCACAATCACAATTACAATCGCCTCAGCTGCTAACCTAGTCAACATTGTAGTGTGGAAGCAAGGGGGAGCGGGGTGAACTTGTTTCAAATGATTTCTTGCTCGTATTTTACAGCTTTTGCCACGCACACACACACACACACACACACACACAAAACTCCCACATCATTCACCTTTTTTCCGCAGACACTCGCGTTACGTTTCCTTCCGTATTCATTTTTTTACGAGGATACAACGACGCAATCAGCGGCGTTTGACGTCTTTTGACTTTAGATCTATTACTGTAGTTGATGTTGTTGTTGTTGTTGTAAGAGTTGTTGTTGTTGTTGCTGTTGGCATTTACTGTATCCGTTCTAATGCGCAGCAATTGGAAATGTGATTTTTGTTGATTTATAAAGGACACATTGCAATTCACATTCACATTTGGATTTGGATTTGGATTTGGACTTGGATTTGGCTTTAGATTTCGACTCGATTCGAATTGTGGATTAAGAGTGCAGAGAGATATTCAACGGTAAGCGCACATAAACAAAAGACACAAAACACTGATGATGATTTCTACTCTTTCCGCTTTCACACTCCTATTCACAATTCACGATTCACATTCACTGTTCACAGTTCACATTCGTAGCATTATTCGTTATGCCATTCATTTATTGCCGCAGCTGTGACACGCCTCACTCGCACACACACACTCTCACACTCTCAACAGACTTGAGACTTCTTCCACGGTCTGTGGCCATTGATCCTGTTGCGACACGTTTACATCGTCGCATTCGCATTCACTTTCGAACTCGCAAAACTGTCGCACGATTCGCGCCTAGCTACGGTTGTTTTTGTGTAAGTTCTTGTTGGTGTTGTTGCTGTTGTTATTGCCGTTTGCTTTTGGCAATTGTTTCGTGGTCCGCCCACGCGTCCGCCACCGAGCCATGCAAATATTCAACTAAAATGGCCATAGCAGCAGCATCAACAGCAGCTTCAACGGCAGCATCAGCGGCAGCCGTCGTATACGAATACGAATACGAATACGAGTCAAGAACTCATCCACACTCACACAGTGAAACAAACACACGGATGCCTTTTGCCAATTTTCAAGTTTCATTTGATTTCTGACGTTTCTCCTTGTTGTGCGATTGTTGTTTGTGCCGTTCGTTTTGGTTCTCCTTCCTTTCGTTTGATGTTTCATTTTTCACATTTCACAATTCACGCATTTCACTACCCCTTGTTTCAAATTTCGGTTCATTTTTATTTTAGTCAAGTTCTGAAACGTTCCCGTTTTCCATAGTTTCATTTCACGTAGCAATACACGACTCTTCCCATTTCGAGAGTGTCGCGTTTCGTTGTTCCTTTCCGCAGCATCTGTCTCCCCCTGTGTGTTTCGTTGCCGGTTGGCAGCTGTTCCCCTGCTTATGTTTCATGTTTCATCGGAGCATTTCACTTCGTTTATTGCGGGGAATCGGCACGTTACACGAGCACGTTGTGGATGCTGTGTATGTTCTGTTGTTGCTGTTAACAGCTGCAGCGCATGACTGTTCTTAGTGCGCTGTTAACGTGTGCCGCTGTTAACGTTTGCCGCTGTTAACCGATTCATCTTCGAACAGCGGCCGTTAAAACCAGTATTTCATGCTTTTTGCAGTTGAGTTGAATTTTGAGCGTTTGTTTGAAGTATTATTATTGAAGTAATTATGGAAAATTAATATAAATTTGATTGCAAATGATTAATGGTATTTTTTTTTTTAATAAGATAAATTAAAATTTGCGATGCCATTTTATTACTACTAGAGATTTAATTTATTATTATATATTTTTAATTATTTTTATTATACCTTCATATACCATTTCTTGTAGACCAACGACTAATTAAATTTGTGTAACTTTTCAATATTTTCCAAAACGTTGCCTTTCAATAAGCAAAATTCCCAATTTTCGCCAAGTTTTGCTCCACCTGCCTCAATTTAGCTTCAGTTGGCAAAATTCTTTGGCTGTGGGCTTCGAGGTGTGAGAATTGTGCTGACGAGGCGCATGTATTTACAGCACTCACTGTAAACGCACTTTTTGCATATTAAACGCACATTTATTTCCGCAATTTCACAACGTAAAACGTTAAACTCAATTGTGTTGCCTGAACAAACACAGAACTCACTCACATCCCCCCCTCTTCTTCCCCCACCGCATTTCAAGTCATTCAATGTGGCACTTATTTCATAATAGTAACATGTATACACACATATGTATGTATGTGTGTGTGTGTGTGTGAGTTGTCTAGGTATGTGTGCATTCAGAGAAGATGAAGACGAATCCATTTGCAAACAAACAATTGTTGGCAAGTATCGTTAAAGAGACGTTGGCCAAAAGGTAACGCACAAATAATTGACTACGCCGTGTACAAAGGATACTATGCAGCAGGAACAGCAGCAGAAGGAGCAATCGGAGAGAGGGAAGGGAGATTGAGAGGGAGAGGAGGGGTGGGTAGGCAGGCAATAAAAGGAACTCAGCTCAACTTGTGTTTTATTGACAGCTGCTTCAGCAACAATGAACGCAATTCGCATGCTCTGCAAACATAGTTTCCATTTGCAACAATTTTCAATATACATATATTTATTATAATTTTCCATTTTCCATTTTCAACCCCATAAACTTGTTGCTACTTTTGGCCATTATTGTGTCCATATATGTATGCGGCCAATACTACTCGCTGTCTAATGAATCCGCTTTACGGGTTATGCACAAGGACTCACAAGGACTCGTCTTCGTCTGGTTTGGAATCCTTTTCGTCCTGTTTGCGAGTCGATTGCTGCTTAAAAGGCGCAGGCAGCTGCCGTTAAAAAGTAAAGCTGCTCACAAATTGAAAAGAACAGCTGCCCCTCCCCCCCCCTTCTTTTTATTCCCCCCCAAGCACTGCTCCCAATGATGTCTGCCACTTGCAACGTCATTAAAATGTGAATGTGTGTGTGTGTGCGAAAGTTGAACACGGCGTATACGCAACATTTGTTGCAATTGCAGTTTACAACTGTACTACCACCTGTACTACCACCTGTACAGTGAACTGCCGTTTTATGGAACTTCCTCTTCATCTGCAACTGCAACTGCCATAAACTTGCACATATTTTGCAAGACAGTTTTTTTTTTTAATTAAAATATATGTGAATGTGGATAAAGGCAGAGATCCCAATGCAATTTAAGCACAATTCATTTATCATTGCATAAAATGTTGAGAGACTCTATATACACCCCCCTCTCAACACTCTTCTCCCTCCTCACTAAGTCAAAAGTCAAATGTCTCAAAAGGAGATTGTGACCAATACCAAAGATACACAGAGAGAGAGAGAGAAAAAAGGTGAGAGTGAGAGAGAGAGAGAGAGGGAGAGAAATAAAGAGAGAGGAAAAAGTAAAGCTGATAAAACACAGTTTACAGGCGAAAGCTAAACAAATACTAAAATAAACTAAGCAAAATAAATAAAGAGTATCCAGAGTGAAAGAAAGAGTGACAGAGAGAGATAGAGAAAGACAGAATGAGATGAAGAGAGAGAAAGATAGAGAGAAAGAGATGAAGTTCGAGTGGATGCAAAGCACTTGCCACATTTAAATATTGCACAATATATAAAATTCAAAAAAAAAAAATAAAATATATATATATACCATATAAGTTCTATATATACTAGACACGATATATTTATCCTTGTTTACAGTGTATAGTTGTGTTTTTAGCCGCAGGACTTAGGAGTCTATGCAACTTCCCAATTGCGTGTGCAACAATCACAATCAGCTGAGTTTAAGGACTTAAGAGTTGAGAATTCAAGTGGAAAATATTATATATGCTTTTTGTATTATAAAAGAAACTTATAATCTAGATATATGGAATGAAGTGGGAGCAACAGATACCCTGTAAAAATATCTGAAGTGTATATTAACCAAGGCCAAAAGAATATATACATACATTTACAAATCTCAAGAGGATATAGAATATATTTGGACAACAACAAACAAATAAAAAAGTTCATTTTAATGAAAAAAAAAAACATAATATAATTTAATCTTAATGTACTACTAATTTTAATTAATTTACAGTCAGACTTTAAACTATACATATATATATATATATATATATATATATATATATATATATATAAATGTAAAAATAAAGTTACATAATAATTATTATATCGGAACTCAAATTCAATAATAATGTATAAAATTATAATAATTTGAAAATATTTTTAAATTAATTTATTATTGATCATAAATTTGAACAAAAATTAAATAATTTTAAGCAGAATTTGAGTAAATTAAATTCAGTTACATAGAAATACGAAACTAATAATTAAATTCAGCTAACAAATTATAATATATAAATAAATTATAAAGTATAAATATATATATATATATATATCTTTAGTCTTTATTATTACAGTATATAAATAAAAAAATATTCACTTTATTAAATATAAATAGAATACGTAGCGAAGGTAATTTAAGCTATGAAATTGGAATTATCTCTCTATAAATTTAGAGAACTGGATACACAATAAATATATAAAAAAATAAAATTTATCCTTTCATTATAAATATATTAATTTATATTAAAAAATAAGTGATTTATTTAAGATAATTTACACAACTTTTAAATGTGTATATAAAGGGCTAGATTTTATGAAATCTATTTAGATCCGAAGTTATATATGATGTCCATGGACAATAGGAATTAAATAAGAAATGAGGTATTTAAAATAATAAAAGAAGTATAAAAAATAAAAAAAAAAATATAAAAAAAATAAAAATAATATTCTCTTTGGGCATCTCCAAAACATTGGGTATATTTTGAGTTTATGCAATTTTTAGAGTATTTATCATTTGGCTACTTTTTCAGCACTTAACATAGTTGGGCGGCAACAAAGAGTCGTGATCAGAGGGAGGAGATCGTAGGGAAGAGGTTGAAGGGTAGAGGGTGAAGAGAAGAGGTTGAAGGTCAGAGGGCGAAGGGGAACAGCAAACGCATCGACGACATTCAAATGTCAACGATGTTCTGCCAACTTTTTTTCTTCCGCCCGATAAAAGTCGAAAAAGTTTTTGGCTTGAAAACTATTGCCAGCTAAAAGTCGCATCCTCTCTTTATACACTATATATGTATATATATTTGGTTGCCTATAGTATTTGTTATAATATATATATATATGTATGTATAAATAAATATACCTTCAACTTGTATTCATTTATATTGCAGTCGAAGCTCAAGTTGTTTAACTTCTGTAGAGTCATGTGAGTGTGTTTTTTATCCTGGCTATTTATAGAGTCTGCAAATATATGATATGCTTATACGAATTTCTTTTCTATACATATATAAATATATATATATATATATATTTAAGAGAATGTATAGATTTTTGAAGACGATGACTGCCCCAAAATGACGCGATATTGAGCAAACACAATCAAGTGGCAAGTGGCAAGTGGCAAGTGGCAAAATGTGTAGACAATGAATGAGTTTGGGCAGAGGAAAAAGGATTGCGGTGGTTGAAGATGGGGCCAAACAGGATGCGGTGGGCACCGCAAGGAGTCAAACAGGACAATGGCCAAAGTGTGAAAATGCCAAACGCAGACAGAGAGTGACGAGTCCTTCTCTCCTCAGTTGGTGTTGTATTGTTGTTGCTTTGTTGCTGCTTTATGGGGCATCGTCAGCCTATCAGCTGCTTGCCACAAACTTGATTAATGGTGTGCCACACACTAATACCGATACAAACTCGCATACATACATACATACATACATACATACGTATAGAAAATACATTTGAAATTTAAAACAGTTTTCGGAGAGGGATTTCTTGCCATGGCAATCAAATGCTGAAGTTGCGGAAATTGTGGCAAGCTTTTGTTGCAGCTGATTTAAGCTGCTGATTGGGTTTGCTTTGTGCTTGTATTTGTATGCCATTCATACACACACACATACACATCTATATACAGACACTTGAGTAACTGAGCAGCAACTACCGGCAACAGCTTCTTCTTCTTCAACTACTGCCGCAAGTGAATTCTCTTTCTCCCTCTGTACTTCTCGTTCTCTCTCCCTCTCCCAGTTTATGCCATAAATATATATATATATATATATGTATATATAGGGCCCGGTCTGTTGCCTGCCCCCAATGTCTGAGTATTAGGGCCATTTGTGGCAGGGCAACGCTCTAAGTGAGTTGTGGCCAAGTGCTCAGCGTTAACTTGCTAAATCATACTCTACATCCACATACAAATACTACCACTCACATATACATATACATATATACATATACATATGTATGTAACTAATATAAATGCATATGTATATCTGTATCTATATCTAGTACTTGCAACACTTTCGCTGTCAGCAGCGTTTGAATTGCTGCCAAACATTGATTTAGTTGAGCTTTAAAAAGCCAGTCTCAAATGAAGTTGGCCTTAAATTGTGAATTCTGATATTGTGCATTTAAATAGCAACATTTGAATTGTTACTTAATTTTAATACTCAGACGACAATCATCAACATCAACAAGATTTAAATCAATCCTTCCAACAAATTATGAGGCGCTTTAATATTTAAGTTATTATATATTAAGTTACCATAGTTTGAGTTGCAAAATCCAAAAATATAAAAAATTAAAATGAAATCAAATTGAAAAACAAATATTCTGAGGGGAAATATTAAAAAAAATTTAGAAAATACTAGATTCAATATATTAATATTTTAATTTGAAATCTTATCCGTACAACTTAAAGTACTTTAACATATAAGTAAATAAATAAATTAATAATATATTTATTTAGACATTTGCATAATAAATTTGTTTATTTATTTATTTATTTATTTATTTAAACCCAGTCTAAACCTCAGTCTAAAGAAGAGTAACAACTAAATCTGAATAATTTAATAATAAATTGTTTTTTATTTTTATATATCTTTTGTATTTTTTTATTTTAATTATGCTTAGTTAATTTTGAATTTAGTAATGTCACGCATTTCAATTATTTTTAATACCAATTGTTATTAAAAAAAATTAAATAATAAAGTTATTAATTGTTAAGATTTTTCTTAAAAAAAAAACTAAAACAAAATGAATGAAATCTTGAATTTAATATTATGTTTCTAATATTTTGTTTGTTAATTATTTTTCAAATACCATTTCAATGTGTTTCTTATAAAAAATATCTTATCTATTCTGTTTCTATTCTAAATTTTAATTATAATTTTTTATTAATTTTAAATTAATTTCAGGCTTAAATATTTTTTTTATTTATTAATTTATTTTTAAATTAAATTTGCATTACATTTTATTTCAAGCAATCTGGGCTGTTGTTTTCCATGTAAAATTCCTTCATCAATATAATTTCCTAGATAAAACAGCTTCTGGAGCTTTATGGGCTCTAAGGATATCAGCCAACTGACAGCAGGAGATGTTTGTCTGGTTGTAATTTCCTTTCACAGGAGTTTCAAGGAGAGTCTCTCATCATCTGTTCATAGTTACATTGTCAAAGAAGTTTATCATTTTTATAACTAATGCTGAATTTTTAAGGGTTAACAGAAAATTTATAAGTAGTTTGAGGGGTTAAATATTAATGAATAAATATAGCAATTCAAGATAGTAAAATAAAAATGTATTAAATAATTACAAGAATTCCTTTCAAAATATACATATTTTATAAAATTAAAAAATTGTTTGAGAGGTTAAACATAATTAATTACTATAATTCCTTTGAAAATATAAATATTTAAACATCAGTAAATAAATATTGTATTTACATATGATACAAAAATATAGTAAAATAAAATTATATTAAATAATTACAATAATTGCTTTCAAAATATAAATTTTTCAACATAAATTACTAAATATTGTATTTAAATATAATACAAAAATACAGTAAAATAAAATTATATTAAATAATTAGAAAAAAATTCCGTTCAAACTATAAATATTAAAAAAAAAATTAAAAATAGTTTCACAGCTTAAATATAAATTAATAAGTATAGTGTTTGAAAATAGTTAAATAATATTAAAGTAAATAACTAATTTAATTTCTTTCATAATATATATATTTTTAAAAATTAAAAAATTTAAGTTTTTGAATAAATTTTTAAATATTTGTAAGTAATGTAATGGCCTTGATGAAAAGTGAGGTCTCCAGTTGCTCTTTTAGAATTGCAAAATGGCAGAGTTGAAATTCGAGTTGTTGTTTCAATAAAATTTTGTAAAATTCACCTTTGACTTACACATAATAGAGACAGATGTTAAGAGTGTATTCATTGCTATACAAATAAATATATGTATATATATATTTTTTTTTTGGCAAATTCCAAGTAGGTGTATAAGAATTCAGTATAAAGAGAACTTCAAAAGGAATTCAGCTGCATTATCCTTGAATGGCATGTTAGCTAATGTTAGTTTTCAGCAGGCTCAATTAGCGCACTTTCCCCACTTTCACTTTGAATGCAAAAAACATTTCCGAAATTTACACAAGAATTTCCCCATTCATAATAAACATAATACATACCCAGAGAAATGGGGAAGGGGAATGGGAGATATAGAGATAGAGATGGTTATGTTATATCATGTAGAGCTGTATTCATTACATGGCCAACATAATTAATTAGGCCTTGGCCAAATATTCAGGTACATAAAGCGCCAATTAGTTATAGGTAATTAGAGATCCCCCACGCAGTTTCTAAGCTCACTTAAATCTTAAATTACCCAAAGCGCTAATTAAATTTGGTTAATTTTATTTTGTATTGTTATTTCTATGGAATTGTATTAGCATGTGTTCCCAACTGTATTTCATATAAAAAAAATTAAATATTCTACATATATTATATACACAACATATATTGGAATGTATATATGTATATTTGTATGTCGGGCCAATAGCAATTAATTATATGAAAATTGCGCCAGTTTTGATTTGGGCATATTTTTTACTCTCATTCACACACATAATAATATTTAAAAAATTAGAAAAAAAATGTGGCAAAAAGAAAGCAAGAAATTTGCATAAATGAATTGTAAACAACGCGACGCGAATTGTGCATTATAAATTCAACGGAATGCGGTCATATTTAACATGGCGGGTGGGCGTGGCGCACAGTGGGACCATGAAATTCATGCCATTGCCAATTTGCATCCATATAGACATACTCTATATATGAACAAATATATGTTATCTGTATGGATATGGATAGATGTATGTTTTTATGCAGAATATGTTTACCTATTTTGGGTCAAAAGGGTCCTTTATATATATGTATGTGTGTGTGTGTGAGTGTGTGGGTGTGTTGGTGTGTTGCTGTGGCAGCCGCATAAACAGCAGCCAAATTTGTAGTTGTCACTTTTTCGTTGGCCCATGATATATTGGTTGAAGCCCAAAGACAACAACGATTGTATGCAAATAAACATTACACAGCACAACACACAATTCAAACCGTAAAACAGAAAGAGAGAGAGAGAGAGAAGAGAGAGACAGACAGAAAGAGAGAGAGAGAGAGGTAGTCAGATTGTCAGAGACAGCAACTCAACACAGTTTTGGGATTTTTGGAGTCAGGCATACAGGAGTAGTTTCTGTCGTCGCAGTTGGAGCTGCATTTGGAGTTGGAGTTGAAGTTGAACTCAGAATTGGAATTGGAGTTGGAGTTGATGTCGGACTTTTGGTATTCGCAGTAAATCAGAAATATAAATTATGTTTTTTGGCAACAGCACATTGAACACTAGAGGCAAGTGAAGAGGCCTCTCAGCTGGAGCACCACACAGCTCTTACTCTCTCTTTCTCTAACTCTCTCTAACTCTCTCTCTCTCTCTAACTCTCTTTGTAGATAAGTAGATCATATTTAATGCTTAAGAATTTAAGAATTTCTATATAATTTGGAGCAAGAAATTTGCTTAGAAAACATTTATGAAAATATGGTTATAATAATAATGGTCATAATAATTACATTTGCCTACAATGCATTAAAGTCAAAAATGTAATTAAATAAATTTAAATTATATTAATTATGTAATTTTAGTGACTTAGGGAAAGTGTTGGAAAAAGTTAACGCTTATAGCGACAATGATATCATAATATAATGTATATTCTCAAGGATAATTTTCAGCTTAGTTTCCAAGATTAACGTAATTAAATTTAGACTAGGAATAAATACTTTCAAAATGTTGCTATTTTTGCAAGAGATGTTTAATTAAATTGAGATTCGAAATAAATACTTTCAAAATTTTTCTATTTACGCAAGAGATTTTTTAATTAAATTGAGATTCAAAATAAATAGTTGAAAGATTTTTCAATTTCCGAAAGAGATTCATAGCAATGGAAATAATTATGTCAAAATTTTTCACCATATCTATAGTAGAAGAAAAAAATGTTGAAATAGTGGTTTTATAAAAATTATAAGATAATAATAGATTATAAATTACTAGGAATTTCAATAATGTTTAAGACAAAAAATGAATTGTAAGTCCTTACAAAGGATGGTATGTTCATAATAAATTTAGCTAAAGTCAGACAAAAATTTAATTCAATTTTGTTTTATGCAGTTGATATTTTTCAATAAAATATTTGTGTACAGATATAATAAAGTAACTTGAATTTAGTCCAATTATAGTTAAAATTAAATAAAATAAAATGATATTTTTAGAGAGGATCAACTGTGGGTATAAATTTTTGATGTCTTCACTCTCATCACTTCCATGATATCCCCAACTCTACCTCCAGTAATGGTCCTTAAACTTCTCAGTGTCATATTCGTAAAATTGAATACTTTTCGTAATTCTATTTTTCTAAAAAAAAACCAATTAACTTGTAATCCCATTATCCTTTAGAGCAAAACAAAACAAAACCAACTGCTGCAGGGGATTTGAAATGTTGTCTCGGTTTAAAGTGGATTTGGGGAGAATGGCAATGGATTAAATTAACATTAGGAAAGGAAATAGTTTGCCACGTGTCATGCCTAAAATAATCAAAATAAAATTAAGACACAATGTATTTATTGAATTTGGCAGAAATAAATAAATAAATATTTAATTCAAAGTTGAATATGCCAATGGAAATGTGAATTGTGTTGGAGAGTGTTTAAATTGGTTGAACTGCAATTCGCTGATTGGGGAAATTGTTAATCGAATTTTTATGAAATTAATAAAAATAATATGGCAAACATATTTTATTTGCCATAAATATAATTGCAATTTGCATTTATTTAAAAGTGTCAACTCAATGAATGAAAACTCTCACATCGACTATTTGTTTAATTTATATTTATTTTTAATTGTTTTTTTTTTCTCTTTTTGTCTCTCAATGCACTTAAAAAATCAATACAACGCGGCACAGACTCGGGCTCAAGCGGTGGGTTGGCCAATAAAAACATCTTCAGAAAATGCAATTAAAATCAAACTAACCGAAAGAGAGAGAGAGAGAGAGAGAGAGACAGAGAGAGAGGTGAGACAGAGACATCGTAAAGCAGATAAGCGAAAAACAGCAAAAAAAAAAACAAGACTTTCCATTTTCAATGGGCATTTCCAATCCCGCAGGCCATGATGACCTCAACTCCAATTTCCCGTCACGCCCACACCCACGCCCCCGTCCACTCATGTTTGTTTTTTAAATGCCACAACTTGTATACAAAACAAACAACAACAGCGATTAACCAAAAGCAACAGCAACAACAACAGAAATAAGATGAAGAAGAAACTGAAATTGAAGTTAAAACACATTTGCTGTTGACATTGCATGGGACTCTTTGGCCCAATCATCGTTATCTTTATGCTTTCTTGATTCTTTTTCATTTTTTTTTTTTTTTTTTTGCATTGAACTGGGACACGCTCCATACCCCTGCCCATCCTCAACTGCTCAATCCCAATCCCAATCTGCGACCGCCACTCGCACTCCCCCATGTGTAGCTCATGAACCCGCACTCTGGATACAATTAGCAGTTAACATAATTACATTGGACGCCGTCAGGTTAATGATGCCCACTTGCCCTGATAAGACCCGCGTACCGCCCCCCATTACCATCCACATCCCCTCTCCTCCACAACCCCTACCCACATTGGGAATGTTTGCGTACAGCCTCGACTTGCATTTATTTATGGCCTTATGAATGGTATTCTCATTACTGTAAGCCCCGTGGAGAATGAAAATAATATATAGTATATGTTATATATTATATATTCATATAGTATATAAGATGGCTGCGCTATCAGCTCAGCCAAAGGACACTGCCATTTTGAGCATTACCAGTTACAGATTTCGCTCTTTGCCTCCTGTTGGCTGTTCCTTTTTTTGTTTGTGGGTCAACAAGGACGAGTGCAGAAGGCAAACGCATTAAAATTAAACGAAAATTAAACAATTAAAGTCTGATGAAGTGCTGCCTGTTGGCAACAGCTGATGAGTCCCGTTCAACATGAAATGCGGCTCGGCCATTATAACTGTAATCACTTGATGCATGGCCTGTATATTAAAACAATTTACATTTTTAAATCGACCTTGGAGTGCCTCTCCAGTGTTGACACACATAATTATTAAAAGAATTACGTAATTTGCTGACAGCAATACGAAGTTATTTGTCTTTCTTCCCTCGGCCCCGAATAAGTATGCTATAGTATGGAGCTTATGTTGTGTGTAGCTTTTTAGCTTTTGTATTGATGCAGCTCTTACTGCATGCACTTCTCTCTTTCCATTTTTAATCTGGCTTTTAAATCAATGCATCGTTTGTGCTTTACTCTGCTTCTTCTATGCAAATGCTGCTGTCATAAGCTCTTGAACGCAGTGGCTGCGCAGTTAATACTTCATTTCGTTGATTTCACTCTCTGTTAAAGCTGCTGCTGCTGCTGCTGCTTCTGCTACTGCTGTTAGTGGTAATGCCATCAGCTGCTGCACTATAGCAACTACTCTTTAAAATATGCTCTGCTTCCATTAAACTTTACTTTCGTTTGCTTAATATTCTTCGCCGCCACTCCCACATTCTCACCACAGCATTCACACTCTGTTATCCCAACAATTCTTAAACTCAATCGTTGCGGTCCCGCACTGCTGATGCTGCGGTTTCTCTTTTGCAAATGATAGCTTAGCTAACACACAACTTAAAAGTCGCTGCTATGGTGATGAACTGTTACTGTTGCTCACACTCACTCTCCCTCTCACCGACTTTAATTCGGCAGCTGCCACGCAATTTTCACGATTAAGCTTCGGCTGTCGCTTATGATGTCTGAGCTTCGGCTGTCGCTGCTGCTGTCTGAGCTTCGGCTGTCGCTATAAATTCTTATTGCATTAGCTCGCTGTCTTAGCGTCGCTGCTCTCTGCTGCAGCCGACGATCTAATGCGCTCTTTCTTGCAGTAGGTATTTTAAAGAGAAGGGAGTTGGCCTCACCTATCTACGCTTTATAGGAAGAGCATGCTGATACTACAGCAGCCACTTAAGTTCTTTAGCATATAGTTTGCGTTAAAGCTAAGCAGACATTAAAGCTTCTCACTCTTGAGCCGCCCCCATGTTGCTAAATTTGTTATTTGAAGTGTATTGCGTTCTCTTCTTACAGCTTTATTACGGAGGTGATATTCGCTTAACTTGTCTGCATAGCAGAGAGAATTATGTTATATTTTATATGTACAGTGTATGTTATGCATGTCGTATAAATGTTAGCTGACTTTTGGTCATGTTTGTTGGCCAATGTCGAGTGCCATGTCATGTTCCACGTGTAACTTAATCAACTACACGTACAATATCTATAACTACACACACACACACATGCATATAACATATAAATACAGTTGTATGTATGTGTACTCTTATATTTGCTGCATGTATGAGTATTGTCCTTGTACAATTTGTGCTGTTGGAGTGCAGAGAGCGAGGTTTTGTGGTGACTGTTGCTATTACTGTTACTGTTGTTGCTCTGTGGCAGCTGCAGTTATGCGAGTTGTTGTTGTTGGTGTTGCACACTTAGTGTTTATGGTGTCGTCGTATCCATGTGGCATGCTTGACCCACTGAAGACAGATTACGTGATTTGTATGCCGGAAGTGTCAACGCTGACGTCACCAGCAACAACAGCAGCAACAACAAGGGTAACAGGAACAGCATCCCAGGCAACGTCTACAATTACAAAGAGCAACGCTGAATATTTCAAAGGACATGAAAATTTAAATCACGTCACTTAGTGTGCGGTGTCACAAAAGAGCAGCGCCACAATCGTGGAGTCCTTCTGCCTGCATCACTCTGCTTCTTTCTCTCTCTCCTTTTCTGGCTGTCCCTCTCTTTCTGCTACTAATAGGCCGACATGTAAATAGTTGGCCTAGGCCTAGGACTGCTGTCCCTGTTGTTGTAGTCCCTGTCGCTGTCTATGTCCGTGGCTGTGTCTGTGTGAGGGAGGGATCAGTGCAGCTCTCAGTGCTCCTTTGTCACTTTGTATCGTTTGCATTTATGTGTGTGTGTGTGTGTATTTGTGAGTATGTGTTGGTTAAGCTGCTTTTGAGGCAGGACACTCACGGCACTCTCAGACTATCAGTGCAGCTGCCCTCTTCCAATCTCACTCTCTATGTGTACCTCTCTTTCTGTCTCTCTCTCTTTTTCTATCTCTTTCTCTCTCTCTGTCTCTAGCACTCTCTTTCTCTCTCTCTTTATGTGTTGCTTACGCTTTTGAGCCGCCGCCTGCGGTTGACATGTCACGTGGGTCCTACGAGCCCCGCCAGCCAAACCCGAACCCCAACCAACTAAGTGAACTACAAACGAATCCGTTAGATACTTTACCCATCTCAGCATGCGAGCAGCATCCGCAGCAGCAACATCAGCTCATTTAAACGCAATTAAAGTTGCAGGCGTTAATTGTGCCTCTTTTTTTACGTCTCTTCACTTTTTAACACACTTTTGCAGGAAAAAAAGAAAATTAATTACATTCTGTGTACCTTTCCCTCTCACACACTCCAATCTCACTCGTGTCTCTCATCTCTCTCCTTCTCTCTTGGCTTTGCCTAACATCTCCCTAAAGTCATTTAACCTCAGTTCTCTTAGAGACAGCATCAAGTCAACTGCACTGAATGAAAAAGTCGAGCTAAAGAATTACAGCTGAAAATTAAAAAAAAAATAGAAAAATATTATTATGATTGCTAAATAAATCAGTAATTAAATACTTGTTTGATCAAATTTTTATATTAAATTAAGACTGAACTGAATTAAATCAAATTTTATTTAAAAAAACATAGAAAACATTATAGAAATATATTTATTAAGCAATTTTTAAGAAGTTATCCTATATATGATAACTTCTTAAAAATTGTTTAATAAATATATAAATATATATACACATACATCATTACAAGTTATATATAGAAAATTGGGAGATAAATTTTTTTAAATTTAAAATATTTTGAAATATAGCTTTGTAATTAGAACTTTCATTATTTGTGTAAGAAATTAAAAAAAATTAAAAATTCTTAATCAAATTGATTAATTAACTATGAAAATTTATGAAAATTTTACGATTTGTATTTTAATATTTATATAATTATATATAAATAAATTTATATTACATTTATAAATAATATTATGGATTATAGTTTCTTCATATAAAAATAAAATTGTAGATAGTAGTTTGTTAAAAAAAAAAAAAAAAGAATGACTAAAAGTTACTCATTTTTTCCATCTAAAATGAAAAATTTCTAAAAAATATATATAATATAAGATTTTTTAATAATTAAATAATATTTATATTCAATTACATGTTGTAAATATAAAAATCAAAAGCGTAAAGTACCAAAAAATGAAAAGTTGAAGGATTTCATTTAAATATTTTTTACGTAAAATAATACTTTAAAGAACTTTCAAGGCAATGTTGAATAGGGAAAAAGGGTTCAGTTTACATTTCGGCGAATTTTAAAAATAAATAAGGTTCATAAAATAAAAATTAACAAGCAAAAATATTACGTATCACAGGAACAGGAAAAAAAGGTTGCTTACTATATAGTATCATCTTTCAGAACTTTTGGCATATGAGGAAAAGTTGTGAGGAGTGTCCGCATTCTGCAAGTGAAAGGATTGTAAAGAAAGAGATAGACACACTCAGTGTGTGTGTGTGAGAGAGAGAGTGAGAGAGAGATATAGAGATTGGTGTATGAGGTGGATACCCGTTACAATGCACAAAAGTTAAGTTAAATTTAATTAGCTTCAGGCTCAACTCAGTTGCAGACAGTTAAAGAAATGTTATCAACTTGATAACTCTTGAAAGTTTCTCCTTAAAATTTTATGGAGTTTCCTATATTTTTTTGTGATCATTTTTTGATGGGGCAAAAAACATTGGCTTGCTCTGCTGCAAGTGAAGCGTGTCTATGAATAATATGCGAGGAGTCCAACAGCTGGATATGTTGCATGCAACGCAGCCAGCAGCAAATTGGCGAAAGAGGCGTCAACTGGCGGATGTGTTGCAATGAGGTCAAACTCCGTCTCTATTTTCTAAGCTCAGGCTGTCAGCGTTCCTCTCTTTCTCTCTCACTCTCTTTTTTTCTCTTTCTCTCTTTCTCTCCATATATCTCTTTCTCTTTGAGCAGTTTTTACTATGCGCTCTTTTTGCACTTAAATCCGTTTGTGTGGCAAGTTTATCTTTCAGCACAGATTTTCAATAGCAGCTCCAAAATGGTGGCAGTTGCAGTTGCCACTGACAGTGGCTGTGACTATGGGACACAACAGCGTCCAGTGTCTGTGGCAGTTGCTGCTGCTGCTGCTTGCAACAAACTTTTGTTTATTGCACTTGCCACGCGTTTCTTCACACTCGCAGATATACTATATGTATATATATGTATATATTTTTTCTCATTTCTTTTTAGTTAATTTAGAGCAGCTTTTGCTCAGCTGCTGTGAGCTTTGAGCTTAAGCTGAAAGCTGTTGACGTGTCGTTGCAATAATTAAGTTGCCATGGCTTACTTCTATGCTCGAATCGGGCTCAAACAAAGCAGGCTTAAACTCTGCTGGCATAGATTTTCAATTATCAGCCATTATTTCACAAATACACACACACACACACCTATATATACATTTGCCAAAAGTTTGGAGAATTTCTCGTCTCTCGTGGTGTTGTGTTGTCGTCGTTTGCCTGGGAAAATCTCACTGCGAAATTGCTGCGAAAATTCCGTAAATATTTATCGACTGCATTGAAGCCAAAGGTGAGCTCCATAACTGCATATATCAGCCGCAAATGCTTTTAACCTGTCTGACACACACACACACACATAAACACACACACATAAACACACACACATATACACACACACACACAGACTGAGCAGACACAGAGTCTGACAGCTGCTTGATCGATGTGTTTATATACATATGTATGTATGTAAGAACATCTACATCTACATATGCATATGAGTATGTGTCTGTATGTATGTGTATGTGTATGTGTTTGTGTGCATGTATGTGTGTCCATCTCATTCACACTGTATTATGCGCCTGATGTGCAATCATCGTCCTTATTAGTTTGTTCACGTTGATTGCGTTCATCAGCAGCGAGATGATTGCCTCGTTATTTGCGTGTTATTCCTCTGCTCGTCTTCAGGCATTTTCCACTCCATTTTCTGGCATCGTCAAAAAGAAAGGGATTTCCAAAATAAAAAAAAAATTAAATAAAAATTACTGGCACACCATATGATATTTATTAAAAAAAAAAACACTTTATGCTTAATCTGCTTTAAATTTACATTTTTTTTTTTCATTGGCAATCAATTGGGTTTTCTTTATATAACATATTTGCATTCATTAAATATTTTATTTAAAACTTATAAAAATGTATGTAAAATATTTTTCAGTTCTTCGACATATTTGAAATTACTGAAATTATTAAAAAAAAAAAAACTGCTTAAATTTCCAACTTATTTAAAATTTAATTTATTAACAAAATTTAAGTATCTCATAATAATACTGTTAGCTTACAGTTCTCTAACTATAATTCAAAACTTAGGCTAGAAAATAATTATAGTTCTTATTATTATTATTATTTTTTATTTATTGTAGTTTGTATCAATTTGCTTGTGTTTTAATTTATTAAAGGGTTCAAATTAAGTTAAATTATTAAAATTTATTAAAGAATTTAAAAGTTTTAAATACAATATTAGTTGCACCTTCTAATTCAAAAATTTATGAAATTAATAATTTATTAATTATAATATTAATTTAATTAACAATCATTTAATTTATGTTAAGATATTTAAAATATTTTTTTAAAATAAAAAAATAATTACATTTGCCTACAATGCATTAAAGTCAAAAATGTAATTAAATAAATTTAAATTATATTAATTATGTAATTTTAGTGACTTAGGGAAAGTGTTGGAAAAAGTTAACGCTTATAGCGACAATGATATCATAATATAATGTATATTCTCAAGGATAATTTTCAGCTTAGTTTCCAAGATTAACGTAATTAAATTTAGACTAGGAATAAATACTTTCAAAATGTTGCTATTTTTGCAAGAGATGTTTAATTAAATTGAGATTCGAAATAAATACTTTCAAAATTTTTCTATTTACGCAAGAGATTTTTTAATTAAATTGAGATTCAAAATAAATAGTTGAAAGATTTTTCAATTTCCGAAAGAGATTCATAGCAATGGAAATAATTATGTCAAAATTTTTCACCATATCTATAGTAGAAGAAAAAAATGTTGAAATAGTGGTTTTATAAAAATTATAAGATAATAATAGATTATAAATTACTAGGAATTTCAATAATGTTTAAGACAAAAAATGAATTGTAAGTCCTTACAAAGGATGGTATGTTCATAATAAATTTAGCTAAAGTCAGACAAAAATTTAATTCAATTTTGTTTTATGCAGTTGATATTTTTCAATAAAATATTTGTGTACAGATATAATAAAGTAACTTGAATTTAGTCCAATTATAGTTAAAATTAAATAAAATAAAATGATATTTTTAGAGAGGATCAACTGTGGGTATAAATTTTTGATGTCTTCACTCTCATCACTTCCATGATATCCCCAACTCTACCTCCAGTAATGGTCCTTAAACTTCTCAGTGTCATATTCGTAAAATTGAATACTTTTCGTAATTCTATTTTTCTAAAAAAAAAACCAATTAACTTGTAATCCCATTATCCTTTAGAGCAAAACAAAACAAAACCAACTGCTGCAGGGGATTTGAAATGTTGTCTCGGTTTAAAGTGGATTTGGGGAGAATGGCAATGGATTAAATTAACATTAGGAAAGGAAATAGTTTGCCACGTGTCATGCCTAAAATAATCAAAATAAAATTAAGACACAATGTATTTATTGAATTTGGCAGAAATAAATAAATAAATATTTAATTCAAAGTTGAATATGCCAATGGAAATGTGAATTGTGTTGGAGAGTGTTTAAATTGGTTGAACTGCAATTCGCTGATTGGGGAAATTGTTAATCGAATTTTTATGAAATTAATAAAAATAATATGGCAAACATATTTTATTTGCCATAAATATAATTGCAATTTGCATTTATTTAAAAGTGTCAACTCAATGAATGAAAACTCTCACATCGACTATTTGTTTAATTTATATTTATTTTTAATTGTTTTTTTTTTCTCTTTTTGTCTCTCAATGCACTTAAAAAATCAATACAACGCGGCACAGACTCGGGCTCAAGCGGTGGGTTGGCCAATAAAAACATCTTCAGAAAATGCAATTAAAATCAAACTAACCGAAAGAGAGAGAGAGAGAGAGAGAGAGAGAGAGAGAGAGTGGGGTAGACAGAGACATCGTAAAGCAGATAAGCGAAAAACAGCAAAAAAAAAAACAAGACTTTCCATTTTCAATGGGCATTTCCAATCCCGCAGGCCATGATGACCTCAACTCCAATTTCCCGTCACGCCCACACCCACGCCCCCGTCCACTCATGTTTGTTTTTTAAATGCCACAACTTGTATACAAAACAAACAACAACAGCGATTAACCAAAAGCAACAGCAACAACAACAGAAATAAGATGAAGAAGAAACTGAAATTGAAGTTAAAACACATTTGCTGTTGACATTGCATGGGACTCTTTGGCCCAATCATCGTTATCTTTATGCTTTCTTGATTCTTTTTCATTTTTTTTTTTTTTTTTTTTTGCATTGAACTGGGACACGCTCCATACCCCTGCTCATCCTCAACTGCTCAATCCCAATCCCAATCTGCGACCGCCACTCGCACTCCCCCATGTGTAGCTCATGAACCCGCACTCTGGATACAATTAGCAGTTAACATAATTACATTGGACGCCGTCAGGTTAATGATGCCCACTTGCCCTGATAAGACCCGCGTACCGCCCCCCATTACCATCCACATCCCCTCTCCTCCACAACCCCTACCCACATTGGGAATGTTTGCGTACAGCCTCGACTTGCATTTATTTATGGCCTTATGAATGGTATTCTCATTACTGTAAGCCCCGTGGAGAATGAAAATAATATATAGTATATGTTATATATTATATATTCATATAGTATATAAGATGGCTGCGCTATCAGCTCAGCCAAAGGACACTGCCATTTTGAGCATTACCAGTTACAGATTTCGCTCTTTGCCTCCTGTTGGCTGTTCCTTTTTTTGTTTGTGGGTCAACAAGGACGAGTGCAGAAGGCAAACGCATTAAAATTAAACGAAAATTAAACAATTAAAGTCTGATGAAGTGCTGCCTGTTGGCAACAGCTGATGAGTCCCGTTCAACATGAAATGCGGCTCGGCCATTATAACTGTAATCACTTGATGCATGGCCTGTATATTAAAACAATTTACATTTTTAAATCGACCTTGGAGTGCCTCTCCAGTGTTGACACACATAATTATTAAAAGAATTACGTAATTTGCTGACAGCAATACGAAGTTATTTGTCTTTCTTCCCTCGGCCCCGAATAAGTATGCTATAGTATGGAGCTTATGTTGTGTGTAGCTTTTAGCTTTTGTATTGATGCAGCTCTTACTGCATGCACTTCTCTCTTTCCATTTTTAATCTGGCTTTTAAATCAATGCATCGTTTGTGCTTTACTCTGCTTCTTCTATGCAAATGCTGCTGTCATAAGCTCTTGAACGCAGTGGCTGCGCAGTTAATACTTCATTTCGTTGATTTCACTCTCTGTTAAAGCTGCTGCTGCTGCTGCTGCTTCTGCTACTGCTGTTAGTGGTAATGCCATCAGCTGCTGCACTATAGCAACTACTCTTTAAAATATGCTCTGCTTCCATTAAACTTTACTTTCGTTTGCTTAATATTCTTCGCCGCCACTCCCACATTCTCACCACAGCATTCACACTCTGTTATCCCAACAATTCTTAAACTCAATCGTTGCGGTCCCGCACTGCTGATGCTGCGGTTTCTCTTTTGCAAATGATAGCTTAGCTAACACACAACTTAAAAGTCGCTGCTATGGTGATGAACTGTTACTGTTGCTCACACTCACTCTCCCTCTCACCGACTTTAATTCGGCAGCTGCCACGCAATTTTCACGATTAAGCTTCGGCTGTCGCTTATGATGTCTGAGCTTCGGCTGTCGCTGCTGCTGTCTGAGCTTCGGCTGTCGCTATAAATTCTTATTGCATTAGCTCGCTGTCTTAGCGTCGCTGCTCTCTGCTGCAGCCGACGATCTAATGCGCTCTTTCTTGCAGTAGGTATTTTAAAGAGAAGGGAGTTGGCCTCACCTATCTACGCTTTATAGGAAGAGCATGCTGATACTACAGCAGCCACTTAAGTTCTTTAGCATATAGTTTGCGTTAAAGCTAAGCAGACATTAAAGCTTCTCACTCTTGAGCCGCCCCCATGTTGCTAAATTTGTTATTTGAAGTGTATTGCGTTCTCTTCTTACAGCTTTATTACGGAGGTGATATTCGCTTAACTTGTCTGCATAGCAGAGAGAATTATGTTATATTTTATATGTACAGTGTATGTTATGCATGTCGTATAAATGTTAGCTGACTTTTGGTCATGTTTGTTGGCCAATGTCGAGTGCCATGTCATGTTCCACGTGTAACTTAATCAACTACACGTACAATATCTATAACTACACACACACACACATGCATATAACATATAAATACAGTTGTATGTATGTGTACTCTTATATTTGCTGCATGTATGAGTATTGTCCTTGTACAATTTGTGCTGTTGGAGTGCAGAGAGCGAGGTTTTGTGGTGACTGTTGCTATTACTGTTACTGTTGTTGCTCTGTGGCAGCTGCAGTTATGCGAGTTGTTGTTGTTGGTGTTGCACACTTAGTGTTTATGGTGTCGTCGTATCCATGTGGCATGCTTGACCCACTGAAGACAGATTACGTGATTTGTATGCCGGAAGTGTCAACGCTGACGTCACCAGCAACAACAGCAGCAACAACAAGGGTAACAGGAACAGCATCCCAGGCAACGTCTACAATTACAAAGAGCAACGCTGAATATTTCAAAGGACATGAAAATTTAAATCACGTCACTTAGTGTGCGGTGTCACAAAAGAGCAGCGCCACAATCGTGGAGTCCTTCTGCCTGCATCACTCTGCTTCTTTCTCTCTCTCCTTTTCTGGCTGTCCCTCTCTTTCTGCTACTAATAGGCCGACATGTAAATAGTTGGCCTAGGCCTAGGACTGCTGTCCCTGTTGTTGTAGTCCCTGTCGCTGTCTATGTCCGTGGCTGTGTCTGTGTGAGGGAGGGATCAGTGCAGCTCTCAGTGCTCCTTTGTCACTTTGTATCGTTTGCATTTATGTGTGTGTGTGTGTGTATTTGTGAGTATGTGTTGGTTAAGCTGCTTTTGAGGCAGGACACTCACGGCACTCTCAGACTATCAGTGCAGCTGCCCTCTTCCAATCTCACTCTCTATGTGTACCTCTCTTTCTGTCTCTCTCTCTTTTCTATCTCTTTCTCTCTCTCTGTCTCTAGCACTCTCTTTCTCTCTCTCTTTATGTGTTGCTTACGCTTTTGAGCCGCCGCCTGCGGTTGACATGTCACGTGGGTCCTACGAGCCCCGCCAGCCAAACCCGAACCCCAACCAACTAAGTGAACTACAAACGAATCCGTTAGATACTTTACCCATCTCAGCATGCGAGCAGCATCCGCAGCAGCAACATCAGCTCATTTAAACGCAATTAAAGTTGCAGGCGTTAATTGTGCCTCTTTTTTTACGTCTCTTCACTTTTTAACACACTTTTGCAGGAAAAAAGAAAATTAATTACATTCTGTGTACCTTTCCCTCTCACACACTCCAATCTCACTCGTGTCTCTCATCTCTCTCCTTCTCTCTTGGCTTTGCCTAACATCTCCCTAAAGTCATTTAACCTCAGTTCTCTTAGAGACAGCATCAAGTCAACTGCACTGAATGAAAAAGTCGAGCTAAAGAATTACAGCTGAAAATTAAAAAAAAAATAGAAAAATATTATTATGATTGCTAAATAAATCAGTAATTAAATACTTGTTTGATCAAATTTTTATATTAAATTAAGACTGAACTGAATTAAATCAAATTTTATTTAAAAAAACATAGAAAACATTATAGAAATATATTTATTAAGCAATTTTTAAGAAGTTATCCTATATATGATAACTTCTTAAAAATTGTTTAATAAATATATAAATATATATACACATACATCATTACAAGTTATATATAGAAAATTGGGAGATAAATTTTTTTAAATTTAAAATATTTTGAAATATAGCTTTGTAATTAGAACTTTCATTATTTGTGTAAGAAATTAAAAAAAATTAAAAATTCTTAATCAAATTGATTAATTAACTATGAAAATTTATGAAAATTTTACGATTTGTATTTTAATATTTATATAATTATATATAAATAAATTTATATTACATTTATAAATAATATTATGGATTATAGTTTCTTCATATAAAAATAAAATTGTAGATAGTAGTTTGTTAAAAAAAAAAAAAAAAAGAATGACTAAAAGTTACTCATTTTTTCCATCTAAAATGAAAAATTTCTAAAAAATATATATAATATAAGATTTTTTAATAATTAAATAATATTTATATTCAATTACATGTTGTAAATATAAAAATCAAAAGCGTAAAGTACCAAAAAATGAAAAGTTGAAGGATTTCATTTAAATATTTTTTACGTAAAATAATACTTTAAAGAACTTTCAAGGCAATGTTGAATAGGGAAAAAGGGTTCAGTTTACATTTCGGCGAATTTTAAAAATAAATAAGGTTCATAAAATAAAAATTAACAAGCAAAAATATTACGTATCACAGGAACAGGAAAAAAAGGTTGCTTACTATATAGTATCATCTTTCAGAACTTTTGGCATATGAGGAAAAGTTGTGAGGAGTGTCCGCATTCTGCAAGTGAAAGGATTGTAAAGAAAGAGATAGACACACTCAGTGTGTGTGTGTGAGAGAGAGAGTGAGAGAGAGATATAGAGATTGGTGTATGAGGTGGATACCCGTTACAATGCACAAAAGTTAAGTTAAATTTAATTAGCTTCAGGCTCAACTCAGTTGCAGACAGTTAAAGAAATGTTATCAACTTGATAACTCTTGAAAGTTTCTCCTTAAAATTTTATGGAGTTTCCTATATTTTTTGTGATCATTTTTTGATGGGGCAAAAAACATTGGCTTGCTCTGCTGCAAGTGAAGCGTGTCTATGAATAATATGCGAGGAGTCCAACAGCTGGATATGTTGCATGCAACGCAGCCAGCAGCAAATTGGCGAAAGAGGCGTCAACTGGCGGATGTGTTGCAATGAGGTCAAACTCCGTCTCTATTTTCTAAGCTCAGGCTGTCAGCGTTCCTCTCTTTCTCTCTCACTCTCTTTTTTTCTCTTTCTCTCTTTCTCTCCATATATCTCTTTCTCTTTGAGCAGTTTTTACTATGCGCTCTTTTTGCACTTAAATCCGTTTGTGTGGCAAGTTTATCTTTCAGCACAGATTTTCAATAGCAGCTCCAAAATGGTGGCAGTTGCAGTTGCCACTGACAGTGGCTGTGACTATGGGACACAACAGCGTCCAGTGTCTGTGGCAGTTGCTGCTGCTGCTGCTTGCAACAAACTTTTGTTTATTGCACTTGCCACGCGTTTCTTCACACTCGCAGATATACTATATGTATATATATGTATATATTTTTTCTCATTTCTTTTTAGTTAATTTAGAGCAGCTTTTGCTCAGCTGCTGTGAGCTTTGAGCTTAAGCTGAAAGCTGTTGACGTGTCGTTGCAATAATTAAGTTGCCATGGCTTACTTCTATGCTCGAATCGGGCTCAAACAAAGCAGGCTTAAACTCTGCTGGCATAGATTTTCAATTATCAGCCATTATTTCACAAATACACACACACACACACCTATATATACATTTGCCAAAAGTTTGGAGAATTTCTCGTCTCTCGTGGTGTTGTGTTGTCGTCGTTTGCCTGGGAAAATCTCACTGCGAAATTGCTGCGAAAATTCCGTAAATATTTATCGACTGCATTGAAGCCAAAGGTGAGCTCCATAACTGCATATATCAGCCGCAAATGCTTTTAACCTGTCTGACACACACACACACACATAAACACACACACATAAACACACACACATATACACACACACACACAGACTGAGCAGACACAGAGTCTGACAGCTGCTTGATCGATGTGTTTATATACATATGTATGTATGTAAGAACATCTACATCTACATATGCATATGAGTATGTGTCTGTATGTATGTGTATGTGTATGTGTTTGTGTGCATGTATGTGTGTCCATCTCATTCACACTGTATTATGCGCCTGATGTGCAATCATCGTCCTTATTAGTTTGTTCACGTTGATTGCGTTCATCAGCAGCGAGATGATTGCCTCGTTATTTGCGTGTTATTCCTCTGCTCGTCTTCAGGCATTTTCCACTCCATTTTCTGGCATCGTCAAAAAGAAAGGGATTTCCAAAATAAAAAAAAAATTAAATAAAAATTACTGGCACACCATATGATATTTATTAAAAAAAAAAAACACTTTATGCTTAATCTGCTTTAAATTTACATTTTTTTTTTCATTGGCAATCAATTGGGTTTTCTTTATATAACATATTTGCATTCATTAAATATTTTATTTAAAACTTATAAAAATGTATGTAAAATATTTTTCAGTTCTTCGACATATTTGAAATTACTGAAATTATTAAAAAAAAAAAAACTGCTTAAATTTCCAACTTATTTAAAATTTAATTTATTAACAAAATTTAAGTATCTCATAATAATACTGTTAGCTTACAGTTCTCTAACTATAATTCAAAACTTAGGCTAGAAAATAATTATAGTTCTTATTATTATTATTATTTTTTATTTATTGTAGTTTGTATCAATTTGCTTGTGTTTTAATTTATTAAAGGGTTCAAATTAAGTTAAATTATTAAAATTTATTAAAGAATTTAAAAGTTTTAAATACAATATTAGTTGCACCTTCTAATTCAAAAATTTATGAAATTAATAATTTATTAATTATAATATTAATTTAATTAACAATCATTTAATTTATGTTAAGATATTTAAAATTTTGTTAGATTATTTAACAACCACCAAAACAATTCATGTTATAAATACATAAAAATATTTTAGGTGTTTTACATTCATAATTTTATTGCTCAGCTTATGACAAATAACTACTATATAATGAAATAATACATAATAATAAATACAAATATTTGATATTTGAATCAGCTACATAACATAATATAAATTACTATTATTTATCTAATTAAATTATGTAAATATTTTATAAAAGTATTTAATATCCTTTTACGAATATTTTCAACATATAGATAGATTTTTATATTTAAAAAAAAATTAATTTTGAAGGCCAATATATATATTTCTCACTATCAAATAATATATTTTCTTTGTATTTTTTTCTGTTGTTGTTATTCATTGAGAAAAAATTTACATATGCAGTTCAGATTAAATCTATTTTTTTTTTGTTCTATAAATATATTGGCACATAATTTAATAAATTCCATATATTTTTGGATTTCTAGTAATAAATGACATGTTTGCAAACGTTGCGTCACGTCAAACAAATTTAAATCTGTCAAAGGGCAGTTGATCCTTAGAGCCTTCAGTTTTCGCTGTAAATATGAAACAAACGGAATTTACATAAAACACAAGGAATCAGCTTATAAATTCGCAAATAACTCCCAGAACACAAGTTGCCACCGAGTGGCTTCAAATTCTCCTCACACGATTCTTGCCCTCCACTCAGCTGATTGCCATGTGGCATGAGGCAGCTGCAACAGATGTATAGAGAGAGAAGGAGAGACTGATAGACAGATATACATGTAGACAGAATGCTGCATGACATCATCGAGCATTCTGGGGCAAGTTGGTTTTCGAGCGGAGAGCATGCAACGCATTTGCATGACGGTGTGCCCCAATATTACGTATACGCACGGTTGCCGCCCGCAACCGCAACATGTCGCAGCATTTGTGCAACTTGTACGACAACGAATACTAGCACTACCACTACTACATAGTAGCAGCTACTACTACTACTATACTACTACATCTGTATACTATAACTGTGAGTTCATGTGGCATGAGTATCTCAAGGTTTCTCCTGCAGGATATGATCATAATTAGCTGTGCAGGAAGTCTGATAAATATCAGAGTGCTGTTTGCTGCGAGAACAAACAAATTGTGCAAATAGTTTTCCAATGCCCTGACAACGAGAGAGAGAGAGAGAGAGAGAGAGGGGAGAGGGAGGGAGAGAGAGATAGAGTGAGAGAGACACAGTTACAGAGACAAAGACAAAAGCATTACGGGCAATTTGGGCAAAGCAAACAAAGGAAAAGCAAAAGTATTTCGAATACAATGAACAGGGAGAAAAAGAGGAATGCATAGATAGCGAATGGAAGAAGAGGTTTGGGGCACCATGGAAGCGCAGAGTCACGTCACATTGTGTGTGTGTGTGTGTGAGAGAGTGTGTGTGCAGCTAGTGCCTTGTCTGCCAGTTTCAACTACAACTGCAAAGAAAATGAATACAAAAATCAATCGATAGTTGGAAATCGAACGTCACTGGTGGTAGCCAAAGGCAGCAGCAGCAGCCGTGGTGGCATGCAACTCACATCGCATGACAAGGAGGGTATGTGGAGGGAGTAGGAGGAGGAGGAGGAGGTTAGCGGCGCTTAACGTTGGCATTCGAGCAGACATTTTTATGCTTGACTGAAGCTTCAAGCGTAAAAGCAATTTTGTCTATGCCACCTCCTCAAGTACGTAGCTGTGACATGGTGGGGGGGTGGTTGAGGCAAGTGAAGGGTATCGGGGGTGCGTAGGTAGCTAGGGGGTTGGTACGCAAATTTTGTGAACGCATCAGTGGATATTGCTCAGCAAACCAACCAAGACATTAAGCAGCAGCTAAAAACTTGCCCAAATGCTGGCAAATTTTCAATTTTTAACTCAATCAGCTAGAAAACTAGAACCAAACAACAGAAGAGAAAAAATTTCCAACAAAAAAACCAAAAAAAAATACAAAAAAAATGGAACATTTTCTAACTCTAGTCGGTATTCAACTTGCTGGCAGCCGTTGCGTATACGTAATTTGCGCACAGAAATAGAAATCGAATGAAGGAAAAAAAATCAAGGCGAAAGGAAACTTGAGCTTAAGAAGAAGTCTACAACGATTAGGAGCAAACTTTTTTGCCTGCTTAACATCTGACTTCGCATTAGCATTCCCAAACGTACCAAATCCCTCCTCAAACATCCCAATCCCCCCGCCCACAACCCCAACATACTTTACATGGCAACACCGCATTTCCGCTGTACGCATCCCCGTATAAATTATGCCATGTCTAGTGAAGCTACTCATGGTTTCCTTGTAGCTCTCTGTCAGCAGTCGTCGACCTGCTTTCCAATGAAGGCGCATTCAACAGCCCAGGATGTGGATCTGTGCCAGCACAATGTAAATGCCAATGCCCATGATGATGACGATGATGATGGCGATGATGATGATGTCTTTGTCCATCTGCGCCAGCTGCAGGCTAATCATCTCCGTCTGCGTCAACAGCTGACGCAGCTTCAACACGACGCCTTCTTGCAACGCCTGGCCAGGCAAAGGGGTTGCCTGCAGAGCCGCGACCGACTGATGTGGCAACTGCAACAGCTGCAACACAAGCATCACCGGCAATGGGGCATCTGAGAAATGTAAGCAAACAGTCCTGAAATCATCTCATTAAGTGATGTTGCTGCAACTGCCTTTAGTATGCAGTTGCAACAAATGAATATATATTTTTCTGAAATTCTGTTGAAATTAAATTAATTAAAGAGAAAAATTGAACCTGTTGTAATAAATTAAAATATAGTATATACAAGTAAAAAAATATATATATTATACAAGTGCAAAATGTTTTGGAATTTTCTTAAAAAAAAATGAATTATTATTTTGAAGAAAATATTATTATATTTTATTTTTCAAACATTTTTTTTTAATATAAATAACATGTAAATTTGCCAATTAAGGCGGAGGAATGCATGTCAATTATCAAATTTATAAGTTATATATTATCAAAGAAAACAAATTTATCTAAAAATCCATCTTAACAAACTATAATTTTTAATACTCAAATAACATTTTTTGCATTCAAGTTAATGTTAATAATATTTTTTTTACCATATAATTTAAAGATGTGAGAATCTCCCAAATTTCGTATATTTTGCAAAAATTGGCATACATTATGACAATTTTATCACACTTTCTTTGTACATCTTAAATTTATTTAATATAACCCGATTTACAACCAGGCACTATCAAAAGATATACATTAATTTTTCTAACTTTAGTTTCAGTTTGTGTCGTCGACGACGACTCGTCGTATTGAGAACTCAAAAAGTCATAACTATTCCCTCTAACTTGAATCACTTGCGAATCATAAGGACAACAAATGAAAATCTCTGTCAATTAATATTGCATACCTTTGGGATATGACTTAATAATTTGCAGAATTTATTACATATTAAAATATTATATTATCTAGTATTATTATTGGAAATATTAAAAATTTTAAATATATAAGTATCAGTCTCACGATCGCTAAATAACCACCCCTAGACATTCTGTTTACGTATATGCATGCAGTGTTTCCTCTTCATCAAGTCGACGCTGTTATAATTCTCAACTGGTTTTTACATCCCTCTGGGTATGTCCTCCCATTATTGTTGGCAAATTTATCGCTTCTCGGCCGTATGGCTAAGATCAAAGTGTAGTATCTGTTCTTATCAGCTTAACATCTGATAGCCTCTCCATTGGAGAGCAACGAATGTTAAACTGATTTTTGGAGTTAGACGGAGCGTAAGAGGCTTGCCTCACCTCTGTCAAGGGTTGGCCTGGTATTGCACTAGAGCACCAGGATTCAGCCCATCTAATAAATAAATGAAAAAAATGTATAAATTGTATTTTTTTTAATTAGTTATAAGACACACTAAGTGGTAATATGTTGGCAGGTGTTAAGTAATTTAAGAATACAATTCTAAGGGCTGTCGAGTCAATAAATCTTTTTTAAGGGGTGGTCAATTAATTTTAAAATATCATAATTTAAAAATACAATTTTACAAAAATATAATAAAGTCATAAGAAAATATTATCAAAATAAAGATGGTATATATTATAAAAGCAGAAATTAAAATGCGAAGAAAGTCATAAGAAAATATTCTTAAAATACAAATGAAATATGATTGTAATATAAAAAAGGTGAAATTCAATTTTAAGGACGTAGAATTTTAGCTATGAAAACTAATCGACTACTACTTTCGCTCAGTGTAGTCAGCGCCATATACAATTTCGCATAGTTATAACTGACAGTCAATTGTCAAGTTGTGTAATCGCAGTCTCTCTAGTATAGTAAGTTGTTTAACCTCTGAATGTATTAAATGATGCGGCCATTAACTGCTTAATCCTGCGATTTAAGGCCCATTGAGTTGACATTTTGGCCACATATCGTAATGCATGCAAAGCCAATAAATCAGACCACAAGTCCTAACCATGAAACATGACATTCCCCCACCCTTTCATCATCTCCTCGGCTGCACATCCTCCCAACCTTACAACCATGAGCATATGTTTTGCAGAGAGAGACGGAGAGAAGGAGACGACGAAGCATATCACAATTATAGGGGACACACCCGTAATGCTCTTCCTCTTCCTTTTACACACTCTCCCTTTCGCCCACTATCTGCTGCTCTGTCTACAACTGTTAAGTGACTATTTATAGCCCCAAGTGCGAATAGTACAACCCATACTCGTTGTTCTTCTCCCGCTCTCTCTTCCCGTTCCCCGCTTTCGCTCTCTGTCACCCACACTTTACGCTTGCTTGAGTTTAGCCTTAAGCATGCACAAACACACACCATCACACACACAGGAACACACACAGGCAGTGACTACAGTCGTGTCGCCTGTAAATGACACATAGCGTGTTATCATTAAATCCTCGCCAGTACAAGGATGCGAATGACAACACTTAAGTGGACCATAAACGCCAACAAATGCAAATGCAAATGCGAAGCGGAATTATTGCCACAGTCAACGATATCCTCGACACGTTTCATTCCCCTCTCCCTCTCCCACTACCTCTATCCCCCTCTCCTTCTATCTGTCTCCCGTTCTTTTTGTCTCTCAGTCGCTTGTTGTAAAAGTGTTTGCATATGCAGCGGCATATACAGTCATATACTGGTCAGTTGGACGAGCAGTCCACTGCACAGTGGCTGCGCTTGTTGAAAGCGCGACCAAAAAAATGTAAATGATACATAAATGAATAAATAAACAATACATATAAATATATTATGATAAATATAATTATTATTTATGATTGAATATAGAAACGCGCCCAAAAAAATAAACAATAAATAAATGCATTATATAAATTAATGAATAAATTTTATATATAAAGATATAATAATAAATATAAATATATTAATGAATGAATGATGGAAAATTTAAATCATTGAATAAATAAACTTTTATATTTTTTTAAACAATAAATAAAATTATATAAATGAATGAATAAATATTATATATAAAGATATTATAATAAATATGTATAAATATATTAATGAATGAATGGAGGAAAATATAAATATAAAATACATCTACATCTACAAATATACATCTACACACGCAACACTAGCAAAAATAAAATTATAAAAATAGTAAAGACTCAACCACTGTAAAAATTAAACTATAAAATTTGTATACATATATTATTGCAAATATTAAATAATGATATCTACCACTGTGCCTTTGGTTGACTGTTCAACTGTTCCCGAAATGCTTGTCAAGTCATGCCACGCCCCAGTCATAAAGGCATTGGGGGCGTCGCGTGGTCTGCATTTCACCGATATAAATATTTATATAAGTTAATCGGTTTATGGTGCACGAGTAATTGAATTCCGTTGGTGCTGCTGCTGCTGCTGGTGGTGCTGTTGCCGGTGTTGCAACTTCTACTGCTGTTGTGGCGTCTCCCCGTATATGCTGCAATGGATACGACGATGCCAAATAGTGTGCGGCAACAGCAGTTACTGGTTGACTGCCTCACTGCCTCACTGTGTCACTGTCACAAGCTCAGTTTACCTTTGGCTGAAATTTGAGGTTGCCACACGTGTCATGCAGCTGGACAATGTGGCAGCAACAGCAGCAATGGCAACTCGCTGGCAACATTTTCATATTGTCTTTCGTGCATTTATATTTTATTTGATATTTTTATGTTATATACATACGTGATATGATGTTATATTTTTAGCTTTTGGCGCCGGCGAAACGCACAGCGGCCGCCATGATGCCGGAAATGCGAGCGCCATTGCTGCTGTGGCACTTCCGCTTAGCTGCGCATTAATTGCAATTAAATTTGGCATTACAGGCGACACAACTGCAACAGCAGGCAGACAACCACCCACTCGGCCAGTGGCATTTACTGCAGTTGCCACACAAACCGAAGCGCATTTACTGTTTATTGCAGTTATTTTTTTTTTTTTGGTTTTTTGTTCTTTGTTTTTTGTTGCTGTTTGCGTTTTCCACTTCTTGCATAATTTAAGTTGTTTGCTTCATTTTGGGCTGCTGCCAATGTGGCCATGTGGCAAGAACAAACCCACTGCCACACCCCATGACTACTTTAGCTGCTGCTGCAGCTGTTATTGTTGTTGTTTTCAATTAACTGTACGCGTCTAACTAAAATGGCAAGTAAATTAATGTTTATAGTGCATAAATACGAGTATAGCAAGCATTTTATATGCGCATAGTTATTGCGTATACCACGCGTTGCCTGCTCCCCTTGCCCTCCCTGCCCTCACCACCCTGTCTGCTGAACTCAACTCAACTCAACTCGTCTCTACTTGCCACAGTGTTCGTCCCCCATTGTTGCAGCTCAACTTTTATGGCATCGTTATGAGGTTGAGTATGCATTTTAATGAGTTGCATAATTATATGCAAGCAACAAGGCTGGCAGTTGAAATAAAAATTTATAAAAAAAAAAAACAAAACAAATATATAAATATATTAACATTTTATGGCATAATATTGATAATATTGTTATTATTGCATGTAAGTTGATTATGGTTTGTTATTGAATTGCCCAACAATTTAAAAGATTTAGCTGTAATGTTGTCTTTAAATTATGCAGACAGAGAAAGAAAGAGAAAAATACATAAAAATAAAGAGAGAGGGACAAAGAGAGAGATGGGTAGATAAGTAGTGAAAGAGCAAGGGAATCACAGTCGCAGGCAGCATAACTTAATGCTAGACAGTTTTTAGACAGCATAATGCATGTGGAGAATCAGACAAATATGCTTGTCAGTCTTCTCCTATGACACACACACACACACACACACACACACACACACACACACACACACACACACACACACACACACACACACACACACACACACACACACTCACACACACACTGAGTAAGTATATATATATACATATACTCATATATGTTTATATGTATTTATGTGTGTTTGTTCGCATTGTTGTGCTTAAATTGTGGGCAAGTCAACTGCAGGCAGCGCAAAGCAAAGAGAAAAAAATAAAGAAAATAATAAAAAAAAGAGTGAAAAAATAATATGAAGAAAATGCATATATATGCCATATAACTAAAATAACTGAAATGCAAGTCGACAAACAAAAGATGAAAATTTAGATAAACAGACAGGCGTCCTAACTGCTCCACATATGAGATATACCTCTTAAAAATGCATATGATAAGTGGGGTGTATTGGATAAGCAATTTTATATAGAAAAAAATATTAAAACATAACAATTAAAAAAAATTTAATTAGAAATGTAAAGATTAAAATGTATAAAACATATAATAATAATAAATGTATAACAAATTATTATTATTAAGTACATAAGCTTCAAAAGCAACTTCCATAAAGCTTTAATATTCAATATTTCTTTAAATTATTATTAAAATTTACAACTTTCATAATATATGTTTCACTTACACTTATTAATATTTTTGAAACAATCTTTATTCTTTTGAATGAATTCTACAATGATGGAAAATTAAAATTATATTTAAAGTTTGTAAAATAATATATTTTTTTCTTTTTTTTCTTAATTTAAAATCGGACTAAATAATTAATAATTGTAGTAAATTAATAAAAAAAAAAGTATGCTTAAAAATCTATATATGCTTAAAATCCTCTAATTCTGTCTATAAATTGGATAAATTTCGTTAGATTAATGAAAGGTTATAAATTTTGTGAATTTTAAATTGCATTTAAATATTAATATTATTTAAATCTTATAATATAAGTTGGAATTACTCATAAATATTATTAAATTCTCTATATATTTAATTTATCATAATAAAATATAAATAATTGGTGAATAAATTTAATGTGGAGAACACTTTTCATAGGTGATTATTATGAGCTATCTTAAAATTATATTTTATATTTTATTGAAAATTACATCAAATAATATGTAAAAACTGAATAAAAATAATTTTAAATATTTATGTAGTATCATTTTTAATTTGGAGTCAAGTATTTACTTTTAAATAATATAATTTTTAATTCTTGGACACTGCAGTAGCATTTGATTTTCTTAGCATTCTTGTTAGTAAAAATAGATGCAATTTGCAGAAATATTTTAAAATTATGAAAATAGTATATTTTTAAACATTTAAAAGATCCTGCTTCATTTTTGCTAAACTTTGTCTCATTTATAATTTGAATTTTCATTTCAAGTTTCGAGCCACTTTTCCTTACTTACAGCGTATGCACTCAGTAAAAATACAGTTCTTCGCAAGTTTTCCACAATTTCTATACGTTTTGTTGTCATTGTGGAAATTGTAAAGAAGTGTGGGTGGGGGTGCGGGAGTGGGGGTGGGTCTGGTATACAACTTGAGTAACTATAACCAGAATATGTAGAGACTGAGTATGGGTTTCCCACAGTCATAAAAGAAGCATGAGGAAACCACAGAAGTCTCTTCCTCCAGGCTGGAAGTCCTGCGATCTATTCAAGCAAAGAAGAAATTCACTGGCTTGGGGTAGACAAGTCATATTTTAAATAATATTTTTAAAATAAACAAACACAGAAAGAGGGAGGGGGAGAGATAGATAGGGAGGAAAAGGTGGGTGGAGTTGAGTGAAAAAATGCAGCTGGGAAACTCATTAAGAAAAAAGAATAGTTTGCAGTCTATGACCAGAGAACTTGCAGCTTGCTGCTTGCTGCTTGGCTTGTGGCACTTGCAACTTGTCGTTGTTCTTCCACTATGGAAAACTTTGGAAAATTGTTTGCCAATGTCAATGGTGTTGGGGTGGTAAATTCAATCGCCTCGATTCGATTAAAGCGTCTTTGGTTGTCACTTTATAATTGCGCAACACATACTTCTACTTGCTTCTAGCTACTTGCAGCTTGTTGCACTCTGCTTGGCAACTTTTGCTTTGCGGCCAGCACAGATTGACGACAACAAAACAGAAAGAGAGAGAGAGTGGCAGAGAGAGTGGCAGAGAGAGGGTTGAAGCTGAAGTGGCAGCTATTGGCGCCAAAGGCAAAAGTTCAGTTTAACAAGTGAACAACTTTCAATGGGCAATTAAAAGGGCATACAAAACAAGGCAACAGCAACAGCAGTAACTGCAACATTTTGGGGCACAGGGCAAGGCAAGGATATTGCCAAAAACTGTTGGTGACGAGACGAGCCTCTGCACCACTGTCAACCCCTTGACGAGAGGGTGACCCCTCTGTGCAGTGAGGGGTGTGTAGGGGGGTGTCATGTTTATGTCGTTGGGATTGCAGTTGCAGCAAAAGTCACAGGAAATGTGAACAAAATGCGGAGTGCAGATTTTGCAAAGTTTTTGGCCGAAAGGCAATTAAAGTTTTTGGCACAGCGACAACTCCAATGGGAATAGAAGGGAGGATATGTATATCTATATGTATATATGGGCGTGGCAATTTAAGTAACATGCCAGGCACTTAAACAAGCTGAGCAGTTCCGGTAATTAAAATATGTAAGATAAACAAATGCAACCCTTGAGAATAAATTTTGTGTTTACAGCAAACGAAACTAATAATTTGCTTAAAGACAATGATATTTAATCACAAAAATTCAAATATTTTTTTTTTATTAAAATATATACAGATTCATGATATGTCATTTGAATTTACCTTATAAACTAAAATTTTTATTTTCTTAATGAAAGTACTTATCTTAATAAGTATGTCATAATATTCAAATGTGCATCCATGTATAGATTAAAAAGCAAAATAAAAATAAAATATTTAATTCACGTCAAGCGGTAATCTTATGGCTAAGTTATCACAGTTTAATGATGAAAATCAACTAATCTGATCAAAAAAAAATTCTTTTAGTCGCATCTTGCGAATGTTTGTGCATATCTCCAAAAATATTCATTATAAAGATTATTAAAAAAAGAAAAAATGATAGTTGGGAATCCTTGAATCGAAAAATATAAAAAAAAAGTGGAATCGAAAATTTTTCTTAATTTTTGATGATTTTGTCAAGGGGTTACTATGCAAAAATGGCTAAAAATTAAAATTTCAGAAAATGGATATAATTTGAATGTAGATTTATTTTATATTCAATGTCATTTACAAATATCCAAATTTTATGAAAATCGGTTGAATATTGGCCAAGTTAAGGCAGTTCAATGATAAGAGGGGGCTAATTTCAAGAAGAGGGTACTGCGATATTTTACATACATTTTTGGCCACACCTCGGGATAGTCAGAAACACCTCAAAAATAATTATATATATAATTTGAGCCCTAGAATCGAAAATTATCAAAAAAAAAAATTGGTATCAAACATTTTTCAGTTTTTGATGATTTTGTCAATGGGTTAATAGGTCAAAAAAGTCAAAATATTTAATTTCTGAATATCAGAAAAATTTGAATGCAGATTTATTTTATATTGAATATCATTTACAAAAATCCAAATTTCATGAAATTCGATTGATTTTTGGCCAAGTTAAGGCAGTTCTAAAATTAGAGGAGGCTAATTTCAGGAAAAAGGCACTTGCGGCACTTTTGAGTAATCTTTTCGTATATCTCGAAAATAAATTAATCGAAAACATGTCAAATGAAAGCGAATTGCTGTTTACGAGTCCCAGAAACGAATATTGTGAAAATATTGGAGTCGAAACTCTTGCATATGTGGTGATTTTGTTTATTTAAAGTTAGTTTGAAATTAAGCAAAATAAAAATACATTTGACATTGCTTAGTTAAGTCAAAAGCAAAAAAAAATTCCTTTTACATATACATTTATTCAATTACAAATTATTTGTGAAAATTTAGAATTTTCAAGTCACTGATTCGTCCCTAATTGGCAACATACTGATCTTAGTGGGCGCCCTGTCCTGTCAATGTGACATTATCCGGTCCCCAAAATGTGTTTACAAGAAATTCTCATGGAGATGCAATAAATCAACAGCAGGAGCAACAACAACTCTGTCCGCAGATGGACTCAAGGAAACGTAACGGATTGCGCAGGAAATTTAAATGCCAAGGACATTGCCTCTTGATATGGATGGTGATAGAGATGGTGATGGTGATGGAGATGCAGATAAGGATACGTGTGTGATATGATATCCATTAAGGAATACGCTGTGGAAATGCCAATGCAAATACTAAACAGGCAGGTGCATGTTGCAAGCAAGCAGGTGGCAGGATCATCATCAACATCTCCATCTCTCTCTCTCTCTCTCTGTCTCTCTCTATCTTAGACTCGCTTCCACTTTTGTGTGTGCATTAACACCTCTATGCCCTGACATCTTGGGTGCTTGCCACGTCTTCCATGCCACAAGAGCCTTTCACACGCTTCGCTAAGAGGACGAGAGAGACAGAGAGAGAGAGACAGAGAGAGAGAGAGAGAGAGAGGGAGATACAAAGACAGATAGAGAGTTTCGCAGCGTTTACACTTTGCCACATTGTCGCTGTCAGTTCGTGTGTGGCACGTAATGACATGCGGCTGCCAATGTTGTGGACGCACACACACACTCACACGCACACACACATACATAGAGGCGTCACATCCTTTGCCATCAGCCATGAAGCGCGTCAACTTCATCGCCACCAATGTAATAATTTATGCAACTCGATCCACCAAAAAACCACAAATCTTGCAACGCATCGTTGCACACCACAACCGCATCAGGCAGCCACTTTAGCAGGCAGAGCAACTTTAGCTTGCCACTTGCCACTTTCTGGGGCATCGCTGTCTATTGACGCCTTGGCTCATTTTTGGCCTCCTTTCCGACTTCCTTTGGCCTTTGCCTCAACTTTGTAACACTTTCAAGTTGCTCCCTTAACCATCAACGGCAACTTAACAACTCACTAAACACTCATCATTGGACTGCAATGTAACAAAATGTTTAGCTCTGTTGAAGTTGGAGATAAGTTCGTTGCTGCTCAATTACAAAATAATATTAAAGTGGAATAAACTCTATGGAATGTTTTGTAAATTTTATTAACATTTTAATTTTATTTCATTTCATTTTATTTTATTTTAATTTATTTTAATTTATTTTATTTTATTTTATTTTATTTTATTTTATTTTATTTTATTTTATTTTATTTTATTTTATTTTAATTTAATTTAATTTATTTTACTTTATTTTATTTTATTTTATTTTATTTTATTTTATTTTATTTTATTTTATTTTATTTTATTTTATTTTATTTTATTTTATTTTATTTCATTTTATTTTATTTTATTTTATTTTATTTTATTTTATTTTATTTTATTTTATTTTATTTTAATTTATATTATTTCATTTTATTTTAATTTATTTTTTTTTATTTTATTTTATTTATTTAATTACTTATTTAAAGTCAACTATTTACAGTCTACTGACAATTTAAATAATACTTAAATTTTATGTTTAATTACTTAAATTAAATTTATAATTTTTTACTATTGAAATTATAAAATTTAATATATATTCTTATGTATTTTTCTAAGTACAGATTCTACACTTATTAAATTAATTTTCAAAAAAAAGTATTTTTTGATTATTTAGATAAATTCAACCATTAACAGTCGTCTAAAAATTTTAATTACATTTCAATTTTATGTTTAATGACATAAATTAAGTTTATAAATTCATTCTATTAAAATTATATATTTAATCATTTATTATTATGATTTTTTTGTGTGTTTATATGTTAATACTAAATAATAAATAACACTTTACTATACGTAATCGTCATACATTGAATTGACTGTAATGTAATGTTAAGGTACTTTAAGTTGTACAGTATCTTCACTTATTAAAATAAAAAATTAAAACTATATAATTCAAAAAAAAAAAAAAATATCAAAAATTAAATTTTTCTAATGATTAATAAGTTCCTTAATGAATAGTGGGTGAAAATAGGAAATAAATAATATAATATAATAATATAATTTCATTGTATAACCCCAATAATTATGCAACGTTTTTTATAAATTATGCAGTTTTAATTTCGGATATTTGAGGCCATATAATTAAACTTCAAATTGAGTTTCCATTACTTGGCAATTTTTTTTATTTATTAATTAAGTGCTGGACCCATACAAACATATTATTTGGCAATGAAATGTTAAATTGATATTTTTAATAATTCTAAGCTCTGTAGCCGAATTAATGTCCTTCGCTGCCAATTTAAATATTCAAGTCCTAAGCACATTTAAATATAAATACAGAATACTAATCGAAAGCTATTTCGAATAGATTGTTAAATTGGGGCATTCATTAAACCCATGATTTCATAAAATCAACTTTATTAAAATAATTTTAATATATATTACACAACTAATACATTTATAAAATGAATAATATATTTTAGACATATTTAAGAAAAAAGCAACGTAAAAAATTATTAAATTCAGATAATTATTTTAATGAAAATATCTGGATTTCAAAACAACAATTCGGGGTAGATTTATTAAATTATTTTTTTTTAGATATTGTTATTTTAATTTTTTGCAATAAATGAAATATACTCCTTTTTTAATAGAAAACAAATAACAATTTATAAAAATAAAACAAGATTTAATTAATTAATTAGTTAAAAGTACTTTTCTTACAACATAACAAATAATCGTTTTTAATATATTTTTTTTTAGAAAAATAACTCATAATATAAAAAAAATATATTTATAAAATGTATTTCTGAAATAAACTAAAATATTTTATTAAATTTATAATTTATCAATTAATTTCAAATTTGCAAAATCAATAAGCTCCCTCAACTGTTTTGAAATCTTTGTACACATTCTGAAATAAAATGCTGATATTTTCAACTTTTTTAAAATGTTGCTAATTAGAATAAAGATTATGAAGAACATATACCGTATTTAATTTACTTTATTTATTTATTTATTGAATAATAGTATAAATTGTTTAATCAATTCATCCATAAGCGTGTATAATATAGAAAAGCATATACAAAAAGTATTCTCAGCTACAAGAATATATATAAACTAATACAACATATATGATACATAAAAATATATAAATTGATGCCACGCAGGACAATCGAAATTCCATAAGTCCTTAATGATGGCAATGGAAAGTCGTGTCCTCACAGTGTCTGCGGTTCATCTTGGGGATCTTTGATGGTGTCCGCCACAATGAGATACTGGGCATAGGGAATTCTAGCAGCTTTGGTGGGCATCTCAAACAGCTGAGGATATTGCCTGGATGCGGGCCACTTGGCCAAGGCCAACTCCATTGCCCAGCGCTGGGCTAAGTCCTTGTAGTAACCCTGTCGCAGTGCATCCACCTGCTCCAACTTGGACAAGTGGGAAAGACTCTGGTCATGATGGGCTGTCACATCTATGGCACGCATCAGGAGTGCACTGGTGAGGAGTGTCCACTTGCTATCGGGCTCGTATTCCAGCAGATCTAGGCAGGATTGCAGCTGTGCCTGCAGCTCGGTGAGCAGCTCCTTGCTGCAACTAGCGGCTGCCTGTGGAGGCACAAAGAAATAAACGCTACTGTCCGTGGGATGCACGGCAAGTGAAAGTCGCTGTCCGGCCAAGTCCAGGATATACTCTTGGTCCGGGCTGATGTCAATGTTATGGCTGCATTCCCAAGCCGTTTTCTCCTCATTGAGGGGTGTCCATGATTCCAACTGCCATGATTGTTGACCTCCCATCAGTTGTACCTTCAACTGGGGCAAGTCTGGACAGGATCCCTTCAACGCCAGTTTGGCCTTGTGGGGCCAGCAACGGAAGGCAACCACCGTGGCGGGTTGATGCAGCTGGACACCGCTGCCCAACAGCCAACGTTGATAGAACCAGGCGCTGCTATCGTTAGGATCCGTAAAGGCAGCAGTCAGCACCATTTCCAGCTCCTCCTTGAGCTTGTGCTCGCTCATGGGACGATCCTTCTGCTCATTGGGATACAACCCAGGCAGCAGCAGGCTGCGATGATGCCAGCTGGAGTAATTGGAGAAGTTCACCTTGATCTTGTCCGTGCAGAAGTCAAGTTCCTGCTCAGGCGGCACTGCAGCCTTTCCCCCCACATAGCGTCTGTAGTCCCAAGTGTGAAAGTTGCGCTCATCATACTTCAAGTATTTGTTGCACAGCTGCATCTCGCGTTGCCAATCGGCTTGCGGGTTCTGCTCCAGCGTCCAGCAGCGATGATGCCAACCATTGTAGGACTTGGGATTGACCATGAGGCACTGTTCGGTTATATCCAGCTCAGTGGCATAGATGGCCTGCAGCTGCTGCTCCACAGATGGCGGCTTAACAGCCTCAACATCACTTGCAACCTCAGTAGTAACCTCAGCCTCAGTTGTAACCTCAACCTCTGGTTTGACCTCAACCTCAGTTGTAGCCTCTGCTTCAGCTTTCGCTTTCTCTGCCGCTGCTTCCTCTTCCTTTCGCAGCTCTTCAATTTTCTTTAGCACACATTCCCGACGTATATTCCACAGCGTGGAGATGTCGGGATTCCGCTGGAGTATCTGCACTGTCAGTGCCAACAATTCGTCATCGAGTTCGCCGGCGCTGCGTTTTATCTGAATGCGGGTCATGGCAGCGCGATAGGCGCGCATTTTCAGCACCTGCTCCTTCTTCTTGCGCTCCCGCTCCTCCTCCGTGGTACGTACCTTGACTCGGCCATGCATTTTGTCCAAGAATTTGTTATAAATGCACTCTTATTTACTTATTTGCAATGCAACCGCAAAGATGCGTAATGTTTCTGCTTAACAGTCAACTTCGAACAGCTGTTTTGCTCTGCATGTTATTAACAGTCTGTCTAGCAGTTTTAACAGCGCACTGTTAAGAACAGCTGATACACAATATAGTTTAAGTTGACATTACAAAAAAAGTACTGATAAATTTTTAGAAAATACCCAAAAATTATTAATGAATATTAAAAAACAATCTTAAAGAGTACATTTAATTATTATACATTTGAAAATTTATATAAATCAACAAGTGGCTGCTCATTCTCTGTTATGTCAAACTGCGATGAAATGCTTATGAAAAAGCTAGTTGCTATTTCAGCGCAATCGAAAACTTGAGCAATAGATGGCGCTGTCAGTCGTTCTGTTAGTTTAAATGTGGTAATTGTCTTTGCTTAAAAAAACACATTAAAAAGTTAAAATTTTTTATATAGTTTCTAAAATTTATATAAAATCATCGAAAATCTAAGTAAATAAGTTAAACAAACTTATTTTTAATACAAAAATAAATAAATGTATATTCACTTCTATGACATAATAATCGAAAATAATTTTTTTTTTAAATCGTTTGAGAACACAATTTATTGTAAAAGTGTTGTAAGTCTTTTGATAGTCTACTTATTAAAGCCAATGCTGTAAATTATGCATTTACGAAAATATTAATGTTAATATTATTCTGAAAAATATTTTTTTACGAATTCAAAGTAATCTTATGATTTTTATAAATTTTTAAATATAAAGATAACATTTTTAAGGACTCATTAACTTATTAATTTTTTGTTGTTTATTAATTAATTTTAAAGTTATTTTTTCTCAAGCAAAAAAAAAATTGTTTTTCCTCTGCCCCTGAAAAAAGTTAAGAACAAAAATGTCGGATGACCACCCCAATTAAGTTGGATTCATAAAACCTACATAATTATTCCCAAACTTTTGCTTTTCTTTTATTATAACTACCCAAATATCTCATAAAAATTGTTTGATTTGTTTTGTTATAGGATTTCTGTTGGATACACATTTCATGTGGATTGTCTTGACTTTTGGAATGTCCTCAGGATATGTTAGTATATCTTATCAGGAAAGCAATCAATACAATTCCTCAATTTAATCACGAAAACTTCATAGAGAAGAGGTCATAAAATTTAATTAGGAAAGCATTTCCCCGCGGGGTGGTGTACACTGCTCAGCAAAAACCAATCGAACTTAAACCAAAAAAAAAAAAGTAGAGAAATTTTTTATTGTTTTATGGCTGTGCAGCAATAAAAATGAAATAAAATCCAAGCAACAACAAGTCGCATAGACAGCCATAAACGAAGGCGGCGGCATCCTATCAACTGAGACAAAGGACGAAAAAACAACAACAAAAAAAGTGCATAAAAAAAATAAAATTGAGGAGACTTCAATTCGTCTGGGGAGTAATTTGGCTCGGGGCAACAACACAGAAGGACGAACAGGACGAGACGGAGCAGCGGCAAAATAGCGGCAGGTGCGAATGAAGGACACGAATCCTGACAGCAGCGACGACGCCACCATCGTCGTGAAGTCCTGTCGTCGTTATCGCCCATCGTCTTGGAAAGAGAAAATCAATCGTGCAGCAAAATCAAAGAGGATATTTTCGTATCACAAAATAACGAATATTTATATATATATATATATAAATATATATTTTTAACGGTTGTTTTCTCGGGCATAAATTCGCTGCGGCGCGTTGAAATGTAGGCGTGGCACAACGCCTACCCCCCACTCGCCCGCCTCAATTCACCCGCGCTCAAAAATATATATAATTCAATGGCCCTTGGGCGCGTTTATCAAAGCACCTCCTGCGCCGAGGGTTGTTCACTGAGCAACAACAACAACCACAACAACAGCAAGGATATCAACAACAACAATATGGGAGGCAACAACATCTCTGCTGCTGCTGCTGTTGTCAGCATCTAATGTGGATACGCATCAATTTATGAAATTTGAAATATTGTGACTGATGCCGCTGCCAGGACCTGCTGCCTTTAACAGGTCCTGCGACTGCACGCAGACGTGCCACCAACGGCGTGGCAACTATCGACAGCAACAGCGAGTTGCGAGGGGTGTGGCTGCCACACGAGTCCTGGCCATTTAAAGGATAACGGCAACAAAGGACCATCCGCAGCTTAGGTGCAAAATGTGCTGAACAAAAACCCATGATGCTGCCGCTGCTGCTGCTCATATATCATATAACGTGGGCTAAGCTGATGACGCAGACACAAGAGAGCAACAGACAGACAATGAGAGTGACGGTGGGATGGGCAGGGAAGGGAAGGGAAGAGGCAGCGGAAGAGGAAGAGGAGGCGACTGAGATGCGACTTCACATTGGTAATTGGAGTAAGAAAAACCATGAAAATTGTAATGAAGCGAGATTTTTATTTTTAAGACAAACACACACACACACACACACATACACAGAGATTTAAATTGAAGGTCGCTGCGAGGGGTGGCATGCAACTTTGAAGGCTTCGCTGGCAGCATCGGGGCAACATCGGCAATGGCTGAATTTATATTGGGTTCGCTTGACACTGACACATGGCAGACTGACAGAGACAGAGAGGGATATACAGAGTGTGTGAGAGAGAGAGAGAGACACTCTGTGACAGTCACAATGACAATCACTCTACCAGTCACAGTCACTGCCACAAACGCAGTCACAGTCACAGTTCATTTGAATTGACAAACGCTGCACATTCATTGAAATATATTTTGGGTTTTAATCTGCGAGAGTTGCATAAACAATTAAATGCACACATGCATAAATTAAATATGAATAGAAGATTTAGATACATATTGTACTTGGCTGCAAATCCATGAAGTTGACAAACACATTTTGAGACCATCACAAATCGGAACAGTTTATGAAGGTCGATGGGAGATTGCGTCTTGTTGGGAAATTTCAAGGCAGCTGCCAAAAAAATTGTTTTTCGTAATACCTGAATTAGTTTAAATTTAAATTGTTAAATATTACCAATAAGCAAAAATTATAATGTATTTAAATAAATTATAAAATTACCCAGATCTATATAGCTAGGATATGATCAACAAGTCTGTAAAACTCAGTCTATTTAACAGATTTGTTATTGACATCCTTATTTTTTAATTTTTTTATATAATATTAAATAAAAATATATTTGAAAAAGTTATGCATAAATTATAATTCATTTATTATTACACAACACAATTAGAATTTGATTGATATAAAATTTATTATTTTTTTTTTTATAAAATTAAAACCATTATAAACAAGTTTTCATTTTCTATTCTATAATCATTATAGATAATATGCATATATTTCATTATTAATAGACCTTTGGCAATTTGGTACAAAACTTGTAAAATGTGTTCCGTAATAACAGTATCACATCTTTTTTTTATAATAATATTAATATTTTTAATTTGTTATTCTTAATTTTTTTAATTTGATTATTAATGCCAGTTGACTTATATACAATTAATTACTTTTCAATAGGTATGTTGGCAATCCTAAAAAATACACTAAAATTTAAAAAAAAAATGTAGTTAAAAACACATCAAAATATTTGATAAAGAAAAGCATGTATTTGTGAAAAATGTTTAGAATACAAGTAATAATATATTGTGTTTAAAATCCTTATTCATGAAGGTTACATTAAATTATCCCTACAATTGGTTTCCAATTTGTCGTGCTACTGAAAAATTCAAGTATACAAAAATATAAATGTATTTCAAAAATTTATTTTTTTCTTAAAGAGGTCGCGTACTTCATTTATTAACGAACTACATTTTCAAATCAAAACCAAAAATACCATTTATAAAAAATATTTATATAATTATGTTAATATCATTTATTTGAAATTATGCTTAGTTTCAACTTTTAGAAAATTAACCGTATGCAGTAAAATTAAATTAAAATAAAAAAAACATAAAAAATTATAAAAATAATTGAAGATATAATTTGAAAAGAATTTGTATAATTATATCAATTTTAAGAGAAATGTATATGAGATTATTTTGCCAACCAAAAGTAATAATTCAACATATAGAAACTTCACAAGAATTTCACACTTCAAGACCAATTCCACATTGCCCAAGTTTAACTACACATCACGTATAATATTATTTTTACAACAATATATATGTATAAATATTTTTTTGTACAAGTTTGCTAGAAATTCATTAGGGAACAAAGACAAAGCAAATGAAACTAGCAAAGTTTGCTAGAACTTCATAAAAGTTTACATACATACATATACATGTATATTTTTTTATATATGTATACATATATTCATATATATATATATATATACTATATATTTTTTAAGAAATTGGCAACGCGACGCTGAGCGACATTTGAGGTGTTTATGTATTGTGGCAGACAGTCATTGTTGCTGCCACCAACTACGTGACAAATCCCAAAGAAAAAAAAACCGCTAAACTTCCCAACAACTTCTCAGTAAGTTGTTTTGTCATCAAGCAGGTAACGGAAGGGCAACAGAGAGGGGCATGGCGAGAGGAGGTAAAAAGAGAGAAAGAGTGAGAAAGTGAGAGTTGAGAGTTGAGTTGCAGTTGTTGCCTCATGTCAATGGCAGCCAAGCAAGTGCCCCAAAGATTTTTCCGCCAGAATACATCAACAGTATTTTCCACGCTGAAAATTGACACCAAATGGCAACCAAACAACAACAACATCGGCAACAACAACCACATCGGCAACAGCAGTCAGCGATTTAGTTGGCAATGTTGCCGTCATCGTCATCGTCATCCTGCTGCGGTCCTTTGCAGGCAGCGCTCAGGACATTGTTTGTTCACACAGCACGTTGACTGCGTTTAAGCCCAAAGAGTGCGCAAGCAATTGACGTAAATAAGAAACAGCCTGGCAACATTTCTAAGCGACAACAGCAACATCTACAGCAACATCCACGGCGACAGCAACAACAGCAACAACGATCACGTGACATGCTGACGTTGCTGTAACTAAAGATGGACTCTGACTCTGATTGTTGTTGCGTTGTGGGGGCGTTACTCTTCTTTCTCTTCTCTCTCTCTCTCTCTTACCCTCATTCTCTCCCTCTCTCTCACACTCTCTCATTCTCTCTTCCTTTTTCTTTTTTCCTTCACATTTTGCAGCTGACACATATGCCTCGTCGGTCTTCTCGGCCACAGCTTGAGCATTGAAATTGAAAAAGTTATGCAAATCTGTTGCTCTTGTTGCTGTTGTTGCTGCTGCGGCTGTTGCTGTTGCTGCTGACGACAACAGGACGAGCAAAGGACACAGGAAACGAGCGCACAAGAACTGAATTAGTTTTGTGCAATTTTCTCGAACCCTCTCTCTTACATATACCTCTGCTCTGTCTGCTGTTACAAGTTTGTGCGCCTTGTCCTGACAAGGACATACACACGGCTGCAGGACGAGTGCCAGCAAAAGTTGCTGGCGTATAACTGTCGATTTCAGCGCGCAATTATTATAATTGCTATAATAATAACAACAACAGCAACAAAACGAGTTGCTCGTGACGACGGAAAGAGGGAGAACGAAAAGGAAAGAGAACGTTGTGACAAAACCTACAACAAGTCCTTTCAGGATTCCGTATGCGCTGACCCTGACTGATGCCACATTCAAAGCCAAAGCCGAAGCTGAGACCGAAGTGGATGTGGAAGTCGAAGCCGAGGATAATGTTGATGCTGCTATCGTCATCATCATCCTCATCCTGATGCTCATCCTCATCCTCACATCCTCTGACTGTGGGTTGTGCGTGCGTAAGCGCCTCTAAATCGCATCATTGTTTGCCCAGGGCATTAAAGGATTTCCAAAGGACGCGGCACGTACAGCGCGCAATGCCTAAACAAATACGAATACGAATTCGAAGAGGAATAGGAATACGAATTTAAAACGAAGCGGCAAACAGGATAAAGCAGCTCAGCTCAGCTGTTCGTCCTTGCTGTGCAACGAGAAATGCTTAAAAATACCCACACTGACTCTCTTCCTCTCTTTCTTTCTCTCTCTCTGCCTGTCTCTCTTTCTCATTCTAATTACAATTGCAAACGCTTCGCTGGCTTTGACAACCCATCAAAACGATAAATGCTGTGTGGACTCGTCTCTAACCTCACCTACCTACACTCTCCAGCAGACGAACCCACCGCGACCCATCGAGACCCTTGGTCCCGTTGCGACCCTTCACAGTTTTTGTCATCTTTACGTGCTTAATGCCAATTAAGCATTTGGCAAATGTCAACCTTACTCATCGCAGAGAGAGCTCTCTTTTCCTCTCCCCTCTCTCTCTCTCTCTCTCTCTCTCTCTGTCTGTTTTTCAATCTCGTCCTTAGTCCTTGGCCCATATCTATGCCAGCCTTATTTACATTTTACTTTTTGCATAATTCGCATTTCATTGAATTTCATTTCATTTGATTTCTTTTAAGCGGCTTTTTATTTGAATTTTATTTAAAAAATTTTTGCAAATCCAATTCAGTTTAAATATATAATGAGAAATTTGTGAGAAGAATTTTGCAAATCACTACTTGAATGAAAATTTTGCGAGTTTATAATGAGTTATGTGCCAGGGTTACCAGGGCCTAATTTGCTTTTCAATTTTAATTAATGTTTCTCTAGATACCCTGCACAACAGTCCAGGTCCAGGCAACTAAAAAAAAAAAAAATTCCTCAACAACGTGGTTAGTTTTCTTGGCTGTAACCTGAGACACACAGCGAGAAAAAGCCTGTTTCATGCCGATTATGAAAAAAATTGTTAAAAAAAATTGAGAAAAAAAGAGGAAAATAATGCCGATAAAATAGCTTGCCGCCAGCCAAAGATCAAATGTTGCCAGCTCGAATCTCTTTTCCCCTCTCTTTCTGTCTCTTCCTCTGTCTCTCTTTCCAACATTGCGGTTGGCTGTTCGAGCTTTGGATGAATGGCTCTTTGGATGATGACTTGGTTGACTGGGTTGCCACGGCTTGACTTGAGTAGGTTCGGTTGGCAACCGCAGCAAGGGTCGCCCAGCGGCAGTCAAGTTCAAATTGAATCGCATACTCGAACTTTTCGAACGGTAGACGAAACATAATTTCAACTTGCAGCCAGTTTTTACACAGATAAAGACAGAGATAGACTGAAGAAGAGAGAGAGTGAGAGAAAATGGCTGCTGCATCTCTAGCTCTGTCTGTTGCCTTGGTCTGTCTGTCCGGGATATTTGTATGCCGCAATTTCTATGCTAACTTCGAGCATCATCATAATAATGTGAAATTATAAATGCTGTGGCTGTCTCTTTCTATCTCTCTATCCCACCCTCACTCTCTGTCTATCTCTCTCACTCTTTCACCCTCTCTCTCCCTCTTTCCGTTACACTGTTTCAAGGGCCAGGCTGCCTTTATTGTTCCTCAACGCTGTGTTTGCTTTATGATAATATTGTGGGTTGTAGCATTCTACTCTTTTTTCTCCTATAATATATATGTATATATTTTTTGTTAATTTTTTATGTTTTTCTATTTTATTTTTTAGTTATTGTACGTCACTCAGAGCGTCGTTATTGTTGTTGTGAAGGGAACACTGGGACGGTTGCCTGTCTGTCGATGATTATTATGTATGCTTAAATTCTATGCACGTATCGGCATTGAAGCTTATCTGTATCGAATATGATTAAGTGCCTCCGCTGCCTCTGCTGCCTCACCCTATGCCTAAATACATATACACACAGATACATATGTATGTAGGTATGTATGTATGGGACTGTGTCGATGCCTGTTCCTGTGTCTCTGAGTCTAGGCGGCAACGTATGCACAGCGAACGTGCAACATTCAAAAGGGCACAAAGGCGACCGAGACTAAGCGTTTAAATAAACAACAGCAACAACAATAACAAAAAGAGAAAGATAAAGAGAGAAAGGGAGAGAGAAAGAAGGAGAGAGAGAGAATTGTAAGAGTCTTGGCTGGCAGCCAGCAGCGCCATCAACCTACAGCTGAACCTCATACTCTACAACCTACCCAAACCTAAACCGAACCTCAACCTCTACCCAACCTCAAGCTCAAACCCTGTCTGAAACTTCAACGGAAACTCATCTCCGGCGGTCCGAATATTCCAATTTATTTTTTTTTCTTCTGTAAGGATTTCTCGAAACGGAATCTCTGCTGTAAAATGACATTTGGCATTTGCATGTTTCAAGTTGCCTTTTATATGATTCCATTGAATGCACATTTGCATAATATTCATAATTGTGGATACACAATCCATAAATTTGTTTTTTTTTTTTTTTGTTATTTTTTTTTGATGTGAAAACGCATACATTATACAAAATACTTATGCCCGTCAGCAAATTCCTAATTGAATTGAAATTTTTCGTAGGAAATTCTCTGCAACTGATTAATGCATTTTGTATAAATTAATTATTTATACAAATGCCCAACATATAAATCATAAATAAGCCGACTCGATGGACGTTGAGATTTGCATTAAAATTGCTGTGGGCCCAAAAAAATGTTTAATAATAAATGATAATATTAAAATAAAACAAGTTTATAAATCGCTTATCTCAAATTACAAACACAATCTCCAAATTTATGTTGCCATTGTGCATAATTTCTAACGAAAATTATAAATATATAATTAGGCAGACATTTTTTATATATTTATTTATTTTTCTTTTTTTTTATTAATATTTTTTTTTTTGGTTTTTTTTTTTAAGTGAAACAAAGCGAGCAGAGAACTGCCTTTGGCAAGATAGAATCACTTAAATAATTGAAATGAAATAAATTAAATCAACAAACTACGTCCATAGATGTGCCTAAAATATAGATACACAGATGTGTATGTATGTAAATGAATGTATGTATGTTATGTGTACTCATGTTTGTCTGTTATTCACCTATAAAAAGAGACCTCCCCAATCGACAATCATTTATTTGATTTACAGCAATTGCTTTTAATATTTCCAACGTAGATGTATTTTATTCAATGTACGAGCAGCGCATTCAAAGAGTTGAGATACTCTATCAAATGATGGGTATATCCACATTTTTAGCTAACTTCCATACTAATGAGAAGTAAATGGTACGATGAATTCTAGTATAAAATAGTAATATGTTATATAGTAAATTGTTTAACATATGAATATGTTTATGTAAAATTTAATTGTATATAGTCTACTTTATTTTAATATATTTTTACAGCACGGATTTTGTTAAATGAAGCAAATTTATTTTGAAATTAGGGAAATGTTTTCAAAATTATTGAAAGTATTTATAAATATTCAGTTTGGCATAAATATAAATTTATACCAATATATTTTCCATATATACATATAAATGCATATATTTTTAAATATCTTGATAAATAATAAATTTTTAAGTTACGTTTCTCAAAATAAATAATAATTTAAAAAATTTAATGGATTTAAAAGCAATAAAAGTAATATTTATAGTATTTGGAGGATTTTCATGTTTCTTATTTGTTTACTATTTTAGATATATCTTTATTATTAGTTTCTGTTATATGTTATTCTGTTCTTGAAGACAATTTCTTAGGTAAATAATTATAATCAAGACTAGTTACCAACAAAATATCGGAATATCTCTCTCTCTCTCTAAATTAACAAATTACAGAAAAAATATTTATTGATTTTATTATATATTTACATTTACTTTTTGTATCTCTTAAATACATTCATTTCATATATGTACATATTTTCCCCTTAGACAATTTATAAATAAGAATAATAGTAGAGAAATTTAAAAATTAGTGTATTTCTTGTTCGTTGTGACCCTAGGCTATGTGGTATAGAGTATACATTATCAGCTGTGTCGTTCAGTTTGCTTTTGTCGAGCACTCGAATTTGGCACTTCAGAGACGTGAACAGCGCATTTAAATTCAGTTCGTAAGTACTTAAAACGCAGCCCTCGTCAGCGCCATGAGAAATGCCTTAATACTTGAGATACTTTTGTATTTGTATTTGCATACGTCTTTCACACACACACACACATATAGATATACATACTCCAATACGATACATACTTAGGATACTTGTTCTATGCTCCATTGCCATGCCCATTCCCATTCCCATTCCAATTCCCATGCCCCCTCTCTCTGAAGCGCTTTTACCTCCTGGTCTCAAGTGAATGCGGCTTGGCTTTGACTTTTACAGAAATACACAGCAAGACAGAGATGGAGATAGAGCAATAGAGTGAGACAACAGCAGAAATAATTTACATTAGAAATGTGTGTGATTGCAAGCAATTTTCAAAAGGGTTTTTCCTTGGCCATTAGGGGTAGGCATTTGCATTTGCCCGGGAATTTATTTGTATTTGCTTTTGAACAAACAAGAAGAGAAAGAAAAAAAACTCAACTCAAATAAAACACAATGCATATATTAAATTGCTTTCGAATGGCATTAATAACTCGAGCAGCGCAATCCCCAGACTTGACAACCTGTCATTAAGCAACCAGATATGTATGTACATGCATCTGAATGTATGTATGTATGTATGCACATCCCTTCACTCGCTTCCTTTGCGTATCTCCCTATCTGCAGTGAGCATGTCATGCATTTATGCCTGAAAGGTGCAAACATCCTGTCTGAGCAGCAGCGGCAGCATAAATTGCAAAAAAAAAATAAAATCAGAAAAAAATTCTTGCAAAAGTAAAGAGCAAATCCCAAGAAATTCACACGAATCCCGAAATGTTTCAGACTCGTCCTTTGCCAACAACAACAACAACAACAAGAATAGCAACAGACAACGGTAAATATCAAGCCAGATAAAAACTGGCAACTGCTTCTGCTGCTTCTTCTTGCTCTGCTGCTGTGCAAACAATTAAGCAGCGTATGCTGTGCGCAGAGACAAAGAGAAGAGAAGGTGATTACAGTTACAGCCTCAGCAAGGTGCAGCACAATAACAACAACAACTGCTGACTATCTACTATCACTCATCTCACTCTGCAGCTGTCGCGGCCTCGCTCACTCACCCACTAGCTGCAGTCACATAGAGATAAACACAGATGCAGATGCCCAAAAACTCTCAAGTGCCGAAAATAAAACGCAAACTGTGCAAGCAGATTTCCCGCTGCCCGCTGCCTTCGCTTTCGTTTCCATCACCGCCCTCACCTTGGCCTCTGCCCAAGACTATCTGTCTTAGGTTTCTTCGTCGGGTCGTGTCGTGTCGGGTCGGTTTTGTCTCTCTCGGGTACGCTTCGCTGCCGTCCTTGGCTGTCTGTATGCGCCTTTGAAGTTCTCTTCTCTGCAATTTTATTATGATTGATGGGCAACAAAAGGAAACTTAGTAGAAAAACAACATTTGCGAATGCGCAGGCAGGCATTTGGAGTGTCCAATTTCAAGATACTCTATACTCTATACTTAGTGCAGACCTTGCCAAAATCAATATTTAACAGCATATTTGATGAATTCAAATTTCTCAAGAAATATTCTCAGAATCAGAGCAGCAGGATAAGGATGTGTAAGTGCAATGCTTGTCTTCCACTAATTTTCAATTCTATTGTATAGTTATATTGTGAACCATATTAAATGATAAAACAGCATTATTGAAAATATAAGTGATTTTAAAAATCAATGTTTCAAAAAAGGTATATTTTAATTATACTGGACTAAAATTTAATAGATTGTTTTTTGTTTTAAAAATGGGGCGCACTTTTTTTAAATCTTTTATTTAGTTGATAAAAAAAATATATTTCAATGAGTATTTATAATATACAAAATAATATAAAAAATATTTTAAAGTTGTTCAATATTTCATTTATTTATCAATTATTTTCGATTCAATTTATATATATTTTAGCGATTTTTTTTCCTTTGGCAGTTCATACATTTTTTTGATACACATTGCATTAACTAAGATATATTTCCAGAATTTTAAGTATTTTATTTTTTCCAGAAGAAGAATATTTACGTAATAAAATTGAATTAATAAACTAATTTTTAATAAACATTTTATGTATTGAATTCTATTTTTAATATTATGTTGCTTTTTTTTTGTTTTGTTTTTTTAATTTATTAAATATTTTTCCAATTTTTATTAAAAAAAAGTGCAAATTGTGGTTAACAATGTATGCTAATAATAGATATAGTAACTGGTATGGTATTGCATACAACGGTAAATTAAAAGTTGTCATTAAAATTATATTTTCCAAAATTTGTTATAGTAAAAGTCTTCCTTTCTACTTCTGGATTCATTCTACCCGCTGTCTTAACAAATTAAAGGGGTATAACTAAAGATTTGCACGAGCTTTTCATGTTGCAAGTACAACAACTAAGAACTACAACTAGAGATCTGAAAATATGTTTTAGGTAACCACCCTGACCGTGGGCTGTGCTGTGCTGTGATGCGGTGATGCTGTTCCTCCTCATATCCGTCCAGCTGTCGTATCGTCGTCCGTCCATGTGTCTGTCTGTCTGTCTGTGTATATCTGTCTATGGTATCTGTGATGCAGCAATTGCTGTCGTGTGGATCGTTGCCTGAATAGAACGAAAATTATGAATTATATTTACTTGTTGTATGCGCAACGCGACACGACACGATTCGCAGCGAGGCAGTTTCAGTGGCAGTGGCAGTGGTAGAGGCAGAGCCAGAGCCAGAGGTCGAGGCAAGGCGTTCCACTTAAATGTGGCATGCAACGGCGGGCACTCAAAATTAGTGGATACGCAGCGGGTCCACAGCGTTTTGCTGTTTACCAAAAGGATTTCTTTTTCTCATTTTCTATTTATTTTTTCTTTATCCCCTTCATTTATTTTTTTGTTTTCTTTTTTTTTTTTAGTTTTCGGTCACGTTCTGTGCCTGGCAGTGACTGCCGCTGCCGCTGCCCTGCCCTGCCCTCTGCCGTTTGCATTCATTTCGAGGCTCTTTTTTCGGCTCGTCATGCGTATAGAATTTCATTTGATTGAGCGCTTAATCAAGCAAACATTAACGCGCACTTATTAATAATAATAAGTGCTCCGCATTCAGCAATCTGTATTCAGTTATGTCGTATACGGTCTGTGTTTTATCTGCTCAGTCGTGGCTGAATGGAGCCGGATCCCAGACCCCAGAACCCCGAACCCAGAGCCCATATCCCAGCTGGTCATGATGACACGCCATTGCTGGCAAACCTATTGGCCATCCAACCCCAACAAACAAAACCCATCAAAGAACAAAAAAAAATATATTATAAAGAACTCTATAGGTGTGGCTGTGCCATCTAACAACTTGCCTGTAAATTTCATAATGCCTTTCAATATTTCCATGCAATTAATTTTGTATATATTTCAGAAATGTTGCTTTCAGAACTTCGTCAATGTTATTGAATACTTTCGATACATCAATTGTGCAGCAAACCTGAAAGGTAGAAATTATTTCAAAGGCATGTGAAGAGTTCCCACAAAGAAGCAGAATTTCGTTGATTGCTCTTGAAAAATAATTTTTAAAAATTATATATTCACAAAGTGAAGTAATTTCTTTATTAAAAAAGAAATCATATACACATCCCCAGCTCATTTGTGTGCATATCTCGAGAAATATTTATCAGAAACATTTATCGGAAAATTCTAATCAGAAACATCATAAATACAATGCAAAATAATAGTTATGAGTTCCAGAATCGAAAATAGTCAAAAACAAGTATTAAAAATGTTTTGATTTTTTATTGTTTTGTCAAGGGTTTACTATGTAAAAATGTACAAATATGGGTAAATATTTAAAATAGGCTATATGAGAAAACTATTTGTGCTTATTTAAAATGTTATGAAAACCATTGAAAACCATGTTAGGACCACCCATTGATACATCATATCTACAGAGGCAGCTGCATTTTGACTTAATCATTTACGGATATATTTGTATCTCACTGTGTATATCTGTTGTTGTATCTGTATTTCTTTGTGGAAGAAAGCGTCAACCAAGTATGCTTTGAGCTGCCACACCGTTAAGGATTATCGCATATAAAGCTAAGTTACGAGTGTGTCAAGCACAACAACAACAACAACTACACCATCTCGAACAACTACAACAATAGGCACCCTTTCATAACATGGAGTCTCTTTTCAGCTTTGGCAGCTCCTAAGGGCGAAGAGAGACATAGAAAACAGCAAGAGAGAAAGAGTGAAGAGAATAAAAAGTTTTTCTAAATCCAAAGCATTGTCTGGTCTTTGTGCTGATTGTTTTTCACTTTTGTTGTTGTTGTTGTTGTTTATTTTTTCTTTTTGCTTTTTATTATTTTGCGTATAACTAAAGCGCATGCATTTCTTGAACAACTTCTGTATCTCATTGTTGTTGCTGCTGCTGCTCTGCTGCCGCTGGCGACGGATGCGGATGCGATGCGGTCGATGGGAATATAGTATAGTAGTATAAGCAAAGCAAGAGAGCTTTAAGCGGCTTTCTGTCTGTTTGTCAGCACACGTTTCTCTCAGTGTACGTGTGTGTATGGGTGTGCGTGCGAGTGAATGAATTGAACTGCCGCCTTTTGCATTTTTCAACTGTTTTTCTGTTATTGTCGTCACTTTTTTTTTTTTTTGTTGGTTTTTGTATTTTGCACAAGGCCTACAAAAGCCAGGCGAGTTGAGGCGCAAACAAACACGATCTGCCATCAGTCCCGCATAGAATTTTGTATGAAATTTAAATACCCATTCAGCATTCAAAATGCGAAGCGACATTGCCGCCGCACAGAGAGACCTAAATACTTAAGTAGTTTTTCAGATGGGGAAACAGCGACTGCGACAGCGACAGCGACCGAGTCGCAGATGCAGATACAGATACAACTACAAATTGACACACATGTGTGTGCTTTGAGTAGATGTAGAAATATGCCACATGGTGTGTTGTATGTATATGCGGCCACACGTTTCGTTAGTTACAGATACAGATATGAAGTACCGATACAGTTACAGCTACACATACACATCTACATCCACATACAGATACAGATACATATAGAAAAGACAAGCTGGATTATGCCCACAGTTCAGCCCGTTGTCGTTTTGCCACTCACTCTACTATTTCTCGCAGTGTATGTGTGTGCGCAGTGCACGTAAGATTTAATCTTTATTGATTTATTTTGTTAGATTTTAATTTATGACACTGAAGTAGGCAATCATTTTCAGTGCGCCACACGGTGAGTAGACGACACTCTCCATCCACTCTTTGCATATTTTTTATGCGCCGCTTGAGTTGAACTCACAAGGAGAAGGAGCAGGAGCTGGAGCTGGAGGTGGTGGTGGGGAGCAGTTGGTGGTATCTGCTTAGCTACTGGCCTGTTACTAACTATCCAGCTGAGAAAAAGAGAGAGGCTAAATGAAAGAGAGAGAGATACTCTAAAAGAGACTGTCCAATGGCACTCACAACAACAACAACAACAACAAAAACAGCTTTTTAAGCACAGCAATTTTTTTTGCATTGTGGGCGAATTAATTAATCTGAAGCGCCCGCCGTTGACAGATGAGCCCAAATACAAATGATAATCAATTACAGCTACAAAATTTAATGAGTAACCGTCCATCAAACTGAACTTCAGCATAATTGTATGAATGACCTGGTTTTTATATTTATAAGCATCTATAATAAGTGCTCTTCAGATCAAAGCTATTTATACATATGTAAATATGTTCACATTTAGAGAGAGAGACATTTAGCTGAAAATTTAAATTAAATAAATGGAGGCTTTTAAAGCTTGAATTATTCAGTTAAAGCCTTTACTATATAATTAAAAAACACGGCAAAGCTTAAAGCTGTTTAAGTCTACAATTACTCTAAAGTTTCTTAAGCCAAGTGAATAAATTATAAAAAATTTATAAGTCAAATATTGAACCAAAAAAATAGTCAAAAAAGATATAATTTTATTTGGCATCTAATTTAAAATATTAATATATTTTCATAGATTTACAATCTGTTGAAAAACAAAAATAATATATATTTTATATATTATTTATTTTTACTCATTATTATATATTATAGTATAAATAATATAGAAAAGTTTCCAAAACTTTGAGCTCATTGATATGCCTTGCTAGGCTACAATAAATAAATATAAGATAATTAGACATATATTTCCATTTAATATAAAAAAAAATTAAAAATTGAAAGCTTTTATAACTTAAATATTTTTTCCAAAAAAAAAAATCGAGTTACCTCGATATACAACGAGACATATAAACATTTTGGTTAGCTGAAATAATGAGAGACTTAAGACTCTGCCATTTGTCAGGATTAATTGTGAAATGTTTTATAAGAGCACGTTGATAGCCTTGACATATTAAAAATGTTAAATTTTAAGCTGCAGTTCTCAGCCTCAGAGCACCCTCAGTACACGTCCAAAGCGGATTGAGGGGCACCCTCTCGAGATGAGTTGAGAATTATGAGAAGCGAGAGAACACATAATTTTGATATACGCGTAATGCGTGTCAAGTTACCTCAAAAAAAGTTTTTTGCCGTTAATCAAAATTAATTACAGGCACGATTCATAGTGCGTGAATGTATGCGAGAGTGTACGTGTGTGTGTGTGTGTGTGTGTGTGTTTGGGTGTGTGGTGTACACCCCCGCTGGCAAGACATGGCCATGCCACGCCCACATGCGACATGCAAACCTAAGATAGCAACAGACCCATAAATTGTAATTTACTTTAATGAGCCACATTTAGTCATCCCACATGTCCAGCGGGGTCTATGATGAGGCTAAGCAGAGACCCCCCCCCCCAGATCCACCCGGCCAAGGAGACAAAGAGAGAGCTTACACACATGTGTGTGGTTGCTTGTGTATGTATGTGTGTAAGAGAAAGGAAGTGATGTGAAGTGAAGTGATGTGAAGTGAGTGAGCTATGGCAAAAGAGTAGTGTCCGCAGTTTAGAGCGACCTCGTGTCCCTAGGCAACCCAAGCAGCAGCAGCGGCAGCAGCAGCAGCGGCAACAACTGTGTAGGTTGACTAACCCAACTGATCCATCGTCGTGTAATTAAAGTTCGCATGACCAGCAAATTGCAATTTGAATTTGAAACGGGTCGATGGAGATTGGCTGTTGTCCCAACCACGACCACGTCCACGACGACGACTCAGATTCAGATACAGATACAGATACAGAGCCGAGAGTCTTTTACTATTTGCTGCTAAGACCATCATCAGCATTATCATTATCATTATAATTATTATTCACATCATCAGTTCAGCAGCATTTAATGCTGGCGCATTGTTCTGTTCTCATCTATCCTTCCCGCCCCTTTCCTTTCCTTTCCATTCCTTCTCTTCTATTCTGTATTCTCTTCATCTATTCTCATAGAGCGAGACAGTTGGCATTTAATGTGTTTCTGGTCTCTTTGTGGATTCTTGAAACTGTCATTGCCATTGATGAGTTGCCAGCCATTGTCATGACAGTTCCCATATATACCCTATAGTGGCGCTCTAAAATTGAGATGGATCAGTTATGAAATATACAATAATAATAATAATAAAAATAATAAAATAATAAAAAATAATATAATAAAAAAATTGTATATGTAATTGATTTTTTAATGTGTTTATAAAATTTATTTAATAGGCGATTGCCTATCTATTTTATTTTAGTAATTTTCTTACATTTTTAAATCTGCCGGCTTTCTTATAAATTAAAAAATATTTATTAAAATCTTTTTATTAATTTTGTTTACCCAATTCGATCATAATAAATAAATTCAAATAACTTGTAACCATTGCGTCTAAAATAGTTAATGAATACATGTAAATGAATATATCATAAATTTATTTTTATAAATCGGAGGTATAAAAAAATATTAAAGAAATAATAAAGATTATTTTGACTGTAATTTATCAATATTATATTTATTAATTTCTTTTTAAATAAAAAAATATGTTAAATAGATTACTGATTGAATTACTTTGAAGTATTTTAAAATTTCATCTAGTTTTAGAGATATTTAGTCATGGAACAAATATAGATAATATGAAATGGAAAGATATTCGATAACAACTTGAATACCATTTTAATTAATTAATATGAAATATTAGCATATACTCCAGAGTCAATTAATAAATATATTTTAACTAAATTTAAAAATATATTCATTTCTTTCAATTAAATTTTGAAAAAATATATAGTAAATTTGTTGAATTTTTATACCAATGATATGCCAAAGGCACTCGCTGTTATTTGTATATCTCAAATTTTTTAAAATTATTTCTGATAGAATATATAATAGAATAACTAAATTTCATTCATATGAAGAATACAAGTATGAAGCTTTTCTAAAGTATATTTTTATTATATTAAAAATGATTGTATTTGAAATATTAATGTAACATTATTTATATACATTATTAATAATAGAATATTCCATAAAAAAAAAATTATATAAAATTATTACATAATATTTAGCAGTTCATAGAGTATCTCAAAGTTGTATATAGTTGCCTTGAAAAGTACTTTGGTATTGTCTTGGTCCGTTTGATATGCATGGCATGTCTTTAAGTAGGCTGTTAAGTGGACATTAGGGGCATACCACATATACTACTACTACTGCTGTAGGAGGCACAACACACATGTGTGACCTTATATGGATCAGCGAAGCGTCTTGAGATGGCAACCCGGGCAATGAGGCGGCATTCTGACGACCAAGAACAGACCCAATCCACTTGGCCAACCAAACAACGACTGCCACTTGCTAAATGGAAATGCAAAAGAAATCGTCTGCGGATTCTTCGAGACGGAGACGGAGACTGAGGCGGAGACGACGACGGTCACAAAGAGTCCATATTTATTTGCTGTTTTTGGGGTTTTCATGTCGCCCACCTGCTAATAAATGCTTCAATAGCCTCTGACAACTTGTCAATTAGTAATATTTTTAGCTCTTCTGTTGGGAACTGGCATTTGTTTGGGTTTCCTATGGTAGGAGGAGGAGCAGGAGGTGTAGTGGTTGTCAAAGAGGTCTCTTCTCGGTCGCTGCTTTATAATTATCTCAGCTATTTACAAGTATTTTACAAATATATGTATAAGTACTTGTATTTTTTTTAACGACTTTGCGGTTTATGTCGTTTTGTGTGGCAAGTACCCCCTCATACTCTGTACCCCCTGGTGACCCGCCTACCCAAACCCCATGCCCAACGCTGCCACCGGCGCATTCATGTGGAAATGAGTGCAGCACACAAAGTTGCATACAACACACACACACACCCAAATAAGAGAAAGAGCTGAAGAAAATACTACAACAGCAAAAAAAAAAAAAAAAAAAGTAAAATAAACTAAAAACAAAAGCAAACCAAGCCACGGTGCACAGTGGGAAAACAATGGCCATAGCTGCGGGTCTGAGCTTTAGGTTCAGCTATGGTCTGGTCTGTGGCTGCGATTCTGACTGCGGCTGCTGATGGTTATGGCGATTACACATACACACATAGTTGGTGGAGTGGTGGCATATACATACATAAGTGGTAATAATAATTCCGCTCAAGAGGCGTCGCCTGGCGTTTCATTTCAATGACACACAAACCCATGACGCCAACTACACTGCGCCACTGAGGTTACCATCCGGATCATCATCATCATGATGATGATGATGATGATGATGGCGATGACTATAACGAAATGTTAGGTGCAGCCACTACCACCACCACCACCATATAGCAAAGTTCCATTCCTGTCTAGCACCATCAGCAAACAGCAATTGCAGAAGCAACCGCAGCGGCTGTTTTCCATCGACAAAACCCGCATCGTCTAAGCAGATCGATGTGCTCCGCATATGCCCAACTAAGCAAACATACCGACTCTGACATACCCTACACATGAAGCACTTAATGTATGTCACTTTGTTTCTTTTGTGTATAGACTTAAGGGATTTTCCGGGCATTTTCTTCTGCCTTAATCTCTAAGTGCATCTGCATATAAACTCGTAAATCGAAGACAGTTCGATTGGGATTTTCAAATGGTTCAGGAATCTCTTAAGAGTGAATGGATATTTGAGCTCGCCTCATCTTTCATCGGCTGCTAGAGAGTTTTAATCCGTTTTCAAGATTTTATCTGCTCGCAAGCAAAGATTCTATTCCCCCAAGCATATTGAAATACATATAAATTGACTGACGAACATTGAAGAATAGGAATTTTAATTTTAAAGTTTAATACTTTTTAGTTTTATCTTCAATGAATATATATGTATATATATGTATATATATATATATATATGATTCAGATTTGGTGATTTTTTATATATATTCGACTAGTAGACAGAAGTTTCTGAATATACCTATTTTCTAGCACTTAATAATGTATCATGTTTCGTTTACATTATATCTAATATTAGTAACAATTTAACTAAAAATATTCATTAAGATATTGTTCATTCCAAAAAAATTAAATTAAGTGTAAAATTTTATGAAAAATAATATAATTTTCCAAACTTGATTTTAGTATTTCAGATTTGGTTTTATTTCCACCTTTTACTCATGTGATTGTACTTTTTAAGTTGTGCAGATTCTAAACTTACCAAATTTATTAAAAAAATAAAGAAGTAATTCAGATTGTTTTTTTATAATATTTATTACAATTGAGAATGTTTATATTGTATAGCTTTTTTTTCATCTTATAATTATTTATAGGCTAAGTTTTGACTGAATTGAGGTTCGGGCCTCGACCAGACCCTACCGAACTAAGCCGGACCTCGTGGCATTCGACGGTCAACCTATAAAAAATTTAAATTTAAATTAAATAGATACTTCAGTTCTTGAAAAATAAGATATAAATCTTTTTACTATTTTTTTCCTCTTCTGTAAGTCCAATTTATTGCCAGAATTGTAAATAATAATAATAATATGTATATTTGTTATTTTTATATCTATTTCATCTATTTATTAAAATATAAAAATTATTATTTTTATCATAATGTATTGTATTATAATTTCATTAATTATTAAATTAATATTATATTTTTATTAATATAAATATAATATAAATGTAACTAAAAATAATATAATATAAATAAAAATATATTAAGTGGTATTTATTAAAATATAAAAATTATTATTTCTATCATAATGTTCTTATCACAGTTTCATTAATTATTAAATTAATATTATATTTTTGTTAATTTTATTAAAATATTAAATATTATAAGAATATAAATAAAAATAAAATATTGAATATTAAATAAAATATTAAAAATGATCATTACGTTTTTATCATGATTTCAGTGGTATTTATTAAAATATAAAAATTATTATTTTCATCACAATTTCTGTTCCATATACCCTGTCCAATAAGTAGATATACCCCTATTATGTAGGGTATCGAATTGTTCCTGGCGATGGCTTAATATTGCGTATGCAGAGCTCGTCATTCATTCATTGCTCGCCCGATTGTTCAGTTCAGTTGAGTTCCGCTTCCCCCAGCCCTCTCCCCAAACTCTTAACTTGCACACTCACACACACACTCACACACACACACATACACACAGTCAGTCAGTCAGTCTGTCGGTCTGTTGTGGCTCCTTTGATTGCATTGTCTCGTCATGGTCTCGAGTGGTTCCTGCGCTGCACCTACCCTTTTCTGGCAGCAGCTCCCTCTGCTGTAATTTCTTTCTTTTTCTCTCTTTTTTTTTGTCGGTCTGTGTCTCTATCTTGTCATTTTACTTTTTATGGCACTCCTTCTCTTTCGTTCTCTTCGCGTTTTCTCACTGCGCTCACTTGACATACAATTATGTTGATGACATTGTTGTTTATGTCGCCAGTTTCGCTGCTGTCGCTGCTGCTGCTGCTGCTGTCGCTTCCTTCTGCTACAACAACAGCAAGAACAACAACAACAACAACAATCACAAATAAAATGCCGACAAGTTTTATGTGCATACTGTGCCTGACTGCAGCCAAGAGACATATCCAAAAGCCACTCTCTCTCACACACACTTGCGCTCTCAAGTACTCTCCCCCCACCACCCCTCTCTGCAGTGCTATGCACTTGAGGGGCATTCATTGTAGGCCCCATATATCTATCGGGCATATCTCTCTCTCGTATCTCTCTCGCATATCTCTATGGCCATAGCTGCATTTTTTTATTGTTATCGTTTCATTGCCATTTGCTGACGTTGCCACAGCAACAACAACAGCTTCCAGCTTAGCTTAATGCGTTCAACTACCTATCTCACTCTTCTATCTTCCATCTCTCTCTTTCTCTGACTGTGCCTCTCTCACTCTCCGGTTTTGTCGCGGCCTTAATTAAAAATTCTTTTGGTGTCAAATGCTGCGCTTGATGAGGCCGATGACGCTACTCGTAGGGCTTCCCCTTTTGCGCCGCACATTGAACTTTCCGCGTTGCCATGCAACATGCCACATGCCGCACAATAGTTGTTGTTGTTGCTGGAATTCCCATAAGGAACCTTTTTGCTACTGGCCAATTGTTCAATGTTTTTAGTTTTCCCAGTATGCGTTTAATTTATGCCAATTCAATTATTTCGATTCTCGAAACCTTCAAAGACATTTTCAAGTTGTTTTTTTTTTCTAGAATTAGAATTTATATTTGGAAATTCGTTGAATTCGTTGAATCAAAAGTGCGTTTGATTTAAATTTAAATTTCTCACATTTTTGGTGGAGAATTTTGAATAACCTTCATAAATAATCTTATAGATTTTAAATGTAAATAAAAGCTTTTACATATTTTTTGGTTGATCGAAAGATAAAATGATTATGTAAGAATTAAAATACATAAAAATTATCTAGTAAGTATAAAGAAATAGATCATTTTAAGCAAATATTTGTAGATTAAGATTAATTTAAGTTTAATTTCATCATTACATAATTTTTACTTAATTTTATTTTCTTATATTTAATGTTATTTTATTTTATTTTATTTTATTTTATTTTATTTTATTTCATTTTATTTTACTTTATTTCATTTTATTTTATTTTATTTTATTTTCTTATATTTATATGATTTGATTTGATATGATTATATGATTTGATTTGATTTTATTTTATTTTATTTTATTTTATTTTATTTTATTTTATTTTATTTTATTTTATTTTATTTTATTTTTTTATAAATTCAATAGATGAATAATAATTTTAATGTGTACAGATTCTGCAAATAAAACCAAACGTAATTTATTTATTGTTTTTTTTTTTTAATTAAATATAAAAATTTATTAAAAAAATTTATACATATTTAAGCGATAATTTTTGTTTTGAATATAATTTTTGATAATACTTTTTGTAAATTAAAAAAAAAATCATACATATTTTAAATATTGCGAACTAAATTATTATAAATATATAGAGATTAAAAGATTTAATAATACACATAAAATGTTTTTTATTTGTAATTTCTTAAAATTGAATCTATTTCTTATTTCTTATAGCAAAGGTGACTCAGTGCACCCATAGAAAACCCGTCTCAACAGTCAAGTTTCTGTCTGAAAGCTTTCAAAAAATCACTTGAGGGTAGCTCAAGTCAAGAGTATTACGACCGCAAACACATTTGCAGACGCCTCTGTTTACCACATGTGGCAAGAAGGGGAAACGATTGCTGACTTGGCTTATTTTTTTCTCTTCTTTTTTGGCAATGGGAAAAGTTTTTCTTGGTTTCGTCGAGGAATCTAATAAATTTTCGAACACGTAACACAAAATATGCGTGTAAATTTCACTTATTGATTTATAGATAGCCCATGAAAGAGGCCTCTCTGTCGCTCTCAGCTTGCATGCCACATGTGGCATGGCTGCCAGCAAAATAGCAATAACAAACATACGTACAACATACGTATAAATATGCCAAGTAATGGCGGCGTCTCCAATGTCGATGCGAATACTGCAAACTTCCTGCCATAAATCAAGATGAGCTCCGACAAAACCCCAAAAACTGCAGCTATCGCGGACTATGCTTCCCCATATCCCATATCCCATTTCCCACTTCCCACACTCAATATTGATTCTCATTCTGATTTTGATTTTCGTTTCATTTTCATGGCTTAAAAAGTTCTATTTGATTTTGGCCAAAACGCTGTGCGCACATAAATTCCTGCTTTTAAGGCGAAATTAGTGTATGTGTGTGAGTGTGTGTGTGTGAGGGGGGGGGGGTGTGAGGGTCGTATGAGAGGGTGTGTGTGAGGAGCAGAGATTAAAGTTGGCTACGTGCTGAAGTACGTGGCTGGGAAATCACTGGCAAGCGAGAAACAAGAAAAAAGAATAAATATAAAAACGTTGAGAAAAGAAAAATAGTCAAAAACTGCAGTCTCAGCTCCTTAGAGCTCCTTCTGCCAACATCAACAACAACAACAACAGCAAAGAGGTTAAGAAAAAGAAGAATAAGCATCTGCAGTCTCGACTCTCGACTCTCCAAGGCAGGCTCAAGTGGTCACGTGGCAGCAGCGGACGAGGAAGTTTGCCAAACCAAAATTACTTGAGCAAATATTGCTTTGTTCAATAGCCCGTCTCCAGCTCCAACTCAGACTCAGACTCCAACTTCCAGCTCCAACTTGAGCTCCAGCGCCAGCTGCAAATTTATGAACGCATCCTCAAGCAGGGGGGATGGAACCTTAGTTACTCCCAACTATAGTTGGTGGTGTCAGCAATTAGAAAAGTTCCGGGCAAATTGTCAGTAAACTTTTGTCGAGGGAGGCAAATTAAAAATCAATAGCCATGACGGGCGCAAAAACTTTACTTGCCACCAATCAAAAATTGAATTTTGCACGAACAATGACAATGCCAAAAGACAATCAAATATAACCCTAAACCTAAAACCAAAAACCCTTGCCACACTCTAACACGCATTCGAACTACGGCTCTGAGGAGTTGCATTGAGAGTTGAGCGCATTTGAAGACAAAGAGCACTTCCATGTAAGAGAAACGTTTCAACAGAAGGGGTGTGGCCCCTCCTCTATTGACTTTACAACTTTAATGAGCACTGGGACTGAGACTGGGACTGAGACAGGGACGGTCGTGCTGTCAAGGCTGCCCGAGCGCATGCCTAACGCCTTTTTCCAATCTTTTAATTACACACGATCGTAAAAGGGAAGCGGACCGAGGCACGAGCACTTTAGCCAGGGGACTCAGCACAAAAACGAGCCTCAACCTGAACCCGAACTCTCATTCGCATTCGAAATCGGACCTCGGACCCTCGCTTGCCTAAAACTACCTGAAATCGAAACGCGCTCTTGCACAACACCAGCATATGGCACATGGCGAGAGAAGCAGAGAGCATAAAAGAGTGTGAAAGAGAGGCTGTGTGTGCGAGAGAGTAAGAACGATTACATCGTAAAAATTATCTTTGGCATTGTTTCGGAGCACGGTTGGGGTGCCATAAAATCTCTCGCACAATGTGACCGAAGGGACCTCACTACGGGTTGGACTGGGACTGGGACTGAGACTGCGACTGGGAGAGGGTCTGGAATGGCAGGCAGGCAATGAGGCACCCCGACAGAAACTGGCGATGGCGGCATAAATCACTAGAAACTTGTTAATTGTGCGCTATTTATTGTATGCATTTGGTTTTTAGGAAAAAAAAACAGAATAAAAACAGTATTGAGGTGGTAAGTGATAGGCATCAAATGGAAAACAGCGAGATAGAGGGAGATCCGAGCAGAGGGAGAGAAATAACAGGTGCTTTGCCATAGATTGGGCACTTTATATGGCAGTTGGCGGAGGATGAGGTTACTCGATAAGATATGACTCCACAGGCTGCAAACAAGGTCCACTCGAATTTCTGAAAAACAGAGTATTTTAACGAAACCAACTTTTCTTAATTAGTTTACCTTCAGTTTAATGCATAAGTCGTATAATTGAGTATTAAATTCATTTGGGTCACTTGAATACTTGTTTCAAAAACTAACTGGGATACAAAGCACAATTTATAAGGTCATTAGATTACGCCATAGCTTTAAGAAATTTAGAATAAATTCATAGTAGAATAATTCCAACTGTGCAGACAAAGGCTCGACATTTGAAAAATAATTAATAATAATCCAAAAGAATTGAATTTTTAATATACTCTGTTCTCAAAGAAAATTCAATTTCTCTTAAATTTCTTTTAAAATATTTTTACTTTCATTCTGTTTTTTTTTCATTTATTATTAGTTTTATTTTGTTATAATAATTAACGGTTGATGATAAATATACATCAAATATAATTGTGAATTATTGTACCTTTTACATTGCGAAGAAAATGTGTTACAAATTTATTAATTAACAATTAATGTCAAAATTAAATATTAATTCATTATGTAAAGTTTTTAATTTCTAAAGTTTCTTTTTTTGCCAAAATAAAAATAATATTAATTACTTTTCCTTTCTTATGGATTTATAAAGTAATAATTTTGGCTCTGGAAATAATTAAAATATATGAAAAAAGGAAAAAAGAAATAATGAACAAATTGAGGTTTAAAATTTGAAACATATTTTAAGAATATGAATAATTTTTTAAACTTTTTTTATATGCAAATTTATGTCAATAGAGGAAGTTATCATTGAAAAATTCACTTATTTTTATTGAAAACATCTGTGGTTTATTTTTTGTTTAATATCTGAATTTATGAATAATAATTGTAAGGTAAGTTATAAATTCGAATAAATTTTTAAATATTTTTCTAATTAAAATTTATAATTCAATACTTTATCATTGATTAAGCTGAAAAATATCTGTCAGTAAATTTAATCTAACTTTCTTTTCTTCATATGCATTATAGTTTAACTAACAATTTAAATTATTAAATATAAGAAAATTATCTAAAATAGAGAATTTTATGTGTGGTTAATTCCACTTCAAGTGCCATAGTTATTGTTGATGTCATAAATAATTTCCTTGGAATCAACTAAATGACTTCTCCGTCGATGATTATAAAATTGAAGATTAGTCTATGTGCCTGATGATGATTATCTAGATTCTAGAATGTGACCGTAAATAGCTTTTAAATAGAAATGTGACCGGTATGCACTTGGAAAATTCCAACTCGCTTCTCAATAGGTATGTGTGTTATGTGTGTGAGTGTGTGTGCGTGTGTGTGTGAAGTAGTATTCATAAAGCTGCTCCCCTGAACTAGTTCGTGTGAAATCGACTTCAATGGCATACAATTATTTCGACTGTTTATGGCAAACTGAACTGAAATTCTTTTGAAACGTGTCAAGTCTGTTTCTTGTTCGAGTTTCTATTGTCGTTTAACCTAACTGTCTATCTATCTCTTTCCGATACCCAGCTATCTCTGTCTGTCACACTGTCACAGTGTCTACCTGTCTGTTTCTATCGTCCAATATCAATGGAGCTGATCAACAATCCAAACCATTTGTATCAACAGCAGCACAACCGACAAATATTTATATTTATATGATAGGTATGTTTCCATTTCAAAGCCTCTATATATTTATATTGTGAAACAACATTTCCATTCAATGCGTATTTTATATTTATTTACTTGTTAATTATTATTATACATTTTTTTTCTGACTCTTTAATGTTTTCATTTTATCTGTATTTTTTTCTCATTTTATTTGTTATTTCTTTTTTTTTTTTTTTTGAATTTCGAGACAAACTACTTATAGTCCCGAAAGTTGATGACTTTGACGATGACGATGACGATGATGTGGCTGGCGTCACTAACGATGTCGTCTCCATGCACATAATTTCCATGGTGCCCCGTCTATAGAACCGTGAATGGGAACCAAACTGGGAGTGGAAGTGGGTCCCAGACGGAGACCACAGGCCGAAGACCGAAGACTGAGACTGCGACTGCGACTGCGACTGAAACTGAGACTGGGTCTGGTCTATGGGGGTCTGTAACTTTGTTGAGTTCATATTTATTTAGTTGGTCGATGACAACGGCAGTGTTTTTCTAGATGTTGATGATGATGATAATGATGATTGCCAACTGTCTGTCGACAGGGGTCGCTTTTGTTGTCTATTTTTATAAGAATTATATTTGCACTCATCATCTCTTTCTCTCTATATCTCTCTCTCTCTCTCTGTCTGTCTCTCTATTCCTATATAGGTCCAACAAATTGAGTTCAAATACAAACCATCAATTGCACTTTCATAAATTATCGATAATAATTGTAGGCGACTGTTTCGAAACCCCTTTTAGTATTTCTAGTTAAGTTGGGAGTATTGGGAAAATTCGTTGGAAATTCATTCAGCTCATTAAATTTTCAGCAGACGACAGCAGTGTGGCCAAGTTTAAGTTTGGTAAATACAATTAAAATGCCATAAAGCAAATTAGCCAAGCTAAACTTTTCATATTTAGCCGTGAGCTGGAAATTAGACACACACACACACACACACACAAACACTCAGACAGTGGGCGGTATACGACCAGTGTTGGATAAGGGAAAATTTCCTTTGAGTGGGGGAGGTTGGGCACTGAGGCACATCCTGTTCCTGGGTAATTGGCAGGCGTGTGCTGCAACTTCAGCAAATTGCCGGCAATTATGTGGCACAAAGCAACCTAAAATACATACAAACACAGACATACATAGTATATACTGTTACTTTGACAAATACAGATACACAGCACTCAGATATCCTTGCATTCGAAATTGTTTCAAGTCGGTTTCGGGGAAAATCTCTACACTCTTCGTCGCTGGGGTGGGACGACACTCTCCCCTCGCTTCGGCGCTGTGCCCCCCTCCCCGCACAACCTGCAGGCCAAAGTGTATTAAATTATAATTATTTGTGCATGACAAAGGGTCATGAAACATGCCTAATGACACATTTGCCACACAGCCTCGAACAAAACGCGCTGCCGACGCCGTGGTAATCAGCTTGGCTAAAGACAGACCGTGGACAGGGGCAGAAGGCAACAGAAAATGGGCAGGGGCACATTCGCAACACGACGCGACGTGCTAACCCCATACACAGAGAGAGAGAGACAAAGAGAGAGAGAGTACTGGGTCTCCAGCATATCGCATAGTCTCGTCTGGCATCATCATCGTATATGGTTACAATTAACAGCGCTCGTTATGTTTTGAGGCTTGCGGCGGCACCCAAAAAGAAATTAAACAAAATTGCTGCTAAAACTGTTAAAAAAAAAAAAAACAAAACAATTTCAACTTATAATGCAACACCAAATAGCAGCAAATGCTGTTGCCAAGTAAATTAAAAAAAAATATATATATATATATATACATATAAGAAAATTTGTAGAGTCGAACACAGCAGGCAACTCGCATTTCAACTCTCAACTCTACACAGATAAATTCGTCTGCTAGCCAAAAAAATTAAAAAAAAAATAAATAAAAAAATTAAACCTATGCCAAGCTGCCTCCATACACAGTCCAGAGTCAGGTTTGCAGACAACAAATGTCTATTATGCCCATAGTGCAGACTGCAGACTGCGAGCAGCGGAAACAGACGAGGATAAATTGTTGCGGCTTGGGAAAGAGAAGGCAAAGGAAGTTAAACAAAAAATAATAAAGAAATTAATGGAAAAAGTAAATGCCCAAAAATGTTAAACTGTTGACTATATAATACAGCTGGTTGATTAATTAATTATGCGCTTTTAAAGTCTTACAAAAATAAATATCAACAAATTAATAAGGCAGTTTATTTATTCAATATCAAGTGAGACAAAAAATTTTAAATTTTAATTTTATTATTATTTATATTTAAATTAATTATATATTAATGTTGATTAATTAAATTAAATTAAAAAATTATAAAATTGAAAGGAAAACAATTGAAATGAGTGTAAAAAAAAATTACAATTTATATCTATTAATACAATAGAAAAAATGTAATAAATATTTCGAATTTTAAATAATTAATTATGAAATCAATATCTCTATCTGTATTTATATATTTTGAATATCTTACAAATTTAATCCCAAATATAAATTGAAACATAGGTTAAAATATGTATGGAAATACAACATTTTTCAAATTTTTGTTTAACAAATTTTTTATTTTACTGAATACAAAAACAGTTAAAAATGAGAAAACTATTGAAATTGCCAAAAATAATCAATAGCTTAAATTCAGAACTATAATAGACTCCAAGTAGTTTACTTCAGTTAAAAAATATTATGAAAAGCGATTGAGCTTTCTATATTTTACTTTAAACTTAAGATATATTTTGCTAAATTCATACCCATCTTTTCGAAAACTTTTCCAATTTTACTGGGATAATATTGAATATGAATAATGCATTTATGTTTAATAAAATTATTAAGCGATAGAAATGTATTTATCAATATAAAATATAAAATAAATATTTTTAAATTTATAATTCACTAAAAAAAAATAAAATACATTTTTACATATGTATATGGTATATTGTTCAAATTTTCAAAGTGACGTATGCAGCTGTTTTCCATTTCCACAATCCACTTTTCCAAAGCATTATCTAAGTCCTAATTCAATTTGATTGGCATGCAGAGATAGTATTCCCCAGAAATCGAAGACAGATATTAGCTGTGAGTGCTAAAAGTGATTCAACACATTGCATTTTTAGAGTGCGTGTCAGTTGTCATACTTTCCATTTCCATTTAAAAAAAAAAACAAATTGAAAAAAATTAAAGAGAAGAGACAATTTCTATTGTAATCGTATACCCCAGCAAGGTATCAACTGTCCCATAGTGTTTCCTTTCCCGTTTTGACAATCCCTGCTGTTTGTATAGTTTTTAAAATTTTTTTTTTTTATGGAAATTCGAGTTGAGTTTCAATCCCAAGTTGAGCATGCAGGTCAGGTTCGGTTTGAGCTCGGCTTGAAATTGGTTTGAAACCAACTCTAAGTTATGATTATGGGTTTGAGAGTACTACATATTAAATATGAGATATGTTAAAGGGCATATGTTCCATTAAAATGCCCATATTTATATTTATTTTGTGATTCCTATGCGAATTTTCGTAATTAAAATGAAAACGCAATGTTATTAGGCACAAAAAGGAAATGGAAAATGACAGGAAGGGCGGCATGAGTTGAAACAGGAGCAGAGAAGGGGGCACCCCTCACCGCATTTTATGCCAGAAAGAGAGGGGGGAAAGTGGAAGAGAGAGAGAGAGGGAAAGGGAGAGAGCGAGACGATTCCCTGGTGGTTATTACGACGCACATGGTTGAGCTCTGCCAGCCCATCAATTTGTGTCAGGTTCCCAGCAACACCAACAACAACACCAACAACACCAACAGCAGCAGCAACAGCAACAATTGCTGCCAGCTGTGTTCATAATTTGATATGCGCCAAATTTGATTCGAGTTTTGCCTGGTTTAATTAGCTACAGTTGCTGACTTTTTAATGGACAAACTGGGACTCTGAAACAAGGACACATGACGCTCACTCACTAGACACTCCTCTCCACCCCTCTGCATGCCTCCTCCGTTCCTGACCTCATAGCTCTTGTCGGATTTCATATACAGATACGGATTTCATATTCAGGTTCAGCTTCAGGTTCTCCTCCCTTATCAATTGCCTTTAAATCACGCACATCAATTACATGCTTCAACGAGAAAAAAGATCAGAAGTTGGCTTAAAAATAAAAAAAAAATAAAACTAAACTGGAAAACAATGTCTATAAGCAGGAGAACTTGAACGGGCAATGAAATCGAGACTACGAACCTAGGGATTATTTGCTCAGGGCGAGAAATCAGCATATATATATGTATATATGCTCTGCGTCAGGTTAGTTTAAAGCTATTTAATTGAAATATAAGCCAACATATCAATGCTTTAGGGAAATTCAAAAAGAAAAAGTTAATAAAAATGAAAATGGAAATCAAATTCACTTTCGACTTTCATTAAAATGATTGATAGGTAACTGAATGTATAGTAATTTTTTATCATTGATCAAGTAAAAAATTATATTATATATTATAAAAAAATATATAAAATGAGAACTGATGATTTTTTAAAGTGCAATCTTATGAAAAACGAAATAACATATCACAAACAGTTTGATTTAATTTTGTAATTTTTTTATTTTATTTTTTTTTAAATTACTTATAAATTTATTATATCATTATAATTTTTTTTTATTTTGTTTTTATATTATCTTTAAAAAGAAATAAATTTATTTGATTTAATTCTGTCATTTTTTTCTTAATTTTTTAATTAAATTTTGTTTATCAATATTATTGTTTGGCTATTATTTATTTGATATTATATCTAAAAAAAAAATTAACTTATTAATTGATTCTCAGTAACATGTTTGGAAAATTTTAACTGGGTTTTTTTCAACTTCACGATATTTAATTGCCCATGAATTATAAATTTATATTTCATTGGTGAAAACCCAATTGCAATAATAAATAAATCGATTTCATTACTATGAATTAATTATTATTATGGAATAAAAAGTCTGCCGGAACAAGTGTATGCCGAGTTATTATTAAACTTTCATTAATAATGATATTGTTTTATTTTTTTTAATTGAATTTATCTATTTATTTATTTATTTAATGTCAACTATAAACAGTTGACAGAAATTAATTATTAGTTTATTAAATTTCAGTTAAAATAAATTTATATGAATATTTTTTTTATATTTAATATTTAATTTTGGCACTACTTTCATTGAATTAATTAACTAAAATTAAGTTAATAAAAATGCATAGTTCAAATAAACTAAATTAAATTCCTATTTCATTTATTTAAATTAGAACACAAGCTAATCAAAATTATTGGAGAAAATAACTAAACACACTATTAATTAAAAAAAATAACTAACTGACTCTAATTTAAATAAGTAAAAAATTAAAAAAATGAATAAAATTTGATTTCAAAAATGTAATATTTTAAAAACCTTATTCTGCGTATTTTCTATATAAATTTCCAATAATTTTCCCAAGGTCTTCAGCGATTGTTTAATAAATGTTTAATATTTTTTTATAGGTCACGCAACAATTTAAGTGAAGCGAATGAATAATTTAATTAATATTAATATTAACAATAAAAAATAAATGTTGAAGCTAAAGAGCTGTCATCATATTTGCTGAGGGCAAAATAAAAGTACTACATGAATATGCATAAGTGCAGCTTAAGTGAATTTTTTGTTCTCTTATAAATAATAATGATTGTTGCCTAGAGGTCCGCTCCCTTGTCATGCTCCCATTATAGTGTGTCACGTCTTCTTCTTCTTCTTCTTCTTCAACATCTTCAGCCTTTATCGCATGCGGCACGTTGAATGTTGACGATGACGTTGCTGCGACGTGCAACATTTACGCTTCAATTGGTTTCATTTAAGCGCAAAATGCACAGAGAGAGAGAGAGATAGAGAGAGGGAGAGGGAGAGAAGCCCTCTTGCTTTCTCTTGTTGTATATTGCCTTTGTTATTGTTGTTATTGAGATTGTGATTGCGATTGTGGAATTGTTACATTAATGATTATGGAAATGAATTTTTCGGAAAACGAAATGAGAGCCAGAGTTGCATTGATTTACATGACAATCGCGGGAGGAGGGCATGAGAAACAAAAAAGAAAAGCAAAAAATAACCCATGAGACACGAACACCGCACTGAAGTACTCAAAGGGACCACCTCCCATGTCAGACCTTATCGATAGTGTGCCGCGACCCTCACTACGGTCCCTCAAACAGTGGGAATCCGCAACCCCTTCTTTTGTTGGACTGTCAGCTGTGTCTGCTCCACTGTCATGTAATTTATAAAGACTGGCAGCAACCTCCCCTCACTATATCACCACTCTCTCTCTATGTCTTTCAAAACCCATATATACAGACCATATATAAAATGCAGATATCTTAATGTTTAGCGAGGCGAAAGCAAATCATAAATGAATATGTGGACGGAGGCGGAAGTTTCCTTCCGTTCGTTTCGTTTTTCGTCTAAAGGACTGTGAAAATTATGCCCAACGTAAAGTTATGCGAATAACTTTGAAGCCTCCCCCGATATTTTGTTGTGGGGGTGGTTGCCTACAGGCAAGTAAATAATTTTCAGAGACTCGCAAAAAAACCAAAATAACAAAAGTAACCAAAAAATTGAAGTAAAGTTGAGTGAAAAGAAAATAAGAGAAATAAGAGCATAAAATGAAAAGTCAGTTGTAATAATTTGCATTTTGCTGCCAAATGAATTTAGCCACTCAGGCGTTGAGCTTCTTTTTTTGGGTCTCCCCTTTGGGCCAAGATAACTTTTAACTTCAATTTGGACAGGAGACAGACAGACAGAGTGAGACAGATAGATAGATGAGAGGGAGAGAGAGCAACTTTGCTGCCTGCCACCTGCTGTTAAGTGAAGTTGATATTTTGATATTTTGCCCCCGATACTCTTCGGCCTTATATTATACCAACCAAAAAAAAAGAAAAAAAACAAAATAATGAAGAAAAAAATACCCCTAGCCAAGTTATACTGAGGGTTGCTCAATTCGGCAGTCCGTCAGTCCGTCAACCTGTCAGTCCATCTCCGTCTAAAAGGGAGATATCCCAGACACGGTCGTCGTAGATATTGGGAAAAGAAGAGTAGACTAAGTGCACTTAGAGCCAGAATTGAAATTAATTGACTTGCTTAAACAAATTAGTTAAACAGTTGCCATGGCAAAACACGACAATTTACCACCCCCACCATCCCCCATCCACCTCCCCAGCATAGCCCTCGTTAGGGGAAGCAATAGGAAGCCATAAAACAACAAATTGTTGTTACTTTTAATTACAATTTTCTGTTACTGTTATTGTTACTGTTTCTGTGGAAATGCGAAGCTCCACTAAACAAGTTTCTAGTTTATTTATTTGTCGATAATTAAAAACTTTTAATTGCATTTCTTGCTGCATTCTTAAATTCAATTTTGTTGAAATATTTCAATAACTTTGTAGTTCTCTCGAAAAATCCTTTGCATTCCCAAAAATTTGCAAAAAAAAACAACTTTAAGTTATTTTTTTGGCATATTTCTTAGGTTGTCTCAGATATTAGAGAGTTGTTTCTCAGACTCAATTTCCGTTTGAAATTATTTCACATTTTGCTGAAGGAATTTATTAATCGTTGTTTCGCTGGCTTTGATCTGTGGTGCCTCCAAAAAGAGAGAGACAGAGAGATAGAAAGAGATAGAGAGAGAGATAGGGAACCATTTTATCATGGCAACTAACTATGCCCAACTTTCAGGTATCCCTCTCCAGCTCCCTCTCTTCTTTTGGCCCAAAATGACCGCTAGAAACGAGTGCCTTCTACTTACATACCCATGGCTAATTGCCTTGGCAGCAGCAGTTGCCGCGGGGGGTGCGGGCAGCGGGCACCCTAAATGGCAAGCCAAAAGATCTAACTTGCAGGCAGTAAAAACCGTCAGAACAGCAAAAGCCACAGTAGAGATACAGATACAGTCGCAGATACAGATACTGGTAGTAAAAGCAGCAGCAGCAGCAGCAGCCACAGTCCATGGCCAAATTGCGAAATATTTGTGCAAATGAAATGGCCAAAAGGCAGGCGGTACCAGACAAGGTGTTTACACTCATTCCCCTCAACACACACACACTAACACACACACATAGACACACCTCAACACACACACACACAGCTACATATTACTAACATATTTGTAGAGTAGAGAAGCTCATCCTGGCCAGAAGGGAGGGTGCGGTCAGCACCTAGCCAAGTACACATGAACTACAAGTGATACCAAATGTAACTACTGCATTAGAGGGTATTATAGACTAAGAGTTACCCTGCATAAAAATCTATTTCACTCTACATTCGCAGCTGTGACTTTGAATATATATGAAATAACTAAAGAAATTAAGATTCTTAAAAATTAGTATCGCTTTCAAAGACTAAATGACTAAATTTAAAGAGATCCATTATTATGTTTAAATTAAATATCACACAAAATTAATTGCATATATAAATAGATACTGTTAAAAAAATTTAAAATTATAAAAATAATTTTTCAACAATTATCTATTTTAATATAAATATGTAGTAATAATAATGTTAAAAATTTTGAAGGACACAAATAAAAACTAAAACATTGTGGCATATATAAAATAATAAATATAAAGGTCTGTTCTCAATTCCGAATCCGAATGAGACATGCGGTTTAGCAGTAGCGATCAATACCAAAACAGCATGTTTCGTTCGGATTCGGAATTGAGAACAGACCTGTATATTTATCATTTTGTATATTTACTTGCCTTAATATAGATTTTTTGAAGAACTAAAAAAGTAGTGATGACCTTATTCTAGAAAATGATATTGTAATATTATAACATAGATATTGTAAATGTGGGCTTTCTACAAAATTATTTATTTTCCAAATATTCCTTGTATTTGCAATTATTATTTATCCATGAATTTATTTTTAATATATGTATTTGGCTGATAAAATATGAATTATATATTAGATATTATATAATTAGATATTAGAGTCTGTTTTCTGTAGATATTCAACTTTTTGATGAATATTAATTATATTTAATTTTATATATGTATATCTCGATATTCTCTATAGATATATTCAGTTTTTTTTATGGAAATTAAGATAATCCTTTTTATATATATTATTAAATTACATTTATTACATATGTTGGAGAATATTTTATTAGGATTTCTCAATTCAAATACATCTTTAGCAGAGTTCTTACAAGCTTTTTAAAATAAATATAAATTTTTGATAATTTAATTTTTAGTTTTTAGTGCCTTCAATATTTAAAATAAAACCTATAAAAATAACTAATTCTGAGAAATGTTTTTCCAGCATATACTTATATAAAACTATCCCATCCCACGTTTGTTCCACATACAGGGTATACCCACAGCATAAGAGCGGCAATTACTACGTGAAACATCGGTCCCAAACGAAAGTTGGCAGACGGGCAACAGTTTCACGGCAAAAAGGTGCTGCCTCTACGGCTCTCTACTTACTTTACCTGCTCCAACTGAAACTACGCTGCCGCTGCTGATGCCTCTGCCTCTGCCTCTGCCGCTGCCTCTGCCTCTGCTAGCAGATCACATAGGCGTTTCGAGTATTTGAACAGACGGCAGACAATTGAAACTGCCAACAGTGTGTAGGAAGGAGTTGGCGAAGAGGAGGGAAGAGGATTGAAAGACATTGAGACAGACGGACATAAAAATTTATAGAATATTTACGTGGCTGAAATTTTGTTAGCTCGACTTTTCTCTGTATTTGTATATGTATGTATCATATGTATATATATATAGAGGTGTGCTTGTGTGTGTGTGTGTTGGGGCACGTCGAGCGGCGGCCGTTGCCAAAAAATTTATAAAATTTTACGTTGCACGGGCGTCGTCATCATCGTCGTCGGCTTATTTAAATGAGCTTTGGCCTGGTCATTTCAAATGGGGCACGTGAGGGGCCCTAACACATGGTCTCTCCCCTACCCAACCCCCCCCCCACCCCATCACGCCACACTCTCCCCTTGCTTTGTATTCCACTTTACGTATTTGTTTTGCTGGTTATTGCAGTTTCAGCCAAGTTAATGCCAAACGGAGCGCAAGGTGTAATAATGGCCAACTTTAACGAGGCCCGAATACATATTTCATGTTTTGTCTACGCGCAAGAATTCCAATCAACCTGAAATTATTCAAGCTGACTAAAGGAAATTAAACTATATAGAGAAACTGTTGTAAATAGAAATATTCACTTGGTCTACAATAATTTAAAACTATAAAAAAATAAATTAATTAATATAAAAAAATTAATATATGTGAGTCAAATTTATTCATTCTTAATAAAGTAAATATGTGTGAATAATATTTTATTTTTTTTTTTATAGGTTTTCTTTAATATTTGTAAAATTTCAAAGAAATTATCAATTAAATTTTAAATGAAATAAGCACTAAATTAAAGATTTATTTGAATAAAATATATTTGTTATTTAATTATAAAACATTGCTGGAAAACTTTTATGACTTAAAGGAAACGATTCCTCGGATTTACACCAAAAAATTAAGTGAATTTAAGTTGAAAATTATATAATAATTATTTTGTGTATATTTTCCAAGCAACTGTATTTTTTATAACAATTTTAAAATGAAAATATTTAACATCAATGAATTATAAAAACTCTTGTATTATTATAAATTTAAAACCACTTACTCTTGATTTAATAAGTAAAATAAATTTAATGATAAATTCATTATAAAAATAGATTTTATTTAATATAAAACATTAAAATTTTATAACCCAAGTAAAGATATTAATACTCTAATTGATTTAATCTGCACAATTAAATTATAAATTTTCATACTCTTTGAACTTATATTTATTTGAACAAAAATCCAAATTTTCTTAAATTCCTTACAAAGTTTTTAATTCAAATACTTCCAAGTCTTTTGTAATATTCTAAAACTTTCCTACAAAACATATTTTCATAAATCACAAAATGAAAACCCTTTGAATGCAATTGTGTAAACGGATTAAATTGAATCCGCTCGCTTGAATCTGGCAATTGTCTTGGCCAAATTGCGTTTTCCATTGTTATACAATTTTTGGCAGTTGGCCCGAAGGAGCTAAATGATAGAAACCAGGATGCAGCATCCTTTTTGTACAATGCACTGCAGGCCGCTAAATTTTAATTACATTTTACTATGAAAATGAAGGCAAAGCCAACAAAGTGCCTAAAAACCTATAAGCCAAGTTCTCCTTTAGTTGCTGCTGACGGTTTTTTGGGTTTTAGAAACTTTTCGAGAATATTTTGGGGGCTTTCCAACTGCATATTTAATAAGACATCTGCAACGTCAAAATAATAATACACACTCCAAATTAATATTAATTTTTGAGTGGAGTGAGTTAGTGGGTAAAAAGTAAAACTGGTGGAAAACTTGCTGGAAAATTCACGCCAACTAAGACAGCAATTTATTGTCAGAGAACGGAGGAGGCAGGCAACGTGAAGACGTTGTTGCAACCGAACAGGATACACTCCTGGGCATGCTCCATTTAAAGCCAAATTTATGGCACGTGCCACTAGCTGGAATTACAAAAGGGCGTTCGTTTCGGCCTTAATGAAAAGCCACAGTCACAGCCACTGCTAAAAGCCGAACCTCAAACTGAAGCCAAGACAAGCAACCTGCACATTCTCAATCCCATTCTCAATCCCAATCCCCTTTCCAGTACCACTCCCCTCAAGATATGCCCACAAGGCGCTCAGCATAAGGAATGAGTTTGAATTCGAGTTTATGAGTTTCGGGTTTGGGAATTGGAGCTGAATTGAAAGGGGGGTGGCAAAGGGGAAATTCATATACATACATATCGAATGAAACTCTTAAGAACTTTTGTCTTTTGAACTGTCGCTGTCACTGCGATTATTTCTGTAAAATCTTTTATGTATTCCGCTTTTCATGTCACGCATTCCACATGATCAAAGGGTTATAATTCTATGTAGTACATCATTCAACTAAAGATGGCTTTTATAAACCTGATATCATTTTGAAGTTTGATATATCTTTTAATATCAACTGCAATTAAATATCTGCTGTATGTAGGTATATGTAACTAGGTAATTGTTTTAAAATTACATTTTTTACAATATTTTATTTCATTTTCTTTTATTAAAATATATTATATTTTATTTTTTTTTAATTTTATGTTATTTTATTTATTATTAATTATTTTATTTAATTTTATTTATTTTCATTATATTTTATTTAATTTATTTTTGTAGACAAATAAATCTCACCTGTTTTATGAATTAACAATTTGTATTTAAATTACATATTTTATAAACTATTACATATAATATCAATATATAAATAATTTAATAACACTTTTAATATGAAATTTCAATTATTTTAAACGGCATTTATATTTAAGCAGTTATTAAAGATTTAAATAATCTATAAATTTTATATATTTCAATTTTATACTTTATATTCTATTATTAAATTAGACAGCAATAAAATATTTCTGTATTTATTTCATTAAAAATTTATTTAATTTGTGTGTATGTCGAATATAATAAATAATGTCATTTTGATAATAATATCTTAAGCAAGTTTATTTTATATATCTATATATTTTCATACATTTTAAAAATTTTTATTGCCAATTTAAAAATACTTTAATTTAAAGAAAATCCATTTTTTTAACTTAATAATTTAAGATATATATTGATGCTATGTTTTTTTTAATATATTTATATTTATATTTATTTTATATTTAGATTTTCCATATGTATTCATTCATGTACATAGTTTATCTTGAAAGCATAAGTATAATTTTGAAGTATTTTAAATATTCGAATTTTTTTTATTAATTATTTATTTGCTTTTTTTACCAACCTTAATAAAAAAATATGTCTGTTAAATAATAAATATTTTGAGTTTTCAATATTTAAGTTCGACGTCAGCTTTTAACCATTTTTAACCTTTAAAAAGTCCTTCCTTATTACAAAATTAATAAATTCGTATTACTTCATGATATTTTGCTATTGTATGGATTTTTTATTCGATCATTATTTTACTAACGTTTACAATAAAATTTTTAATGTTTTATTTTAGAATGGTTTTCTATTAAATTTAATAAAAATTTCTTTTAAATACTGCTTTTTGGAATTTTAACTATTAGATTTTCCAAAAATGTTTTGAAATTCACTTGCCGTACGTCTTTTAATGCCAATCTAAAAAAAATAAATAAATCCACAAATAAAAAAAACTGCAGGCCATATATAACATTGTTTTTTTTTTTTTTTGGCAGACATTTAATTTACATAGTCTCAGACATGTGTGTGTCTGTGTGAGAACGGTTTTTTTTTTTTGTTTTGTTTTTTTTTTTTTGCTGTTTTTGGCACTTTCCGTTAGCCAAGTTTGCGTGTTATCAAACGATTTACAGGCCGCAAGTGCGACTGCATAATTTATCAATAAAAAAACAAGAAACAACAATGCATAATATAAAGCAACAGCCCGCCAGAAGCATAAAAAACAAAGACACACACACACACACACGAAAAAAAAATGCTAATGAGGCAGCCGTCTCTCAACCCCCCCTCCCCCCTCATCAAACCTTCCCCCCTCCATCATCTGCTGTCGTTACCCCGCAGTAGTTGTTGGCAGAGTCTCTGCGGTCTAAGGGCCAACTGTCTGCATTTCTTTAGGCGCTCAAGTAGAGCAAGGGCCAGGGGATGAGGGTGAGAGAGAGGGAAGGGCAAAAAAGAAAGAGTGAGGGAGAGGGTGAGAAAGAGGAGGAAGTAGAGCGAGTAAGGGTTAGTGGCAAGTTTATGGCAAGAAAGGGAAACAGCGTCCAAAAGTAATTTCGTTTCGCTTGATTTTGAATGACTTCCTGGACAGCAATCCCGACTTCCCCTCGGCAATTGTCGTGTCTTCTGTCGTGTCGTGTCGTATCGTATCGTGTCCTCGCAACCCCTCTTGGCCCAACAATTAGCGACAGTTGCAAAAGGCAGCCTGGACATAACTTAATGTGACTTGTTGTTTTTTTTTAATTTTTCATCCTTTTCTTCTGCATTATTTGAAATATATTATTTTTTTCTTGGGTTTATTTTTGTAGTGAGTTTTCTGCCTTTTTTGTGGTATTCGCTGGTTGCCTTCGCTTCACTGGCTTCTCACACCCCCTAACCCCCCTCACACTCTACACACTCCATTTATACTCATTTTTTTAATGACAATTTTCTACATTTAAATAAAAAAAAATTGTGTATTTTTTTTGTGTTTTGTGTTGATCGAGTTTCTTGTTGTCATTTCAACATTGCAGCGGTTAATTTGAAAACTGTCGATTTTCATTTATTTCATTTCCGGTTGAATTTCTTCGGTCAGCGGAGCGTGCCAGCTGCTGTTGCCCCTTTCCAGGTCCAACAATTGCCACAATTAAAAACAGAAAAAATATATAACGAAATTGTATCTCAAACAAAAAAAGGAGTAGAGTAGAGCATTGGCATTGTATCTGTGAAATGCGCATAATCTAGCGTCAAACCAGCACGAATATCTAAAACCGGGCTGCCCCGTTTCCCATCCCAAAAACTCACCCCATTTATCAGGTACTATATCACGAAAACAGAAAAATAAAAATAATGAATCGAAGAAAAAAAAAACAATAAATAAAAAACACGCATAGAAATCCAGTTATGTTGCCAACATTCGATAACTGTTGGTTGCCCTTTGTGCTTCCTCTTCTGCTGCTGCTGCTACTTGAACTGTTTTTTATGTTTTTTGCTGAAAAGCGTAATTAATGCGTTTTCCTTGCGCCTGCTTATTTTTTATTTCTTCTTTCATTTTGTTTTTTTTTTTTTGGGCTGAGCGTGCAAAAATGTGAGCAAAAAAAAGTTGTGCAATAAAAGTGAGCAGAGCTAAGAAGAAGAATTGCCTCAAGGGGCGGCTACGCAAAGGGGCGTGGCACTCACAATGCGCACAACTTCAGCTTTATCATTAAACATACAAGAGTTACTTTTTTATGTTTTATTTCCGTTTCGAAATAAAACAAAAATAAAAGTAAAGTAGCATTAAAAATGAAAATGAAGAAAAAAATGAAAAAAATTTGAGCTTAAGGCTGTTTGGTTTCGCACTTGAGCCGCAATATCGCACTCAAGGGTTTAATTTATAGCACATACATGAGCACAAGGACTAAGGGTGAATCCTGCAACCGTTTTAGTGGAAACTGGTTGCAAGGATATCGCTGAATTGTTAAGATAAATAGATGCAGGATATTATGGCCAGCTGCGGCGTGTGGAAATTATCGCAACGCTTCGATTTGTTATTGGAGCCTGTCCCCGCAGCACATCCTTTTTCCGCACTCCCCCTTCCCACTACCCCATCTCAACCCTCTCTTACACTCCCCTGTCCGTGGCAAAAGCAACGTCGTCTCAAGTGCTCACAAAATGAGTTCTCTTTGAGTATCGCATACAATTCGATTTGAGATTCGTTCATAGGGGCACTCTCTCTCTCTCACTCCCTCCTGCCTCCTGCCTCCTCTCTCCATAAAGGATTTGTCCAAGTGCAAATGAATGCCAATTTATATATATACGTATATATATATTTAGATTTCTATATGTATATCTGATAAACTTAGCAACTGAGTGCACAGCCATTATCCCCCTTTTGAGACTATGCAACTCCTTTGATTCTCAACTCCATCTCTCTTTCTCTCTCGCTGTTGGCTTGGCAATTGAGTCCTGTTGCATGAATAGACATTAAATGAAATTTGAAATTTGTAAAGGGGGTTTAATGACATCTGGGAAATCCGTAGTCCTCCTCGTCGTCGTCGTCGTAAATTCTGATAATCAAGCATTAATGCTTGTCCTGTAAATGGATAACTTTCAAAAAGTCCTACCAGCGGGATTTCAAATTACAACAAAAAAAAATTCAGAAATCCTTTGTCCCTTTTCTGTGACGCGTTTGCAATTAGTTATTTGATTTAGTATGCGAATGATAGGCATTTAATCCAATTGTTTTGATGAGATTTCCTTTCATTAAATCCCTACCTAATAATTTACAAAACCTTATTTAAATTTCTCTTAGAAATCGAAAAACAGTATTACCACTAAAATTAATCTTAAGGATACACTTACTTATTTTATATTTCAAAAATGTCTCACAATTTTAATAAAGTCAATTAATAATTTGAAACTGCTTTGAATTTTAAATCGAACCTATTTTCATTAGATATTAACTTAATAATTTACAGAAGCTAAAATAATTTTTTTTATTAGAAAACTAATAAACCAGTATAACAACTAAAATCAAAATTAATGATTAGATTAATTATTGTGATATGATTTGAAATGTACTTTGAACTACCATAACTTGGCCGAAAATCAATCAATTTTCATGAAATTTGGATTTTTGTAAATTATATTCAATTTAAAATAAATCTGCATTCAAACAATTCCTATGTTCTGAAATTTTAATTTTTCAACTTTATTTTTTGGCCATTTTTGGAAAAATCATCCAAAATCGATATATTTTCGATCCCAATTTTTTCGACTTTTCGATTCTTCAACTCATAACTATAATTTTTCTTTTTATTTCAAGTGTTTCTGAAGAGAATTTACCGAAATATGGCCAAAACAAAGTACTTAAATATATCGCAAAGTCTCATTTTCTAGAAATAAGCCTCTTTTAGAAATTGAACTGACATTTTAATCAACCGATTTTCATGAAATTTGGAAATAGATATTAGAAATTATATTGAATATAAATTTACCACTCTTTTACATTTGAATTTTTCTACATTTTTATTAATTTTTGCCTAGTAGCCAAAAATCATCATCAAAACACAAAAAAATTCCGATCCCAAGAATTTGACTATAGGACTCATAACTAGAATTTTGGTTTATATTTGAGGTGTACCTGATGATTATTTCTGGTTATATGAAAATGCAGAAAATTCATTTATAACTTTGATCTCTCATAACATTGCCAAAAATCAACCGATTTTCCAAATTTCAATGGATTTTGTGCTATTTTGATTCTTCATTAAAATTTTGGTCATTTTGGTAATTTTAAAAATCTGTCTATTGTTACCCAATTTTGGATACTTAATAAAAGTAAAAAAAAAACAATTTTTTAAAAAATCTTCTGGTAATGAGGTTTCATTTAAGAATGGTGCTGCTATAGTATTGTCAAAATGCAAACGTTTTGCAAATTCCTAACTTTAAAGGAATAATATTGTATTTCCATTTATATTGTAGTTGCTACAAGCTTGAAGCTGATTTTAACCGAAGTCTGTAATTAATTGAAAGCAATGTCAGATTGAATATGCCTTTGATAACACAAATACCTAGAGACCTGATGCCGCTAGCAAACCGAGGATAGACTCCAGTCGAGGTATGGGAAAGTCAAGCTGGTTCCTTCAACCTTCGAGTAGGTCTGCAACAAAGCACTAGAGAAAATAAAGGAGGAATCCCTGGAAGGCTAGAAAAGTGTAGGGGAAAAGTGTAAAGAGAAGAAAACTCCTATTGGAAGCATGATTAATGACTGCCAATTCATTTCCGCCAGCGAGGAAAAATAAAAAGGAAATTCTAGGAGAGGGACGAAGCTTGGACTAGGGTGAACCTCATAAAGAACCTACTATGCTCAAGTGTGTGTATATCTGAGTGTGTGTGTGTGTTTGGCCATTAGTTGGGTGAATTCTCGGACTCAGTGTCGGGTTCATTATAGTCGCTATATGGGTATCTGTTGTGTATCTTGTGCAAACTTCCTGGAAATATCTCTCAGTGCAGGTAGCCAAAGGCAGGCGCGGTTATCTTCATACAAACATGTACATGTACGTATATGGATGGGTGTGTGTGTGAGTGTGAGTGTGTTTGTAAGCTGGAAATTACTGTAAATCAGCAAATCAGGTCATTAGATACATTAATCTCGACAGCTTGGACAATTTATGCTAAATTATAGCCGAGAGGATGCAGAAGAGGATAGCGATGAGGAGTATGTATGCAAACTCCGCACGTTTTTCCATTTTGTGCGGCGCACGCTTAATCCCTTGGATACACATATGGACACATGTGCGTATGCGTATGTATCTGTGTGCCACTCGATGTATCTGCGAACCTTTAAAACACACTGTTCCGTTTGGCGTGGCGCGCATCGGGTTCCCTGGGGCAGGTGCGACCCTTATAACGAGCTGCCGGCCAACAATTTGTATAAAATATTGCGCCCGCACCGCCAACAAGGCCACTAAATAACGCACATAAAAAGAGGCACAACAAAATAAAAAATACAAACTGAAAAAATATACAACACTTTAAGAGGGGTACATGAGTAAAGCGGTTATCGCTAAAAGCCCTCATTTCTCCATTAGCCCCAAAAACATCGACATACATACATACATATGAAAAACATGTATTTACGCCAAGTTGCAAGTGACACATTCACAAATATGTAGTTGCAACAACATAAACAGTCTAAGTATATGTTGCATATTGAGTGACAAGAAAGAGAGAGACGTAGTATTTCCGTTTCCTTTCACTTCACTTCGGGGGCAACACGCATTGCATTCATTGCGAATGTCTAATAACTGCAATTTGAAACTGCAATCAAAACAGTTAAACGTGCCGGGAACTGTATGTCGGGCATTACAACAGCATTACGTGGTTTGGGTAAAAGGGGATATATACAATATACATACATACATACATACATATATAAAAGGGTCTTGGGAAAGTGTCGAGCATAACAAATCGATTGTAGCAGTGTTGATAATTGACAGCTTGGGATATTTCAGGAAATGAAAACACCACGGGCATAACAGTATCGAGGGAGAATAAACAGAATTTCCAATTTTTAATATAAATATAAAAAAAACATATTGTGGAATTATAATAAATACATACATAAATACAACAGATTATAATAAAATAACTTCACTATTGTAAATTTAACTATATAAAAATCATATTTAAATATGATACAATAATAAATAAACTATGCTATATGTGAATAATTTAATATTATAAATATTTTTAATATAATTAGATTTATTTGAAATAAATAAAAAATCAACTGAGCCAAATTTAATTAAATATTACTTATTTATTAATTTTTTAGAGACAATATTTATTTAAAATGTAAATATAAGAAAGGTTATGGAATTGTACTAAAATATATTAATACAAAAAATTTTAATAAATAAACTTAAATATCGTAAATATATTAATAGAAATGAAATAAAAAAAAAAACATAATTTAATATAAGAAAATTAAAAATTAACTATGTGAATAATTAAATATTATAAAAAATTTTAACGTAATTGAATTTATTTGAAATAAAAATAATAACTACGACAAATTAAATTAAATATTATTTTTTTTATTCATTTATTTTTGAAGTCAACTATTATCAGTCGAATAATAAATGTTTAAAAGGGGTATATGATTAATTTAAATTTAATATAATTTAATTTTTTAAAAAATGTATGATATTTTTGAGAAATTAAGAAAATGAGAATTATTAATCTGGGTTGAATTATATAATTGCAATTTTTTAACATTTTAGAAAAATATATTGAGATAATAAAATTCAAAAATAATTATGGGATGAGAGAAATTAGTGACAAGATCTCTTTTATTTTACTATCAAAACAGTTTTTTTTTTTTAAATTTCGAAGTCTTATTTTTATGGTCCAATATATGATTATTAAAATTTTTAATGATACAGATACTTAAATTGTAAATATGTATGCATTATAATACAATTTGAATATAAAAGTAATCTCCTTCCGATCTGAAACTGTAAATTTGATACCTTTCTAATCTAATATAATAATCTGGCATTTAAATGTAATATAAAATAATAAGTGTATATATTTACATATATTGGAAGTTTTGTAAGCATATGTTGTTATATTTGCAGAATTTCATTTTCGAGAATATTCCAAGTTTCCATATTTAGTTGAAGTTAAACAACCCTACGTAAGGTTACCGTCACTGCTGGCAACCCTAGCAACAATTTAAGAGCGCTTTAAGCACATTTTAAGTACAAGAAAAGAGCTTTCGGGGTTTTTAATGTCCCTTAATCATAGTGTATATAAATTGTCTACTAATTGGAGCTGTGCATTGCCTCTTTAAAGAACAATTTGCCGCCTCCAGCGAAATCGTTGTCATTTCGCTGCTTCTTCAGCCATTACTATCCCTCTCCGCCAGACCTCTCCCTCTCTTTCTCGACGAAACTCACCTACATTCTCTTTCTCGCACAATTGTTGTTAAAGGCAGGCAAAAATTATGGCAATTGCTGTGGGCGTGACCGGGCAACTGTTATTATTCTGAAATTATTTTAAATATATGCACTGCTCTGAACTCCCTCCCCCATGGAGAACTCTATCTGGGTTCATTTTTTATGGCAGCAACAACAAAAAAAAATAAAAATAAAAGGGTTCGTATATTTTGTAGAGAAATGTGTTTAGATAAACTACAGGGTGTGTATGACTAACAATACAACAACAAAATGCGGGGCAAAAAAATTCCAAAATAAAAATTTATTCGCTTGAATTTGTCGATGATAGATGAAGAAAGATTATTGCTATCAATTTCGGCACATCACAAGCACAAATATAATATAGCATATGATGATTGTGAAGGAAATTCTCCAAATTCCCAAAAGCTATAACTATAATTTCATGTCAGGGTCTCGGCCTGAACAAAAAAAAAACAGTCAAAAACAGAAACAGAGAAAGAGAAATGTTATTTATACAGAGACGACGACGAAGTCGAAAATGAAACCGAAACTCTGACCAGGGTTATTACCAGACAACGGTAGTATGTTCTCTAAAAAAATGAAGACGAAGAAGAAGAAGCATTTCAATGGAATTCATTTAATAGCATTTGCAATAAATTTGAAGAAAAAACTGACTGACAAATATTTCGAGTATAACTGCAATTTTCAAAGCCCTTCCCCAAAATGAGTCGACTTTTTCCCATTTTTTTAATATTTTATTTATTTTTTAGTTTTTTTTTTTTTTTTTGATTGCCACGTTGAAGGTCAGTTTAATTATGCATTTGACAGCTGACACTCGAAAGGGTTTTCAGGTATTATTGGGAGCTAAATAGTTGGCATGCCTGACAATTAGTTGCATAATTTGAAGTTGAAAAAAAAAGGGTAAAATAAAATAAAATAAAAGATCAGAGCAGAGGCAGAGAAATAATTGAAATTGTTTAAGAGTCGGACAACGAACAATACAATGAAAATGAATAATTCCCAATGGGCCTGTGGGGGCTATTAAAGAGATGCCAATGTGTGCCCAGCAATCAAGCCACCAAAACTGGCCATGATGAATCAGTAAAGAAGGAGCGGACGCCACATACAGATACAAATACATGTACAGATACAGATACATTTACAGATACATGCAGACAGATAGTTGGGGAAAGGAAAATCAACTGGCGAGCTAAAATGTATACAATACATACATTATATAGGATAGGTCCTCAGTTGGAAACTATGGTTATGGTACGGCTTCTGCGAACGAGACAAGACAACACACAGACCCCAGACAAAGATACAAAGATACATTTTTAAAATGTTAAATTGATGCAGGCAGCAGCACAGCTCTCAACTCGCAACTCACAGCAACTGGCAACTGGCAACTAGCAACTGGCAACGCTAACCATAAAAAGGTATTTAGCAATTTAGATGCATTCGACGTCGTGTCCAAGACACGGACCCGCTTCGGCTTCACAGCCCCAGCCATATGCTCTCCCTGGCACTCTTTTCTTATTGTTTCTGCTGTATACCCTGCACTCATTAAAGCAACAGCAGGGCATGCCCACGTTAAGCTCCCATGCACACCTTCTCTTCGTGGTTAGAAATGCCCACAGGGCATCGGTTCGTCGTCAACTCTCCCTCACTTTAAGTCTTCGTATTTTCGTGTCGTGTTCTTCTTTTTTTCGTTCGCCTGAGTATCGCACGCTTCGATCTTGGCTGCTGATTGTGCAGCCTGGAGGGGCTGAATGCGACTGCTGCAGTTAACTCTTGAGTTGTGAATGTGTGTGTGTGTGAGTGAGTGCCTTGAAAAATGAATTGCTTAGCAGTTCACTCTCCCAAATAGTGCATGGCATAAATTCCGAATGGGAAACGCATCAATCAACGATTTGAGCTCAAGCTGCAAGAGTAGAATGTTAAAGCTTCTCTCACACACACACACACACAGAAGCTTAGCACGCAATGCAATCGGACACAATAAGAGAGTGAGCATGCCAAGTAGCTGCAGAGCAGAGTGGGAAGAGACAGAGCTTAGCAACAGCATCTCCAAAAAGTTTGACAGGCACGCAAGAAACACACACTCAAACACACAGACCGACATCGTCATCTATATTGTACAGGATAGAGTTTGTACTAAGAGAATATGCTGGAAGAGAGAGCATTTGTTTGGCAGGCTCGTGATGATATTGCTGGAAAGATTAGACGGCGCAATGGCAGCCAAAAATTAAATAAGAAAAGATAACAACCTAGGCAATGCTGCCATGTCCATCGGCACAGGCAAAAACAAAACCAAAAAAAAAAAAAAAAAATAAAAGAATTCATGGACAAACAAAAACCCAACTACATAGCGCTAGCGCAGAGTTGAGAACAAATAGGCGAGTCATCGTCATGGCAAGCGGATTAGTTTCCATACCTGCCCCGAGGTAGACCAGAGGTACCACTGCTCTCTCTCCTGCTCTTGCTCTCCCCTTGTGATTGCCAGCAACAAATTTACGATTTTAGCACAGATTGTAAAGTAAATTTTCCTGTTTTTATTTCGAATTAACAAGCGTCGCAGGCAACAGACGGACCCAACAGAGGATAGACGAGAACCTCGAAAAAGCAAAACAAAAGCAAGAGCAACAACAAAACTACAACTACAACTACAGTTTAGCTGAAAGATGCTTGTGAAAATAAAAAACGAAAGTTTCTTTTGCCTTCGCTTGCCTCTTTGTGTGACTGTGTGTGTCTCTTCTTTGGATACTCTTCTTGTTCTTTAGAATGCGCATTACAGGAAGCCAATGAATCGCGAACCGGTTCGGTTCTTTTCACAAACGAACTAAGCTGAGCGGCTCCGATCCGAGAACTGAGAGCGGTTACTTAATAATGCAAACAGGTTTCATTTTGCAAAGGATGTTATGGAGGTTATGCATGTGTGTGAGTGTGAGTGAGTGAGTTTTTTAGGTATTGTGTGGAAAGGCAGAGTAAAAGGCCTAAGTTATGGATATTGATAAATGGTGCTGTTGTCCCGAAACTTGCTTTTATTCATCTCTTTCCTTTTTTGTTATCAAAGCGATGACAATGCACGATTAGAATGTAAAGAGAATGAGAGAGAGGGAGAGGGAAGGGAAGGGCAGGCACAGGAAGTCTGAAAATGTGGGCTGGTTTTAATGAGCGAACGGCAAGATTAAAATTCTCTTGATGAACAAACGTACGAACACACAGGCAAATAGAGGCGGATGAACGGTTCAAAGCAATGCAGCAAAGATGAAGAGAGAAAGAGGGCAGACAGACATATTGAAATTGAAAGAATGGTATTGGGTTTCTCTTAATGTTTTCAATGAAAAGGGCAAAGGCATAGAAAATGTCTCTGCCAGAAAACTTTGTTAGATTCGTATCTCTAAGTATCTCTAGGTATTATTAGGTCATTTCAAATGATTCTTATGTAAAAAGTCGCCTTCATGGAATTTTCAAATTACGATTTCAAACTAAAAAAATGCTACGATGGCAACCTTTACTATTATAACCATGTACATGTAAGGTATATAAGCTATATATAGTATAATGACCATGGCTAATTATTGTTGATTCAATTTAACCGTAGCTTATTTTCTTGGGCAATTTCCTGTTTCGCTTTACATTGTGTTGTCTGTCTGCTTTTGGCTTCTGCTTCGCTTTCTGACTGTGGTAGCTGGGTTCCGTACCTATTTCTTTAATTTGAGCAGTTTGGTAATTTAAAAATTGGAGCCCCCCGTATATAATCAACTGTAATGCGGCCGACTTCGAGTTGAGCACGCAAGCACAGCAACAACAATACAAAACATATGCTTCGACAAGAGCAGCAGCAGCAACAACAACAACAACAACAATAACAATGCCAGCCTATAATGGGCATGCCGAATTCAAAGCTTCACTAACAGACCAGACGGTCACACACACACACACACATACTAGTATACAATGCTGTCGATATACATATGTATGCATGTGTGCACTGACACACCTCCCCATTTTCGACTATAGAGTATTGTGTTTGTGAGAAACAGCTGATTTGTTATCAACGACGCTGAATAAGCAGAGAGCGAACACTGAGGGAGAGAGAGAGCCAGTGCCAGCGAGCAAGAGAGCGCGCACGTTAGCTAGACTTCGTGCGCTGAATTCTCACGCTCGACAGCCACACTAACAACAGAGGTAAATGGAAGTAGAAGGAAAAACAAAAAATAAAAACACGACGACGACGTCGGCTGCTGCTGCTGCTGCTGCTGCTGCTGCTATGGCAACGACCTTCCTTATTTATTACAATGTGTGTAATCGTCTTCTGTGTATGTGTATGTGACTGTGTCTGCTCTTCACAAGTGTGTTAGTATTGTATGTGAGCTTGCAGACAACGATGTCTACGACGATGACGACGACGACGAAGCTTCGTAGTTTTGTTGCTGTTGTTGTCAATGTGATGATGATGATAGTAGTGCCAGCGCTTGTGGGCAACAGAGGGGGGCCTGGGCATAGTGGGGCTAGCGGGAAGTCGCTGACTTAAATTGCTTAGTTTTTAGTGCAGAAATGTCTGCAACATTTAAGTTTAATGTTGTCTCGTTATTTCGCTGCTGCTGCTGCTGCTGCTGCTGCTGCTCTGCTCTGCTCGTCGCTTCTTATGCTTTGTGCGCTTACGTTTTTTTCGTTGTTGTTTTTGCAACTGTGTGTCTCTGCGTTAGAGCGAGAAGAGCTTCATAGCAAGCGAGGTAATCTCTTTTTTTCGTTGTTGTTTCATTTCCTTTTTTTTCAGCATTTGCAGTGCAAAATTTTGTGCTCATTGCGCAGTTTCCGTGTGGCTTAGTTTGAATTTTATTTTAGTTGTTGTTGTTGTTGTTGTTGTAAATGTAGTTACTGTTGTTTGTAGTTGTTGTTGGTGTAACAAGGCAGCTGACGGTACTCGACTGTAATATGGATGCTTAGTTATGTATGCCCGTATTATTTTCCGATTTTATTTTAGGTATTTTATTTTATTGCCCCACCTTGGAAAGCAATGGAAGTAAACGGTAAATTGAGGGGAGAATATTGGAAAATTTATTTGGCATTAGTCAAAAAACTAAATAATATTTATGTAATTTACATGCAAATATATATTTTTTTGAATTATTTCTAAAATAAATAATAAACAAATTAAATAATGATTTTGTATGTATATTTATCAAAATAATTGATTTTTGCATAATTTCAATTTATACTTTTAAAAATATTAATAAAATATTGCAAATAAATAATTAAACATTGTTTTGTTTTAACAAATATTTTAGTAATTTTTACACATGTTAAATAAATTATTTTTGAAAAGCAAAGCTATGAAATAATGAAATTTTCATGCGAATAACAATAAAATTTTTGGTTAATACTTCATTAAATAACAAAATTTAATAATATTTTCAGTAGTTACATTCATTTTTTTTTTATCAAATATTATAAAAGAAGTTTATTATAGTTTTTATTTTAATTTATTTATATTTTTATTTAGTGAGTAAAGGATCTGTTCAATTGAAAAGTTCATTAACACTACAAAAAAATAATATAAAATATGTTATGAAAAGTTTTAAAATATAAAATATTTAGCTTAAAAATGATTTTTTTTTGTTGAAAATGCAAAAAATTATATAAAAAAAATATTGGAAGTTCATGTGCAGGGTCAATTAGAATAATAAAATATAAAAAATGATTAATAATTTTATGATGGTAACAAAATTTTATGTGTGCGTGTATGCGTGTGTGTGTGTTGTCTGCTGTGTAACAGTGCATTTTGAAGAGGTTGTCGCCAGGGCTGTTAAAACGAGGCTAACAAACAACAGTTTTTGGTGGCATATGAATATGATCAAAGGCAGAGCACATAAAACTGAAACTGCGCACAGACTGCGAATAGCAGTGATGGCGGTGTGGGAGAAGCAAAAGGAGATGAAGATGGAGGCCATAAAAGAAATCATAAAAATTAAAGCAGGGCAACACTTAACAAACACATACACACACACACACACACACACAGACGCTTGAAAGAGCGAGAACAGCAGCGGCAGCAGCAGCAGCAGAAATATGATTACAAAATAAAAAGGCAGCAGCAGCGACTGCGACTGCCACAGAGACAACGCGTCGTGCTCTCTCGCACACACGAGCAACAACAAACGCAGTTGTAAAGATGGCCGCCGTTGCCATTATATAGCTGAATTTGTAAACGACACCAACACACTCACACACACATACACAAACGGCTGAAGGCAGACAGAGAGCGCTGTGCTGTGAGAGAAAGAGCGGCCATGTGGATGCGGCATGTGTTTCGGTTTCAGCCACTGAATGCAATTGGCTTAAGCGCTTTGCAGCAGCAGCGACAACGATAACAAAGCAGACTGTCTGTTAGTGTGTGTGAGGCGTATGTTTGCTGAATACGCGACGACGTCACGGCCCAATCGACAGCAGCAGCAGCGGCAATCAGCTGTGCGGCTCAGCAGGTAAAACGCATGGCCTGAAAAAAGGGCCACGCCACTGAGAACGACAGTCGCTTGAGAGAGCTCGACGCGTGCAGACAGTCTACGACTCAGAGAAGAATTTCTCAGCCGCCAACTCTGACATAAAACATAATTAATATAGCTATCACTATTTGCTGATAGTATTTATAAACAAAAGCCTAAAACTATTTCAGCCAAAAATCGAAAGAAATAAAAATTGTGAGCGTATTCAAAGTGCAAAACATCAGAAAGAAAACAAAAATAAAAACAAACTCGTGTGAACGACGTCGACGTCGGCGTCACTTAACAGCTGTCTTCGTTTGCGCTCTCCATCTCACTCGCCGCTCTCTCGCGCAGCGTGTGAATTCAGCACTCTCTGTGAGCGCAGCGCTGAATTCGTGAAATTACAAAAAATTGAAAACATTTCCAACGAACGAACGTTTCATTTCGCTTGCGCTGCTCAACGGGAACGGACGTGTTTGAGCTGAAAAGAAATAGAAAATACAAATTTAATTATAATATCTGCCTAACGTTGTCGTTTGAAACAAAACAACAAACACAAATATATATATATAAACTAGAATACATATATATATATTTTGCATAAAACAAGACTGAAACAATAACAAACAACAACATCAACAACAAACAATTTGCAGCAAAACAAAAATATATGCATAAAACTTAAAATTAAATGAAAAACCTAAACCAAGACTGATTAAACATTACAATAAAGAAAAAATAAAAAGAAACAATTGAATTACGGGTGCAACAAAAACGAAACACGAAATAAAAAGCAGCAGCAACAACAACAACAGCAACAACATCATATGGATTAAGGTTCCTCTCAGCAACATATACACATACACTCATGCAAAACGGATTAACTGCAGCTTAAACAACAGTTAAAAGCTGCCCACTCTCTTAACTTCCCCCCCGTTAACCCCCTGATCAACAACATCCCTCTCTCACGCTCTCTTACATTTTGGATTACCAGTGCCAATTTCTCAAACTAAAGTGAAGTGAAAAACGAAAACGGAAAAAAAAGAAAAAAAATCTCAAAAATGAAATTCTAAAGTTAAACAAATTGAAGAAAATATCTGGAAAAGCAGAAATAAATTAAATTCAACAATAATTTTGTGTGTTTAAAACAAAAAAAAAAAAGCTACGACAATGACGATGGCGGCGTGTTATGCCAACTACGACATGTCCTCCATGTCCTCTCTTTCGCACAGCATGTCGGCAGCATTGCAGCAACAGCAGCAGCAGCAACAACAGCAGCAACAGTTGCAGCAGCAGCAACATCATCACCAACAGCAGCAGCAGCAGCAGCAACATATGTATCATGCTGCAGTTGCTGCACATCAGCAACAGCTGCTGCAACAGCAACAACACCAACAGCAACAACGACCCGCCAACAACAACAACAACAACAACAGCCACAGCAGCAACACACGTCACAGTCACAGTCACAGTCATGCTGCTGCAGCGGCGGCGGCGGTGGCAGCGGCACAAACGCAAGTCGCTGCTGCCGTCGCTGCCAGCAACCATCAGCGTCAACACAGCAGCAACAACAACAGCAGCAGCAGCAACAACAACACCAGCAGCAACGCCAACAACAACAACAGCAGCAATAATGCCAGTGTTGCCAGCAGCAACATCAGCAGCAACAGCAACAACAACAACAAGGACTACAGCATTCCGTTGCACGTGGATTGCAGCGTGGAATACGAGTTGCCCAATCAACCAAAGCCGCCCGCCGGGCAGCGTGTGGAGCCGCTGCTGATGATCCATCCCTGCTACTTCCGCAAAATGGAGTCGCAGCGCCGCAGTCCCTTCGTCAACAACATGCAGGCGACGGCGACAGCGCGCAATGCGGCCAGCAGCGCCGTCAGCAGCGCAGCAGCATTGGGCGGCGGCTCGGCAACAGCAGCGGCAGCGGCAGCAGCTGCCCCAAGCAGTGCGGCACGTCGCAAAACGCAATTGCAACAGCAGCAACAACAACAGCAACAACAACAGCAACAACAACAACAGCAGCAGCAGCAGCGACAGGCTGCATATCAGCAGCAGCTGCGTCAGCAGCAGCAGCAGCAGCAGATGTCACAAATGTCGCAGCAGGCGCTGTATCCAGTGCAACAACAGCAGCAGCAGCAACAGCAGCAACAGTTGCGACAGCAACAACAACAACAACAACAGCAACAGCGCAACCAAAGTCGTCAAAGCCAAAGTCAAAGCCATTCAGCAACCTCAGCAGCCGCTGCCGCAGCGGCCGTCGCTGCCGCCGTGACGTCGGCGTCCGGTCAATGGGAGCAATTGGCCGCCGCCTTAACGCCACACCAGCAACAGCAGCAGCAGCAGCAACATTCTCACACACATTCTCATGCACACACACACCCACACTCACATCAGCAGCAACAGCAGCAGCAACATATGCTGTATTCAGCCAAAAGCAGTAACTCTGTCGCTGCCGCTGCCGCAGTCAACTCCGCCGTCAACTCCTCTGCCAACGCCAACGCTGGCATCAAACGTGATGCTTTAATCTCTGGCAGCAGCAGCAGCAACAGCTACGCTGTCAAACAGCAGCAACAACAACATCAACAACAGCAGCAACATCATCAGCAACATCAACAGCAGCAGCAGCAGCAGCAACATTGCTTGCCGCCGCCCGTGGCGCCTTGGGATGCAACGGCAGCAGCGGCGGCGGCAGCGCTGCTCATTGATCGGTCGCCGATGGCAACAGTTCCTAGCAATTATCAGGCCGGTCCTGAGGCCACGCCTATGCACCGCCTGCCGCCCACAGCCACTGATAAGCTGAGCGGCAAATATCGCCAATATTTACGCACCCAGCACCGTATGCATCCCTATGCGGCGGCAGCGGCAGCTGCATCCCTGGCCGCAGCGGCAGCCGGCGCCAATTTGGGGCCGGCGTCGTTTGTGCCCTTCGGCTCTGCGGCAGCGGCGGCGGCAGCAGCAGCGGCGGCCGCAACGTCAGCGACGGCAGCAACGACAGCGCCAACATTCCAGCAACTGCAGCAAATCTCCTGCTACAATGTGTGATCCAACAACAACAACAACAACAACAACAACATCAACGGCAACAACAACAATCTATAGCAGCAGCAGCAGCAACAACAGCAATTAAGAACGACGCTTACAAAGTAAACGTCAAAAAGCAAAAACGCAAAACGGAATACAAAAAAAAAAAAAAAACAAAATTCAACAAACTAAATTTAATTACTGGCAAAAAGCGCTTATTTCTGTTTTCAAGTAAACAAAATTTGATAAATTCTATTGTTTTATAGTTTAAAGTTGAAAACAATATTACAAAATTATTATATATATTTTTTTTTTTTGCTCGTTTTGTATGTCGACAACCACTGTGCAGCTCGTTTTTGTTTTTGTATGGCAATTATAACGAAAAAGCGACGGCAAATGCAGCAATAGTGAAAGAAGACGAAAAAAATATTTAAAAGAGAGTAACTGCACCTCAAATAAAAGTAAAGCTCTATGGCGTTTGTGTGTGCGTGTGTAAAAGAGAGAGAGCATTGAAGCTGCACTTTAAGAGAGCGCATAAAGAACTTTTGAAACTGTAAACTCAAGAAGAAGCAGCAGCAGCAGCAACAGTCGCGACTGCACAGAGTAAATTTACAATTGTGATAAATCTTCAGAATTAATTTTTGTAAAAAAAAAAATGAAAACACAAAATAGCCAAATACTAAGCGAAACAAGCAATTAATCGAGTTAAAAATGTATTTGCAAAGAATTCATTAATAAAAGTTATGCCATTTTCACTGTGCACATTGGTTAATTGTCATACAAAAAGCAACAACGAGGAATATTTTATTGGACTTGATTGTATATTTGTAACTGTAATTGTAACTGTAAACTAGCTGCGAATAATAATTGTTGCCAAAAAAAAAAAAAAAAAAAAAAAAAAAAACAAAAGTAAAGAAATGAGAATTAGAATTGAAAAGAAAAGAGAGCATGTTGAAGCTTATAACTGAAATTCACTTTCTTCTTCTTCGTTTTTTTCCCCTGTAATTTGTAGTAATTTGATAAAAATAAACAACAACAAATGAAGAGAGAAATGAAAACCAACAACAAAACAAAAACAAACAACAAAAAAATGCAAACTATTGTAGTGATATTTGTTATAAAATAATTTTAGTAATTAATTTAATTTAAATTAAACAAAAACAAAAAAAAAAACCAACAACAAAAATGAAGCAAATTACAAGAATGCGTGTAAACCAACAACAAAAACAAAAAAATGAAAGAAAAACAACAATAACAAGTAAATGAAATGAAATGCTATACAAAAAAAAACCTAAACATATGCTTATTTAATTATTATTATAAAGTAACAGATATGATAACATATATCATATTATAGAAATTCATGATGATGATGATGATGATGATGATGATGAGAGAGAGATCAAGTGCAGCTTTTTCAGCTTAACAAAACAACAACTTATTCCAAATTTATGCGCAAACATAAAAGAGAAAATGTAATCGAAATTCTTTGTGTTTTCAATGTTTTCATAAAGGAGACAGAGAGATAGAGAGAGACAGCATCAGCGTCAATATTTCAGTATTTGCCGTCGGTACTTTCTGCTGATGATGATGATGATGCCCACGGTATGTCGCCGTTAAAAATGCTGCTCACCTCACTCGCTCACACTCTCACACCCACTCACTCCACCGGCAATTGTCTTCGTTGAGTTTCGTTCATTTCGCATGCTATTCTCTTTTACTTCTTACTGACTTACGTACATACATATGTGGTTTTGCATGTACATGCCTGTCTGTGTGTGTGTGAGTGTGTATGCTCTGTCGCTGTGTCAGGCATGTGAGAGCTGCTTTAATTTGATTTCTTGCTCGCCTCGCACTTTGCTACGGTTTTTGGTGTCAGCAGTCTGAGTTACCTGTGCCACCCCTCCCCCCTCCATCATCTTCATTCCAATTCAGCGCTGCGCTGCCACCGCAAAGTCACTGTGATTGATTGTTGTCATTGATGGAAGACTTTCAGCTTTGCCTCGCTGAGAGAGGAATTGGGTGATGAGTGGGGGGAAGCTCATTCGCCTTACGTTTCACATTTTCTATTTACGCATTAGAATCATAATGGCTGTTATATAGAGTGTAGGGTATGCTGCATTATTCACTTGCCTGACGTCGCACAGTTTGTAAAAATTTGATATTACACAGAGGAAATCCGGCATCGAATTTGTATTTAAAAAATATGTATAGGGGTGCAATCAGCTTTCAGATTAATGCCTCAAACTGTTGCAGAGATTAAACATAAATTAAAAAAAAAAAAAAATGTGAAAAAAGAAAAGGAAAGAGCAGCAAAACGACATCCGCTTCCCATTGACCAAAAAGTGGACTCGTTTAACCATTTGATTTGATTTGCTGTGAGTCGGCGACTGCCCTAAATTCGAACGAGTCCGGAATACAAGTCAAGACAAGAGCAACATGCCATATAAACATTTTTATATGCCCCCAACTGCAAATACATGCAGTTAGAAAGCAGCGCCTGTTCAGAAGAAGAAGAGCAGCTTAGACGTGGGGGAAGTGTGAAAGAGAGCGCGCACACGTAAGAGAGCAGAGTTCGCTTTCGTATGCTGATTAAGCGCTAAGCTTAGATTGCGATCTACGACACGCACACATTTACAGCGTCTGAATGTGTGTGTGTTTACTCAACTTTGTATATAGTATAAATGTATGTATGTGTGTATATTTGAAGTGTCCGACGTAGATTAGCATTTCGTAGCAATATTGCCAATTGGCCGTAATTAAAATTTACTACAATCTTTACAGTCGCCTCTTTTTAAGTGTTCTGTTTTTGTTTCCAATTGAACAAAACGTATCAGCTGTTTTTGCCCTGCTCACCCATTCATTCACATTCAATGCGAGGTCGTTGTCGTCATCGTCATCTGTCTACACACACACACACACGCCATCACAGCTGCTGCTTCAAAAGAGCACACATAGTCAGAGTCAGGTGCTTGAGCTGCGCTGTGGCCGCTGTCGCTGTCGCTGCCGCTGCTCTTCTCTGCAATAGATTCAAACGAAAGCTGCACTCGATTGCTTGATTGTTGATTGTGCTTTTGAGTAAAGTCTTGAGAGATAATAGCATGGACGTGGAACAAAGAGGGGGTGTTGGGGGTGCTGCTCTTCAAGTGTCTGCCACTCGAGACATTCAAGTGTTTCGTATTTCTATTTTTTTCTGCATCTTTTTTTCAATTTTTTTTTCTTCATTGCTGCTGCCTCTTCTCCAAAATAGAAATGAACTCAGTCCAGAGATATTCGCTGGTCGGGGTGGGGAGTCCTCTTCAGCCTTACCAGCATAAAAAGCCTTACAATTTACTGTATCTTTTTGTTTATCGATGACAGTCTATCGATTCGCCTTCGTGCAGCTTATTGATGCATTCAAACAACAAGTTCGCTAATTGAAATGGCTTCGCTGTGTGTGTGGGTTTGAATTTGTTTGGCCTTTCGTTTGGCATTCAGTCGTCCACCCCTCTCATACTCTTTTCACTCTCTCGCTTGGCATGTCTCCTTCTATCTATTCAAATTCCGCTGTGCCTAAGAGCAAGTGCCATTTAAAAGTCATCAGCAGAGATAAATAAAGTAAATAATGGGCCACCAAAATACACTCACACACACATACTCTCACATAAAATGCGAACGTAAGAGAAAAACGAAACCAAAAAAAAAAGCTTCATGCAAATAAAACGGCATAAAAAAGCAAATACAGTCAAATGCCTGCAAACACACAGAAATCAAATGAAACACACACACATACAAACACATACTCACAAGGCGACGTGGAGACACAGATGATTAGTTATTTTTAAATTTTAAGCTGAATGCAAACAGCACGGACAACAGCAACCAAAAAAAAAAAAAAGACTCACAAAAATTGTACAAAATGAAATGACGCAAAGCGCATTAAACAAAGTCCAAGCAACAGCGATATAAAAAAAATGCACATAAAGTCACACACAGTAAGCGCCGCCAAAAAAAGAAATCAAAAAAAAAAATAAAGCAAAGAGAAAAAAATGTTTGCGATAAAAGCTGAAGTAGAGCGCAAAATGAAAAGCAAAGTCAGAAATGCGACAATGACGTCGGCGACGCAGTCCACGCCAGCAGCGACAGCGGAAGCTGTCTAACAAAACGGCTGGCATATACAAGAGTCTCCGTATGTCTACGTGTGTGTGTATGTGTGTGTGTGTGTGTTTGTGTGGGTGCCATTGAGTTGAGTTTGGGCTTTGCTTGGCTTGGTGTGAGTAAGCGTGAGAGCTAGCCGCAGTAGCAGTATGAGAAAGAGAGAGCGCGATGCGTATTGGACTGAGAGCTATGGGTGTGAGTAAGAAGTGTGTGGCGGTGGGTGGGGGGGCATTACAGGGACGCCGTTTCGCATTGAGGCTGGTCATAAAGCTCATGTTTATGCGCAGCGCAACAGAGACAGACAGATATTAGACGACGGCAACCAGTTTATGCTTTTGTCTTTGTCTTTGTGTTTGTTTTTGCTTTTCCATTCATTCGCTGTCGTTTTGTTTTTGTAGTTGTTGCCTTATTTTATTTGCACATTTTTTCTTGCAGCATTTTCAAGTGGCTGCTTTGGGGTCAACTTAATCCGCGACTTAATTAAAACATTTGCACTGGCTGAAAAAAATAAAAGATTAATATATATTCATTTAAATTTCATTTGGAATGTGCATTTCTATTCACAGTAAATTCTCAATATGATTCTCAACTTTTTATGCATAATTTATTTGTTACGTGCCGATGATAATGACAGTTACTTTTTTTGAAGGCACAGAACTCGTTTATCCAATAACAAATAAATATTTATGTCACATGATAAAAATAATTAATTTCTCATTTTATTTTTTTTTTGTTCACTGCTTTTTACAATATTATTTTAATAAGCTTTAATTAAATTGCACAACAAAGCAGAATTTATTACATTCGAAGTCGCTTGTAACTAATTAACATAATTTGTGTGCCGGAAAAAGACTCGATAGAAAAAAAAAATTATATGGGTTTAAATAAATTATACGATGAAAAATATTTACTATTAATTAAAAGAGAGTCGACTAATTGGCAAGACAGCTTGAGTAGCCCCAAAATATCTTGTAAATATCATTTATATAAAATAGAAACTTTTTTCGAAATGAGTTTTGGTTTTTTTTTTTTTTTTTTTGATTTTTATGGCCAAAAGCTGAGTCAGCAACAACCTAAAAAATAATCACAATAAAAAAAAACAACATAACATCATCGATTTGTCACAGTTTTAAGCATCATTTATCTCATTTTATTGTACATATAATAAAAAAAAAATGATGAGATTAATCTGGCAAAAAAGCTTTAGTAGAAACTCAGAAATACTTCATTTGGAAACATTCAATTCAGCTCGAATTGTGACTTGAACTAGAAACCCTGAAAAATAATGTTACTCGAAAATAAAAAAAAATATAAATTAAACTTTTAAGCTGCACTTTAAGTTGATTATTTTCTGTATTTTTTTTTCATTTTTGGCTGGCCCAAAATTTCGTAAAGCGTGATTAACAGTTACAAAAGTCGAAGTATGTAAGCTTGAAAGCTCAATGCAAAGTCAAAGCACTTAAACTGCCGCCTGCCGACAACGAATGGAGGCATAGATAAACACCGAAGGGGGGTTCAGGGAGACGTGCAGGGGGGTAATTTAGCGAGAAGGTCAAAACGCTTTCGAAAAAGGCCTACGAATTATGTGTATTGTATATAAAACTTGAACTACAAACTTTAGACTTGGCAACAAACACAAAACTCAAAACTGAAAACTGAAAACATGACAACGTGTAAAACTAGTTAGCAACAAAAAGAAAAACAAAAAGAAAAACAAAAACAAAAACAAAAAAAAACATGAAAAATAAATTGAGTAAAAACAAAAATTAAAACACAAAATACAATTAAAAAGCATTAACGCTTAGAGCTGCCTAAGTGCAGTACGGGGTATACCAAAAAATAAAAAAAATATATATATATATACTATATAGATATTTAGAGAATAACATATAGTATATATATTTAGCTATTTATAAGTAGTTCAAGAAGAAGCAGCGGAGATACAAATTACAGCCAAATTATGAGAGCCACAATTGGAGTATATCTGAATATATAATATATAGTCTAACTGAAAAAAAATACTGTATTATAGCCTAGGCAACTATAGAGTTACGAACACTCCAAAAATTATGCAAAATATTCATTTTTATTTGCATAACTCGTACCAAAATTCATTTAAAGGGAAAATGCAGCACTAAAAAATTAAAAATTCTAAGATGGGAAGTTTTTTACTTTAAGTATTTCTGAAAAAATTGTAAGTTTTTAGACAGTATATGTGGGTTTCTCCAAATTTGCATTATCTGTATGTAATTTATTATAATTTATTGGCAGTGTTGGAAAACATTATAGAAAATCTACTATGTGTCCCATTTTCTTCTACTTTTGGTTGAAAAAAAACTTGTATTTTTTTTTGGTAATTTTTCTTTAAGTTCAGATTTTAAATAATAAAAGTCATTTTTAGATGGATTTTTTTTTCTGAAAAAAATAACTTATCAATTTATTTATTAACATTCATAATATTATGCACTTCTAATATGGACTTTATGAAATCAATATTTTTAAATATATAGTTATTATTCTTTTGAGTTGAAGTTTCTGCTGTTGAAATTTATTTCTTACAAAAGTTATTTTTTCAAAAGTATAAACTCGACGTATTTTAAGAACACACAGTGGTATATGTGTGTTTTTCAAAATGTTCCATTTTAACTCATAAATACATTTTTTTTCAATTAGTTGCAGTGTTGGAAAACGTTGTAGAAAGTGTATGCATCCATTGTTCAAAATTCAGATATAAAATAATAAAAGTCATATTTAGAGGAATTTTTAAGGTGAAATACAATATTTAATGAAATATAGTCAAGCAATTATTTGAAATTCCAACTAGCTGAAGTATATTTTTAAAAAATTAAATTTCTTCAATAATTTCTTAATAAACAGTGCTCGTTTCAAAAACTATGTACGAGGTCAGCCTATTTGAATAACAATGTTTTTTTTTGTTTTCATAATTTGTGGGTTATGCAATTATATTAAAATTAACTGGCACGAAACGAAGTCGGACAACTACAAAACTGAACAGTTATGAACAACATAAATATATGTATATGTAGTATATGTATATTCAAATATAGACAGAGAAACGGAGACAAGTACGAGGTATATGATATGCATGATAATTGATACCATAAGCCATAAATTAGCCAACCATATTGTGACTTACAGCAAACAGAAAGAAACAAAAGAGAATGAACAGAGAGAGCGATAGAGAGAGAGAGAGCGAGAGAGAAAGAGAGAGAAAGAGAGAGAGTGAGAGGGGTAGGTAAAGCAGAAGAACGAGCACATGAAATATAATAGCCATAATATAGATGACGATCTAATGCAACTAACTACATAACAAATATATATATATATATATATATTTAGATTTAGTATATATACTATACTACCAACTACGCCTATGCCGACAGTTTAAAGACAAAAGCAATGCGAAAAGAGTGGGAAAGAGACAGACATAACAGACATATAGCGAAAGCATAAAGTAACAAGTAAAAAAAAACAAAAACATATACTTATACTAACTAGGCCAACATCAAATTATATACATACATATACAAAATCAAAAACACACATACATATATAGTTTAACAAAGGTATGCGTAGGCGGTTAGTTGAAAATGGGGCGTGGCAACGCTAAAATCCGATTACTTATGAATCCATGAATATATAGCGCTGAATAAACGGAAATAAAAGAGCCCCCAAAAAATACTAAAATTCAGTGTAAAATATGCAAAAGATGTTGAAGTTGAAGACAAAATGGAAAAATATTTAAATAATATATAGTATATATACATAGCTATATAACTGTATGATTAATACATATTATTAACAATTTCTGCTGTGAACGAAAAATGATTAATGTTTAACTATGCATTAATTTCAACATCATATTTTTTTTGATAATTATGCAAAATACATTAAAAAAAAATTAATTAAAAAATGTTATAGAAAATACTTGAAATGAAAACTGGAATTTATGACTTAAATTATAATTTTTCTTTCAGGCCAAATGGCATAACTTTTAATTTCTTTTAATTAAAGCGAAAATCAAATTAAAATAAATTTTAATAATAAAAAACTATAACACAAAAATTAATTATATAAAATTGAAAAACAATTTGCATTGTTTTTACCTGATTTTGATTTTATGCTTAGCGTGAAATTTAGCATTAATTTGGCTTGTTTTTTTTATTTTTTTTGGCTATTTTTGCGTTGAATTGACAGCTAGAAGAAGAGAGAGAGACAGCTATACACCCATACACATTCATATGTATGTATGTTTGTACGTATATGTATGTGTGTAGCTTGTAAATACATACATCTATTTAAATGTGATAGTAGTTTTATTAAATATTATTCTGCAGTGTATTTTTATGTTAACAAATTTCAAAAATCAATAAAAAAGAACTTAGAAAAAAGTAATTTTTTTGGCATTTTTTTTTTTTTGAATCTTAATATATTTAAGCTTCACTATGTACATGAATTTATAAAAATAAAAAAAATATATTTAATATTGCCAAGTCTTTATATAAAAAGAAGAAATGAAACTGAAGTCGAAGCAAAATGAAGAATAATTAATTATGATTAATGTATAAAAAATCAAATTAATTGTAGCATATTATAAAACAGAAAAACGATTACTGTACGATCCCTAAATGATATATTGGGCTGCATGCATGGAAAAAATAATAAATATATAGTATATAAAAACAATACATTTAATATATATACATATATATATAAAAAGAACAACAAAGTATAAAAGTAATTTATGCAAATTAATAAACAATTAATTTGAACAAAGTATAAAAGAGCCAATTTTTCTTTCTTTGTAATAATGCTGATGAAGCGATTTCACGGTGACGATAATGACGAGAATGATGATGATGATGATGATGATGATAGCGAGTATCGGTTCAGGTTTGTATTACCCCTAGTCAGCCAATCATAACCCTGTGTACTCCTATTCATATACACTCATAATAATAATTATAATAATAATTATAATAATAATAATAATGATAATGATAATTATAATGATAATAATAATAATAATGATAATAATAATAATAATAATAATAATAATAATAATAATAATAATAATAATAATAATAATAATAATAATAATAATAATAATAATAATAATAATAATAATAATAATAATAATAATAATAATAATAATAATAATAATAATAATAATAATAATAATAATAATAATAATAATAATAATAATAATAATAATAATAATAATAATAATAATAATAATAATAATAATAATAATAATAATAATAATAATAATAATAATAATAATAATAATAATAATAATAATAATAATAATAATAATAATAATAATAATAATAATAATAATAATAATAATAATAATAATAATAATAATAATAATAATAATAATAATAATAATAATAATAATAATAATAATAATAATAATAATAATAATAATAATAATAATAATAATAATAATAATAATAATAATAATAATAATAATAATAATAATAATAATAATAATAATAATAATAATAATAATAATAATAATAATAATAATAATAATAATAATAATAATAATAATAATAATAATAATAATAATAATAATAATAATAATAATAATAATAATAATAATAATAATAATAATAATAATAATAATAATAATAATAATTATAATTATAATAATTATAATAATTATAATTATAATTAATTATAATTCATACTTCAAAATCATACTCATACTTTGCCTTCATATGCATTCATGCCTTGAATATTATTTCCACTCACGAGGCTCGAGTTTCAAGTTTCAAATGTCCCCTTCACCAATCATCTAGAATCGTTTTCCTGTGAATGTGAACTCAAAAGTGTTTTCACAATCACAAAAGAGGCATAAGAAGAAGAAGAAGCAGCACAAGTTGTATGCCACATGATTCGTGGCAAGATTCGAAACTCGTTTCATTTCATTTCACTTCATTATTTTATATTATATTAGTGAAATGATGTTGCAACTTCGAGAAGCTCTCTCCCTACAACTCAGTGCCACACCCCATAAACCTTCACTCCTCACTCCCTCCCCCATTCGACCTCCGCCCACTTTCCATCAATAGACAGACGTCAGTCGGTCTGGCGGCGATTAACAGTCTCGGGCGGCAATTAAAAACGCTTTAAAACTGCCGACGCCCACACGGCAGACACTAAACACACACACAGACATAGATACAAAAAAAAAAAAAAAAAAAATTAAACACAGTCATTCACACTCATACATAGACAGAGAGACCATTGCTATAAACATTTGAATATGCAAATAATTAAAATATTTCAAATAGTTGCCAGCCGACGTCTTTTAATGAGCCACAAAGAAACAAGAATGGACGAGAACTCGACAGCAGCATACTTAGTATATGCGGTATATATCTATCAGAGGCAACACTTTCAATATTCCATATCATATACATAAGTTCATATATATATGCTAATGTAGATATCTCAAGTACAGTGAAGCTACAGATGACTAAGAGAGTCTCCTTACATTCATTTTAATTTTTAAAAATATTTATACTTTATTATATTTTTAGAAAGTTAAAAAAGAAGTAAAATTATTTTTTAGTTCGACATACATTCTATTTTCTTTAATTGATTTTAGAGATCTTCATCAATTTATAAAATCTCTAATTTTCCAAATTTATTTAATTTGAAGTTCGTATATTTTTTATTATATGTATATATTATTTATTAACACATTTTGTTGTATGAATATCTTGTAAAAATGTATAAGAATAATATAAATATTAAACCATAAATATTAGAATATCTTATTATATATTATTATCTTATTATATTTATTATTTTTAATTTAATTCCTTATTATTTTTTTAGCTACATTTTTTGTTTGGGAATTAGGCATTAAATATATCTAAAATAAAGATTTATTTTTAACATGAATATTACTCAACTTAAAAATGAATGAAATATGCAATTAAGCATATTCATATTATTTTTTGTATATATTTTATTTTATTATCATACATTTTGTACTTATTATATTCATAATTTAATAATTTCTTTTATTTATTTTCATCAAATTAAATAAATTTTAAAAATCTAATAAAATAATATTTTCTTTATTATATTCCCACCTAGATAAACAGTTATATGTATGCTTAAAATTAATTAAATAAATACGTTAATTAATATTTAATTGTGCTTATAATTTACTAATAATAATTGCCACCTTTAAATAATTATTTTATTTTTTATCATAATTTATTCACTAATTTCAAAACGTAATAAATTTTCCATCAAAATTAGTTCCCACGTAATCATTTTAATGCCCATAAATTGCGCCAACTGTTTTTGCTACCTTAACTAATAAAAATTGAAAATTTCGAAAATGGATTTTTTATTTTCAATTTTAAAACTTATAATTGTGTTGTTTCGTAATATCTGCCAAAAGAAAATGTTTGCGTTGAAAGTTGTTTCGTTTTGAAAGAAAACAAAGCAAAAATAAATATAATATCAAGTAGTTGTTGTTGATGTTTTTTGGGGAAGTATGGGGAGGCCAAGATAAATAAACAGACTGGAAAAGAAAAATTTGAATTTGAAATGCGATAAAAATGAAAATGAGTTTAGAAAAAAAGAAACAACAGAATCAAGGAAAACAAGACGCAGATTTTTAATAAATTTTAATTTATGTTTATTGTGCGATATGTCATTCAATTTATTGTATTCGTTTCGTTTATTGATTTTATGCTAGAAATATTTGAGAGTGTGTGTGTATCTGTATCTGTATCTGTAAATGTATCTGTATCTGCAAATGAGTGAGCATTTGTTAGACATTTATGACTTGTCATATTTTGAGGCAAACGCTTTTGTCTCCGTGTGTGGGAAGCTATAAATTGTTGGGCAAACTTGTGCGATATTCTGTCAGCCTATCTGTCTTCCTTCCCTCTCTCTCTCTCTATCTCTCTCTCTCTTTTTATCTAGCTGTCTCTTTCTGGTGGTATTTACACATGTGCCTCAGCATGTTGCATAGAATTTTCATTCCTCTTGTTTGCTCATTGTCAATAAAAGACGCAGCGCAACATGCAGTCCCTGCAACGTGCAACGTGCAACAACAACAACAATAAAGGAGACATAGAGAAATGCCAGATGAGTAATGATTACAGGGCGTGGCAAGCAGAGTTAATGGCAGGAGCAGCAAATGCAGCCTGCGGCCAGGATTAAAACGCGCAGAGTTCCTATCCCAGAAACCGAAGCGAAAACAATTCCCTCAGCTAAGCAAAGCATACACCAACATAAAGGCAGACAGACAGACAGATAGAGTATCTATGAGATACAATTTTTTTTTATTTTTTTTCGTTGTTGTAGACTGTGCGTTGGCCGCGTTGCCACCAAATTATACATATCGAAAGATTTATTACACACATAGTGACAGTGCGAGCCGTCAAATGAGTTTTTCAGCGTAATTACCGCGCCTCACACTCAACAAAAAAAAAAAGAAAAAAACGAAAAAAACAAAAATAAATAAAAAAAAATTTATCAAAAAAAAAGAGAATAAACAACACAGGAAAATAACAACAACAAGCACATTGAAAATAAAATCAAATTAAGCGCGCACTCATATGAAAAAAATGTTGAGGAAAAACGTAGAAAGAAAAAATACAAAAAAAAAAATACAAAAAAAAAAATGAAAACATAACAAAAACAAAAGTAAATCCATGTGGGCATAAGTATCTGAATGTTTCGTTTCATTTCGTATCTTTCTTTTTTTTTATGACTCTGGGCATCAAGTTGTTTTTCCCCCGTATTTTGTTAATCGTGAAAATGTCGGAAAAATCCAACGAACAACTGTCGCAACTGTCGAAGGTTACAGACCAAAAAAAAAAATAAATAAATAAAAACAGAATGCTTAAAAAAAGAAGTAAAATCATCAGAGAAAAGACGTTAATCATTTATGAATGACTTTTTGACCCTTGGCAGGCAACTACAACAAAGAAGATGAAGCTGAAACAGATGAAGAAAATGAAAATTGAGGCGCTTTAATGGCCAACCAAAAGGTGATGGCCAACTGCCAAGACAGCTCAAGATACTCAGATACAGCAACGCAGATACAGATACAATTGAGAGTCATGGGCAGGCAACATAACGAGAGATAAGCGTGAATCGTTTATGCGTTAATTAAGATTTCTTTCATTTGGACCAGGCCAACACGAGGGCAGCTGGCAGCCATCGCCATCTCTACTCTACACTCTACACAACTCTACAATTGTATCTTAGACTTGATAATTATGGCCCATTGTCTGGCCTTATGCTGGAGTCAACTTTAGCCCATAATACGGGCCACAAATAATATAGTACAGTATATTACACAGCATTCATTGATCATTATTTATAATTATTGTGCGGCATTAAAATTAATTTTATTGCATTGTATAAATCGTATTACGCCAACTAGAACCCACTAGTATATTACTTATTTTTTTTTCTGGATTTATGACCCATTGCTATAATCTATAATTGCATGACATAATCGCCAGAAGGTTTCTCAATGTCTCTCTCAAGTACTTCGCTGGCAAGTGAGGTATGTGGTGCTTTGAAGTACTTGTGAATCAAATATTTTCACAATTTCACAATAATTTATTGAAATGTATATTAAAAATTTAAAATAAAAAATAGACAATAAGGCAAACATGAAAAAAGTTATTTTACTGCAAGTGAATAAAGTAATTAAAAATATTAAACCTAAAATAAAATACTTTTGTTTAATATGATTTATTTCCTATTTTTGATGAAAACAAATAAAATTTTAATATTAATGCCAATTAATTAATATTTATATACTTCAATTTAACTAAAAAATAATATCAAAAATTAAATAATTAATGATTTAAACTAAACGAACAAATAAAAATGTTTTCTTATATAAAGTAATATATTTAAATTGAATAAGATTTCAAAATGACAGAAATTTTGTTAAATAATATATATACCATAATTTTAATAATTTTACCATATGTAGAAAATTATTTTAAAATTATTGGGTGAATATTAATATTTAAATATGTCCCCATATGTCAGTTAATATACAAAAATTAAATAAAAGATATATAATAAATACAATAATAATTGAGCAACAAATTATTAATTATAGAAGCATTTATTTAATATATATATTTTTTTTTGATTTTTAATTAAGTGCTGGACTATTTAATATTAAGAATGATTTTTTTTATTTATTTATAATTTACAATCTATCTATCTAAAGATAATAAGTAAATATTATGACAAAGGGATTGACAGAGAAATTATATATAATTTTGTTACATTTAGGTAATTTAATTTAATTTAATTAATTTATTAAGAATAATGCAATAGAACTTTAAAACTTTTAAATTTACCTAAATTATATTTCTTTCTATTAAGTTGCTAATTTGGGTAACAGAATCCATGTTGAGTAATTAATTTATGAGTTATTTAATTTAAAGAAAACCATATATATATTATCATTAATCGACCTTAAGAACGTTGGATATTATAATAAATTTTATCAAATTTTTATAAACCTTATTGAATATCTCAGCCTGAAAATGGAATATAAAGTTTTCTAATTTCCCTACCCATGCCCACAATTCCGAAACTTTCCACACTACAAGAACCGTTAAAAACTGATTTTTCCTAATTTTCATAAATATTTCCACTGCATGCGTGGTGTTTTCTAGTCGAGTTTGCTACTTTGTAGTTTATACATAGTTTGTTTTTCTATAAGCGACTTAATCAAATCAAGTTTTGCTTTGGCGTCAACAAATTACGACACGATGCTCAATTCCAAAATTGGAACCATCACAATCTCAATCACGATGCGACTTGGCGGACAGGCGGATTGTCGGACAGACAGACAGACATACAGAGAGACGGATAGACAGACGGACAGACAGTTGGACTGAATCTCTGTCTGTGACTGACACTGCGACTGAGAAATAAAGTCACACTTGTCGGACAAAATCCGAAAGCCAAATCGCAGTATTTATTTATATTTTCCTCTCATGCTTTTTTTTTTGTTTTCTTTTTTACTTTTTATGTGTTTTAATGGAACGTGTTTTTCTTGTAATCGTTAATCTGGCATTTGCACTTAATTAAAATCATTTTAGCTATTATTAACAGCAGTTGTCATTGTTGTTGTTGCTATTGTAGCTGTCTTTATACTTTACTTGAACAATTTTTATTATTTGCTTTAACATTTCGCGTTCATATCTGAACAGAGAAAAAAAAAAATTCAAAATGAAAAAAAAAAATAATAATAATATTTGTTGCACTTCAGCATGTGGATATGGTTATGGATTTGCGTGATTGCTTCCACATACCGTAAAGAAATCGTGCTTGCCTCAGAGATATACTCGTCTACTATATACGTGTTTCGATATATATGATATATGTATATATGTACATATTTCATATATTATATAGTTAGATTTGTAATGGAATGCACGAGGGCTTCAAATGAATTCTTCAAATCTTTAGATAAGTTGTGAAAAAATAATTATTTTTAATTATTTTTTGATCCAATTTCTTAAAAATCAAGAGAATGTTGGCAGACAGGAAAAGTTAATTTTATTAAAAAATTAATAAAATTATTAATTATAATCTTTTATTTAAATATATGTTATAAAGAAACATTTTGTGATTCAATAAAAGCAGGGAAACTTATCCAAAAAAAAAATATGAAAATTGTATAATTAATAGTATAATTAATAAAATACATAGATATAAACGATAATTTTTAAAACTATAAGATAATTAGATATAATTGGATATAATTTAAAATTAATAAATATTTAGTAAAAGTTGATACAGTAATATATATTTTTTCAGTTACTATTATATTTGAAAAAGCACTGGGTGAACTAGCAAAAAAAAGAAACTATTAAATCAATTTTTACTAAATTTTTTTTAATTTTTAATTGTGATAAATTTAACTGAAACTTAAAAAAACTCAATAAGATAAAAAATCTACAATATAATAATTTTAAAAATTTTTCTTAATTAATTTTACATAATATGAATGTTGTGAAATTTCCCCGAGCTCTGATTCACAGTTTATATACTCTGTGATTATTTCTTAAAATCAATTTGGGAATATTCTATAAAAATTTAATTACAAAAAAAATATTTAATTAAATATTTATTATACAAAATCTGCGCATCATGTGCTTTCCCCTAATGAAACGAAGAAATAATGGTGTCAAATCGAGTGTAAAAGTAAAAAGTTCCCAATGACTTTTTAATGATGTCATTAAGTTGTGAGTCAACCCTCGCATAAAATACTTAACGCCAAGTATTTGTTGCAGTGTTTTTTTTTTCTGAATCCATATCGTATCGTACGTATCGTATCTCGTATCGTATCGAATCGCCTCGATTCGAAACCAATCGCATCGAATCGAATGGGAATTGGAATTGAAATTGAAATTGAAATTGGAAATGAAAATGGAAATGGAATCGGTAACATTGCGATACACATTTGTGGGGCTTTAAGTTTCTGGTTTATTGCGAGAACTCGTTAATATCAATTTGCCTGAAATTGTTAATTGATTTTGCAATGAACAAATATTACGCGATGATTGCTCTTGTTGTTGTTAATTTTTGTTGATTTCCAATTTATTTATTTTTCCGATTTTTTATGCCAATTTTGTGGAATTTTGTTTTTGGTTTTGTATTTTATTTTTATTTTTATTTAGTGTTTTTTTTTTGTTTTGTATTTTTTTGAATTAAATTGCGGCATGCGGTTTTGGAGCTCTTTGCTGCCATTCGCATTTTGTGGACCTTTTAAGCCGCATATAATTTGCTGAATTTTATTATTTTATTGTTGTTGTCATGTGTATAAAAATATTTTAATGCCAGTTTGTGACTTTCACGAAATCAACAAAAATTCACACGTACATGCATATGTATACGTATGTATGAATATCGCATTGTCTGTTGTTGACAACAAAATTTTGTTATTCCCGTTTGACTTTTGGGCTATTTGGTTCAAGAGTGCGATAATAAAATACACACATATTTTGTGACGTTGGCGTGCCACAATTCCGCCCCCCGATTACCACCCCCCACACCCAAATAGACACTAATCACGTTTTTCGACGATGGCACAAGACTGAGAGAAAATCTATGGAAAATATGATTAGAGACTTGGAGTTGGTCATGGACTTGGGACATCCAAATGTTGGGCTAATAATTTGGAACAACTCGAAAAAAACGTTAATTAGTTTCGGACTGAAATTAGCACACAAAAGTGTCAGGCATTTGATAAATGCCCAGAACTGAATGAATTTATAAATATTTATTTTGTGTCTGGAATCTTTCAAAAGCGTGAAGTGGATTCGATTTGGAGGAATGGGGGTTATAGGGGAGGGGCATCCAAAATGGGAACCCAAACTGGGCACTGACATGACAACGATATGATATGATATGATATGATGCCCATATACCACCATATACATATTTGTATGTTTTGTCCGATATTAGGTGGAATATCACGTGGAGTTATTCTCATTTCTGAACATTCCATGCCAACTGAATGAGATTCTGTTTGTGTGATATGTATTATAAATATATACATATATATATGTTTTAGATAAAATATCATTAAGGCACGTACTCAAGATACTATAACTTTGTAAAGGGCAGCGAACGTTGGAATTATTATAAGAAAAAGATAACATTAAATGTTGATCTGAGTATTATTTATCTTTCAATCCTGCGGACTGGAAATTCTGTTCTTTGCGATTGTAAATTTTTGAGTTATGAAATTTTGTGTACAATTATTTAAGAAAATTACCTAGTGGAAAAATTTCACAATTCCAAGATAGCAAGTGAAATTAAAGATAATTGCAAAAAATGAGACCAATAAATGTTCTCGAGAATTATATATTAAATTTAAAAATTAAAGTAACTAAATAATAAAATAATGTTAATAAAATATTGAAGAGTCAATAATTTATATCAAACCATTGAATCATCAAAAAGTTATTATATTTGCGTGCAATTTATATAAATATTATACTTCTATTGCGTGCGTAATTTTTTAGTTATAAAATTTAATGTCAAATTAAATTTAATGTGTTACAAGTAGTGAAGAAAATTCTTGTAATTTAATTATTTTTTTTACAGTATTTATTGCTTCTTAATGTTAAAACAGCTATTTCAATTTTCATATATGTTTTCCTAAATGATAAGTGTATATTTTTGCTGTTCCTTAATGAAATGTTAAAAGTACTTATCAATAAAATTTAAAAATTAATGTATATAAGTACGTAATAAATTAAAATAAATTTTAAATAAAATTATAAGTGGAAATATTATATAACTTTCATTCAGAGAAGACTTACAGTTTTTTTTTTAAATAATATATATCTTTTTTTTTTATTTTATTTCACATAAAATTTCTGATATACTTAACTTATATTTTTAATTATTATTATATGATGACATTGGAACCTTACAAGTAAAGATGAAAATCAGCTTATATATATTAAATTTATTTTTATTTTTGTTCTAAATATTAAATTAGCTTATTTAATTTTCATAAATGATTCTCTATGATATTAAAATAAATATAAACATTATAATACAATATATAAATTTTTTTTTTCTATTTATTAATTAAGTAAGTGCTGGACCCATACAAACATATTTGTATCATAACAACACAGTTAGAGATATTTTGTGATTATAACCACACCTTCGGCATCACACCCAAGGATTACTAGTGTCGCGTGAAATTAGCAAGTATGGCTACTGCTGGATGGATGGATTAATAAAAAAAAAAAAACTTTTTTTAAAGTTTTTTATTTATATTAATTTGTAAATTATAAAAGATTTGATCAGCTCTTTCAACAAATTTCAAAGTCGTGGCTGCCTTTGATGTTATATCTGTCTATGACTATATATACTATATATGTATATGACTACTATATGTCTTATAGTCAGACATATAGTAGTCATAGTCACAGTCATGTCTGCCTTTCATAAAGCTGGTCTATGAAGTGGGTCCATTGTTTGGAGTTCATTCAACAAAATGAGTTTGTTAAGTTTGGAGCTTGTCTTTGGCCATAAATGACATTCAAATTAACTACAATTTGGTTGTGTGAGTTTTTTAAGAAAAAAAAACATAAGAAAAAAAAATATATGCAAAGGCATTCAACTTATTATTACACAAAAATTAAAGCTGAAATTTTGTATAGAATTATATGTGTGTATTTGTTGGTGAAAAGGGGCTATATAATTAAATTATGAATGCTTTATATGGCAACTTTATTGTTTGCTTTATCGCAAGAAAACAAAAACAAAAAAAAAAAAAAAAAAAAATAATACTGTACAACTTTTGTTTTTGAGTTCTTTGAAAGGCCTCCAAGCAACAAGAGAGACCCTACTTAGAGTAGGAAACTCGTTTCACAAATCATACTTAATTTGAAATATATATATATATATACATATATGTATATGTATATGTATATATATAGATATATGTTATTTGAGTGAATGAACATTACCAGTGAGAACAATCGCACTCTAATGAATCGAACAACTGAAAATTGCAGATTCAGTCAGTGTAAATATTAATAAATAATAATGAAAAAAAAAAATAAAATGAAAAATAATAATAAATACGAAATTTTGTTGATTGTACTGCTTGAAGAGAGAGGGAGGGTGTGGAGTGTATTTGTACAGTGGAATTAAGCGAGTACATAAATAATTTATTGAATTACAAAAACGTTTTTTGAATTGCACGCCATCGCTTTTTTCATTTTGGGGACGGAGACCAACAGAGAGTCTGTCTCTTTGACTCTCTGCGACTGATTTTGGCCATAATGCCTTAAATTATGGCCTCATTGTTCATGCTACAGTTACGTGGCTGGGAGATGCCAATGTCACGTCTGTGAGGGTGGCATGTTGCTTGGAGTAAGTGGGCAGAAGAGAGAGTGATAGAGGGGGGGAGAGAATTGTCGACTCTGAACTCGCTTAATGGCAATGGCAAAAGGCAAGTCGAGGCGATAATCGCGCCAAGTTTACGCCGCATTTTGTTGGGTAATCTAATTTATTGCCACATTTTCTCTCTCTCTTTCTCTCTTTTCTAACAACTAATTGCAATTTCCGCCCCTTTTCGGGAATTATGTTGTGGCGGGCGGGCGGGGAAGGTAGGGAACACTATCAAGAGGGGTACTTACGCATACGCCATCAACAATCTACTTGGAAACAGCGCGTATATATATATATTTTGTACATTTCATATATAAATGCCAAACAAAAGGCAAAATACGAGAGAAGATGAAAAAAAAAAAAGTTGAAGTAAATTTATACAAGTCATTCAGTTGTAGTCAATGTGGCGACCTTTTTTTTATGGTTCTCTGTACAGATTTTGAGCCTAAAAAATGAATCAACCCACAAAACTCTACTCTCAACTTAAGCCAAGTCGCGTCCACAGTCGAGTTGAGTAGATTTGTCTGTCTGTCTGTCTGTCTGTCTTTCGGTCTGTCGGTCTCGTCAGTGGCTTTGTTATGTTAATTAGTTGACCAAACGTTTGTTTTAATTAACTTTGGTTTTCCTCTTCACTTCCCTCTCTACTACGCATACTAGGAAATCATCCACGCAGCTCAACTTTGAATTTCATTTGAATTTCAAAAACGTATATATTATATCAGAAATTGTTTTTTTTTTTCCAAATGTATTTCATATTTTGGACTGCTTTGGCGCTGAGTCAGAGTCTTGGTTGTTAAGAATATAAACATAATCGGGCTCATAATCATTAATAAAACATTTAATGTGCTCTGCCATAAAGATATGTCGACTATGTTCAGGCAAGCATAGCTTCTTGTGGAAGTTAGGGTATTGAGAGTGCTGTGAGATAGGCAAGAATATTTATTACAGATAAAATGTATAATATTCAATATAATTTTAAAATTTTTGGAATAAATAGGAAACATATAAATATTTTTATTAGATAAATTATGTAATATGTAAAAAATAAAAAATATTCAATATATATTAAAATTGATAATTTACTTAACTTATAGTTAAATACTAGATTAATAATTAAATTATTACAAAATATATACAATATTGAATTAAAATTGAAAATATTTATTAAGATTTTTATGTTGAGCAATAATTGAATAAATATTTTTAAATATTACTTATTATTATTATTATTGTTGTTAATGCATATATTATAGTTTATTAAGTAATATGCAATAAATTCTAATTTTTAAATACACTTTAGTCCAGATAATTCTTAACATCACCTGGAGCACATTTTCGTTTCAGGGGATTTTAAATTACCAAGATAACAAGATATAGAATTTTTTCAAAGGGAAATTAATTTATTGCGATTTATTAAGAATTTCGTCTTAAATGGGTACGACTTATCGCAATACGACTGTGTATATTATTCTTAAAAAACCCTTATTTATAATGATATAATATAATATAATATAATAATCAAACAAATATATTCAAAAATATAAATACTTAAACATGTGAAAAGCTCTACACTTTAATAGATTAATTAAATAAAATTACTTTAATAATAATTTATTATATGAAAAAAAAAACACTGTAATGAATTTTCTTCCATGCTACAAAATAATGTTTGAAGAAAGGGTATCTTCTATTCGTTCTCATTGCCTACTGCTTGTGGTTTATGACGATTGGTCATTTAGCACTCAAAACGAGAAAAAATTAACAAAAATTAATGCGATAGGTGTTAAATTCTTTTGTTTCGGGGCGTTTACAGCCGAATTGCATTGCCAATAACATACATATGTATGTATGTATGTATATGTGTAAACTACGACTGAGGATATTCTCAGAATAGTTGGCCAACAATACAAGCTAACAAAGTAACAAAATACTTGAAGTCTTAAAAACTATACATACATATGTAAGTATAAGAATATGTTTGAATCTATATATGTATGTATGTATGTATGTATGTATGTATGTATGTATGTATGTATGTATGTATGTATGTATGTATGTATGTATGTATGTATGTATGTATGTATGTATGTATGTATGTATGTATGTATGTATGTATGTATGTATGTTTGTATGTATGTATGTATGTATGTATGTATGTATGTATGTATGTATGAATGTATGTATGTATGTATGTATGTATGTATGTATGTACGTATGTATGTATGTATGTATGTATGTATGTATATGTATAAACTACGACTGAGGATATTCTCAGAATAGTTGGCCAACAATACCAGCTAACAAAGTAACAAAATACTTGAGGTCTTATAAACTATACGTACATACATATTTAAGTATAAGAATATGTTTGTATGTATGGATGTATGTATGCATGTATGTATGCATGTATGTATGTATGTATGTATGTATGTATGTATGTATGTATGTATGCATGTATGTATGTATGTATGCATGTATGTATGTGTGTATGTAAGTATGGAGGGCTCTTAATTGATTTGCCACCCAATGAGTTTGGCCGCAATTAACCCAAAGGCATTGCCAACGCCGTCGACTGCGGCTCCAACGTGGAGCCACGTCCGCCACGGTCACATCAAAGCGGACCAGGTGATTAAGCATAAAGTCGAGTGATTTGGGTATCGGGTTTGTTGTACTGTGGGTATCTGCCTCCAGTTTATTTGTTGCTGCCAGACTATATAGACGGGGGGACTGCATATATCGATCGATATGTCATAACAACTGGAAATGATATTCACATGTCGTATCAATTGCATGTGGATTTTGTTGCGAAGGCAGCGGCGAGAAAATGCGATTCTTTTGGAAGTATTTCAACAAGTACAGTGGGGTCACTTTAAAATGAACAGGTAATTACATAAAAAGATAGAAAAATTTAAAATAAAAATCATGTGTAGCAGTGCTTATTGGAGGTTTATAATAATTAACTGAAATAAAATATATGATAAATAAAAAAAATAAAAATATGAAAATATAATTATAATTTCAACTTTAAAATTGCATTTTTATAGGATATCCTATTAGTCTTCAATTCAAAGCTTCAATTTTAAGTAAATATATGCTGATGGAATCAACTCAATTATTATTTAATTATTCCATTATATTTATCGGGAGTTATGTTTAAACGAAATATATTTCGCATGCAGAAATTTTTATCAACTTCAAAATGAAGAATTTTTTTGAGAAAAAATATGTTATAAATTATTTTTATCTCAAAAAAAATAAAAATAGAATTCAATTAATATAAAAATAGAATTAAATAAATATAGAAAAATTTGTAAAGAAGAATTCTATTAATTCAAATAAAGTAAACAGAATGCTTGTTTCCTATTGATTTTTTAAAGTATTTTCTCTAAAAACAAAAATATAAAAACAATAGAATTCTAGGGTGCTCTCAATAAAATTTTTAAATTGAAAATTTGTTAAAGTATTACAAAAATTAGGACAGTTCTTAGTTATGAATAAAGGCATTTAGATAGGACAGAACTATTAATGAAAATAAGCCACTGTTAATATTTGATAAACAAATTCAAAAATAATCCGTAAAATATATAGGCTTTTCCCGGGCAGCTATAAACCCAACTAAATACAGCTCAATTATATGGGCATTGAGATTAGTTTTATATTATTTTCAACACGTGCTGGGAAACACGAACTTATGTTTGACTTCTATTTCTATCTCCCTTTCTCTCCCTCTCTCTGTCTCTCTCTCTCTCTCTCTCTATCTCTCTTTAGCTGCTTGATAACATAATCAAATTTCGAACTAATCCAACGTATGTTTATAGAAATAATCTGTTTTGGGATTTACGGCACTGTTTTCGCAGACCAACACATAACTATAAATTTTCGAACCGAAATACCCAAAATCTTAATTCCAAACCCAATTCCAATCTGTTTTGTAGAGTGGAGAGATACCAGTGGAGAGTTGACCAGACCAGACCAGTTGATAATATGACAGATCTATGCGGGTCTTTCAGTATTGGGCTCTATATATATATATATATATACGATAATACGTCGAGGCAAATGACTAATGTTGTAGAGTCTTCGTCTATTCGCTATAAATAATTTCACTATCATTATCTGAAGGTGTATAGAGGGGGGATTGCACCCCAAAAAAAAAGCATTGACGTCTGACAAGCAAATACAATTAAGTCGGCTCGTAAATTGTCGACAATTTAAATATATATATATATATAAATCAGACGAAATGCAATGCAAAGTCGCTCTAAATCGCGCCTCAGTCGCTGTCCAAAATAATCTAATGCAAAAAGTATCTTAATTAATTACTGATTAAGAAAAAAAAAAGAAAACGAATATAAAAAAATGCTGATAGGAGCAGGTGAGTGGCAAACCTGAACTGAACTGAACTGAATTGAAGTGCCTCGTAATAATATCGGTCAAAAGCCGCAATTGTGATTAAGTATGATTAAGTGAATCAATCTCTCTCTGTCTTTCTCCATCGCTATCTCTGTCTTTATGGGTATGCCTCTCTCTCTCTCTGTCTCTGTCGGTCTGTCATACCTTTGGTCTTTGCTGTCTTATCGGAAAGCCTTGCAACTCATTTGCTTCACCTGCTTGGGGTTCTTTCCTAACCGTAATCGTAGCCGTAATCGTAACCGTAACCGTAACCGTAGCTGGGGCAGCGGCATTTCAATTTCAAGTGGATTGTTTGGGGGATTTATGACGCTGATAGGTGGTCAAGTGTCGGTGCCGAGACAACGGACCGATTCTCGTCACGATCCCATTGATAGGCAGGGTAGTGGGCAGGTCTCCCAGAGTGCCAGAGAGCCGGGAGACCTCAGATTATTTCTTTTGTTTGTGCAGCACAACAAGTTAATGCCCTGCCCATAAACTCAGCTCACATCACCTGCAATTTTTTATTTCAAAATTATCACAAAAAATAGATTTAAATTTTTGAAAATTTTGTTTTTTTGAATGTAAATGTATTAATTTTATTTTTTTTTTTTTTTGGATTGAAGCTTAGACTGCTTGTGTCACCTCTAAGCGGCTTTAGTAAAAAATTTTGTGTATTTTCCAACTCATCTACAATTAGGCAGCACAAGGCAAACTTCTCACAGATCCTCCACTTGGCCAAATACTAGTCATACAAATTTCAACTCTCTCACACACACACACACACATACATGTAATGGCCATAAACATATTTATGTTTAGGTCGCAGTCCGGAAAACTCAAAATTGAAACAGAAATAGGTGTAGATATAGAAACTCAAAAATGTTGAAACGAAAACAAAAAAAAAAAAAATAAAGTTTTTAGCAGGTGCGTAGTTAAGGTAATAAATTGTTGTTGTTGTTGTTTTTTTTTAAACTCGAATATGCCCCAGGGAAGACAGAGAGAGGTGTGTTGAGAAGGAGACGGAGTGAGGTAGGGAGAGAGGTCGATTTCGATTACGCATCGCATTGGGCCAAGTTACTATAGATCGTTGTTAAGGCCTGTCTGCTGTTAATGCCATGACTGATGATTTGGTACCACACAGCCACTTGAGTTTCAAGTATTTCACTGTTTTTTTGTAATTTTTTTTATTATTCACTTTTTTTTTGGCACTCGAAAAGTTTTGTCAATATCATTTAGTGGGCATCGTAAAGATTGCCAAAGACCCACTCGAGACTGTGGAGAGTCATTGTGTGTGCCGGCGCTCTGTCTTGACTTCTTTTCAGTTTCAAGTTTTGTTTTTCCCTTTATTATACATTGTTTTTTTTTTTTTTTTTCCCCTATATATAATATTTATTTTTGTATTATTATTGTTGGCAGGTTGTTGGTCGGGGCGACATTCATTCAATTTGTTTTGCTTTGAGTGTTTTATTAATTAAAGTGGGTTTACTTGGCAAATAGTTTTTTTCTCTTTCACTTTTTTTCTGTATTTTTTATTTTTTTCTGTAGATTTTACTTTGTATTTTTGTGTCATGCCCAGGAGCTTTAGTGTTTGCACCCCTGCACCCCTGTACCCCTCTTCCACCCAGTAAGCACTTCTTGGGTTTGCCTTTCATAAATCATCAGTGGCGACGGCTGCAGAGACTGTTAATTAAAAATAAAACAAGCAAATAAGTTTGGCGCGACGCTTAAGCACTTTTAATGAAAATTAATGCGCTCTGCTCCCCGAATAGCTCCACAAAACATTGCCACCACCTTCCCCCCCCATAACGCAACACCCTCCCCTCTCAACCAACATCACATAACTAGTCATTCTATGCCAAGAGTTGCTGCTGCTGCTGTTGCTGCTTCAACGTTGCCTGCGGGACTTTCGGCAGTTGCCGTCGGTCACGAAGATGCCTCTAGGCCTCTCTGTGTCCCTCCTTCTCTTCTTCACACCCATCTCATTTCCCATTTCCATTTGCAAACCACACTCCCATTTCCCCATACAATGAGGTTTCGTTGCGAACAAAAGGCTTGGCCTTGATGATTTATGCAGTTGTTGTTACTATTGTTGTTGTTGTTGGAGTTGGAGTTGGTAACAGCCTCACCCTCCTCCTCATCCTCCGCCACCCCCGCAGTTGCTTGCAGAGAAGAGGGCTGAGCCCGTTGACCAGTTGAGCTATTTGCATTAAAATTTCATTTGGGCTGCTTATCAGCCAACAAAAGCTAAAAGTAAACATCAACTTAAATACCCTGCACAGCAACAGCCAATGGGTTGTTTTAGAGAGTTGACAAATAAAGATGAAAGTTATGTTATATTATATGAGATATCAGATATGTACATATATATCTCAGTAAAATTGATGGGGAATATCATATTTGTTTGCTTTTTTTGCGAAATTTTTCTTCATCGATTATTTTTATTTCATACATAATATTTAATGCTATTTAGTGACGTCACTATTTTTAACAATTTAAATTTTTTTTAATAATGCAGAATTAATTTAATAATGTACGTTACCAAATTTAGAAATTTTTGTAAAAATTGATAGAATTTTTCAAATAATCACTTAATAAAAACCTTTTAAATAAAATAAATTAAAAATATTAAAACTTTAATTTGTTTAATAATATTTAAACAAAATTTTAATACGATAAAAATAGAGAAGTAGTTTTACATTTTTTGCTTTTTTTTTAATAAAAATTGAGTTTATCAACAAAATGATATAATATATAAAATAAATATAATATTCAAAAACTCAGTTAATATAATATAATAATATAATATATATAATATTTGCCACCCAATGAGTTTGGCCGCAATTAACCCAAAGGCATTGCCAACGCCGTCGACTGCGGCTCCAACGTGGAGCCACGTCCGCCACGGTCACATCAAAGCGGACCAGGTGATTAAGCATAAAGTCGAGTGATTTGGGTATCGGGTTTGTTGTACTGTGGGTATCTGCCTCCAGTTTATTTGTTGCTGCCAGACTATATAGACGGGGGGACTGCATATATCGATCGATATGTCATAACAACTGGAAATGATATTCACATGTCGTATCAATTGCATGTGGATTTTGTTGCGAAGGCAGCGGCGAGAAAATGCGATTCTTTTGGAAGTATTTCAACAAGTACAGTGGGGTCACTTTAAAATGAACAGGTAATTACATAAAAAGATAGAAAAATTTAAAATAAAAATCATGTGTAGCAGTGCTTATTGGAGGTTTATAATAATTAACTGAAATAAAATATATGATAAATAAAAAAAATAAAAATATGAAAATATAATTATAATTTCAACTTTAAAATTGCATTTTTATAGGATATCCTATTAGTCTTCAATTCAAAGCTTCAATTTTAAGTAAATATATGCTGATGGAATCAACTCAATTATTATTTAATTATTCCATTATATTTATCGGGAGTTATGTTTAAACGAAATATATTTCGCATGCAGAAATTTTTATCAACTTCAAAATGAAGAATTTTTTTGAGAAAAAATATGTTATAAATTATTTTTATCTCAAAAAAAATAAAAATAGAATTCAATTAATATAAAAATAGAATTAAATAAATATAGAAAAATTTGTAAAGAAGAATTCTATTAATTCAAATAAAGTAAACAGAATGCTTGTTTCCTATTGATTTTTTAAAGTATTTTCTCTAAAAACAAAAATATAAAAACAATAGAATTCTAGGGTGCTCTCAATAAAATTTTTAAATTGAAAATTTGTTAAAGTATTACAAAAATTAGGACAGTTCTTAGTTATGAATAAAGGCATTTAGATAGGACAGAACTATTAATGAAAATAAGCCACTGTTAATATTTGATAAACAAATTCAAAAATAATCCGTAAAATATATAGGCTTTTCCCGGGCAGCTATAAACCCAACTAAATACAGCTCAATTATATGGGCATTGAGATTAGTTTTATATTATTTTCAACACGTGCTGGGAAACACGAACTTATGTTTGACTTCTATTTCTATCTCCCTTTCTCTCCCTCTCTCTGTCTCTCTCTCTCTCTCTCTCTATCTCTCTTTAGCTGCTTGATAACATAATCAAATTTCGAACTAATCCAACGTATGTTTATAGAAATAATCTGTTTTGGGATTTACGGCACTGTTTTCGCAGACCAACACATAACTATAAATTTTCGAACCGAAATACCCAAAATCTTAATTCCAAACCCAATTCCAATCTGTTTTGTAGAGTGGAGAGATACCAGTGGAGAGTTGACCAGACCAGACCAGTTGATAATATGACAGATCTATGCGGGTCTTTCAGTATTGGGCTCTATATATATATATATATATACGATAATACGTCGAGGCAAATGACTAATGTTGTAGAGTCTTCGTCTATTCGCTATAAATAATTTCACTATCATTATCTGAAGGTGTATAGAGGGGGGATTGCACCCCAAAAAAAAAGCATTGACGTCTGACAAGCAAATACAATTAAGTCGGCTCGTAAATTGTCGACAATTTAAATATATATATATATATAAATCAGACGAAATGCAATGCAAAGTCGCTCTAAATCGCGCCTCAGTCGCTGTCCAAAATAATCTAATGCAAAAAGTATCTTAATTAATTACTGATTAAGAAAAAAAAAGAAAAACGAATATAAAAAAATGCTGATAGGAGCAGGTGAGTGGCAAACCTGAACTGAACTGAACTGAATTGAAGTGCCTCGTAATAATATCGGTCAAAAGCCGCAATTGTGATTAAGTATGATTAAGTGAATCAATCTCTCTCTGTCTTTCTCCATCGCTATCTCTGTCTTTATGGGTATGCCTCTCTCTCTCTCTGTCTCTGTCGGTCTGTCATACCTTTGGTCTTTGCTGTCTTATCGGAAAGCCTTGCAACTCATTTGCTTCACCTGCTTGGGGTTCTTTCCTAACCGTAATCGTAGCCGTAATCGTAACCGTAACCGTAACCGTAGCTGGGGCAGCGGCATTTCAATTTCAAGTGGATTGTTTGGGGGATTTATGACGCTGATAGGTGGTCAAGTGTCGGTGCCGAGACAACGGACCGATTCTCGTCACGATCCCATTGATAGGCAGGGTAGTGGGCAGGTCTCCCAGAGTGCCAGAGAGCCGGGAGACCTCAGATTATTTCTTTTGTTTGTGCAGCACAACAAGTTAATGCCCTGCCCATAAACTCAGCTCACATCACCTGCAATTTTTTATTTCAAAATTATCACAAAAAATAGATTTAAATTTTTGAAAATTTTGTTTTTTTGAATGTAAATGTATTAATTTTATTTTTTTTTTTTTTGGATTGAAGCTTAGACTGCTTGTGTCACCTCTAAGCGGCTTTAGTAAAAAATTTTGTGTATTTTCCAACTCATCTACAATTAGGCAGCACAAGGCAAACTTCTCACAGATCCTCCACTTGGCCAAATACTAGTCATACAAATTTCAACTCTCTCACACACACACACACACACATGTAATGGCCATAAACATATTTATGTTTAGGTCGCAGTCCGGAAAACTCAAAATTGAAACAGAAATAGGTGTAGATATAGAAACTCAAAAATGTTGAAACGAAAACCAAAAAAAAAAAAATAAAGTTTTTAGCAGGTGCGTAGTTAAGGTAATAAATTGTTGTTGTTGTTGTTTTTTTTTAAACTCGAATATGCCCCAGGGAAGACAGAGAGAGGTGTGTTGAGAAGGAGACGAAGGGAGGTAGGGAGAGAAGTCTTCGCTTTTTCGATTACGCATCGCATTGGGCCAAGTTACTATAGATCGTTGTTAAGGCCTGTCTGCTGTTAATGCCATGACTGATGATTTGGTACCACACAGCCACTTGAGTTTCAAGTATTTCACTGTTTTTTTGTAATTTTTTTTATTATTCACTTTTTTTTTTGGCACTCGAAAAGTTTTGTCAATATCATTTAGTGGGCATCGTAAAGATTGCCAAAGACCCACTCGAGACTGTGGAGAGTCATTGTGTGTGCCGGCGCTCTGTCTTGACTTCTTTTCAGTTTCAAGTTTTGTTTTTCCCTTTATTATACATTGTTTTTTTTTTTTATTTTTTCCCCTATATATAATATTTATTTTTGTATTATTATTGTTGGCAGGTTGTTGGTCGGGGCGACATTCATTCAATTTGTTTTGCTTTGAGTGTTTTATTAATTAAAGTGGGTTTACTTGGCAAATAGTTTTTTTCTCTTTCACTTTTTTTCTGTATTTTTTATTTTTTTCTGTAGATTTTACTTTGTATTTTTGTGTCATGCCCAGGAGCTTTAGTGTTTGCACCCCTGCACCCCTGTACCCCTCTTCCACCCAGTAAGCACTTCTTGGGTTTGCCTTTCATAAATCATCAGTGGCGACGGCTGCAGAGACTGTTAATTAAAAATAAAACAAGCAAATAAGTTTGGCGCGACGCTTAAGCACTTTTAATGAAAATTAATGCGCTCTGCTCCCCGAATAGCTCCACAAAACATTGCCACCACCTTCCCCCCCCATAACGCAACACCCTCCCCTCTCAACCAACATCACATAACTAGTCATTCTATGCCAAGAGTTGCTGCTGCTGCTGTTGCTGCTTCAACGTTGCCTGCGGGACTTTCGGCAGTTGCCGTCGGTCACGAAGATGCCTCTAGGCCTCTCTGTGTCCCTCCTTCTCTTCTTCACACCCATCTCATTTCCCATTTCCATTTGCAAACCACACTCCCATTTCCCCATACAATGAGGTTTCGTTGCGAACAAAAGGCTTGGCCTTGATGATTTATGCAGTTGTTGTTACTATTGTTGTTGTTGTTGGAGTTGGAGTTGGTAACAGCCTCACCCTCCTCCTCATCCTCCGCCACCCCCGCAGTTGCTTGCAGAGAAGAGGGCTGAGCCCGTTGACCAGTTGAGCTATTTGCATTAAAATTTCATTTGGGCTGCTTATCAGCCAACAAAAGCTAAAAGTAAACATCAACTTAAATACCCTGCACAGCAACAGCCAATGGGTTGTTTTAGAGAGTTGACAAATAAAGATGAAAGTTATGTTATATTATATGAGATATCAGATATGTACATATATATCTCAGTAAAATTGATGGGGAATATCATATTTGTTTGCTTTTTTTGCGAAATTTTTCTTCATCGATTATTTTTATTTCATACATAATATTTAATGCTATTTAGTGACGTCACTATTTTTAACAATTTAAATTTTTTTTAATAATGCAGAATTAATTTAATAATGTACGTTACCAAATTTAGAAATTTTTGTAAAAATTGATAGAATTTTTCAAATAATCACTTAATAAAAACCTTTTAAATAAAATAAATTAAAAATATTAAAACTTTAATTTGTTTAATAATATTTAAACAAAATTTTAATACGATAAAAATAGAGAAGTAGTTTTACATTTTTTGCTTTTTTTTTAATAAAAATTGAGTTTATCAACAAAATGATATAATATATAAAATAAATATAATATTCAAAAACTCAGTTAATATAAGCATTTTCTTTTAAATAAGTATTAAAAAATGTAATTTCTATATAATATTTTTTTGGGAAGCGTAGTTTTATTATAATTTTATTTTTATTATTATAGTTGTATATTCTTTATGATACAAATAAGAAAATTACTCAATTGCTTAAAATTTTGAAAACTATTTAGTTTCGTATAATAAGTATCAAATTTATTCATTATAATTATTATTTAAGAATTATAATATTCAAATAACATCTGTAGATAGTGTTAAAAAGTTGTCTTTACAAATTTATATATGTTTATAGTTCATAGGCTACGGAATAGTTTTAGGCTAGGGTATTTCTTAGTCTATCAGGCGCTTTTTTTGAAAGTCTGCTGTATTTTTATGACACATTTTCCCAAGAGTGGAATCGCTGCTGATAACACGCCTAGCTGAACTCTCCATATATTATATAGTATAGGATATACTTTATATAGTTGAGTTGCGTTGAGTGAAGTTAGCCTGGCCCTGCATATTTGCCAATGTTTATTTTAAGTCATAAAGTCAAAGCCTTAAAATACTTTAATTACACTTAATTTATGACCAAATGGCGTAGTTGCTACGTAAATGCCAGACAGAGATGGCCAGAGTCCATAGAGTGAGTGGGCATATCAGAGGGTAGGGTTTCTTTTTTTTTTGGGAGGTTCGGTTTAGCTGAGGTCTTTGGGACTTTTGAGGTTTTTCTCTACTGTTTTTTGGGTTCGTTGCTAGAACCGAGCGGCGTTCGACGGACATTCGATTCCAATCTAATTAGTGGCTGGTCACACCTTTGGCAACGGTCTCGATACTCTACTCTCTGGGCTAAGCACAAATTTAACCTCCTCTGCTGCCTGTAAACCCCTCTATAACAAAGGCAATTGTATTATTATTATTACGGGTCGTGCCGCAACAAAAAATAAAATTCGAGAGAGGAAGAGAACAGAAATCATTAATGCGCTTTGTTGTTTGAAAATTGCTTCGTGGCACCTTCCTGACGTTGCCAATCCCAACTTCAACTCCAATCCCAAAAAACACAATCCCTATGCCGATATCATCACCATCATCATCATCAGCAGCAGCAGAGCAGCGGCAGCATTTGCCATCTGTTGCTTTAGCTGGCGGCGTTCATTTCGTTGCTCTTCACGTTCTGCCTCCTCTCTTACTTTTTAATCAATAGTTCTCTACAATCTGTTCGTCGTCGTCTGCCTCTTATACCTTGACTGCCTCAACTGGGTGGGTGCCCATTCAAAGGCCTGAATCTGCAGTCGCGTTTAGTCGATTTCTTTGGCCCCATGAATATTTATTAGTTTCTGACGTATTTTACTTATTTTACTTTTTATTCGGGGCGTTGTTCATTTTTATAAATCAGCCGAATTGGAATTTATGAGTTGAGACTACGGCAGCTGTTTCATTTTCTGCTTCGGCTTGAGCTTCTGGAAAATAGCCAGGAAGTGAACGAGAATGGGAAAGGGTGAGAAAAGAGACACGGGCAGGAAATGGTTGCTTGTTAGCAGGTAAATTGACTGTCAATGTGAATTACAGAGTGAACTACTAAAAAGACAGAGACAGACAAACAGACACACTAAGAGAGTTACCGAGAGAGCGAAACTAAGAGTGTGTGAGTTTAAGCAATTCATAGTCATGTGGGCTGCTTTTGATGCTGCTGCTGCTGCTGCTGCTCATTAGAGCTTCCAAGCTGTGCCTAGTCAAGCATGCACAGACGCCCACGCACGCATGCCAGGTGGGCGTGGTCGGTGACACATGCATGCGGGCAAACGGAATTGCACAAAATACGTATCACTTTAAAAGGGTAAGCAAAAAAGAGAGGAACGAAGCAGAGTGTGTGTGTGTGTGCGAGAGAAAGAGGAGTGTGAGGGAAGCTTTTGCTTGGGATGAGACTTGAACTGTGACTGCGACAGCGACTGCGACTGCAAACGGCAACGTGAGCTGGCAAACAATGTGACCGCATTTTAGTCACAGTCACAGTCACACTCACACTCGCCTGTGAGCAGAGGTGTAAGCGTATATGTGTGTGAGTGAATTTCTGTGTGTTTGTGTGTGTGCAGACTGCACCGGGCATAATTGAGTTTGTTTCAAATGCTTTTTACGTAGCACGACCAAAGCAGGCAACTACAACAACAACAACAACGACAAACAACGGGCGAAATAATTGTGAAAACTACACCAACAACAACTTTGGCAACAACAATGCCAAACAACATTGTCGCCTGCTACAATATCTCCCCCTTCTCTCTGCCGCTCTATCTTGCTGTCACCCTGTGGGTTGTTTGAGTTGCCTGCAGTTGCTGTTGTTGTTGTTGTTTTTAGTGTGTTGTTTAGTTGTTGTTGTTGTTGCTGGCAGTGGGCCTCTGCTCTTGGCACTTTTCAACATCAGCAACGCTGCCTCGCATCGGCAACGGAATCTTAATGAATTTTACGAATTTAACATGCTGTGCACTTCAAAAGGAACACACAGCGACGGCAGCGTCCAAAGACGCACAGTGGGATATCAACCATAAATTTGATGCAAAAGAGGTTATAATGAAAAAAATGTATTTTAAATTATTTTAAAATATATTAAATATTTTTTTTTTTATTTTAATCTCAAAAATAACAGAATTACAATTAGTGTTTTATAAATATTTTAATAAAATAAATTTTTAATGTAAAGGCATTTTGAAAAAATTAATTAGTCATAAAGAGAAGAGGTTTTATACAAAAATTTAAGAGCAACTTTTAAAAAGAAATTATAAAAATCCTTTACTAAACTATAAAACAACTATCACAAAAAATGAACAGTTTTCAGAAATATTAAGAATCTAATTACAAATTTTATTGACACCAATCAGGCTATAAAACAATTCAAATTATCGTTAAATATCAAAATGATTACAAAAAATGCTGACATTGCAAAGGTCACACATATTAAACCATAAATAAAAAGAAATAATTTTAAAACAAAATCAAAATAATTCTTGAAATAAGAAACTATATTTTTGTATTGACACGTTTTATTTATTTTGTAAGAGAAGAAAGAATATTGCGTAACATTGTTTAGATAAATAAAATGCAAATAAGATAAATATTACATAAAAGTTGAACACTGTGAATGGTATAGTAGTATAGTTTATGAAGTTAAAACTGTTCATTGATAACAAATAAACTCTTACAAAACTTGATAAATGTTTGTTAATAAATATTTTTCAATCGATGTTCACATTAAACAACTGCATTACGTAATTTGAAAATTTCATGCCAAAGGTTCCCCCAAGTTCAATTGAATATTGACTTAAATATTGATAAAATATAATAAATAAATTGCCATGAAATTCGAAGAAATTAACAAAACCAAACAAACTTGTTTTTATTATTTTTTTGAAAATATTTTTTTATTATGTTTTTTTTTTTTTTGTAATTTGTGTGTATAGTCCCCACGGTGTTAAAACACGACACGACACAGCACAACACAAGGCACGCACGTCGCCGATAAGTAGAAGTACGATATGTTTGTCGTGCCATATATAAAATTATTACTTTCGACATGCATGCGACCGGGGGCACAAAAACAAAACACACACACACACTTATGTATGTATATTCATGCAACACTCGACAACATTGACAACAGCAACAGTTGTTGTTGCAGCAGCACCACACATAGCACACCCCATAAGTTGACTCTGTTGGGGATTGCTGCGAACTATGGACTTGGCAAGTTGAAACCATTTTCTGGGCAGGAAGAGGCAGCTTAGTAATGCTCACAGTTGAACTCTCCCACCCCCCCCCCTCCTCCACCCTCTCTGCATTCCATGAATGGAGACTGCCTTGACAAATCTTCATGGAACTGAAAATTCCACGAGATTTGGAGTGCAAAAGGCGGATTGGAAAGTTGAGAGCAGTGTGTGTGTGTGTGTGGAATTGGTTATTGGATATTGAAAAATTGAAAGCCACTTGTTGGCTGCAGGTCAACATCCATAGAGAAGTGGAATACGACAACTAAAGGTGATTCACAACTGAAAAAAAATATCAAAAAAATAAAAAAATAAATAAAAATAAAAATTGTATTCCAATTATGTAGCTCAGCTTGAAGATTGATTGAATTGACATAGAATATGCTTGTCTAGAATTCGAGTTGAAATTGATTGAAGAGTGAGAGAGAGGGAGTGTGTGAGAGAGAGAGAGAAATAGAGAGCGAGAGAGGTATAGAGATAATTGAAGTCATTCAATGAGACTTTGAATATTGAATAAATTGAAAGCTGCAATTTTATAGTGCTCATTGTATAATTTGTTAAGTTGAAAATATTTACTTGTTTTTTTTTTTTAATCAGATTTCTGTTTTTGTCTACGAATTTAGCATTTCAATGGCAATTTGCTAAACGAATTTATATCTTTGCTTTGCCAGACATGTTTAAGTATTTATTATTTCCGCGAAAGTACGTGAAATAAAAAAAAAAACCGTTTATGTAGATTTTTTTTTTTTTTTTTTTTTTTTTTTTTTTCTGTCAGTGTTGGTGGAACTCCCTCTCTGACAGTCTCTACGAAATTATTGAAATGGAAATAACGTGATTTGGTTCCACTTTGGTAATGGATTTGGATTCCATTCAACTTTTGTTGCCATTGGTGATTAATGCAACTTACTTGGAATTCATTGCTGTGGTTTATGGTAATACCATGCCGATTGAGATCAGTTCCAAGCTGTCCAAAATACTGGCTAACTATGGAATAAACTTGGCCAATTGCAGCAGCTTTTTATCAATCATGCCATTGGCAGTTTCAATTTCAATTTCAATTTCAGCTTCAACTTCAACTTCGGTTGACTTCAGGCATAATAATCGCATTAGTCGACGCTCTGTGGACTTGGACTGGGGCAGGAAATACAACGCCATATTACTAATAAAATAAACAGCAAATAAAGTTAATAGCATTAAAGTTAAAGTAAAGTAAAAAAAACACGAAACAAAATGAAATGAAAATAAAATAAACGCGCTAATGACCAAAGCCAATTAACGTCTGAATACAAATTTCAAAATCAAATACAGCAAAAAAATAAATAAAATAAAATAAAATTGAATAAATAAAAAAAAGATTTAGTTGAAAAATGTTGCAGCCTGAATTTTCACAATATCAAAAAAAAGAAACAATTTATATACAAAATATTTTATTTGAACTAGAAAAACATTCTAGGAAACTTAATAAACTGAGTTAAAATATTATTTTTGGTATTGATTCTGCGTCAATTTTATATAATTTATTTCTATAAATATTTTTTTTTATATTTACTTTTTAGTTAGTCACGTTTTGTTTGAATGCTGTATTTATGGCATATTTAATTTGTTGTGCAAAGATATTTTTGTTAATCATAATATAATGAAATTATTTGCGCATTGCACTCGTATTAATTGCCATTCATTTGTTGTTCAATTTAATTAGCAAACAACTTGACATTTCTCATATAATTTTATTGGCAGCAGAATGCCAAAGATATTTATGTATTCAACATTTATTGGATTTCGTCTCTAATTATAAAACTTAAGTGTGTTGTAATTAAGTCAATGCGAATTCATTCTCATGGCAAATTGATATTTGTTTATCTATCTATCTATTATTTAGTTTTTATGCTTCGTTAATAATTATGCCAAATAAAAATATTTAATTATATATCATTTATGAAGGTCTCACGTGCCGCGAAGGTGAAACTCTGAAAACTCAAATCGATTTGCCATTTGCAAGTATTTTTTAAACATTCAAAAAAAAAAAAATAAATAAATAAAATATATACATATATTTATGCATATGTATTGTGAATGTGTTTTTGGCTTACATTTCATTAAAATTGCATATTTAAATATATAATATTATTATACAATTTACACACATGCAAATAAGTATGTTGAAAGAATGTATTTAATTTTTTTTTTATTTTTAAATGCCAGACAAAGTAATTTAAATACTCGATTGCTTTTGGTTTTTATTTTTATTTTTTTTTTTTTTTTGGTTTTCCACTTTTGGTTTGCATTTTATTAAAATGAATTTTTGAATCTCTTGTATTTTTGATCACGTATTGATCAATTGCAATGGCGGCCCCAAAGTGTGGATGTGTTTAAGGGGTGTTACGAGGGGGGGAGGGGGTGGATGGAATTTTCAGACTGCATGTAAAGTTGCCCAATATGAAGCCAAGTTAATTGCCTTTAACTGCATTCAAGCCAAAATGTCTGGCTGCCTTTTTATATGCACTCTGCCCCAACTCTGTCCCCTCCTCTGTCTGCGACAATGTTGCAAGTTGCAACATCAATTGTAATTAATTAAATGCCGCTACAAATGGACTTTTGACTGTCATATGGATATATACATATACATATATACATACATATACATATATCCATTGTTGGCGGTAATTAGCCTTTGATGTAATTACTTACATACATCATGATGATGAGTTCTCTGAAATAAACACAATAATTAAAAATTATGTTTTGTCGTAAATTTACATATTTTAAACATAATCTTATTATGGCTTTTTGTCGAACTGAAGAGAATTGCATATTTTTAAATATATATTAATTAGTATATACTATAATTAATTAACGATTAATTAAATAATTCTTGGAAGTTTTTAATTAATATTAGTTATATATTATTATTTAGATTAATATTAATATAGAGAGTTCTCTAAAAATAATGACAATAATTAAAAGTTATGTTTAGTCGTTAATTTAAATATTATAAACATAACTTTATTATTACTTAATGTGAAACTAACTGAAAATATTATAATTAATATTGTATTCTCATTTAGTAGTAATAATATATAATGAAAGTGAAACAATAATAATAAATTAAATTTTTTTGTAGCATAAAATTTAATTAATATTAATTAATTAATTTTAATTCAATTATTATTTTTGATTTTAAGTGAAATCAATATAATTAATGTATTTTAAATTGTATTTAAATTTTAATAATATTTAATTAGTAATTTCTTTGGAAGACAAAATGATGAAATATTTTTTTAAGAAGAAATTAAATTTCAAATTGAAATAGTTAAAATAATAAGTATATTTTTCAGTGAATATTTTGTTTAATGTATTTCCTAGAATATTTCATTAGTATTATATAAATTTATAGTAAAAACTCGTGACAATTTTTGCTGTGGAACCTCAGACTTTTATTTAACATGCTTGTTATAATTATATATATGTATATATACTCTAAGTGCATTATCTTGTCATCTCTGACTTGAACTCCATACTCAATAATTATAATTAAACATGCTAAATACTTTTTTAAATTTTTCTAATATTATGCACATGCAGAATTAACATTTATATATTCATAATAAAAATCCCCACATTCATTAACAAAAAAAATACCATGTAATGAATGAGGGGGAAAGTTGGCAACGTTTAACGAATCAATTATACATATGTATTTGTATTTGCATCTATAAAACAAACAATGATAATTAAATAATAAATTAAATAATTATCTAAAAATATATGAAATGAATAACTAAATTATTATTACACTGCGTCGAGTATGAAAAACTAAAAAAGAATTTATTGCTTTCACTTTCCCAACTAAATTTCTGTATTTAAATATAATGTTTTTAGTAATATTATATTAGAATTAAATTATAGTTAAAAATTAATAAATTAAAGCTGTCAAAATTGGTTCACAATTTATTTATAAATGTAGAAGAAAAAGTTAGAAATGGTTTTTCTCAAATATTTTTAAGAATTTCTTCGTCGATATATTTTAAGTTAATATTTTGGTTGTTTGCTTTAATAACAAATGATTTGTGTCATGTTCAATGTGCTGTCACTTTGTATGTAATTGAATATATTTCATATTTCTGCCATACATTGTGTTCTAATTGCATATTTAAAATATACTTTGTATGCATTTTGCAATTTGTGCACAAACAAAATAATTCAAATGACATTTTCTGCAGAATATGATTTGTAATTGATTTCAATATTTGAAGTGTACACTAAACAGAATTCGTGGAAATTGCTTTCATTTCATTTCATTTCATTTTTTTATTTAATTATTTACTTAGTCTATTGTCTAATGAATTCTCACAAAGGTATGCAAGATGAATATTTCCAATGTGAACTCATGCTCATAACACACACTCGCATACATACTCATATTCATTCTCATATTCATTCTTATATACAGATTCACTATGATGCATATGCGTATTCATTTGAATATTTTCTTTATCTTTCTCCCTCTCCCTCTATCTATCTCTTCACCCAGAAGTCAGTTCATTGCGTGTGCTGCTGATGTTGTTGTTTATTTTGCTTATGGCTTAGCTAACGTTCATCTTCTTTCCTGCGCTCTCCCTCTCACTCGTCTCCCTTTCTACTATTTTATTTATTTATTTTTTGGCACTTGGAAATGATTTGTGGCGGCGGCAAATGTTGTTGGCTGTCTGAATGGATTGCTTGTTGCGACTGCGACCGGTACAGCGGACAGACAGACAGACAGACAGACAGACAGACCAACAGACAGACAGACAGACAGACGCATGAGACTCGCGGAGTCTCTGCTGCGGGCAACACGTATGCATGCATCTATAGCCGGACAATGAAAGCCACGTGTGGGCGTAGAACGAGTATCTTCTGGTATATGTGTATAGTATGACTGGACTTCCACTACACTGCCGCCCCACCATCTCCATCATCTCCACCATCTCCGCCTGCTTCTCATGCACACATAACCAATAATGAGAGAAGCAGTTGTTGTCATTCCCGCTGCCCACACAGAGCAGCCACTGCCAGAGGAGGAGCCGCATCTGTGGCGCACATCTTGTTTGTAGTTTAGCACAATTTTTATTTCAACTTGCAACAGCCGCAAACACGCTGCTGATAAGCGACGTTCTGACGCTGAGATGCTGTTGCCGATGCAGATGCTGCAGCTGCAGTCGAAGTCGACGTCGAAGTCGAAGTCGAAGTCGTCGCCGGCAGCAGAGTGACGTGGGCCGCTAGACCGTCCATCCGTCTGTTCGACTGTTCGTTCATCTGTCTGTGCGTCTTCAATGCGTGCGAATATTCATTTTAAGTAAATTGCGAGAAATTCTGAGAATAATAATAATTTAATAAATTTGTATAGCAAAAAAAAAAATAAATAAATAAAATATATTATAAATATAATATTATATTTATTAAAAATTATATATAAATTTAATGTTATATTTATTGAAATATATATGTGTGTATATCAATATACTAATTTGAATATTTCAATTGTAAACTCAGCTTCAACTAATTTAATTTTCCATATTCAATTTTGTTTTCAATTAGTAATCATTTTTTTAGGTGTTTCCAACTTTTTTAAGAATTTGTTTAGTTTTTAAAAATACTTATGGATTTTAAGACATGTTCTCAATTTCGAATTCCAACGAAACGTGAAAAAAAAAACAATTCAAAAAACACATGTTTCTTTCCAATTCACAATTGAAATGATACTTATTTATTTTCAATGGAAGTTATTTGATTTTTAGTAATTACAAAGGAAGATCTGTATATATATTTTTAAAATTCTTAGTATTTAGCATACTATGACATCGAAAATTAAAATAAATAATATATTAAGAGAAAATTAGAATCCGATTTTTATAAATTTATTTCAGATAAAATGTTCTATTAAAATTATTTTATAATTAGAATATTAAAAATTTTGCATAATTATTTTTGTTTTTATTTATAAAAATTTTTAAATCGAGAAACTTAAAAAAAAAATATATTTTTAAAATTTTATTTAATTTATTTAATTTTTTAACATTATAAGATTGTTATAAATTTTTTTATCCAATTATTTGAATTGTTTACTAGATATTGAAAAAAAAAGAAAATAATGTTCCCAAAAATTCCACTAAAATTGTAAATCTTTTTCCTATTTTTTGAGAATTACAAGTATCTTATGATGAATTGGTAATTGCAAAATGTATCTCATATACATATGTGTATTTCTAATGAATTCCGTCTGTTAATGATTTCTTGGTAAAATTATTTGGATTTCTGTATTCCTAGTAAACTCATTAGAGTTCCACTCATTAAGTGGTATTTCCAAGTGCAGCATTTCCTACTATGAACATCATTTGTGTCTTTTTTTTTTTTGAGATTATTTTTTTGCTGATTACTCTTATTTTTGCTGTGGCTGCACACAATTCATTAAACTGTCTGACACACCCATGCCAAGCAGCAAAGGGGCACATAGACATAGATACAGATACAGTTGCAGAGTGAGATACAGATACAGATACAAATACAATTAGAGTAGCTTCTGAAGTTGGCGCTTTTTAATTGCAGTGCGCTTAAATTGCCATTAGCCTTTGACTTCAGTTGCCCCATGTGAAAGTCATACATACATATATCTTGAGTTCAATTTTGGCGTCAAGTATCTGTTAGATACTTAGATACTAGCTTTGCTTGAATGAATTGCCCGTCAGTTATTTGCTAAACAATGCCCAGACAGTTATTGAATACCATCGTCTGCAGCGCCTCAATCTCTAAGTATCTTTGCATTTGTATCTGTATCTGCAGCTGTATCTGTAGTTGTTGTTGTATCTGTATCTGTGTATCTGTAGCTGGCACATTGTTCGATTTATGTGCGTCCGGCTTTGGCTCAATTAGTTACGGCAAGTAAATTACTTTACTTTACTTTACTTTACTTTTCTTTTGCTGCTTCATTGTTTGCTGCAAAGTTCTTCAGTTGCTGTAATTTTTTTTTGCTGCTTCCTCTTCTTCATTTAGTTGTGTCTTCTTCTTCTTTTTTTTAGGTTTCCTGCGGCGCCCCTATTGCCTCACAGGTTCCTCCCCGAGCGTCATTTTCATTTCCATTTCCATTCAAGCGATGCGCCTGCAAAAATTTCCTATAATTTTTAAGCCCCGCCACGCCCCTCGTTCTGCTGCTGTTGCCTCCCATGGCAGTTTGTTGGCCAACATGTTTCGCAGTTGCGGCAGTTGTTGCAGTTGCAGTTGAGCAAGGCATTCTATATAAGTCTGCTTATCTGTTCGATTGCTTCTTGCCTCTTTCTTGGGGATCTGCTTTTTTCCTCCTTTACTTTTTTTGTATTTATTGTACCCTGCGTTCTTTGGAAAACAGCAACGAGGGGTAGTATGTTTGTGTGCAAAATTTCGCCACTGAGAGAAGGATGGGGTTTCCTGATGCTATAAGTCATATATATTGTGACTCAGATAGGGATTGAGCCCTAAGCCTCCGTCTGTCCATCCATTCGTCTATTCGTCCCACCCGTGGAAGTTCCAAGATTTCTGAAAATATAAGGGTTAAGAGATTCCAAAATGTTGTACAGACAGTGGGTTTATAATATACGATAATTTTAATTTAATTAATTTAATTAAAATGATTTAATTTCTTTGATGCCAAGTCTGCTTTGCCTATAGAAAAAAATCGTTGAAAGTTTTGTAAACACAGGGTACCTCATAGTCGTGACCACTCGACTTACTCTTTTCTGTCGCTGTTCTTTTTTGGTGTTTTGTAATAGACATTCTCTTTTTTTTTTGGGTCTGGGTATCGAGTTGTCCGAGTTGCTTAATTCTTGATACTGGCTGTAGGAATGCTTAGTTCGTATCTGGCAGATACATTCTGTGCTGGCCCGTAATGCGGATGTATTTATCACACGTCTGCATTCCCTCACTCACTGCCAGATAAGCTTAAGTTCTTTTTTATTTACGAATATTTATTTATACTTATTTTTCTTTTTTTTGTATATATTCGGCAATTTTTTTCTCTGCTTTCACAACCGAAAACAATTTCAAACAATTTGCAGCGCAGATACACATTATGGCCAACAAGTTTTTCAGGAGTAATTTCTAAAAAGCCAACAAAATGTCGAAGAGATGCAGTCAAAAAGAGTGAGAAAGATACTTCTGTGTAAAGCAAAGATTAGCTGTAAAAATATTCAGCATTTTGAAAGAGATTCCAAGTCATGCATCATCATCATCATCATGTTGCCTGTTGGCGGTATCTAAGTGGCTTAAACCTGGAAGACTTGGTCTACACACTTCGGTGATTGATAGTGCTGAGGGCGTTTCAGACAATCTGAGCTCAATTTTGTGTATCTGTGAGATACGCGCGACACATTGTCGATGCAGTTTTCCTTGGGTTCGATTTTCGTGTGAAAATTACCTGATTTTCCAGCCCAGTTCTCTCTCTTTCTCTTCTTGTTTACCTACACATACACTACTATATATTCTTCATTAGCATATTTTGAATAACTGCCAATCAGCTGTGAAAATTCCACTTCATCCCCCCTCTCGTCTCATCTCTTGTGCCAGCACAGTTTCAAAATTCTCGACAATTGTGGGCATTTTCATATATACATATATATACATATGTATGTATATGAGTTGACAGCCCATATTTAAATTACTTTATATCTATCTCTCCCTCTATGCCTGTCTCTTTCCCTTACTGCCACTGCTGCCACTCTGTATGTGTATGTGCGTCATCTGCTTTTTATATAAAAGCTCTCAGTCCCCCTTTCCACTTTCCCCTTTCCCATTTCCACTCTGCATAATGCTACGCTTCGTTTCGATTCAGAATTCCAGAACAGAGGAGTCCAAGCGCATTTGTTACGCTCTCAAAGCGCAATGAAGATATTAAACCGCCAGCTGATACTGTATACAGACATGGGCAAAATAATAGAAACGATAAGTGCCTCCTTTTCTTATGGAAGGTCAAATTATGTAAACTGAAGGACATATTTATTTAAAAAGTTTTATTTTGTAAGTAATAATTTCCATAAATTTAAATGTATATGTATATATATATTTAAATTGAAATTATAATTTTAATTAAAAATATCAATAATCTTATTTTTTTTTTTCTATTTCGAATGGTTCTTTTTTGTAATAGCATCCAATCCCAAAACCACTCGATTCTTTCGGATTCTGAAATGATAACAGGACTGTGTAAATTATTAATAACACCAAATAAATAATGTTAATTCTACTTCAACTTATTAATGTTTTTATTTAATAATAGAAACTGGCTTCAAAGGCTCTCAATTTAAATTAATCTTCTCTTAATTTATTAAAAAAAAAAAATGTAATACTATTTTTAAAAAATGCATACCATAAACAATAGTTGCCATTATTTTGCCCACCACTGTATAGTATGGGTATATGAGTCTCTGGGTATGGGCGTAAGCATCAGTTACTATATATAGATACTTATGGTAACCGAGTATCTGCGCTTTGTAGCACAGTTTAGTTACACGCATAATTTTGTTTAAATTCGCTTTTATTATAATGACTGTGGATCCGGTATATGGAGCTTTATGCTGGGGTCACCCAACAATGCTGATAATTCCAATAGTTACCAGTTATGGAAATGCATATAAAGTAATAAATTATATAATTTGTGTTTCAGTCGGTTGACCTCATTTTAAAAGAGAATAATTTTGAATATTGGAATTCATTCAGAAATTATATTAGAACTTCTAAGCAGGATCGGCAAACTGAATAATATTGAAATAGATACTACATTTCACAAACATGTTTCACATCATAAATTAAAATTCATAATATTGATTTTGAGGTCAACATTTTATTGAAAATTAATTCAAGTAAATATTTGCAAAAAAAAAACAAAACAAAAAAAAATTAAATTAAATTAGAAATTTGCTATTTGAATATTTATGAAAAATAAAATAATTTTCTACCTATGCAATTTATTGATAAATTATTTGTTTAATTTTTAGCAATTATCTTTCTTAACTGTATTCTTATTTGCAAGTTAATTCTTTAAATTATTAATTGATTTTCTCTTTCATGTTCTGTATATTTTTGTTGTTTGAATAAACTCATTGTATAATTTATTTATTTATTTATTGATTTGATAATAATTTATTATACATTCAGTCATTTTAACATTGTATTTTTATATAATTTATTTTTTTATTTATTTATTGATTTGATAATGATTTATTATAAATTCAGCAATTTTAACACACTAAACCCAAAACTCAAGCCACAACTTAACAGCTTTCTAAAAATAAAAGTAAAAAAGTCGATATTTCTAACAAAATTCAACAGACACCAAAAATAAAATTATAATTGTTAAACAGTTTTCGAAATTTATTTATAGTTTTTGATTGGCATTTTTTGTATAGTATTTGTGTTTGTTGATTGTATAAAATCGTATAAAATTAGAAATGCGTAACAGTCGCCGTTGTTGAGAATAGATCAGCTAATTTTGGCGAAATGTTTGTTTGGACAATGGCTTTAATTAATAATAAATGTCAAAGTTAAATTTAGGTTTCGATTTTCTAATTTATTATAAATAAAGTTTTAATTGCGAATCAAGTCATAATAAAAGAACTTGATTGATGGCTTTGCATTTGCCTAAACATAAACAGCTAAAAAATGATGTTCGCTTGAAAATATTTTACAAAACAACAAATTTTTTTGGGTATTCTTCAATTAGTTGGCAGTAAAATGCTTAAAATATTTTAATAACTTTGAAGTTGATTTTTGTATATTTTTTGGAAATAATTAAAATAGCAGAAAGTGTACAAAGTGAATTCAAAGACATATTTCAAATGTCATGACTGAAACTTATACTGCACAGATGACAGCATGTATACATAAAGTATATAGTATGCAGGAAAAATATAAATACATATATATATATATATATATATTTTTGCATGAACCATTAAACATTTGATATGTATTATGGCAGTTTCGGCTCATTTTCATTTCGGTTTTTGGGCGTCAAGTCTGATGAATGACAGGCCATTGAGTGAGAATGTTTCGTATCCCCCAGATACTTCTCCCACCATTCCACCCCGGAAATATTCTCTACAATATTATGGCATATTTAATGTGCGAAATTAAGTGTTGTTAGGAATATATATCTACTCCACTGTGCGCTATGGGTATGGGAATTATTTCATCAAAATTAAGTAGCGTATAAATTATTTGTGATTGTCTGCCCTCCTATATATATGTGTATGTGTATATATGTGTGTGGGTGTGGGAGTGGGAGTGGGTGTGGCATGAGGATGCTAAGCTGGCATCTAATCCACCATCAAGTTGAGTAACTTTTCAGCTGTCCAGCAGAGACTCGAAAGCACTCCTAAGCACAAGCCACAATTGATGGCTTCAAGGTATGCGCAGAGCTGAAAGTTGACTTCATGAAAAATGACTACAAAATTAACGAGAAAAAAAGAAAATAAATTAAATAGTAGAAACGAAAAACTAAGCAACAAAATTATATTTAAGAAAATACAAAAGAGGATGCCACAAATTAAGTTGCACCTTTACTGGCATTGGGGGTTAATAACAGGGCCAACATCGATTGCATGTTGCGAGGCCATAATCCTCTTCAACTGAGAAATGTACATATATATATATATATATGTATGCTATATATGACGAACACGATAAGAACTTGCGCCAAGGAAAACCATTTTTATAAATTTTTTTTTATTATTTTTTTTTTTGGTATTTTCTGCATCTAGCTGAAAGCACGAGAGAGTATCGACTATAAATAAAATGTGGGCTACACACAAAGTCTACATAGATACTTAGATTGATGGGGCAGAGGCAGAGTCAGAGTCAGTCAGGCTGGTCTGTGTGGTGTGGCATGCGGCCAGCCCATATTTTCTTTATCAGCGAGAATAAAGTTGAACAAGAATTATCAATTAAATGGGAAACAAGTACAGAACAAAAAAAATAGAAACACATTTAAAATGAATTCGAACTGAGTGCAATGTCAATACGATTAATTGACCCAAATGAAAATAAATAAAATGAAATAGCATGAAAATAAAGAGAAATAATAAAACTAAAGTATGGCTAGATTGAGAGCTGTCTAGTTGTGTGGCAACCTCACCGCCTCAGCGCCTCATCGTCGTCCACTAATTGCAGCGCAACATTTTTTAATTGACCTTCGCCTCTGGCGGCGCGCCCTGTGGTATGCTACAAAAAAAGGGCATCGCAGGCGACAACAGGGCGCATAATTAATTAATTACGTCGACGAAGATGAAGCTGAAGCTGAAACTGTAGCTGAAGATGGAGACAAAGTAGAGACAGCAATGATGATGATAATGATGATGGAGATGATGAAGTGCAAGTTGTCTTAATGGTTTTTTATAATAGCATTTTATTTTATTTTATATTTTTTTTTATTTTATTTTATTTTATATATATTTTTTTTAACTGACTTGTTCGTTGCGTGCTTTAATACCTTTTGGCTTTTCATAATTTTATTTTAATGTTGATTATTTTGCCATTTGCGGCATTTGCCGCATTTGCTTTGCGAATGACAAGAGAAATGACAGTAAATGTCATAATGCCACCACCACCAGCAACAACAACAACAACAGCACACCCATAAAATATATATGTATATAAACTGAGAAAAAGAGAGAGATAGACAGAGAAAAAACATATTAATGTTGGGGGCCCCGCAAGTGGAGCAATGTCGTGCCAGACAAGTATAAAACCGCAAGTCGAGCTGCACTCGTGTGGCCAGCAGCGTGTGGCTGCCACTAACCTCCCTCCCTTTTGCCCCTCTCTCTCTTCCTCTCTATCTCTTCTTCTACTGTATAACGTGACCAACATGTGCGTGCCGGCAGCAAAAGCAGATGGCAAAAACCAAACCAAAGACAGAGATGGAAATGCACTTGGAAGATGAAGCAGGAGAAGTAGCTGAAGTTTAAGTTGGAGACGGAGTTGGAGAATGAAACGAAGCTGAAGGCAAATAAAGTGACTGTGACTGCGCCTCGTTTTATCTCTCTCTATCTCTCTCTCTCTCTCTCTCTCTCTCTATGTGTTTGTGTGTGTCTATTGCACACACAGCTGAAGTCATAGTCGTATGTGACACGGCATTCGCATCCGTGTCCGATTCATCGTTTCATCGTTTCATCGTTTCTCTCTCCCCCAACCCCCTCTCCCCTCTCGTCATGCAAAAACAATGGCACTCGACTCAACTGGGAAAGGGGTGAGGGTATAGGGGAGCGTGGCAATGTCGTTGTTGCACGGCTCTTGTGTAACCTTTTAATCCGTTTTGTAAGCAGAACGTAACGCACGTTCCCATACCATGCAACACAGTGTGGCAGACAGACAGACAGACATTCCAGTGCCAGTGAGGCAGTCAGAGAGAGCATGCATAGTAATTCCCTTTGTTGCAACGCACTCTATGGTATACATATAATATATAGTATACCCTATATCATAATTTATGCACGCACTGTAAAACTTTAGAGGAGGGGAGGGGATCAGAAATGGAAAAGACTTTGTTTGAATATTTAAATGAAAATGCATGAATATAATAGATTATATTGTCTGAGTGAAAAACAAATTCATTTTTTAAGTTCAAGCTGAAAATGTATTTGAAAGAAAATTGACTTTGTCATTACTTTACTATTCAAACAATTCAGAGTTTTGAGATATGTTAAGAATTGAATTTACTAAAAGAATTTTAAGAATTTTTAAAGATTTTTTTTTAATTTTTATGTAGTTGAATGTGAAAGTTGAATTTATTAACTACTCTAAATATCCATATATTTCTCATATAAAATATATCATTTTTTTTAATGAACTTTTAATTTCAGTAGATACATATATTGATTAAAATTATAAACATTATAGTTAATTAAATTATATATTTTAAATATACGCCCTTTTTATATTGAAATAAAATACAAAATATAATTTCAGTAAATATTTAAAGAAAACAATTTTATAAATTTTTAATTAAATTAAATTATAAATTTTAAATAAATGAATTTTCTTAATCACAAATTAAATTTTTTTTGAGTTTTTCAAAAATATTTAATGTACTAAATTTATTAATTTTTATTTATTATTACTTTAACTGCAAAATGTGATATCTAAATAATAATAAAAGTAATAAAAAATTGAATTAAAAAAAATTGTGCTAAATTCAAATTTAAAGTATTAATCAGATCTAAAAGAAAAAACATTTTCAACTTCAGAGATAAACAAATTTACTTATTGTCTTAATAATAAATAAAATAAATAACAAAAAAAAAAAAAAATTAAGAAATAATTCTGAGATAATGCCAATTGCTAAAAATTATATAATAATTATGTAATTATTTGTGGATTGAAGTTGACAGAATTATTATATTATTTATAATAAATACAGTAAGAAATCTTGATTAATTTGTCAGCAAGTTTCAAGTTTTGAAAATTTAAATTTCTCAATTGAATTTCTTCGTTTCTTAAAATTTAAATTTAATATAAATTTTTGGTTTTAAATGTAAGTTCATTTTTTTTTTAAATTAACTTAAACTAAAAGGACAGTCGTTGGATGTGAAGAACTCATCTGTTGAAGATACTTTTTAAATGAATTCACATTCGTTTCATTTTTAATGCCAACTAATCTTAACTTCCCATGGCATTTATCAAGAAATTCTCGGTGCAGTATTCGAGGTTGTTGTAGTAGTTGAAATAAAATTTGCCGGCAATACTTTCCACCTGCCATGTACTGTGAATCCTGGCATAGAGTGGATTTATGTGTAGGCATTATCAGGCGAGGAGATATTTCCTGCTGTGCCAACGTAGTTAAATGATAATACCCCGCTGCAGGGTATAAACGTGGTATACTCCTATTATAATAGGACAGTGCGGGCAAACGGAGGAAACGAGCGGCACTCACACAGATGCACACAGATACATATACATATACAGTTACATATACACAGACAATGGGAAGCCGCAGAGTCAGGGACGATTTTCCGATGCGAATGCATTCAGGTTTGAGTTTTGGGTTGGGTTGGGTTGGGTTCAGAAGCGGATTCGGGTTTGGGTTTGGGTCTGAGTTTTGGGTCCATTGTAGTTGTTGTTGCCTTGGTTTTTATTTTTTGCGAATTGTTTGCGGATAAATGGCGAAATTGGTATAAATGATGGAATTACATTGTTTGAGGTCGCTGCCAACAGATGCAGTTAGCTGCTGGCGGTGGCTGCATCGGTGGCTGCGGTGGTGGCTGTGGGCGGCATCGCGTTTCATTTTATTCAGTTTCCTTTTTTTCTTTGCTGTTGAAGCTTAAAGGTCGCTCTCGACGGTTCACTTTTAAATAAATAAAGAGACAACCGCAACTGCAACACTTAATGCCTGCATGCAACGCGGCTGACTGCGCTGCGGATACAGTTACCTACAACAGTTACCTGTCCACAGTTGACACACGATAACTGCACTGTCACCATAACTATGTTATTTGTTATTACTGTAACATGCTGCCAGACCCCAAAGTAGAGCAGCCTAAAATGAAAAACCGAAAACCGAAACTCACAGTTCCAAGTACCTCTCGTTGAGACTGAGAATAGACCCTACAGTGAGCAACAACAATAGTGGCAATAAATGGGGACAATAGCTTAAAGTTGTATTTTCTTTAGAAATGGATTTGGGCGGCAAACTTCCAGACGATTGAGTAGCAGTCCCAGCATAGTTAAGCTAACATTGACATACAATAGATACTTATTATTTAAAAATCGGTTTATTTTCAATTTATTTCAAAGAAAATGTGTCTTTTTTTTAATTTAGTAACATTAACAGTTTTTTAATACAGTTTTGTAGTATCTGTTTACATTAAAAAAAATCGTATTATGCTCGAAAATGGCAGGACTTTAGCCTCACGTAAGGGGCTAATTGGGTTTTAAGGTCTTCTTAAACCTCCATCTCTCAAAACTTTTGCTAATCTCAACCGATTTTCAAGTTTTATATCTTAATTTCTTAGTTTTGACCATCACAACGAATCTGCATTCAAAGATTGTTAAAATTCAAACCTTAATTTTTAGACCCCTCCACAAGCCATATTCTATAGTGAAAATTCGAATATTTTGCCTTCCTTACCTTTGACATCTGATAACTTTGGAAAATCTCAACCGATTTTCAAGTTTGATATCTCAATTTCTTAGTTTTGACCATCACAACGAATCTGCATTCAAAGATTGTTAAAATTCAGACATTCATTTTTGAACCCCAAGCCATATTCTATGGAGAAAAGTGGGATTTTTGCCTTCCTTACCTTCGACATATCATAACTTTGGCAAATCTTAACCGATTTTCAAGTTTGAAATTTCAATTTCTTAGTTTTGACCAACACAACGAAACTGCATTCCAAGATTGTTAAAATTCAGACCATCATTTTTGGACCCCCCATAAGCCCAAATCTATAAAACATATTAAAATTAAAGGCTTTTCCATTCTTCATCATGCCATGAAATTGCCAAATCTCCACCGATTTTCAGGTATGAGCCCAAATCCATAGAACATAATCATGAAACATATTGAAATTAGAGGCCTTTCCCCATTTCCGAGATTTTAGGCCTTCCTAAACTGCGACATCCCATAACTTTGCCAATTTTCAATCTATTTTCAATATTGAAAATTCCATTTTTTTAGTTATGACTTGCACTACTATTTTTAACTTAACTAAAAACGCGTAATAAATTATGTAGTTATTTATTTCAAATATATGTTTAATTAACCCTCTGTCATTTGAGGCATATCAATCAAATATAAATGTGATATTTTAATGCCAACCAAATAGAAATCGAATTCAACCGTTACTCCAACTACAACTAACGGCGACTAACGGCACTTAAATCATCAATTTGATGGCGCTTAAATATGCAACCCTTATCACAAATTAATAGATTCATTTCGCACATGACATCAGCCATAGTAAATGCAATATATAGTATATAACTCTATACATACATGTATGGTATATATGTATGTGTAGTACATATGTGTGGCATATTAATCAATTAGTGTGTGGACAGCAAACAGCACTTATGGTCGCCATCTGATTGGCAACATTTGGTGGCAGCAGTTGGTTTGGGGCATGCCCCGCGACTGCAAAAGGGACTACTGCCAGTGGGAATGTGGCTCAAAACAAACACTCGAAAAATGTGATGCCGGCAAGGGCGGAAGGGAGGTTGGGAGGAAGGGAGGTTGGGCGGTAGAGGGCATGGCAGCAAAGGCAACAAGCAAATCCAATAATACAATTTATTATCAATGCCAGACGACAGCGAGGGCAGTGTCAGTGTCACCCTCTAAAACAGGCAAATAATCCATGAAAAGGGACTCATAAATAACGCCACAGAACGACGATGTCCATGCTGCAGGAGGGCCCACAAAATGGGGCAACCCACGCACACACACACACACACACACACACACATAAGTTGTTGGCGTGGCAAGAGAAAGAAAAGGCAGAGGCAACAGAAATGAGGTGAAATGTGTGCGACGCACGCAACAAAAGAGACGACGACGTCGACAAAATACAATTAAAATCTAATTAGGCCCTAATTAAAGCGCCTAATTAAATTATAATGGCTGGCGTAAATAATGCGAAATTAATATTAATTAAAATGCTTAAAAAACAAGACACAGTTCAACATATAAGATACAAAAGATACTCAGCAATTCAGACTCCTTGCAACAAATGTTCAATCAATTTTCATTAGTTTATATTCCCATAATTATATTTATAATTAACACATATAAATAATATAAATTCTTTTATAATTTATATAATTTATTTTTTATATTTTATGCTCTAATTTTAATTTCTAGAAATTTCATTTTCTTTCATATATATTTTTATAGAATTTTCTATTTCTAATATTTGTTCTAGTTTTTATTACTAGAATTTGAATTTTTTTCACTGCTATTACATAATTTTTTTTTTAATTTTTGTTCTAATTTGTATTAGTAGAATTTTCATTTTCTTACATATTTATTTTTATTTATTTTTCCCTTTTTCTATTAATAAATTGCTAATTTTAATTACTAGAATTTTTATTTTCTATCATATATTTATTTTAACTATTTTTTTCCTTTTCCTATATGTAAATTTCTATTATATAATTTTTAATTTATAATTATTATTCTAATTATTATTACTAGAGTTTTCATTTGTTCACATATTTTTTATTTATTTATATTTCTCCATTTCATCTCAATAAATTGACTGTTATTTATTTTAATATTTTTATTGCTTATAATTTTTGACGTTTTCTTTTTTATTCAAATATTAATTTATTTAAATTTTAATTTCATTTTCGACAGTCACTAAGAAAATATTAAAATAATTAAAGCCAACAACTGTTGGCCCATTTGAACAACAGCTGCCACTTTTTGGCCACAAAATGCAAATGCCAAAATAAAACAATTTTTTTTTATTTTGTAAGATTTTTTGGTTGAGGATTTTGCAAACGCCCAAATATGAAACTCAAGCGTCCAAAACAGGCGCTACAACTCAACAGATACACAGATACTGCTACACAGAGATACTGAGATACAAAAGATACTCGCACGCAGTTTGCAGATACTTTGCACATATGGTATCTTTGAGGCAGATTACGTTAGTCTGTTGTGTTGCGGTTTTGTTCTCGTTCTCATTTTCTGTTTTTGGGGGAAGGATGCAGAGCAAGAAATGTGAGCTGAACTACAACCGCAAAACGACAACAACAGCAAAACAAAAACAAAACAAAGTAAACAAAAAAAAGAATGTGTGCTAAAAATGCAAACAGCGGCCATCTGACAGATACAAAGATACGGTTACTATGCCAAGTCGTTTGCCATATCTGTGTGTATAGCTGTGTATGTGTGTGTGTGTGTGAATGTATCTGTGAGATACGCATAAGGCTGGACGACAAAAACGACGCGACGGCGGCGACTATTAAGGGGCGTTTCATTTTATGTTTCATTTGCGCCGACGTCGCTGATGACGACAAAATGATAATGACGACAACAACAGCAGCAGCGACGACGACGACGATGACTCTGCTGCTGCTACCTGTATGAATGGACTCTGAGTTTGCGGCTAAAACGTGTACAGATACCAACAACAACAACAGCAACAAAAACAACGACAAGAATAGCGACAACAAAACAGCGTGCAATGAATGATTTGTCTGTCTTCACGTCTGTCTTGCCTGCCTGTCTGCCTGCCATGCCTTCGTCGCCTCCTTTCGCCCACCGCACCACACCTCTCCTCCCAACACCGCACCATGCCATGTCTTGCCTTCTCGGGTCTGGCCTGGTCTGTTGTGTTGTGTTCGTAGTATATTTGGCCAAGCTAAAAGCCAAGTTAAGCGCTGGCCCCGGCGCATGACTAACAGCGTTGGCGCGCTACAACTACGCTACAACAACAACAACTATCTGTACAACAACAACTACAAGCACAACAACAATCACAATAAAAACAACGACCACAACAACGGCAACAACAAGAGAGCTTGTCATGTCATCGGCGGCGTCGTGCAGCTTAGAGGTGGAGAACTATCGATAGTCGGCGCCATCGATAGTGAGCGATTGTTTTTTTCAAACCATCGATAGTGTCGATAGTACCATCGATAGTCACCGATAATATCGTCCGAAATTAAAAATTTTTTTTTTAAGTTTTTAAGAAAAATGGTTTATTTTAACCAAAAGTTTTGATTCAAAAATAACAGGATGTTAATGTTTTTCTCTTTGAGCCGGGTGCGTCTCTCGGAAACAATTTGCCCTGCCTTGCTAAAAGCTCTTTCCGATTCTACGGATGTTGCGGGAATGCAAAGGTATTTGCAAAAATACTTATGCAAAATACATTAAACATACCTTTTTTTAAAAAGCGTTCCATTTTTAATAGTTTTTTTTATAATTCCCGTCAATTTTAACAATTTTTCAGTTGTTTGTGTGAAGTTGTGTGTGAAATGCGCGTTAAAGTATTTTAGCGATGTGAGACGCCCGCTATCGATGACACTATCGATAGTGGACGGGCCGCTATCGAAGGTGTCTGCTGCTATCGATAGCGGCTCGATAGCCCCCAACCATCGATAGTGTCGATAGTGTCATCGATAGTTCTCCACCTCTAGTGCAGCTGACTACAAAATCGTTAAACAAGTCGTTTTCTAAATACCCTACAATATATCAGTTATAATAAAATTTCAAATATTTTAACATATTTTTAAAATAAATAAATCGTTAAAAATTATTAAATTTTATTATTATTTTAATATTTACTTTACTAATACCCTGCAACATATCATCATAATAAAATTTCAAATATTTTAAGATATTTTTAAAATAAATAAATTGTTAAAAATTATTAAATTTTATTGTTATTTTTTATTTTTATTTCATTGCTATTCTACAACATATCATTTATAAAAAATTTCAAATATTTAAACATATTATTAAAATAAATAAATCGTTAAAAATTACTTAAGTTTATTATTATTTTGACTAAAAAGCGATCAATCATGTCGCAAATTACATACAAAATAAATTTTAATTAAAATATATATATATATATTTTTTTAAAATAATTTTAATATAAATAAAATAAAAATAAGCAAAATTATTTAAAAATTCTTTTAATTATGAATTAAACAAGTAAGGAGCTTTAAGCTCATAAAATCAGAAGAATTAGTGGGTACCTCTGAATAAGTAAGTTCTCTTTTCTATATTAATTATTAAAAAACCCATAGAAAACTTTAATTTTAATTTGTCTATACATTTCGGACTCATTAACATATTCAAACATGAAAGGAAAATACTTTTTTTTCTATCACTAGGAGACAATTTAAAATTACTCTGAAATTGGGTAATTCAAATTGAAAATTTCATTACCTAAATATTTTGTATTCACTTATTAAGATTTAAAGAATGCTAGAAAAAAAAAACTAAATGAATATTATTTTTCAATGTAAGGATAATGCTGAAAATTATTATAATTATATAATTAATTTTAAATTTTAATATGTTTTTTTAAATGAGTTGCAATTTCCAATTGATCTAGAATTAAAATACATTTTAAACTTTTAAAAATTCAGTGACTTTGAATATAATTTTTTTAAAACATATATATAATCTGTATTTTTTTTTAATAATATATTAAAAAGCTCACAGTTTTGCTTAGATTCATAAAATATTGTGTGAATCGAAAAACAATAATATTCTAAAATTTCAGTTATTTTTGACCACTTGCATTATTTTTCAATGTAAGGATAATGCTGAAAATGATGATAATAATTCAATTAATTTTAAATTTTAATATGGTTTTTTAAATGAGTTGCAATATCCAATTTATCTAGAATTAAAGTACATTTTAAACTTTTAAAAATTCAGTGATTTTTGAATATAATTTTTTATAAATATGCATAAGAACTGTCACTCTCTCGAAATTATATATTGATCAGCTCACAGTTTTGCTTAGATTTATAAAGTATTATGTGAAACGAAAAACAATTATTTTCTAATTTATCAGTTATTTTTGACAACTTGCAAATGCATATACGACTTTTCAGTGCCCTTCACAAAATATATATATACAAACGGAAGGAATCCACATATTTTGAAGATAATAAATTATTTATAGTTTGATATTTATAGTTCAAAGTGATACTAAAATTATGAATAATTAATGAGGGCAAGTTGTTAACATCTTGATAAATTATTTGCACTGTACTGTAATCTGTAATTGTTAAAGTAATTATAATTAATAATATGTAAGAGAAAAACTCGTTAGATGATTACCATTTATGAATATACTTACATTGTATAATCAAATATGAATATGGAAATTGTGATAAAAAGTCGGTGCTTATCTATCTTGTTATGCAATAGATAGACATTTATTCGTATTTATATATATCTATATTTTAGACTGAGTTAGGGTATAACAAAAGTCCACATGCCGCCGTATAAATAATCAGATAAGACAAACGAGTTTGACGCTTCGGATAAATGATTGCCAGCCCACTGTTGTACATGTGTGTGTGTGTGTGTAAGTGTGTGTGTGTGAGTGTGTGTGTGTTACCTCTATGTATGGGCCATTCGCATGTTTGACGTTGTTTGTTTGCTGGCCATGTTATCTCGGTAGTTGCATCTTGCGGATGCGACTAGCTGCAACTATCAGCCAGCGCTATCTGCAGCAACGTGCGGCAAGCAAAGAGGGGGAGTGGAATGGTCGGAAGGGAAATCGTTAACAGCATGGGGTACATTTATTTTATGTATATTTTCCTCTCAACAATACTTCACTTTTTTTTTTGAAATGTTTTTTTTTTTTGTCCATTTTTGGGCAATTACCGTGTGTGGCAGCTGTTGCAAGCGTGTGCGGCAAAGCTGTGGCACTGATAAGACCACAAGAATCTGGCTGAGCAGAGGTTTCAGCTGCTTCTTCTTTTACTACATTTTTATTTATTTTTTTTTTCTTTCGAAGTAACGACTTTACTTGTATATATATGCAATTAATTTTATCTGCTGCACAAAAGTATCTCTCAATGCCACTGAGGGACACGCCTTCTACACAGACAGAGAGAGAAAGAGACACGTGCTGCTGACTAAAGAAAATTGTTAATATTACAGTAAAAGAGGAACATACTCAGAAGGGGGGAGGGGTAGGGGAAGCATAGTTTTCCTAGTTAAAGCCAAGCGGGCAGGACATTTGACATTTGTCGCACACACAGCACATAAAAAATGACAGAGACATGAGAAGAGAATGGGCATGGGCAGGGAATAAAGATGGAGATGGAGAAGAAGGTGGAGGCTACAGACTATAAACCACAGACAAATGTAGTGTATATATATACATATATATATATATGCAATAAGCACATCATAAGCCAATGAGCTGCTGTCCTTGTACAAGTATCCAGCTAATTTCATTTGACAATCGTTCAGTTTCAGACTAGTTTCAAAGGGAACTACACTCCGATCCTGGAATCTCCTATGGCATGGGTATCTAAATCGGCCAGAGTATGGGAAAATCACAGCATATATACTCCAATACATATATAAAAGACACACACATAAGTGCAAAAACATGTTTTCAAAGCAGAAGCATCTCCCTTCCCACTCCCCCTCACCCCATATTTGTTTGACTGACATGGTGGGCGTTTGTCTTTTAGTGGGATGTGGGCGTGGTCGGTGTCATGCGTTGTGCGTTGAACGTTTCTCCGTTTTTGCGGTCGGAGGCGACACTGGATGTCATTTCGCTGTCGCTGCGAACTCCGATAATCAAGTGAGTGCATCAAATGGACGCCTTTTTGCTGTGACTCCATGCAACATTAATGGGCAGCCAGCGAACTTTGAGGGGTGAGGGCGATGGCGATGGCATGGGTGACGGAAGAGAGCAGCTGAAACTAATGTAACGGTATTGAGTGAGGCATTTGCTACAAATTACAAATGAAAAGTTGACAAGTCACTTGCTTTCTGCGATGACATTGCTTTAATTATTGAACATCGATTAGAGGCAACAACATCAACTCGGGAAAAATATATCTTTACAACTGTCAACTAATGGGAAGTATATCCGGGCGAAATAAAAACAATGGCTTTTGGGCCAAATGGAAGAAAATTTTAAAATGAAGAATTCAACATAATTATATTTGCTAAATTAAAAATATTAAAGAAAATAGTTATGATGAAATCAACCAAAGTGAAGTAGACCTTTAAAAGGAAAATGTAAGTATAATATCACATGAAGATATTTAATTATAGTTATAAATAGTAATTTTGTAATGAAAGAAAGAAGAATGCTTATATTTTTAATTGTTAATTCTTTCATTTTAATAATCAGATAAATTTAAACACATTTTTGTTTAATTTTAAAGTTGATTTCACATAATTTGTGTATATATATTTTCTATTATTTTCATTTTTTTACTTGGTTCTATTCTTATATCTTTATATTTCTCATTTCTATATACTTCATATTTATATACATATATTTATTTATGTATATATATATGTTTTTTTTATTATTATACATTTATAGTTTCATAATTACATTTTTTAAATTAATATACTTTCATTATTTAATATTTTTAAATTTAATAATTTTCATATATTTTTATATCTATGAATTTATATTTTTAACATTTGAATATTTTTTCCATTATTTTTTTTTTTTTATTATATTTAAATATTTTGTGAAATAAATTCCATTCGCTAAGAAGTTAGGAAAGTATGAGAGCAATGAACATGACTGTTAAGCTCTATTTCTCATTAATAATTCAGAAATATTACTTTTCTCATTAATAATTTAGAAATATTACTTATTTCTTTAATAATTTGGAAATATTACTTTTTTTAAATTCATTTGTAAATATAAAAAAAATGTAAATGACACGAGTTCTTGTTAAAATAATCATAGATTCAGCTCTTTATGAACATGCTTTCAAACTGAACTCGATTATATTTCTCAGATCTATAAAGTGATCTCATCTGTTGGTTGGACAATGAGACTCTCTCTATAAAGCAGACAAACCCTTATGAGCCGTGGGAAATACAATACGCATATTAAAGATCATATTACAAAACGTAAAACCGAAACAATCATAAAAAGCAAACAATAAGCATCAAGTTCAAAATATTCATTCTAAAATATAATACCCACCAAATAAAAAAAAAAATAAACCCCTCTATTAAGATATCTATTTCAGGGCCTTGCCCAGCAAATATAAAACTCATAATAATAATAAAAACTCGACAAAGTTGTCAATTCAATTCACAAGCAATTAAAAATACAGAGAAGTCTCAAAAAAATAGAATTTCAAAACACAATCAACATTAATAAATGTATTAAACATAGCATAGTGAGGTGAGTTTCGAATGCGGAAAAACCTTATGAAAATCTGTGCTTGAACAATTAACAAATATTAAATTTCTGTTTCCTCAGTTAACGCTGTTGACCTTCAGCCACCAAAAACTAAGTGAAAATGAAATAAATATTAAGCGTAATGTGCTAGTAGCTTGAGGGTCAAAATGATAAACAAAAATATAAAATAGTATTGAAATAAAAATAGTATAGAGGAAAAGCTAAATGACTTGATATTTACAAAGAAGAATAAAGACAAAGTTGCGATGATAATGACATCAATAAAGCTAAAGATTGTTATGATGTGATAAGGCCAACAAATACGAAAAAAAAGAAAATAATAATAATAAAAAATAGAGGAAAGGCAGCAGTAAACCAAAATCATAGAGAGAGAAAAAATAATGGAAAAACTTTGAGTGACATAGAGCGAGACAGAAATTGGTTGATGAGTTGTATGAAATGTCATGACTTTTCCATGGCAAAATACATGTAGCTCTAATCACTGTTTGTTGTCGATGTTGATTAATGAACTTCAATGAAATGACCAAAACTACGTAGATATATATTCATATATATATATAGCAAAAGAATACCATTCAAAGAGGCGTAGATCAAAACGCCCTTTGATTTGCCTTACGCCATATGCCAAACGGGGCGTATGCGTAATATTTCTTTAAAATATATATATTTATATACATATATAGACCTACATGTATAGCCATTGGTAGTTGTATATAGTTGGCTTGTTAGTGGCATGACTGTGCGCTACTTTCGAAAAATAAACGAAAAAGCAAAAAAAAAAATACTGTTTGTTTAATTACGCCTATAAATAATCAGAGCTGAGTATGTGCACTCGCATTAATTGTGTATACACTCGTAATAATCAGCGTAGTTATTTCCAGTTAATTTTTTTCTTTTTTTTGTTTTTTTGGGTTCCCCTAGTTTTTTTGCTTTATTTTATTTTTATGGAGTGCAAGTCATTAAAATTACTTGGGCATGCTGGCACTAACAGCGACAGTAGGCGGAAGTGGGCGTGGCACAGCACATGGCCACAATATGGTACCATATCTGATGGCAGTCGAGCCTAAAAAAAAACACTAAAACAACAGCTCTATTTTGATAAATATTAATAATAATTATTGTCATAAATAATGATATTTTTGCGTTTAATTCGCAATTTCTATGAATTTACAGCATTCCAGCTTATTTGTGAAATTTATCAACAATTTTTGTGCTTATTTATAAGCATTTTTTTTTATAAATACTTTATATTTATAATTAGAATAATAATAACAACTTTTTAATTTTTTTTTTCTATTTATATATATGTTAATTATACATTTTATATTATTTAGCCGAATAAAATAAAACTATTAATATTGACAATTGTAAATTAATTTCTATTTTATTTGTATTATTTTGAAATTATAATTTATATGTTTAATTATAATAATAATTTTATAATACACATCATTTATATATTTTATATTATATTTTATTTATTGGTATAAATCTATTAATATTGGCAATTTAATTAATTATAATAATAATTTTATAATACACATTATTTATATATTTAACATTATAATTCATTTATTGGTACAAAACTATTAATATTGACAATTTATATGTATTTTTTTAATGTGGTTATTTATAAGATTATTTTGTAATTATATTTTATAGCACATATATTTAATTATAATAATAATTTCATAATATACATTATATATATATTTTATATTATATTTTATTTATTGGTATAAATCTATTAATATTGACAATTTGAATGTACTTTTTTATGTATTATTTGTTAGCTAATAGTCATTGTGAGTGTCACATTTGGTGGAGTGAAGAGTATATTTTTAGACAGTGTAAATTCTCCAACCGTTACTAATGTAATTTGCGGCAACATATGAGCTCTCTAATTATATGAATTTTGGCGCTTATCTGGCGGCAAACACGACAAAATGGAAATGGAAATGAAAATGGAATAATGGAAAATGGGCGGGCGCAACATGGCCGTAAAAAAAGTGAAGCGGAGCAGGGGAGGAGGCGGGGCATATACATATTCAGCATACAGTATGTCAAGTCACACTTTGCTGGTAATTTTCACTTGATGTTTCTAACCAAATGCAGAGACAATTATCCATGAACATTTTTGGCCTGGCCAATTTTACATGTTGTTTGTCGTCTCTGTGGTAAGACAGACAATTTCCTTGGCTGCCAAATATAAGACAGAAAAAAACTTGTATTGGCCAAAAAAATAAAAAAAAACAGCAACTTGAAAACGGCAACATAAATGTGCAATTAACACAGAAAAATATATATACAAAGCCCAAATGTGTCGATCGAAACTGAAAACCATCTTTGGACAAATACCCGAGTAATTTTTTCAGGTAATTGCTTGTCTTGATTTTTTCAGCTTCTTTATGTACTTATAAATTTATATAAAAATTTATATATAAATTTATATATTTTTCACTTTTTTTTTATGATGGTTCGGGGGCGTATATCGTTATAAAAGTGCAATTTGTGCGATAAGGCAGATGACAGACGTTGCTTGTGTTTTTTTTACGACTTGGGCGGCGACTCGGAAAATAATAATAGCAACAACTACAACAACAACAACTGAAACGCACTTAGCATTAAAGCCGTATAATATTTAATCCGTGTAATTAAGTCCAAGGAGACACGTAGACTCTCCGACGGGGGGTTTCTCTTTTTTTGCCTGCATAGAGTTTTCCGTGCCAGAGCTCAACTTGCTTTGCCATATAAAAATATATGTATATATACAAATAAAAATACAGGTTGACTGTCATGTTCTTGTTTTTAATTACCCAGAAGAAACTAACACACACACACAGACACGCACAGTGCTCTGTGGCCTCTCTTTTTTTGTGGCACACATGTTCGTCTATCTGTTTGTCTGTCCGTCTCTCCGTCTGTTCATCTGTCTATCCCTATTGTGCCATGTGCGAAGCTAACAAACATTTTGAGGTCACAGTGTGACATTGTCGTGGAAATGCCCAACAGGCGGTCATTCAGCCAAAGCAAACAGTAAAATGGAAAAACAGAAAAGATGAAGAAAAATACAAAAAAATACATACATTTGCAGACTATTTTCCAAAGGAAAATCAGCACAAAGACAAATAAAAAATAAATACATTTGCAGACATTTTACGTAGGAAAAAAACACGGTTTTCCGCTGCTGAATGAGGTTTAAAAATAAGAGTGTAAAAAATTTAAAAGATCATTTTTAGTAGAAGTGTTGAAAATTTCAAGTGTATTCTTTTTTATATTTATTGAGTTCTGTTTTAAGGCACAGATTTTGAAAGAGAGATAGAGATATATATAGAGAGAGAGAGCGAGAGAGAAAGAGATAGACAGAGGGGCAGAGGGAAAGAAAGAGACAGATAAATAGAGAGAGAGATAAAGAAAGAAACATCGAGTTCGAGATAATTAGAGAGTGTAAGAATTATAGAATAGAATGCACTTTAATTCATAAATTTATAAGTTATTTTTTCTCACTACAATAATAGATACATAAATACAAAAAATATACTACATTTTTTTCAAAATCAATAAGAATTAACAATTTCAATCGTTGTGGCACCAGTGTAGCTAGGCCATCAAAGCCTAGAAATTTACACCGCAGCAAATGCTACTTTGCTGCCACCGTCTCTGTCTTTTCTCCCTCTCTCATTCTCTATCACTCTCTCTATCTCCCTCTCCCTTGGTCTTCTCTTGAGCATGACTTGGCTATTCTGCTGCGCCGAAGATTATGCCAAGTTGGAGACGCCTGGCAATGCGCATTACTTACTTAGTCTGCGCTCCCAGAACCTCATCCTCAGCTGCTCAAGTAACAACGTGTCACTAAGCTCCGCACTTGTAGGTTTGTTGTAAGCCACACACCCCACTTCTCCGCCTTCCTGCTGCCCCTCTTCTCTTCTCTTCTTCTTCTTCTTCTCATTCTACTACTTCCTCCTCTACCTCCATTTACCTTCGTTTCTCACTCAGCTGCTTGTGTATCTTGTGGTTTCCGATGTTGACCGTTGTCAGCTTTCTCATGCCCTATCTCTCTACCTCTCTATCTCTCTCTAGTTGTCAATCTCCCTCTCTTTTACTCACCCTCTTGCTGTGGCAGCTTAATACCCATTACACCTTAATATTTCGTGCAAATGTCATAAAAAATTCACTTTAACTTGAGCACTTCGTGCCACTGGTCGCGTAACCCAATCCCAATCCCAATCCCATACCCATTCTCCGCTTTCGTCTCCCATTTCCATTGCCAATCGCAACATTAACCACAATTTCCATAACACAAAAATAAATTGACATCAGCAGGGCCTCTGAGCAAAGGTCAACTTGACATCAACTCGATTATCAGTTTGTTAAAATATTAAATTGCTTAATGACCTCCATTGATCGGCCCCCTTTTCATAGTTATTTTCAATACAAATATGGCCACGTAAGCCGAGACCTACCGAGTGTGCACCCCAAAGAGAGGTCTCAAAGGAAAGGAACTTGGGAACAGCAACGGCTGCTGTTAGTTGCCTCTGCCCAAGACTGACATGTCAGGTACTTTCCCAACCCCAGACCCACTTAATTACAAACTCATGACTATAATTTAGGAACTACAACGAGCTATACTTAGTGTAGGTCCAAGGCACGAACAGTCCGACCTCTAATTAAGGCAACCCAAAAAACAAAAAGAAAAAAAACTAAACTGAGAAAACACTCCCGTATCGCAAATGGGACGCATGTTAAATGATTGTGCAAAATAATATATACCACCATAAATAAGTATACATATAGTGCAAATGAAAGTTCGACTGTTTCAGCTGATAAATAATGCAAAGTATACAAAATGTATAAATTGTACTTATATTGAGTATGCTGAATGGCAAATGAAATGGAATCGAATGTGATGTAGTGTAATCAGTGATATAATTGACTACAGTGGTGGCACTTTGCCTCTTTGTTGCCTTTCTAATGGTGGTCTCATTTCATAGACGCCATTGTAATTCTACAAAATAGCACATCTATCTGCATATATCGACCTCATTCCGATTCGAAATCAAGTCTCGAACAAAGGCTATGCAGCTGAATTTCAAATCATTGAAATTTTGCATTTCATTGAAATCCGTTTCGAATTTCAGAGAAGTCATAAATTATTTGATTTCCTTCTTCGAAATTAACGTTGATTTCAGAAAATTCTTTTGTTCATATCTTATGCAATGATTTGTTAACCATACAAAATGATTATAAATAATCTAAATGAGAAATTTTAAAAATATTGATAAATTTCAGTTCCCACTTCTTGTTTGAATTTCAAGAACACATGATGAATATTAATTTTACGAAAATCAAAATCATCAAAAGAAATTTAAACAAATTACATCGAGTTTTGGTAAAGCTTTTTTTTGTATTTAAAATATTGTTTTATATAGATTTGTGGGAATTAGGAATCCTATTTTGAGCAGAACTACAGAAATATACAACGGAAGCAAGTCAAATATTATCAATATTTAAATATTATCATCCAAATTAGGAATGTGAGTTTAAAGTCTAAATATTGATATTCGTTAAAAATATCGAGTTGGAAATATTTTATTTAAGATCAATTTATTAAGAGTATAACCAAATGGGTTAAAAAAACTTTTGAAATATTTAAATGCAATTAAATGAAGTAGTTTCGAATGGAGAACTTAAACAGCCTCAAAAACATTAAAAACATTTGAAAATAAGTTAAGTTTTGTACAAATTATGACATGGTTATATTATAGATAAAGCAGTTCAACGAATTATAGCGTAATGTTTAGTTATTAATATTAACATTATAAATATATATATATTTTTTTTAGAAAATTGAAATGCCCTACAATATATTGCGATATATATTCTTATAAATAAATATATCGTCAAACAATTGAATAACATAATAAATAAAATATTTTCTGCTGAATTTGAGTATTTTTGAAATTTTTGCCATACGACATAGAAATTTTTAAAATATCATTTTTTTAATTTCCCTTTCAGGCATTCTACATATATTCCCATATACATATGTATTTTTTAGGCTATTTGCAGAAACTTAATACTCAGCGGTAGTTCTGTATAGTAACGGGGTGTGGCATGTGTGTGAAGGGGGAGGGGTGAGGAGAAAAAAAAGGGAACACGAACTGGTTCAGTGCACAAAAGCCCAAAAGGCATTCATAAGTAATCCATCAACTTCATGCATAAAATTGAATGGCAAAAAATCGAACAAATCGCCCGCATATGTGACTATGACTCCATATACAAAATATGCCAATATATACATACAGACATACATACATGCATGCATATATATACATATATTACAATGTGTGTAAATCCAATCCATATTCTATAGAAAAAGTCGGGATTGTTGTTCGTCCGTCCGTCTGTCTGTCCGTCTGTCCGTCTGTCTGTTTGTCTGTCGTTGCGTTGTTTGCATACAATTAGATACAAATCAAAATCAGCTGCGTCTGGCAACGCCCTGGGATCGGGATTTGAAAATACAATCTACCTCCCACCCCCTCACCCATCAAACTGCTATACACTCCCCCCTGGTTGATTTCCATATCCGACAAATACCCCGTTCGCTTATCGTTTGTCAAACGTTTTGACAAGACAAGAAAAGGGCAGAACTTTGTGCACTGCCTTTAAATCTTTCTCGCTCTCTCTCTCCACACTCTGCAATCCACTATACCCATCTCGCTCTCTATGTGTAGCCGTCTCTATCACTGTCTCTGACGCTGTATGTGTGTCTTACAGCACAAGATTTTCCACTTCAACGAAAAACTTCACGCGCTGCATTTATTTTCTCTTCATCAAATATATCTACAAAATACATATAGAGTATATACATATATGAAATTTTTGAAGGCAGTTTGCAGACTTTGAGCTACAAATTGCAGCATGTTTGCCAAGCAAAATTAAAAACAAAAAAAAAAAAATATATATACAAAAAGAAAAACCAAAAAAAAATTAAGTTTAAAATTTCCTTTTATAGAGTTATTTTTGCTGTTTGCCGACATCGCCAACTTCATTGAATTCGGTGTCTGTATCTTTATCTGAAACTGAACGCGGTGACCACAAAATCTCTGCTACGCTGTTGGTCCTTGCACCCCACTTCACTTTGTCTCTTCCCTCCTCCCTCTTTAACCTCAGCACTCCCCTCTCTCCGCTGGCTTGACATTGGCGCTTTTAAGCGTAAACATTGCCGCAGACTGTGAATACAGTGAATTGTTGTTTGTTGTGCACAGTGCCGCCGTTTTGTTTAAATAAGAAAAATTGCGAATAATTTTTTTTTATTTTTTTCTTTTTATAATATTTTTTCTCCGTATTTTTCTTCCTCTTTTATTTTGCAGCTTTACTTTTGCCCGCCTTTAATGTAAAATTCAAATGTTTACTCAACTCAGCGGAGGGGCTTCTCTTCCTTCTCTGGCTCTGCTCTTCTCTTCTCCTCTCTTCTCCTCACAAATGTTCAGCGCTGAGGGCAAGGCTGTTGGCCATGGCAACGGGGGGTAGTGCAGGGGCGGAGGAGGGTAGTTGCTGCTATCGTTGTGGGTGGGGCAACTTATACAACATGCGGGGTCGGCATTTGCATGGCTTTTGCCTTGTCGTCGTCATCAGAGTTATTGTTGCTTTTGTTGTTGTTATAAAAAAGAAATTTAAATAAACCAAAAACATTGTTTGAGTAACGTGTTGAAAATAAACGAAGCCATTCAGACGCAAACGGCAACTGAGTGGGTTTATGTGGGTACATATACTATAGTATAGTATACTATATAGTATCTGGCATATACATATGTATGGAAACTCTCGACATTTTGCTTGACTTGTGCAATTCACAGTGAGTGGAGACTCCTCAATCATGCTCAATCATGCATTGTGGCGCCTCTTGCGGCACAAATGAATGCCAACACACACACTTATACCCCTATATACATACACACATACATATAGAGATGTATATACATATGTAATGTATGTGTATGTAATATTGTAAGTGGCTTGCATGACTCTTTGTCAACCCAAGACTGGAGACCGGAGACTGCGCCAACAGCAAAGATAGAAGACTACAAGACAAGAGTCAAGCTAAAAGTCAATTCAAATCCCATTCCCATTCCCAGTCCCTTTCCCACTCCCATTCCTTTTTCACGCTGACGTTCCCAATTCGATGCGCAATTCCCCTTTTCGCACTTGAATTGTTGGCGTTTTCCCATCCACCAAAAATCATTGCCAAATGTCTTTTGCTAAGCACGTTTTTTTTTATTCTCTTTTCATCTTTTTTTTTTTTAATGCGAAAAGTGTAGACCCCAAGTTCCAAAAAAATGAAGGTACAGCAGGAAGATCTCAGCTATAAGGAATATATATATCATTTTTTCGTTTTTTTTTTTGTGCCACAGCAAATATTTATTGAGCACGATTTTTGAAATATGAACAGTTTAGAGGAGCCGCCGACGACGACGATGACAACGAAGAAGAAGAAGAAGGAGAAGAAGCAGCAGTAGCAGATGATGTCCCACAGACATGGAAATGTTATGGAGTAGTTCTCGCTGGGAACATGGGGGGGGGGTATCGGCCAAGGGAAATATGAATTGGAAGCGGAAGACGTTGTCCCGCAGCGCTTCAGGTTACGCAAGCAATTAGAAGCGACTTAAGAGCATGTCCTGGCCGAGGGTTGACATACATACATACACTCAAACAAACACACACACTCACACACACAAACATACACACACAGACACAGTCAAAGGGACGCATATGAACATGAGCCCCGAGGCAGTCAAGAGGAAGTAAGCATGAACTACTTACTTATAAAGAAGGTACGTGAGTTAGCCCAAGGAAAGAGAGGGTCATATACAATAAGAGAGAGAGAGAGAGAGATAGGGAGGAACAGAGAGAGAGAGAGAGAGAGAGAGATAGCTGAAGTAGTTATGTGCTCTCAATGACATTGGCCAGACAAAAGGACACAATGCAGCTCAAGCAGCTCATCAGCCCAAAGAAATCACAAAAAACAATCTCAAAATAATAACAAAAAAAAAATAAAAATAAAAAAAATAATAATAAAAGAAGAAAAGCTCCTTGATCAGAGAGAGGCCAAGGAACCCGAAAGGAATAATTCAAGCGCACATAAGAGCCTCAGCAGAAAAAAGCCTCTTTAAATACATATGAGCCTGGATTATTTTACTGAAATTAATTTCCACTCTATAATCAAGCCACTGAACACTCAACTGGACATTGATTGAGTTTGAAATGATGCTGGAATTCTACATACAAATTTTGTATTTAAAAAGTTTTAAATAAAATATTTGTTATCTATTTTCTATATATTGATAGAAGTGAAATATTAAATTATATGATAATATAACTTTTTAAAAGAATAAATGATGTAAGTCGAATATTATGTAGAATTTTTTTTCATAATTTTTTTAAAATTAAAAGTATAACAATAAGAAAAGTCACATATTGTCAAAAGAGTCAAATCAAAAAATAATTCAAAGCAAATATAAGTTAGTTTTTTTAATAAGATGGTCTACAAAATATAAATTATTTTAATTAACATAGTAAAGATTATAAACATAAAAAAAATTCTATTCTATTTAGTGTATTAAATGAATATTTTCCAAGGATTTTGAAAGTAAGCTTGTATTATGTTACTTAAATTAATTTCCGTGCTATAATCAAGCCACTGAACATTGATTGAATTTGTAATGATGCCGAAGCTCCAAACAATAATTTGAGGAAACTTTTAAAACTTCTTTCATGTTTCCTCGGCAGACAATTAAAACTTTTGCCCATCGACAGACGCTGAGCACCTAATGAGAATTCCCACATGCAAAATGCACATAAAACGCCCCTCAGAAAAATTAAAAATATATTCACCATATGCTATACTCACTGTATGGATTCCATATCTCCCCATATCTCCCCATCTACGAATCCAACTCCAAGACGTAGTCCAAGTCGACGTCTATTTCTCAAATGTTTTTTTTTTTTTGGGTTGGCGTGTTTTGAAAAGAGGCTTCGGGTGCGGCTATGCCACACGAAAAAATTCATTAAATAAAATATATGTATGTAATATATGCTTAGTATATACTATACTGCTGATAATCATGAAATTTATAGGCGTATGCCAACACATCAAAAAAAAAAAAATATATATATATATAAGTATAAAATGCTGGCAATGATGTGATTTGCGGTGCGGTGGATGGCGGGGGGCGGGCAGGTCCCTCATGTAATTTGCGGATGCTTATCAAAATTGTAAAATCAACTTTCAATTCTTTCCGAAACAACAACAACAGCAACAATAACAAAAACAAGCACTTGAAACGTGAGCAATAAGCAAACAAGCCAAACGAGTGATATTTTGTGTACTTCAACGTTGTACGGGCAATAATTCTGATTATGAGAAATCGATAAAAATCAATTTGCAATTTGTAGACAGTCACCGCACCCAGTACCAAAAAAAATAAAACCAGAAAAAAAAAAAAAACAAAAATAAAAAATTATAAAAATAACAAGCTAACAAATTGAACTCTTAAGTCGGCTGTGCCTCTTTCTTCAGATTTGTGGGCACGAAATTTTCAAGAACAAAATATATATATATATATAATTATTTATGTGTTTATACAAAAAAATAAAAAATAGATATATATATATATAGTTGAACTAAACAATAATTTATGTATAATTAAAAAAAAATTTAAAATATTAATTACATAATATTTAACGAAATAAAATATTGAACTTTTAAATCTGCTGTGCCCCCTTCATTAATATTTTGTGGTCAGTTAATTGCATAAATTTCCCTTGAGCTTAAACTTATATGTATAACATAACTATAAAAAATTAAAAAAATATAGAGAAGTGTTAAGTTTAAAAAATAAGATTAAAATAGTTAACTCTACTTTGCTGCGCCTCCAGTTTCAATTTTTCTTGCCATTTAAATAATGGCAATTGAAGTGAAATGTAAATATATAAATGTTTTAAATAGGAAAAGAATGAAAATAAATTCAAAATTGAAGAAAAGTAATAAACGTTCAAATTAAACTCGTAAGCCTTTTGTACCTCCCTTGATTTATTGTCATACTTTTAACTTGGTTGAAGTAAAATATATATTACATACAAATAAATTAAAATTTAATATATTAGAAAAATTCAAGAAAAACATGGAATTCTTAATTCTCACTTCATTATTGTTATTCATTAATGAATGAATTTTACTACTCTACTTAACATTCAATTTTAGAAAATCTTTAAAATTTAATTAAAATTTAATTTTGTTATACACAATTTTACTATAAATTATTATTTTTACAAAATATTTAAAAAAATCTTTTAGAAAAATCTTGTCTCCCCGCTTTCCATTTGTCATTGTGGGTAATCAGTTCATCGAATATTGTAGTTAACTTATAATTATATATAATTATCCCAATTATCTAATAAAAAAAAAATAGAAAATTAAAATGAAATACTTTTAAAATTATAAAAGTATTTAAATGTTTCAAATTTGAACTCTTAACTCTGTGGCCTCTCCTTCCACTTTTTTATTGTGGGCAGTCAATCAATCGATTTCTATAGTTAACTTTTAATTATAAGCAATTTTCCTGATGTAAAATTTACCTTGATTAAGCCAATTTATGATTTATGTGTAGGTGTGTGAGTGTGTGTGTGTGGAGCTCAGTGCGTGAGAATAACGGCACTTGCGCTGATGTGGCCTTTGTTGAGTTCCACAACAACAAAAATCTATATTTAATATGTAAGCAGAGACAGTGGGGAAAACAGAAAGAGATAGATAGACACAGAGAAGGAGAGAGAATGATATTTAGTGACTTAGTACTGTTGAGCAACAGTACGTGTGAAGTGATGAGGGTGACACCTCTGTTAATCCCTCTCACCCCCTCCCATTTCCACAACATACACACACACCCCCACAAGTTTGCCCTCAGCTCATCCCAGTTACTTTACGAATTTTTTAATAGATAAAATTCAAAAATGCTTGGGGCGTTGAATGTCACAACGGACACAAGTCAGGAAAATGGAAGTGGAACTGGAGTTGGAGTCGGATTCACTGCCATGGCAAACAAGCCAAATTCATGCCCATCATCATCATCATCATCATCATTATCATCAGGGAAGTCTGCTCAAAAATTTAATTGAATCACTTCAATGTTCCGCCTCCCTGCACCATTTTGCTTAGCAACTTTTTCAACAAAATTCGATATTTTTTCTTCTACAGCTTAAAAAATGTTTTCCACTCACTGGACTTTATACATATCTATATCTTATACAAATAATTCCAGTAAAAATTATTTTAATTAAGTAAAGTCTAAGTTTTTCATTTTGATTGATATGCATGTATAATATGTTTTCAATATTAATAATAAATAATTAAAAAATGTCTACAATGCATTATTTCAATATTTTCTTTGACTACTTTACTATATTCTCCGAATAAAATTTGTCAGCATAGTATAATATAATATGTATATTATTAAGTTTTTTATTTATTTATTTATAATTTACAATCTGTCTATCAAAAGATAATAAGTAAATATTATAATATTTATATATAATTTTTTAAATTAGTAGATATATACGAATAAGTGTCTATATTATCAAGTGTTAATATTAATAATATTTAATATTTATCAAATGTTCTTCTTCGAGATATAGAAAATGCTCAACACCAAGAATTTTGAAGCCTGATTTTGATTTAGTATGTGTTTGAGTTTTGCTGGCTGAAAACTTTGAAATTTATTTTAAGATCAATATTAATTAAATCAATAGAAAAAAAATCACCAAAATATGCAAAATAAGCTGAAAGTAATAATTTTTTTTACACAATTGAAAAAGCTGCTGAAAGTAAGAACTAAAAAATATTTTATATCTTCTTTATAATAAAAAAAAACAGTGCTAAATGTATTAAAAATAACAACAACAAAAATTCAGTCAAATACTTTCAAATTTTGCATTTCCACGTAATATTTTCTTGGGCAATTAATTTTAATTATTATTGGTTTTAGTCTAAGTAGAGCTTTAAGCCACTTTTATAGGCCAATTAAACGGACTTATTTATGCATCAATAACAGCTGCTTAGACAGTTACGAAGAAGCTGCCTGGACTTCAGTCTCCATTCCCGACTCTCCACTCTCCACTCCCGACTCTCCACTCTCCACTCTCCACTCTCGATTCTCGATATGCTTATTAGTTATACGGCATAACAATTTAATTGGGAATTAGTAACTCTTATGTCTGATGTTGCCTGCCACAGACTGTTGCTAAATTTTTAATTTTACGATTCAATTTGCAACGCCTGCCGAGCTGTTGTTGCCACAACCATGCCAGACGGCAATATACCCCGCAAAAAGAGAAGAAAACGAGTCAGAAAACAAGCTGAGAGAGAGTTATAAAATTTGAGAGTATTTTCAACTTATCAGTAACTACTTTTAAAAATAGTTCAACATTTGAATCGGATTTTATCTGTTGTATTTCATTACAGCGTATCTTATCGTTGAGCAGTTAATGTTGATTGGATTTTCATTATGCCCAGGGAGTGAAAGACAGAGAGAGAGAATATAGAGTGAGAGAAAGAGAGGTGGATAGAGTATTTGTATTGTTTGTGTGAGCCGCCACATCAATCAACAACAACAGAGGCACCGACTTGACAAGGCTGCCAAGTGGACTAAAGGAGAGGAGGGAAGGAACGGGAAACGGTTGAGACAGGAGTGGAGTGGAGTGGAGAACTGAGTGCTGGGAGCATTGCTTCGATATAATCTTGAGTAAGCCGATGACGACGACGTCGACTTATCGCATATGTGCATTACATTAAACTTAATTAGTGTTTTAAAAATCTGTCGAATGTTCGAAGGATGCAGCGAGCTCAACAGCAACAAAAAGGGGAGCAGCAGGTCGAGGGTCGAGGTCTACATCTCTACCCATCTCTATCTCTCTCTACATGTGTATCGCTGTCTCTGTCTGCGGGAGAATACATGTGCATGCAGTCCATGGCTGATTAATGGAGCGTTTTGTTCAGCATTTTGTGCATAAAATTGCGGCACGTACAATAAATAACGCAAAATAATAAATTGTAAATTATGCAAACAACATGGAATACAAAAAAAAAACAGCAAAAGCAAAAAAAAATATGAAAAACATTTCAAATAATGAACGGAAGGTCGCACAGACCGCCAGACAGTTGAACACACGCATGGATCGATCGGATTGAATATGTATGTATATGTACATATATATAATGTATATATTGAGTATGTATTCATGTATACAGATATGTAATGGGTCAGCTTTAGCGACAGTGGGGCTGAGAATTTATGGGCCCATTTGGCATTTTCGCATTTTCATGCCCCAATGCGAACTCGACTCGACTCGATTCCATTCGACTTTGTTTTGCAAAACTCGTTTTGAATGTTATTTATTTGATTTGTTTAGTGTTTTATTTGCTTAATTATACAGAGAGTTATTTTCTGTTTCCATTTAACATGCATTCTAATGAAAATTTAGCGCAACTCAATTCAATGCAATGTTTAATTGAAAGCAATCTTGCGAAAAATAATTTCAATTGAATTACAGCAGCTGCTCCGCTTGAGTTTACTCCTATTTTTTTTTTATTTTTTATGATTGCAACGTAATGAGTTTTGTTTTATTTTTTTAAATTTTTCTTTTTTAATTTTTATTGCATTAACGTGTCGAGTGTTAAATGTCGCGTAGCGGGTGTGGTGGGACCCAAGTGGCATATGAGTCAGAAAAGTTTCGTAGCTCAAGTTGAAGGGGTCTACGGTCTGAAGTTGAAGTTGTAGGTGTCCGTTGAGGTGGGGCATTTGCAGTCGGACAGGGGGGGGGTGGTAGTTGTTGTAGGTAGGGAAACTGTAGTCGGGCGTCAGTCAGTAATTAATTTTCAAAGTGGAAGTCGCTTTGATGCCTGCCTGATAATGAAGTGACAAACGCATAGAGTTGCTCAGGTTATTCACGGTCCTCTTCTGCATTTTAATTAGAAAACGCCAAACATAAAAAAAAAAACAAAATAAAGGAAGATACAATTGACATATCTATTTTTTTTTTAATTATATTTATTATTGCTTACCTCTTTAATTTTCTAAATTTTTTATATTTTTTAATGTCAATTTTTTAATACTAAAAATTTCTTTAAAATTATATTAAAATAATATGATTAATTTAAAAAAAACATTCATAGCAAAATAATAATTTCTAAAAATTATAAAGTGTACAAATTTATTTAATTTATAAAAAATAAATTTATAAAATAAATGAATTCTTCACGTTCCTGTTGTGCATTTAAATTTGAAAACGGAGCACGACAAACTATTAAATTTTTAAGGAAGATACAATTGACATTTCTATTTTTTTCATCCAAATTATATTTTTATTGCTTACCTCTAAAACTTTCTTAATTTAAAATTTTTAATATTTCAATATATGAATTTGTTATTCATAATAAAAATATTTTTTTTATTTATTTGCATGTACAATAATAGAATAGAATAAACAATAGTAATTAAATTAAAAAAGTATAAAATTTGGCACGTTATAAATGAAATTATATTTACTTTTTTCTGCTTTTCGGATTTCAAAATGCCTTCGTAAATTCTAATCAAGTGAAATCCAATTTTTTATCCTCAGAGTTGAGCTGTATTTGTTGCCTGGACAGAGATAACTGACAGCATTAGCGTACCTTTTGATCTCCTAAGACTTTCCGGTTTATTTATGATCTGACTGGCAGGAAAGTAGATCTTGCCACAGTTTATCTGCTGTATGGCCATGTGGTATGTGGTGCCACTGGGGGCTGCAAGCGACATGGGAGATTGATGGTGAGCTCCACATGCCAAACACTTTCGCAAAACCAGCAAAAGATACTTTCTCAAGCTTGCTCACTCTACCCATCTGTCTCTCTCTCTCTCTTTCTCTCTGTGTATCTTTGTTTCTCTGTTGTTTTCCCATCTCTTTTGCACTCTTTGCATATTGTCTGTTTGGCATCTTTGGCTTGATTTTGAACATTTGGCAATGCATTTGTTGCTGCCGCTGACTGGCAACAATTTAAACGCTTTAATGCCAAACACTTAACAGCTTTTGCCTTTTCACACAATACCCCCAACATTGCCACTCCCCCCTCCCCTCTCTCCCCTCCACCCTACCCACACTCCCACTCCAGTGGTGCTCGTAAAACAGACAATGGGTCATTTGCAGACGCGTCGGGAACTAAAAACAATTTAAGAGCTCCGCTAATATGCATTGTATCTGAGGCAAGCGATACGTTGCATGTATGTGGGGCATGCCACAAACACACACACACAGATACTCGCCTGTATGTGGGGCATGTGTTGGAAGTGTGATTTACAATTTACTCAATTCACATTGGTACTTAGTTAAGACGAGGCTCGTAAAAGCGAAATATGTCGGCGTATCAACATATCGGCATTATCTGGACAGGCACCTCTCTCTCTCTCTCTCTCTGTTCCGTATATTTCTCTCTCCCTCATTCCATATATATATATATATATATCTCTGTCTTTCTCTCTCAGTGGCTGTGCGTTGACTACAGTCTGGCAGAACCACTTTCGTTAGCTCGTAAAACTGTCTATAAAATGCAATGATAATAAAAGAAAAAAAACAAATAAAAATAAAAAAAAACAGAATCTGTCGGCCAACAACGTTGAATTTTGTAGGCCGAAACGACGACTCATTTACGTGCGAGATGATACAAGGGTCGGTGTGGTGCGCGACGAGTTGTGCATAAAGCAGGCCAGCGAGATATGCATATATGTTAGTACAGCTGTGGGCAAAATAATAGCACTGCAAATGCTGCAAATCGGATAAAATATATTAAAAAATTATATTTAAATTTTAAGTGTAATAGTTTAGGCTTTTTTACCTATACTGTAACACTTAATATTTAAATAGAATTTTTTTTTAATATATTTTATACGATTTAAAACATTTTATTTTAAATTATTGTTTTATTTAAATAATTTTTGCAATTGAGTATATTTGCAACTAAGAGTTATTTTTGACCACAGCTCGAATACAAATATTTTCTTATTATGTGAATGTTAGCAATAAAATGAACACAATACAATTGTAATAAAATTCTAAATTCAAAAGATAAATACTGAAAAAAAGCTGTCAAATTGTTTTTGTAGGTAAAGCGACAAAAAAATTTAAATAAGTTACTGAAAAAATTTTATTGAAACCATATTTCTGATGTTTTTTTTTTATATATATATTTTTTTAATAATATAAAAAATTAAAAAAAAATTACAAAATGAAATATAATATAATAAACTTTATAAACAAAAGTCGTAGTCCCTTGTTTACGGTTGTGTATGCACAAAGACATAGAAGTTCACTAAGTTACTAAAATAAGTTTGTTTTATAAATAATTGAATATTCTATTTATTTAAAAGAAAAAAAATTATCAGATGTGCAAATAAATATTTTTTAATACGTAGTATCATGACAATATATTTAAATTGAGTAAATTTTTCATTAATTGCTGTATTACTATTATTGTGAACATCACTGTATGGGGCCGACTGCTGATGAGGTTGATGCGTCTGACTGAAAAGCGATCCCTGTGGACCAGTCCCTGCAACGTGACGGTGACGGTGACGGTGACTGTGAATGTTTCACCAAGGCATTCGTTGCGCCTCAGCGCCTTCGTTGTTTTTATTCTTCGTCATCCTCATCGTCATCGTCGACGTCGTCATCGTTGTTGTCCTTTAGTGGCACTTAGAGCTGCAACAACTTTGGCCCCGAGCTCTGGCTCAGAACTGGGTTCCGGCCCTGTTAGGGCTGCCTCCGTCTGTTTGTGTGTGTGTTGGTATAAGTGTGTGTGCATGTGTGTTTGTGTGTGGCAAGCATATCGCCTTTCACGTAGCCTTTTGTAAATTGCTTTTTGAATTTTGTAAAAGCGAGCAACAAAGGCACAGAGCGCAGAGTCTTCTCATACAACATCTTTTATGGATTTTTCTTAGCTGGACTCGTTTTTTTTATTGTTGTTGCTTTATTCAGAGTTGTTGTTGTTGTTGTTGCTGTTGCTGTTGTCACCAAATGTTTTGTCCGCCGCGGTCGCCTCTTTATCTAGACAGATCCTTTGACATTTGAATAGTTCATTAATTTCGCAAAAAATAAAAGAAATGAGAGAAGTACATATCTACACTTTAACACACACTCACACTCACACACACACACACACATACACGTGTGGAAAACTTGGAAAGTAAGTCTCGTTTTCTATGCAACATTTTCTTTTGTATGGCTTTGGCTTTTGTTATTGTTCATCAATTTGAAAGGCAACTCGCTTCCACTAGATGTTATCCCCCTGCAGTTCACACCACTGCCCCCTCTTCCAAAATCCCCTGCCCCTGTCAGTGTTGCTGCCACAAGTCTCAATATCCCGTCTATCAATCTAGAGGCAACTTCTTCGATTCCATTTTGTTCTGTTTGTTGGCAGTTCCTTTTAACTGTGACCAGTTGTTACCAGATTCAAGTTGCCAATTTCAATTGAAATTGTCTTCAAAGTATTTTCTTGTATTTTCTTCTGTTTTTTATTTCATTTGCTATTTGCCATTTAGCATTTCCATTCATGCAGTTTGGCGACAATTTTCAAACAATTTTCCCATTGAAACTCATTAAGATTCCCGACTCGTTGAATTTATTGCCGCTTTGCATAATGACAACTGAAAAGTGATAATTATGCATCCCTGGCATTGTTTGTAAATTTAAATTTCCAATTAGTTACTAAACTGGCCTTCTTCAACAACCATTTCCATTTCCACTTCCACTTCCATCCCACTCCCAGTATTTTCTTAATATAATCAATTTGTGGAAATTTCTTGAAAATTCTTTTTTCTTGTGATATGCAAAGTAACTTGGAATTTTTATTTAAGCTTGAATTTTAATGTGCTGAACATCGAATTCTAAATTGGAATTGTGACTGACTATTAACATAAAATTAACTCAGATTTATTATTATTAATTCTACCATTATTAATATCTTTTTTAAGTGGTTGGAAATTACAGAGATTTATAAATAACTTGAATTCATAATCTTTTATTAAAATTTATTATTTCGATTATTAAAAATAGTTTAGAGAAATAAAATAGTGTCCTACATAAATTTAAAAGATTTTTAAATTTAATTAATTTCAATAAATTAATTGTAAGAAGTTTTTTTAATTTATGGGTTTAAAATTATAATTTTTATTATTATTATTTTTTTTTTTGGTAATAAAATAACATATTAATTGGCCTTTTTTTGAGTTATTATTTGATTAAGTAATAGTGCCTTATACATATTAGAAGTTCTATTGTTTCTTATAATTTATTTAATTATCTTTAACTAAAAATAACTATTTTAATATTTTTTAAATTTTATAAGCTCCCAAATATTTTGTTTTTATTTCATTTTATGGCCTGCTTTCATAAATTCATTTCGTTTGAATTTAATTTTAATTTTGGAATTCGTGATTATTTAATATTTGTAAGTGTAGCCTTTAAAATAGAAAGCAAATTATTTATAATAATTTAAAAAAATAATTATACAGAAATCTTGATTAATTTGAGCTACCCTTAAAAAGATTTCCAACAAACCTTCCGCACGTGATTTCTTCAAAGCAAAACTTCTTCATTTCATTTGATGTATTTAAATGGCTTTGGGCAAAATTTAATTACTTGTAAATATGCAACTAGAAGTCTGTTTGGACCTCATAATATACATAAATGGAAACCCCATTAAGGTTAGAGATTGTTTTCCCAACTTAACCCCTCCCCTCCCCTACACCTAAACTCAAACCACCTCGGTTACTCCGTCTCCGCTCTTTTTCCTCCGCTAAAATGCTTCATTTGAAAATATTTATCAAGTGCTTCAACTTTTCGCAGAATTCAACCTGTCTGAAGTTAACCTTATTTGTTATTGTTGTTGTTGTTGTTGTCTAAGAAGTTTGCTGGCCATAAAAAACAACAACAACAACCAGCTGAATATTTCCGAGTTATCGGGCATTCTGCACAACTAAGCAACGAGTTGAGAATTGAAACATAAATCCAGAAACAAGTCAAGAAAAAATACAATATTTTTCATGGCAACACAGAATTTTTCGCTGGCTTCAGTTTCCTAGAACCTACCGATGAAGATACAACAGCTCAACAACAACAACAATAACATCAAGAGATAGATGAGTATATATTCATATACCCATACTTATACCCATACTCTCAAAACTAGCCATTACATTTTTACTGCTTAATTTTCTATGTTTCCCAAAAATAAAAGGCGAAAAAAAAAACTAGAAATTGTCCTCTGGGATCTATGCCATGTGGTGAGGTCTAGTGACGCTGTCGGTGCTGATTATGTTTTAATAAATGTGGATGAGCCATAAAAACGACGAATGTACCTCATGTAGTTACAACCGCATTGAGGGGTCGCAACCTCTTCGGACTGGAATCTTTGGTAATCTCATCCTTCTCCAGCCTCTATTTCCATCTTCTTCATCTCCTTGTCGTCGTATTGTGCGTGAGTTTCGAACACTCGATGTGGTGGAGAGTGTCCTTTGGCAATCGGCTCCAATTCCCGTGAAACTCCTGGGGTCGTCCGCATTTCAATTATGTTGCCCCATTTCACTTTGGATACAAACCCAACACACATATTTGTATGTATGTATGTATATGTGATACCAGTTATACGTGGGCTCGTTCCATATTCTGTCCTCAGTCTGGGGTTAAGTTTCCTTTCCTTTCTATTTTTGTGGCCGATCCCCGCTCCCGTTACCTCCTGCTCCCCCTCCCATCTACTGCTGACTTGACTTTTGTTTCAAGCGTGTCGATTTCAGCATTGTCATGAACAAAATAAACGAAAACCGCACAAAAGTTATATTAATATGGAAAAAATATGAAATGTTCAGAGAAACCGCGTACATATGTGTAGCCATTATAATGAAAGAGAATCTCTTCAGATTGCTTTTTATTTTTATTTTTATTTTCGTTTTATGTTTGTTCTTTTCAAGTGCCCCAAGGTGTCGACGACTATCAAATTGCTTTCAAGTATTTGGACGCATTTGAACTGAAATACTTCTGCTAAAGATGAATGTCAACAAAAATATATGACCACAAAGAATTGATAAAAATAATGAAATTTTCCAAAAAAAAAAATATCATTTATAAATATGTTGATTAGAAATAAATTAGAAAAAATAGACAAGTTTTAAAACAAATAATTGATCACAAACGAGATATTTCCATTCAGTATATTAAAATATATTTTAAGAAATTCCACTTCCTTATTTACTTTTTTTTTGAGAAAAAATTTTAATAAATTGGTAAACTAACAATCAAATTTGATAGCTTTTGACAATGATAAATTTTTATTTCATACATATAAAACATTTTTAAATCGTTAAGGCTTTATATATATTGAATATATTTTACCAAGATTTTAAAAAAATGTTTTATTAAAACTATAATCGCAATTGAACAGAAATAATTGTTCAAAATTGTTTTAAAACAAATAATTTATTACAAAAAAATTATTGCAATTATTATATTAAAATATATTTTTAAATATTCTACTTTTTGATTTACTTTTTTTTTTGGAGAAAAATTTTTATAAGTCTTTTAACTATCAATCAAATTTTATAGCTTCTGGAAAATATTTATTTCTTAACAACAAAAAATTTTAAATATTCATAAAAAATATAATCAAACTGAAATAATAGTTCAAAATATTTGTAAATGTCATTGTAAAATATTATCTAACTATAAATTAATATATTACAAATTTTTGAACAGGAATTGAATACCCATAGAAATAGATAATTAAAAATATTTTTAAAATATACTGATTGCAAATAAATGAAAATGAAATTTTGTGCAGGAGGGGCTGCTTTCAGTCCGTCAGCTGCATAATAATCGTTAAAATTGATGGATTATTCTGGACGAATAAAGCAGGAAAAATGCATTTGATGTGTAGCTGGGAATACAGAATTTTAGATAAAAGGTATCCCAGCGTGCAAATACCATATTATGATTACAATACTTTTTTTTTCCATTTCAGGGAATCGCAATGTTCCGGAACGTTGCCCGCTTTGTTGTCCTTGTTGTCGCCTTGTCCCGTGTACCTGCAGCCCATGTCCTATCAGCTGCGCTGATGAAAGAGCATACAGAATTCGGTTGGTATTGTTCGGCAGCAGGAAGGGACCTCACACGCAACTTAACAACTTTAGGGAGCGGGTTTCCAGTGAGATGGTGCTGGATGGAGGGGGGGTAGGGGAATTGTGCCAAGTTGCGCTTTGAACAACAATTCACTTTGAAGGCATAAATTATGCCTTCAGTTTTTGAGGCAGCTTGTCGCACTGCATGACTGTCTCTGTCTCTCTCTCTTTCCCTCTCTCTCTCTCCCTCTCTATCTATCTCTGTATTTAACTCTATCTCTCTTACTCTCTATCTGTTCAGCATTAAGCTTATCCTCTCAACGTTGTGCAAAAAGTTTTTGGACTGCAGCCCCTTTGGCATAAGAAAACAATCTTCAAGGGTTGCCTGACAACACCAACAACAACAACAACAACTGGGTATAAAAAGTGTGCCCGTACTCACCGTCTGACAGTCTGACTCTCTGACAGACTAACTGTCTGTCTGACTGAATCACTGAGGGGCTGCCTAAACTGCCAGTAGGTCTCATATTTGGCTCACTCAGGGGTGGGAGAACACTCACTATCTCCCTAACGAACCTCTCTATGTAGCTCTCTTTCTCTCTCTCTCTCTCTATATATATATATATATCTCATTCTCTTTCTCTATCTCGCTCTCTGTCGCTTTTTTTGGTAGCCTCTGTGTAATTAATTTGATATGCAACGAAGCGTTTTTTGAAGTTTATATTGTTTGTTTTAGTTGAATACGTCCTAGGTCTCGACCCAGAGCGACCTCAAGTGCCGAGCCAGGCCAACACAGACCAGATCGGGCCAGGGTATCAGCCATTCAGTCATCTAACCATGCAGCTGACACTCAAAAATTCTTTGGGCACTCGGAGCAGAGCTTAAGCTCATGGCACTTAGGTCCCAGGCCTGAGACACACACAGCTCCTCCTCGGTAGGCACTCGGCAGTCGTCACTCGGCACTTGCCTCTTCATTTCGAATACCAAATTCATAAATTTTGATTTATACATAAGTTTTCGTGCACGACTCTTAACAGCAAAAAAAAAAGTAAATAAATAATAGAAATAAACTGAATAAAAATAAATCGCCTCAGACAATAGTTTTTCCATTCTCCAAAGACTTTTTGTCAGCTCCGCAGCCGGAACACTTGTCTTTCTTTCTCTCTCGCTCTCTTAAGAGCCTTCATCTTCATCTTCTTCTGCTGCTCCCCTCGGCTAATGGCGGCAGGAATCTCACTATTCCCTACACCTCTCTCTCTCTCTCTCTCTATGTCTCCTCTCGCATGGAGGGATTGAAACTGGAACGAGAGGCGGCAACTGAAGCGCTCTTCATTGTTATGCATATTGTACAATTGTTATGTGAGTTTTAGATACTTATACTCCTATACACTATATGTATATGAATCGCAACCCAACAACAGAATTCGAAATAACAAAAAAAAGAAAAAATATAGAATACAATACGAAAACAGACATTTGATTGTCTGAGCTATTTCTTAGAATTGTTGTTTATGCCTTTTCTTCATGACAGCAATTTTCAATTAAAAATACTCCACGTTTCTTTGCTCTCCACTATTTCTTTATATTTTTATTTTATTCAGTTTTTTTTCTTATATTTTTTTGATGAACTTACCTTGGCCGGAGGTGTGGCAAGTTCTACACAGAAATTCAGAACAGCTGCCCAAGCATTGTTTTCTGCTGTGATTTATTATTTATAGGAACGAAATCATCATATTTTATAAGTAACAAAAAATATATACATATATTATATATACAGTTTGGAATTTATTGAAAGTATTGTTAATGCATTTTATTTGGAAGTTCATTAATATGAAGATTTTTTTTGTTTGGGAACATAAAAATTCAATGAAATTAAAAAGAATTCATTAAAATTATAATTTATGATATATAAATGTTATACTGGTGTATACTTTGGAAATTAAGTTTTGAGAATTGTTTTAATATTTTTTGAATATTTTTAAAATAATACTCACTTTTTTATGTATTCACAAATATCACATTTTGTTTAAATTAATTAAATTGGGAATTTTTTAAGTTTCCAAAGTGAAATTCACTTTATTCACAAGAAACTTAATCTCATTTACAGATATGTAAATTCAATTTGAATTAATTAAATTGATAAATTAAATACAATATTATTTGAAAACATTTTCATTCATTTATAATTATTATTTGTGTTTATATTTATTTATATTTTTGTTTTTCATTCTCTATTTACATTTAATTGCCCGTTTAAAGCTAAACAATCTATTTGAAATTTTTTGCTCTATTTTTATAATAATTTCTACATAAATTATCAATTTTAAGCATTTTTTTCCTCTTATTCTGTTATAATTATGCAACCATATTTTCACCTGTCATCCACAATAAGTATCTATATCTATAGCCATCTCTCTCCCACTACAAGTGACTGGGCTCAGGGTTTGTCCCTTGCGCGTTGTTGTCGCAAGTGTTTCCTGTATTTCATTTTGTTTTTTTTTCCTTGGTCGACATTTTTTTCATTTCTCTCGTGCTCTTTTGTTATATTCAGCTCACTTGCGCAATCTATTTATGCCATGTGCAGCATATGCTACACTTACAGCAAGCACCAGCAGCAACTATAACGAAGACAGAGATAGAGAGAGAGAGAGAGACAGAGAGCGAGAGCGAGAACAACAACTCTAGCCAAATGTGCTGGATCTTTTGTTAATTCCAGTTTCACATAAGCCGTAGGCCATGTACTTACACTCACACTTACACACACAGTCGCCTGTGCCTATATTTGAGTAAGTGTGCATGTGTGTTCAGCAAGTGCCGGCAAACGACCTCGGCTTGACTACACACACGCACACATACAGAGGCACCCACACTTTGGCTGGCTCTCATATTTCGGGCTCAGCCACACTTTCTACATACACACACACAATCACACAAGCGCATTTTTCAAATGAGTGCAGGGCAGCATAAAATTAGCTCTGGCTGAGTCCGACTCTCGTCTGTCGTGTCGTCGTCGTCTGTCCATAAGCCGATTGCATAGGTCAGTCTGGCCGCCTTTGTCTCGGCATCTCGATAGCAACGCAGCGACAGTGCAAAATCAACAGCGCAGTAGTTCATATCGATGATCTGCAGTAGTATGTATGTATGTATGTATGTGTATGTCTAGTCCACATGGTCTGCCTCTCTTGCTCTCTTGTCTGTCATTGGCATTCCACCATCGACATTTGCTTCGGCTTAAGTTAATTACATGCCGGTCAACGCCTCATTGCATAAACGTTACTCTCTTTCACTCTCTCGCTTCAGCTGCTGCTGCTGCTGCAGCCTGTGCTATATGTGTGACTGGGTGCTCTCTCTCTAAGTGGCTGTCTGTAGCTGCATGTGTATTTGTGTGGTCCAGCTGTGCGCTGTGTCGTTTTACAACTACAACTGTTCGCAACGACCTTCCCAAAATGCTGCTGTTGTTGTTATACTTTTGTTTTGTTATTTTAGTCAGCGCTGTGCGTCTCTCGCTCTCTCTCACTCGGCTCTGTTCATGCTGTTCGTTCGGCTCCTGTGACACGCCCGTTAACTGCGCAGGTTCGCAGTCTTCTTTTATTTGTATTTCCGTTCAATGCTAGCCTGCTGAATAAAGAGCATTTGTGCGAATGCGCCGACGCTGCTCCCATTCAACCCACGGGAACTGTTGTTGTTGGTGCTGTTGGTGTTGCTGTTAGGCTTCCAATGAACCTGAAACAGACATCAAGCTCTGCACTGGAAACCAGCAGAAAAACGTCTAACGCCTCTCCCACTCACACTCACTGTGACAGTGGCACTCTCCCTCGCTCTCGCTCTCACTCTCGCCTATTTGGCTGCTCAGTCTGGTCGGGTTCTGGGGCGACTCATGAAGTTACTCAGACATGCATAAAAATGCCGGTTTTATTATGTCGTTTGCTGACTCTGTGTATGTGTCTGTGTGTGAGAGGGATATTCTGCTAATGTGTGTGTATCTGTGTGTGTGCTGTGGGTGTTGCCTCTGCGTGTCCTTCAGGCGTCTGCCTCCCCTCTGCGCGTCTGCTGCTGAGCTGTGCAGACACAGACGGTGCCAGAGACGTTTTTAAAGCCGCCTTTGCCAATCCCTCCTCCCCGATTCCATGTAAACTTTTTTTAATATCAATTTTATTTTATTTTTATGTTTACTGTTTTCTCTTTTTCTGAGCTCGAAAAGGGTGGGGCAGCAACTGTAGCAATTTGGCAGGCTGTGCAACAGCAGTTAAATCCCGTTCCCCCTCTACCCTCCACCACCCTTCCGACGGTCCTTCCGCCCACAGCTCTCAGAGCATGTTGCTCGTAGTTGTACTTGCAACTAAGTATGCCTCATGCCACGACTATATCGTAAACTGGGCCGTTTCCCCACCTCATCACAACTTGCTATCTCATTCTTAGCAACTATCCTTCTCCCTCACATGCTCTGTCTCTGTCTCTCTTGGGGCAACCCTTGCCTACAGCGTGTTTTATGTAATAGTCCTTTGGCTCATAAAATCAAATCTACAATCTGGGGTAAAATTTTAGAACCAATTAATAATTTTGTATTCAAATTCATGTAATAAAATTATGGAATTATATAGAATTAAATATTTGGTGTTGGTTTTTATTTTCAAATTAAATATATAATAAAAATTAAATTATATTTCGTTTCTTTGGAATATTAAAGTAGTTCCTTATCAGATGTTTATTTAAATAAATAAAATAAAATAAAATAAAATAATAAACTAAATAATTAAATAAATAAAGAAAAATTATAACATTAAACAACCACACATAAACTTAAAATGATGTTAATTTAATAGTTTGTGTACAATAGCTTTAAAAAAATAATGAATCTTTTATTATATTATTTATTCATTTAAAAGAACAAATTTCTGTTCAAAAACAAAATAAAAGTGTAAAGATTTTCCCAGTACTTATAGTTTGCAAAATCTCAAAAAGCAACTTTCTCAGGCCTGCACTCTTAATTCTGAATCCGTAAAAATCGCGCAGTTTTACAGTTACCCAATAAAAAACAAAAAAAAATCTGCAAATTTTTTTTTAATAGGTAAAGAGATGTATGTCTCTACGTTTTATTTATTATTCTTCATGACTTTAAGTAAATCTTTATTGGTATTAACAGTAATAATCATATAAAATTTGATATAATAAACACTAATAAAAAAGAAATTGAAAATACATATCTATAAATCATTTTCTTTGAATTAATTGAAAAAGTAAATATGTATATATAGTGTTTGTAATATTTTTGCCTGGACTGTATATATGATATTAAAACTCTTTCGTACTTCCGTCTGTTTGTCTGTTTTATTGTATTGAGCCCGCATCCTTGTAGAAGCTCTATTCCCCCATCTCTCTCTCCGTCTCTCTCTCTATCTCTCTCTCTCTCTCTCTTTCCGTCTCTCTCTCTGTCTCTCTCTCTATCGCATATACTACATTTACAGCAAATATATATGAATATATTTTTGAAATATGCTTGTGACTAATTTAATTTATTTGCCATTGTTGTTTGGGAATTGTGGGATTTCCTTTAGTTGCAATTGCTGCTGCTGCTGTTGCTGCTGCTTCTTTTCCACATTTTCATTGTTGCTGAAAATTCTTCACAGCATTTTGATGCTCTGTTACAGCAATTGCCCTCAGCCATTGATTTCACTTATAAGGTTGTATTGTGTTTTATTGTTCGTTTCTTATACCCAACATTCTATATATCTCGAGCTCCTCCAACATCTTCATCTTCTCCAGCTTTTGCTTCTGCTTCTGCTACAGTTTGTTGGCAGTAACGAGGCAACAAAGTGAGCTCTGACCCTGCCACATTATGTGGCAATGCCAACGACTCTCTGCTTCCTCCTCCTCTCTCTCTCTCTCCATTTCTTTTTGAGTGCTCTCTAATAAATTGCTATAATTTTGTCATAAAATTAAAAACTTTTACAATTAGGAATTTATGTATTTTATTTATGGGTCGAACAAAAAAACAGCAACTGCTTGAGCTGTAATTGCCGCCATCTTTCAAAATAATGACGACACAAATTACAATTGGCTTTTTTCTCTGATTTATTTTCTGTATATATTTTTCTTAGAGATATATTTTGCCAAAGGATATGTTTTCTCGACAATTTGTGATTGTTTTGGGCATTCCATGTTGTGTCATTATTTTAGCAATTTATTAATTGCAATTTTCGAAATACCTTGTGGACATGTTTAGTGTATGTTGGCGAAGAGGGAGAGGCGGGCAGGGAGGGTTTGTAAAAGTTAATAAAGCGTTTAAACAATTTATGGAAGGCAATAACTATTTGAATGTCCATTTCCCTGATTGAATAATTCAATTTGCATTCAAAATTACAAAACATTTACCAAAATGGCATTTATCAACATTTTCCAATCTTTGGCCAACAATAAAGAGTGTGTGTAAGAGAGAGAGAGAGATAGGTCGAGTGTGACAGAAAGAGATGCATATATAAGCAGACTAGCATTGATTTTGGTTTTATGCATATTTTATGCCTCAAGGCAATATGTGTGGCAGAAAGAGAGGGAGACAGATGAGAGAGAGAGATGACAGAGAGAGAGAGATAGAGAGAGAGAGAGATGGAGCGAGAAACACCCACACGACCTTCGCGAACAGGAAAATCTATATTGCCGCTGTCTATATGTGATTTTCACTGTGTATTTTTTTTTTCAACAATAATTTCGTGTGCCTGGCAATGCCAAAATATGCAAACGACAGCAACAACAACAACAGCAACAACAATGATCTGTGGCAACAACAGCAGCGGCTTATCGAGCAACCCACAGACAAACATGGCAAAAAAAAAAAAGTGAAAAAAAATTAAAATAATAATTTGAAAAAAAAATCCTCAACCAACATAATAAATTGAATTAAAAGAAGCACTACAAAAACTGAATGAAAATTATAAAAATAAAATAAAAAATTAAGAAAAAAATTAAAAAAAATAAATAATACGCAGAGTTGCGAGCTGGCGAATTCCGCTGCTTTGCTGCTATGGCAGCAACTAATTTATGGCATTTACAAGACGACAACAGCAACAACAACAGCAGCAACAACAACAACAACAACAACAGCAACAACAAGATTTTTGCACATCAACAATTTCCACATTGGTTGCCGCTGCAAATTAGCCACCCAGCAGCCACAGGGGCAGCAGCAACAGTTTTTTTTTTTTTTTTTTTTATTTTATTTTATTTTTTTTATTTTTTTTTTTTATATATAGTTGTTGTTGCTGTTGCAGTAGCAGCAACAGCCGCGTGCATAAATTTTCGCAACATTGCAACAACAACAACTTGAAATGATTTGCCTGTTGCTGTTGTTGCTGCTGTTGTTGTTGTTGTTGTTGCTGCTGTTGCTGTTGCTTGTGTCTGTTGCTGTTGCTGTTGCTGCTGTTTGTAGCTGTCGCTTGTTTCTGCTTAAATTATAGACATTTGACTAGCTCTACAGCATTTGCCATGCAATTTTTCTAGCTTATTTGAATACGAGACTCGCATTCGCACATTCACATTCACATTTGAAATTTATTTCTATTTTTTTTTTTTTAAATTCAAATTCGACATCTGCAATCCCCATGCGATAGTTGGTAGAACTTGCTGAAATTGTCACGACATCGCTGTACAATATTTGTAATTAAGCAATTTGTTGTTTCGCTTGGCAAACGCAACATTTCCGCTGGCCAAATTGATTGAAGAGACCAATGTAGGCAACTGCAGTGGCAACGGATGTGGCACTTGCAACAGCAACATCTAGTTGCAATTAGTGCTGAGTGCCTGTGGCACGAACTGCGCCCTTCTGCAATAAAACTTCGCGACAAAGTTCTATTCGCATCTCTCAAACTAAGTCCGGCATGCGGGGCGTATGCGCAATATTTATACTCTAAGGGGGATGATGGCAGCAAGAGATGCCCTTTAAAAATTTCTATATGCACATAAGCCCAATACATATGTACATATGTATGTTAAAATCTATTTTGTGCAGAGTACGTATGATTTCACTTGCCAGGACTCCTGTGTGTGTGTCCTTGTTGAGACTTCTGAGCTTCGTCTTGAGCGTGCTTAGAGAATGTGACTGGGAAACTGCTTACAGTGCAACACAGTGGGGCATGGAAAAATCAAATGTTGAATATGCCACTCCTGCTACAATGTGTAAAACCAAAATTGAGATATAAATTGTTATACAATAATGGAATATATTGTCACGATTTAGGTAATGTTGGAAGGCTTTAAAAATTTGATTCTTGAGTGTAAGTTGCATTGATAATTATGTGAAGTTGATTATAAAATAAAAAAATAATTTATATAAAATAAAATTCTGATTAAAATTTTAAGCATTTCATATATACATAATAACATTAAAAATTTGAATAACTTAAATAGACAGCGAACATTTTAAGATGAATTCAAAATGATTGCAAAAAAATACAATGTGAATATGGTATACAAATAAATAAAAATCAAAAAAAAAAAAAAAATTTAAAAAAAAAAATAAATTTTTTTTCAATAAATACATATTTGTAAAAAATTTCCTCTTTTAAGAATAACATTGATGCTAAATTTCATAACTTATATATCGATAATATTAATAAATATCACTTTTTTTTAAAGTCCTCTGTTTTTACAACAGTTTAAATGTATAATTATTATAATAAATTATTATTATTATTATTATTGAACAAATTTAAATTTAAAAATTTTTAACTTATTAAATAATATAAAAGTGAAAGGAGCATTTTATAAATATTAAAACATATTAATAAATCTTTTTTACAAATATGAAGAAAATTTATAAAAATATTTTATTTATAAGTATTAATAAAATATTCCTATTACTTTTTATTTATATTTCTGTTTTATTTCTTTAAGTTTTTTTTTAAATATTTTAAAGGAATTTTAAAATATGTCTAAGATTTGCAGCTCTTGTCAATGTTTCGTATCTTTTGCAACATTTTTTCTGTGACTTTCGCAATGAAGTAAGGATAAAGACTCCATTGTGTAATGCTTGCAACATTTATGTCAATATTGATTTTTCATTGCTATTACTGGCAACAGCAGCAGCAACAGCAGTGGCAGCAACAACAGTGGCAGCAACAGCAGCAGCAACAACAATAATAATAATAATAAAAAGCGTAGCGCAATATAATTGGAATTTGAAATTGGAAATTGGATATTTTTGCAACGAAAAGAGCGAATGAAACGAAGTCAGCCCAGTGGCAGTGGCAGCATCGTCTGTGGCAGTGGCAGTGGCAGAGACGAGTATTTCATTTTGATTATTTATTCAATGAGCGTTTGACGTTGTATTTGGCTTTTATTGTATGCATGTGCAACGGACATGTGGCCAAGAGGACAAATGGCCAATTGAACAGGAGCCGATGGAGGAGCCAAAGGAGCACCCATTTGAGGCATGTGTGGCAGGCATTAGACTGCCAATGACCGTCATACAAAAGGCCAATTTAATTTAAAACATCGCTAACTGACAGACAGCCAGCAAAACTAAAGAGAATGAGAGAGAGAGAGAAATAGGGATAGAAAGAGAAAGAGGTAGATAGACATTTAGGCCAATAGTTGGAGTCCAGTTAAGAGTCAATGTCGCCAAGAACACAGACCTCGAATAGACGCAACGCAAATAACTCAATTTAATTGCATCAAATTGAAATGAAAAACGGCAACAGCGCAACGAAGCAGCGAAGAGAGGAGGCAAGGCAAACTGAGGAAACTGGGAAAACTAACTTGACAGCACCGACAAGTCGCTAAACTTTTGCCAGGCACTCACTGCAATTGAAACTTGAGTTAAGACCCCCCCATTCTACCCCAACCCACTAAATAAACAACATCAGAGGGGCAGCAAAAATAAATTGGTATCGAAAAAAAAAACAGAAAAGTGTTTCCTTCGTCGAGGATGAGGAAAATATAAATCAAATAATGCCACAGACATTGTGTAAACACTGACCAAACTCATGTGTAAATATGTATAGATATATATTCTATACATGTATATATAAATAGTATTAGTAATTGCAATTGGTAATCAGACGGGTCATTAACTTGGCATAAATCCATGAAACTTGTTCACCCCCTCTGGTTATTCTTTTATCGATACTATCGATAAATAATGCAAATGCCGTTCAACATTAAAATAATATCTCCAAATGGTACCATTTTTCTAATGTCGATTATCATCATGATTATTATTAATACTCCATATTTTATAGCATTTTATGATGACCTGTTTGAATGGATTAACATATATCATATGTAGTAGATGAACTCATTGGAAAGTGGAAGCATTATAGTAAATTTTGTAATTAATTGATATATTTTGATCATAATTTTATATGATATATATAGTATTAGTAATTAAAATTTGGTAATCAGTTTGTTGGCCCATAAAGGCAGTCCATTAACTTGGCATAAATCCATGAAACTGATTCAACCCCTTACTTGTTTTTCTTTGATCGATACTATCGATAAATACTGTGAATGCCGATCAACGTTTGATAATTTCACATGGCACCAGTTGTTAGTTATCGATTATTATCGATCGATTATCGGTGTCGGATATCATCATGATTATTATTATTAGTCCATATTTTATGGCATTTTATGATGACCTGTTTGAATGGATTAACATATATCATATGTAGTAGATGAACTCATTGGAAAGTGGAAGCATTAAATTTGTAATTAATTGATATATTTTGATCATAATATTATATGACATATATAGTATTAGTAATTACAATTGGTAATCAGTTTGTTGGCCCATAAAGACAGACCATTAACTTGGCATAAATCCATGAAACTGGTTCAACCCCTCACTTGTTTTTCTTTGATCGATACTATCGATAAATACTGTGAATGCCGATCAACGTTTGATAATTTCACATTTAAATAGTATCTTCAAATGGCACCAGTTGCTAGTTATCGATTATTATCGATCGATAATCGGTGTCGGATATCATCATGATTATTATTATTAGTCCATAATTTATATAATATTTTATGGGACTTTATGATTACCTATTTTCAATGAATCAACATATAGATGAGCTCATTGGAAAGTCAAAGCATTATAGTAAATTGTGTAATTAATTGATTTACTTCGTGCATAATTAAAACAATTACGAGCTCCAACTAAAATCGAGGTCGTGCCCAGTATGTCAGCTAAATACTGTATAAAAATCCAACTATATATATAATCATGTTACAACTTTGGGATCGCCATCGTAACCATAATGAAATATTATTGAGTAGACTTTTAGACTAGACTATGTATTGGTAAAGGGGGGAATGCGTTAGAGTTGTGGGTGAATAGGTGGGGGGGTGGGGGGTGTTGCACTGCCGATTCGTTGCGAGTGCGGGTAATTATAATGTGGCAGAGTCACGCCAAACAAGCTGCATAAATATTGAAATTAAATAATAACAAATGCCGGAGAATAAATAAAGTATGCCAGCAACTTAAAAATAATACGTAATATGAAAAGCGTATCATAATAAAAAACAACAGACAAAATTAAAATGATGAACTTCCAACTGAATACACATATTATTAGTTCAACATTGCTACATATTTTATTAATTATTTTTCTATTTGTGTTTAATTATTTTCTCAGTATTTAAAATTTTTTAATTTTTTATTTACTGATAACATAAGAATATTTTTTAATTTTACTGTTTATTATATTTTTTTATTATATAATTTACTAATTTTTATTAATTTGCATTGTCACATCAGACAATAATAATCACGTAGTTTTTTGACAATATATTTTTCTTTTTAAATATTGTATTTTTGCAATTAATTTACCTTAAACTTAAACATAACATAAATATAATTCAATTTGTAGTGGAGTTTAAATAAACACATTATTTATTCATTTATCAATATTTTATTTTTATTTAAAGATTTTGTAATTTTTATTATTTTGACATATTTGTATCTTTTTATTTTAATAAATAAACACATATTTTATTCATTTAGTGGTTGTTTTAGTTTTTTTTTTAAAGATTTAATATATTCTATTATTTTTTTTTACATTTTTGTATCTTTTTTAAATAAAAAAAAAAACACATAATTTATTCATTTATCATTATTTTAATTTTTTTTGTAGGATTTGATCATTTTTATAATATTTTCATTTTTGTATCGTTTTTTTAATATTTATTTTTCTGCTTCTTTTCATATTCACATTATTTGCCCTTTAACATTTCTAAAGGGCATATTCAACTCCAATTCAGTCAATTTTAATTTTAATTTCTTTTCTGGTGCAAGTTTAATTTAATTTTGTATTATTTTTTTCATTTTGTTTGTTTGTCAAAAACCAATAATGCGGTTGCGGTGCTCAAAACGGGCGGTGGCACCATAAAAATGGCATGAAATTCAACCAACGAAAGCTAAACGAAGCTCCCTTGACCCAGCTTTACCTTTGCCAAACCCACCCACCCACCCACTCAGTGGTGCTCTGGGCGATGAATGAGGGGCGGTGAGGGGATGGTGGTGCGTCGTGCGGTGCATAAAAATAAGTAATATCGTCAAAATTACAGGAAATAAAAATCGCAACGTAAATACGTGTAAGTGCAGAGAGAGAGAGAGAGAGACAAAAGTCGAACAAAGCCAAATGGAGACTGATATAGGTACAGGAGAGGTGAAAGAGACAGATAGCAAAAGACAGGGAGAGAGAGAGAGAGGAGAGGGAGCAAGTTAGAGCCATGTAGCCAAAGACGGCCAACTTTCTCGCCGTCTAAAATTGGCAGTAAAATTATGGCAAACAGCAAAAGATAAAGATGAAGGAAAATTGTAACAGACGCAGTGAGAGGGCGGCAGAGAGAGAGAGCTAGAGAGAGAAAGAGAGAGAGTGCGAGAGATAGAGTGAGGCAGAGAGAGAATGTTTGGTGAAGAGTTTAAGTTGAGGCAGCGGCAACTAACGACCAACATTGGCCAACTTGACAGCCAGTTAAAGTTCAAGTTAGTTATTATCATGGCCAACAAATATACATACTTACATACATACATACTTACATACATACATACATACAGATATGTACATATATATAAATTCTGGCAAACATTTTCCTCGAAAACTGCTTGTAAATGCTTTTCCAAGTTTCGGTTCCATACTCATAGTTTTGAGGTAAGGCACAACTTTTTGGCCCACACACACACAGACACACACACACACACACACACACACTTATGGCCACATTCAATTTGGCCAAGAGCACAGTTACAACACTGCCAACTCAATTTATAAATAATGGCACCCATTGCCACCACCCCCCCCCACGCCCCTAACTCCCCTATCCCCTCCTGAGTTGCAAGTAGAGTAAAACTTGATTATTAACAAGCTAAATAGACGGCGGGAAAAGCGAATGCAATCAGAGCAACTGCAACCAGAACAACTGCAACATGCAACATGCAGCGTGCAACAACAACAAGAACAACAACATGTGGCATATTCATCATAATAATAGCCATAAATATCTATATCCATGTTGTGCACATTTCCTTTGCAACGACACAAATTGCAATTACAACATGCATCTGTATAAGTATATAAGTATCTATATATATATGTACATATATATATTCATTTCTATATACATATGAACATATGTGTGTGTACATATGTGTATGTATGTGTGTGTGTGTGTGTGAGTGTGTGTGTGTTGGGCACATAATCGCTTCAAATGGCAAATTATGACAGCGACAGCAGGGGCAACAGAAACAACAACAACATCAGCAACAACAACAACTATAGAGAGGGGGCAACATGGGAAGGGAAGAGTTGGGGAAAGCGGGAAGGGGTTTGGACAATGAAATGAGCTTTTAATCAATTTCCGGTATTAAAGCGTAGACAATCATTCAATATGTTGTTGTTATCCACAACCTCATTGTTGTTGTTGTCGTTGTTGCTGCTGCTGTTGATGTTGCTGATGTTGCATTTAATTAACAAACAATTTATATTCATAAACCTCAATCGGTCGCATGCAAATGCGCATGGAAATTGCATAGAAAATAATTATAAAAAAAAAAACAAGGGGAATGCTGAAGAACTTTGCAACAATACGACTAGCAAATACCCTTAAATTTCTACTTCTAATTTTGGAATTTGTTTATAAGCACCAATATTTATAAATAAATAATTTCTTTTTTTCTGGAATCAACAAAATAAAAGTTATAATAAATTATTCAAAAAATGAAATATATATAAGAAATAACAAAATCTAAAAATTACTTATTTCTAAAGAATTAATAGAAAAAATTACACTGCGATAAAAATATTAATATTAATATTAAATAAATATACAGCTTTGTACAGAATTGTACTTTGTAAAAAAAAATAATACACGAATTTATTTTATGTTCAACATTATTAAATGTGATAAATGTAAGAAAAAAAAATAATAATAATAATAATTAACTTAGCTGCATTTCTTTTTACATAAATTAAAAAAAAATTAATATATGAAAAAAAAAATTGTATTGAAAAATGTGTCTTTATTATTTTATAAACCTGAAAAAATTGTAATCTAAAAAATACAGAGAAACTCCAAGTTTCAGAATAAAAAAAATAAATAAATAAAAAAATTTTGCCTTAAAAAATTATGTATTTATATATTTATCAACAATAGGATAGCAACAATTGTTGCCGTCGTTGTTGCAACTGAAAAACGAGCATCATGAGCAGATAGTAGAGTAGAGAGAGTGAGAGCGCAGAGTAAAGAGAGATAGAGCATGAGAAATATATAGTTAGTGTGGGGATATGCTGCAAAATCTGTGGCAACATGCAATACGCACAAGGGGGTGGGGAGGGGGCATTGTTTGCTGTTGCTGCCACGTGTTGGCAGCATATGTGGGCAACAACAGTTGCGAGTTGGAATTGAAGTGGCAGTTGTTGTTTGACTATCGTGCCCGCTGCCACTTTCTCGCTCACTCCTGCTCCTATTAGCATTGTCTCTTTCACACCTACTGGTTGTTTATTGGGGGGGGCAGGTGCGGCCAATGTGCGGCAAAAATTTCGAATGCCCCTGACACACAATTAACCCCGGCAAATGGCACGTTGAGGCAAAAACCGAAGGGGGCAGAGGCAGAGGCAGCTTAGCAAATCATTAATTAAACCTGACGAAAATGCCAGCAAACAAAGCACACATACTACATACGTACATATGTATGTATGTATGTTTACATATAGAAACTGATAATAATGGACGCATGGGAAATAAACGCAAAAACACAACTAATTAGCATGCAGTTGAGTTGAGTTGAGTTTAAGCTCATTCCTCTCATTCAGCCTTTGTCTACAACTACTACTACTATAATATTATATCTTCTTCTTCTTGATCTGCCTTATATTTTTGGCCAATTTCAGCCACATAAAATAAACAGCCAACCAACCATAGACAACAAGAAAGCGCATAAAAAGTATTTTCATTTTTACTTTTTTTTTTTTTGGCAAACAAAAAAGGGGCAAAATAAAATTCAGACTAAAGGTCGCTCAACAAAATGGTCGAAGTAAGGTAATTTAAGCAGAAGAAGAAGAAGATGAAGTAGAAGTTGAGGAAAACTGAGAAAATGAGATATTAAGGAAGCTAAAACAGGCAACCGTAACGGAACTGCCATAAATTATAAACAAAACTATGCTCTAGAGTTATTTATTTAATTTTGGGCATCCTCCACTTTTAAACCATAACTCAAGTTCTTAGCTTCTTTTTACTTTTGGCAAAAAGAGACTTTATGTTGAGGCATTAATTTAAATAAATTATTTAACTAATTAACTTTCATATGTGTCTTAACTGTATGTTTGACCACTAATTGTTGAACAAATTTAACTATTTTTAAAATTTTTGTTTCTAGCTCTCGAATTATAAATAAATTTGTTAGCTTATTCAACTATTTGTGTTTTGTTGCATTGTTAGGAAATATATTCGAATTTTATAATTATATTTAGTTAGTTAATTATATTCAGTTATTTTCAGTGTAAAAATAAGTATATATTAATGCTGTACAAAGTAAAATTATTATAAGAAAAATTTTGATGCTTTACTATTTTATTTTTATTTATTTTGTTTTATTAATTTTTAAGTTATATTATATTATTTCATTTTATTTTATTTTGTCATTTTTTATTTTATTTTATTGTATTTCATATTAATTTATTTTGTGTTAATTTATTTAATTTAAATAAAGTTATCCCTTAACAGATGATTGATAATTAAAACTGTATTTTAATTAAATGTAAAATATTATTAAATTTTAACAGTATTATAAGAACAACAAATTTTTAATTTAAAGTGTATATTTTATAAGGCCATGTTAATATTAATTATTTTATTATTTTCTCAGTGCAATGCATTTAAAAAATGTGATCAAACTACATATTCCGAAGTTATTATATATATATATATATATATAAATGTTTATTAATTAAATATTAACAATTTTACATTTGAGAAAAAAATTAGTTTAAAATTTATTTATAAATATTTATGAATAAGCTTGAAATACTTGTAAAATATTTTATTATAATTATTATATTGAACTCTGTGTAAATGCTTTAATTTTAATATAAAAAAATGGTTTGAAATTATTTTTGTAGCTAATTATCATTATAATTTATTTGAATATGATAATCCATATTTTGTAGATGCGCATCCTTCACTTATGAAATTATTCATGCATATACGTAATTAATAATTAACAATTAATAAATGCTTTTCGCTTAGTTTCATTGTATGCAAAGTGCTTTAAGAAATCATTAATATTTAAATGTGAAATATTTTAATGAATTGCAAAAGTTGTGTTAGGTTTTTTTTTTGGGTCAAAAAATGGGCTTTACCCATAATTAAAAATGCCCAGCTGAAAACTCATTATGCAGGCAATAGCTATAAAGCTATGGCTCTGATCAGGTTTTATGTATTTTTTTTTAAATTTATTTATATTTTTTTTGCTGTACAAAATATAGACATTTTCAGCGACGGAACAGAGAGAATCAAGCAACCACAAAGAGGCGGAAAAACAAAGTTGGCAACTGACGACGGAGAAACCGCAAAAAAAAAATAGTTGCTTTTAGTTGGTTACTTTATGTCTGGCCATTTATGTTGTATTAGTTGTTGTTGTTGTTGTTGTGGTTGTTGGCCAAAAGGTGCAATTAAATGCTATGTAGAAGCGAGCCAAAGCGAAGATGGCCAATAGCCTATGGGCCAACTTATTGGCAGTTGTTTGCCAAATGCAATGAACGTACCAAGAAAATTACACTCAACAAAAAGTATCAGGTAAATAAACAAAGAAATAACAGAATAGATGGTATAGACAGCGGGGAGGGGGGGGATGACAGAAATCACCGCACAATTACAGCTCACAATAAACAGCAAATTCACAATGCATATTATTGATTGCCAAAGCTACAGATAAAAAAGTTGCCGTAAAAAAGATACATTTTGCAATCCCCACCAAAAGAAGAGGGGAATTTCTCATTCACTGAACATTATGTTTGATGTTAGATGAGGGGAGTGAGGGGTTTTTTTCTTGCTCAGCATCATTAACGTTACGTCGCCAATAGCTCTATCTCTTTCTCAGCTCATCTCTATCTCTCTCTCTTTGCCTTTCTCTGTGATCTTCCGCCATTCTTCGCTCTGTCATTGACATTGAGATTTTGCAAAAAAATTTAGAAAAAAAATTTATGCAATTAGTTGAGCATTTTTATTTGTGGCAAACGCGTCGCGCTGAAAATCGTGCACAAATTATTGCAAATTAGGCGAAACAATTTCAACACACAAAGTTTACTAATTAATTGTGGTAAATTCATATTAAAATGGGAATTTATGTTTACAAATAAAAATATATAAATGTTGTTCAAGGATTATATAAGAGAACATCAAGTGTCAGCAAAATCACAGTTTAAGTGACGTTTGTTGCCTTCAAGTTCATCAATTTCGCATTACGAGCTGCTTAATTGCCCCACGATTAATTATAACTTTTTGTGCCACTGTGTGTATTTGTGATTGTTTTAAAGTTCAATTGTGCGTTTGTCGGAAGTAATTTGCTCATTAAAGCCGTCTATTAATAGGCAACAATCGCAACGTCAACGTCAACGACATACGTCGCAACGTCGTAATGTTGCTACGTCAACAGCAGCCAATGTGGCGTATACGTAATGCGGTCGGGCAAACGAAACTGTTACAGTTTCAGGTTTATGCATGCCTAAGCGCAAGCCTTTATATACAGTATAGTATATAGTATAGTATAGTACATTATGTATATAGTTCTCATTCCGTAACTGGGTCAAGCAAATGGCCAGCTGTCCGATTGGCAACTGTGAACCGCAGACTAAAGCGTTAAGATTGCGAAACAAGAGCAAGAGAAAGGGTTTAGCAAAGGGGAGAGGCGAGACAAGAAAGAAGGGAAAGTCTGTGTGTCTCTCTGTGTGTGTGTAGTTGTATATGTGTGTGTGTGTTTGAGAGAAGCCTTGGTCTACTTACAGTGAATTGGCGAAATGCTTTTCACTAGGATCAAATCCTTAGTCCAACTGAAAGTTACAAGACAAAATCATTTTTAAATGCTGCTTTAATTTCCTATTTAAATAATTATTTATCAATTTCTTTGCTAAACTTAAATCTAAAGAAATATTTTTATTTTGATTTAACAATAATTTCAGCTGAAATAAAATATTTAATTAAATCACATAATAATATTTAAGCCTAATTTTAGTTATTTTCAACAATATCATGCTATTTAATTGAAAAAAAAAAATGCAACAAAAATAATATGTATTCATAAATTTCAAAACAAAATTCATTTTGCTAATTTTCTAATATTTATGATGTCTTTTCTTTAATATTTAATAATTCAGTTGAGCAGACATCTAAGACCATTCTATATAGAAAAGCTTTTTCGATTTTTTAAGTTATTTCACATTGAATAATAAATTTGAAGATGTATAATATACATTTTTATTTATAGAAGTAAGTCAAGTTAGGCAAATCAAGCTTTTTAAACAATACAGGTCCCCAAGAATAGTAATTTTTATTAGTAAACAAATTTCAATTTAACAGCAAACGGACAACAATTTGTTTAAATTTCTTAAATTTTCTCATCTAGTTAAATTATTGCTTTCAAAGGTATTTAATTAAAAAAATTTATTTAAATTGTAAAAAATAAATAAATATTAAAATATTACAACTAAATTTGCAAATTCTTACATAACGTTGAATAATCGAATCTTTTACATAATTTTTCGATATGCAATTTAATTAAAAAGGTGTATTAAATAAGTTAGAAAATAAACTATTGTCATTAAAATGTAAATATTTTCGAAATATTTGTTGGTCTTTGCTGTTATCTAACATATCCATTCGGAATTCAATCAAATCAGTGAATAAAAAACTCTTAACTAACAGTAATGGATTGATGTGATATTGATGGCCAACGACATCCATCGATTATCAACAGTTGAATGCACAATTCCAATTAACCAAATTGACTTTGGATATGAATGGAAATTAAGCTGATATATCTGTAGAATAAACAAATTCAAATTTCGGAACGGGTTTTTGCAGAAATAGAATGACAAGAAGAAGCACAAGTCGAAGACCCAAAGGGCCCTCAAATTAGCATTAACATTAATCATGGCAACGTTTGTCATGCAATTAACCAAATGAAGCCTGCATTTAAGTGCTGACAATAACCACGGCAACAAAACAGAGAGCGAATCATACAATTAGAAAGAGACAGAGAGAGAGAGAGAGAGAGAGAGAGAGAGAAACAGAGAAAGAGAGAGATAGAGATGGATGGTGTTGGAACTGTGAAACTTGACGAAATCATTAGGCTAATGTGGTCGATAAGTGAGTGGACTGCCCATGGGCAGAGGAGGAAGCCATTGTCGGCGGAAATGAGCCAAGTAGGGGGAGGCACAGGTGTGATGACTGCTAGAGGGGGTAGCGAGGTGGAGGGGTGGGGGTGGAGGGTCTATGACTAAGCTTAATGCGCATTTAATACGCCTGGTGGCTGTCAGCTCATTGGAAATTCAATTAAAAAGAATTTCAATTGAGGGTACAACGCACCGCGAAATTCAATTTCAATTGTTTACTATATACTATACATCACTTGACTCGATCTATGTACAACATATATGCCCCTCGTACATCAAAAACGAATTACAATTAAAATGCAATTTTATCATTTCGAATGACAAACAAACAACAACAAAAGAAACCGAAAATAGCCGAAAATATATTATACAGATGTCGGAGGCCAGAATTCAATCAGTCAACCACCATCATATCATTATACTGGTCGTGGCCTTTTATGAAATTATAATTGACAATGCACTTAAATGGCAAAAAAATGTAAAAGATTATATGGAATAAGCATATATGTCTGTATGCCCCAATCTGGAGAGACGGGCATAATGATATCATAAATATTAAACAGAACTCTGTTTTCTTTACGCAACAGCAACAAATGTTGTGCAAAGCAAAAATCAAAATATTGCGCATACGCCGCATTGCACAGAAAAAGCTATGAAAATAAATAATATACCAATGCATTGCAGAATAAATATTTAAAATAAAACAAAAACTGCAAGCTACAATAATTCCAACAAAAAAATTATTAATAAATGTTTTTGCAATGAGAATTTAATTTATGCATAAATGAATCTGTAAACATATTAAACCGATTTCATTTTGCGCTGCTTCATTCGTTTTTTTCTGTTTTTGTTTTGGAAATATACATGCATATTTTTATACACAATTAATGCAGGTATACAAAATATTTATATATATATTTTTTCTAAAATTTTCGTGCCTTGTTTTTACGCTTGAGTTACAGCGGGGAACATAACAGGAAATAGTTGTGCCTCAATTCCAGACCACATCACGAGCTGCCCGTCAACTTGATTTATTTTTCGATAATTTTTTTGATTTTGTGCCTGCGAAGTGTTAAATGGTAATGTAAAGTGATGTTGTGGGACTGGGCGTGGCAGCTCAACATATAGTATATATGCAAAATTATCAGGCACAAATTTCATTTACTTTGCGGTGGAAATTCCTATTGAAATTTTGCAAATTTCACAGAGAGAAACAGAGAGAGGAAATTACAATGCAATTGAATTGCGATGTGAAGCCAATGCAAATCACAAATTCTATGAATTTATATAGTATATATACATATATAAATATATATATGTGTGTGTTATGTGTGAATTTTATCGGTCACATAAGTCTCAAAGCAAATTATGCAATTTGATTGAGCACTCTGATTGCACTTAAGTTGAATGAGAGCTTCTTCTTTTTGACATTTAGCAAATGCAAAATGAACAAATTAATCATAATCAATGACTTCCAATTTGATAATTATAGTTGAGTTTATATTTTGAAGCAATAAATCAATTACGATTTGAGGGCTCATCCACTTGCCCCATAAATCACTGCCACCTCAATTATTTTCTCAACTCACTGAAATATTAGAAATTTAATTGCAACTACTCATTAAAGTGAAATACTTAATTACCAAAATTCCGATTATATGGCAACAAAGTAAACGAGTTCAATGAACTTGTCAGCGCAAAAAAAAATCTCAATTTGAAAATTGTAATTTTATTTAAACCGCCTGCAATTGTTTATTGGATTTATTTATTTATATGGGTTTCGGTTGGCGATGTGTGGTACTATGTGTAAATGTAGTTATTATCAAACAATATATACATGCTGGCAATAAAATAAAATTTTATTTCATTTAGCATATGGTAAAAATTCCACAAAAACCCCACACAAAATCAAATAAAGTGTGCAAAAATAACAACAAAAATCAAACAAAGCCCGCATTTTTGAACAATTTTTGCTATTATCTCTAGGGAACACATGTATGTATATAAATGCATATTTGTATATTAAAAAAAATATAGTAAAAAAACCCACATTTCTATTTAATACCATTGTTGTGATGCGGGATTGCCTCCCAGAAACCACAAAATGCCAACTAATTAAATTAATACGCAACAAATGTGAAATACAAATAGAGAAATTCAAGTCCATGTCGATGGGTTTGGGTGTGGATAAACCCACTCAATCCATAGCTGGATCGGGGCTAAAACCAATATGGAGAGTGCGTATTTTGATTGCTGTTGCGGCAAGTCAATTAAAATTGCCGCTCACATAATAATTTGTATTCAATTAAAGTTGACACAACTGCAAAAATTTGTCAAATAACCATTTTTTTTATAATACAACACAATTTTTGTTTAGCTTAACATTTTTTTGTATTTTTTGTAAGTTTATTTTAAATTTTATTTTTGATTGGTTTTCATTATTTGGTACTTTTATTTTAGTTGAAGTTTTTAGCTAATATTTGCACAGAGTGCGCAAATGTTTGTCTGATATGCAAATTATGCAAATGCCAGCTAAGCACATACACATACATATACATGTATATATGTATAAGGTGTAGTGTGTGTGTGTGTATCTGTGAGATACTAGACAAAAAGATACGAGCAACTTTTTATCGCATGTGCATTTCTCAGCGTTCACGACACCGACGCTAACAGTGGCAGCTACGATAAATGCAAATCTTGACAGTTTTCTTTAAATATTTTTATTTATTTATTTTTTTTTTTTTTTTATTTTTTAGCTGCACTTTTTTTTGGCACAGTGCAGGGCACAGCGGTAACAACAGAAAATAAAAGAAAAGAAAATAAAAAAAAAACTGCTTGAAATGTTTTTGGCTTTATTTTGTCATTGTCTGTCTCTGATGTTATTGGGAAAGCACGTTTCGCTTCTTCTGCATATCCGTTTGCCACAGTAGCAGCAGCAGCAGCAGCAGCAGCAGTTGCAAGTTGCAACAATGTAACACATACACATGTCTGTAAGCATGTCTCTTCCCCCCCTCTCTTTCTCTTGGCATGCCGTTTAGTCATTACAAGACAAGACGCTCGTTACAACGACGGCGACAACATTCACAAGAAACCAACAACTGCAACTGCAACTACATCTGCAACTGCAACAACAACTCGAACAACAACAACAAACAGTTGTCCAAATAGTTTGAAAGTACGTTATGTATCTTCAGGCCGTCTAAAATAGCACGTTTGTCTGTGTCATATTACGAATGCGAATGCATTTCAACATTCCCCACAACTTGGCACGCCACTGAAAGTATCTAATGGATGCAGACTTTTGCACCAGATACAAATGCGAGCAGCCTTATGCAACAAACGAGGTTTCTGCATCCTCTTAGCGCACCTATGCTCTTATTCTCTAAACCTCCAACCTGCCCCACCCCTAGAAGTGGTGTAGTCCAGTCAGATGAAAGTCTCAAAAATTCTTGATATACATATATCATAAGTCAAAGCTGGCGAATTATTTTAAATTTGTGTGGCAGAATTATGCATCTACATATAAATCTTAAATTATATAATTTCTTAAATTCATTTTGTAATTCTATTTACTTTCGATTATATTTTTTAAATTTTGTAGAAACTACATATTTGGTATAAATAATTTTATTAAATAATTATTTATTCCGACCTGTTCTCAATTCCTAATTCGATCGAAATATGCCGTTTTACATTAAAATTAGCTAACAATGCCAATTCCGCATGTTTCGTTCGGATTCGGAATTGAGAACAGACCCCATTTCACAGAAATATACATATGTATAAATTTTTTTAATTAAAACATGGTTGTCGAAGGAAATAAATAATCAAATATATTTCTTTTCACTAAAAAGAACCTAAATTTTAATAAAAATATCTTCAACATGACATCAAGGTTCCTTTAGTTATGTTAATTATTCAAAGCAGCAAAAAAAAAAAAAAAAATAAATAAAAAATATGACAATATTTAGAAGTATTCCCTAAAATTGTTAAGTAAAAAAAAATGAGGTTCCAAAATAATAAAAATAAATTAGAATAAATTTAAATTAAAGGTAAACTGACTAAAATATATGTATTGATTTTGTCTATAGGAATCTTAATCTAAATCTATAATATAGCTTTAGTTAGTAAAATATATACAAACTTTTAAGTAATCTTCATCTTTCATCATCTTTACATTCTTTGCAGCTCGTACTTGTATAGAATGCCCTCTTCATATATATAATAACTGCAATTAAGTTAAATTGTAAACTCACATGCAATATCCACAGTCAATATCCCCGGGTATTTGGTATTATTTTTAGAATCAGTTGTATAGTATTAATCAGGTGACGTATCCGATAGTTATCAGTCTTGTTGCAACTCACGTCATTCGCGAATTAGAGATGGGAATATTCATGAGTATCGTGAATGCATAAACTATCATATATTTACCAGTCGTTAAACACTCAATTTATAGTTTACAATTACAAATAACCCACTTTCAAATTGCAATTGCTTATATAATAATTAATTTAATTGTTACTGATGGAAATGTGAAAAGCGCTTATCAATCCAATCTACTATTAGATCCCATTCCATATGCAATTACAGCTTCCGCTCAACGAATACGAGTATGATTTTGAAAAGGAATACGAGTACTACAATGGGTATACTCATATTTAAATGAATCACATGAGAAGTGGTATTGAATATAATGCATACCAGATTGTTCAGTTAGTGGCAGATGAACAGCTATGGTGTGTGAAGGAAGAGGGGTGTAGGGAGTGAGGAGGTTAGGGTTATATTATATAATGCCAATAATATCGAGCTATACTCGTATCTTATGCATAATTCATTCGCCTGGCGTTTAATAAGAAATCCAATTAATTAAACGCTCAACGGCAACCGTCACGACTAACAGCTTAGAAATTACTTAATAAATTACTTTCATTAAAGCCACAAAGGAAAAGTTGAACCACCGAACCCAGCAAACCTCGACCAGCCATCACACCCATAAGGCCCCAATCCTCAATCCCCAACATCTCTTCTTCTCTTCTCCTCCTCCTCTATATAGCCAAGAAATGGGATGACACAAACTGGGCGTTGATTTATATTAATCGAGCAGCTTGCACAGCTCAAAAGCATTATTTATTTCGAAATATCAACACAAATAAAACGAAATTCAACAAAAATATAAAAAATAAATAAATCTGTGAAAACAATTCCAAAGACGCTATATATACATACATACATACATTATATACAAGTATGTACCCGTATATACTTAGTATATAGTGCGATTGCCAAGTAATAAATTTAATGATTGTAACGGACATTTTGAATGCTCATGGCAATTGTTCAAATTGTAAATTTATGGGTTTATTTTGAGCTTAAAAAAAAAAGAAGAGCAAATATCATATTTACAATATATATTTAAATGTCAATTTATGCGCTAATTATTTAACGTGTTTCAACAAATTGCCAGAACTTTAATTACAATAAATCTATATAAAGCAAATAAACAATTAATATTTATGACACTGCGAATAAACAATTGCTATAACTCAAATTTACAACTCTTTCTTAATTTTTAAAAAATATTTTTCTAATATACATAGATATTTTTTAATTCAAATTACATATATTACGAATAGGATGTTTTTTTTATTGAAATAAATATTTATTACTAGGCTGATAGTCAATATAGAAAATTTAAATTGACAATTTTCTAGTATTTAAAAAAATATATACTTTAATTTATTTTTCTTAAATGAATTATAAATATATTTTGAATATTCATAAATCTCTAGAGAACAAAAGAAAATATTCTATGTTGAAATAAATATTTATTGCAAAGCTGACAAATAACTGTTATAATTGAAATTCATGTTTTTTTTTTTCTTAAAATTTAAAATTTTTCTTAAATTTTTTTTTAAATATATTTTATTTTATTATGTATATATTTAAAAAAATATATATTAGAACTTTAGAGCCAAACTTTTTACTGTCATATCAATTAATTTATATAGAGTTCTATAAATCAAAAAAGCGCTTCATAAATCATAAATCTAATTATATTCTTAAACAATTCCTGGAAAGCTCCAGCAAATTCTTAGGGCAGCATTCAAAAAAGTCATTCATTTGCGAAAATTGTGTCCAAAAGATTATTATTATTTATTACTATACAACCTTAGTATTGTTAAAAGGGAGTTTCTGACTCAGCCTTTAATCGAGACATTTCCTTTCCCAGGGCGAAAAAAAAGCAGAATCAAAAATGTGCGAGGGAGAAAGACAAAGCAGCACAGAGTGAGAGACTGAGATGACTTGGCTGTTTTTTATTTTCTTGCATATTTTTTTTTATATATATAATTCTGTATTTAAATTGCGTATAGAAGAAAGCAAACAGAACGGAACCAACATGCCACATGATTTATTTGCCAAAAGAAGATTAATTCAGCTTAAGTAGCTGCGACAAGAGCAAGAGTCTCTTTCTCTCTATGTATTTGTGTGTATTTGTGTGTGTGTATCTGAGTTTGAGTGGGTCAAAAAAAAATAAGAAAAAACAGCAGTCGAAATCAGCTGTGCCATTTCTTAAGTCCCTCTGCCAGGCAAGAAACGGAGCAAAACGCTGACAACAAATTGCAGTTGCCAGAGATTTCGGATTTTGGGCTAAGAAGAAATTGCCTCATGATTACGTTGACGTCCGTTTCGTCTGTCTGTCTGTCTATTGGTATGTCTATCTGTCTGTCTGTCACGTCCACGCCGACTGGCAGTCTCAGTTGGGGCCTCTTAGGAAATAAAAGTTTCCACATTTTATTTTTATTTTCATTATAATTTTTTTTTTCATTTTTTTCTGCACTATAAGCACGTGCTCTTCTACTTTGGCGAATGCTTGCCAAATTTTACGTTGCCTTTTTATTTTATTTTATTTAACATTTTTTTTTGCTCTGACCAAAACTATCTGTCTGTCTGTCTGTCAGTCTGTCAGTCTGTCAGTCTGTCAGTCTGTCAGTCTGTCTGTCTGACTGACTGACTTGACTGCCTTGCTGGTCGTCTCAGTCTATGCGCTTCTATGTACTTAACTGCAAAATAGTACATACATACATACATACATAGATAGATATGCCTTTCGAAATTCACTTCATGTTAATTTTCTTTTCTTTGATTTTGCGTTTGGCACTTGGCAGTTTTCAATGTAATTCTTGTGCTGCTTGAAATGCTTTCGAAATGAGGTTAAGCTGCCACAATGTGTATCTTGAATGTTGAATGAAACACTAACACATTCACACACAGATATATATATATATATGTCAGATATATACATGAGACATGCTTACTATTCGAATTGAAATTTATTGGTCCACAAGAGCACTCTGCTGTGGGTGGATGACGAGTAGAGAGGTCTTCTATAGAAAACTTATAATAATTAATTTATTTACTAATTTATTGAATGTCAATTATGACAATCATGTTTAAATAAAACATAAAATTAAGTTTTATTAAATATAAATTAATTTAAAAATTTACTTAAAAATGTAAATATTATTATTTATTAAATTGATTTTCTATAATATTTGAAAAAGAAATTATAAATTATAGATAATAAGTCTGGGGTGCATTATAAGTGAAAAATTTTCTTAAATTTAATCTAATTAAGAGCATAGTTTCAAAACTGAACAAATTGTTGTAACAATCAAAAATTTTTAATATCAAATTACTGTTAAAATAATTAAAAGAAATATAAGTGCAAAATCTACATTTCACAAATTTTTATTGTTTTTTAAGTATTAAATTAAATGCTCCCTTCAATTTGATTTACTTTTTTATATATGTATATATGTATTTCCACTTTTGTTGCACTTTAGCTGCCACTTTTATGTTGCATCTTCGTTGCGGCTCATAAGCTGCAAGCTTTCAAAGTAAACAAACATTGGCGAAATGTTCTTTTAATGTTGCTGAAGCTAATGAGAATTTTGTGAGCATTTTGTGGCACATTTGCTGCACTCTTTCCCTCTCTCTCTCTCTCTCATTCAACTACTCTATATCTCTCTTTGTCTCTCTTCCACTCTCAACACAAGTAGTTCATTAAAGGCACATCCCCTGCTAAAGCTCCCTAATTGATAAGCAGTTAGTAATAAACGACCCTCAGCTAAACACCCCTTAATGCAAGACCCCCAAAATAAACAACAGAAAAAATGGAAAATATGTTAAAAAAAAATAACATTAAAAAAATTGGTAAGCACATGTAACATAACTGTGCTCATAAATACGATGACTGGCCATATAATTTAAGACACGGCAGCCGCTGCGGACAGAGAGCCAAAGTCAGAGCCAAGTTAAGGCAAGACAAGGCACCTCTGGCGCAGCCTTAACTGTAATTACGGGCATAGCACGCAGACGGAGCTCCCCAATGATAATGACTACACCTCAAATTGTACAAAAAAAAAACTAAATGAACACAAAAAATAAACAAAAAATGTAAAAAATAAAAGAGAGCGCTGTTCGCCTAAGGTTTATAAATGAAATAAGGAAACAATGACATACCCAAACAAGTGAGAATGTTATAGTCGAGTGGACTCGACTATTTTATACCCTGTGTTGAGATCATCGAATCTACTAGCGGGTTCCTCTTGTAAAGGTCTCAAGGTCACATTTTTCAAATGACATTTTTGATATCTTTACATCACATTTTCGGCAATATTTCGCAAAATACTTAACAAAAATATCTGAACTAAAAAAACCAAAAATAGTTGTGTCGAAAATTGCTAGATTTTTTTTTTTTTTTTTTTTTTTTTTTTTTGTAGAGGTTGCTATCCAAATATGGTCAACACAAGAAAGTTGAAAAATTAAATTTTCCCAAAATGGGAACCTATTTAATGCAAATTTATTTTACGTTCGATATTATAAATAAAAAAACAAAGTTAATGAAAATCGGTTATATTTTAGCCTGTCAATTTTATGAAAAAAATTCGATATTTTGGAAAGTCGCGATTTTGTTTACTTTTTTATAACAATTTTTGCAAATATCTCGTGAATTCATATTGGAAGTACATTTAAATAATGGAACGGACTTAAGAGCACTTAAAGTCTCATTTCAATTATAGGAAATACGTATACCAAATTATCTATTTTACGAGGTATTAAAAAAGAAATCCCTAAAAAAATCATATATAGTAGTATGTATAATGCGAGTTTAAGTGCATGAAATTACAGCTGGCGCACAGGCAGAGTGAGGTCCCAAATTGGAATTGAAGTTGTAGTTGGAATTGAAAATGGAATCGTAGTTGGAGTTGGAGTTGACGTTGAAGTGTGGGTTTCAGCCATGGCCCATGGCTTTGGGCATAGTTTAGTTGTCGGTTTTAGGGTTTTCTTTTTTTTTATTGTATTTTGTTTTTTGGCTGCACCCTTTTTCATTATATAGTTGTATTTTTTTTTTCCATTTTTTGTACATTTTCCTTTTGTGTCTGCGGCTACTGGCAACTAATTTTTTGGGCGATGTCGGCTAAGGATGGGGAACTAACCCCTGTGCCGAGCAGGGTTCAGGGGTATACTCCGCCCAATGCTGATTACGTTGATGATGATGATGATAATGATGATGAGAAAAAGGGGTCGCGGCATAGAAATTGTTTGTCGGCTCTGTTTTCGCTCTTGTTCAATTTAATGCCAGACGAATGTGAATGTGTGTGTTGTAAATAATTGCGGAAGTTCGTTTGAGGCACTTCTCTGACATTTTCAAATGCAAGCACCGCTCTCTCCCTCTCTCTCTCCCTTTCTATGTCTCTCTTTCCGCAGTTCGCTTATCTATAGCATAATTGTTGATTTAGTGTGTGCTCAACATTTATGTGAGTTCGTATGGGTTCGTGTGAGTTCGGGTGTGTTCGGGTGTGTTGGCCATTGGCCTGGGATCTTTGGCTCGGCATGTGGGATATATGTGTATAATATGTATGTATTGCTGTCAATCGATCATGAAGCCGAGCGCTGCACAGTGGGACTGGTATGGGGGTTTATTTGCCCATTGGACTGGTTCATTGTTCGCTCATTGATACCATTCGCTGTAGTCGCGGCGCGTGACAAATGACTTTGACGTTGCATTTCGTATGTGGCATGTGTCAATGGGCGTACTTCTCCCCACACACACACACACACACACACACACAAAGTAGTCACAGTCACCGTCAAAAACATCGACATCGTCTGAGAGATGCACGTCCTACGCCATCAATGCCATCAATCGAAGCAACGAACCAAGCGGCATATCAACAAATTCAATTGCCGTTTACTTATATATGTACATAAAATATACAAATATATCAAATATACATACATATATACATATATAATATATAAGTATGTATGTAAGTTTGTTTATTTGTTGATGTGTGTTTGTGATGTGGCCCAGCACTACGTCCATAATTGACAGTTGTGTTGGCATTTTATTTTATATTTCATTTCAATTCATTTTTTTTTTTCTTCTCTTATTTACTTTTTTAACTCTAGACAAAAAATATACACACTCCACACAAACACACACTCATATAAAGCAGTGCAGTGAACCGGTGTCTAAATTTGGGCACAGCTTTTTATTTTTTACTGCCCGGGTTCAATGTAACCCCCCACGGGGCTGACAAACTAATGTAGGCGCTGCACATGTCAACCCGGGAGATGGGAGACGTGCTCCCATAATATACTATTTCCAAGAGCTCTTAACTGGTTCATACACAATATATTCTAAGGAAATCACAAGCACAGATTCTTAAGACAGATATTTCTTCTACTACATATAAAGTCAGCAGGGGTTCAGCTTATAATCAATTTTAGGAAAACTCTTATGTAAGAAAAACATCAAAAGGTAGTTTTCAGTTTTGATTGAAAATATTTCTAAAAATATTCCATAAATTAAGCTTAGCCTAGCAATGAACTTCGAATGAAGATTCGAAGACTCGTTAAATTCATTTGAATACGTTTTTTAAGTGTATGTTAATTTATTTAAGGATTTATTTTGTTAGCTGTAACACACTTAACCCACTGCACTCCACTCTCGTCAACAGCAATTCAAGCCGTTTGAGTCCCCAGTCGAATGTCAATGGCAGACACCAAAACTTGGCTAACAAATCCCCAGTTTGGGGTCACTCCAAATGTCAGTTTGACTCTCAGTGACAACGCCTAAGTGTAGATAAATACTTGGCGAACAGTACCTGCCAGCAGATTGCATACTTCACTGTATGATATTTTGTATTTATTATTCAAAATTTTAATTAATATAATTATTTGCAAAAATTTACTTCTCATTTTATTATTATTCTTATTATATTATTATTTTTGCTTAGCTATTGAAATAATTTGTTTAAAATAATGTATTCAAGTTCTTCAAAATCAACAGAATTTTTTAAATGTTTTCTGAAGAATTTTTCATAATTTTTTTTTAATTTGAAAATAGTCAGTATTATTCAATATTTATTGTTATTAATTTTGTTTATTTTAATTCTATTTACAACGCGTTAAATTAAAATTATTTGAATTAGTAAAGAAGTAAAATCAATACATAAAATATTTTTATAATTATTATTTTATCATATCGATAGTCTTTAAAATAATACGTACACTTAAAATTTCTTTTAAGATTATGATATACAGACTTCTCTACAAATGTGTATTATATTATTAAAAACTCAAAACTTTTTGAAGGCTTTACTTTAATTTATGGCTGAGGGATTATTTAAATAGTTTTTTTGTTACAAACATTAAAATTACATTTATTTAATAAGCAGTTTTTATTTTGAAAACAAGTGGAATAAATATCATTTGCAAGTGAAATAAAACTATTTATATTTTATTTAAAAAAAAAAATAATATAAACAGTTTTAAAAGTTATATTTTTTTTATTTTTCCATGCACACACTTATTTGAAAGACTGTCCACCACTCTAACACTGCTGTTGTTCAGTAGTTTTTGGGTAGAAACTCAAATCGGTTTAAGAGATCCGCCAAATACTGTCAGCGGGCAGTGTGACTGAAACTGAGACTCTCTGATACTGAGAGTGAGAGAGTGACACTTGTGCGTGGTGAAAGTGTCTCTCGATTCTCACACACAGTGAGTGCTAACGATTACGGATGTGGGTCAGGATTAGGGGTGCAAAGTGCTGTCGGTGGGGAGTGATGGGTATATATGCATAGATAGATGTATGTTAGTATATCCATACAATGCAATAGTATAGTATTTATGTCATACTAAACTCTCGTACATTTCTTTGTTTCTAATTTCAATGTTTTCGCTTTTGTCGGCTTCGTGTCCCTGACAATCTGTCGCCTCGTTCTGTGTCTGCCTCTCAGTCTGTCCGTGTATATGTCCGTCTGTCCGTCTGTCTGTCTGTTTGTCGATTTCTTTCTTGTATGTGAACTGACTGTCTGTGTTTTATATGTATGTGCTGCCTCGTTATTTTCGTTGACAATCAAATTCTAACGAAATTGGATTCTCTTGTTTTCTGGCCACCAGCGTCTCTCGTCACTCGACCCTCGCATTGGCTACCGTCCATCCATACAGTTCCATGGCACATCATTTAAAATAAACATTCAGAAAGAGATTGAGAGTGGGAGAGAACTCTGAAGACGGCATTATAATATAAAAAACGAACACGAGGCGAAATTGTCTGCAATTGCAATATACGGTATATATAGTATTTTTGTTGGCAACATTGTAGCAGCAGCATGTGTTGCCAACTACTTTGCTGGCCTTTTTAATGCGAAAATGATTTCATAAATTCTATCCACATCCACAGCCCTCCATGGTGGCTCTTCAATATACCATACATGTACATATATGTATGTGTGTGTTTTTCTGGGAGGGAATCTCTGATGTTATTTTAAAACTTTTTGCCCGACGGCAAGGAACCATAAAAAATAAAGAGATCCAGGGAGGGAGAGGGTTCCAAAGGTAGAAGTTTGAGTAGCACCCATTTTGCCATTTCCATTTCCACATCCATATCCACATCCATTTCCCCTGTGTTATCACAGCTGTCAGGCATTTCGACACTTGAAATTGAGCGTGTGTGATGTTTTCATTTCGAGTCGATCCGAGTTGCATCGAGTGAAAGGGTCGCCAGACAGCTGGGGGAATTATGTATATACTAAACATATACGAGTATGTACAATCAGATATCTGTAGAGTAGTAGGTGGTACGGAGACAGTCTCGTTAAGGACAGACAAAATATGATCACATATGCTGCCAAGGCGAGGGTTCAAATATGCCAGGGGAACACAACAATAATAAACAAAATGAAAGAAAAATAAAATTAACGAACATTTTTGCACAACAGGAAGAAAGTAATTGGCCAGCAGCGTTTTTAAGCCAAGGAACCCAACATCCCAAGTGAAAACAGCAGCAACAGCAGCAGCTGCTTGACGAATTTCCAAACAACTTTGTTATAGAGTGTGATAAGACTGCCCTCAATACAATTACACACACACACTCTCACACACACACACACACATAGAGTGGCAACTGATTGCCCGGTTGCGTGTTGCCTTGAAAGGAAGGGTGCGAGATTGCGAGGGAGGGATAGAGAGAGAGAGAGAGCCTTATTAATTATGACGGAACATGCATTGATAATGATAATATCGAGCCACGGCAGTCCGGCCACGATTCCGTTAAGCGCATTAAGCAGCAGGAGGTCATACATACATATATGGTAGTAGTAGAAGGTATATAGTGAGACCCCAACACGCTGCCGATGCACTGCATTAGATAAGATGTCAAGTGGTGGCCAAGAGAACTCAACCCCCTAATTGCAGTTGATGGAGAGCAGCTGACAATGTGAGATAAGCAGATAGTTGCTGCTGATACTGTAATTGTACTGAGATTATATCCTCAAATTGATATTCCAAATTATCATAAGTCGATTTAAGAAAATAATCCTTACAGTAAAAAGTTGAATACAATTTTTGTATATAAACTAAGATTACAAACATGTCAAATTATCATACCGGCCTGTAATCAATAAATTAATTAATTAAGGAAAACACAATTAATTTATATGAAATTATCATAAGTCAAATTAAGAATAATTTTGTATTTTAAATAAGATTAAGGAATACAACTCACATTATAAAATTTATTCATCTAATACCCTGGCTTTCATCAATAAACTAATTCATTAATTAAGGAAAACACAATTAATTTATATGAAATTATCATAAGTCAAATTAAGAATAATTTTGTATTTTAATTAAGATTAAGGAATTCCACTGACAATATAAAATATAAAAATTTTGATGCAAGGCTTAAATTAATAAATTCATTAATTAAGGACAACACAATTAATTTATATTTTCCAATTTGATATTTTAGAAAATTTATTTTCCTAATAAGAAAAAAATAATTCAAATAAAATATAATAATATATCAATAATATAATATATCAATAATATAATAGACTTAAATGATTTTAATATAATTTCTGCATATGATTTAATTTACTATATTTCCTGCATCTGTTATTATAATTTTTAAATTTATTTTTATTTCATTAATTTGAATTTTAAGTTGAGTTTCAATTATTATAAATCAATAAATATAAATATAGCTAAATTTATTTTAAATTAAATTAATCTGTAAATTTGAAAAATTTAATTAGTGCATTAAATTTCTAGATAACTTCTAAATCTGCATATATGGTGATTTAGTCACTAAATCTATGAAAATTTAATAATTTTTCAAAATTGATTTTTCCAAGCCAGTGGAATGCAAAAATACTGAAATAGTACTAAATAAAAGTATATATAGTTACATTTTATTTATTTATTTATTTTATTTTATGTCGATAAAAAAAATAAAAAATTTAAATTTAATATTTATATATTAAAAATTAAAAACTTCAATTTAAAATAAAAATAAAGATAAAATAAATAAATAATTAATAAAAAATTTATACTGAACTAGTGAACATTTTTTAAAACTAAGAAATAATAACTTGAATGTCATATTTTTGAATCTCATTGATTTCAAAAAAAATTTAATATTAAACTAATCTTAAGTGACATGCAGAAATGATGGATTCAAAGCAATTCTCAAATTCGATGGCCTCCAGCCAAAGACCAACTTACTGTTGACAAAGCAAATACAGGGCCAAACTGTTAGAGAGAGAGAGAGAGAGAGAGAGAGAGAGACAGAGAAAGAAAGTGAGATAGAGAGAAAGAGAGAGATAGAGTAGTGGTAGAGAGAGAGGCAGCGATAGCCGTAGGCAGTTGTTCGCGTAACTTGCTCACTAAGTTCAATATTTACAATTAGAAAACGCAGATTGTTTGGCCACAAAACGCAACCGAACCATGTTCAATGGCAACTGTGGACCCTTCAACTGCTCCACCCCTCTGGGTGGCCACAAATTTGAGTTACAATTCGAGTTGCAGTTCCAATTCCAATTCCATATTGATTTCGAGGCAGTTACCCCCAGACATGTAAATATCATAAAGTTGTGTACAAATAAATCAAATCGTGATGCAGAGCGCAAAGAACAAACAGTTCACATCCCGCAGACAAATACTACACATGTTTCAATATGTTTAAAACTAGCAAGGCCTGCCCCCCTCTTCCATCTCGCCATAATCAGAGACCAACCTCAACCTACAACAGACCCCCATATACATATGTACATATGTATCTATAGATGTACCTCCCGCTGTTGCTATCGGGCAACCCAAAGTTCAATAAACAAGAGCCGCAACAAAAAATCAACAACAACTTGGAAATCAAATAAAATATTTTTAAAAGGTACAAAGAGCGACCAGAGAGATGAGAGACGAATGGGGCAGGGAAACGTGCTGTTGCGGCAATCAGAATTCACACCTTGAGATACTTACAGATACAACACACACATACACACACATACACTTACAGATACAGATACAGATTTCAGTTTTTAAGATACAGACTGTGGCACTCTCGCCCAGCTGCAATTAGCGTCGTCATTTTGTTGGCCTTTGATGTGGCACTTGCGACAACAACACCACCACCAACAACAACAACAACAAAGTGTTAAACGAAATTTTGTTGTGTGAAGTTCCGGCGACACGACGCTCAAATCAAATTGAAAATCAATTGAATAAAGTTGAAAGCAAAAATGTTTTTTTTTTCTATTTTTTTTTTTTTTTTTTTGGTAGGGGAAAAAAGTCAATAATCATATTTAATAAAATCAACGTTTCGGCGATTTTTACTCACACCCCCTCCACGCCTTCCCTGTTACTTCATTGATCACTTTTTAGATACATACATATACATATATATACAATATATATATATTTTTTTTTGTATTTAGATTCATTTTGTTGGCGCAGCAACAGCAGCTGAGGGGGGAAGGATGGACACACATAGGCTGTAAATTTAATTTTTTTTACAACGAACGAAAAAAAAATATAAGCAAAGCAAACTGTAAAGAATTAAATTAAATGAAATGTTGCAAGTGCCGTCGGACGACCAACAGGAAATACGCGCCATGCAAGCGACCAAAAAGGCGTGGCTGCCACAGCGGGGGCGGGGCATTTGGGTAGCCAAGAGAGATCGGTGAGCAGCGGGCAGGGGGCAGGGGGCTGGGGAGGCAGAGAGCGCCCCAAGGCGCAGCGCAATAAAATAATAAAACATGAAAGGCGCACAAAAAAAAAAAAACAAAAGAAGTGGATAAATAAACAGCAACGAACATTGAATACTCTATACGGAATTGAAATATATATACATAAATAATTGATAAGAATTCCATACATTAAATTTATATTGGCAAAAATTTCATCAATTATATATATTAAATAAATATAGATTTAAAGAATTAATATTAATTGAATAAGAAAACTATATATTATTATTATCATATTTTCAGTAATTTGTTTTGATTAGAAATACAAGTTCAATTTAAATCAGTAAAAACAATAATATAATCCAATTATAAAAAAAATATTTTTAATGATGTCTCAATTTTTCTCGAAATGATTTCATCAATTTAAGTTAGTTAGAACACAATATTAAAGGCTCATTAATAATGTTTTTAAAAAATCTCAAAAATAAGAGAACGAAAAATAAACTTAAATTCAATGAATTATTTTTAAAAATATATATTATTAAATGACTTGCATAAAGCGGTCATCATTTATTTAAATTAAATTTCAATGTGATTATAAAAAACTATAAATAGTTTTAAGTATACATTTAATATATTTCACAAATCAAATTAACTTTTTGGCAATATTTAGTGACATATTTGAGTTCAGATTAAAAATAAATAATAAAATTTCATTATTTCCCTTTAAAATAAAAAAATTAAATTTTTCATTAAATTTGCATTAAATTTAATAAGGAAGTTTTCTAAAATCCTATGTATTTTTAAAATATTAATTATTATATGATTAATTAAATAATTAATTTATCTTATTTATTAATTAATTTATTTATAAGACATATTAAAAAGCAGAGTATGCTCTACATCGATATGAGTTGCAGAAACTTGTCTCAGCGACTATGTGGCATGCTACATTACAGTGTGTGGCATGGAGCATTGCTTGGCTGCCTGCTAAAGTCAAACAACAGCTGCCACTGCCACAGCCACAGCCAACGACAGCGACGTCGACGACGTCGACTGCGAAGTTGGCAGTGACGGTGACGGTAACGGCGACGGCGACGTCGCTGCCAGCGTCTGGGCAACATCAAAAGCCCGTTCAAGTGGCGGCTGCCACTTTTCAAAAGTGCGAAATTAAAACAAAATGTTGCAAGATGCTGCAGGCTCCCTCCCTCCCTCTCACCACCAGCAACATCAGCACTTTATGTCGGTTCGTCTCTTGCCTGTTTGATTCCATTTGGCTGATAAGCCAAACGCGGCAAGACATTGAAGACCAGGCTCTAAAAGTGCGATAGAGACAGCCGTTAAAAGAGAGAGAGAGAGAGAGAGAGAAGAGTACATATATAGACATTATGGGGTGGCAACTCTTTCTTCGCATTATACTGTAACTACATTTCATGCGTAAAACGGCGTCAAAATGCAAATGTTGTGCACAGGAAACACTGTGCGCCAGTTGCCATTTGCTCTCTTTGTAGTTGTTATTGCCACACCGCACCCCACATACCCTGCCATCGACAGTAACACAACATACGCTACACTGATTCATCCTTCTGGCCAGAGAGTGTAAATAAACATTTTACTTTGAATTTATGTGGCCTCAGCTGCGTTTCCCATTCGCGTTTCCATAGTATCATTTATTGTTGTTATTGTTATTGTTATTATTGTTGTTGTTGTTGTTGCTGAGCGTTTAAATGATTTTGTTGCACATTCAATAGAGGATAGGGGGTGCAAGCTGCATGCCACCAAATTTATCGCCATGAAGTCAAATAAGTTTCCCAAACATATTCCCCTCCAACAAAACTATTAAAAAAAAATTGCTGCAAAAAAGATTGCTGCAAAAAAGATTGTTGCAAGAGAAGGGCATGATATACGATTGTAATCGACAGTGTGTAGCAGATTGTCAGGTTGCAACAAAAATAAATAATGTATAAAAAAAATAATATTAAATATTATTGTATTTCCACGTCATTTTTGCCGATTTTCAATTAGCCACACGCGATTTGAAAATATCGTGTAGGACCTCTAATAAATACCCCACAAATCAAAACTCAATTTCCACAGAAAGTTGCCAAGATATATATCTAATGAATTCTATATAATTTGCCGTCAATCAAAGGCAATTGTTAAGGAAATGTTAAGAATTGTGAATGATGTATAATTTACAGCACTGACTATAAATTTATAGACAGATTTATTAGAGGTTGCCGGAAATTGCTTGATGATTGATTTTGAGAATTCCCAGTTAGGGTGAATGTCGAAAAATATTGAAATAGGACTTTTGGTCGCTCAAAAAAATTTAAATCAAATTTCTGAATAAATTATGCTGTGAGGATAACAACCATAAATGGAAACCAGTTCAGATGCTGCAATCCAAAATTTCAATCTTTTGCTGAACCAGTTTTCCGAGAATCCCATGATTCTCTTTTTTGTATTACCGAATTTAAATTAAAATTCTTGTTATCCCAAAAAAATTGTAAACCATGCAAAATAATATATGTTTAAGCTTCATAGAATTGGGCTCTTGGCTCTATTAAAAAATAGATTTTTTTATGGCTGCCCTGGCAACTCTCCCAGACACATACCCATGACCATACCCATACCCATATCAAGTGTCAAGTTCAATTGGTGCACTTTGATTTGCCGCACGCATTGCCCGCAGATGTTGTTGAAGGGCAGCCTCAGGCAGTGATGGTTGAAGGGGTGCAGGGATGGAGAGCTGCTTCACGGCTTTTCATGTGGTGTTTGAAGCACTCGATGAGCTCTAATTGAAATCCGCTGCCAATTGCAAATAAATGTCACACATCGCAGCACTTCCACAGCTGACACATTTTGTGACTTCTACCGCCCTGGGAGAACCTCTTGGAGTACGTGTCTCGGGGGCGTGATCGGGGTTGTTGCTCCTACGTAACACGCTAGTCAAGTCAACAGATGTCAAGTATTAGGTTGAATTTGTGGCATTGCACGCTACTGGAATGTCAAAATTCTGAAATAGTACTAAAACACCAAAATATCGCGACTCGCATCCCAAAACCCAAAAAACCTCAACCGGCAACCGACGACCGGCGAACAACATGAAATAACAAGTACGACATAGAAAATTTAATTGCAAAGAATGTTTCTATCCGACAAATGTCGAAATAATGTTTCCACACCCGCCAACAGTTTCCAAACAACAAGAACAACAACATCAACTACAACAACTTTCCACGGAACATAACGAAATAACACGAAAAGATTTATCATATTCAGTCGACTGTCATAAAAAGCAATTAGGCTGAGGCAAAAGATACATACATTACATACATACATACATACATACATACATACATAGATACTTTTGTATGTATGTAAGATACATACTGAACAGCAGCTGAAGAAGAAGAAGAAGAAGAAGCAGCAGTAGCTCTCAGGTTTTCAAATCAAATGTACATTGCAATACAAAGTTACATAGATGATTTCTGCTGATCAACTAGCAGATACCCATTAAAGTGATGCTAAGCACTCTAGGAAAATTAAATATATTTATTTCATTATTAATATTTTTAACTTGGAAATGTAAGGAAATTTTAGTTCTTCTGCAGAGTGTTTAATATTAATAATTGATTTAATTTTTACATTTATTTTAAAAATGAATTTGTTTTAATAGTGTTGATAATAATGTTTAATTTACCTTATTTATTTTTTTTTGTCGGTAACAAATACTTTTCTAGTTTACAAATTAATTCTAAGACTAATTAAAACTTAATTAAAATATAAGGAAAATCTTTAAAACTTAATTGATAAGTTTAAGAAAATTTAATTCTTTAGCTAATACTGAAAAAATTCTTGGAATATTAGTTTTTTTACAAGGTATTTTTAAAAAACTAATATTACGAAATTATATTAAAATTAATTGTTAAAAAAACATAAAAATAAAAATATATCACAAAAAAAATTTCCAATTATTTAATCATAAATGAGTATATATTTTTCTATCCCACTCTAAATAAATTAAATTTTAATTCAGCTGAAAATGAAAAAAAATTATAAATATTTGCATAATAAATCTGCATCAACAGAAATAATTTTTTATAATTAAGCAAAAATTATTTTTAAAATTAACAAAACTGCAAGAGACAGTACTTTTTTATATATTTTTTGTAATTTTTTTTTTTTTTTTGGTTAATGCTGAGAAGTGTCTCTATAGCAACTGAGTCCATGTTCAATCATTTCAACAACCCTTCCGACTGCTATAGGGTATAAGCTTTATACTACAAGGCAAAGCCCAAAAAAGGGGGAAGTAGAAAACAAAAGCAAATGAACGATGTGTGATTTGAAGTTCTTCTTCTTTAGTTTTATCTCTTTCTTTACATTTTTTTTATTTTTTTATTTATTTTTTTTTTTTTTTGGGTCTGTCGACCGCTTAATGAGCCGCAGATACAGAGGGAAATGGAAATGAAATTGGAGTTGAAGTTGAAGTTGGAGTTGAAGTTAAGGTTGATGTCGGTGTCGGAGTTGAGGTTGATGTTGATGTTCTAACTGGGGTTGAGTGTTGCCTCTTGTCAGTTGGCAGTTTGCAGGCTGTGGCAGCAACAGCAGCAGCAGCAGTTGTTGAAGCTATTAAAGAGCTCACAACTACCATGGTATTCTACTATTGTAGAATATACAGTGGGATATGGCAACATTGGGGTTGTTGTTGTTGTTGTTGTGATTGTTGCCCGTTGCTGTTGTAATTAGTATGCCCGCACACACGCCTCACAACAGTCGGTTGGCAGTTGGGCAGGTTCACTTTGAAGGGCACACACAACAATGGATCACCGCTCTCCGTCACCCCCTCTGCGACCCTGACAAATTCAGTTGGTGTGAAAAAGTATATACCTCATGGCAAATTGCAGGCTGCCTCCTTTGCAAGCGGCTGCTGCTCTTCTTGTTGTTGTTGTTGTTGTTGTTGTTAGTCCGCAGTATGTTGCATATTTTCACAAGTAATTAACATGTACACGTTGTCGCTGTCCCGTTCAGCGTATGTACATACGTCCTTTCTCCCTCGCTAGGATCCCTACACCACACATACCTATACAGTATGTGTGTGTGTGTGTGTGTGTGTGTAAGTGCTGAGCAACTGTCCAAACAGGCCGCGTTCCCATTCTTGTTTATCGGCGGCAACTGTGGACGGGACTCGGAGCTTCAACTCAAGTCTCAGGCCATAACAAAATGTGTTGCCTTAACATTAATTTGCATTATATTTACATTTAAATTTTAAATGAGTTGGCAAATGTTGTTCGAGGTGCACTTTACCTACACAAACACACCCCCTCGTCTATCTAGCCTGGAGGCTTCTTAGTATTCAAATGGTGGCAGGTGCCTCATTGCGCAGCCACGCCAAAAAGATTCCACTTAGTAACTGTGACGAAAGTAATTATGAACTAGCTGCTCTGCAGGATTCACTTAATAACAGGCCTGCTAAAAAGGTACTCCCATTTCTTATATACATACTCTATATACTCTATATATTATACCCATATAATAACAAAAGCTGAGCACGTTATGGGCACTCACAAATACCGGAGACTCAAGTTAACATTCCGGTTTTTGATTTTTAATTTAGATGAGCAAGAGTTTTGAGAATTGGGATGGGCTGTCCAGGGCCAATTTGTTGGCCAAAAGGGTCAGCTGAATACTCCAAGGAATAACTGGAGTGATTGAACCGGTTCAGTAATTACCAGTTAGATTATGTAAAATTCAAATGAGTTATCCATCTAAAAGATACACTGTAATCTAACTGACAGCCATCAAACCATCACAAGATAGAATTGTGGCAGATGCTGCTTGGAATTTTTTAGGGTTTCCTTAATTCGTTAAATCACTCAAATATAAATAATAATATTAATTATAATATAAATTCCAGCTTATAGTTTTCTTTAATTTAAATAATGCAATTTTCAATTTTTACACGATATTTCTAAATTATATTTTTTTATTAACTAAGAGAAATTGAGGCTTTCAAATGAACCCTTCTTTTGTAATTAAAAACTTTCATTATAATATGCACTTATTATTTTTTCCCAAATTTTTTAAAATTTGATTATTCGGCTTGTTCTCATTTTTGAATACGAACACAGCTTGCGGTATTCCAATACCTATCAATGCAAAAAACATAAGTTTCATTAGGATTCGGAATTGAAAAGAGGCCTGTAACACTTTTACTTAGCTGAGTTACACTAGATATCACATTTTAATAATGAAATAAATATTCATATTAAATATATATATATGCATTTTTCAAGTGATTTGTTTATTTCGATATTCAAAAATCAACGAAATATTTTCAATAAATCTATAATTTCTCTGCATTTCTCAGTCTGTCTCAATTGCAATTAATAAACATGATATTTTGCTTGAGTTTTAAACATTGCTATGTTGATTTAAAAAAAAAAAACAGTTAAATAATAAAAATAAAATTTGTGTTCTACAAATATCAGTAATTTACCTTCACATAATTTTGCCTCTCATCCCATCACAGTTTATATCAACTTTATTTTTAGGCCTTTATTGATTTTTGGCAAATTTGTTGAAGCTAAAATGGAATTTCTCTTATATTTTTTTAGGCTTTCGTCGTGATTTTAGCACTTGAATACAAAAATAAATACAAAATAAATAAGGGGAAAAATGTTTCGTAATTTTGTAAATTTGACAAACAAATATGGAGTGTTGCGCGGCATGTTGTCATATGGAACGCTGTGGCCATGTGGCTGCCTCATCGAGCAGACGCTGATCGAGAAGCGGACATATCGCAACTACGACTGGATGAAGTGTCTGAGGTGCGAGAAATGTTGCCAGTTGACGGGATTCGAGAAGAGAGAGAGAGAGCAATGAGATAATTGGCATTAAGCTGGTTTGTTGTTGTTGTTGTTGTGATTTTTTACAGATTCGGTTTATTTGGTTTCTTCTTCATGGGACCCTCGATATACTGCTGGATACGTTTGGCGGGCATGATGTGGCCCCGCACCGATATTAAGTCATCGCTGTGCAAAGCGCTCACCGAGCAGACGGCATACGATCCCATGGCCATCACTTCCTTTCTCTTCTTCATGACACTCCTGGAGGGCAATACATCTGAGCAGGCCAAACAGGAGGTATGCTTAACTACCCATCCCCCCCTATCTCTCCCCCAACCCAGTTCACACTTTGAAGATCCCTTGATAAGTTTCATAAGTATTATGCTGAGTTCTGCTCCCAATTTAAAGAAAAATATTAAGCTGTTCTTTAGTCTTCATCTGTTTATCGTAATTGTTATCGTTATCGTTATCATTATGGCTTATAGTTATTGTCATTGTTATTACAGTGGTATCTGTAACTTGTCGGTCAGCATTTAATTTGTAATCGTTATCGTTATCTTGCCAGATCTTAACCTAATTGTTGTTGTTGTTTCTTTAATGTTTTCATTTTCATTTTCTTTTTCGATTTTGAGTTCAGTTTTTGTGGCTTTTTTTTCTCACGATTGTAGTATCTCAGCCAGAGTATCTATATCTGTATCTCCAGCTGTATTTGTATCTATAGTTGGGCCTGTGTAAAGCGTGCATAAATATCAACTGTCTGTGCGCTGCGTGTATCTCTGTCTCTGTCTCTTATCTCCTTCTCTTGTCTCTTGTCTCTATCGCATTCTCTGTCTCTATGGCGAGTTGTCAGCATTGATTTGTTGGCTTGGCGCAGTCAACTCTAAACTCCAAAAACTTGCAAGCTCCAACTTCATGCTCCAACCACAACTTTGACTCTCTGCTCCTGTCTCCAACTTCTAGTATCATTAGAAACCATTTATCTTGATAAATGTAAATGTTTTACCATATATTTATGTCAAGTCGTCTGTTGTCCGTCCTTCGTCTCTTGTCTCCCTGTCTGTTGTCTCATTTGGCTTGCATGCGTTTTCGAGATCTATGAGTTTGTCTACCTTTTACCTCCACATACACGTCCACATACACATCCACATCCATATCCACATCCACATTCACAAACATATCCAGCTCTTTCTTGACTCTGGCTGATTGGCAAAGTTTATCGTCTGAAGAACAACTAATGAAGCTGTTGGCAGTCAGAGAAGTCAGAGCTCCATGCTACCAACTTATCACCGCAACAGCAGCAGCAATTTCAACTAATCCCAACTTTATAATTATCATAAATAAATAAGCAAATTGTTAGACATTCATATTTACGTTAGACAGCAGCTAACTTTTCAGTTGTATCGAAAATTCTAGAAATATACTGCGAACAAAATTTATGAAATTATAGAAAAAATATATCTGTATATTATTCATATTAAAATATATTATTGTAAATTTTGTTGATACTTTTCTGTGCCCATATCTGATTTTTAATTATTTTTAACTACATTTTAATTATGTTTATTTAATTTTTAATTGAGTATTCAAATATTTTTGAAGACATCTCTATCAATTGTAAATTTAATTTTCAATCTGTTTTAAAAATTTTTGCTTGTCCTTAAAATATTTAAATTGATTTTTTCGTCGCTTTTAAAACTTTATTTAAAAATTAACTTGAGCCAATATAATTGAAATCGGTTTCTAGTTGACTGTGTTTTTGAATACCCATAATAATATGGTTCAATTTAAAAAGGACAGATAATTTTAGAAAATTTAATTATTATATTATAATCGTAAGTTAAAACTCGAGCACCTTTGAAATTTTTACATTTATACTGTACCTTCCATAAATACTTTTTAATTAAGAATCCTTCTCTCAAACACACTCTGTTATGTGCGTCCTCGTAAATAAAATATTTTCGGTCACTGTGGCACTTAATTACAATTTTCCACACGCACATTTTTCACGGGCTGCCATTGAAAATTATGTCCCAAACTGAGGTCAACTAAAAGGAATCATATTACACACACACACACACACACACACATACATGAACACACACACACACTGTGAACCTCAGTTTCATCGTCTTTGTGTTTGTTTGGTTCTCTCTGCAGGTTAGTGATAAATTCCTGGATGCGTATAAGGTCGGCATTATTTATTGGCCCTGTGTGCAGACGGTGAATTTTGCCTTTGTGCCGCAAAGGAATCAGGTTGTCTTCACCTCCTTCTTCAGCATGTGCTGGACGACGTTTCTCGCCTATGTGAAGTTCCTGCAGATGCATCCACCCGTCGATGTTGATCATCATGCCGTGGATATACACTTTCTGGAAATGTGAAGACAAACATAAATATAAATCTCATCTTAAATATAAATATTTTACCTAATTCAACAATTCTTTTTGTTTTTTATTTGCGATATTCTATCTTTACTGGGTTTAAAAAAAGTTAAAAAAAAAAATGTCAAATACAAAAAAAAGAGCTACCTATTCAATTTGAAACTCTTACCTCTCTTAATGGGCATATCATTATACTATTAGTTTTTTTTTTTAACCATAAAAAGCTAAATACGATAGACTCTCAATAACGTAAACTAATTTAAATTGTAGGTATGTTTAAAGTACATATAGAATATTTTAGAGTTTTTGGGAAAATTGAAGATATATGGTGAAAATCCAAAATATTTCTATTCAAATAGAATATATCTTCATTTGAATTTTCTTCGAATATTTGAGCTTCCATTTGTGGAAATTTTATCAATATTCCTAAGGATTATTATTTTTACTGAATTTTAAAAAGGAATATATATTTTTCAGTGACTTGGTAAATTGACGTTTGGTTCCACTTACACAACCCAACCATGTGATGTTAAGGTACTTAAAGATGTACGGATTCTTCACTTATTATATATATTTAAAAAAAAAAAAAAAAAAAAGTGACTTGGAAAAAAATATATAAGTTTAGGCGTTATTATACTTATTAATCAAATTATAATCTAAATATAATATAATTAATATACTAAATAATTAATAATAATAATAATGAATATAATAATACTTTTATTATATTTTATATATAATTTATATGCTTTTTTTAATAAGAATCTATATTGATATATTAAAAAATACATATTAATCTGATATATAGACTAGAGAAACTTTTTCTAATTATAGAACAAACAGTTATTTTCTATTTATTATTACTTTTCTGTGGTTTATAAAAGAAAAGAAAGAATCATAATTTTTTAAATAATTGTATGATTGCTTGAGTGTCCCACTTAAGGTGAGTATACTGTACACGTCAAGGCGAGTCGTGTCGAGTGGAATCGCATATAAAGGAGCCATTAATTGCCGCCGATAAATGAGTTGTGATAAGTTCAGTGTTTCTTTCAGCTGTGTGCTGTAATCATAGCTCAACTATCATACAACACAACGGACAGATAAATTCGTATAATTTGTGCCCTTGCCCCATGCCACAGTCAACATTCAACATGCGCTGCCCCCATGCAACAGACCCTAAAAATGTTGACAGGGGGTCGCCTCATTTCTCTCTCTCTCTCTCTATATATATATATATATATATATATATATATATATCTGTCTCTTATTGTGGCTTTAGCTACGCGTATTTTATCATTTCATATTAAAGTTACTAATTAACGATCTCTCTGTCTATACCGTTCGCCATCTCTTTCTCTGCTGCATATACATGGAATATATTTCCATGTATGCCACATGCACTCGTATATCTATCTATTAGTTGTGCCTCCAGCTCCGTGTTGCGGTCTCGTTTAATGGCACTCGTGGGAGACCTTAGGGGTTGGTTTGCCTCCTCTCTCTCTCCCAATCTGGGGTCGGAGGGGGCGTTGCCTGGTGCTGGGGCTTAGTTTTAATGCTGCTGCCAAAGTGTTATATTATCCAATATGTTGACGTCGCTATTTTAATTAGAGCGTTTCAAAATGCCAGCAAATAAAAGAGATATAGTGCTAAACTGGCAAAATACGAAGGCAAACATCATTTATCTCGAAATTGTTAAAGTTTGTGGGAAATGATGAAGAAGAAGAATGTCTAAAGAAAAATTAAAAAAATCAAAGCATTTAGAGAAAACGTAGTTTATTGCTGAGCAAGAAATGAGTATAAGTTAGTATACACACAATTTGCACTCTTTTAAATATACTAGTAAAAAAATGACAATTTAATCAAAAATCAAAATTTACTAATATTTATATGGTTTCGATTGATAAATTAATATTTAAAATTGCTTCATACAGTATTGCATTAATAGTTTAAATTTAAGGTACATTATTGTTACAAAATACTTATTTCTGCAAAATATAAAAAAACGCTAAAAAATTATAAATATATGACGTGCAAGATAATTTGCTATTTTTTTTTTAATATTTATTATGTTAACAATTATTTAATATCTTGATTATTATATATATTCAATTCATTTCGATATGTTTAATTAATACTCGACGTATTTTCTTTCTAAAATTAGTCCAAAATTTATTTAATTATAAAAAAATATATACACATATATAGTTCAGTGAGAAAACTAATAGTTTCAATTTTTAATAATTCTCGATTAAATATTATTTAATGTTTTACCAACATTGTTATTAATATGATATAAATGTTCATAGTCGGATACATTCATAGAGTTAGTAACTAAAATTACTCTATAATTCAATGTATTTATATATAATTATATAATTAATTTCTAGAATTTTACAAAAATCAACACAAAATACTAGTTTTTTAAACCCATCTTATCTGCCTCATCCATGTTTTAAAATAAAAATTAGTTTCTAGAATTTTTCAGAAATCCCCTCAGAATACTATGTTTTTAACCCATCTGATCTACCTAATCCACATGGAAGTGTATTTAGGGACCACCCCGAATTGTGGTTGATTGTGTTCAGTTTTCGTAGAGGATTTTTTCTAATTGACATGCGTCGACTGTGCGTTGAATGCGAACTGAATGCATAAATAATACCGACCGATTTAGATTATTCCGAAAAAAATGAAAAACAAGAACGGGAAAAAAATTCAATATTCAAAAAAATAAAAAAAAAATTGATGTGGAACCGCAATGTGAGCGCAGGATGACGATGATGATGAGGCCGATAATCAGCCATAGGCTGTTCAAATTAATATGGAAATTTATGCTATATATGTGTTCCTATGGATTTTCGTGGGGCGGGACGCATGTGGCAATGTTTGCGCGGCGGCGGAGGGCAGAGGTGGGGGTTGGGTGTTGTGCGGGCGGGAAACGTAACCGCAAATTGTATACGCACAACGCATGAGGTGGACGTCTGATAACAGCGACGACTTCCTCTGCCTCGATTCTCGCTAAGTTTAATGCTATGCAGATCTCTCTTTCACTCTTTCTTTTTGTCTCTCTCACACTCTTATAGGCCATACACTTTAGCCCGCATATAACTAACTGTATGTATGTGTATATCGTCAAGCTGTGAATACAAAAAATACAATTCGAACAGAAAGTTTCATTAAATTTGCACCACAAGCAAACAAAACTTCAGCCACCCAACCACACACACACACCCACCCAATGGCCCCATCCGCCCACCCGTCCGTCCATCCGTCTGCCTGTCTGTTTGCTCGTCCGTCCGTCTGTTCATCCAGCTGGCAAGGCAATTTCCTATACATTTCTCAGGGTCGCTGCAGCCGTTGCCGCTTTTCTCCTCAGTTTTTGTTTCAGTTTCAGTTGCTGTTGTTTCTGTTTCTGTGTTTCTGTTTTATAGCGCATTAATTTCGAAAGTAGCGCTACGTGTGCCAAAAATCATTAGCAACGGAATTACGCTCAATGAAATGCAGTAGACGTCACCAACAACAACAAAAAATATAAAACAAAAAAAAAAAAGAAAATACAGAAAAGGGGGACAGATGATGATAATAAAGCGTGGCCAGCCTGATGTTGTCGTTGCCGTGAGGTTCCAGCCCGGGACCGAAGTACCGGCGCAATTGCGACTGGGACGAATGCCTGACGCTCGAAGGGGACGACCGACGAACGACAATCGACAGACGGTGACCGACAGTCGACAGTCTACAGGCGTCGAAGCTGCTTATAAATTCACCCTAACGACAAGTTAAATGCCCGATATCTGTACACAACAGGGTTACAATTTTAACTTTCAGCTGGTTGGGGCTTCACTCAAGGTACACAAGGCACCCAAATCAAGACGCTTTGATACCCTAACAGAAAAAAAAGTATATATTGCTAAAATGAATAAAATCATGCATAGAAATAAAATGAAAATAAATTAAAGATTAACTTAAGAAATTGATGAAAATATAAAAAAAAATAAATAAATTAAAAAAAATTTAAAAAAAAATATAAATTAATATGAATCAAAATTGGCGAGCTATATAGGAGTATCATTTGACACTACCCTATGAAGTTTATTAAAGCGTATTTATTACATAAAATTAAATATAAAATTTATAGCAAAAAAAACACAGTACATCAATAAAGTAAAATGAAAAAATAATATAAATTATGTACGAAAAATATATATAAAAAATGCATAAATACTCAAAAAATAATAAGATTGAATATGATATAAACAGTTGCATCAACTTAGTAAAAATGAATTACATTAAATTAATGTTAAATAAATAGAATAAAATAAAAATTAAATAATTTAATACAACATATAAAATAATAAAATTAATAATATATAGTAATAGTTCATTTTTATGCAATCTGCTGACATGACACACTTTCACTGCTTCGAGCTAAGTTAGATGGCTGCTTGCAATAGTCATGGGACTTCTCATACCCTCACAGACAAATTCAAATAAAATGTAATCAGCATAATCAGTGGAATTTTCAATTTCCCTGCGGGCACATTGCGAAATATAACGCGCCGTCGTTGACGTCATAGGCTCATTTCTGATGCTCACAATGAGCCTGGGACTGGGATTGGGATTGGACCTGGGATTGGGATTGGGACTGAGAGGCAGTAGAGGGGTCTGGGTCTGGGTCTGACCAACACCCTCGCACATTAAGTTGGCTCAAGTTTCAGGCCAATGGCAAAAGGAAATTGTGGAAAATACAGACTGCTGGTTTTTCCAGCCTGAGGCCAATGAGATGAGCAGATGAGTTCCCATTATAGCATTGAATTTTATACAAATATACATTATCGATTGAATTGAAAAAGGAAAAAAAAAGCTGATTAAAAAGAAAAATCATGGCTAATCATAGCTAAAGCATGAAGTGACCACAGCAAGGGAGCAGCATCAAAGGATATTTAGAGCACAGCCTGGAATACATTCATTATAATAAATATGAGCCCCTGACGATGATGAACCTCTTCCTGCCACTGCCACAACAGAATGCCCTGAAAGCTGAAATAATAAAAAGCAAAATCCAAAGAAATATGAAAAAAAAAGATGGGAACTTTTTTAGAGTTAGTTGCCTTTGACATGTTCGGCTTTGAATGGAAAAGCATTCAACATAAATTTTCTTATTTCATACTTTATTTGTATATTTTTTTGTATTTTTTTTTATTATTTTTTTGCTGTCCCCAGACAACAATTAGCTACTCATCTGCTCATTTTGACTGAATAATGAATGCGCCCTCATTGTTTGCAGAATGACGACAACGACGACGACGATATGGGATGATGGGATGTTGGGATGATGGGATTCAATGCTTAGTTGGCGCACACAGTTTTTGTGGTCTTGGTGCCACACATGCCACATGATGAACAATAAAATATTTTTGCCCGCTCTTTTTTTATGGCTTGACATATCCTCATACACTTCATACTTTTCACTCTGCGCTCGTTTTCCTTTAGTTTCAACATTTTGCCAATTTATTTGAGATGCCCCCCGCTCCCCTTATATGATGGGATGCGGCATGCTGGCTAAGGGGATGAGGGTATCAGGGGGGGTTACAGTCAACGCTCTGGCCCATATGTTGCACACATTATGCTTACTTAACAATTAGAGACGCTTTTGTAGTTCCAGTTAATTGCTTTGTGCGCTTTTTCATACCCTGGGAGTTCAGGAAATAAAAGTGGGTATCATGGGGTTACCTATGAAATGTAGCTTATATAGAAAATTTTATAGTTCGCTTAAATCTATAAATCCTTTTACATTATTTTTTTTATATTTTTTTGATTATTTTTTTTATATGTTTAATTTTTTTTATTTTCCCCACTTTGCCCCACATGAGATGAGGGTCGTTTTCGTACTAATTTCGAGACCTCTTTGCTTAGTCACTGAGCCGTGAATGCATTGGCCGCGTCCTGGACAAGCGAATGAGCTTTAAGGCCGTTCGTGACCAAATCACTACCAAACTGGCCAAAACAAGAGAAGACTATTGGCTAAAATTGTTGCAAGTATAAAGTGACATTAATTTTCCTCTCTCTTTTTTTTTAGAAAATTGTTCAATACTTCGTTTAGGTTTCATTAGTGAGATTTGTGATATGTTTAGCTGTCTGCTTATCTGTCGGTGCATGTTTGTCTATCTGTTCAGATATTAATGATTGCACTGTCAATGGCATTTAATTATTTTCAGTTTTCCCATTTCCTTTTTTTTTTTTTTTTTTTTTGGGTTTCAGATAAATTTCTTTATGCATGATAACTCAGCGTGAACACAACTGTCTCGCCTTAGGCAAAACTGTCTGATTGCATGCAACACATACAGAGAGGTAGGTAAATCAGAGGGAGAGAGACAGCGAGAGATACAGAGAGTGAGAGAAAGAATGTGTAAAAGAGATACATATAGAGACAAGGCGGAGGCGTTGCTTTCTACCCCAGAGCCGTCGTATTTTAAGAACTCAGAGCCGAGACCGCATTGTGCTGGCATCAAATCAAAGACCCTTTTGACCATTTACTGATAACGCACACACACACACGCACACACTTACACACACACACACATAGTCTCACACACTAATGCACAACAGGCGGGCCCTTAGCATGGCATTTGTTTAATGGATTAAAAATAATACGTACATATAAATGAGATACATCCCGAGGTAGGTAAAGTAAAAGGGAAAGCGATGGTGAAATGTGGTAGGGGGAAGAGGGAAGGGGAATGGCCACAAAATGCCAGGGAAAACGGCCGGGGAAAATGCTGATCGAAATCATAGCACGTTTTGCTCTGTGCCCAGCAAATGGAAAATGTGCGTTGTGTCATAAATTAATTTTCGTAAATTCTGCGGCTCATCATCAATATGAAGGAAGCCTGCGGTTACGGATACGGATTCGTGTTGGTCTACAGATACATATTAATAATTATGGCATGTTGGCTAAGCTAAGTTGCCTCGGTTAGAGGGGTAATCGATGCGGTGGGGAGGTGAGGTTGCAGGTGGTGAGTGCCTCTTTTTTTCATAAGGGTTGATATCGCATTTTCTATTGTGAGGAAGGAATCTTTTATGTGAATTATGCAAAAATCATGATTAAGCACTTTCTCTCTGCCCCTGCCCCTGCCCCCCACACACACTCTTTCCCTTCACCTCATCACTTCAACTAATTAGCTATTCATACGCTGTCGAGCTAAGCCTAAGCTGTAAAAAATATATAAATAAGTATATAACACATATGTACATACATACATATATCATATGTATTCATCTCGTTAAAACCAGAACTGCAACATCATCTCAAAATTCATTTCCAGTTTCTAAACAATTAAAGTGTCACAGTTAATATTAACTAACTAACGACTTATCCATGCCCCGCCAGAGTCACAGTTCATTGGGCATTATCCATTTATGGCGAGAGCAAAGTCAGAGTCATCCAAGTACCGCTTCAAATATCAGTAGATAACTTGCTCCGACTTGACTTGACAAATTTAAGTGAAACTTTGTTGCAAATAGTTGTCCAGTCTCAGATGTATCTCAGACAGCGTACAGTACGGTTAACTAACTAAATCTCTATCTAACTCATTCAACGCAATATGCTCGAGGAATATTATATACCCCATGCGGATCCCCATCATCGGCTGCCATTTGCCACCGATGCATGGCCCGTGGTAACCCTAACGACGGTCTACTTGCTATTCGTGCTGAAACTCGGTCCACTCTTCATGGCCAATAGGCAACCCTACAAGCTGCGAACCGTCCTCAAGGTCTACAACCTCTTTCAGATCGTATTTAATGCTGCCCTGCTAATAAAGGTAAGACTAACTAGTCTATAACTAACCTATTATATGAGATTATACTATATTTAATTTAATAAAGTTTAGATACAAAAGTAAGGATAGACGTAAATTAAATATTATTAATTATTAATTTATTAAACCTGATCGATTTCCCAATTTTTTAAGATTTTCTGCATATCCACTTAGTATTCACTTAAAATCCCTACTATGTAACCTTTTTTACAGTCCACATATTTACGGCATTCAATTTTATAATATAATATTTTATATTTAAATACACTACAATTTATTATATAGCTTTTACTTTTTTAATAATTACTATATTAACTTTTATAAATTATAATAATATATATTTCGTGTTTTTTATATTTACTTATATATATTTAAGTAATATTTTGAAAATTTAAAATTAAATTTCAATTGTCTTACATACACTGCAATTTATTATACAGCTTTCAATAAATAATAAAAATAGTATATATTTTTAGTAGTATTTTCTTAAAACATTTATCTCAATTAAATATTAAAATTTTTTTAACTTCTTCTTATATTATATTTTTCTTGCAGTCCTTGCATTTCATAATCACGGAGAATCCCTACAACTTCAGCTGCCTTGTCGTACTGCCCCCCGATCACAGCGGGAAGTCGACGGATCGTATGCTCTCCTACCTGTATTACATCAATAAGCTTGTGGACCTATTGGACACAGTTTTCTTCGTGCTCCGCAAGAGCTACAGCCAGATAACCCTGCTGCATCTCATCCACCACGTTTACATGACTGTGGCCACCTATTTTCTGCAACGTATCTACGGATTCGGAGGACATTACATCGTAGTCGGATTGCTCAACCTCTTCGTGCATGTCATTATGTACAGCTACTATTACTTCTCGTCGCAGATACCGAATCTCAGGAACAATCTGTGGTGGAAAAGATATATTACCATCATTCAGATGGTTCAGTTTACACTCATGTTCCTGCACAGCATTTGGACACTGATGCAACCCGATTGTGCCGTGCCATATCTATCGATCTTCCTGGTCCTCTTCATGTCATCCCTCATGTTTGTCATGTTCTTCAATTTCTACCTAAAGACCTACTGTAGGCCCAAGAAACCCGATGAGGTTAAGTCGAATTAAAATGGGAAAGGATACAGCAGAAAGAATTCAAATATTCAAGGAAGTTCCAAATGTATGATATACATACATATATATGTTTACTAAAGAATTTTGTTTATATTTGCATTTAATATTGTTGGCTTAGTAATAAAGGAAAGTTAATTCTAAAATAATTATATATCGAAATATGTGAGTAATACTTCTAACAGAGGCCTTGATTCATCTTATGCGAAGCGTTGCCTGAACAAGTTGTGAATTATAATGTGAATAGTGAAAAACCAGTAAAAGTTTCGTTGTGTAAATATTATCAAATATTATGATGTGAAAGTAGTGAAACTACAAATACAAAGTAAATTCAAATTAATAATTAACAAAATTAGTAAATTTAAAGAATTGATTAGTAGTTGCAAATTTATAACTAATGCAGTATCAAAAAATTATCAGAGGAATCTCCTAAATATCTCTGTTTAAACTAAAATAACATTTCTAGTTAAAACAGATAATACTTCCACTAATTTAAAGGTAACTGATAATATAATTTAACCACTATATAGTTAAATTTTTAATCAAAAATTAAATTTATTTACAGAAGTAAATTATGAAGAATTTAAAACACTCCAAAGCGATCACAAGATATTATGGAATACGTTCATAGAGTTTTACTTCAAAGTAAAAATAAAAATATATATTTAAAAACATTTCAATTTATTTTCTTAAAAATTGGGAAGATTCTTTAAATTTCATGCCACCACACACATGGTTATATGTTGTTATTAAGCTAATAGTGGTTATTCAGAGCGAACTTTTGCAATGGAGACACTTCGACAGCTCCTTCATAGGCCACCTGCTGATCCCAATCAGTTGTTTCTCTGCTGCAGTCCCTGGCCCATGGTCATCATCGCATCCGCCTATCTGCTCTTTGTGCTGAAACTGGGTCGTCTTTGCATGGCCAGCAGGGTGCCCTTTGACCTTCGAGGCGTGCTGAGGGCATACAACCTCATGCAGATACTCTACAATGGATTGCTCTTCTTGATGGTGAGATATTCTTCAACTAATTGTATACCAAAGTTAATCGAAATTTATTTTATTTAAGGCGACTTTCTATTTGTTTTATCTGTCGCCGCATAAGCTGAGTTGTCTAAGAGTTCTCCCCGGGGATCATCCCATGAAATCCTTGGAACGTCGTTTGTCCTATGCGTATTATGTGAACAAGTACATAGATTTATTAGACACCATCTTCATAGTGCTGAGAAAGAATTACAAACAGATCACGATCTTGCATCTGTTGCACCATCTGTATATGCCCATCTCGGGCTACTTCATCATACGCTTCGTGGGCTTCGCTGGCCACATCATTGTCACCGGCGTGCTCAATCTCTTCATCCACATCTCGATGTACACCTACTATTACTTTGCAGCTCGTCATCCACAGCTCAAGAGGAATCTCTGGTGGAAACAATACATCACCATCCTCCAAATGCTGCAGTTCATCCTAATCTTTGCCCACAGTTGTTGGACGCTGGGGCAGCGGGATTGCGATGTGCCTAGGGAGATTATCTATATGGTGCTGATAATGTCGGCTCTGATGTTATCCATGTTTATAAATTTCTTTGTATGTGCCTATATGAAACCCAAGCAGAATTTAGTCAAAGAGAAGTTTAAGGAAGATTAGGGAAAAAGAGTTAATAAAATAATGGAAATTAAATTATTGTAATGAATAAATAAATGTAATAAATAATTGTAGCTAATTGTGAAGCTTTGAAATCATAAATAAATACATTTTTAATGACGTAAATAAATTTAGATTTAAAATTCTTAAATAATTTAATTCTATCTTCACTTATAACATGTGAAGTTGTCATTTTAGATAATAGAATGTATTTAATATCAAATTATCAAATAAATTTATTAAATATTTGTAAATATTTTTAAAAGACGTTAATAAATTTATATTTTAAATTCTTAAATAGTTATATTTTGTCTTTATATATATACGAAGTTGACATTTTAGACAATAGAATGCATGTTAATTAATAATATTTTTTCTCAAAAACAAAAAAATAATAAAAAAATAAAAAAAATAAAATAAAATTGAATTATTTAATAATTGTTAATTGTATTAAAAATGTATTTACTTTATAGATATTTGCCAATTGTGCATTTTAAATTTTTGTATTGAATTCCAAATGTAATAAATAGTAGAATATAAGTGACAATTACTTGGAAGTGATGTTGTTTTACATGTTCGAGGAGATTATGAAAAGAAGCTTAAGCAGCAAAAAACCTAATTAGAAATATTTACATTTTTAATTAATAATTAATTTTTTTTTAAATATTTGCTAATTATGAATTTATATGTAAGCTGCAAATGTCAATTACGTGGCTTTAATGAGCCAACGAAAATGTTGCAATTAAGCAAAATGCAAACAAATGACAAACTTGTTATAAAAAAAAACACATACACACACAAGAGGGGGAAAAAAGAACATGCTAAAGAAAACATGAACAAAAGCTAAAATGTAAAAATGTAAAATATTGTAAAAAAAAAGAAGCTGCTCGAAAACTCTCCAAGAGCAAACAACAAAATGAGAACGAGAACGAGAATGAGAACGACAACGACAGCCACTCAAATGATGAAACTGAAACATAAAACGTGCCCCAGCCGCCAGCTCCAGCCCCAGTCTCAGTCTCAGTTCCCGCCCCCCAGTTCCAATCTCTGGCCCAGTCGCAGCTCCAGCTTCATTGCCATCCCCAGAAGCCCATAAAAAACCACATTGTGCCAAGGCGCACTTAAAAATTTCAACCACCAGCCTCACCTCCCCAAACATTCTACCCATATAGTATATATGTATATGATATAGGGGTACTACATATTGGGCGGGGAGGAGGGTCTGGGAAGTGTTCAGTCTCGGCGAAATCCCATAAAAATTGCAACATAAAAATTAAACCACTAAACGCAGCAAAATTGCTGGCTTTTGGGGCGCTGATAATATGCCCAGTTTACAGTACACATTGTCTGCATCTTCTTCTTCTTCTCTTCTGCATTCTTATTTTTTTAATTTTTTTTTTTTCCATTTTTGTTTTTTTGTGAATACCCTTACTTAAATTGGATTACATCAACATGTGAGAATTGTTATATTATTCCAGTAAATTATGTCAAAATAAAAAGTACCTGCAAGTAGTTCCAAAAACAACGACAAAAATTCTGCAAAATTTAATGCGCTCTGTAAAAGCATCAAATATAGTATATCAAGTATATAGTATTGTTATATATATAGCACACACACACATTTAACTGACTTTCATAAAATTTTATCTGCAGTTAAATATTTTTTATTGCCAACGCTGCTTGTGTACTTCATTTGATCTTTAAGAGTATTTTATTTGCGATTCTGGCCAAAGTTCACGTATATTTTTATACCCTGTGCGCTATGAAAAAGAGCGAAGAAGGGTATTATAACCTTGTGTAACAACACTACTGCATTCAAAGATAGTCAAAACTCAACCGAACTAAGTTATAGATCCCTCCACAAACCATATAACAACAAAATGGGACTTCCTAACCTTCGACATCCCATAACTTTGGCAAATCTTAACCGATTTTCAAGTTTGATATCTCAATTTCTTAGTTTTGACCAACACAACGAAACTGCATTCAAAGATTGTTAAAATTCAGACCTTCATTTTTTGATCCCTCTACAAGCCCTACTCTATAATGGGAAGTGTGATATGTGGCCTTCGTAACCATTGACATTCCACAATTTTGCCAAATCTTAAATAATTTTTGAAAAATGTAAAAGAGTATTATTATGCAATGCTAATGTAAAAGTGAGAAGGAGTCCTTTTCGATGTCATAAAATAGATCTTTGTCACAAACTGTCTGTTATTTAAGGACCTTGGCACAGGAAATCTCATCGTCGAACCGACTCGACAATAACGTTCAGTGTATTTGTATTTTTTTTTTTTGATTTTAAATGACTTTGGATTTGGAGTTTCATGTATTTGTTTTACGTGCATCTGTGTGTGTGTTTGTTTTGAATTTTCGAAGAGTGCAAGCAGCCCATAACGTTACCTCTAAAATCCCTGTTGTCTTAAGTCCTCCCCTCACTTAAGTTCGATCCCATTGGGCAGCTGTTTTTGGCTGATTGGTTGCTGGCAGTGGAGGGAGTAGGGGTAGGTAGGGGTTGGGTAGGGGTAGTCGTAATAATATTCAATAATAATACAAGCGCGCACACATTTCACATTTCAAATAACGCATAAAAAGCACTTGCTCAACATTTCAGACATGCTTCGAATGCGCCTTTAGAATTTAATGTGCTTATAATGCCGCCTGCTGACTGCCAACTGTGGGTCCAAGGGGGTGGTAGAGAGAGGAGCGGAGGGTGTGCTGATGGGCTGCCTCTTCAGCCCAATTTCGATAGCAATTCCATTTCCATTTCTCCGGCAAACGCAATCTTCAATCCAATTCGAATTCACATTCGACTCGCCGCACACACGTTCAAATTGTGAGCGCAACCCTCGATCCCCCCCTCGTTCCATCCCTCGTTCCCTTATCTCTCCCCCGTTGCCTACACAACGCTGCCTGGGTCTTTAACGGCCAAATGATGTCAATTTCGTAGCGAGTTCAATATTCCCCCTAAGGACCTCAACAACATATCGCCTCGTACCCAAAGTCATTCCAATAACCTTGTCATATCAACTAAAAAAGGAAAAACTCAGCTCAATTTTTCCTCAGCCATCGAAAATTGAACTTAATTGGTGCGTGAAGTGTGCGCATACTAAGTGGGTGTAGAGAGGGTTGCAGAGGGGAGAGAGTGGTGTAGGAAAAGGACCTTCATGGCTGCCAGGCAACTATAGGCAAAGTATTTTAATGTCCTCCCAGTAACATTCTCTCTTTAGTCGCATTATTGTTAAGAACTTGCAAAGTTGTCAGTTAGCTTGTCCTCATTAGAATTTGCCCCAGAAGCAGCAGCAGCGGGCATAACAACAGCAACCTACTCCAGTCATCAAATTGGACAACGAGGGTCAACCGAAACTTATAAGAAATTAATTAAAAATTTTAAATTGAAAAATATAAATAAGTCAAATTTTAAATTATTTTTTTTTGTTTAATCTGCAACTGTTGCTGAATTTGATCAAAGTTCTTTTCTAGAAATATATGTAGGTGCAACTTATGAGCTTGAAAGAGGATATCAATGAATAACATATAGTAAAAAAATATAGAAATGTGAAAATTAATATTTTATATTAAAAAGTTCAAGGCTGCATTTCTGTTGTTGTTGAGTAAACCATATTACTCAGGAATTTTTTAAAAATATATATTTTTTTTTGCATATATCTCTTTTCAAATAAAAATTTTGAAGATTGATGTTCAAAAAAAAAAAACTTCAGTTGACAGCATAAAATATAAAATTTTTTTAAAATAAAATATTTAGTTCAATTTAAAAAAAAATATTTTTTATTTTATTAAATAGAAATTTTAATTCTTATAAACACTGAAAATTCAATTTTTCTGTTGATTAAAGAAAATATTAAAAAAATGTAAAAAAATATTTAATTATTAAAAAAATTATAATCTCAAAAAAAGAAATAAAATAAAATTAAAAAAAAATTATTTAAATATTAAATAAATAATATTCTCTAAGAACTATTTGCAATTTGACAACTTTGAAGTGTTGTTAGAACCACCCTCGCAAGCGCATACGGCACGGGCAGGCAGCCAAACTGATTAGCATAAATTCGTCTATGTCGTTGTTGGCAACGTTGTCGACTGACTCTGTTATTGTTGTTGCTGTTGTTGTTATTGTTGCTGATGTTGTTGTCGTCTTTTGTCAACGTGTCTTGCATCGCAAGCAAAAAAGTTTTTGGCGCGCCAAATGCAGACAAGGCACGGACTTGAAGGAGCATCTTTCTCTCTGACAGTATGGCAGTCTGGCAGTCTGGCAGTCACATGGAAACATGTGTCACCGAGGGCTGTCTACTTATTGCACGACTAATGTCAGTTGCACTGCCTGCCGCCTGACAGAGACAAAGAAACCAGTAGCGAAAGGGACAAAGAGTATATAAGAATGAGAGAGAGAGAGAGAGAGAGAGAGAGAGGAGAGAGGGAGAGCATGGCGAACAAAAGGTAGCAAGCTTCCTGGCACAAAAAGCTTTTTAAACTGCTAAATGCAATGCCTTGGCATCCTTTTCTTTAGGGTCTCTCTCGCTGAAACTGAGGCTGATTCTCAGTTTGAGTTTGAGGTTGAGTTTGAGGCGTTGCCTGGACGGAAGCTTCGACTGAAGTATGCCCAGGTTTGAGGTGTGAGGGGCATGAGTTGTGGTTTTCCATTCAGGCGCAAATTATTTTCAAGTCACTCGCTTGGGTGAAGGAGGAAAGCATTAAGTTGCTGCAAGCATAACTAGTTGTGGCATACCCTGTAAACTGAAGGATTTTTAAGTATCGTACTTAACAGAGCCAACATTTGGAGAACAGAGCTCTGTAAAGCGTCTGTTAACTTTTTATATGTTATAAACAATCCAAATTCAGAGTTGGTTGTGAAGTTTCTGTATGAATAATTGTATGCTTATGGAGTTTAACATTTGAAAAAGAGAGTTACGTTAAGATAGTGTTAAAATAAGATATGTTAAGATTAAGCTAATGTTCTGAATGAGTTCATGATTCTGTGGCGTGAAATAAATAAGATATATATATAAAATTTTTATAAATTTTGATTATACTAAATACCCAATTTAATTTTCTATTTACCATCGAATACAGATTTACTAAAGAAATCTTATTCTTTTAAAAGTACACGATTTTCGAATCAGAGAATATGGGAAAATTTAAATAACAGATTTATGCTAATGTTACATAAAATTTAAAACTAAAAACTACAATCTTAAATTGGCGCAGTTAAAACCTTCTAAACCATCTGAATCATAACATTACAGTAACCGAGGACTGCAATGTAAATGTTAATTTCACATATTATTACCTTCAAAGATTTGTTATTTAAAGTTAAAAATTGTAAACTTACAGCATATCTTATAGTCTGCCTTACCTCTTTAAGAAACTTTACAGTTGTGCAGCACTTTCTTGTTCTAGTTGCTCTGCTTGAATGAGCTTATTCATTTGGCAGGCTTTCCTTTAGCCCAGTAACTCTACACTCTCCACACCCTCCACTTCCTCTCTGACCCTCATGCTCAGTTATTTCTCCCGCTTTTCTCATGCCATATTATATCACTTACATTTTGCATTACAACGACCTCGACAGCTGCACACCAAAGGAAGAAGCAGAGCCAGAGACAGAGCCAGAGCCAAAGTCATATCCAGACCCACAACCCATACCCAGGGCACGTAGACGACACAGGTCTGGGACTGGGTCTGGGTCTGGGTTTGGGTTTGGATCTGGGATGGGCTCTGATGGCGTGCCTGCTGCATTATCTCACGCATTGAGTGAATTTCTCACAGCCAACGCCTTTTATTGATATCTTTTAAGGACTGTCTGCAATCTAATTATCGCTCTACGGCCCCAAAGGAATTTCAAATGGCAGCTCATCAATTTCGTTTTGTGAGCATTTCTTCGACCACTTCTGCTTCAACTTCTACTTCTGCTTTCTTGAGTTCGTTTAACTCAAGACGAACAAATGCCTCTAATCATATTTTAGTGCAATTCAACTAATTGTGTTGCCTCACACACATACCCTTACATATTTACACACACACACACACACACACATACACACATACATATTGACACACCGATACCGAGGAAAAGATGATTGACAGACGGACAAACATTGGAAACGGGAGACCAATTTACACCTTGGCAATGTTAAATTCACAATACATTGTAAGTAACGATGGTGAGTGTTTCAACGACTTTAAAATACTCTATTCGATGAATTGTGATAAATAATGTAAAATCATTATAAAACGTTTAGCATTAAAAATAAATAGAAAAATATATTTATTTTTATTAATATATATTATTTTTCAATAAATCTAAGATATAAGTCGATTAATAATCACCTAAATAACTAATTATATTTAGAGCAATTTTTCACCAAAATCATTAAACAAGTGTAACAAGATTTATTTTAATACATTTTCATTCATAAATGTTATTTTATAAGAATAGATTATGGTAATTATTATAATATTAATAATTATGTTAGTTGACATTTTCTAACGGTTACAATTTTTTTACTTAACAATATTTTAAATTTAAATATATCCGATATTGGGCAACATTGACAGGCATTATGTCGGCATATATCAAATATATATGATACTTAAGAATATCAATTGATGAATATATTTAGGATATATTGTACGATTCAAAAATTGATACAAATTTACATTTAAAGAGCTAGGGAACCTGCTTTCAAAACTATTGAGAAATTATAATTTTTTTGCTGTGTTTTTATATTGCTAAGCAAAAGAAAATTAGGTATTTCATACAACACAAAACAATAAATATTAAATTAAAAAAAAAAATTATTTATTAAATATTTATCAGAAAATTAATCAATTTTCAAATTAATATATTGAAGCTAAATTTATAAGATTTATTCGATTTCTTAAGCCAAACAAAAGTATTCTACATAAACTTAATGAAAATTTTTTAAAAATAAAAGTAAAAATATAACATTAAAAAATATAAGTTGCCGATAGATTAATATATTTAAAATTAATTATATATATGAATTATGTGATTTTATTTAAAATATTTCTAAATTTAACTTATTATTTCCAGCCAGCATAATTTTCATATAATAGTTATATGTTTCTTTATAAAACAAGCGTAATTACTACATAGATTTTTGAAGTCTGTTAAGCAACATTACAAATTTAACAGTACTATGTTATTTATGACCCTTAATTAACATTTTTCCCATTGCTGTTTTGCTTTGGGCAAAGTTTAATTTTGTGTTCAACATTATTCACAGGTGACTGCATTTTGTTAAGTTTGTGATAATTTGAGGAAAAATGCCGCAAGTTCAGTCGCCAGACAAATGTAGCCCTTATGTGCCGAGAGGGAATATTATTTCATAACAAACAGGGTCCGATCAGCGATCAGCGATCAACGTTCATACTAAAGATGTGTTAATGAAGCGGACATGCAGAAACTGCGGTCCAAGTTCGGTTTGTTGACGGGTTGTGTTCTTGGGTCTCGGTCTCGGTCTCGGTCTCGGTTTCGGATTCGGTCTTGGCAACTTTGTCAACTTGGAAATGAATTTGAACAACTTGCAAATCATGTTGACTGACTGACGATGGAATAACAACTGGAACTGGGAACACTGGACACATATTGTGTCATACAAACACACCCACAGAAATATATGTGTGTATATGTGTGTGTGTGGGGTTTGAAAATAGTGTCAGGGCTAAGGTAACTAGTAGGAGGTATATGGGGTCTACATAGGGAAGGGAAGGGAAGAAGAGCCTAGGCAGCCTCTGTCTGTCTTCTTCTTTTAAATCAACATCATTAAGTTTTCTGTTTATAAAGAAAACACTCGAGAGCAAAAGTCGTCTTCTTCTTCTTTTCAACTTTTGTATATTTTCATTTGTTGCACCTCCCCCCCCTCTATCTCTCTTTAAAATTCCCCCTTTTTGTGTTGTTTCATGTTGTTCACTTTGCTTATTCAGTTCAGCTTATTTGAATGTGAATACGAGTATTTACAATAACCGATGATGTGAGAGGTCTCTTCCCAAGTATTCCAAGTATCCCAACTCTTTTTTTTTGCGATATAGTCCACAAATTACTATTGAACTCGACTCCGCCAAGTTGAAACCTCTTGAATATTTGCTTAGCCATTTTAGCCAAAATAAAAAGAAAAAAAGAAACCCATTTTCTTTAACTGCATTCATAAGTTAGTGTACTTGAGTTAAGGTGTGTGTATATATGGTACTATATGTTATGGATGTCTGTGAATATGCATTCGGATCTGGGAGGGAGCATATACATACATTATGTATGTATGTATGTATGTATGTCGAATGAATGTGAACGGAGAGAGAGGAAAAGAAAATAAACAACAAAGTCACGAAATTGTTTATACAATAAATAAAGAGAAGACGTCTGTGTGCGCACACACAGCACAGCGAACAGCAAAAGTATCTTAAAGATACAAACAAGATTTCAGCATGGTGCACGCATGCCAAACATGCCTGCAACTGCAACTGCAACACCGACTCCTATTCCGACTCCGACTCCGACTCTGACTTGGACTTGGACTTGATGCAGTCTAGGCAGGATAGTCTGAAAGAGATAGTTGCAAACATAGTTAGATAGTGAGATAGATGGATAGATAGATAGATAGAGGAGAGATATGTGTACAGATAGATACTTGTAATGCTCGAGCATGCAGCTCAAATTACAGGCGGGCAAATGTTTAAATACTTGAGTGCCCAAGACCCAAGATTCAATCCCATCCCCCATTCCCATTCCCATTCCAATCCGCGCATCCATCCAAGCATATTAACTCTTGCTTTACTTTGACTCTGTCAACACAACAATTCACTTAGGCGACAGTTGACGACAGTTTGTTGCCGTAGCTGTTGCAAGTTGCCAGTTGCAAGTTGCCAGTTGCAAGTTGCCAGTTGTCTGTTTTCTGTATTTGGTAGCTGTCATTTGGGTTTGCAGCAAACAGTCACAGCAGCTGAGAACCTATTGGACATGGAACAACAACCCACGTTCCGAATTCTCCAAAAGTCCCACCAGCAGTTGCCACAAATATTGATCTCCACTTGCTTTGCCCAAGAAATATATCGATTGTAAGGTGTTGGGGATGGAATAGATTTTTGGTTGCACTTCACAATATATACTTATTTTTTTGATTTTTTTTATAGCATATACTATCTATATGATTTTTTTTTAACAGTATTTACTTTTTATAAAATTTGCATATTTTTTTATTATTATTTTTTTTCTTTATAATAATTATAATATTATAAGCATGTAAATATAATACAATTTTAATTTTTGCAATATTAGCTTACTTTTTTCAATAGATTTTAAAAGAAACAGCCATTGAATTGGTTTTATCACATTTACTAATATTTGGAAATTGGATTTTCCTTTGTTGATTTCTTAAATTATTTATTATTTTTAATTTATTATTTATTATAACTTATTTAATGCGGTTGGTGCTCATTCATTCATTGTATTTGTTTTGCATTGTATTTAATATATATTAATGCCATTATTAAAATATTTGTTTTAAAACTTTAATTTATTAGTGAAACTGAAAATGTTCTATAATAAGAAAACCATGTTTGCCTAAAATTTATGTTGTTAAATTTGATATTATTTAATTTACTTGTTTCTAATAAATTTTTAAATAATATTTGATAAGTTCTAAATGCGTACAGCTGTAAAAATGTTCCTTTAGAACCCATGGATGTAAGAAGTTAAATAAATCTCTATTTATATTTTTCAAGTAAAATTCGAATCGTCTGTTAAATGGCTCTAAAACTGTAACGGTTCGATTGCACTGTTGATACATGCAGCAAATATGTAGTATACTTTTAGGCGCTGCCTTTTGTAGTTACAACTCTCGTCGCATATGTGCTTGGCGGCGCCAAAGTGCGCAAATCCATTAAACATTTTAAGTATTTATGCGGACAATGAAATTGAAAGAAAAAATTTAATAATTATAGAAACGAGAATGATGTACAAACAATAACTTTCCACATTAACAGTTGAAGTTTGTCAACAACTGCCATATTCCCAACTTCTTCGCCTTGGAGAGAGTATCCAATAAATCAACTGCAACTAATTGTCAAATTACACAGTAAAATTAAATTTTCATCATTATTTAAAGAAATGCAAATCATTTTATAAATTTGCAGTTTACTTACAACTCTTTACTAAGATGGTAAGGCAATAATTTAATTCCACTAATATAAAATAAATAATATTTTACAATACATTACAGTTTAACTTCAACACCTTCATCTTAAGTTTATGTTTCCCCTTGACTTTTGGGTCTGTTCAGAAATATTCCCCATTTTCCGATAAGTGTAATAATCTATTGAAATTGGATAATTTTGATGATGAAATCATCAACAATATTGTGAGAAGTTTGCAGAACTATCTGAAGGATACTTGTGGCATGAAGGAGTTGCTGCCACAACTTCACAACATTGTGGGTGCAGAACTCCATTGCGGTGGCGATATCGTGAGAGCGGTGGATAAGGTCCTTAATCTTGTCAACGAGAAGTCGAACAAAATAAAATGTGAACCGATCAAGTAATTCAGAGCAATACCTGTATCCTCCGAAGCTCAGAAAGTGTTTCCAATATATAAATTCATACATAGAATAAAGACGATTTTAGAATATCATTATTATTATTTTTAAAAAATATAATATAATAATTTTAAATATAAGACTTTTGATGTGTGGCTTAAAGCCGTATAATCTAAAAAGTCTCCAGTAAAGTTGCTTTATATGACTTTTAAAAAACTTTCGAATATTATCAAAAATATCAACGATATCAATGGTATAAAAAAATAGTTCAAAAAAATTTCTAAAATTTCTTGTTAATTAATTAAATCAGTATCTGTGGACACTTTTTGAAAGTTCTGATATCGAATATAGAAATTCGTATAGCGGTTAATTTTCTGGAGAATAAAGAATAAAGAATTTCAGTATTTTATAAATGACACCCATGAATTATATATATTCATTTATATATTCATAAATAAATATTTATACAACTTTTATTTTATTTTCTCTTTACGACAATAACAACAATGATATAATTTACAATTTTATTTAATCTTTTTTATAATATTATTCCCCAAAATATTTTACTAAACATTTCCAATCATATATCAATCAAAATTTATATATACTCCCGTTTTAGGAAAGCGCTTTCAATTCATTGGAGTAGCCCTCCAGGTTATCCAAGATGGTTTTCTGCAGCTGCGAGGCTCTGGCATAACGGTCACCAGTTGGCTCACTGGGGGGCAGCACCGCCTCCACCAGAATGGGCAGGATCTGTTCGCCAACTGTCTGGAAGAGTTGGGCCACCTTGATGATGGTGGCGGGATCTGGAAGACCGGGAATGCCGGCACGTCCCGCCAACGAGTTGTAGTCGGCAGTCAGATCGCGACGACGTCTTCTGGTCTCATCGGAGTCCTCCACTGTCTCCTCCGAGGACGAGTCATCATCGTCCCCATCGCCATCGCCATCTCCATCGCCCTAAACTTTGAACTCATGAACCCGTCTCGGATTGAACTGGAAGTGGGACTCACCTTGGGACGCGCCTCACAGTTGAGGCTGAGCTGCAGCAGCAGGATTAGGCTTAAGAGGAGCAGCTGTCTGCCCACATGGACTGCCATGTCGATATTGATGGGAGTAGCTGGAGGCATCCACATCCATTTATAGTGCCCCAAATAACCCATTGTTTTAATAGATCCCATTTCCATTTCAGTTTGCGTGTCATCAAAATTAGTCTCAATTTGAACAATTTGAAATTCGAACGCAATATATTTAAAAAAAATCGAATTCAAAACAAGTAAGGATATTCAAATAGGGTTCTCTTAACTATATGATTTGACGTCCCAGTTTCTTTAATATTCTCTTTGGAGACATTCATTTTCTACACTTTCTCTGGTATTTATTAATTCACAAGTGACATTTTCTCAAAATTAAAAAAATAAAAAAATAATAAATAAATTGTAGCAAAATTTTTAAATAATCCGAAACCGCTTGAACCTCAGGCTATCGTAACTTTAACAAAACTCAAGCACTTTTCGAAATCTATGCAGTTTATTTTAATTTTTTAATAAATTATTTCAAAATTTGCATTCAATCTTTCTTAATTTTGGCTGTTTGAAAATTATCACACTTAACAGAATTATTCAAATTTTAAAATATTTTAACTTCATAATTTTATTCTTAAATCTCAAATCTTGGTATAGAAAAAAGTTGGAAATATAATCTCAAATTATTTAAAGCTCAATTTTTGAAAAACAGCTTTGAATTTAAATAAAACAAATCCAAATAGATCATATCTACTAAATTAATTTAGATTCTCAGCTATAATTTTACTATTTAATTTTTAGATAAAGTAACTAATAAATTTGTTAATAAAAATTCTTTCAAATCTATATTTATTAAGAAAGAAAAACTTATATATATTTATTAATTAATTTATTAATTAACAAGTATTCTAGAACCTTTTGATTAGTTCAAAATTATAAACTTACATTATTGTCACTTATCAGCTTCAGACATGTTAAAAGTTATAGAAAACTTTATAGCAGCTATAAATATGATCAAAATTTCGAGAAAACACAAAATACCCATATACACTGAAACTGAATCCTTACTAACTGCTCAAAGTCACAACATTGCCAAAATTCTATTGATTTCTGAAATTTTAGACAATTAACATTCATTCTACATATGAGTTTTAACCGATTTGTTCGATTTATAGTACCCCAAACGAATGCCATAAATGTGATTCCATTTACCAACCGAGTGTGCGTGTCTCCAAAATGAACCTCAAATTGATCAATTTGCGTTGTTCAACAATTTGAAACTTAAAAATTTGAATTTCAACTTGCAAAAATATCATGATTTGAAATGCAAACTAATTTAAAGCACACTTTGTCACGTTTTAGCCAAGTTAAAAAGGTCGCACTCGAAGTCGAACTCGAATTCGAATTCGAACTCGAATTTCGCACATGAACTCGAACTTGAATTCGGCAAATGCCTCAAAGTTGATTTTGTTGCTTCATTTTTTTGGTCATGGAATGTGACGACGAGTGCAGTTTTTGTGAGGCGGAGGTAATCGCTGGCCAAGAGAACCCAACCCACGACAGAATCAAGTGATCAGTCAGCGGCTCGACGACTTGGTAAGATTCGCATGCTCAGGTAGTTGCGGGCCTGGCCAAAAGCATGTCCAGCTCAAACCATACCCATTACCATCCCCATCTCCATCTCCATCTCCATACCTCCCGCCTTCGGCACATAAATTTGTAATTTGAACGCTGTGCGATGCCGGCAATCGATGTGGGCCATATTATTAAATGAAACGCGTTGGGTTGCTGCAACAATGTCAGACCAACAACAACAGGCCGGAGGAGGTGCAGCAGCAGCAACAGTATAGCGGCAACGGCAACAGGAGAAGCACGGAAACAAAAAACTGATGACAACGCAGTCGAGAGTTGCGAGTCGAAAGCCAAGTTGGATTCCAATTTGGGTTTGCAGTTTTAGTTACAGTTGAGATCCGCAAACGAACAGTCGCTGTTCGGCAAAAGTTATATGCAATAATTTAATTAAAAGTCAACAACATTCGATTCAAAAAATCGTGCTTAAGTGTGTAAATTGTTATCGGAAAGTATTGGAGGTGGGAATTAACATAATTAATTTGTTGCCTCCGCTTACTTTCAGTTCATTGAATATTCCACTGCTTGGCACGTTACGATTTTAGCATGAATTTATTTGCGCGTCTGAAACGCATAAGTGCGGGCAACAAGGTAAGTTTCGTAATAAATTCTTAAATAATTGCTCATAAATTTGAATTAGCGCGCACTTAAGCGTTGCCACATCGATGCTGTCCAATAACATGCAGCTAACAGCATTGCTCCACACGCTAGCAGCAGCGTTAGAATTGTAGCTCAACTGGCATTCTAATTGTCTTTTCTTTTGTTACAGACGTCGGTTACGCTACCTGTTACTGTGCCAGGTAAATAGAAAATAATCAGATAAATATTATAGTATTTTTATTTCAATTTTAACGTTCTGCTTAACACATAATTGCCCATAACATTAGTCTAAGAATCCACCACATTTTATGTTAATTAACATAATGTGTCTGCGTTAACATGACATGAAACTTATCTAAAGCATTAACTAAAAAATCTTTCTACGAAGCAGACGCTCCCAAAGATAACAGCGCATCGGACTCACAAGAGATTTATAAAGTTGTTGCCGAAGATAAATTGTCAACCAGCAGCACAAGTAGTCGTGAAGGTATGTATCTGCAATATTAGATTCATGTGAAAGGAATTAACATAGTTTAAATTGGCTGATGCAACAGTTGCGTTAGATGTTAGTTTTCATTTGATTGACTAAATTTTTTTTTATCAATTATAATGAAAGTGGAAATTCACTATTTGACTGTGTTTTCTTTTTCTCAGTTATCGGGAATGCGGTTTAGATAAAGAATATTCATGTTGCATGTATTGATTTTCCATGCGTCGCCCTTCGGCGTGGCAAAGTCATGACGTCATGACTCATTTCAATAGATATTTTCTGTATCTGTATCTGTGAAAACATTGCAGCGAAATGTATTTATAAAACAGGAAACTCTTAATAAAAAGAACTTGCTAAACGACTGCATAAAAGACGTGCCAATTCGTTGCAATCAATTTAGAATCTGTGGAATCAGTCGATTTAACCTCAAACTGTTCTCAAAGTTAAAGAGAAAGTCACGTATTCAGAGATCGCATAAGCCAGACAAGAACAGAAGAGTATTTCCACATTCCAAAGCAGGCAGAAGAGAGAGCGAGAGAGCCTTTGGGTTTTGCATGTCTGTGGCCTGAGAGTGAGCGTGAGAGCGAGACTCTCAATTTTTGCCTAAGCTTCAATTTCCGCATCAGTGTTGGCAAGTGTTGAGCACCCGCTAGAAATTGACTTAAAATTAGTCCAAAAGGAAAACTCTCTATAGTAGCCTTAAATTCGTAGGGTTACATTAGTTTTTTTTTTCTCTTTTATTTATTACAATCTATCTATCTAATGATAATAAGTACAGGGTTACATTAGTGTCGTCAGTTCTTAAACGTAGTTTAAAAAAAGATAAAAGTAGACAAAAAAAATGCTAAATTCTTTATCAAATCTATGGGACAGCTGCAAAGGGAAATTTAAACAAAATAAGGGTTGTTCAGTGTCAAATTGCAAGAAACCTATGCGAGGCTCCTTGGCACAGGCGTACGAGGGACGTAGAAAAGGATTTTAGGGTTCTTAAGGATAGTGACATATTAGAAGGTCTCAAAATAGCACGAAGGCTTCTTCAAGAGCAAAGAAAGAGAAGATTAAAACGGATTTACTATCTACCCCTAAGAGTTATCAACTAAATGTCATTTTATTTTATTTGCATATATACCAGTTGTAGAGAGAAATAAGTCAAGCTGACAACACTGCCATTTTAACTCTAAGCTTAATTGATGTTGATTAAATTAATTCTATACAAATTTTTGGCCCTAATCCCATAGGTTTATCCGCTGATATGGTGAAAGAAGAGAATTACGTTCCCGATGGCGCCGATGAGGAGATGCTAGGCACTGCCAATGGCGAAGAGAAGCTCGCCGAGCGTCGTGACGAGGTCAAATTCATTAAGGGCGATCAGCACAATGGAGATGCCAAAATTGATATGGGGGAGCTAAACGGTGGCAAGCCAGTAAGTTATCTGAGCATCTCTATCACTCCATCAATCTTTACAACAACACTTTATCTTTATCTGCGCTTTCTAGGCCTTCACTGGCATGAGCAAGGAGGAGCTGATGAAGTACGCCAATGATCCCTTCTGGGTGCGTTTGCGTTGGATATTCTTTGTGGGATTCTGGGCCATTTGGGTGGCCATGTTGGTGGGCGCTATTCTCATCATCATCGGTGCACCCAAGTGTGCTGCCCCCCAGCCCTTGCCCTGGTACAAGCGCGGTCTGCACGCCAAGTTCGGCAATCTAGATGCCGCTACACCGCAGGATGTCAAATCGGCGGAGAAGATCTATGCCGCTGGCGCCATCTATGAGCTGCCCGCCGAGCAGACCTACGAAGTGAAGACGGCTGATGTGGAGTCGCGTATCAAGCAGCTTGTGGATCTGTACCAGGCGAGCGATATCAAGGTCATACTCGATATCACTCCCAATTACGTGCACAGGGACTCACATCTGTTCCAGGAGGCGGTGGCCAACGAGGAGAAGCGTTCAGCTTTCGTCTGGCAGAAGATTTCCACCGATTTGCCCAACAACTGGAAGAAGATTGGAGGCAACACCACTGCCTGGGAGGATGTGGAGGGCAGCTATTTGCTCTCGCAGTTCCAGCCTCTCCACTACGACCTCAAGATGAACTCGACGCTGGTGCGTCAAGAGTTCAGCGGAGTCCTCCAGCATCTTGTTGGTCTCGGCGTGCAAGGATTCCGTCTGAAGAACACCAAGTTCTACTTGATCAATGATAATCTGGCGGATGAGGATATTTCGCATACAACCAAGAATCAGAATATGATTGATTATGGCTTCTACATGCACACACAGAGCACCTTCCAGGATGGCCTCGGAGATGTCCTCTACGATTATCTGGCCGTAGTGAAGAATGCTTCGGCGGATGCCTTCCTCTCCGTCGCCGAGGACATCATTCGCACCGATCCCTATGTGCTTAGCAACTCGGGCGGTGCTCTGGGCATTGATCTGCCCATGTATGATGAGTTCATGAAGAAGATTAGTGCCTCCAAGTCCGACACAAATCTATCGGAGAAACTGCAAACAATCTTCCTGGACACCGGCAACACCAGCTGGTTGCAGTGGAACTTTGCGGATGTGTATGTGGATACTGCCGCCGAACCCTCCGCTCTGGCGCTGTTCATGTCGCTTCTGCCCGGAGTACCCATTGTGCCTGTGGACTCCCTCGAGTACACGAATGTGACCGCGGCAACCTACGATCAAATCAAACACATGCGCCTCTCAGCCTCCTATATGCATGGCGAGCTGAAGGTCTTCGAGGTCAACAATATGATCGCTTACTCCAGGTAAGAATAGAGTCATATATTTTATTATAAATACAATTATTAACAAAACTGTTTCCCATTAATGCTAACAATTGAAGGCAAAGGTATATTAGTTTAAATATTTACTTGAATTTAATATATTTTTAACTTTATTAACAACTTTATTTTGAATACTTTGCAGAATCAAGTCCGGCAACCCTGGCTACTTCGTCATCTTCAATCCCACCGATTCGCCGCAATCTGGCAACTTTACCGCCGACAATAAGTTGCCAGGCAAGATGACAGTCTCCTACTTCAGCGAGAACTACAACAATTTGAATGGCACCAAAGTGTCGACCTCGGCCAAGGTTGATCTAAACGACTTGAAAATTTCGGCACATTCCACCCTAATATTGACCTATGTGCCGGTGAAGAGCGAGTAAAGAACTCTCTCTCTTAGTTTCAGGACAATAATGGAAAATGAAGAATAATCGTTAGTCCTCTGAACTCTATAAACTATATTCAAACTGCTTGCAAAACGCGCTGAGATTTAAAGCTTCAACTAAAACAGACAATATAAACATAAAATATTTCAGAAAAAGCTAATTGCATTTTATGAGAATAATACTCATATTGTTGAAAATGTTTAAGTTGTGTTGGCAAATTGCTTAAAATTCGAAGAGAAGTTAATTAAACAAATACATATATTCATTGATTGCATTACAAAACCTAGTAGTTGTATATGTCGGGTTATGATTGATATTTTTATTACTATCCATATTTAATCACATAGATTGTATACGGCGAATAAACTTGATCGCGCCACTGTCACTTTGAGACTGCCCGATAGGCCCTACCGAACTTACTTATATCTTCGTGTCTCGCAGTGGCTCAAGCATACACGCACAACAATCGTAGTACGCATCATTCTCGCAACATCTCTCTCGCAACATCTCTCTTGCAACATCTCTCTCTCTGGTTCACATTGAACTATCCTGACCATCTGGCGAATAGACAGAACAAAACGTTCTAGCAACAACCGTTAGTTAACCAAAAATGAGAATTGCCATTTGGTACACGCATTCCTTTACACTGACCTACATAATTTAAGATCCGACACGGCCATTCTGACAATTACACGTCCTCGTGTACGGTAATCTTAATATTTCGACTATGATTTAAAAAATCAATGATTATAACTTGTGTTTTCTTTTACTCATCAATTTCAGATACCATTTCTTTATTCGACATATTATCTTACACTTAACATTTTCTCTTATTTCGTAATCTTTCATTATTTTACATTCTTCACAACATTATAAGCAAATTTCCATTCTTACTCTCATTCTCATTGCATAATCAGATTCTTTTTAACATTTAATTCATTACATCTGCTTCTCAAAATTCGACTCTAGTTATCGTCACTATGATTTCCTTTTGATTAGAAGCATGGTCTCGTCAAGAGCGCCACACGCCATGTTCCAACATTTGTCTTTCACTTGTGCTTGCCCAATGACGTAGATAGCTCAAATCTCAAAATCATATGTTGAACTTATACAATTCAATCAAATATTGTCATATATCAACCATGCAAAACTTTGCATCCGCCAGGTTATTTCCAATCGAATTCACAAACACATCCGCCATTCTCAAACATTTTCTTGTCGAAGTCTATTGCAACTTCTTCTCAACCGTTCCATATTCGATATGGACACATCTCACATAACATATCCTCTCACACGGATATATTGTAACCATTTCAACATGTCTCAGGCGGGCAATCTAATTCACTCGGAACATAACCATCTGGCATCTTTCTCAAATCTTCATGACAATATTTATAAGTTCTCTTATTATGCAATGACTTCAAGATATATCTATCTCCTTCTAGAACTTCACTAACCAAAAATGGTCCTTTAAACTTCGCATCCAATTTAGTTTGATGCCGTTCTTCATTTTTCAGTAGAACAAAATCTCCTATTTTATGTCGTTCAACCACTGCTTTATTTTTATCGAATCTTATTTTATCGTAACTAGCTTGATTGTTTATATTTTCCATTGCCCTCTCTCTAGCATTAACTTTATCTACCTCCATTTCTGTATCATACGGTGGAATCAAACCCAAAGGACGAGCCTCCTTGCCGACAAGCAACTCTAGGGGACTTGCCTTGGTTGTACTACTAACTGTGCAATTCAAGGCAAGTTGTACCTCACCTAGAGCATCTTGCCAAGATCGGTGACCCGATTCAACCGCTGATAGTAGATTCTTAAGGGTACTCATCACACGTTCAACTTGACCGTTTGCACGGCTTCCTCCTGTAGCTATAAGATGAAGCTTAATCTTCTGTGATATACAAAATTCTGAAAATTTCCCACTAGTAAAACATCTGCCCTGATCAGCTATTATACGCTGCGGTATTCCGAACAAAGAAATAGATGATTTCATTGCCTGAATACAACTGTCAGAATCTAATCTTAAAGTGTGAAACAAATAAACAAATTTTGTTAAAGCATCAATTTGTACTATCACATATTCCTTTAGATCATTCTTCCCACTCAATTTTCCAGTAATATCAATATGCACCGTGTGCCATGGTACATTCACTTTTGGAATTGGATGTAACTCGGCTTGTATCTTCCCAGATGAACCCTTAACAGTTTTACATGTAATACAGCTATCGACAAACTTCCTAACATATTTATTCATCTTGGCAAACCAATAATATTGGTAAGTTTTGTCAAGAGTCTTTTTCCATCCCAAATGCATGATGGACTCGTGCACTTGATTTATTACTGACCATCGAAATGCATGAGGCACTACTGGCAAACAACGGGTTCTTCCATTCCTCTGAACTTTACGAAACAAAACACCTTTTCTCAACTCATAAGTCTGTGCAACATCATCTGTCAACTCTTTAGAGTTAATTTTGTTAATGATATCAGTAATTTCCGAATCCTGGCGCTGTTCAGCAGCAAGCCAGTCACTTGAGATTTCTGCCAAATTTACGCGCTTTTCAGGAACTAAAGACTTTTCAACTTTGGTGGCTTCCTGAATGTGATTTCTCGATAAAAAATCCACATGCGCCATACGCTTTCCTTCTCTATATTCAATTGTGAAATCAAACGCCTGTAGATACGCCCACCAACGATGTACTCTTGGTGTCAGCTCAATCTTTGTCCGCGATGATTTAAGAGAATTACAATCAGTATACACTACAAACGTACGACCAACTAAATAATGACGGAACTGTTTAACGGATTCTACCACTGCCAAAGTTTCTAATTCGTATGAAGTGTATTTAGACTCTGCAGGGGAAGTAGTTTTACTAAAATACTCTATTACATGAGGATTACCATTGATTCGATGCATCAACATTGCACCGTAACCGTAAGAACTTGCATCTGTGTGTAACTCTATTGGATGTTGTGGATCGAAAATAACAAGAACAGGCTCATTTATAAGGACAGCAATAATATTTTTTCTAATATTTTCTAACTCGTTATTCCAATTAAACACACTTTTACTCGAAGTTAAGGAATATATCGGTTTCATAATCTGCGAGAACCGAGGCACGAATTTTCGAAAATAAGACGCCAATCCTATAAACTGTCTTACGCCACGAACTGTTTGCGGTGGTGGCAAGGAATCTAACGCAAGAATTTTTTGCGGATTAGGCCTTAACTCTCCAGCTCGTACCTCATACCCCAAGTATTGTACAGTAGTTTTTAAGAATCCACATTTTGCTATGTTAAAAGAAAATCCCGCTGCAGCCAATACATCCAGCACAATTCTCAATCTTTTCATACCTAATTCTATGGTAGGTGACACCACCATTATATCGTCCATATAAACTATTACATAAGAATATGCAAGATTTCCCAATGCGTTTATAATGGCTCGTTGGAACACAGACGGGGCGTTCTTGAGGCCAAAAGGCATTGTCAGATACTCATAGTGCCCATCAGGTGTAACAAACGCGGTACATTCTACAGAATCGGGATGAATGGGTATCTGATGGTATCCACTAGCCATATCCAGACACGTAAAATATTTAGCACCCGCAAGTCTAGCAATCTGGTCGTTGATGAGCGGTAAGGGATATCTGTCAGAAACAGTATTGCTGTTCAGTTCACGATAGTCAACACAAAGTCTATCGGATCCATTCTTCTTTTTAACCAAGAGTATAGGACTAGCATAGGGAGAACAACTAGGTCGAATAATGTTACAGTTTAACAATTGTGTTATTCTTTCACGTACAATCTGTTTTTCATTTGGACTCAGACGATATGGACGACGCTGCACAGTTTTGTTTGGATTAATTAATCTAATAGTCATTTCTCCCGTATTAACCCTTGTGCAAGGGATTCCATCAATAAATGCAGCTGAATAGTCGTTAAGTAATTTAATTAAGTTTTCCTTGTCATTACCAATCAATTCAGTATCAACATTAAGTAACAAAGCAGATGACTCAGATACTTTACAAACATTTACAGATTTAGACTTAACGAATTCAAATTTATCAGGTGTCAAGATGATTTCGTATCCTTGACTAAGGATTTCCCTACCAATAACAATATCATTTGTGAGATGTTTATCTGCTATGACGTGAAAAAGTATTTCTACAACATTTCCATTAATAATGCATTTAGATAATTTTTGTAAGTTACTGGAAATGCCAGCGTCACCAATACCTCGTATTATAACAATATTATTAATAAGTTTGCCATCAAATTTATCGGCAACACTACTTCGAATAAGCGAGCATTCTGCTCCGGAATCAAAACAAATAGGAAAGATCTCACCCTGATGTGTCAAAACTCCTTTTGGCTCAGCCACAAAACATTGATTACACTTCTTCTCAGTAGCTGCTCCAGATTTAGCTGCATTGTTTGTGCACCGATTCGCAAGATGTCCAAGTTGTCCACACCGGTAACAGGTCACATTCTGTAAATCGCGATGCTTTTATTCTCCGATCCAGACCGCTTTAGTTTACACTCTGCCATTTTATGTCCTGGTTTCTTGCATAAGTGGCACACGATTTTGGCTCGCTTACAGTTGTCACTATTAACATCAGTACTTCCAGCATTTCGCTTTTTGTCAAATGTAAATGCTTTCAGTTCCATCTGGAGTTGACTTCTAGTTTGTACATTTGACGAAAACACCATACGCTGCAAACGGTTGTCAAAATTGGCCAAATGCGCAAGTACCGTGGATACAGCTATTTCCTCGACTTCCATATTGCGCCATTTTGTGGTCAATGACGTCACCAAACGGCTTGCGTACACAGCAGGGCACTCGTTGTGGGCTGGACGGCTGTTTAGCAGATTCAGGAACATAGCTGCCGGCGTTTCCTTAATCTCGAAACGCTGGATAAACAGTTCTTTAAACTGTTCCCAATTAATGCCGGGATAGCAGATCTGTGCAAGCCACGCTGAAGCACTGCCCTGCATGCAACTACTCAACATCATAATAAGTGCGCTGCCATCAATCTGTTGTTCGTCCATAATAATGCTTGCAGTTGCACACCATTGAGTCGCATCAGCTTCCGTTATGTCTGGGTTAAATTTTGGCAAAACTACTTGATTTTGTGGACGCACAGACGCTTGCATAGCTTTACACATTTCAACGAAATTGCGATTCTGCAGCTCCATAATAGTACGCCACTGATCTTCAGAAAATGCAGGAGTTGGCACTGATCCCACTTCTGATGTCGGGTTATGATTGATATTTTTATTACTATCCATATTTAATCACATAGATTGTATACGGCGAATAAACTTGATCGCGCCACTGTCACTTTGAGACTGCCCGATAGGCCCTACCGAACTTACTTATATCTTCGTGTCTCGCAGTGGCTCAAGCATACACGCACAACAATCGTAGTACGCATCATTCTCGCAACATCTCTCTCGCAACATCTCTCTTGCAACATCTCTCTCTCTGGTTCACATTGAACTATCCTGACCATCTGGCGAATAGACAGAACAAAACGTTCTAGCAACAACCGTTAGTTAACCAAAAATGAGAATTGCCATTTGGTACACGCATTCCTTTACACTGACCTACATAATTTAAGATCCGACATATATTTATTTTAAACTGGAAGCTCTTTAAAAATGCTGTGAATTTAATTTAAATGCTAAAAAAGTACGTTTAAAATGTTAGAAGAGCTCTGTAATTTTACAGCACTCTGTTAATGTTTGCAATGGGGGCTGCCGCTGTTAACTACAGCTTGGCTGTTACTGTTATTTAGCGCAGACACAAACCAAACCGCTTGAAATTTGAATATTGAGCGCCAAACTTAGTGTGAAATTATTATTTGAAAGTTGCTTAAACTACAAGGTATTTGGAAATTCTCTTGGCCTTTGCCGATAAACTTTGCACCGCACAAAAGAAAATTGCAATGAGTGAACGCATATGGCATACGTGAGCAGAGAAATGGCACATTTGAGAGAGGTTGGTCAGGGGGAGGGGGGGATTGAGTTAGCCAACTTTGAGAAGCAAATAGTTGGCATAGCGGTGAAAAACAAAAGGAGAGCAAAGCAGACCACAGACAAATAATCAAAATCGACAAAACGAAATGAGGCAAAAACAAAGCGGCCAAAATGTTTTTAGTTTCTGGCAGCAGCAACGACAGCCTGGGGAGTGGCACATTGCCTGAGACACACAGAGGGCCAAAAAAGGATATGCGCACGTGCTAATGTGATTAGATACACACACACACATACACTCACATCTCTATCTATCTATGTGTGTGTGTGTGTGATAATGCCAGGCAAGTTGTTAGTGGCAACCGCAACATGAAGTGCAGTTGATTGCGGCAAGCCAACAACAACAACAGTAGCAACAACAGCAGCAAGTTGAAACATAACGGCAACAATAAGCAGAAGTTTAACATTTGTATCTGAGAGATGCGAGATGCAAACTATTGTTACGTTGCCTGCTGCAGCTCATCATTATCATCATCATCATCATCATTGCCAGCAGCAGCATTGTCATCATCATCATCCTCTTCATCATTATCATTCGTAGTCAACCTGATAAACTTTTGGTCAGGCCCGCTGCATAGTCGTATCTCTGCTTGAAGTATCTGTAAGATACGCTCAAAGTTACAGCACTCCACACACACACAAACACACTCCTCACACACACACACACACATGTCAGCCACAAACGCAGTTGCAATTATTTTCGTCGCAGCAAGTTTTCCATCAGCAAGTCATCAAACGCAGACTCCAAGCAACATCCCTTTTTGGCCCACCAACACATGCAACATGATAAACAGCCATGCCACACTAATTTAATTGCAGCGTGCAACATGCGGCAAGCACTCGGTGACTCGAGATATACCCAGTTTAGAGCGAACAAAACTGTCAAAGGACATTCAAATCGTATTCAATAAATTTGTGGAAAAAATTAGACTTCAAATAGATTATTCAATATAAATGAGATTGTTTCAACTTCCTTACATCTTTAATGATTTCTAAAAATTTTTAGAATTTTTTTTTTTTTTTTTGAACATTTTGACTTTAAAATTTATTCAATTCAATATATGTCATCAAAAACTTTACCATACTTAAAATGTAACAGTATTTTCGAAAATATATCCAAAAATTTTCGAAAAAAATTTCTTTAAAGGGGCTACTTTTGTAACTATCAAGTAGCATAAGTTAAGTTGAAACAGTGTTTTCGAAAATTTGATAAGTTTGAAACAAAAATAATATCATCAGCTCTAGAAAAAGAATGAGATAATCAACTTCCGAAACTTGTTGGTAAGAAGTTCTTGTCTTTATTCGATTTTTGGGATCATGTAAGGAATAGAAATCCTACCGTAGTTAATTTGAAGTAGTATTTTCTAAAATATGAACAAAAATACAGAAAATAACCTCAAAAAGGGACATCTCTAGGAAACTCTGACCACATCAACATTCTAGGTTTTTACATTGATTACAAATTTATATTTAGATATGAGGAGTCAAGAAATGAATAGAAAACTCTTCCTAGCTATTTTCGAGCACTTTTTTTCAAAATTTAAAAATAGTGTAAAGAGTAACTTCGAATATTAATTATCTAAAAAAGGGGGAAATATCGAAAAAAGTAACCTCAGAAAATATTTATTGTCATCGTTAGTCTAGTGTTCAGTAATATAGCAGGAACTACTACTACTACTACTTGTACTGGATTTATCACCTAAACAACAGAGGAAACAGAAGTGGGGATTATGTTATTTGCAGATCCATTCCAGATCCATTCCGAATCCATTCCAGGTGCAGATGTTTCTGTCAGTTGCTAAAAGTCGTTCGCACTTTGATAGCCAAACAAAGGGAAGGTGTCAACAGAAGAGTCTTCTTCTTCTTCTTCGTTATGTTTTTTAACGGAATGACAAGTGCTTCTTTTGGCCTGGTCAATAACAACGATGTGAAACAAAAAGACTTTGTTAACAGCAACAACAACAACAACAACATGGCTAATTTGTATTGATTTTTTGTCACGTTGTTGGCGTTGACTTTTTGCAGCTTGTTGCATATCCTTTTTCACTTTTTTGCCAGCATTTATTTTTTTTTTTTTTTTTTGCTGTTTGTTTGTTTTGAACTTTCCCATGCATAAATTTTGCATATTAATTGAAGTGCTGTGTCCGTTTGGGTGTGTGTGTGTCTCTGCCTGCCACATGCTGCATGCCACAATTGCTGTGGGGCGCTTCATCTATGTGGGGGGGAGGGGCGTGGCAAGCTTATTAGTTGCCCCAAAAGAGAGAGAGAGAGAGGCACAAAAACGAACATCGTCATCGCACTTTGATTAACATTTTGTGCGCACAAATGACGGCCAGCATGTGTTTTGGCCTAAATGAGTTGCATCTAATTGAGTGACAAGCCACAGCAACATGGCCAAGAGCGGGTATTGGCCATGTCCATTTGGCACAAACTGTGCCTATTTGTTTTAAAATGCATCAGCCTCAATCAGCCCACACCCATTGGCCACCAATTTTCACGCAATTTCAAATGCCACAACCGGCAAACATGCCCCCCGCCCCCTCCCATTCGTACCATCCCCCTTTCACACCTATTTCACCCCCCCCCCCATACTCAAAAGATAGAGAGAGAGAGAGAGAGAGAGAGAGAGAGGGAGAGAGAGGGAGAGAGAGAGAGAGAGGATGAAGCTGTGCCTGCTCTGGACTGTTTTTCAATTTGCATAGAAGCGTAAATTTCTCGCACAAGCTCTAATATGTATTTCCCTGACTTCGACAACTTCTGCCTTAAACGATGCTCTCTAACCTGTTCCATGTGTTGCTCTGCATTTCTCTCTCTCTCTGTCTCTCTCTCACTCTCACACACGCTTGCCGCTTTTATCTTTCACAGGCATCCCTTAGTTGTGTGGTTAAAAGGTTTTGTCCTTTGCCTGTCCTTCTTTTTTGGCAGCTTCTCTGTTTGAGTATCAATTTGGAATTTTTTATATTTCGAATTTCATTTGTGAATTTTTTTTTTAACTTTTTCTTTTAAGTATCGATTTGTATTTTATACTAAATCTAATTTTGGTGTGTGATTTTAAATTTTAAATTTGTTATTTACAATTTATGGCTTTTAGTTTTCATTTGTATTGAATTAAATATCCTTTTTTTATTTTTATTATGATTTCAAATAATTAAAAATTGTTTGGTATGCTCATTGGCTATTTTAAAATCCATTTATATATTTTTTTTTATTTATTTTTTTTGTGATTTTTTAGTTTTACTAATGTTGTTATGATACAAATATGTTTGTATGAATCCAGCACTTAATTAATAAATAAAAAAAAATAAAAAAAAAACTAATGTTTTCTCTTATCTTATTATTGTTTGTATAAATTTCTTTCTATTTTCTTGTCACATTTGTATTTGACTTAATTTTTTTCTCAGATAACTTTATTGTTTTATTTTTAACTATCTCTTTGTATATCAAATTTTTTAAAATTTTTTTTAATGTGTATTTACTATTTTTTCCTTTTGGGTTTTGTATAAATACATTTAAATTTTTTTTCATATTTTTGTTTTCGATTAGATATTGTTATTAATATTTTTCTTTTGTTTATTCGAACTTGTCGCTTTGAGTAACAATTTTAATTTTAATTTTATTATTTTCTAAGTATTCGTACTTTGCCTCTTTTAGTCTCAATTTGTTCACTTTTTTTTGTCAATTTTGATTTCTTTTTTATTTATTTTTTGACCTTTTTAGTACAATCGTAGATTGTCTCTTTCAATATATATTTTTTATATTATTTATTTTCTTTGTATTCGTACTTTGCTTCTTTTAGTATCAATTTGTTTTGTATTTTTTTTCATTTTGTTTTTGATTTTTTTTTATTCAGTTTTTTTACATTTTTTTTTTTTTGATATTTTTGACTTGTGTGTTTTAAATTACTTAAGGAGCCCGAATCTGAGCATGTTCTGTGGCACCCAATTTGTCATTAAGCACAATTTGTTGGGCTTCCAACTTGGCCAACGTCTCAAGTTTCCATCGCAGCCAAATCAGGGCATTAATATCGAAAATCAGTTCACAAAAAACAACATCAACTAACTGAGGTGCCCCCTAACTACATATATGAGAAAGAGTCCATAAATAATAAAAAAAAATAAAGAAAAAATGTGGTGATAAATATTTGAAGATATTTCTCGACGCCTTCGAGCAATTCGAGCCGAATTTGAAACCAAAACTGAACCGACGAAGGATGACAATCAGAGATTGGTAGTTGGTATTACCTGCTTGTATTGGCCTTATGTCTTACTCACGAGCAGCAGCTCTTCTGCAGTTGGCCTAAACGTATTATTAGCGTATCTGCACTAATCAAATTTGATGTAGAATCCATTAACTACAAATGATCCAAAATGAGTACCTCCAACTTCCCAACAACAACAAAGTCTTCATTTCCTTTCCCTTACCAATCTCAGAGATTTCAATTTAGTTTTCTTTAGAGAACCCCTTAAATGACAGAGACAAAAAGAGAGAGAATGAGAAGAGAGATATCATAAGTGAGAGACAGCGAGTGGCGCCCTCTACAACTATTTGGCTCTACAAATAACTCAATAAGTTAACTTCACAATTCACATGAACTCTTAACTTGTCGGCTTCAAAAAAATATTGCAAGTTAAGTTAACTCATTAGAAGCCTATAGAATATACAAACTAACGGCATGTGTCAATTCCAGTGATGCTGCACTACAGTATACCCTGTAACAAGCATTAACTGAAATGCACTTTAAAATTGAAGAGAACTTTAGAAAAGTGTCTTATAAAAAAGAAAGGTAATTTAAATTGTGGTGGGAAATCTTATTAATTATTATAAATTAGGAAATTATAAATGTAAAAATTATAATAAATAATAATAAAATAATATATTAATTAAATTGGTGAAAATAGAGTAAAAATAAAAGGTGGCCTTTTTTTATATAAATTTTAGAAAACATTCATTTTTAAAATATTCAATAATAATTATTTAAATATCTTGTATAATATATTTTTGAATTTAATTTAATTTTAATCTCTTTTTTTATTTATTACAATGGAATTATTTGTTTTATACGAATCCTTTATATATTTTAGGAAAAAAATAAAATATTTCAAAAATTAAAAAAAACTAAAAATTAATAATTCTAAAAAATTAACGGATATAATATACTAAAATCAAAATTTTTTTTTTCATTTTTGATTTGATTTGATATTTCAAAAATTAAAAAAAAAACTAAAAATTAATAATTTTAAAAAATTAACGGATATAATATATTAAAATTATCATTTTTTTTTTAATTTTCGAAATATTTTTTTTTATTGTTTTTTTAATACATAGCTTGGCCAAGGTAATCTTGTGTTAACATTTTATTTAAGTATTTTTTAATTTCAGAACAGCAGTTATTATTTGAATAACTTTAGTTTTATGAGCTTATTACTTAATATTTTATTACGCTGTAAAAATCTGATACATCTAAGAAATATCAAGCCACCCACACTTGTGAAAGGGTACAGGGTATCGTAACTCACGACAGTGTACCATGGTTGGACTTGGACGTCTGCGTCGACGTCGACTGCAGCAACGACGCTGGCAGCGTTTATCGCTGCCGGCGTCTGTGGCTGGCAACTCAAATTACTACAGCGTGGCATGCCCCCACCGTGCAACACTCTGCATCCCGCACGCCCTACATTGTGGCACTCGTCACATGGGATGTGCCTTGGCGCTCAGTGTTCGATGTATGCATTGAGCACGCAGCATGCAACGTCATGCAACGTGCGGCAGACGTTGCTGCTGCTGCATGCCTCAGATGTGTCTGCCAAGTGATGTTGCGGCTGCCGTCGACAACGGCGACAGCTAAACGTCAATTTGTTGAAAAGTGCGCAATTGCCACCGTTTCGTATTTTTTTCCTCTGATGTGGTCATAAATAAAAACGAAAATCATAATAAAACGAAAATGGAGTTGGAGGTAAGGAAATGCGACAAGTGAGAGAAGAAAAAAATAAGTGAAATGAAATAATTTAAAGTAAGGCAATACAAAATAAAATAAAATAAAATAATAAAATAAAATTTAATAAAATAAAATAAAAAAAATAAAATAAAATAAAATATAATATAATATAATATAATATAATATAATATAATATAATATAATATAATATAATATAATATAATATAATATAATATAATATAATATAATATAATATAATATAATATAATATAATATAATATAATATAATATAATATAATATAATAAAATAAAATATAATTTAATAAAATAAAATAAAAAAAAATATTATAAAATGAAATTAAATAAAATAATATAAAATAAAATAAAATAAAATAAAATAAAATAAAATAAAATAAAATAAAATAAAATAAAATAAAATAAAATAAAATAAAATAAAATAAAATAAAATAAAATAAAATAAAATAAAATAAAATAAAATAAAATAAAATACAATAAAATAAAACAAGATACAGTTCAATAACTCAAAATAAAATTAACTAAAATTAAATAAATTTAAACAAAAATAAATTAAATCAAAATATATTAAAATAAAACCAAAATAAATAATTAAAATTAAATATTATATTTTAATTTAAAATAAACATAAGTAAAATCAAATAAAAAGCCTAAAAAAATGAATTAAAGCGCATTTTATGAAATAGAAAGAAAAGATAAGAAAATATTAATAAAGGAAAAAAGAAATTACATAGTTGATAGAATATAATCTATAAAACAATAAATCATACTACATACATACATATGTACATACATATATACAGCAAAGAGAATTACAAGACACTTCTTTACCTACCACATTTTAGCGAGCCCATTTTTCTTTTCTTATTTGAGTATTTTTTTTTATTTATTTTAGTTTTTTCTTTCTGCCCAGTTACGATATATAGTATTCGTGACTGCCTTTTGGCCCTCTTTTCTTATCCTTATTTATTTATTTATTTTTGTATTTACTTTTTACTTTTAGTTTTTAGTTTTTTTGGGGGGAGAGTGCCAATTCTGCTGGGCTAAGGAAACGGGTTTGTCGGTAGCGCACTTCGCGTATCCATGAGATACATTTTGCAGACAATGCTCTTAGACGACGCATGGTTCTTCATTAATTGATTTCCATATATCATTCATGTTAATCTTATCGGCCAGATTTATTGTAACTCCACACAAGTTATTTCATTATTTTTATATAATAATGTAATTTTTATTATTTTTATATATATATTTTTTTAATATTAATCGACCTCACACATAGTTTGGATATTCTTCGAACTTGACTCAGCAATTTAATGACAATTTGTTTTGTGTTGCCAATGCGGCATTTAAAATGTCATTAAACCAGGACAAAACCGCAGCCTGAACTCGCACTGCCTTCCTAGTCTCCTTCCAGGAGCATCATCTTCCTGTCCATACATATGTACATAAATATGTATGTTCGTGATTCGACCTAAATGCGAACCCGGCAAAAAACGAAGCCAAACACACGAAATTGGCAGACTGTCCCCCTGCATTGTCTGTGTTCACATGTTGTCTGCTTGTATGTGTGCCAAGTTGTGGAGTTAAAGGGGAGCAGCGGTAGGTGAGCGTCAAAGAGAGTGAGAGAGCGCACTGCTTTGATCAAAGATGCAAACGTCAATGTACGGCAACAAAGTTGCTCCACTTAAGTGATCAAACACCAACACACACACTCTCACACACACAGACTCAAAGAGAGTGAGAGAGGCAGTTCAAGTACAAGCAAAGAGCTTGCCGACTAAGTAGCAGCTCTTTTTCAGATAGAGAGAGCAGCGCCGCAAGAGAGCCAAGTTAACTCTGCGCCGTGACATGCATGATGCATATGGCAATACTTGAAGAGTCGCAGTCACGGTATGATATTTTGAGAGCAACGCTATCACTCTCACTCTATCGGCTCTTCGTTCTGCCAAGCTCTGTGCCTCTCACCATCTGACGCTCTATTTTCATCTCTTCTGCTTGCGTTTTTTTTTTTTGCACTATGTACCTGTCAACAGAGTCCATTAGTGCAGCCGCTGTCTATGATGATTTGCAGTGTACTTAATGGCAATCTCAATCAAATTTAATTTGTCCAAGATGATTTTTGAGAAAAATTGAATTATGTTGAGAAATTAATTTCACGTTGAGTATTATGGGAAAAATGAAATGTGCGTAAAAACTGATGGAATATTAAAGTATATTAGTTAGCTTTAATAATAGAAGTTTATTATTCAATTAATTTTTATTATAATTATATATATCATTGTGCATATTAACATTTAGTGTTAACATTATCTGTAATTAATCATTCACAAGCGAGGACGAGGGTTGTTATATAAGAGATTGTTATTTAATAATAAATCAATAGTTTTTTATATATAATAAAAATTTAAAATTTATAATAAGAACAGTTTTAAGTTGAAGTACAAATAATTATTATTAAAATTATTTTTCTACAATATATATAATTATTATTTTATCAGTTTAGATAACCAAGCTAAATTTATTAGTTTTTTTTTTTTGTATTTGCCAGCAACATTATCATTTTATTATTATTTAATTATTTTACTTGTTTGAAATTAACAACTTTGATAAAATTTTAATAGCACAATTAATACGAATTAATATTGAATGACATAAAATTATAAAATTAAATTAATGAAAATCCAATTTGATAATTCCATATTTTTCAATATATTAAATATTATATTATTTTATAAAATTGCATTATTGGAAATTAAATATTATGTGTAAAGAGTTGATTATACTTGAGATACGCTGAAATATTTGAATATTATTAAATGCACATAAAAATAATTATTTATTATTCCAGCCAAAGGCCTTAGAAAACAGAGCTGATTCTTCGAAATGTTACAAATTTCGAATCTAACCTATATATGATAATGAAAAAAGGTGTCATGTTATATTATTACAAATAATTTAACTTAACGTTATGAATATAATTCCAAATGAGAAAATTGTAATATCAATAAGATTAGCTTAAATTAGCAAAAACATACAAAATTATATATTTTTTAATTTAATTTAATTTAATTATAATTATATTCTATTAAAAAGACTTGACAAATATTATTTAAACACATTAATCCCACTTAAATTGAAAACATCAATATATTCCTATTAATATAAATAACGTGCTCATCTGTCGTCATTTGATGTGCTTCGCTTGCACTTTTAGGATTACAGGGGCTTTAGGAATCGGCTTGACAGAATTTGCACAGTGCTGTGAGATTCTTTTGCTCATTCCGTTTCTGTTTCTGTTTCTGTTTGCGATGCAGCGTACTGCAAACACAAAAAAGCAATGCCAGAGGACAGTCGTCGAGTTGGCGAGACGCGCAGTAGTCTCTGCCGAATTCCAACAACACCAACTGAGCAGCAGCAGCAGCAGCAGTGGTAGCAGCGACGGCAGCAGCAACAGTGGTAGCAGCAGTAGTGGTAGAAGTGGCACATGTTCAGTCGGCTCCAGTCGAATGGCCGGTCGTGGTTTGCGGTGGTAACCGTGTCTCGATAAAAAACAAACAAAAAAATAATAAAAAAAAAGAGCAGCCTCCACATCAGATGAGGCGAGGCAGGCAACCAGTTTGCTTGCAACGATCGTCCTTAGTGCAACAACTTTTATTGCCGCATGCGTCGCATTCTCATAAACGCAATCGCACAAATTACGTATAAATAAAAAGCTATATATGTATACATATATGTACATATATGCCATATATAGAGGGTTACGATCCAACTCTGTTGGTTATGCTTGTCAAACAGCTGTCTAGTGATAACATCGATTTTTCTTTTTGTGATCTTGATAAGTGTGTGATCTCCAAATGATGTATTTATGAAATATTCAAAATTCGAGAGAAGATGTAAACAAATTATGGGCATGCGGAGCAAGGTAATATACCTTAATCCTAAAAATATATATACATACATATATACAGCTCTGATCGTGTAGAGAAATGTCAAATGGTATTCCCAATACAAAACTCTCATTCATACTCCATGCGTTTCTCTTCTTTCTCACAATCTCTCTTGAACTGTCTCCATGCCGTGTTTTTGTTGCATTTGCCGCAATGTTTATTTATTTTTTTATTGCTGTTGCCGTTGCACGTTCGGTTGCAGTTGCAGTTGCAGTCGCTGCCTCTTATGCAAGAAAGCGCGCCTCGGAAAGTGCAACAACTCGTGCCACTTGCTGAAAATTTATGGCCACTTGCCAGCACCGAATCTACTTCAATCTCGGGGGGTTCTCTTTTCTTTTTTAATTTTTTTTATTCTTTTTTTTTAATGTAATTTAAGTTTTTTTTTATTTTATTTTATTTTTATATCTTTCATAATTTTTTTTCTATTTAGTTTTTAGTAACTTAAAATTAATTAAGATCTGTCTGTGACCCTTAATACTAACGGAATCGGCATTACAATATACAGTTACCCAGTCCCCAAATAACTCTCGAGAAATAAAGATATCTCACTATGGAAGAAATAATTCCCAAGATCTTCATTGACAGTTGAGCTACAGTAATTTAAGTTTCAGATTTTAGGAAAATGTCAAATTGATTTTCGAGGTGACAATCAACCCGAATGTAACCCCAGGACCGGAAATGCAATTATCGCCCCTTTGGGTCACATTTGAAATTATACAATTTGCATACAACTGTTGGCCAGAGCTGCGGTTAAGCTCACTCTTAACCAAATTGAATTGGCCAAGTGCATAAATTATGGTCCACTTGGATAAGAAACCGTCCAACCTCAGATGCACACTCAGATGGAGATACTATCTGAGCAGTATCTGGCCTAAGTTGAGGAACAGACTTGTTCACCGTGGATAAGCTCATGTACTAAAATAGAAACCGGATCCTAAACAATGACAGTGCCCTCCCTACAGACACACATGCCTTAATCCTGTCCAGGGACAGGTACTTCCAGCTCTCTACTTAGTTGCCAACTCTTCAACAGCATAACCATATCATAAAAATTCTATAATTTTGTAATAAGAGACTTTTGTGCAGTTGAACGGGTTTTGGGAAGGGGATCTACTGCAAGAGATCTTCATTGGCGAGGAATATATTGTGACGAAATGATGTACAATTTTAAAATATTAAAAAATATATAATGCAATTTTTAGAATTGATTTATATTAAATTCAATCAATATTTCAAATGAAATATATTTTATCAGTGTCGGAATTTTTCTAGGCATTTTTATACTTCCTAAAAGGATAGTAGGGGAAACTATTATTATTATTTATTTACTTATAATTTACTTACATAAATTTTAGTTTGTGCGATTTTGAACAAAAATAGTTCAAATAAATATAAATATGCTTAATTTTAAAAACAGTAAATTTCTGGAAATTCTCCAAACTTCATTTTTAACATAATTTTCAAAAAAAAAAAAAATAAATAAATAAAATAAAAATTAAAAAAAATTTGATGTTCCAAAGTCTCTATATGCATTACAATAAATTTTAATATAAATATATTAAAAAATCATAATATAATACACAAATTTTATAAGTAGAAGTTTTCTCCAAGACATTCCTCTTACATTTACAGTATATATAAAAATATTTAAAAAAAAATTTAAATATTATAAATATTTATAAAATCTATTTATTTATTTTTCTAATTTATAAAAAAAAATTATAATATTATGTCTCTTTCGATTTGTTACTCAAAATATCCCAAAATATCGAGTAAATAATTTAAAATAAAAAAAATCGGACTAAATTAAAAATTTAATTAGTAAATTTAATTAGTAAATTCAATTTAAAAAATCTCTAACTGTTTTGTTATGATACAAATATGTTTATATGAATACACAGTATCTGAAGGACAAACTTCCCGAACACTATCAATTGCAAGTGTTGGAAAGGGCCATAAAAAAGTGTTGACAGCAATCAACAGTTATGATTGATGGCATTCATTTTGCATTACAATTGTTGTATTTTTTGTTTAGCTAAATTATATATTTCACAATATTATGTAAAATGCAATGTAATACTATGTGCATTAAAAGTGTCGGCGTAGCTTCAAAGAAAAGCACAAGTTTTCTTTAATTAGAGGAAAAATTCCAAAAGCTGCGGAGAGAGTAAGAGTGAGAGAGAAATGTTGTAGAGAGAGAGAGAGGACAAAATAGGCGGTAACATTAAAACATTAATAACAAAGTGATTTGATTTATGCATATCGATTTTGAAATGATAATGCATAAAATAAATGCTCCTAAATTTATTATAAAATATTTTAGCAAAATGTTACTTAAGATAGGAGGAAAGCAAGTAACAGAGAGAGAGAGAGAGAGAGAGAGAGAGGGGAAGTTGAAGACAGAGACAGCAGGTGCTCAAATGTGACATGATGTGAAAAGTATTATAATTTCCTCAATTGTTATGTGACACGCCATCGAATAAATGCATATGGACTCTTTAGTCGTGGACGGAATCTTGTTTGGACTGAGGACAGACTGAGATCGAGTTGAGATCCGTGTAATCATCTGCATAATCCCACAACCAGTTTTGCTATTAATCGGGAATGGATATTGTCCATATGAGTATTGGGATATTCGCCTGAATTGTTGTGACTATGAAGCTGAACAAAGAACTAGTTCACAGTTTATTTAGGAACTGGAATTTCCAATCAGAATATTGCGAGCATTATAGAGTTGCCCACGGATTTAAGTTAAAGTGCGGAGCTTAAAAAGATCTTTTAATTTTAATGAGTTGTTCACGAAACAAGTACTGCACATGGCGTTAAGTATATATGTATATATACATACATATGTATGTATATATGTATATATGAGTATGTATCTGTTGGTAGTGGAAAGCGTGTTTTCCCCTGGCTTGCCGTTCAACACATAATTAACTAAATAGAATTGGCATTTGGCACTCCCTCAGCATTCAAACACCTGGCAACCCATGCTGACTGAGCAACTCTCTCTCTCTCTCTCTGTCTCTCTATCTTTTTTTCTCTCTTTAGTCTCTCGCTCTGTGAAAATACAAATTAGCTGCGACATGTGAGATAAGCGATCTCGCCCTGCACTGCTCAAATACTACGCGCGTAGAAAGAGAGAAAGAGACATAGAGAGAGAGAGAGAAAGAGAGAGAGAGAGAAAGAGAGAGAGAGAGGAGGGGATACTACTCGCTGCACGCGGGCAGCTAAAAATTGCAAATTCAAACAAAAAACTAAAAATTAACAGAAATGACAATAAAAAATGGCTTATCTATGATCGGTTATGCTCAGTTACAGCGCTCTTAACTAAATAATCATCAGACATCTCTTTGCTGACAATGTTCAGCATTCAATGCAATTTTTTTCATTTCCTTTTTGTGAAATTGTTTGTTTTTAGCAGTATTGATATTCGCAAACTGTTATCGGTCAACAAGCAGCTCTCTTTTGGAGTCGCTCTCTTTATTTGCAACACCTCAAACGTTTCTCTTCAGCATGCAGTTCCCTCAACAATACTAATATCTAAGTATTGTGAAAATTCACAAATCCAAATTTTTAAGTGTAGTAGTGTTTGATAATATAAAGCTGATCAATGATCAGCTGTCATCACAATGAAATTAATATTAAACTATTATTGAAATACAGCTTCCAATTGCAAATCAATTATATATTTCATACGCCCCGTGACACGAATAAATAACCAAAACAAATGGCGCGAAATGATTGCTCTTTAAGCATACAAAGCGACAAACACAACTGCACTGAATACAGAACAGAAACAAAGCAACAGATAGAGAGAGAGAGAGAGAGTGAGAGAGAGAAATGCCGGCAAACCAGAAACCAACGCAAAGCGCGCAAATACAACCTAGAACGATATCAAACCACATCGCATCGAACTTGCAGCGAACAACGAACATGTTCGATGCGACAGAATTTGCACGGCAACAGCAGAGGCAGCAGCAGCAATAGCAAACAGCAACAAACTACAAAGTGCAGCGCCGGCAGGAAAGCGGAAAAGCAAAACCAAAAACCAAAGCCAGCAAAAACAACGACAACAACAACAACAACAGGAGCAGCAGCAGCAGCAATGTATAGCGAGTGACAACTACAATTACAACAACAATGCAGGCAACAGCAAACAGCCAATGTGTGTGAGGCTGCCTATGTACAAAGGCGCGTCTGAATGTCTGCGTGCATACCAGAGAGGGGCAACTGTTTTCTGTATGCGTTCGTGTCTGTGTGAGTGAGTGAGTAAGTCAGTCTGTGTGTGTGTGTGTGTGTGTTTGGGAGAGTGTATATAGTGTATATACACTGTACAGCCCCCAAAAGCATTTCTCCAAATGCAGCGACGTCAACAGCGGCGCTATTTGCTCTCTTTGGCAATGGCTATGGGTTTAGCTTTGGTTCCGTTTCGTCGCTCGCATTGCATTCAGTCGCAGTTCGCCGTCGTTGCCCAAGCAAACACAGCCAAACATCACATCACTTCACATCACATCTCTTCACACAAACTACTCACGCATACACACTCGCGCTTTACGACACACACACACACACACACACACATACACACACATATACAGTGACGGACACTCGCTGGCAGCTGCCCTCGGCTCGCCGATTTTTGAGTTCTTTGCATCCGCGTCTTGGGGACCAATGTGAGTTGCCTTGCGCACGCCAAAGATTTCAGATCGAGCAACAGTCGCAACAAAATCGCAGCAGCAGCAGCAGCTACACACAGCAACAGCAACAGCAACACAGAAAAGTCAGCAGAGAAAAAAAAAAGCTCAGCTCAGCTTAGCTTAGCACGTCAAGCGCGCGATACGCGAACCGCAACTAAGTGGGAGACAAAAGCCAAAGTAAAAAGCCGGGCAAACTTACAACCACCTACATTATTGATCGATCTTAGACCCACTGTAATTAATTCGTTGCCGTTTTACCGTTTTCTCCCCCATTCGTTTTTATCTTCTCTGTATGCATATGTTCTTTTCTCGCTGTCTCGATTAACACGCCGCGTTTGTTGTGTTGTTGCCTCGTCGCTCTCGTTTCGTGCGATTCTCTGTGCGATTCTCTGTGCGATTCATGTGCGTTTTTTACCGCCGGCGATCGATCGACGAGAAAAGTGTGTGCGGAAAGTGATTTTTTGTTTGTTTTTGTGACAATAAATTAACTTGATTCACAAGGTGAACCGATTAGTTACCAATTAAACTAACTGGCAAAGTGCAGTTGTTTGCATCAAATGAAATACATTTGTGTATTTGTTGAAAACAAAATTCAGTTGTTGTGAAGAATTTACAAGAATTAATCATTAATCGCAATTAATCAATATTTGAATCAAATAAATATATTAACAAAACAATATTCAAATTAATACCAACTAAAAGTTTTATCAACTTTTTATTAAAATATTCTTAAACATCATTCTAACAATATATACCATATAAACAATAACTTAAGAAAATATTAAACATTTTGCAAATCTGCATAACGTTAAAAGGTAAATTTATAAGAAATAAAATTTTATTACCAAAATATACACTTTAAAAATTTAATGATTATATTTAAAGTACAGTTTTAACGCATTGAAAATCATGAAATCACTTAATTTTAAAATAATATTTTATTGTTTGGAATTTTATTTTCTGCACCAAAATATTTTTATAAAATATTTAAAATATTCTTAAATATATTTTGACAAAACAAATTTAGTATATTGATCATAATTATTATCAACTCTTCTCAATTTTAATATTAAGTGACATATTGATTTGACAAATAAATTAATTAAATAAAATTATACAATCTTCATAGACATGACTATATGTATACATAACAGATCTGATACCAAACACGATCATTTACATAAGCCCATCCCAAATAATGTCTCCGCCCCTAAAATGTAGTTGATATTCCCAACAAACTATCTCATCATCTTGAAAATACTCCCGTTGCTCTTCAAAATAAATTAATCAAATATTGAAATCACTTTTGTAATTATTTAATTTGTGAGTTCAACATGCAAAGCGAAAAGTTGCATTAATTTGAAAATTGTCAAAAACTCAATTGAGCACAAATTCGTATACGAGATAAAACAACAAACTAAACGCCAAAAATAATAAACTATACAATTTTGGAAAATTATTTTCGCTGAGATTCATAAAATTGTGATTACATTAGTTTGGAAATGGAAAGGGGAAATGCAAGAAAGGGAAGGGTCTGATTAGGGTAGTAATAATAATAAAAAATTGTTTATAGAAACTATATTGTAATATAGTGTGTTCTGCAATAATTTCTAAAAACATAAATTTCATCTTATTCTTTGCAGGCATTCAAAATACGCAAATTTCTTCAAATTTAAACAAATATTTAATCGACGAAAAAACATACTTAATCTCAGCACAAAACATTACTATAAATAATTATTAAATAAACGCAACTATCTAATCAACATAATTCGTAATTCAAAATAAATTCTAACGCTTTAAAAAATTAATTAAATATACCAACAACTACAATAAGAAAAAAAAACAATGCAACCCAAATTAAAAATCAATTAAAAGCTGATAAATTGAAATTTGAAAATCGAAAATCGCTTGAAAATTCAATTAAATTAAATAGAGTTAATACAAATTAAAATCCAGGAGAACAATTTCGAGATGGTTTCGGAGGAGAACTGGAACAGCGACACCATGTCCGACTCGGACATGATTGACTCCAAGAACGATGTCTGCGGCGGCGCCTCCAGCTCCAGCGGCAGCTCCATCTCGCCGCGGACGCCGCCGAACTGCGCCCGCTGCCGGAATCACGGCTTGAAGATCACACTGAAGGGCCACAAGAGGTACTGCAAGTACCGTTACTGCACCTGCGAGAAGTGCCGCCTGACGGCGGACCGGCAGCGGGTGATGGCGCTGCAGACGGCGCTGCGACGCGCCCAGGCGCAGGACGAGCAGCGCTCGTTGCACATACATGAGGTGCCGCCAACGAGTGTGGCGACGGCCACGCTGCTGACCCACCACACGCACCATCATCACGTGCATCCCCATGCCCATCCACACCATGGCCACGCCCATCATGCCCATGTGCTGCACCAGCAGCAGGTGGCAGCATCGTCGGTGGCGCCACAGCCGCCGCAGCCGCAATCGCATCTGGGATCGGCACACAATGGCTCCGCCGTCGCCGTTGCCGCCGCCGCCGCCAGTTTACACAGTCACGCCCATGCCCACGCCCATCCCCATGCCCATGCTCATGTGCATCATGCCCACATGGCAGCGGCGTCGGTGGTGCAGCAGCAGCAGCAGCAGCAGCATCAGCAACAGCACCACCAACACCACAGCAATCAGCAGCCACCGCAGCAGCAGCAGCAACAGCAACAGCAACCGCATCAGGCAACTCTCAGATCTCCGTCACATAGTGACCATGGTGGCAGTGTTGGGGCAGCCACAAATAGCACTGGCGGTGGCGCCACTTCAACCAATGTGGCAGCTGCCACAAGCAGCGGCAGTGCAACCGCCGGTGGCAGCGCCAGTGGTAGTGGCAGTGGCAGTGGCAGCAGCAGCGGCATCAGCGTCATCACCAGCGCCGATCATCACATGTCCACAGTGCCAACACCCGCACAATCCCTGGAGGGCTCCTGTGACTCATCCTCCCCATCGCCATCCTCCACATCGGGCAACGCCGTGCTCCCCATCTCAGTCTCCAGCACTCGCAAGAATGTCCATCAGGGTGAGTTCTCAGATCAATTCCAATTTCATATCGTATATATCCAATATATTTTTAAAGTTTTCATAGCAATATTATTCCATTGAATTGCTTTCAAAAATAAAAAAATAAAAACAATTAAATAAAAAAGTGAAATTTGTTGAGGGTATGTTTCAAAAATATATTAAGTACCTTTGTTAAATACTTGAGTTGGTAAATACTATAGTTATTGAAATATATTCAACTATTGAATATAACATTAAATATTTCAAATAATTCAAATAAACACTCAATATAAAATATATGTAACAATAATTGAATAAATATTAACTACTATTCAAAAATCTGGAATTCGCAAAATAAACTCTGAAAAGTATTAAAAAATTCTCCGAATTCATTTAATTAATAATAATTTCGAAGCTTTAATAATATTTAACTAAATATCAAAACTATTTAAAAATATTTAAAAATATCAAATATAAAAAATAAAATTATTTTAATAAATAAATTTCTCTGGCATCAAATAAATATTGAATTTGAGTGAATTATAAAATTGAGTATTTAAAATAATTCACTCAATTTAAAAATTATCGAATAATATTCAAATAAATATTAAATATATCAATTGAAATATCAAATATATAATTAAAATTGTTAAATAATTAAATTTCTGTGAAATAAAATAAATATTAAAATTCAAGTGAAGTATATTTAGTATTTCAAATTACTCAAAATAAATATTAATTAAAAATATTTTAACATAAATTGGGTTTAAAAAAATATTTGAATTTTTTTTAAATCATTTGCATAATTATATGTAGTTCAAAGATATTTTAATAAAAAAAATTAATGAAAAATATCAAAAATTAAAAATTGAATTATTTAAATAATTAATTACACTAAAATCAAATAAATATTAAAATTCAATATTAAAAATAATTCAGAAGTTTTAAATTCATAATATAAATAAATATATATACATATGTATGTATTAAAATTTCTATGAAATAGATATGATAGAAAGTCAATATATTTCAAAGTAATTCTATACTTTCGATAATAATTTCCTTTAACAAATACATAAATTAATTCGGAAGTATTTATAGGATTTTGAATCTTTTTCGTATTTACTGTCATGTATATATTTTGAATTGCGTTGAACTGAGAATGAATTTCATCAGTATTCGAAAATTAATTTATGAATGATTTGACTCCGATTTGAGTGTATTTAAAAAAGTACTTAATCTGTTGTCAATCTCAATCAATCTGATCTGTCGAACCCATTTCCCCATGCCCACCTATCGCTTAATCTTTTAATTTTAGAAATATATCAATAAATATATGTTTTTTTTTAATTAAATGAAGTATCACTTGTGTCGGATTATCGAGTGCAGTCATAATTATGATAGTGTCCAGTCAATATATGTATATGCATTCATTTCCCGAGCACATAATCTCATTAGTTTATTGACTTGACCACAAAAGTCGAAACAAGTCGCCAAAGTAGATCAAAAGTGGAGATCACATAATTCAAACACCTCTCAGATATATGATATGTAGATATATCTAGATATACTATATTGTAACCAACTTGTAGTTTAGTAGTAATTTATGGAGTGGGAAGAAGTCAGCATGCAGCTCTCGGCAATTTGGCAAGACATTAAGTATCTTTTGTCTGATTTTGAGTGCAATGTCATGTTATTCATTTCCATTTGAAGCGTATTCGAATTAGAATTCACATTTGTATTCATATGCATAATTTTGTATGCAACTTGCAACACATGTATGCAACTGATGTGTATCGCGTCGTAGGTTCTGCACATGCCACATTTTGATATTTATGCTTCATTTACTGTGCGTCGCCAGAAATGTTTAAGCAAAACATATAAATTGCACAACATTTAAATGGCTATAAGTGAATTTCGAGCACTCTACTCTACACTTGGCAGTACGCCGAATTCATTCTCAGACAACTAAATAATTCTCATTCGCCTTATTATAGCCCTAAAGTGCTTGTGGCAAGATGAGGGCATATGCATATGTACACATAATTAACGTGGCCAACACTCTACTCCAGTTTAGGCAACTCGAGAGACAATTTCTACATTTGAACATTAAAAAAAATATAATTTAAATCTAAGTCGATTATGATCAACTTTAAGTTACTCTATAAATTAATATTAGGAGAAACAGTTTTAATTACAATTTTAATAAAAAAATCAATAGATATTCTATCTTGTTCTCGATCTCAAATCCGAATGAAATTTGCGCTTTTGCAAGAGCTACGAATGCCGAAACCGCACTTTTCATTCGTATTCGGAATTGAGAACAGGCCTTAATTCAATTTAACTTTTAAACTATTTAAATTATTTCAATTTGGTAAACATTCGCTTGATATAGTCTATACATTTCTCAGTTGGAGAATTCATATATATTTAGCGATTGAAATAAATTTCATATTTTCAAAAACATCCATTAGTATAACCAATTGTTTTCAGTTTATAATTGTTCTTATTTTAATTTTAATTTTTTAAAAATTTATTTGTTAACTTTCGGCAATAATTTTTTGAAACTACTGCCTATTTTGGAGAAAATAATTTTAATTTATTTAAATTGTAGATTTTAAATTTTCACTAAAATTTCTCTGGAAATATTTTTATTTATGTCATAAAATAAGCAATATTGTAAATTAACTTATTTCAATTTATTCAATGATGAGGACGACATTAAAGAAATTCGTGAAATTTGTTAATTTTATAAACATTGACAATTTGTTAAACACTACTCCTTGATTTTGTTAAAAATATGAATTACATATTAGAAAACACCTCTAAGAATCATGAGCATGCACAAATATAGCATACTATTCGTCACTCCTTATGCGTGGTATAACGAGGCCCAGTTGACCGAGCAGCAGTTGCCCATTTCTCGATGGGGGAAAGAGGCTAATTGATGGGGGAGACGATGAAGTGGAGGGGAGGGAGATGGAGTAATTTCTGGATAGTCGCCAAGAGCTGGTGACAGGTTTGAGAATGTTAGCTAATTGTTGAGCATCGTGACGATCATGGAGGACAAGCCAATGTTGCCGCCTGCAAGTTGACAATCAATTATGATGCAGACCACCGCAAACTGTCAACGGGAAATACCCAGAGACCTGCATTCGATATGTATCGGAACTGAGAATCTACATGAGAAAAACACTCATAATACCATTAAGCCTGAGATTTTGATTAATTGCAGTTGAGGAAACTCTTCATTTATCAAAAGGCAGCGAAAATATAGTTATCATTTAGCTTGCATTCGGCGAAGTTTAAAAAGTAATTTATTTATTTTTTTTTTTTTTTTTTTTTTTTTTATTTATTAAGTGTAGGATCCGTACTTCTCATCGTACCTTAACCACACAATAATTGCAAGTATTATGAGGGCCAAACCCCTTTGATGGGGAGTTAAATGTTAAATAAATTATATTATGTTTGTTGTGTTAACATAATATAATTTTTTTAACATTTAACTCCCCATCAAAGTAATTTATTATAATTTCAAACACTTTATTTTTTAAAAATCCGAAATATTTGTCAAGAAATTCCATGGTATTTGAAAGCATTCCCGCATTCATTCTTAAATTAGTTGCCGGCAAGGAATTCAAATTAAGCATAGGCGCCAAAAGTATCACCTCTCGGTTGATCAACCTTGGCTTTCAACTTCCTCTCAATCTTCACCACTCGCTCCCTCTCTCTCTCTCTCACACACACACACACAGTTTATCACAGTTTTGCTGTCCTCTTTGCTCGCCGCTAAATGAGTGGGCAGCTAAAGCTGTGAGTATTCAAAGCGATTTGCAACAAAGTTGCTAAAACAAAATAAAGAAAACATAGAGAAAAAGAAGAAGAAGCAGAATCGGCAACCCGAACCTGTAGGAGTAGGTTAACCCGTCTCCCTCTATCTGTATCTCCATCTCTCTTTCGTGTACGACGAACAAGTTGGGGCCACATTACCAGATTGTAGACAACGTGTTTGGAACCTGGCCTACAGTACCGGAGAATACCTGTCAGCTACCGAATGGGTTACGGGGTATACGGGTCTAGTAGTTGTAGAGGAGTAGGTTATAATGGGACTACAACTTGATTGATTGACAAAGTGCTCCATTATAATTCTGTTATAATCAAATGCGATGCGTATGAGGAGGAGTCTGACAGTAGGACACTGATTAACTAAAAGAGGTAGTAACCTACAACTTAATAGAAATAAATAGAGGGAAAGAGAGAGAGAGGTTACCTCAAAGAGGTAACAATTGGCCGCTTAATAGAGACTTGGGAAAGAGTACCTATTAAGTATGTCTAATATGCGTAGAACCCCCCTAATGTGTTTGTAACAACCCCTACTTAGGAGATCTACGGGTAGCCCAGGGAATTCATAAATTTGATTTTGATGACATAAAAGGTTGACGGAGATAACAGCAGTTATGATCAGGTGGCATTGTCCTTACACCTCGATGGTGTGATCATGGGTTTGTTTTGTGGAAATTGTCTGCACGTCCGCTAATAATATGTCAGCATACTCTTTACACGATTATAATGAAAATGGACTGTGATATTTTGCCCCTCCCCCCCACCCCCTCTGTCTGGTTCGACGATGATATTATGATGAATGCTTTATGCTCTGAGCACATATTACAGACATTGCCTTCAAAGTGGTTGCAGTTGCAACTCAAGTTGAAGTTGAAGTTGAAGTTGAAACTGATGTTGTCTGCAATTTAATTTCAAATTTGTATGCCTGTCGAGTTTGTCTGTGTATTAGTATTACTGCGTCTATTTATGCATATATATATGTGTGTGTGTGTGTGTGTTGCAATTAGCAGCGAGAAAAAAAAATTCAATGAAATGAGACAAGATACTTGCTGAAGATACGAGACTCTCCCCTAGGTTCGCCTCTGAGAAACCAGAATTGAGAGAATGATATACTTACAAAAATGTAGAGAACATTTTATTTCAATATTCAGTTGAAACCAAGACTATTGTTAAATATCAAGTATGGTATGGTTTATTTTAAAATCACTATAGACTGTAAATAAATAAAAAGAAAAAATGTATAAATTTTTTCAAAAGCAAAAAACTATAATATACTAAAGTTCATTATCAATCTGATTGATAGGAAACTATCAGCTGAGGTTTTAATTTGAATTTTAGTGAAACAATGAATGTTAATCATATGCACAGTTATACTATACAAGAGGTCATTTAATTACTTAAAAAACAGTTAATTTGAAAAAAAAAAATATAAATATTAAATTAATAATTTTATGAAATGTAAAAATAATATTAATACAGCTTTAGTTTCCTACTCGTGTAGAAGGTATATTGTGGTTGATCCCTTATTTGATGTTCATATAACTCGTGCTATAAATTTTATAGCACTAGTATACATTTTTTATGTTAATCACTCAGTATACAATTTCATTGTTGAATTAAAACATTGTACTTTAGAGCGTTTTCAATACATATCAATATGTACATATATTATTAACACAGCGAGCTCAATCAATTTAACATCTTGACAGTGCAAAGATCAAGTTGCAATATAGAAAAAGTTATACAAAAAAAATTAGTTTTTAAATTTGAAAATTAACAAAATAAAAAAGCAAATAAAATGTTAAATTGTTGTTAATTTTTACTTGACAAAATAATACAGCATTTATACAAATCTCGTCATTTTTAATTTATAATTTTTTCAAAACTTATAGCTTTTTAGTAAAGTACAAATATTACAAATTCATTAAGCAATCCAACTAATAATAACTAATAATTTAACTAATAATTAAAAATAAATAAATTAAAACATTTCATAAATTTAAATAATTTTTTAATTGTAACTTGAAAACATAATTATTACAAATTAGAGTTTTCTAAAAAATTTTTATAGTTATTATATTCAAACAAAAAAAAAATTCTAAAAATTATTAATATGAGATATTCAATTATTTAATATTTTTTTGTAATAAATTTAATAAGTGAAAAATCTGTACATCTAAAAAACATCACATGGATATTCTATAAAAAATATATATATAAAAAAAAAAAATTCTTTAAAATATTAAAATTTGATGTATTCCAATTGATTGTAATTCCCTGTAATTCTGTCTATATGGCCAAACATAATTGGATAGTTATCCTGTCTGTGATATTACATGGAGTATTCTCGGGGTCTCTTCCTAGTCACGTAACAACTGCAGCTGCAACTGCTGCGAGTGTTTTAATGAAAATGCAATTTTTTTTTATTCATTTTTTTTTTTATAATTTTTTAAGTTTTTTTTTCCAACTCGAGTTGGACTTGAGCTTGGGCAGTTTGAAAGTCGTAAAATCGGACTGGTTCTAGGTTTGGCATTGGATTTGCCGGATTGTTATGATATGGTCAGAGCTCTGCCAAATCGTTAAAAGGCAGAAACGTCAAGTGGCCGTCAAGATGCCAAGTGGCCAAGTGGCCAGGTTGCCATTCTGCCAATGTGGAGATAGTGGCCAAGTGGAGAGTGGAGAGTGGAGAGAATCGATAGAGTTCGGTTTCAGTTAATTAATTTAATGCGCTTGCGCTAATTTCGGGCTCTTAAGACAGGCAGCACACACACATATACTTAAGCATAAATATACATACTATACTATATATATGTATGTATCTATATATATATATATATGTAGGGATATATCTTCTGTTAAGGCGATTCCCATGCCCCGAGGAGGCCCAACGCATATTTCGCCAGAAAACCTCAACAAACTTTGCAGCGCGCTCGTAAAAATAAAGTTGTAAAATGTATTTTTGGTTTTTGTTGCTCTTCATATTATTGTTGTTGTTATTGTTGTTGTTGCTGTTGTTGTTGTGTTTTCGATTTCATTTCAAATGGCAGCCATATTTTGTTGCTGCTGTAGTTTGCATTTTTATTATTATTTCGCATTTGAGGAAATTTTGCACGCCACGGCGGTCCACGCATCACAAAACTCCCAGAGAGGCACCCAGAGGAGGAACAGAGTCAGAGAACGGGAGAGCGGAGAATCGGAGAATTGGAGAAAGAGAGAGAGAGAGAGGGCAAGAGTTGCACAGACCTGACAGGTCATTTCGTGGCATAATTTATGAGATTTCCAGCTAATATGTTGGTATTACTTTTTAATACTTTTCGACGACTTTTCAAAGTCTGGATTATGCGCCAAAAATTACGCTTCAATAATTATCTACTGCCAACTCAAAATCGATTCTTGGTTTAGAAAAATTAAACCAAAAAAAATAAATATATATATATATGTATATAACTTAAGTTGAACTATAAAAACAGCAAAAGCAGTTGTTTTGTTTCGTTTTTATTTTTCTGCAATTAAAGTTGTTGTTTTTTATGAGCAGAAAATTAGTCTGGCAACGACTTCAGCTGTAGGTATAATTTGGCCAGCAGCTGCCTTGCCAGATATCCTTGATCCTTTTTAACGAGTGTCGCTCATTGCGAGCCATGTCAGTTGCAAATGCTGGCATAATCAGCTCATATCCTGCTCATAATGATATGCCACTTGGCTTAGACTACATCAAAAATACCAAAAATACCAAAAAAAACATAAAAATACACAACAAACATTTATTGCGAAAATTTCTTGTTTCTTGTTTTCAACTGCCAACTAATTGAATTAAATCGCGTGGCAAGTTGATGCGGGCAAACTGAACTCAGCTGGCGCCCACTTTTTTTTTTGTTTGCTACCGGGGCGTGGCACAATTTAAGTAACCTGTTGAGGAGCTGCTCAACAGCGTCAATTTCTTTATAATGAGCCAAAATTATAGAGTACGCCCCGGAGAGGCATGAAAGATGTGTTTTTAAAGTGAGTTGAAAACTCCTCGGTTGCAACTCTACTTGATTATTATTTATTATTTAACATACCAAAATTAATATATGTAATATTAAACTGAGATATGCTATTAGCTAATTTATAAATTATATTTAAATTTAATATTTTTTTTAAAAAATGAAAACAAATAATAATTTATTTTTTATTTTATTTTAATTTTATGTCAACTATTATCAGTCGCCAGAAATTACTTAAAATATAACATCAAAATTTAATTTAAATTTATTGAATTAAATAAAAAGAAATAAAAAATAAAATAATATGTAATAAATAGCAAAATAAAGTAATTGCTTTTATTATATATATAAACTTAGATTTATTTGAATTAAATTTTAATAACTTAAGGTTTTGAAAAATAGAATAAAAATTAAATGTAAATATTTAATTATATTTTGAAAGATAAGAGCGGCAATAACAACGAATGGTGAATACTTCTAAATATTTATAAATAAAATATTAAATAATACAATTTAAAAAAAGTTAATTTTTTTATATATTTTAAAATATAGATTTATTTAATACATATGAAGAAACTTATTTCTTAATAATAATAATGTAATAATAATTTTTTCTAAATTAAAATTTAATAATTAAAAGTTCAAAGAAAAAACAGAATTATAATTTAAATAAAATATAAATATTAAATAATATTTACAATTAAAAATAGTAAATATAAGCAGCAATAAGAACTAAAGACGAATATTTCTTAATGTTTAAAAAATATAATAAAAAATAAAATAATTTAAAAAAAAGTAATATATATTTTTAAAAAATTTTTAAATATATATTATATATTTTAAAAATATATATACTACATATAAAAAATAAAGTAATAATTAAGATTAAATAGTTTTGAATAAGAAAACAAAATATTTTTTATATTTTTAAATTTCAAGTTCTAAATTTTTTGTTAGTTTTCAACATTTATAAGTCATGAATCGGATTCAGAAACTATATATGCCCTCCTCAAGAGTGATGAAGTTGGGAGGTAATAAACTAAGTGCTTAGCACATTCTGGCAGATGTCGGCCATAAATAATGTTGTAGGCGCAATGTTAAAGCCATATTTGCCACAAATCGACCTGCGGCTGTTGCAGTTGCAGTTGCACGATAAATTGCGTGCGATGGCAAAATGTAAACAAAAACTATTCGTAGAGAGAGAGAGAGAGAGAGAGAGAGATTTGGGGGGAAAGAGTATGAAATATGTTGAGGTTTCTCAGTCGCGGTGTCGATAAGTGAGTGGCAACAATGATGCACTGCTCAAATCTTTTGAGAAGTTCATCAGCTGAGCAGTTGCACAGCGTGTTGCATGCAACATGTCGATTAGCAACGCAACGCAACACAATTGCATTTGTTGCACTTTGACGTTAGTTAAATGTAAATTTGAGTACATTTTAATAGAGAGATCAAAACTGCATTGTGGATTGCAGCCAAATGTAAACAATGAATTAATGCGAAAATTTATTAAACAATTATTTACACATTTTTTAAATACGAAGTTAAGAAATTTCTTGAAGTGGCATATAATTTATTAAACATTTTTTAATAATTGTTTCTTTTTCCGAAATTCAAAGACACTTTTAATTTTTGATTATTATTGCCATTTTTGCATACAAACCTCTTTTTAAAAGGTCAAAAAAGTAAAAAATTGAAAATTGAAATTTTTTGTATTCATTCGATTTCTGGCATCAAAATGGTCTAAAAAAAATGTGTCGCACTTGATTTGGAACGAGATTTTAGAAAATATGGCCAAAATACCAAAAAAAAAAAAAAAAAATGATGAAAAACAGTACTTTGGGCCAGAAATGAAATATTCATTATCTTTGATAAACCATAACTTTTCCGGTTGCCGATTTTCAATAATTTTGTATTTATAGATATGTCATATTGTAAATCGATATTAATAGTTAATTATTTTAAACGAAAATCTATTTTTTGGTACAAAAAATTGAAATATATTTGCCACTTTTCAAATGTAAAACTTTTCTAAAAGTCAATCGATTTTCAAAATTTTTGCATTTCTGTCAATGGTTTTGATAAACGTTTTAATGTGAATCAAATTTTTTTATAAGTCTTTCTGTTAGTCCAATTTGACCATTTTCAAAGAGAATAGGGTATCAAAATTCGATTGGATTATCAAATTAAATAGGCAAATTTTGAAATACTCAATTAGAGTGGAATTGTGAATTTTTTGTTTGACAAACTGTCGAAAGCACACACACATAGACACACACACACACACACCTTCGTACAGATATATACAGTTATCAAATTTGGCTTTAAGTTACAACAGTCTGTTGGCCAACGGCAACTGGCGACACTTGACAATAATTTAAAAATCCAAATGAGGCCCACTTAATGTCTGGTCGGAGTCTGGACTTTGGGTCTGGTTTTGAGGCAAATACACATATATATATGTATATATATATAAATAGATATAGATGTGGGTACATGCAGTTTGCTGCTAACTGTGAATTTGTTACAATGATCAGCTGTTTAGCGACAAGTCCTATAAAAGTCAACATCAACATCAGCATCAATATGAATACCGGTTGGAAATACATAGTTTCGATACCCCCTCGTTACTGAATATAGTCACTTATACTAGCTAGTATGCACTCGAACTAACTGTAGTCTAGTCTAATGTGAATGATGAGAGAGAGAGGAGCGGTCTATTAAATTACAATTGTCCATTTGATTGAATCGTCAATCCAACAGCAATTCAAATTTGCACAAAATCAAAATTGACAAGTTCAAATGCGGCAGGTGCAGGTCAGAGGTCAGCTTGAGGTGGGCAGAGCAGGGCGTGGCTGTAGGACAGACGGAAATATCATCAAAATATGCAAATTAACTAAATTATATGCTGGCCCCGTGATTATCACACGTTTTCTACACATTTTTCAAACAAATACAATTTTCAAATGAATAATATTTCACTGCCAAAGTCTAATGGAAGTTGTTTTTTATTAAATTTATTATTTGTAATTTAATTAAAATTAACATTTTTGCAGTAAATTGATTTCTAAGGAATACGGTTTATTAAATTTATTATTTAAATTTAATTAAAATTGATTTGCATATCTAAGGAATACGGTTTATTAAATTTATTATCTAAAATTTAATTAAAATTGCAATTTTTGCAGTAAATTTATTGGCAAAGAATATAGTTTGTTGGCTTCCGATGAACTAATTACTTTGATATGTTAATATTTAATATGTAATATTAAAATATGTTAATATTTTAATTAGAGGTTTTTATTTAATTATTTTAAAATATTTGGTTGTTTTTAAAGTTATGCAATTATGGAAGCTGCATAGTTTAGTGAAATTTTTTATTATCTATTTTATGAACTTTAAAGTCAATCTTAATTCTGTGTCAATTATATTCAAAAAATTTCTTTTGTGGAATTCTTAATTCCAAAATTTAAATATTAACTACATGAAATAAACAGAATTAATGTTAATTTTTTCATATTAAATTGAATTGTATTAGCCAAATAATAATCTTAATTTTCAAATATTAATTCAAGCTAGTTAGGTTAAATTTATAATTGTACATAACATATAAATTAATTTATTTTATATTGTATTTGATTAAGAATATATATTACTATATATGGAAAATATTAATTAGATAAATATAAATTTATAATTATTCCATAATAAAATAATTTTTATAAATAATAACGATAAATTTACTAATATTATATATTGTAGTTCAAACCTTTTTTAAATTAATTTTCTTAATTACAAATTTTATTATAATGAATTTTATTAATTATAAGCATATAATTTTCAATCTCCCTTCCAATTTTTTGACCATTTACATAGATATTTCCTTTGCTAGAACTGTTGATTAGCGCAATTTCAAGAATACAAAAATTGAAAAAAAAAAATGTTAAATTATTCATTGCATGCTTGTTGCACTTAGTTCGGCTATGAATATGCAACTATACCGCTCTCTTTCTCAATCTATCTCACTCTCTCTCTCTCTCTCTTTCTCTCTTTATCTCTGTCTCGTGTGAGTGTGTGTGTGTGTAGCACAGTAGGAAGGGCAACTTAACACGCAACAAGTAACAATTAACCCTCTCTCCCCCATATTATTGTTGTTGTCTTTCCTCAGAAGGCGCATGTCTTCGTCTGGTGCGAGGTATTCATTGGCCTGTCATTGTGAATACCCTGTGACAGGTCTACACAGGTGCGACATCAAGTTAACAATTGTCTGACTGATAAGCAGAGACAAGCCATATATCAAGATTATATATACATATGTATATACATATATGTAAGACTGTCCACAAATATGAAAGGGTATATCAAACAGACATAAGTTTTCAACTGAAGTACAATCGGGTTTTAATAGATTTCTGATTTCATGTAGTGATCGTTAACTGGATTTGATTGCACGTTCACTCAACTGATCAAGTTATTGGCCATATAGCCTCAAGTTTAGTTGAAGCGTGTCCACACCATTTAAGTTGAATGCATATGATTTCGACCACATGCAGAAAAACGCCCAAAATTTAAAGCAAATGAGAAATGTTGCAGTTGCAGCTGCCCGACATCATAACATCTCGTACCAAAATTGCAAATGATGTAGCTAAGCGAATTTCAAGCAAAAGATTTGGAGAATTGACCGCCGAAAATGTTTAAATAATTTTCTAAATTTATATAATGATGATAGTGATATATAAATACTACCTACTCTGTAATTCAACAATTTATAAATAGCGCAGAGAGTAATCGTTCATAAAATTATTAATGACGAATAAAATATTGCGAAAATAAATGAATTCGAAATATTAAAAATAATTTAAAATTTTTGTATTTCGAGTTACAATACATCAGTATACACTTGACCCGATGTACGAGGTATGCGGCACCGGTTGAAAGCCACATCGCGTGGCAGGAGATGGAAAAGACCGAGTTTGAGTTGGAGAGCTGGTCAGCTGTCAGTTGCAGAATATCCTTTCCCACAATTCATTAAAAACTTGTTGCAAATTTAAATTGATATAATTAAATGACAGACAAATAGATTTCACATTGTTTAAATTGTTGCACAAATAGACAGAAAATTGAAAAGTTCAGCTTATATTTTGTTGGTTTATAAATACAATTTGTGAATTCAACTTCACAGTCGAACATGATTCCCATTGATGTCTATAAAAAGTATCTCACAGCGTGAAGTGAATGTCCAACGGCAATTAATAAGTTGTAGCAACAACAACTGCCAGATACCCTGTAAAAATGTTACTAATGATGGCAAAATGAAACTGTATAGAACAACATACATACATATGTATGTATGAATTGCATTCGCTTAGCATATGCAATTAACAATTTATTTGTATAATAAAGTATAATTGTTGTCTTATAACAAGCTTTGGCTATTAAGCGGCTATAACTGCTTAAACAATTTATGTATTATTTTTTAATATTTGTTGTTGTTATTGTCAATTGTCTACGATATGTTGTCATCATTAAAATTGGCACGATTTGTATCATTCGAAAAGTATCTCTGCCCACACAAGTCACAAGTTTCTCAACTAGGAAAGCCCAAAATGTTCATGGCAAAATATGATCGTTAAAGTGGCCAAAGGCGGCTGTTTACAATGTTTAAGCGCATTTTTAATTTATTTTCGAACATTTTTACAATTTAAAATGCAAACAAAAAATAATAAAAAGAACAACTCGGAATACATTTTGCTGCCCAGAATCCAGAGAGCATATCCAGACTATCAGTATTGCTCTATCTCTCTCGCTCTCTCTCTCTCACCCGCTCTTTCTATGTAACGCCATCTCGCTCTTTGGCTTTTGCATCAAAGTTGTAAATGTCGCGTTGAGTCGTAAATTTCCATACAGCTTATGCATGTGTTTGTGTGCATGTGTGTGTGTGTGAGGTTATATTCTGTGTAACGATGAGTATGCCCAGTTTCGGCTGCTCCCTCTCTCAATGTCGCTCTTTCGTTCTCTCGCCGCCGGCCGCTCTCTGCATTTTTATAGTATTTCTTTCGAGAACGTGCGCGCCTCGAAGGCAAATTACGTTGCGCAGACGCATTTAATGAGCCGAAGTTAAGTTAAGTTAAGTCGAGTTAACATGAGTTGAGATGCAGTTTTATGCTTCCTCTTATTCTTATTCTTATTTTTATTCGTCTTTTATTCATTTCGTATTCATTTAATTCTTCTTCCTTCCCTATTCGGCCACAAGATATTGTTTTCCCTCTCTCTCTCTCTTATTATTATTGTTGTTGTTTTTTTTTTGTCTTCTGTTAATTTTAACACAATATTTTATATGGCAATTTTACGACTTATTTAGCCAAAGTAGCAGTAGAACATCGCTATGATGAACCTTTTGAAGGGAGGAAAAACATGTTGCAAATTTTAAAAATCTAATTTATGTATTAATATATCCAAACATTTTTCATCGGGCACAGAACAAATATTTTGTGTAAATGGTTTTTTTTTAAAAATACTGCATTCAGAATTTTTTAGATGGATTGAATTTGAACAATTTTTGTTGTCATACAAAGTAACCTCAGTATTTAGGTTATTGACCATTATTTTTATAATATTTATAATATTTTAAAAATGTTTCGAAAATTTGTATTCATTTTATTTGCCAAATTAAAAATAAAGTGAACCGTATATGAACATAAAATTATGAATATTATGTAATAAGTGATTGTTTTCAAAATCATTTCAGTCTATTAAATAAGTTAACTTGTTATTAATACATGTATGAATTTTATTTACAAACTTGATCTCTCAGAAATTGCTATATATGTAATTTTTTAAGACTCTTTAATTGCTAAATTTTAGCCCAAACCCTCGTTATTTTTTTATTTTTTTTAGTTCCTTATACAGAGGTACTACTTTAGACGTCTTTGGCGTATTTCTATGGGTTCTTATCTCGAGAAATTTAATATGCAGTGTCAAAGATCATTGGCCGCCTTATACACATTGACTTAGGATTGCTTTGGGTAGCTAGACTCCTCGTCTCTAGGCCCAACACTCTGAGATTTCAAACATAAAATTATAATTTACAACTTTGTTTGCGATTCCGTTTGCCTTTCGGTTTCTGCACTGTCAAAACATAAAACAACGTGAAGTCTTCTTAAGTTGATTTTTACAGCGCATACTCTCAAGGTTCAGCAAGAGAGAGAGAGAGAGAGAGAGAGAGAGAGAGAGAGAGAGAGAGAGAGAGAGAGAGAGAGAGAGAGAGACAAAGAATGAGTGAGAGAGACAGATATCTAAGCCCCTGCGAGATGTTCCTGATGGGACTTTGACTTTTGCCAGGCAAATATAATTTAATTATCTCTGCTTGTGGCTTTTTTCCTCTGTCGGATTGCCGTTCGTAATTTTGAGGCGCTTCCTTTTGGCCCTTGAGCCTGATTTCGAAAATTTTTAAAGCTGCCTGCAATGTTGTTGAAATTCTTCCCTGTTTCGATTAATAACCCAGAAGATATTGCCAGTAAGCCTTCTCTTCATTTATCAATTCGAACAGTTTGCTCATAAATTTTTCTGCAGTCATTACTTGTGTAATTTTGAAATTTTCCTGAAAACAGTACTTAATCAGGTTACTAATCATCATTATTATAATTAACATTATTAAGCTAAAAGCGATTTGACACAGTTAACCGACTTAAATGGCCAAAATATCGTATTACCATGTCCTATCATTATTTTATGGCTACTCCAGGAAACGATAGGTTGCATAAACTATAAAATAGGTTCCTAACTTAACCAGCTAAACTAACTAGCTAATCAGTTACTATTTTCATCAAACATGTCTTAAACAATTAACAGCCAAGTTTTTGCTTTTTGAGGTATACAAATAATTTTTTAATTAAATAAAGCTGCAAAAATATTAAAATAAAATTAATATAACAATTATTATTTATTGAATCATAAGGCTGCTTTTTATAATATTTTATTTAATTTTATTTAATTTTATTTTATTTTATTTTATTTTATTTTATTTTATTTTATTTTATTTTATTTTATTTTATTTTATTTTTATATTTTAAAATACTACTTTCCGCATACATTTTTGAGCTCTTGTTTGTGGAATTTTATATTTAAATATTTTCCAATTAGTTAAAACGAATTCATTAATATTTTAAAATTAATTTATTTTATCAAAAATTATTGATTTAGAATACTTAAATCTAATCTTCAAAATAAACTTTTATTCTGTTTTAAAATTAATAATTTATCGAAGGATAATTTTAATGAAGTTAATTACATGTTTATTCAAAGTATATTTTTATTCAATGATGAACGAAACTATATGGATATATTATAAGACATGGTGCAAATATATATTTAGGGAGCAAATTATCTACGCAAACATAAAGCAAGTTAAAATTATACAAGATTTAAAAAAAAAAAAAAAAAATCTTAACAAATATGTAGATAATTATCTATATTTAAATGTATATACATATACCAACATATTCGTATACACGTTTAATTAATATGTTTAAAGATTGCATAGAGAGCGAAAGTATTAAAAGAAAACTTGTCAAAACACACACACACACATGCAGTGTGTATGCATTATGTGTGTGTGTGAGTGTATATGTACGCAACATTGCGTAATGTGAACGATATGAATACACTCGTTAACTCGTCGAATGCGCAAATATTCAGCAACATCATCATCGTCATCATCGTCATCATAATCATAATGAAGTCATTGTCTTGTTCAACAAGTCTCGATATCGATAACGCATACGCACAGTGTTCGCAGTTCATAAGTAAAATGAAAACATGAGAAAAAAAAACTAACTAAAAGTCAAAGATATTTTAGAAAGCAGCACGGAAATGCTCAATTTGTTTTATTTTGAAAAGTTTTCGAAATTCTTTGAATGCGAATTCAATTGACTTTGGTGCCACTGTGCAGCATTGGCAATGCTCACCTTGAACTTGAATTCGTTTTCCATTGCACTGCTTTTCCATATCTATATTTATATTTATGTGCACGCCGTCCCTCTCGCACTTCATTTACATGCACGGATATGTGTGTGTGAGAGAGAGTGTGTATAGAACACTAATATATATGCATATGGGAGTGTGTGTGTGTGTGTGTGTGTGTGTGCAGGGGTTGAACTAGGGGCTACACAAGCGTAACAGAAAATGCATATCGAACAAAATAGACAAACATTCGCACATATTGAGGGGCGGTGGGGTGAACGAAGGGAGGGAGGAACGGAATGTAAATAGAGACTCAAAGTGCACACTTGTTAACAAAATGTAGGTTAAATATAGTTGATAAATGGCTATAGTTTAAAGCAAACCCTAAACAAATGTAGACAATGCTTAAAATTGGCACCTTTTATACAACAAATACAAATATAATATATATGTGTATATTCCTAAATTTAATGTATAATTTGATTAACTATGCTAAACATTAAACTAAACACATTCCCTTATAGTTGTCATTAATTATTATATTAATTATCTTGCAACTAAAACATTTTTCTCAGCAGTTTAAATAGTCACTAATCATGACTAATTAAGAAAGGAAACACAGTAAAAAAATCTTGAATAATTTATATACATTTAAAATATTGAAAATATATTTTTTAAAAATTTTAATAATATATATGTATATTGATAAGTTTAGCTAAAGTTTTTAATTGCCACGAATTATGGCAATAAATTATTAAAAATTATAACCTAGTGTATCAAATATCTCAACAGATTCTGCAATTTATTGAAAAGTGTAAATTAGAGTGAATCTAATAATAAATATATTTAAATAATAATTTATATTTCAATTAAAAATCCGACACAATTTTAGCAGTTATATTTTGTAAAGATATATTAAAAATTAATTTATAATTTGTATAAAGAGTTGTGATTTCTACATACAACATAAATGCAATTTAAACGTGATTAATTAAATATTTAAATTTTGACAAATTCCTAGCATTTCATCACAGAATTGTAAATCATCACAAGCATATTTGTTTAATGTGTTTATTTTTAAATTTTATATAAATTGCATTTTGCACTTTTAGTGAATTTTCCTCAAATTTATGATTGTTAATTTCGTGTGCGAGGCAAGTTGAATATAATTTTTGAAAAATTCACACAAATTTTATTTTATTTTTATAAGTACATACATACATATATTTTACAGACAAATTGCCATTGCCATATTTCCTATGAGCAATGTTAAGTGCCTAATAATTGTCAGACTTGTGCAAGTTTCTCGGTGGTCTGAACTCGACAAGTGGCTGCACTCGGAAAACAGACAAAATACTGTTAGATGTGTGTGTGTTTTGTTTTTTTGATTTTGTTTTTTCAATTTTATCAGCATGTCAATTTGTTGCTGTCCAAGCAATTGGGAAGCCTTCAATACAAGAGAAATTACACGCCGCATTATAAGACAATAAAGCACGTAGCTGCGGGTGTCTGGACGCCTCTTTAGTTCCGGGCAGCTGCTCAGTTCAGTGGAGGACTCGGAGTTAACTCGGTAGTAGTATTGGTCGGTAGACATGTCTGGCAAAATTGAAAATTAATTTCCACACACTGAGTGGCCAAGCAAAGACAAGATATGGAAGGTCATAATGGGAAAAGTCTACAAAGTGTTGTTAGATTGTTTTATTTGCAGTGTTGTATAATACAACAACAAGATGATGATTGTTAAACTTTGGGTTGACTTAAAGCAACTGTCGCTGCTTATATAAGAAGGTTCGTCAAACTACTAACATACATATATGTACATACATACATATGTATGTATGTATGTACGGCGAGAGTATTACGCAGAAGCCCCAGATAAATGGCGCTTTTACAAGTCAACTTACATACTCTCCCCCCAATCGCAGTCATCGTCGCAGTTGCCGTTGCAGTCGACGTCGCAGTCGCAGTCGCAGTCGCAATCGAATGAATTAGCTTACATTTTGTTTATAGTGCAAACACATTCAAACACTCGCACACACACATGCACACGGCAAACAGCTGTCTGCGTTGTCTGCTTAGTCTGTCGCCTGCATCTCTCTTCTCTGCTCTTCCCGCCCATGCCAAACATGCACTCGCTGCTGATAGAGCTGCCCATCCCCCCCCCCCCACACCGTTGGCCAGCTACCCCGCTCACCATCAAGAATTGGCACGTGTAAGCAATTTTCTATTATAATCGCCAACAACTATAATATTTACAATGCACGCTCTCGCGCTCTCTCACTCTCTGCCGCTCTCTCAGTAGTTGCTGTCTGGTTTCGTTCTTTGCTCTCTGCGCTCAGTGCTGTGCCTTGACAACAACTTGTTGTAGCTCTCGACAATTGCGCACGAAGCAAATATTTCATTTCATTGCCGCCGAGCCGCAATAATTTTCATATTACGCATACGCCACATAGTGCAGGAATGGAATACTGTGCTTATAAATATATAAAAAGAACAAATAAATAATTGAAAATGCTGATATTAAATTATGGGTTA